>OY829913.1:94128901-95434552 GCA_963691935.1 Nephrotoma guestfalica
AAAAAAATTAATTGTTACAATTCTATGAGTATTGTACCAATTGTGAATGGTTATTTAATTTTGAATAAAAATCCGTTTAAATTGGGTCAAAACATTAATCGGTTTACCTGTAGTCGACGATTGAAGTATAAACATAATCGTCTTGTGAAATTTGATCCTCTCCGTACAAAATATGAAATATCACACCTCCCATACATAATTTGCATATAATTTCTTTATCTGGTTAACATTCTGAATATATGAAACTATATGCAAACTAATTCGGGTAGAAAAAAATTTCGATTAATTTTTACAAATTAGCAAAGGGGTACCCCTTTGCATTTTTTTCGTCGGAAAATTACAAAAAAATTAATTGTTACAATTCTATGAGTATTGTACCAATTGTGAATGGTTATTTAATTTTGAATAAAAATCCGTTTAAATTGGGTCAAAACATTAATCGGTTTACCTGTAGTCGACGATTGAAGTATAAACATAATCGTCTTGTGAAATTTGTTACTCTCCGTACAAAATATGAAATATCACACCTCCCATACATAATTTGCATATAATTTCTTTATCTGGTTAACATTCTGAATATATGAAACTATATGCAAACTAATTCGGGTAGAAAAAAATTTCGATTAATTTTTACAAATTAGCAAAGTGGTACCCCTTTGCATTTTTTTTCGTCGGAAAATTACAAAAAAATTAATTGTTACAATTCTATGAGTATTGTACAAATTGTGAATGGTTATTTAATTTTGAATAAAAATCCGTTTAAATTGGGTCAAAACATTAATCGGTTTACCTGTAGTCGACGATTGAAGTATAAACATAATCGTCTTGTGAAATTTGTTACTCTCCGTACAAAATATGAAATATCACACCTCCCATACATAATTTGCATATAATTTCTTTATCTGGTTAACATTCTGAATATATGAAACTATATGCAAACTAATTCGGGTAGAAAAAAATTTCGATTAATTTTTACAAATGTACCCCTTTGCATTTTTTTCGTCGGAAAATTACAAAAAAATTAATTGTTACAATTCTATGAGTATTGTACCAATTGTGAATGGTTATTTAATTTTGAATAAAAATCCGTTTAAATTGGGTCAAAACATTAATCGGTTTACCTGTAGTCGACGATTGAAGTATAAACATAATCGTCTTGTGAAATTTGATCCTCTCCGTACAAAATATGAAATATCACACCTCCCATACATAATTTGCATATAATTTCTTTATCTGGTTAACATTCTGAATATATGAAACTATATGCAAACTAATTCGGGTAGAAAAAAATTTCGATTAATTTTTACAAATTAGCAAAGGGGTACCCCTTTGCATTTTTTTCGTCGGAAAATTACAAAAAAATTAATTGTTACAATTCTATGAGTATTGTACCAATTGTGAATGGTTATTTAATTTTGAATAAAAATCCGTTTAAATTGGGTCAAAACATTAATCGGTTTACCTGTAGTCGACGATTGAAGTATAAACATAATCGTCTTGAGAAATTTGTTACTCTCCGGACAAAATATGAAATATCACACCTCCCATACATAATTTGCATATAATTTCTTTATCTGGTTAACATTCTGAATATATGAAACTATATGCAAACTAATTCGGGTAGAAAAAAATTTCGATTAATTTTTACAAATTAGCAAAGTGGTACCCCTTTGCATTTTTTTCGTCGGAAAATTACAAAAAAATTAATTGTTACAATTCTATGAGTATTGTACAAATTGTGAATGGTTATTTAATTTTGAATAAAAATCCGTTTAAATTGGGTCAAAACATTAATCGGTTTACCTGTAGTCGACGATTGAAGTATAAACATAATCGTCTTGTGAAATTTGTTACTCTCCGTACAAAATATGAAATATCACACCTCCCATACATAATTTGCATATAATTTCTTTATCTGGTTAACATTCTGAATATATGAAACTATATGCAAACTAATTCGGGTAGAAAAAAATTTCGATTAATTTTTACAAATGTACCCCTTTGCATTTTTTTCGTCGGAAAATTACAAAAAAATTAATTGTTACAATTCTATGAGTATTGTACCAATTGTGAATGGTTATTTAATTTTGAATAAAAATCCGTTTAAATTGGGTCAAAACATTCATCGGTTTACCTGTAGTCGACGATTGAAGTATAAACATAATCGTCTTGTGAAATTTGATCCTCTCCGTACAAAATATGAAATATCACACCTCCCATACATAATTTGCATATAATTTCTTTATCTGGTTAACATTCTGAATATATGAAACTATATGCAAACTAATTCGGGTAGAAAAAAATTTCGATTAATTTTTACAAATTAGCAAAGGGGTACCCCTTTGCATTTTTTTCGTCGGAAAATTACAAAAAAATTTATTGTTACAATTCTATGAGTATTGTACCAATTGTGAATGGTTATTTAATTTTGAATAAAAATCCGTTTAAATTGGGTCAAAACATTAATCGGTTTACCTGTAGTCGACGATTGAAGTATAAACATAATCGTCTTGTGAAATTTGTTACTCTCCGTACAAAATATGAAATATCACACCTCCCATACATAATTTGCATATAATTTCTTTATCTGGTTAACATTCTGAATATATGAAACTATATGCAAACTAATTCGGGTAGAAAAAAATTTCGATTAATTTTTACAAATTAGCAAAGGGGTACCCCTTTGCATTTTTTTCGTCGGAAAATTACAAAAAAATTAATTGTTACAATTCTATGAGTATTGTACCAATTGTGAATGGTTATTTAATTTTGAATAAAAATCCGTTTCAATTGGGTCAAAACATTAATCGGTTTACCTGTAGTCGACGATTGAAGTATAAACATAATCGTCTTGTGAAATTTGATCGTCTCCGTACAAAATATGAAATATCACACCTCCCATACATAATTTGCATATAATTTCTTTATCTGGTTAACATTCTGAATATATGAAACTATATGCAAACTAATTCGGGTAGAAAAAAATTTCGATTAATTTTTACAAATTAGCAAAGGGGTACCCCTTTGCATTTTTTTCGTCGGAAAATTACAAAAAAATTAATTGTTACAATTCTATGAGTATTGTACCAATTGTGAATGGTTATTTAATTTTGAATAAAAATCCGTTTCAATTGGGTCAAAACATTAATCGGTTTACCTGTAGTCGACGATTGAAGTATAAACATAATCGTCTTGTGAAATTTGATCCTCTCCGTACAAAATATGAAATATCACACCTCCCATACATAATTTGCATATAATTTCTTTATCTGGTTAACATTCTGAATAGATGAAACTATATGCAAACTAATTCGGGTAGAAAAAAATTTCGATTAATTTTTACAAATTAGCAAAGGGGTACCCCTTTGCATTTTTTTCGTCGGAAAATTACAAAAAAATTAATTGTTACAATTCTATGAGTATTGTACCAATTGTGAATGGTTATTTAATTTTGAATAAAAATCCGTTTAAATTGGGTCAAAACATTAATCGGTTTACCTGTAGTCGACGATTGAAGTATAAACATAATCGTCTTGTGAAATTTGATCCTCTCCGTACAAAATATGAAATATCACACCTCCCATACATAATTTGCATATAATTTCTTTATCTGGTTAACATTCTGAATATATGAAACTATATGCAAACTAATTCGGGTAGAAAAAAATTTCGATTAATTTTTACTAATTAGCAAAGGGGTACCCCTTTGCATTTTTTTCGTCGGAAAATTACAAAAAAATTAATTGTTACAATTCTATGAGTATTGTACCAATTGTGAATGGTTATTTAATTTTGAATAAAAATCCGTTTAAATTGGGTCAAAACATTAATCGGTTTACCTGTAGTCGACGATTGAAGTATAAACATAATCGTCTTGTGAAATTTGATCCTCTCCGTACAAAATATGAAATATCACACCTCCCATACATAATTTGCATATAATTTCTTTATCTGGTTAACATTCTGAATATATGAAACTATATGCAAACTAATTCGGGTAGAAAAAAATTTCGATTAATTTTTACAAATTAGCAAAGGGGTACCCCTTTGCATTTTTTTCGTCGGAAAATTACAAAAAAATTAATTGTTACAATTCTATGAGTATTGTACCAATTGTGAATGGTTATTTAATTTTGAATAAAAATCCGTTTAAATTGGGTCAAAACATTAATCGGTTTACCTGTAGTCGACGATTGAAGTATAAACATAATCGTCTTGTGAAATTTGATCCTCTCCGTACAAAATATGAAATATCACACCTCCCATACATAATTTGCATATAATTTCTTTATCTGGTTAACATTCTGAATATATGAAACTATATGCAAACTAATTCGGGTAGAAAAAAATTTCGATTAATTTTTACAAATTAGCAAAGGGGTACCCCTTTGCATTTTTTTCGTCGGAAAATTACAAAAAAATTAATTGTTACAATTCTATGAGTATTGTACCAATTGTGAATGGTTATTTAATTTTGAATAAAAATCCGTTTAAATTGGGTCAAAACATTAATCGGTTTACCTGTAGTCGACGATTGAAGTATAAACATAATCGTCTTGTGAAATTTGATCCTCTCCGTACAAAATATGAAATATCACACCTCCCATACATAATTTCCATATAATTTCTTTATCTGGTTAACATTCTGAATATATGAAACTATATGCAAACTAATTCGGGTAGAAAAAAATTTCGATTAATTTTTACAAATTAGCAAAGTGGTACCCCTTTGCATTTTTTTCGTCGGAAAATTACAAAAAAATTAATTGTTACAATTCTATGAGTATTGTACCAATTGTGAATGGTTATTTAATTTTGAATAAAAATCCGTTTAAATTGGGTCAAAACATTAATCGGTTTACCTGTAGTCGACGATTGAAGTATAAACATAATCGTCTTGTGAAATTTGTTACTCTCCGTACAAAATATGAAATATCACACCTCCCATACATAATTTGCATATAATTTCTTTATCTGGTTAACATTCTGAATATATGAAACTATATGCAAACTAATTCGGGTAGAAAAAAATTTCGATTAATTTTTACAAATTAGCAAAGGGGTACCCCTTTGCATTTTTTTCGTCGGAAAATTACAAAAAAATTAATTGTTACAATTCTATGAGTATTGTACCAATTGTGAATGGTTATTTAATTTTGAATAAAAATCCGTTTAAATTGGGTCAAAACATTAATCGGTTTACCTGTAGTCGACGATTGAAGTATAAACATAATCGTCTTGTGAAATTTGTTACTCTCCGTACAAAATATGAAATATCACACCTCCCATACATAATTTGCATATAATTTCTTTATCTGGTTAACATTCTGAATATATGAAACTATATGCAAACTAATTCGGGTAGAAAAAAATTTCGATTAATTTTTACAAATTAGCAAAGGGGTACCCCTTTGCATTTTTTTCGTCGGAAAATTACAAAAAAATTAATTGTTACAATTCTATGAGTATTGTACCAATTGTGAATGGTTATTTAATTTTGAATAAAAATCCGTTTAAATTGGGTCAAAACATTAATCGGTTTACCTGTAGTCGACGATTGAAGTATAAACATAATCGTCTTGTGAAATTTGTTACTCTCCGTACAAAATATGAAATATCACACCTCCCATACATAATTTGCATATAATTTCTTTATCTGGTTAACATTCTGAATATATGAAACTATATGCAAACTAATTCGGGTAGAAAAAAATTTCGATTAATTTTTACAAATTAGCAAAGGGGTACCCCTTTGCATTTTTTTCGTCGGAAAATTACAAAAAAATTAATTGTTACAATTCTATGAGTATTGTACCAATTGTGAATGGTTATTTAATTTTGAATAAAAATCCGTTTAAATTGGGTCAAAACATTAATCGGTTTACCTGTAGTCGACGATTGAAGTATAAACATAATCGTCTTGTGAAATTTGATCCTCTCCGTACAAAATATGAAATATCACACCTCCCATACATAATTTGCATATAATTTCTTTATCTGGTTAACATTCTGAATATATGAAACTATATGCAAACTAATTCGGGTAGAAAAAAATTTCGATTAATTTTTACAAATTAGCAAAGGGGTACCCCTTTGCATTTTTTTCGTCGGAAAATTACAAAAAAATTAATTGTTACAATTCTATGAGTATTGTACCAATTGTGAATGGTTATTTAATTTTGAATAAAAATCCGTTTAAATTGGGTCAAAACATTAATCGGTTTACCTGTAGTCGACGATTGAAGTATAAACATAATCGTCTTGTGAAATTTGATCCTCTCCGTACAAAATATGAAATATCACACCTCCCATACATAATTTGCATATAATTTCTTTATCTGGTTAACATTCTGAATATATGAAACTATATGCAAACTAATTCGGGTAGAAAAAAATTTCGATTAATTTTTACAAATTAGCAAAGGGGTGGGTACCCCTTTGCATTTTTTTCGTCGGAAAATTACAAAAAAATTAATTGTTACAATTCTATGAGTATTGTACCAATTGTGAATGGTTATTTAATTTTGAATAAAAATCCGTTTAAATTGGGTCAAAACATTAATCGGTTTACCTGTAGTCGACGATTGAAGTATAAACATAATCGTCTTGTGAAATTTGATCCTCTCCGTACAAAATATGAAATATCACACCTCCCATACATAATTTGCATATAATTTCTTTATCTGGTTAACATTCTGAATATATGAAACTATATGCAAACTAATTCGGGTAGAAAAAAATTTCGATTAATTTTTACAAATTAGCAAAGGGGTACCCCTTTGCATTTTTTTCGTCGGAAAATTACAAAAAAATTAATTGTTACAATTCTATGAGTATTGTACCAATTGTGAATGGTTATTTAATTTTGAATAAAAATCCGTTTAAATTGGGTCAAAACATTAATCGGTTTACCTGTAGTCGACGATTGAAGTATAAACATAATCGTCTTGTGAAATTTGATCCTCTCCGTACAAAATATGAAATATCACACCTCCCATACATAATTTGCATATAATTTCTTTATCTGGTTAACATTCTGAATATATGAAACTATATGCAAACTAATTCGGGTAGAAAAAAATTTCGATTAATTTTTACAAATTAGCAAAGGGGTACCCCTTTGCATTTTTTTCGTCGGAAAATTACAAAAAAATTAATTGTTACAATTCTATGAGTATTGTACCAATTGTGAATGGTTATTTAATTTTGAATAAAAATCCGTTTAAATTGGGTCAAAACATTAATCGGTTTACCTGTAGTCGACGATTGAAGTATAAACATAATCGTCTTGTGAAATTTGTTACTCTCCGTACAAAATATGAAATATCACACCTCCCATACATAATTTGCATATAATTTCTTTATCTGGTTAACATTCTGAATATATGAAACTATATGCAAACTAATTCGGGTAGAAAAAAAATTTCGATTAATTTTTACAAATTAGCAAAGGGGTACCCCTTTGCATTTTTTTCGTCGGAAAATTACAAAAAAATTAATTGTTACAATTCTATGAGTATTGTACCAATTGTGAATGGTTATTTAATTTTGAATAAAAATCCGTTTAAATTGGGTCAAAACATTAATCGGTTTACCTGTAGTCGACGATTGAAGTATAAACATAATCGTCTTGTGAAATTTGATCCTCTCCGTACAAAATATGAAATATCACACCTCCCATACATAATTTGCATATAATTTCTTTATCTGGTTAACATTCTGAATATATGAAACTATATGCAAACTAATTCGGGTAGAAAAAAATTTCGATTAATTTTTACAAATTAGCAAAGGGGTACCCCTTTGCATTTTTTTCGTCGGAAAATTACAAAAAAATTAATTGTTACAATTCTATGAGTATTGTACCAATTGTGAATGGTTATTTAATTTTGAATAAAAATCCGTTTAAATTGGGTCAAAACATTAATCGGTTTACCTGTAGTCGACGATTGAAGTATAAACATAATCGTCTTGTGAAATTTGTTACTCTCCGTACAAAATATGAAATATCACACCTCCCATACATAATTTGCATATAATTTCTTTATCTGGTTAACATTCTGAATATATGAAACTATATGCAAACTAATTCGGGTAGAAAAAAATTTCGATTAATTTTTACAAATTAGCAAAGGGGTACCCCTTTGCATTTTTTTCGTCGGAAAATTACAAAAAAATTAATTGTTACAATTCTATGAGTATTGTACCAATTGTGAATGGTTATTTAATTTTGAATAAAAATCCGTTTAAATTGGGTCAAAACATTAATCGGTTTACCTGTAGTCGACGATTGAAGTATAAACATAATCGTCTTGTGAAATTTGATCCTCTCCGTACAAAATATGAAATATCACACCTCCCATACATAATTTGCATATAATTTCTTTATCTGGTTAACATTCTGAATATATGAAACTATATGCAAACTAATTCGGGTAGAAAAAAATTTCGATTAATTTTTACAAATTAGCAAAGGGGTACCCCTTTGCATTTTTTTCGTCGGAAAATTACAAAAAAATTAATTGTTACAATTCTATGAGTATTGTACCAATTGTGAATGGTTATTAAATTTTGAATAAAAATCCGTTTAAATTGGGTCAAAACAATAATCGGTTTACCTGTAATCGACGATTGAAGTATAAACATAATCGTCTTGTGAAATTTGATCCTCTCCGTACAAAATATGAAATATCACACCTCCCATACATGATTTGCAGATAATTTCTTTATCTGGTCAACATTCTGAATATATGAAACTATAAGCAGGCTAATTTGAGTTGAGAAAAATTAGTCACGTCACCCAGATCTTCATATTTGACCCCTCCGGACTTAGTTTTGTGGGGTTATTTGAAAAGCAAATTGTACACCGGCTTGCCTCAGACATTTGACGAGCTCAAGGCAGGCATTCCATATGCCCATAATCCATATTCCATATGGCACGGAATGGTGCAAAAGATATTCAAATCCTTGAATTTAGACCATTTGTACCGAATTAGCCAATTTGCAAGTTGGAACGTTCATTATTTATTTTGCAAAATCGGGTGTGCTTCTCCAAAGCTTCTACTACACTGTGTTGAGTTTTGATATTTTATTTGTATTGTTATTAGGTGCTGATCCATTTATAAACTTCACACACCATTTATTCGTTATAACGTATTTATTGTAGTTACATAATTCTAAAACACCAACAACAAAATATTATAAATTAAAATAAATAATTTTACAAAATATTTTTATGTTCATACATATTTTTAAACATTTGCAGATATTATATGTTTTAATCCTTTAAAATTTTGTTAAAAATTTGTATTTCCACATATTTATACGTAAACACACGTACAACATACATGTACAAGAATCATCCAAAAAATTTAAATTCAACAATAGAAATAAATGGATACAACAACAGTTTTTTGAATTTTAAATATCACCCCTCGTATATCACAAAATAAATGGTTGGAAAATATTTCATTTTCCAACAAAAAAAAAGTTAAAACAAAAATGAAAAGGAAAAGTCTAAAAATGAAAATTCTATTGTTTCAAAAAAAAAAATGAGCGAGCATATACCGGGTGGCCGATTTAAGTTAACACGTTCGCACATTCCAATTTTTTCGATTTTCAGACAAAACTCCCTTATAAGCAATGAGGCCACGATGCGACACATATATGCGACATGAGCTTTTGTATGCCGTTTTAGTTTTTATTTTATACAGCATAAGCGACGCAGTTATTGGGATGTCATCAATTCCCCTGTCTTGATGATTAACGTCGTTCTTAATTCCAGCATTTTAAATCATGTCTATCGCCGCCCTTTACAATTGTTTCCATTATTTCTATATTTCTCTCCCTATGAAGTCGTTTTCTGATATAAATTCGAACTAGATATAAAATAACGAGCACAGCTTTATGCAGATTTTGTAAAAAAATTAATTTACCATTAAAATGGCAAAGAAGGAAAAACTTATTTAGGCCAATTGTATAATACAGCGCCCTGAATTCGATCTAGATGTCAATTAATGCACGGATTTATGCTCGCTATTTGACATCTAGACCGACTTCAGCACACTGCAACAGACAAACTTCTAATAGAATTTTTTCCTTACTTTGCTATTTTAAAAGCTACGAGACCCGTAATTAGCTCTTACATGGTATGATGAGATCTGCCGATAAAGAATCTACGTAAAATTAAGAGATCCTATTCAGAATGTGTGAGCTATATATTTAGCTTCCACAAAATCAGACAGATACCCTCAACTTTAAATTATCTTAGCAATTTACCCATATGGTGGATCTTTCAATTTTGTTTGTCCAATGTTTCTAACCGAAAAGCTCTTTGTGACGTTTTCAAAATAGGAGGATGAACAAGTATGTTGAGAAAATTAAAAAAATTCTGGGCTGAGGTTGCTTAGTATTGCCTAATTAAATAGGGATAACTTCACAAAATTCGGTAATGCGATCGAGATACTCCACTTCAGGGTCGAATATTTGTATTTCTACTTTTCATATCGATTGGAAAATCGTTCATTGCAACCAATAATTTATCATCGTAAAAAAAACCTAAAAACATTAAAGCTTTTAATACCGAGAGAAGTGCTAACTGATGTCGCTCAAAATTACTAGATAAGCTCGTGAAATGGCTCCTCCATGAAGCTAGTCTAAATCTTCCGCCTAAATGGTGCAGTGGTTAAAGCTTTAGCGTTTGGATCGGGTTCGAATACCGATAGAGGCAGGATGCGGAAGGAAATTTTGAGCGACGGCGTGCAAAACTCATGGGCCAACCCATCTTCCATGTCCTGTACTATAGGACGTCCTCCGGTACGTCTTCGATTTGGCAGTAATTGCATAAAGTAAGACGGGAAATGAACCGCGAAAGAGCAGGGAGTGCTTCTGCCCCAGAAAAGATGTCATAGATTAAAAAAAGTTACTGAAAAGACATCAATCTTATTTAACACACTTGAAATATTTTAATCAACTCATTGAATGATACATAATCAGACGACGAACAAATTGAGCGGGGCATCTAAATTTTGCTTTTAAATATCACAGTAAAAACCAATTTTTGGTCGAATCTTCAAAGCAAATTTCTGTCAGGAATTATCTTAATTCAGTTGCTAGAATTTCGTCTCAGCGGTAATTCACGAACACCTCGCATATATCACTGAATTCGTTGAAGTTTAAACTACAAAACTGGGATATACCTGGGTAATGTTGTTTGGAGCACTTGACGTATAATACCAGATTTAATAAAGTTTCAACTAGTTTTAACTGACCAAACGGATCAGTGTTTAAAGCTATGGCGTTCGGATCGGGTGGTGCCGGCTTCGAATCCCGATAGGAGCAGGATGCAAAAGGGATTTTTCGGAAGGAGTGCATAACTCATGGGACGACCCAACTTCTATGCCAGTACTATAGGCTGGAATGGAGTTATGCCATGTGCAGATGGTGATAAAATCGGACCTATAACCGTACGTCCTTGATTTGGTAGGCGATTGTGTGAGGTAAGAAGGTAGGTAGATTGAAAAGATTAAATAATAAAAAATAAATAAAAAATTGAGAAATATCCAAAAAAATCCATCTGAAATTATCTAGATATTATCTCTTGCCTCACAGCTGGTTTACGAGTACTTGACATATACCAACGGACCCAATTGTGTCCAGAAAAATTCTCGCCTCATAGGTGATTCACGAGCACTTGACGTATACTACCGGATTCGCTAATATTTGGAAATACAAAGCTGAGTTAAATTCAGATAAATTCATTTCTGGAATTATCTGCTTATTGATGCTTAAATCTCACTTCATAGACGATTCACAAGCACTCGTTGTATACCATCGGATTCGTTGAAGTTTGAACTAAAAAACTCTGATATTTTCAGCAAAATGCTATCTTCAATTATCTCGAACTAGTCGCTTGAATCTTGTCTCACAGGCGAACCATGAGCATTTGACGTGTACGTCAAGTCCGTAAGCTCTTCGGTAATTCATCAGAACTTGACGTGTACTACCGGATTCGTTGAAGTTCTATCTTCCATAGAACTGAGATATTTTCAGAAAAATTCTGTCTGTAGTTATCTGGATATAGTCACATGAATCTAGCCTCACATGCGACTCATGAGCACTTGACCTGTACCACCGGATTCGAAATGAAATTGAATTTTGACTTCAAAACCGAGTCATTTCCTGAGAATTTCGATATGCTTAGTCGGATATAGTCTTTCGAATCTCGCTTCACTGTACATATGCCACAGGCATCAAGAGTCATGCCAAGGTATTTGGCTATTTTTTCCACATGTGAGCATCATTAAAACCTTTCATTTGAATTTATTTCCAGCCATGAGAATTAAACCGGTCAATTTTTAGACATTTTCAAATTTTGTGTGTGCGATATATTCAATCGAGTTTTCACGAACTTCCAACATGAAAATGGACCTGGCATTGTTTTGGCGTGTGAGCATCATTAAGGCTTTTCATTTGAATCTATTTCCAGCCATGACACTTAACACGGTCAATTTTTAGACATTTTAAAATTCGATCGAGTTTTCACGAACTTCCAACATGAAAATGGACCTGACATTATTTTGCCGTGTCAACATCATTAAGACTTTTCATTTGAATCTATTTCCAGCCATGACACTTTAAACGGTCAACTTTTAGACATTTTCAAATTCGATCGAGTTTTCACGAACTTCCAACATGAAAATGGACCTGGCATTGTTTTGGCGTGTGAACATCATTAAGGCTTTTCATTTGAATCTATTTCCAGCCATGACACTTTAAACGGTCAACTTTTAGACATTTTCAAATTCGATCGAGTTTTCACGAACTTCCAACATGAAAATGGACCTGGCATTGTTTTGGCGTGTGAGCATCATTAAGGCTTTTCATTTGAATCTATTTCCAGCCATGACACTTAACACGGTCAATTTTTAGACATTTTCAAATTTTGTGTGTGCGATATATTAAATCGAGTTTTCACGAACTTCCAACATGAAAATTGACCTGGCATTGTTTTGGCGTGTGAACATCATTAAGACTTTTCATTTGAATCTATTTCCAGCCATGACACTTTAAACGGTCAACTTTTAGACATTTTAAAATTCGATCGAGTTTTCACGAACTTCCAACATGAAAATGGACCTGACATTATTTTGCCGTGTCAACATCATTAAGACTTTTCATTTGAATCTATTTCCAGCCATGACACTTTAAACGGTCAACTTTTAGACATTTTCAAATTCGATCGAGTTTTCACGAACTTCCAACATGAAAATGGACCTGGCATTGTTTTGGCGTGTGAACATCATTAAGGCTTTTCATTTGAATCTATTTCCAGCCATGACACTTTAAACGGTCAACTTTTAGACATTTTCAAATTCGATCGAGTTTTCACGAACTTCCAACATGAAAATGGACCTGGCATTGTTTTGGCGTGTGAGCATCATTAAGGCTTTTCATTTGAATCTATTTCCAGCCATGACACTTAACACGGTCAATTTTTAGACATTTTCAAATTTTGTGTGTGCGATATATTAAATCGAGTTTTCACGAACTTCCAACATGAAAATTGACCTGGCATTGTTTTGGCGTGTGAACATCATTAAGACTTATCATTTGAATCTATTTCCAGCCATGACACTTTAAACGGTCAACTTTTAGACATTTTAAAATTCGATCGAGTTTTCACGAACTTCCAACATGAAAATGGACCTGGCATTGTTTTGCCGTGTCAACATCATTAAGGCTTTTCATTTGAATCTATTTCCAGCCATGACACTTTAAACGGTCGACTTTTAGACATTTTCAAATTTTGTGTGTGCGATATATTCAATCGAGTTTTCACGAACTTCCAACATGAAAATGGACCTGGCATTGTTTTGGCGTGTGAGCATCATTAAGGCTTTTCATTTGAATCTATTTCCAGCCATGACACTTAACACGGTCAATTTTTAGACATTTTCAAATTTTGTGTGTGCGATATATTAAATCGAGTTTTCACGAACTTCCAACATGAAAATTGACCTGGCATTGTTTTGGCGTGTGAACATCATTAAGACTTATCATTTGAATCTATTTCCAGCCATGACACTTTAAACGGTCGACTTTTAGACATTTTCAAATTTTGTGTGTGCGATATATTCAATCGAGTTTTCACGAACTTCCAACATGAAAATGGACCTGGCATTGTTTTGGCGTGTGAACATCATTAAGGCTTTTCATTTGAATCTATTTCCAGCCATGACACTTTAAACGGTCAACTTTTAGACATTTTAAAATTCGATCGAGTTTTCACGAACTTCCAACATGAAAATGGACCTGACATTATTTTGCCGTGTCAACATCATTAAGACTTTTCATTTGAATCTATTTCCAGCCATGACACTTTAAACGGTCAACTTTTAGACATTTTCAAATTCGATCGAGTTTTCACGAACTTCCAACATGAAAATGGACCTGGCATTGTTTTGGCGTGTGAACATCATTAAGGCTTTTCATTTGAATCTATTTCCAGCCATGACACTTTAAACGGTCAACTTTTAGACATTTTCAAATTCGATCGAGTTTTCACGAACTTCCAACATGAAAATGGACCTGGCATTGTTTTGGCGTGTGAGCATCATTAAGGCTTTTCATTTGAATCTATTTCCAGCCATGACACTTAACACGGTCAATTTTTAGACATTTTCAAATTCGATCGAGTTTTCACGAACTTCCAACATGAAAATGGACCTGACATTATTTTGCCGTGTCAACATCATTAAGACTTTTCATTTGAATCTATTTCCAGCCATGACACTTTAAACGGTCAACTTTTAGACATTTTCAAATTCGATCGAGTTTTCACGAACTTCCAACATGAAAATGGACCTGGCATTGTTTTGGCGTGTGAACATCATTAAGGCTTTTCATTTGAATCTATTTCCAGCCATGACACTTTAAACGGTCAACTTTTAGACATTTTCAAATTCGATCGAGTTTTCACGAACTTCCAACATGAAAATGGACCTGGCATTGTTTTGGCGTGTGAGCATCATTAAGGCTTTTCATTTGAATCTATTTCCAGCCATGACACTTAACACGGTCAATTTTTAGACATTTTAAAATTCGATCGAGTTTTCACGAACTTCCAACATGAAAATGGACCTGACATTATTTTGCCGTGTCAACATCATTAAGACTTTTCATTTGAATCTATTTCCAGCCATGACACTTTAAACGGTCAACTTTTAGACATTTTCAAATTCGATCGAGTTTTCACGAACTTCCAACATGAAAATGGACCTGGCATTGTTTTGGCGTGTGAACATCATTAAGGCTTTTCATTTGAATCTATTTCCAGCCATGACACTTTAAACGGTCAACTTTTAGACATTTTCAAATTCGATCGAGTTTTCACGAACTTCCAACATGAAAATGGACCTGGCATTGTTTTGGCGTGTGAGCATCATTAAGGCTTTTCATTTGAATCTATTTCCAGCCATGACACTTAACACGGTCAATTTTTAGACATTTTCAAATTTTGTGTGTGCGATATATTAAATCGAGTTTTCACGAACTTCCAACATGAAAATTGACCTGGCATTGTTTTGGCGTGTGAACATCATTAAGACTTTTCATTTGAATCTATTTCCAGCCATGACACTTTAAACGGTCAACTTTTAGACATTTTAAAATTCGATCGAGTTTTCACGAACTTCCAACATGAAAATGGACCTGACATTATTTTGCCGTGTCAACATCATTAAGACTTTTCATTTGAATCTATTTCCAGCCATGACACTTTAAACGGTCAACTTTTAGACATTTTCAAATTCGATCGAGTTTTCACGAACTTCCAACATGAAAATGGACCTGGCATTGTTTTGGCGTGTGAACATCATTAAGGCTTTTCATTTGAATCTATTTCCAGCCATGACACTTTAAACGGTCAACTTTTAGACATTTTCAAATTCGATCGAGTTTTCACGAACTTCCAACATGAAAATGGACCTGGCATTGTTTTGGCGTGTGAGCATCATTAAGGCTTTTCATTTGAATCTATTTCCAGCCATGACACTTAACACGGTCAATTTTTAGACATTTTCAAATTTTGTGTGTGCGATATATTAAATCGAGTTTTCACGAACTTCCAACATGAAAATTGACCTGGCATTGTTTTGGCGTGTGAACATCATTAAGACTTATCATTTGAATCTATTTCCAGCCATGACACTTTAAACGGTCAACTTTTAGACATTTTAAAATTCGATCGAGTTTTCACGAACTTCCAACATGAAAATGGACCTGGCATTGTTTTGCCGTGTCAACATCATTAAGGCTTTTCATTTGAATCTATTTCCAGCCATGACACTTTAAACGGTCGACTTTTAGACATTTTCAAATTTTGTGTGTGCGATATATTCAATCGAGTTTTCACGAACTTCCAACATGAAAATGGACCTGGCATTGTTTTGGCGTGTGAGCATCATTAAGGCTTTTCATTTGAATCTATTTCCAGCCATGACACTTAACACGGTCAATTTTTAGACATTTTCAAATTTTGTGTGTGCGATATATTAAATCGAGTTTTCACGAACTTCCAACATGAAAATTGACCTGGCATTGTTTTGGCGTGTGAACATCATTAAGACTTATCATTTGAATCTATTTCCAGCCATGACACTTTAAACGGTCGACTTTTAGACATTTTCAAATTTTGTGTGTGCGATATATTCAATCGAGTTTTCACGAACTTCCAACATGAAAATGGACCTGGCATTGTTTTGGCGTGTGAACATCATTAAGGCTTTTCATTTGAATCTATTTCCAGCCATGACACTTTAAACGGTCAACTTTTAGACATTTTAAAATTCGATCGAGTTTTCACGAACTTCCAACATGAAAATGGACCTGACATTATTTTGCCGTGTCAACATCATTAAGACTTTTCATTTGAATCTATTTCCAGCCATGACACTTTAAACGGTCAACTTTTAGACATTTTCAAATTCGATCGAGTTTTCACGAACTTCCAACATGAAAATGGACCTGGCATTGTTTTGGCGTGTGAACATCATTAAGGCTTTTCATTTGAATCTATTTCCAGCCATGACACTTTAAACGGTCAACTTTTAGACATTTTCAAATTCGATCGAGTTTTCACGAACTTCCAACATGAAAATGGACCTGGCATTGTTTTGGCGTGTGAGCATCATTAAGGCTTTTCATTTGAATCTATTTCCAGCCATGACACTTAACACGGTCAATTTTTAGACATTTTCAAATTTTGTGTGTGCGATATATTAAATCGAGTTTTCACGAACTTCCAACATGAAAATTGACCTGGCATTGTTTTGGCGTGTGAACATCATTAAGACTTATCATTTGAATCTATTTCCAGCCATGACACTTTAAACGGTCGACTTTTAGACATTTTCAAATTTTGTGTGTGCGATATATTCAATCGAGTTTTCACGAACTTCCAACATGAAAATGGACCTGGCATTGTTTTGGCGTGTGAGCATCATTAAAGCTTTTTATTTGAATCTATTTCCAGCCATGACACTTTAAACGGTCAACTTTTAGACATTTTCAAATTCGATCGAGTTTTCACGAACTTCCAACATGAAAATGGACCTGACATTATTTTGCCGTGTCAACATCATTAAGACTTTTCATTTGAATCTATTTCCAGCCATGACACTTTAAACGGTCAACTTTTAGACATTTTCAAATTCGATCGAGTTTTCACGAACTTCCAACATGAAAATGGACCTGGCATTGTTTTGGCGTGTGAACATCATTAAGGCTTTTCATTTGAATCTATTTCCAGTCATGACACTTTAAACGGTCGACTTTTAGACATTTTAAAATTTTGTGTGTGCGATATATTCAATCGAGTTTTGCTTGACTCTTACCATGAAAATTGAATTGACCTTTTTAAAACGATATTTAATAGAAGGCACTTCATTTGAAATATTTTCTGGACATGTCACTATAGATGCATTTCCCATTTTACCTCCCCCAAACATCTAATAGAATCTAATAAAAATTCTTATTTTCGCTATTTTCAACACCGAAAGTTCTGAAATACGCGTAGACGCATCACTCTGGTAGTTGGTGTACCACCTGGAGTAGTTTTCCTTTTTCCGTTGTGTTCATTGGTTTAATTGGTCAGGTTATACCTCCCAACACTAGGTTTCTGGCAGAACTTAGCCACTGTAAGCAGTGCACATCCCCCGCGACGTGGACGCGCCTTCCAAGAATTGCCAAAGTTCACACAGTTACAGCCGAAGCCCCCTGTGCGCCCATAGTCGAGGGACGCGAAAATATTGTTTTGAATAAAAATAGAGGCTCTACAGGTTAAAGTATGGGGTAGAGTTTATCCATCTATTTCGAAAAATATAAAGTTTTATAGAGAAATTTCGATGTCTTTGCTTAATTTGATCACCCGGTACATAATTTGGGTTGTACGTATACACTATGTCTGTACGAAGAATTACACTTATTGTTCCCTTTTATATAGACAGGACAAAACCTTACTATGTGAACTCATATTTTTCACAATAAAGTTTTTTCTATAAATGTTGTTGCTGTCATTGTCTCTATGGTCCTTATGGTACCCAAGCATAATCTTTTCTATACACTTTGAATGTTTGTAGTTTTGATATGAGAGATGCTCTATTTCTGAAAATAGTCGTAAATAAATTTTCATTTCAATTACATGATTGAATGAAAATTTATTGTGCACTGCATTTTTCAATTTGGTTCGGTTTGAAATTCTCTAGATCTCTATATGTTAGTTTGGGTACTCGTATGAGCCATTTTAATAAACAATGAGGTTGGAAAATATTTAATATTTGTTAAAATGTAATATCAAACCAGCTTACCTAGAATGTCTCGTGATGAAACAGTGAACAGGATATTTCGGAACTGAGTGTCAGGAAAGTGCGGTAGGATTCCTTGTTGAAAGCGAAAATTACTTTACATGTATCACTATCATTCAACTCTCTTTTATGACGAATGTATACATAGTTCTCGACTACATCACTTTTATGATTTTTAAAACGAAAAATTCAGCTTACCGGACTTTTGGTAAAACTGTCTTGTATAATCAAAAAATATTATTCCTGCTATTGTTGGTTAAAAATTAAATATTTAAATTAATTTAAATCTTTTAAGTCATTGACATTGTCAAGCCAGTCATTGGCATTAAAGCTAAACTTTTCAACATCATTGCAAAAAGCTCCCTTTAAAGCTGCCACAAACGGAAAACGTTTAAGTAAGATTTTTTTTTCCGAACAGTGAACAGGCCTGAGCTGTAGAGATGCCGAATTTCTGGTACAATTTAAAAAATGTTCTTAATTAATTTAGTTGGGAATTTAATCTTTTATTCGTAAATTTTATATATTTTTCAAAATATTTGCAAAGCCTGGAAAAGCTCCTACGAAATCAATGGGATTTCCCAATTTATGGAAAATATGGGTTGTACACGGGCGAATTTTTGTTTAAAACCAGTTTTTTCTCAAAAAACGTCATTGAACGTCAAGATTGATCTGGACCGATATTGTTGATTATCTTAGTGGATTGTTCGTCGCTTGTTCGATATAATTTTCAAAATATTTGCAAAAAACGAAAACGCTCCTGTGGAAGCTGGCACATCCGGTGGACCTATTTCAGCAAAAATTCATTGAAATCTCCAAATCTATGGTAGAAGTTTAAGTATGAAATTTCACCCCGATCAATCAACCCCTTTGGGCTGTACAAGGCCGATTTTTTGTTGAAAACAGTTTTTTGTCGAAAATCGTAATTTCGGTTAAATTTTGGAAAAATTATCTGGCTCTATATTGTTGCCAATTTTATTTAGAATTTTTAGTTCATAATCCTTTTTCACTTTTGGTCAAAACTCATTAAGCTCTCCCAATTTATGGAAAAAGCTTAAGTGTGAAGTTGCATCTCGATCTGGCATGAGCGACGAACACTATTAGTTGGTTTTGGGTCCAACTATTCCTTATACACCAACTGTGTACTGAAGAGTGATTAGTGCCTACTGAGCTGTTTCGGACAAAGCATCGTTAGATTGGCAGTAGAATGACAAAAGTTTTTGGAAAATAGCCGTAGAAAAATACTGCTAACAACGGTACGAGTGTACGGCATGAGTGCATAGAGAGAAGATTTATTTTGTTCCAATGGCAATAGAGATAGGACCAAAATCTCGACCAAATTCTTTATTAACTTCTTAATTTATTTATTTAAAATTCCTTTGAAATTTAGAACCTCTTATTGCAAGTCTAAATAATATTTCTTGTTGTGTCAAAGAAGAAGAACACGCCACAATACTCCCCTCCCAGAATCTGGTAGGAGTCCTGAATACACGACCTGTTCTTGTAACTGCTTTAGTACTTGGTGAAAGATCAAAACAAACCTTTTTGCGAACTTTTCGTTCCTCGATAGACACTTTAGGTCCGTCAGACGAAATAATAAGTTCTGGTTCGAGAGTTGGTAAAAATAATCCAGTTTGAATAGTTGGTGCGTCCGTAATTTCTGATTGATTGTCAGAGTAACACGGTTTGAGTCGGTCGATGGAAATTTTGGCGTAACGTCCGTTTAGATCCAAAGTGAAAAATTTGTATGTACGGTCGATAACCAAATACGCTTCAGTATATGGTGGTTGCAGTGATCTGCGTACTGCGTCAGTCCGTAAGAAAATGTGCGAGCAAGTCAGCAGATCTTTACTAATGAAAATTTTGTCCGTAGTATGTCGAGAAGCCGGTACAGGTTGAATTTCCTCAAAGTGTCGTCATAAGTTCGTAATAAAGACTGATTGTAAAATTTGATCGTTCGTAGTATCTAAAAATGTTCCAGGAACCCGAGTTGTACAACCGTAAACTAGTTCAGCTGGAGTAGCTTTTAGTTCGTCACTGAAAGTCGTTCGAAGTCCAATTAAGATTGCAGGAAGAACACTAGCCCAATCAGATCGGTCGTATCACATAATAGCAAATTTGTCGACTCGATGCCATCTCTCGATCATGCCATTACATTTTGGATTGTAACTAGTTGTTCTCCTACGTTCAAAACCAAGTAAGTAAGCCAGTTCGCGAAAAAGTTGTGATTCGAATTGACCGTGACAATGAACTCGGGCACACCAAAGCGAGCTCTCCAATGAGAGTAAGCAACGAAAGCAATGGTTGCAGCAGTTATATCCGGAACTGGAACCGCCTCGAGCCAGCGAGTGTATCTATCAATCAATGTAACGCAATACCGCTGATTATCAGAAACTGGCAAAATACCAATGATATCGAGGTGAATAATCGAAGAGCGTTGAGAAGTTAATTTATAGTTACCAAGCGAAGTATAGTTGGCACGCTACCACGCAACCTATAGGCCATAGGTGCAGTGGTAGAAATATCGCAATAAATTAATTTTTTTGAAATGAAAGAAACGGCAAATTTCTCAAGTTTGAGAACAGAGTTACTCCTTAAAATTTCTTGAAGTTCTTCGCCATTGGTCTGAACATGTTTAATTCCCGAATAAGCCGCGAGAAGTTCACGATCATAAGCACTGTATCTTTTTTGCGTATCACTGAGCTGTACCGATAATAAACCAAGTGGTTGCCAAGTATCCGATACTATAAACTGCTGGACCACCGCTCCGATCACCGTATCGGAAGCGTCAACCAGGATGACCAGATGTGCTGATGATGGTGGATAAATAAGTAAAGTAGCGTCCTTAAGTTTAACTTTACAGTTATCGAACACTTCGATAGCCACCGTTGACCATTGTATTGGAACTCGACTGTTTTTAGTGTACCCTTTTAGGAAATCGTTCAACAATTCCTGGTCAGTAGCGGCACCCGGAATGAAGCGTCGATAAAAGTTGAGCATACCTAAAGAAACGTTTCAGTTATTTAACAGTCTGTGGTCGTTCGAAATCTTTGATGACCTGAACCCGTTCATGCGATGGTAATATACCTAGCCCAGTTACCAAATGGCCTAAAATAATAATTTAGAATTTTGCGAAAACGCATTTGTCCACATTTACAACCAGGCCATGTTCTTCTAATTTAGAAAAAATATTTTTAATATGTTCGAGACGTTCGTCATAATTTCGATAGGCAATGAGTACGTCGTCCAAATATACAAAAGAGAAGTCGAGTCCGCGTAGTGCTGAATGCATAAGACGTTGGAACGACTGTGCTGCATTTCTAAGTTCGAAGGTCATTCTACAAAATTCAAATAGTCCGATAGGTATCAAAATTGCTGTTTTTGGAATGTCTGAACAAGGTCTCGAGTCGTTGTGTAAAGTCTTGAATATGTGGAACCGGATACCTGTCTGGAATTGTGACTTTATTTAACGCAGGAAAGTCTCCACACGGTCCCCAAGTTTCATTCTTTTTGGGTACTAAGTTTAGCGCGCTGGACCAAGGGCTGCTACTAGGTCGACAAATCCCGAGTTTCATCATGTTTTCGAATTCTGTCTTCGCGATGAAGTATTTGTCCGGTGCTGATCCTTTTGTTTCAATTTTGTGAGTCACGTTATGTCTATAGTATTGTCAATATTAATGATACCGTGAATGACTGTTAAAAATTTCGATATTACATTGAAAACTCTTGGGGCCCATTATTGACTTGTCGATCCTAGATACAGTAGTATCACCGTAAGAGGAAGGAGGTCAATATGAATACAGAGAGGTTAACGGATCTATGAGCCTCTGTCTCTGTATATCCACAAGCAAACCAGTTTTCCTCAAAAAATCCGTGCCGATGATAGACATCGATACACCAGCAATTATAAACCCCCCAGGAGAATTTGCGGCGCAGTCCGATGTCAAGTTTTAAAAATGTATATAATGAATTTCGATACAAGGTATGAAGACGCCACAATATTGGTAACGAACTGGTGTTAATACCGCACTTGATTAGTGTACTCAAGCAAAGGGTCGAAAAAACTAATAACATGGGCCTTATGAAAGGGTTTCAAATACTCTTTAGTCCGACGCTCAAGTTCTTTCAAAATAGATTTCAAATAAACGAAAAATTTAAGTGGAATACCAAGGGTTCTGAGTTTAGCTTTAATTATGATAAAGGACACCAAATACTTTGCTCAAGTCGGTACTTATAGTATGAGTTCCTTTAAATTGGTTTCTTTTGGATCGTGGACAGTTGTAAAATCTTATCCAAAATTGACAAACTATCGGGAACGACGACCCCTAAATCGGTAATGTTAGACTGGCGAATAAGTCGGATGTAATCCTTATAGAGCTCAGGCGAAAAAATTTAAAAAATCATTGCAGATTACGAAGTGTGCATACCTCTATATTGTACAGTCGAGTCCCTCCAAGTTACAGTCCTCCAAGTTACAGTCGAGTCCCTCCAATGGGTAAGTTTTTTCAGGTATCTGTTAAAAATTATTTTAATAATTGCAAAGTAAAAATTAACGGGTTGGATTTCACTATTATTATTATTCAGAATATTGTTAAAAATCAGCTCGGTAAGATTTTCGACATGCATAGCCTGCGAAATATTTAGTAAATCATTTTATCACAAAAAACAAAAAATAGATAAAATAACCAGGAAAATAACGGAAAGATAAAGTGAGGCCGATGAGGGAGAAATAAAATAAAACCGAATGCCAGGAAAGGCCGCGCTGAGGCGAATCAGAGGCGAAAAGGGGAATAAAAAACAAAAAAAATCTAACTGAAAAGGTCAAACATGAAAATTCCGAAGTTAAAGGGAAAAGAAAAAAAAATAAATCGCACAAAAATTGTCGCTAACTTGAATAATTACGTACGAAATAAAATGAAACCAACCAAACGGCACAGTGGTTAAAGCTTTGGCGTTTGGATCGGGAGGTACCGGGTTCGAATCCCGATAAGAGCAGAATGCAAAAGGGATTTTCCATCACCTGGTTACATGATCGGAGATGAAAATGAACACAGCTACGACCAACTCTCGGAGTGCACAACTCATGGGCCGACCCATCTTCCATATCAGTACTATAGGTTAGCATGGAGCTATGCAATGTGCAGATGGGTTCTATGTAAATCGGACCTATAGCCGTACGTCCTCGATTTGGCAAGCAATGCGTAAGGTAGGACGGGAAAAGCGAACCGCGAAAGAGTTGGAGGTGCTTCGGCCCCAGAACAGATGGCATAGATTAAAAACATTAAAAAAAAAAATTTAAAAATTATTTGTGCAAAATGAATGCTGAACGGGAGTACTGAATAATGATGAGCACGATTACACAAAAATAAAATCTAAATAAAATTGAAAATTGAAATTAAAAATAAAAATTTAAAATTTGGATTCGAGAAAAAAAAAATAAAAATAAAAAAAAAAAATCGGTACCTTTTGACCTCATTGAGGTCGAGCTTGAGGGTTGCGGCGCCCTGGATTTCCGAAATGGGTTGGCCGTCTGCCCGCCGTACAAAATTTGACTTTGATAGGCCGCCGTAAATGTTGGGCGTCCTCCCGCCTTTACTCGAAAATAATGTTGGGCGTCTCTCCGTCGCGAACCGTAAATATCAGTGGGCGTATTCCTGCCGTTAATAATTTTGGGCTCGATAGGCCGCCGTAAATTGTTGCAGCTCCCGTTGATTAAACGTATCAGTGGCACCAGTGAAAACTATGACGACACCCGTTTAGCTTTACGGCCCCCATTCACAAATTTGGCGACATCCGTTGAATACCCAAGGTGCCCGTAGATATTCGCGCCACCCGTTGAATACTTGCGGATTTTTATTCTTGAACCAATTTGGATAACGTTCATCAATCCAAATTTACCAACTCTCCATATATTAGAAACACTATTGTTCACTAACTGTTGATACAAAAAATGATTTTTATTAAAGTTGACATTTGGTCTCGTATATAAAACAATTATTATTTTTATTATTCAAACATTAAGTAATACTTAATTAATAATACGTAATTAATACATAATTAATTATTTTTATATTTAATGTTAAATTCGCCAAAATTTGTTCATTATATAAAAAAGGTACCAAGATAATCACAAACAGTTTTCTTGCACGTCACTCGCCCACCCCTTCACACTGCGCATCAATCGCACACAACAAACCGAGAAAACACAACAAATATATCTCTCTACATCTCCGCCGGTCGCACACACGCACAAGGTGTACACATTGATCTCGATCAACAACATTCATTCGACGTTTACATAAACACTGGAGGGGAAGGAAAACACAAAATAAAATAAATTTGGCCAATTTCCATAGAAACAAACGATTTTAGTGATAATACCAAAGAACAGATGGTAATGCCGTCAACAAAAGGTACCCTTCATTCAATCACCATGGAACTAAAAATTCAGAAAAACAAAGGAAAGGAAATAATGTTATGGCCCCTCAAGGGGTCGTAACAGTATTGGTTACTGGAAAGAAACTCTCATCTATCAATCCCTAATAAGCTTCTGCTTTATAAGCAAGTATTGAAGCGTGTCTGGACTGGTGGTGTACAGCTGTGAGGATGTACCAAAATAAAGTGCTAAGAAACATCGTCAACGCACCCACAAAGATCTGGGCATAGAATTCATCAAAATCGAAATTATGAAATTTGCTAGAAGTCATGAACAACGGCTACTTCACTACTTCAACATAGACGCCATCCGGCTACTGGATAATACGGATTAAGTTAGAAGACTCAAAAGAGTAAAGTCAGTTGAGTTAGTGTAAAATCAGCTAAAATAAATTTCTACCCAGAGCACAACAAAAGCGCGAGTAAATTATAAATATCAAAGCTAAGGAGTGGAACCCTTAAATTTCAGTAAAATGTAGTAATTTAAGTTAGAATAAAATTTCTCATTAGTATTCGACCAGATTGTAATTAAAAAAGAAATAATAAAGAAGAGTTATTTTCAAAAAAAAAATAATAATTTTAGCTGTCGTGACAGTAAATATTTTCGGGGCTGATAATTTTTGACTATCAGCCTCATGATATTAATAATTAGTGTTACCACCTTATTTTTCTGGGATGATAATTAGGCTATCTTCATATACGTATTATTTATACTCTCAGCTCCGAAAATTGCAACTGTCGTGATAGCTTTTAACTATCGTGATAGCAAATATTTTCGGGGCTGAGAGTAAAAAATGTGGAGATTTTTTGGGCTGAGAGTAAAAAATGTCATCGTAGCAATAATTAGTGTCGCCATCCATTTTTGGGGGATGGAATTTGAGCTATCTTCACATACATTGTTCGCAGAGTGTGAGACATCCTTTACAATAAATAATTTAATTATTTTGAAATATTGAATACGAAAAAATTATCGATTTAAGAGATTTGATTTTATGACAGAAACCTGACATGGGGTTTTAAGGTATTCACACCGTCAATATAGCAATCAGCTTGCCACAAAACAAGGGCCGAAAACGATAAAACATTTACTTATTTGTGCAACTATCTCAATGTTTGGTAGAACATCAAATTAGAGGTTCTGATACGAGTACGAGTATGTGTGTACGAATAATTAATAATAATTTAACTTTAGTTGTTCGATTTTTAACGCAAATACATAAAATTAAATTTTGTATCTGCAATATGTTACAGTAAATACACGTAGGCACACTATCCATATATGTATACTAACAACAAATGGTAGCATATTGATACAAATTTTGGGGAAATGGTGAAAATTCAAAATTTCACCACCCACTCATCGTACGTACTTTATTCTGTACATCCAGTGAAACAAAAATTAAATTGGAAAATAATTATTATTGAATTATTTTAAAAAAGTTCTTGTTTGTTGTTTTGATTTTTGAGAGTGCTTTATGAGATCGTTGTTTGCATTCGAATTGGACCAACTATGCTGCCTTTAAAAAAAAAAAAATTCTCATTTAATCCATATTGTTTATGTTGGGTGGTGTACACGTTCGGCTGTGATGGTTGCGACGTGTTGATGTATTCAATAAATACCAATGTTTGAGTGGTGAGTGTAGCATTTAACAACCAAATTTAATTTAGTTTTGCACATTCCATTTTAATTAAGCTAACAACAGCAATTTTGAGTTAATTAAAGTTAATTGAAAATCGCTTAATTCCTTTTCGAAATAGCTGTAGGGCTCCGAAATTTTCATGTTGTGGACTTTTTGTCACGATTTTAATGGCAATTAACAAAAATTAATATGTATTAGTAAGTACACTGTTAAAATATTCCTTATAAAAATTTTGAGTGAAATATAAAAGGCAGACCATCATTTTCTTACTATTTACGTTTTCAACAACTATGTTCCGTTGATGCTGCATTCCAATTTAAATATTTGTGGTAAACACGATTGAATTAAAATGAAAATAAAGAAAATTTAATACAGTAAACGCAACGCTCGATTTAACGGACTAATTGGGGGTGTCCGTTAAATCCGAATGTCCGTTAAACCCAAATGTTTTTTAATTTAATCGATTCGATCGAATTTAATCTGGGAAAGTCAGGCATTTCTTAGCCGATTATGTTGGGATTTTATGCTGAATTAGGTATGCTGGGTGGTAATGGAATTCTTAATTGATTTTTGGAAGAAGTTCTGGACTACCTGGAACGGAACGCGACCAATTCTCAACCGACTATGATGGGATTTTGTTTGTTGGATGGAACTGAGATTCAAAAACAGGTTTTGGAAGAAGTTCTGAAATATGGCCTTCTGGGACGGGACTTAGGCATTTATTAGCCGATAATGACGGGATTGGGTATGCTTGATGGAAATGGGATTTTTAAATGTTTTTTGGAAGAAGTTCTGGAATATGACAAACTAGGACAGAAACTGGACTTTTTGGGTGAAATGAGATTACTAAATAATTTTTGGAAAAAGTTCTGGTGTATGGCCATGTTATGGGGTAACTTGTTAGAATTACGAGCCGCTTGTTTCAAGAAAAATGCCTGCTTAATACCGAGTTTCGGCCATATTCCCGAATTTCTTCCAAAAATCGTTTAAGAATCCCATTTCCACCCAACATACCCAATCCGATCATAATCGGTTTAGAAATGGTTTAGTTCCGTCCCAGGTGGCTATATTCCAGAACTTCTTCCCAAAATTATTTAAGAATCCCACTCCCATCCAACATATCCAATCCCATCATAATCGGTCAAAAAATGGCAGAGTTCGGTCCCAGGTGGCCACATTCCAGAATTGCTTTCCAAAATCAATTAAGAATCCTATTTCCATCCAGTATAACCAATCCCACCATAACCGGTGAAGAAATGACTAAGTTTCGTCCCAGGTTATGGCTACCTGGGAATTTCAGAATTCCTTCCCAAAATCATTTAAGAAACCCATTTACATCCAATCCCATCAAACTCCGACTCCTACCTTGCCGTCTAGTTTAGAGCCGTCCGTGAAAAGTTGCACTGCCTCGTATTTCCGTATTGATCCGTTCCTCTAGGATTCCCTCGAAGGGCAGATGGTCCGGAAACCATTAACGAAGCACAAAGTTGGTTTAATATTATCTAGATTCGCCAATTCCTCCCTGAGCGATCTAACATTGTCGAGTGCCCCGCCTGAAAACACTTCCACTGAGAGACAGCCGAGAGTCTCGTAGACACGTGGCTGCCATCTGCTTACCAAAAAATTCGAATGAAATAAGGTGGAATACAACCTCTAAGGCTCGTGTAGGTGTTTTCCTAAGCGCCCCGCTCATAAACATGCAGACCGTTCTTTGCACCTTCTCCATCATCCTTATATATGAGTTAGCCAACGCATTGCTGTTATTCATCATTTGCAGTAAATTAGATGTCGAGTCGTAAGCGAAGTTTGAAGAGACTATTCTAAAAGAGAGGATTCCTACTTGAGAGGACTTAGAATCCTGTCTCGCCAAGAGATGTTAAGTGCTGGAAGCTGAAGAGTACAATTTCGATTTGAATACTAAACCGCTAACTTCTCGAGCTTCAATCACTACGCGATCTGCGGTTCGTCATACAACTCTGAATGCAACAATAGAAGATACTGCCAATAAGAGAAGTTGCACAATAGGTAATAGCCAAGAACACGACATATATCGATGTCAGAAATTCGATTTGCTTACTCCAAAGGCCCGGTTTGATGAGGCCAAACGTCTTTCGTTGTGTAACAATTATCTTCAAGGAAGTCACACAGTGCGGTTTTGCCGAAAAGGATCTTGTCGAAAATGTCGGCAAAAACATCATATCCTTTACATATGGAGAAAGGGCCTGATACCATAGCAAACATGACATCGCAACCCAATCCCGAGCAAACAACGAGCTTTGGGAGTATTGCTAAATCATGTGGGCCATCAGAAAATTTAAGCTCGGCTGTGCTACAGTCGCCATGTCATGCAAAAAAAATTGATTATGAGGCCAACATTGCCGCTAAGACTGCGTCGATCATTTTAGCTACAGTCGGAGTAAAAGTTCGCGACTGTCATGGGGATTTAATGAGATGTCGTGTTTTGCTCGATTCGGGTTCGCAATTTAGTCTAGAGCAAACCAATGTAGATATTTCAATATGAGGCATAAATTAAGTTCGTACGCAAATACGTAACTATGGATTCATGTACCAGTAGCTACAAAACTTAATAAGAGGTTTTCGTCGTCCCAAGGGTTACCTCTAATCAACCGGGAGAAACATTAACGTTGCCGAATGGAAAATTCCATCACATATTCAGGTCGCAGATGCCGAATTCTATGGTTCGAAACGGGTGGATATGCTTGTTTGAGCTGAAATATTTTATAGTCGACTTGTTCCAAACCGTTATACCATCGTTATCAGTTGCCAACGCTCCAAAATACAAAACTTGGATGGATTGTATCGGGTATGATCGCAAATCAAAAGAAAATGTTTTCGATGAAATTAATAAAAACTTAGAAAGATTTTGGATTATGGATGGGTTTGACGAGCGAGAGAAGGTATATTCAAAGGAAGAACATGTTTGTGAAGTTCATTTCGCTCAAAACTTCAGAAAGGATGATACTGGTAGATTCGTCGCCAAGCCAGCACTAAAAAAATTGAGTTTCTCTAGAATAATTATTGGATTGCCAAATTAAGATTCTTGAGTTTGGAAAGAAAACTACTTCGAGCGCCAGAAGGTTGAAGGGCTTATCAGCAATGTATAAGGGAATATGTACGTCTCAATCATATGGAGAAAATTGAGACATCCGAACAAATTTTTACTAAATGTAAATATTTTCTTCCTGCTCGGAAAGCGACTCTACACGACTACGTATCGTTTCTGACGCATCCTGCAGAACTGCAACCGGTTATTCTCTCAATGTGATCATGAACGTTGGTCCAACTATACAGAAAGATCTATTTTCAACACTATTGCTAAAAATGTATCGGCAGATTCTCGTGGATGATGAACAAACTTATCTACAATGCATTTTGTGGCGATTTTTGCCTACGGATCCAATTGGTGTATATCGGCTAAAAATCGTCACATTTGGGACTGCCGCAGCTTCGTTTTTGGCTATTCGCATACATACCAAAAATGTACACTGTTAAATTCAAAAATGTTCCAATTAGATTTGTTTTGTAATGAAATTGAAACATTTTTAGGTAATCTTTATCATTTATACTAAGAGAAGTCCCTGAATCCTTAATAGTGTCGCTGTAAAGAACAAATAATTTTCTAACAATTTTAGATAAACACGAGAAAATTGTGATACAATTTACTAAAGTAGAAGGTTAGAAAGAAGGTTATTTTAGACAATGTTTCTACTTTTATATCTCCGAATCTAGAGATGTTCGCGGGGTCTCACCTATATGGCTGAATAGCTAAGTCAAAACCTCACGTATGTGGTGAATAAGATTTAGATATGATGATTTGTAACTTATCCAGCGTATTTTAAACAATAGTGGTTTTTGATTTCAATCTATTTTCAAATTTTTCAGTTACCGCTCCTTGAGATGTTCATAATTTTTTTAATGTATTTTAGGATAGCTTACTGTGCCACACTGGCTACTTAGGAGTTCCATGAATTTAAATTAACTTTCAAACTTTATTTCACCAATCCTAGAGATGTTCACGGGATTTCACCAACATGGTCAGATAGACCAGTAAAAACCCTATGAGGGTAATGTACGAGATCTAACTATGATGGTATTTAACTTGTCCAGAGACATTTTTACGTTTACGGTTATATCGCCCATCCCAGAAACGTTCACGGGATCACTTTTATATATTCGAATAGATCAGAAAATTTTCTATCAATATTGTGAACATGGAACATGAATGATGTTTTTCTTCATGTTGTACAAAATTTACAACTTCTTCATTTACAATTTTACTCTCAATTGGAAATTTTGGTATTTTCTCCAATAGGATTTTTAACCAATTGACATTCCCAAACAAGCGACGAACCCGATTTATTGCAAAAACAATCAAATAAGAAAAATACTATGGATGTTCAGACGGTCACGTTTATACTTTTGGATAGCTCAAAGATTCGACTTTCGATAGTTCCGAACAGGGTCCAATTGTGATGATATTTACTGTGCCATATACGACGTCAACGTTTCATGAATTTGAATAAATTTTCAAATTTTATTTCACCGATCCGGATCACGGGGTCTCACCTACATGGTCAGATAGATCAGTCAAAAACCTATGAGGGTAATGAATGGGATCTAATTATGATGATCCAATCCTTATTTATTATAAAAAATGTTATTTATAACAAAACAAATAATTGCGGAATAAACCAAATTTAAAATAGTGTACTAATCTGTTAGTTTAATCAGGCAATATTTAACCCATTGACACACGAAGCCGACGAATCGCTAGTGCTAGTAATTCAAGTGATTTTACATCTTCGAAAAACGATGTGGAGTGTTCAAATAGGGATTCTGAAATTTAGGACGAAATCCTACGCCGTACGACATGTATAAAATAATTTTTGGCGACGATTTTTTCCAAATGATTGCAGATGAAACTAACAGATTTGCAAAGCAAAAGCATGCAACAAAACATGATGACAAGTGGTTTGGTGTATCTGCAAATTAAACAAAAGCATTTTTTGCGATCTGTATACTCGAAAGTCAGGTGAAGAAGAATACATTGAGGTCATATTGGAGTGAAAGAAAATCGACAGAAACACCTTGTTTTAGAACAATAATGCCATTCAAGCGATTTGAAAAAATTATTTCAAATTTGCATTTTGCAGACAATGTTCTATTAGATAAAAGTGATAAATTATTTAAAATTCGTCCAATAATAAATTAATTGAAAAATAAATTCACGACATATAGACCCAATGAGGAGTTGTTTATCGACGAATCATTGATGAAGTTTCGCGGACGCCACAGTTATGTCCAATTCAACAAATCAAAAAGGGCAAGATTTGGCATAAAAATTTACAAAATCTGCGAGTCTAGTTCGAGATATTGCCTTGATTTTGAAACATATACAGCGCAAAAAATAGAAACATCTTTACCAGCTAGTGAAGGATTCTTGTATAAGCTGATGGAGCCATATAAAGGGTTATCCAATTCGAGGTTGATAAAGTAGAAATCTGTATACCGACATCTGTCAAAGATAAACGTGAAGTACGCTGTCATTTATTTAGTTGACATTCTGCCATTTAAGAATATGGAGCATTTAACATACGCAAATTGGGTATTGGAAAAACAGGCCGTCGATGCTGATTTTTCGAACAAAATTTTCTTCAGTGATGAAGCTCATTTTTCGCTTGGTGGATACGTTAATAAGCAAAACTGTAGAATTTGGGGCTCAGAAAATCCACAATTGATTGTAGAGAAGCCATTACACCCGGAAAAAGTCACTGTTTGGTGCGCATTGTGGTCTGGTGGTGTGATTGGGCCGTATTTTTTTGAGAACAACCATGGACGAACCGTTACCGTCAATTCTGAGCGCTATGGCCGCATGTTAACCGATTATTTTTTTACGAAAATCGAAGATTATGATCTTGACGATATGTGGTTCCAGCAGGATGGAGCAACCAGTCACGTAACACGAGCAAATCGAGATCTTTTGCAAGAGAAATTTCCTGGACGTTTGATTTTGCGATTGGCTGATGTCAATTGGCCTCCAAGATCCTGTGATTTAACGCCTTTGGATTTCTTTTTGTGGGGCTACGCGAAAGATCGTGTTTACGCAAACAATCCTCAAACTCTTGACGAATTGAAAACTAATATTCGTAAGGTAATGGCCGAGATACCGCCCGAAATGTGCCGAAAAGTCATTGAAAATTACCGCAAAAGAATCAAGGCCTGTAAGAAGTCCCGTGGAGGACATTTGAATGATATCTTGTTTAACTAAAAATGGCAAGGATCAATCTGTAAATAAAAATTCAAATCAATAAAAATTACAATACATTCCGAATATTTTGTGTGTTTTTTTTAAGTTTACTTTATCAAGCTTGAATTGGATAACCCTTTACTTCAGATGGGTACACAGTGTTCCTAGACAACTGGTATTCCTCTCCGGTTTTATTTCATAATTTGAAAAATAAGAAAGTAAATGCAGTAGGAACAGTTCGTTGCATGAGAAAAATATGTCACCAACGTACAGAATAAACGCAAAAAAACAAACGAAATTGAAACGAGGTGATGCCCAAATTTTGTTTAGCCATGACATAGCTGAAATAAGATGGATTAACAAAAAAAACCCATTCATATGCTCTCAACCATGCATTCATATATTTCTATGACGGATACGGATAAAAATGACCACAAAACTGGGAATCCTATTCTAAAACCCAAGCCAGTCATCGATTATAATCGTGGGATGGGTGGAGTCGACAGAAAAGACACGTGCTTGGCTTCCTATTCACTAATGCGGAGGTACTCCAAGGGATACAAAAACATATATTTTTTTATTTGGGCGACATGGCCCTATATAATACCTATGCATTACATAAAAATATGTCTAATGTGCAAAGGTTGAAATATAGCGACTATAGGATAGATATTGCGGAAAGCATGTTACAGAATATTACCGGCTGTACAATGGGCACCTTTTCCTAGACAAATTCCTCCAAATCCTGTCAAACAAAACCCGTCCAGGCTTTGTAAAATGTGTTCATTACTGAAAAAGAAAAGTGAATCACGATGGGAATGTGAGAAATGCTTGGTGGCTCTCCACATGTCAGAATGTTTCAAAAACTACCATACCCTTCCAAAATGCGTGTGAATTAAAATTTAATTATGAAACTTGAGTGTTGCTATACGAAAATTAGTACTAAAACCAAAACGTCCGTGTGTACTAAAACTTTATCCAATTTAATTAATTTAAAATAATATTCTGATTGAAAAAATAATATTTATCCACTGTCAAGTAAAAGGACTAGGAAAAATTAACTAGAAAAAATTGTTTACACTTTACACCTCATGTTAAAAGCTAGTATAAGGTATGGCATCCTTGCTCGAGAAATTTAATTAGCTATTAGAAGTACTATCGAAACCTGAGTCAACATCTCTGCTAAGGAGTGTTAATGGCCATTTTCCGTTCCAAGACAAATTTGACTTTGTTCGAAAAAATTTCATGAACACTTTGGGACCCGGATTGGAGGATGATATATAGGCGGAACACACTATCGGAACCTGAGTCAACTTCTCTGGTAAGAAGTGTTAATGGCCATTTTCTGATCCAAGACAAATTTGGAACGGAGAATGGTCATTAACACTCCTTACCAGAGATGTTGACTCAGGTTCCGAGAGTGCTTCTAATAGCTAATTAAATTCCTCATCAGATCAGCCCATATAACATTCCCGAACCCTGGTCCCAAAGTGTTCATGAAATGTTTTCGAAGAAAATCAAATTGGTCTTGGAACGGAAAATAGCCATTAACATTCCTTACCAGAGATCGAATAAACGTAACAAGCAATACACATAGATAAAGATTAATGCAAAAGAGAAATGCGTTTGTGTGTAGAGCAAACAAATAATTTAAGTAACCAAACGATCGATAAGTAATTACCAAGAGGCCATCGTGCTTACCCGTAAAAAAAAATAATAGCATTTGCTCGGGAAATATTATGGAGGCCTAGATATCAGCGCGGTAAAAGCAAAGACCCAAAAGAGTTTAATTAGCTTGTAAGATTTGAAAACAACTTGTGGGTTTCCCAAGATAGGATAATAGAAAAAAACTCTTAAAATAAGATGAAATTTTTTAAACGAAGAGACCTGAAACTTTCTATTTGTAAATGCAACCTGTTCCATTACATAGTTTAAAGGTAAATGCAAACCAATTAACTAATATCCGTTTTAACACATCCATTTACAATCACTTAACGTCTGAAATTATCGTATACAACACATTTATTGGCTAACATTTACAGTTGATTTCATATAATGTATCTTAAAGTAGTTAACGACCATTAAAAATATGTCAATAACTAGATATACAAAATTTGTAACAGAGTGATTAGATGGGTTGGGATGGGTGCCCTAGAGAAGTATCCGATATTTATGTGTGTGCAAACAAAATTAATGGTATCGTGCTACCCAACGTGTCTACGTATACTAGTTTCTTCGTTTATTAAGATGTCAAATCAGGAAGTTGTATTTTTAGATGTATATAGACGGAAAATGGATCTATTGATGGAAGGATATGATATCCTTCCTTTTCGTATATCCATTTGTTGTGGTTTTTTATACGGATCGAATAGGAAAATATTTTATGGTTTTTTCTCGCAGCTTGTTGACGGGAATATGATACCGAGTCTTTTTTTTTTGGTTTAAATCCCATACCCATATACCAATTCGATAGTCAACCCTCATATTTATGAAATGTAAATATTGGTTTACAGTGTTGATTAATTGATAGTAAACTTAAGAACGGTAATGGGTTTAAATGGTTTGACCATTTTTTGGTTTATGGGGTGAAATATTGACAAAAATGTCAAGCAACGATTTCGTATTGGTGTAGAGAGCAAAAATATTTTAAGTTAATTGGGCGCATATCAATTATTTGATTTGTAATAGTGCCTTTATACGGAGAACCTACTTACCCAATTTGGTTATTAGCTCATCACAACTCCAATAAAACACGCAAACTGTTTTTAACATTATTTACTATCTTATTCCATATTTCTGACACAATTCATTGATCTCTCAATCACTTTCAGTTCACTGAACAGCTTATCTTCATTTGTGTCGAACAGCTGCAACTCGTTTATATTCCCAACCGTTAAATAATCCACTACAATTCCAACCATAATCGACCCAATCGAGGCAACATTTAACCAGACACGAGACTGTTCGTTATTATAAAGCCAACAGTTACCATCACCGCTACAGGTCTTGCCCCAAAACAAACAGGTTCTGTCAAATATCCAACCAAAGAGAATGGGCGCCGGAATATAAACGAACATGCTTGTGAACGCCAATCCAAGGGCTAGCGCAAACTCCTTTTCCTCCTTGTGAATCGATTTTACTGTGAGAAAGAAACACGAAGATCTCCCACTCGACGTCAACAAACGTTCACAGCATAGTATTACGACAAATATTAAAAGTGGCTGCGAACAGTCCAAAGCACACGAGCCTGATCTAGCTGTCTGCGTATCTGTTTGAATAAACGTACACTTGTCATATACGGTTGTGTGATCGTCGAGCATATTTTCGTTCAAACAACCAGCATGACATGGTGATAAATAAGTTATGTGGTCATCGCCACAGACCGGTGTATACTTCACCAGATCACAGTTACACTCAGAAATGGATTGGTTGAGTTTAAATAATGACGCATTTGTGGCGCGTGTTGCTGCTTCACTTTCTACACACCCTATAAACATGAAGCTAGAAAGCGATACTAGCGAAAAGCATGAGGTGCACAATATCCAAATGGCCAAATTTCGTGAGTTTGGCTTAAATTTATGAATAAGCCAACCGCTTACGGAAATACCGATTGTTGTGCATGCGATAGTTGTTGGTCCAGTCAATAAACTAAAATTGAAAATATAAATTTAGCACGACATTTAAAAAAAATATTAGATTACTAACCTGGAATATGAAGCAGTTTGTCGAAATTGAGTCTCAATGTATTTAGCGCCATACATGGTGTAAGGTACCGTGCCAAAGAGGTTAATCACATTGGACAGTAACGTGAACATAAAAATTTTATTTGACAGCACCGATTTTAGTATTTTACCCAAATCGTTTTTAGATTTATCTGTTAGTGAGGCATACCCGTTTAGTGGCGGATTTCGTTTAATTTCTGAAATTTGCCTTCGGAAAGTGGCACGTGGAAGCTCTTTGGGAAAAAGTGAAATAAGAAATGAAAATATGATTAAACCAATTCCAATAAAAATATAGCCCAGCCACCATGCACCCATCCATTTTGGATCATTCGGCCCGATGATTGGTGATTGGGTGGGAGCTATGTAAATGTTAAGGCAAATCGATGCTACTAAATAACCAAGTGCCGGACCAAATAGTCGGATACATTGTGATATGCCAAGATATAACGGTACCTTAGAAGTTAATAAGTTGTCATCCATATAGGCAGTGCCCAGGCTGTCATGTATTGATCCAACAAAGCCTGCTATAAATTGAGCAGCAAACAGATACAGTTGAGGAAATAAATTTCCATTCGGTTTTTCAGAGCACTGTTCCCGCTCAGCAGAGCAAATTGGACTAGACATTTCTTCCCGACTAATCGTTAAATTTTCACTTCTGTTCTCTGTTCCAATGAACGAAAGTGCATATTCTCCGGACCCAGTGATCGCGTGTAGAAGCGCAACTACTAAGCAATAAATACCCATTACAAAACCAGAAAACCCCACCCAGCGAGGACGATGTTTTTTACTTAAGTAAAAACTTAATATCGGCGTCATAACCATCGACGATAAATTAAATCCAGTCGTAATCAGTCCAATACTCCGACTTGGTACTTCGTACCGTTTCTCCAGCGTCGTGATAGTTGCATTATAGTAGGCAAACGATGAAATGAAAAAACACGTGATCAATCCTTGTACCAAGACAAACAGTTTTTTACTCGCTAATCTAAAAATAGACAACACCAGAATTTCTATTAAATATGTAGGTCATTAAATTGTCGCACATGAGAGCATACACACACACTCATACACACGCACACATAGATTTAGCTTAATACTTTAAGAAATTTTTAATGTCGGTTACTTTTGAAAAAATTCACAATAACAAATCATAAAGCCACACTTATTACTTTCGTTTGAATTTCGAATAATTGTGTCATGGTTACAGATAATCGATGTCGTCACCAGAGGTTGACCATGGTCAATTTGTAGCTTATCGTGTATTTGAACATCATTCATGGCTGCGTCCATTCTCAGTTAATTATCACTTTTTAATTCATTCAAAATTTAAAAGTAAAACAAACATTAAAACGTACCAGGTCTGAAATAGATCATTGGCACGATCATACTGAGTTGATAACAAGTAAATTTCGTTTGAAATGGAAAAATTGAGATTTATTTACTCTACGATTATTTATGTTTATATACTTAAAGATGCACGACGTCTTTATCTCTCGTTCGCCTTATCACTCACTCTGTATGCAAATGGAGCTGCTAGTTTACTACATGTAGATTTATTTCGTTTATATTGGGAAATTTATATTTACCAGATGATATTACTATGGTGGGATGTGGGAACTGAAGGCCACTAACTCATATGTGGGAAATCACAAAGAGATTACTAAATGCTATTGACCGATACGTTATTTCGTATCTCAATCTCTCAATACTCACAGCATTTCGGATTAAAATCGTTCGGAAGCAATTTTAACACCGATGTGTATATCACGTTACTTTATATACGCGATATTTGTCAAATGCTAACGTCTTAACAGAAGCTTCAGGAATTGCATTGAGCCCGAAACGCTTTATCAATATCTTTAAAATGTTACCGTTTACCATTTACCAAATTTCTGAAATTCGAAAGTCCTGAAGCTCCTTATATTTGGTAAGTTGCAAATGCTAGGTTACATAAATCCTGAAATCGGCATCGTTAGGTCATGTGTGGTTCTCTACTTAACGGTTTCGTAAAGGCCGAATTGTGTGAAAATTGCGAGTTTTACGAATCCTCACAATAAACGGTTGCATAGGAATGATCAAGTGAAAACAACTAGTGATCAATCCTCATTTACAGAAGTCCAAATGATTTTGATCGTTGGATTTATAAAGTTGTCAGTATTGGTCAACTTTCCAGACCTGAACAGTTCGAATCGTTCGGACATGATGAACCTTAAAGAATTTTTGCAATACATAGTTAACTGGGGGTTACTAACCAAAAACAAATAGTGGCCATTCCTCAATAACACATGACCTAATGATTCCACAATGATTAGTGGCTAACTTTTTCAGACCCGAACAGGCCGAATGGTCGGATTTATTAAATTATTAGTATTGGTTTACTTTGTAGGCACGAACATTCCGAATCGTTTGGAAATTAATAATTTTTCACGACTTTTCGGAATAAATCGTTACGTAGATGGATGATTAAACGAAAATTACTAGTGACGGATGACCAAACGAATCTGATTATAAATAAATTGTATCTATCTATTTATTAGTAATGGTCAACTTTCCAGGCGCGAATTGTGTGGAAAGGAAAAGTTGTTGACGAATCTTTACAATAAATTGTTAGATAGGGCTGACCAAGCAAAAACCACTAGTGACAAATTCTCAGTTAAAGATGTCCAATTAAAAAAATTAATAAAATTATTAGTATTGGTAAATTTTCCAGACCCGAGTGTCCGAATTGTTTGGAAATTATGAGTTTCCACGAATTTTCTTTCACCAATGACAGATGACCAAACGATTCTGGTCATTGGTTTCATAAAATTATTAGTATTTTCAACTTTCCAGACCCAAACAGTCCGAATCGCGCGAAAATGATGAGTTAGGAAATGAACAAGGGAAAACAACTACCTGGGAAATTTATGCGCGTGAAATATTTCCTAAAAAAATCCTATGTATGCTAATGTTAGTAACATAAAGTTAAAAGCCTACATTTAGGCGAAACGATTTTTTAAAGAAACTCCTATCTAAACAAAAATATGGAAGTTAGCAGTTACAAACGAATTAAAAAATTTAAATTGAAGTTCAACTCAAAAACCATCTGCAAGTAAACTCAGCAGGAGATTTTGCCAAGCACTCATCAATTCCACTACGTTCTCGGTTAGCCCTGAAAGAGAGGAATTGAAGTAAAACTTTACCCAGATATAAGATTCGATTGTACTTTAGACAGAATTTGCACTTTTCATCTAAATCAAAACTTACCACTGATTGCAATATTAAACGAGGATTTTTAGAATTTTGTCATAGTTCTAACATGGGCAAATATGGTCCCGAAACGTACGAGTTGTGATTTACAATATTTTTGCTATTCAAACGTTATGCCGCCTCACGTGACATAACACCCAAGCAGCTCATTGACAAATTAAATAAACTTGACCAGGTCCACCACGGAACATCAAAATTGTTTGAGTCTTAAGATAATATTAGAAACGCACCAAGGTTAAAACATTAACTAAACGGGGAATGCTTCAAATCAATATTGTAATTCAAAACAACCAACATTATCAAAACGACCCGATTAAAGCAATCATATGTCACCGTAACGCAACCAATAAAATATGGTGTAACATTCCGCTATATTATGGAATATAACGCCAAATATCTAATTAAAGAAAAATACAAGACCAACAGTAAGCAACATGACGCAACATTGTATAAAATCGCGTAACATACGGCAACAACTTGCAATATACCCGAACATTACGGAACATAGTCACATGATGCAATACGGTTCAACATCTAGCAACATCCCACAGCATCATGAATCTTTCTGCAACATCACACAATATTCCTCAACAAGATGCAACAACCAGCAACATGATGTAACTTCACACAACATTGTGCAACATGACGTAACAGAATTCAATATCCCATAACATAGTGGCCACAACATGGTACAACATAACGCAGCTTTGTGATCATGAGACAACAATATACAAAATCGCGTACCATACGGCAACAACACGCAACATAGCCTAACATCATGCAATATAGTCACATGACGCAACATCTAGCAACATCCCACAGCATGATGCAACTTTCTTCAATATTGAGCAACTTGACGCAACCACACAACATTTCTCAACAAGATGCTGGCAACATATGACGCAACATGAGTCAACAACCCACAACATAGTATTACATCTCACAACATAATGCCATACCCACAATATGGTGCAGCAACATAATGCAGCATAATGTAACATCACGCAAAATGGTGCAACATCATGCAACAAGGTGCCACATCATCATATTGATCATTTTATCATCAAAAATAACTGTGAAAGTTCCGTTCCGCGACTGTAGTGTAAATTTTGTGAAAATATAAACCGTGCAATAAACTACTATTTCATACGATATGGCCGAATTACGCAGCCTTACACGTATTCATAAAACATTGTGAGCATTAGCGGATTTTTGAACCAAATAAAAGATGCGACCGGGATTGAAGACGTTACAGTTAATTTAAAAATGCTTCAGGATGAATGGAGCGAATACAAGAACATATAGTATGTGATGAGGTCCATGAATCAGAAAAAAACCTGGAACTCCAAACTAAAATTGAAGATGGCTATTTCAAATTAGCGAATTTTCACGCTAATACCGCAGCCTCATGGAAATGACAACAATGTATCGATGGTAGATTTCTTGGAATACCAGAAGACATTCTTAGAAGAAATGTCAACGATAAGAAGAGCAGGGGAAATTGAAGTTCGGTTACCAAAGGTAAATATTCCTATATTTTCTGGACGGTACTCGGATTTCCCATCTTTCAAAGATTTGTTCGAAGCTTCGGTGCATAACAACCCAAAAATTCCGCAGAAGAGTCTTCTTAAAGATATGATGCAGCTCAATTAGTGAAACATTTTGAGATAACCGGAACCAACTACGCTGAAGCTTGGGAAACAATTAAAACGCGGTACGATAGGAAAAACCAGGTCGTGAAGCAGCTACTTGATCAATTCATTCACCAGCCACGGATTAAAGAGGGATCATCCAAGCAATTAAGTCAGTTATGTGATGCTTGCGATGATGTGATCCGAGGATTAAAGGTCCTAGGTTAGGGTGCCGGAACTCGTGATCCGTGGATGATTCACCTATTGTTAGAGAAACTGGTTGAAGAAATAAAAGTAGCATGGGCATATTTTAATAAAAGCGACTTTCAGAAATTCGATGCACTAATGACGTTTCTAGAAAAGCGTAAGCAGGCTTGGAAAACTTGTACGACATCTAGTAATATAGGATTTTCCAGTAGCAATAAAGGAAGGCTTCAAGTGAAGGCCATGCATTCAACAGTAGCGAATACCAAGGTATGTCTGAAATGCAACAAAAAAAATAACATTCACGAATGTCCAGAGTTGAAGGAACTAGCTGTCGACTAAAGACGAGGATTTATTGCCGAAGAGCGATGTTGCTTCAACTGCCTCAGCCAAACACACTTTTCAACTGTTTTGTAGTTTATGTAAGACGCGACACCACACATTGTTACACCAGGCAAAACCGAACAGGCAGGAAGGACTGGAAGCGACTTCGAAACCAACGGATTGTGAGCAGTCGTCCACAAGTGGTGGTAATACTTAAGGTCCGCGTGACATTACGACTAATATGAGTGTAAGTGAGCGTTCTACTTTCCGTGCGCTATTACCGAGTGCCGTAGCCTCAATTTGAGACCACTTTGGGAAATCGATTGAATGCCGTATATTGCTAGACTCGAGTTCGCAGGCTTCACCGAGTCATGTGTCCAGCGACTACAACTCAGAAGACGAAACGCGAACATTTTGGTTAGGGGAATTTCCAATTCTGGACTCCAACCAAAGGCACAATGGAAGTGGAGCTTCAATCGCGAGATCACCCTCAAGAAGCTTGGAAAATAGAAGCCTTCATATTAAACAAACTGCCATAGTTACCCAGTGCCGATTTTTATGTTGACGAAGAAGTTACATCTATATTTCAACTTGCTGATCCGGGATACAACCAAACAAGTGATATTCTCATTGGAGTCGATGCATTCTTCCTAATTTTAAAAGAAGGACAAATGCAAAATATCAGTAGAATCGGTAATCTATTGGCAAAGAACACTATGTTCGACTGGGTCATTTCAGGAGGTTCTTCAACGAATGCCGAAAATATCTATGGTTTAGCGACGATATTTAAAGTCGATTTAGAGACAAATATTGATGAAACTCTTCGACGATTTTGGGAACTCGACGAACCAAGAAAGGAGCAGCATTACACTCCTGATAAAACAGCATGCGAGAGACACTTTGCTTCAACGGTTTTACGAGACGATTCCGGAACATACACGGTACAATTACCGTTTAAGGAAAGTACCCCAAAATTGGGCAACTCTTACAATGCTGGTCTTCGGAGGTTTTACACGTTGGAGAAAAGGCTGAATTTAAACCTAAAACTGAAGGCGGAATACAAACGGTTCATGAAGGAATACGTGCAACAGGGTCATATGAAAAGAATTGATGCAAAGGAAGTTTATTTACGTGAATAGGAGTGTTACTACTTGCCACATCATGCTGTGATAAGGGAAAATAAAGAAACTACAAAAATTAGAGTGGTTTTTGATGGATCTGCCAAATCCTCGAATCGGGTGAAAAATTGCAAGTGGAACCAACCAAACAAGCGACATTGTCGGATATATTAACGAGATTCCGGATTTACAAATTTGTGATGACTGCAGACATCGAAAAGATATTTCGGCAGGTCAATATAGTAGAAAGCCACCACAAATCAAAAAGTGGTGATATACAAACTTAGTACGGTTACCTACGGTACAGCGTCAGCGCCATTCTTGACTATTAAAACACTCCATCAGTTGGCGAGCGATATCCAACACAAACATCCCCTAGCCTCATCTGCTATAAAAAACAAAGTTCTATGTGGATGATTTTCTTTCCGGTGCGGATCATATGCACGAAATACAAAATTTAAAATTAGAAATGATTAAAGTAATGAAAGAGGGAGGATTTCATCTCCGGAAACGGATGTCAAATCTACCAAAATTATCAGAATCTGCCGCTGGTAAGACGATATCGATGTATGATTCATGCACTATTAAAGTTCTGGGACTTCAATGGAATCCTTTAATGGATGCGGTCTCATTTAAAGTTAATTTGTTTGCTGAGTCGGTACCTACAAAGAGGAAGGAAAATTTTCGATCCTCTTGGGTTTTATCGCCAGTCACGATTACATTAAAAATAATATTTCAACGATTGTGGCTGGAAAAGCTTGATTGGGATGATCTTTTACCAGATGAAACGGCGAAACAATGGGCTGAAGTGGGACGTGAGTTGAACGAGCTAGAAGAGATCAAAATACCAAGACGAGTTAAATATGATACCAAAGTGGAACTGCATGGGTTTAGCGATGCGAGTGAGAGAGCATATGCAGCGGTAGTCTATCTAGGGTCAACTGACGAAAATGGGCAAGTACATACTAACATCGTAGATGTGAAAATTAAAGTAGCGCCGTTAAAACAGATTACGCTCCCAAGGCTTGAACTTTGTGCGGCGGTTTTACTGGCGAAGCTATTGAAACACGTGGTGGCGGTTATAAGTAAAGAAACCAAAGTGTATGTCTGGTCCGACCCACGGATCGTGCTTGCGTGGCTATCTGACAATCCGTCAAGATGGAAAACTTTTGTGGCCATAATAGAGTCAGTGAAATCCTGGAAAGTGTACCGTCGGCCAGTTGGAATTATGTACTATCAGAACAAAACCCTGCTGATCCTGCATCGAGAGGATTGCAACCCACAGCTCTTGGAAACTCCAAATTATGGTGGGAAGGGCCATCTGGCTGCAATAATCGAAAAATAAATGGCCAATTTCAAGTAAACTAGTTGTCGAGTAACATCAGGAACAGCGAAAAACCTATTCATTGGCGAACTGTATAAGTCCAAGATCTGAGAGAAGCGACAAATGCATGCTTCAAATGCGTTCAAGGGCAAGAATTTAAACTTGAACGAAATCATCTTCGCAAATATGGCTGTGTTCCCAGAGGAAGTAAACTGGAATCATTGAGTCCATTCATAGATTCAGATGGTGTACTGCGAGTTGGTGGACCACTACAGAAGGCGAATTTTATCGCTCACGTTCATGATCGAAATTTCAATGCTGGTCCTTCCTTGACGTCATATTTAGTAAAGCAACAGTATTTAATAATCAATCAATAGTAGAAATATGGTGCGACATATATTACGAAAATGTGTAATGTGTACCCGAATGCTGCACCCGAATGCTAAAACAAGCCAACAGATCATGGCAAATTTACCAGCCGAGCGAATCAACCCTTCCGGGCCATTTAGTAGATGCGGCGTGTACTATGCGGGGCCCATCACTATAGTAAGTAAACGTGGAAGAGGAGCGAAACTACTTAAGGCTTATATCGCGGGGCATCTGGAACTTGTGAGCAACTTAACCACAGAAGTGTTTATTGCAGTGCTTAGAAGATTTTCAGCGAGAAGTGTTGTTGCTGCTCATATATTTAGCGATAACGGGACCAAATTTCTGGGAGCCAGGTTACTTGTCCAATGTGGGTATACAATGGCATAACATTCCACCAGCAGCGCCTCATTTCGGTGGTCTATTGGAAGCGATGATCAAATCCGTAAAGACTCGTCTGTTAATTGCGACATGAAATGCACACCTTCCACGGAAATCAGTATCAATTGTTAAACGATCACTATTACAGGAACGTATGTGAAGTTATTAAAAAAAATTACTGTTGCAACCTGGCGAACTTGGAATTCGCTAGGTTGCAACTGTACAATTTTTTTAGTGTTTTCCTAAATGTGACATATGTGTGTTTTCGTCCTATAACCAAATTATCATAATCTTGCCAATTGATTTTACTTCATTTTATTAAATTATTACATTTTATTTTGTGTGATCTGCAAATTAAAATAATTTTAATATACATTTTGATTTTTCATGTAATAAAATTCGGGGCTAACTTCACATATGAAGTGTATTTGGAATAAAATATAAATTAAATGGTGGGAGGGGGATTACTTCACACAAGAGTTAGAGAGATATAATTATGTTAGTGTTGCCTGATTTTTTTTTTTTAATTTCGGGGCTAAAATCTGGGGATAACTTCACATACGTATTACAGGAGGCGTATTCGTTTCGTAGAATGTCCCCCGGCCAACAGTTTACGTCAAATCGTTTTGCCAATGTGATGCCACTAAACATTTTTCAGCGAAACTAGCCAATCGTGAGTTAAGGCTAAGGTTGTAAAGTGAATAGGCAACGTAAACTATTTGTTGTGTGAGGACACTGGTAATATAATTGTGATATCATATGCCAGCTAGTTTAAGTTAGAACTCTGTTAAAGTAAACATTTTTATTTTCTTCAAATCTAAACATGCACATTGTACAATACAGCATTAGTAAAATCAATTCGAGTTTCGGTCATAACATGTGTCCTTCAGCTGATTTTATTACCTATATCATTTTATTCATCACATTAAACCGAACGACATTTTGCTGGTTAGCTATTACACTGTTGAAATGTTCATAAATTCCCAACATTTCAACTATTAATCATTATCATGAGTAGCAGTAGTAGTAAAATGACCCCTTCCAAATCTGCAGTACATTATAAACCATCCATGAATTACGACCATTTTATTATACATGAGCGATACGAATATGACATTTTGCCATAAAAAACACACAAATTAGGATTTCTATCAATCAAAAATCAATCTAATCAATTAATTTATAAGCAAATCTGCCAAAAATAAAATTGATTGCACATTTAAATAAATATTTTGTTGTCATTAAATAATGGAAACCGAACCAAAAAAATAAATAAATAAATAAATTTCATTTCAGAATAATAATGCTAATAAATTCACCGTTGTTGTGATGCAAATAATTTAATTTTATGGCAAAATTACCTTTCCGCCAAATAAAAAAGCTCACAATTTTGTAGAACGTTGAACAGCAATGGAAACAATGTCCGGTTCATTACACAGCCCATAAACCAATATACGTACGTACATAGCGACCCAAATATGTATCGAGTTTTGTTTTATTCGTTCACTCATGTTACACAAAAATGACCGGCATGAATGTTCGTTCTACTACACTACAATACTTGTGCACAGTGTGTGCACAAGAATAAATGCGAAAAAGCTCTGTTTCGGGAAAATATATGGCAAAGAAAATAAACTCTCTCGCTATATACATAAATATAACAACAAAAAAAAATTAAATTAAATAAATAATGAAAAGCTTGAAATATTTGTGTTCATTTGAAATGTCAAAACCAGAAATTGAAAATATATTTGAAGCAAATATGTGTGCTTATATGCCCAAAACAACAACGGCAACACAAAAAATTTATAAACATTAATTTGGGTTTTTAGCGGTCATTTTTTGTTATTTTTCGGGTATACCATCCCCCGCCATCGTCATCGCCGTATTATACAAATATATATTGCCTGAGTGCCATTTACTGCATATAGTCTATTATTTGCAATAAATCATCATAAAATATGTTTATAGTGAACCAATCCACCAATAGTGCGACCCCACAAAACAGTTCATCTATAGCAGATGTCGGTATAGAGTTATATGACATCTTAACCACCACCAAAAGAATCACAATAATTGGGTAAAACATGGAGACATTTAAGGTTATTAATTTTATTAATTACAACTGAGACTGTGCTCGTTTTAGGCATATGAAGTTAGCCCAGTTTTTCATCCCAGAAAAAAATACAATTTCTTTAAACAATACATTTCATCTCATCCCAGTTTTTTCTATTTAAACTTGTATAAGACGGAATATGTTTTTAAGTTGAGTAAAAAACAACAAAATATCCATCCCAGATTATTTCATTTAATTGTTGATTTTGTACTCGACGTATGAATACATGACTATAAATAGTTTTTCTAAGTAATATGATTTATAGGTAATAATTGTTTGTTTTGATTAAAGATAGCGATTGATACTATTTTAAAATATTAATAGTACGAGCTTACAATGACTAACAGGGCAGTACCAGCCATATGATAGTATTGGCGCAAATGGCTAAGTTCCATATGGGCTCATATATGAATATGAGAAAATCGTGCCATTTTCCTAGAAATATGATTTGCCGGAAACGATTCTTTATGTTTTGAATAACTTACAAAAAGGACTAACTGTTCCTAGTCGGGTAATACCAGCCGTGTGGTAGGATTGGCGCAAACGGCCAGATTCCATGTGGCCCAATACAAAAATTAATAATTGCCATTCTCCTAGCATTATGATTTGCCGGAAATGATTCTTTATGTTTTGAATAACTTACAAGAAGGACTAACTGTTCCCAGTCGGGTAATACCAGCCGTGTGGTAGGATTGGCGCAATCGGCCAGATTCCATGTGGCCCAATACAAAAATTAATAATTGCCATTCTCCTAGCATTATGATTTGCCGGAAATGATTCTTTATGTTTTGCATAACTTATAGGACGGTCTAACTGTGCCCAGTCGGGTAATACCAGCCGTGTGGTAGGATTGGCGCAACCGGCCAGATTCCATGTGGTCCAATACAAAAATTAATAATTGCCATTCTCCTAGCATTATGATTTGCCGGAAATGATTCTTTATGTTTTGAATAACTTATAAGACGGACTAACTGTGGCCAGTCGGGTAATACCAGCCGTGTGGTAGGATTGGCGCAATCGGCCAGATTCCATGTGGCCCAATACAAAAATTAATAATTGCCATTCTCCTAGCATTATGATTTGCCGGAAATGATTCTTTATGTTTTGAATAACTTACAAGAAGGACTAACTGTTCCCAGTCGGGTAATACCAGCCGTGTGGTAGGATTGGCGCAATCGGCCAGATTCCATGTGGCCCAATACAAAAATTAATAATTGCCATTCTCCTAGCATTATGATTTGTCGGAAATGATTCTTTATGTTTTGAATAACTTATAAGACGGACTAACTGTGGCCAGTCGGGTAATACCAGCCGTGTGGTAGGATTGGCGCAATCGGCCAGATTCCATGTGGCCCAATACAAAAATTAATAATTGCCATTCTCCTAGCATTATGATTTGCCGGAAATGATTCTTTATGTTTTGAATAACTTACAAGAAGGACTAACTGTTCCCAGTCGGGTAATACCAGCCGTGTGGTAGGATTGGCGCAATCGGCCAGATTCCATGTGGCCCAATACAAAAATTAATAATTGCCATTCTCCTAGCATTATGATTTGCCGGAAATGATTCTTTATGTTTTGCATAACTTATAGGACGGTCTAACTGTGCCCACTCGGGTAATACCAGCCGTGTGGTAGGATTGGCGCAATCGGCCAGATTCCATGTGGCCCAATACAAAAATTAATAATTGCCATTCTCCTAGCATTATGATTTGCCGGAAATGATTCTTTATGTTTTGAATAACTTATAAGACGGACTAACTGTGGCCAGTCGGGTAATACCAGCCGTGTGGTAGGATTGGCACAATCGGCCAGATTCGATGTGGCCCAATACAAAAATTAATAATTGCCGTTCTCCTAGCATTATGATTTGCCGGAAATGATTCTTTATGTTTTGAATAACTTACAAGAAGGACTAACTGTTCCCAGTAGGGTAATACCAGCCGTGTGGTTGAATTGGCGCATAACTTATAGGACGGTCTAACTGTGGCCAGTCGGGTAATACCAGCCGTGTAGTAGGATTGGCGCAATCGGCCAGATTCCGTGTGGCCCAATACAAAAATTAATAATTGCCATTCTCCTAGCATTATGATTTGCCGGAAATGATTGATATAGTTTTGAGTTGGTCATAGTAAGGGCTTACAATGACTAAGAGAGCAGTACCAGCCGTATGGTAGTATTGGCACAAATGGCCAAGTTCCATATGGGCCTATATAGAATATGTGAAAATCGTGCCGTTTTTGGCAAATGACGTTTCTTAATAAATTCCGCTTCAGATAAACCTATTGAATTTGTCAATTTTTATTCCTGATCTATTGGAAATTTAACCTAATTCTTTCGTTAGCATGAACTTAAATATATAATTGAGGGATTTATTCATGATTATCCAAATAAAATGTTTTGTTTGTCTATGGTTAGGTTTCAAACTTTATCGTTTTTTTGGAACGCACATATCAATTTTTGCCATATTTTACCTCTAACTGTGCGTTTATACTTGTGAAAATATATCACACTCGATTCCGAAGGTATATATTAATACCAGCGAAACAAGTGCGAAGTATTAGTGCCGCTCTAATTTTCGCAAGTATAAACCCACAGTAAACAGCGAAAAATGTTTGCACCAGCAAATGTTCGCAAACAGCGAAAAATGTTATTCAAAACATAAAGAATCATTTGCGGCAAATCATATTTCTACGAAAATGGCACGATTTTCTCATATTCTTATATGGGCCCATATGGAACTTGGCCATTTGCGCCAATACTACCATACGTCTGGTACTGCCCTCTTAGTCATTGTAAGCTCATACTATTAATATTTTAAAATAGTATCAATCGCTATCTTTAATCAAAACAAACAATTATTACCTATAAATATAAACAATTATTACCTATCATATTACTTAGAAAAACTATTTATAGTCATGTATTCATACGTCGAGTACAAAATCAACAATTAAATGAAATAATCTGGGATGGATATTTTGTTGTTTTTTACTCAACTTAAAAAAATATTCCGTCTTATACAAGTTTAAATAGAAAAAACTGGGATGAGATGAAAGGTATTGTTTAAAGAAATTGTATTTTTTTCTGGGATGAAAAACTGGGCTAACTTCATATGCCTCTCGTTTTCCGACTCGTTCTCCGCGACTCGAACGAGTGGCTTCGTTCGTTGAAGTCGTCTTTCAACGACAGGGTTATCTATCATATGGCGAATATAGAGGTTTTCATGTTCCTGGAACCTTATTTCATATTTGGCGGCATCCTATTTTATTTCATGTTTGATGTATTCCATCTGTAAGTCCCTGTGAAGGTCTTCATTTGTTGTGTACCACGGAGCATTTACGATGCTACGGAGAACCTTGTTTTGAAACATCTGTATCATTTTGGCGTTTGTTTGCTTACTACATCCCCAGAGTTGAATACCGTAGGTCCATATCGGCTTCAGTATTTGCCGATATATCAGCAACTTGTTGTGTATTGTAAACTCAGAGTCTCTACCTATGAGCCAATACATTGTTTTGAACTTAATATTAAGTTCTTCTTTTTGACATGCTCTTGCCACTTGAGCTTGGTATCGAGTGTCATGCCAAGATATTTAGCTTTGTTTGCATATGGCTTAGTCCAGTTACAAACCGCATTGGTAATCTTCTCGACATAATAAACACATTATTTCACTTGTTTAATTATTTCGCAAAAACAAAAAAATTTTAAAAAAAAATTTCTTCAAAAAGTTTAAAAATTACTCAATGATTTCGACTTGTTAGGTCATCATCAGGAGTATCTACTGAGTTGTAAAAATAAAAATTTAGTTATATATAGTAGAAATAAGCAAAATAAAATAAAAGAAGGAGGGACCTAAAATAGGCAATACAAATTAATCTATTGATCGTTCCAACCATCTGTTGTTTACACGGAAAAATTACAAATAAAAAAGAGGGGATGGAACAGCAGGTAAGCGATTAGTCATCGGCTGAGTGACAAAGTTCAAGGTGTATTGAAGTACATTTAATTATCCGACATATTAGTCATATTATTAAGAGCGTGAGAATAGAACAGGGCGGGATCCGGAATTGGCGAGAAACGGATTTCTCTCTGTTCGTTAAGGATATTTTGGTTAAGTAATATGGATTTTCGAATTTCATAAGATTCTAAAGTATCTAAACGTCTGCTTTTGGGTTGTATATGTAATATGTTGTAAAAATCTGGCCTCTGCCTAGATTTCTGTACTTAGGTGAGTATTTCGTTTACCACTGGTGAGCTCCAAATATTCACTGAGAATTAAACCAACTGTTGTTGTGCGTTTATAATTCAATTCTATTTATTACCTCGATAAACCGGGCTTTTTATACATGAAAATTGCTTACGCATAAAATCAACAATATTTATATACAACAGAAACACACAACACAATATACAAACAATTAAAAACTGTTGAATTTGCTACACTATACAATATTCCACCCGTGTCGATACTGTGTCATCGACCACTTGGAATATTGTATTAGTGCGCATGTTGGCCTTGATTCAACATATTCTCGGGCTTACTGATGTCGCACATCTGTTAATTATGCCTTCGTTGGCTCTCGCTAGAGGAGACGGTGGACGGTGGTTTGCAATGCATCTTCCTCATAATTTGTTTGCAACCCAGATGACTCCTATTACTACAGCACTCCAAAATAAAACGTGGATAATTGCGTATTGGTGGATATGATGAGCACTCTGATGATGGACGATAATCTGTTCATCATTTTTCAATGATCCCAGCTGATCATCTAGTCCGGTTGTTTCTGGCGTGATTAGTAAATTCAATTGATCCACTTCGTTCGCTTTATTTTTGACCACAGCACTGAATTCCCGTAAGTTGTTAGCCCTATGCATTAAACCAGTTGCGTCCTGAGCAAATTTATTGATATTGTGTTTAGCTGTTCCTACAGCAATTATTTGAACGTCAGATTCTCTGAGCACGCAGCCGGATTCGATTTCCACTATTCCGGAACCTACGATGGTGTAAGATTGGATTCTAGACCCTCATATGACATCCACTGATTGGCAGCGTGAACTTTGATCCAATGATTACTAGCCTTTGTTGACCTAGTGCCGCATATGGTGTCCAATTCGTCCTTTTGTTGTAATATCGCTACCTCACATGACGCTTGGTTTGAAGGAGGGTTGAAAATTTGTGATACTTCGCATAAGATATGTACAGGCTTAAATACCTGACGTTTATGTACGTCTTATCTGGTTAATAATGCGAACGGTTCACGCCGAGTGTCCATTGCTATATAGTCAGTGGAGCTAATGATTTGTGACTGAGTGCCTCCATGGATGATGTTGGGAATTTTGACTACATATATCAGTGTAAAGTCCCACACGAACCACAGTGGTAAAGTGATTTCAATTATTTACATTTTTTTGAGTTACTTGGCTGCGGATTTGCATGCTTTCATACACATGGTGAAGGTCGTGAATGTCGTGTCCTGGTAGAGTAATGGTCATCGGCACGTGTTGTCGAATGAATTGTAGCTCTTCTTCCAACTGACTTGGGGTAGGTATGGATGAATGCAGGACGTCTTGATGAGCATGATAAATCACGTTGAGTAACCCTTGTTGCGTGTCCTGGAGGCTCTTAACAACTAGCATCATTTCAAAAATGGTCATTAGCGTTGATCGCACTCTGTCTTCATACGTTCTATATTCTTTTAACTGCAACATTTCCTGCCGCAAACGATGTTGGTCTTTAATTAAGTTGTTTATAGATGCCGTGGTGAGGTTTGTATTATGGCTTACCAAATTGATCGTGTTATCCACAATAGTTGTTTGATTTTTGATGAGAGTCAAGAGATAATTTTCATCACTGTTAATTTGTTCAAAATAGGATTCATACTTGTCAGCTTCTCGCTGGGTGAGTACTCCAAATAGGTCTCCTAGTACAAGACCCACTGAGTCACCGAGGCCTCGCTTCATTCGTTTACGATCCTTGTTACTTTCAAATAATAGCTCGTTGTGTGCTATCAAATAATTATATTGAAATAAGAGTTGCTGAAGAATGATGTCGCATTTTAAACCGGACAGCTCTTTACTGATTGTAACTCTGTGTGGGCTCTTTTAAAGTTGTCAATTTCCTCCCAGTAGGAAGATAAATTGTATTGAACAACTAATGTCCATTTTGTCGCCATAATCTCCAACTTGCCCAATTCCTCGAAATGTATCTCAATGGAATGATTGAACTGCCGTATTTCGATGTTGGTGCTGTATCCGTTGTGTCGTTTGTTAGTGCAACCAACCGTTGGTTAGTGTGGTTAATTCTTCGAATGTTAGAGTTGAATCTCCTATTACTCTCTTAAGATGAAATTTCACGGATTTTATTCCTTCTTCCCATATTCCGCCAAAATGTGGGGTATGAGGTGGTATGAAGTGCCATGTCGTTTCACCACTGGCTAACATAGCTGCTACGTCGTCAGGTAATGTGGTCATAGCTGAACTGTACGTCTTCTTCATTACGGAATTTGCACCCACAAAATAGGTTCCGTTGTCAGAGACTATATCAGTACAAAGCCCTCGTCTAGAAACGAATCTTTTGTAGGCCGCTATGAATGCCTCTGTTGTTAGGCTGCTCACTATCTCAATGTGTATGGCCTTGGTTGTCATGCATACGAATAGGGCAATGTATCCTTTATAGGACTTGTTACCCCGACCCTTGGTGATTCTTAGCTGGATGGGTCCTGCATAGTCGATTCCCGTTTTATAAAACGGTCTTCCCGGGCTCACTCTTGCTGATGGTAGACTACCCATTATTTATTCCATATGTTTTTGTTTGTAGTGAAAGCAGGTTATGCATTTTTGTATCACTTGTTTTACAGCTCGTCTCCCATCGATGATCCAATATTTCTGTCTCAGCATTGCAAGGGTAAGCTGTGTGCAACCATGTAATGTGTTTTGGTGAGTTGAGTAATTATGTTGTTTTAGCTTAGAATTACAGGCTGTTTGCTGGCGGTTGTCAGCTTACTGTCCTTGTTTCTGCTGCCTTAAGTTCATTACCGGTTATACGATTTTCTTGTGTGCAGTTATTTATGAATCGTAGACAGTATGCGACCGTGCGCTTGATTTTGCTGTATGTAGACAGTCTGCTAAATAACTCTGCAAGTATGTGCGGCCTTTTTATTACCGTCGCCAGCACTCTCTTTTCTTCCAGGTATGCTTGCAAATCTGATGGTGTATCCGGAACGGGTTCTTCAGTATTCCACTACGGTGGCGTAGTTGTTAGGAAGCTTGGTCCATGCCACCATAATAATTTATTTGGGCTTGCACGGTTCTCATAAAAATTAGCTGAGGCGGTATTTTCGAGTACCAGAAACCGATTTCGATGGGTTTTAATTTCGGGAAAATTCATTTAGAAGATCATGCGGTAGGGCTGATTTATATTTTTTGTGGTTCTCACGATTTTGTTTACAATTGGTGAAAAGGAAATCAGGAATCGATTTATTATTTATTTTAATTTTATTTCGACAACAATTTTATCAGAATTAATTTATTAGGTTTAACCATTTTAATAATTTTAAACTTTGCCATGATTATTCTGCAAATATAGTCGCCCCCAGAAAAGGTCGAGATATTTTATTGGTAACCCTGGTGATCTTGCAAGTTTCACATTGGGAAGTATATTCGAAGGTTTGTTTCGCCATTTTAGGCCAATAATAAAAACGTCGAATCATTTTCAAAGTCTGCATTCCACCTTGTACTGCAAGCAGCAAATCAAGTTCTTGGCGTAATATCTTTGTATCTTCTAATATATAAAAAAAATTCGTTTCACTGTGTTTGCGGTCGCACTCCTCTGAAACGGCTCGACCGAATTTTTTGAATTTTTTTATGTATATTTGGTAGTTATGAGAATAGGTCGTAAAGTATATTTCATACCGCTAGGTGATTAGGGTGTCCCTATCCAACATTTTTTTTTATATTTGGCATCAAAAATATCTATAACCCCAAATTTTCCACCCTCACATTTTTTAATCACGATTTTAGTATTTTGTATGAACAACATCTAACTAATTTAACCGTCGTTCGTATTTCAAACATATCGAAATTATTTATGTTTTTGAATGACAGATGGCGCTACGTCCGGCTCATCGACGCAGTGCATGCAAAAACTTTTACGATTTTGTAAGATTGGTAAAATACTAAAAGAACAAATACAATATCGGTATACAGTTTTTCTTCAGTAAGTACAACAAATTTGTCTATGTGTTTCTGTGTGTATTACAGCGAACAATGCCAACAAGACGCAAAGGGATCCATTTGGGCCGCCGAACGAATAAAACAACAAACATGCGAAATAGTAAAGCAGAAGAAACTGACGAACAAATCCAACAAGAAAACGAAAATGTGCGTCAACAGCGACAATTGGAACGGAGACAAGCGCGCCGTTTCGAAGTTAACACACGCAGAGCAAATGACCGACAACGCTCATTGTCATGCGCTCACATGCAAACATGAGTCAGCCGGGAAGCCGGGAGTCAGCGTATCAGGAAAAGTGCAACTACCAGAAATTGAGACACCACCAGAAGCACTGAACGGCATGCTCATCGGCACAGATTATTGAGATTCAAACCTGTTCCTGAAGTCCATTCGCACATTCAATTTATGCTTCCAAATGACTTCGTTCGGAGCAACAGAAATAGTTCACAATACTACGGCAATTTAACTCAACGTTCAAAATCAAATCCCAAGTGTAGCACAAAGTAGGCTCATTGCTGCCCATGCCAAACTAACCACATAAATTTTTACAAATCTAGTTCATGGGCGGTGAGAACATCAATCGTGTAGATGCACGTTGCGGCTACAATAACCTCAATTCGCCTAATGTCAGGCGCATCGTCGACGAACTGGACGCCCTATTCAATGAGCACAATGAATTATTGAAATTATTCAGATCACACATACATGAATTGCAATGTGACAATCACGCTATTGTCATCAATTCGGATGAAACACCAGCTAGACAGCACGTGCGTATAGATTTAATGCGCCTGTTGTTGACGACGTTGCTAGAATCATGGTTGGTGACCATCATGGTTGTTTTTTTTCAACACCCGGCTGCTTCAGTGTGGTAGGGTCCTTCTGCTCGACCAATATAAGCGTCACAAGTCTTTCATGTGCACACACAAAATCACTACAATCACTACAATCACTTTATATCACAGCCAATTAACGTTTGCCTTCGACGGAAAATCATCACTTCCTCAATATAGCCAACAAATCAGCAAATCATTTTTTTATGGACCCACCGACCCGAATAAATACTTAAAGTGAAAACTATGCACAATTCATAAAACAACCAACTTAATTAAATTAGAATGTATTGAATATGCTGTAAAAGATAGCGGAAATTTCTCAGAGGAAAATAATAGATTTCGCTACTCGCCGCAAGTGGCAGCACCATCACAAAAGAGAATTTATCTTTTTATAAAATTACCAGCGGAAATTTTTTCTTCATTTTGTATCTGTTTTTTTACTAACTAAAACATCCCAGCGGAATAAAATATTAAAAGTGATATTAAATTTGGATAATAGTATTGATCATGCTAGGATCTGTTCATGCTGGACTAAATTTGGCCATTTCATAACCAATAGTTTTGAAAATTTAAATTTTTTTATTAATTTATTTTCAAATTTTGGCCAATATCTCAAAAACTTCCACTAGTAACCAATAATTTCGGTTGTTTATCTAATAGCTTAGGTCATACTGAGACTACGAGGAAAATTTGGGGAAAATTGATGGATTAGAATCTTCACTATAATTTTTTGATTTTCTGCGGCCATATAAGCAATTTGTTACAATTATTCAGCCCATCAAAGTCAGAGGAAACGAACGAATAGGAAATTATTTAGGTTTTTAAAAGGTTTATTAACCCGCGAGTAATTTTAAATCTAAAGTGTTATAATTTATAACACCCGAAAATCGTAATATTAAACAGGAAAAAGAAGCATTCATCACCATTTGTGTTCGCCGCACGATTTTAAAACCACACCGGCAGGAACATTAGGACAAGCCATTCTCCAATATTTTCCTCATTACTTATACAAAGACGTTTACTAAATTTGAAATTTGTTGAAATATCCACGACAATCTGACACGATAGTGACCTATATGGTTAGGTGCTATATGAACCAAGCTATCCAAAAACTACCAACTCGTCAGAAAAAAGAGCATTGCCGGGGGATTTACTGTCAGTTTGTCGTAAACAATTTATCGTGAACAATTTATCGTAGAACAGTTTATCGTAGAACAAATTATCGTAAAACCGTTAATCGTGCGAAGACAGTTTTGTATCTTAAAACATAAAAAAATGTCCAATATGTATCGTATAAGAACTCGGCCATTTCTTAACCAACTATGTTGAAATTGGATATGGTGAATGGAAATGGGACCCTTTAATGATTTTTAGAAGAAGTCCCAAAAAATATTATTTTAACATACAAAATTTTGGCAAAGCGCCATCCCACATTTAAACTAATTATTACATTAAAAGTATAATGATGACAAGTATCATCTTACAATGAATAATTTAAATGAGTTTACAGTGACAACAAGTGCCATCTCGCCATGACTAGCTTAAATAAATTTACTACAGGGTGGGCCAAATATTTTTTTTTTGAACTAGCGGTTATTTTGAGTATGGTAAATCCGCTGAACGAAAATGGTTGTGTATTCGGTTCGCTGAGTGGGTTTGCGATCGACTTGAAGAAGATGCCGAATTTGGCAAAAAAATCATATTTCTGGATGAGGCGCATTTCCATCTTGGCGGCTATGTAAACAAGCAGAATTGCCGCATTTGGGGCACAGAGAACCCGGACGTGATCGTAGAAAAGCCGGATTTTCGTCCAGTGGTATCATTGGGCCATTTTTCTTTGAAAATTAGCAAGGAGCCGCCGCTACTGTCAATGGTGAGCGCTACCGCGTCATGATAAACGATTTTTTGTTCCCGGCACTTGAAGAGGAAGACATAGGCAACATTTGGTTTCAACAAGACGGCACTAACACTTTTAGTTAAAAATAGATAACAAAATATCTTGCTCTACCTATTTATCGGAAGCCGCTATCGAGGGCATTATCCATTTAAAAGCGGAATTTTAAATTTCCCTTGATTTGTACAACCAAATAAAAAAATTTAAAACGCAGCAAGATGATTTATTTTTTATAACGTCATGCCAAAATAAATGTTAATTGGTATATTTCTAGCGACACCAGTGAATAAATAACAGTTTCAGTAGAAACTTCCCTTCGGCGACGGATAGTGCGCCAATATTAAAACACGGCTAATATTGGAGCACTATATATTCCAGAACTTCTTCTAAAAAACATTAAAGAATCCCATTTTCATCTATCGTATCCAATTTCATAATAATCGGTTAAGAAATTACCGAGTTCCGTCCCAGATGGCCATACACCAGAACTTATTCCAAAAATCATTAAAGAATCGCATTTCCGTCCACCATATCCAATTTCATCATAATCGGTTAAGAAATTATCAAGTTCCGCCCCAGATGGCCATATTCCAGAACTTCTTACAGAAGTCATTTAAAAATCCCATTTCCAACTTACAAAATCCCATCTTATTTTATTAATCTATTAAGCTGGTAATGGCCGAATTTAATAAAATTTTATAAGCCGAAAACACTTTGATTTGTATTTACAAATTATTTTGTTGTACAGTCAATTTTACAAAGTGTCTACGATAAACTGTTATACGGTAACATGTTCACTTTAAATTGAAACACGATAAATTGTTTACGGTAAAAAGACCGTCACCCTTGCCAGGGGTTAGGACCAGCCATTTTCACAAATTTTCCTCATTACTCATACAAAGACGTTTATTTAATTTTAAATTTGTTCAAATATCCACGACAATCTGACTCGATAGCGACCTATATGGTTAGGTGCTATACGAACCAAGCTATCCAAAAAGTACCAACTCTTGAGGAAAAAGAGCCTTGCAGGGGGTTAGGACAAGCCATTTTCGCATATTTTCCTCGTTACTCATACAAAGACGTTTATTAAATTTGAAATTTGTTCAAATATCCACGACAATCTGACTCGATAGCGACCTATATGGTTAGGTGCTATATAAACCAAGCTATCCAAAAAGTACCAACTCTTGAGAAAAAGAGCCTTGTCGGGGGTTAGGATAACCCATTATCGAAAATTTTCCTCATTACTCACACAAAGACGTTTATTAAATTTGAAACTTGTTCAAATATCCACAACAATCTGACTCGATAGCGACCTATATGGTTACGTGCTATATGAACCAAGCTATCCAAAAAATACCAACTCTTGAGGAAAAAGAGCCTTGCCGGGGGTTAGGATAACCCATTATCGAAAATTTTCCTCATTACTCACACAAAGACGTTTATTAAATTTGAAACTTGTTCAAATATCCACAACAATCTGACTCGATAGCGACCTATATAGTTAGGTGCTATATGAACCAAGCTATCCAAAAAATACCAACTCTTGAGGAAAAAGAGCCTTGCCGGGGGTTAGGATAACCCATTATCGAAAATTTTCCTCATTACTCACACAAAGACGTTTATTAAATTTGAAATTTGTTCAAATATCCACGACAATCTGACTCGATAGCGACCTATATGGTTAGGTGCTATACGAACCAAGCTATCCAAAAAGTACCAACTCTTGAGAAAAAGAGCCTTGCCGGGGGTTAAGCTAAGCCATTTTCGAGAATTTTCCTCATTACTCATACAAAGACGTTTATTAAATTTGAAATTTGTTCAAATATCCACGACAATCTGACTCGATAGCGACCTATATGGTTACGTGCTATACGAACCAAGCTATTTAAAAAGTACCAACTCTTGAGAAAAAAAGCCTTGCCGGGGGTTAAGCTAAGCCATTTTCGAAAATTTTCCTCATTACTCATACAAAGACGTTTATTAAATTTTAAATTTGTTCAAATATCCACAACAATCTGACTCGATAGCGACCTGTATGGTTAAGTGCTATACGAACCAAGCTATCTAAAAAGTACCAACTCTTGAGAAAAAGAGCCTTGCCGGGGGTTAAGCTAAGCCATTTTCGAGAATTTTCCTCATTACTCATACAAAGGCGTTTATTAAATTTTAAATTTGTTCAAATATCCACGACAATCTGACTCGATAGCGACCTATATGGTTACGTGCTATACAAACCAAGCTATTTAAAAAGTACCAACTCTTGAGAAAAAGAGCCTTGCCGGGGGTTAAGCTAAGCCATTTTCCAAAAATTTTCCTCATTACTCATACAAAGGCGTTTATTAAATTTGAAATTTGTTCAAATATCCACGACAATCTGACTCGATAGCGACCTATATGGTTACGTGCTATACGAACCAAGCTATTTAAAAAGTACCAACTCTTGAGAAAAAGAGCCTTGCCGGGGGTTAAGCTAAGCCATTTTCGAAAATTTTCCTCATTACTCATACAAAGACGTTTATTAAATTTGAAATTTGTTCAAATATCCACGACAATCTGACTCGATAGCGACCTATATGGTTACGTGCTATACGAACCAAGCTATCTAAAAAGTACCAACTCTTGAGGAAAAAGGGCCTTGCCGGGGGTTAGGATAACCCATTATCGAAAATTTTCCTCATTACTCACACAAAGACGTTTATTAAATTTGAAACTTGTTCAAATATCCACGACAATCTGACTCGATAGCGACCTATATGGTTAAGTGCTATACGAACCAAGCTATCCAAAAAGTACCAACTCTTGAGAAAATGAGCCTTGCCGGGGGTTAAGATAAGCCATTTTCGAGAATTTTCCTCATTACTCATACAAAGACGTTTATTAAATTTGAAATTTGTTCAAATATCCACGACAATCTGACACGATAGCGACCTATATGGTTAGGTGCTATACGAACCAAGCTATCCAAAAAGTACCAACTTTTGAGAAAAAGAGCCTTGCCGGAGGTTAAGCTAAGCTATTTTCGAGAATTTTCCTCATTACTCATACAAAGACGTTTATTTAATTTTAAATTTGTTCAAATATCCACGACAATCTGACTCGATAGCGACCTATATGGTTAGGTGCTATACGAACCAAGCTATCCAAAAAGTACCAACTCTTGAGAAAAAGAGCCTTGCCGGGGGTTAAGATAAGCCATTTTCGAAAATTTTCCTCATTACTCATACAAAGACGTTTATTTAATTTTAAATTTGTTCAAATATCCACGACAATCTGACACGATAGCGACCTATATGGTTAGGTGCTATACAAACCAAGCTATCCAAAAAGTACCAACTCTTGAGAAAAAGAGCCTTGCCGGGGGTTAAGATAAGCCATTTTCGAAAATTTTCCTCATTACTCATACAAAGTCGTTTATTAAATTTGAAATTTGTTCAAATACCCACGACAATCTGACTCGATAGCGACCTATATGGTTAAGTGCTATACGAACCAAGCTATCTAAAAAGTACCAACTCTTGAGAAAAAGAGCCTTGCCGGGGGTTAAGATAAGCCATTTTCGAAAATGTTCCTCATTACTCATACAAAGACGTTTATTAAATTTGAAATTTGTTCAAATATCCACAACAATCTGACACGATAGTGACCTATATGGTTAGGTGGTATACGAACCAAGATATCCAAAAAGTACCAACTCTTGAGGATAAAGAGCCTTGCCATTGGAAATACCACCACGGAATCGCTTAGTAACTATTTCGCTGGAACACATGTTATGTTTCAAGTTCGTCTTTTAACAGAGAGGTTTCGAACCAGTTAGTCTGCGGATTCCGAATATAAATTTATCGATATCAGATACTTACCTCTTCGTTAAAAAAAATGATTTCCAGTTATAATTCTCGTACACATACAACTTAAATTCTATCTACCTTTTTTATTTTAGCTGAAGACAATTTTTCAAGTCGCTGATAGACACACGGTAATACGTTTCGTTTACTATCTTACACTTCCTTATACTCGTATGCCAGATACTACAGTATTATCATCAATTCGTTATTTAAACGTTGTCGTTCTCTTCGTCGTCGTCGTTATAGAAATAAAAATATTAAATTTCATTTTTGTATCGAAAACATATAAGAAGCAACAAAACACATTGTTACGATAACACAAATATTCCATAAAATTGCTAACAAGAAGAATTGAAAATGCCAATCTATTAAATTGCAATATTTTCGTCTAAAGTTTCTCGGGATAACAGTAAAAAGCACACCAAAACAACTTCTTGGTACGTACCTGAATTTACAGAGATGAAAATAGTTGTGTTACTATAAAATCGATTGGATTTGCTGGTGTCGAATAACAACATAATAATTAGGAAGTTCCTTAATAATATTTTGAACACGGGTAAATAAAACTCGAATAAATCAGCACCGCAAAATATTTATTTACGAGATATTTCTGACCGCCTCTCTGCGCCAAGTTTTAGCTCGACTTTTCTAACATTTGCATCGCCTCACCCGATGTAGTTTTATTCTTCGATCGTCGAAACATTTCATCCTCCTCCTTATCAAATATTTGTAAATCTTTTACAACATACCAAACACCACAATCCCAAAACATTCCGATTAATACCGATGTGGTTGAGGTTATATTCAACCAAAATCGTAGCGATTCGCCGTCGTACAGCCAACAGTTGCCATTACCCGAGCACGTTTTACCCCATACTGTACACGTTTGATCGATAATCCAACCAAATATAATGGGGCTCGGTATAAAAGCAAAAAGACTAAGCATCGTTGTACCCAGTCCCAGCGAAAAACCTTTATCGTGTTCCGATACGCATCGCACCGAGAGTAAAAAATTACTCGCGCGCGCCGTCGACGATATAAAATTATTTATGCACACCAATATGATGAACATGAAAAGTGATGAGCGGCAATCGACTGGGCAAGCTCCCGGATATGTTTTACCACCTCCACTTTCCGTCGTTTCATTCGCACGATTCACACATGCACAATTATCGAAATATTCCGTTCCATCGTCCCAATACCGATGTTCCAAACAACCGGCATGACATGGGGAGATGTACGTAATGCCATCCTCGCCACATACTGGTGAATATGGGATATAATCACATTGACAATTCGCTATACACGAACTATTTGTAATCACCGAATTATTAATCAGCGTTGCATTATCATTAGCGGCGCAACCGATAAAAATGTAACCGAATAGAGTTGCCGCTGAAGCAAATCCAACAAAAATATTCCATGCTGCCATTTGCCGTGCGCTCGGCTTTACCCTATTTATCACAAAACCGGACGTAAGAGTGCCTATTGCTGTAAATACTAATGCCACAGTACCTGTAAGAAAACTAAAGAAAACATTTTATTTGACAACATTTTTTGGTATGTCTCACCTGGCCGTGGACGCTGATTGTTTATACTGAAACTCTATGTATTTCGGCATAAACATCCAATACGGGATGAATCCGAATAAATTAAAAATAGCCGAAATAATGTTAAACATAAAAGCTTTGTTTGAAAGAATTCGTTTAAAAGCGGCAATAAGATCTGGTTTTCCAGTAGACCGTGTGCCCTCCTCTGCTTTACTCTTTATCGAAGAGTTTAAACTTTTTTGTTTTCGTCGTATCGCGGCACGTGGAAGTTCACGTGGAAAAAACGCCACCAGAAATGAAAATAATAACATGGCCAATCCGATAATGATCCATCCCAACCACCAAGCCCCCATCCATCGAGGATCTTCATTTGTGATCGATGGTGTAAGTGACGGTGCAATGTAGTGTTTTAGGCTGTACGATGCGATTGTATAGCCGAATAGAGGGCCAAGTAATCGAAATGAATATGAAATGCTTATGTAAACCGGTGTTTTAGATTTGAGTATGTTATCGTCCATGTACGATGTGCCCAGACTATCGTAAAGTGGTCCAAAAAATCCACAAATAAAATTAACCGAAAATAAATAGATTTGGGGTAAAATATTACCCTGTTGTTTCTCGCATTGCACACCATCGGCTAAAAATGCCCCAAAAATTATTACTCACGCATACATTCTAAAAAAAATTGCGAATTATTTTCTACTCACATCCCGTTTGGCACAATGATTTTGACGTACTATTACCATTTACTTCATAGTCTAGCGTACTTGTATATTCTTCTGTAAGCAACATGGCACGATCCCCAGGACCATAAATAAAATGCGGTAGAGATATAAGAAAACAATAAATAGCTATTACAAATGCTGATAGTGCAACCCACCGTGGGCGATGACTCCCCGTCAAATATAGGCTTAGAATTGTAGCCGATACGAATGCCGAACAATCATAACCCGCCGATATTATACCAGAATTTTGTGATGGTATTTGGAAACGTTTCTCGATTGTTGATATTGTGGCATTGTAATACGCAAATGTTGATACAAAGAAACAGCCGACAAAGCCATGAACTGCCACGTAAGCTTTCTTGCTTGCAAATCTGAAATGAATAATTTAAAATTAATATTTTTATTTATAGTTTAGTATTTGTTTAGCCGTAATATCCAGAGTCATAAATTGTTGCTAATTAACTGCAATCCCACGAGAAACGTATCTTAATCTGTTGCTATTTGTCATCCTAATAATGTAAATATGCGGGTAGAATTTATTTCTATTTCTAGACGTGATTAAACATTACGTGGTAAGATTAATTAAGTTTGGTCGGTAAATAATTATTGTTACTAGTATTTTGCTGACTCGGTTTAAGTTTGCTTATTTGGCAGTATTGTATAAAATATTAGTGTAAAGTGTTTGTAAAACGTTTGGAGCGAGCCAAATTGAGCAGCCTTCAGCCTCCAAACCTCCATATTATCTTTAGTCGAAGGTATGGAGATCAAACATGGTGGTTTACGCGTTACCCACTAATTTTTACATGATCGTGTCGATAATGCCAACTACTCGTAGACAACATCGACTACTCGTAGACAAAACTACTTGTAATTCACGCCAGTAATGATGTTGATGGGAGTCATTATTACTATTACATATATTACCAAGTAACTTATACTGTGAGCTTCACACGGATCTTTTCGATTAAATTATTAACTAAATTAAACTGCCGTTGGTTTGTACTAATGATTTAATAGTTGACAGTTTACCCTTAAAGCGTACTGTGCCTATCGTTTAATCCTAAATGGCTTACTAAATTGTTAATTCCCCACCATCGACCCACCATTAGAATAAAATTTTAATGTATTGTGTTATACGCCATCTATTAATAACTCGTACGAACTAAGTTTAAATTAGGTTAGTCAATAATTTAGTCGAAAACATTGTTATGACGCATGCAGTATTAGAGTTTTATACCTGTAGGCCTATTTCGGTCCAAAAATAATGACACGAGAGAAGAATTCCCGCAACTCAATAGTATTGAATAAATGTATTTGTATTAGTAACTAACGTCAAATTAGTGCGCATGTACGCCGCACCATTCGCAATGTTTTAATTTCTGATTCGTTTTCACTTTGGTTTACGTAGTCAAATAATGTATTGTTATGAGTTCTACCCTATGCAAGCATATCACTTGATGGTCGAGTGGTTAAAGTATACACCACCAACTGCTCTCAGCCCGAAGGTCGCCACTTCGAATCTTGGCAGAATCCATAATATTATTGCGGCGATAAATTCTTAACATCATCAATGTTTCCAGATCAAGTATTCCTCCAATACTGTACTCACACACAGTTGTGATTTAACTAGTGAACAGTGGAAGTCAAAAGAGATACATCACACTGGTTGAGTGAAAAGCAGGCTCGGGCTTTCAACCGAAAACAATAAAAGCGACCGCTTTCGAGACTATACAGAGTGTCATGGATGAGGATGCTGAAACAGGAAGGCGAAGATCATGACAATCATCACCGAACGGACGCCAGGATCAGCAGAGATTCCGCCAACACTACTACCTCAAAGGACGAGCAGAAAGTCCAACCTTGCGAAGAAGAATTTAAAAGGGAACGGAACGATGAAGCAAAAAGGAAAAACTCGGTACAGCCGCCTACTCCCGAACAACAGAAAACCTTCTCGGGCATAAAAGACAAAATTCAGGCACTTTTGCTGCAACTAAAGGGAATGGTTGTTTAATTCAAACAACTCCGAACAGGGCAAAGCGCCAGATGACCAACAAGGTGCAAAAATCGATCAGCAATTTGCAAAAAGCGATCAGCAAGGTGAAAAATTAATCAGCAAGACGGATAACTGCACAATTGACAAAACTGCGAGCAGAGCAAAGTGAACAATTTGCTGAGCCTTCGATAGGAACAAAACGCCAGGAAGGTTTGCCGAGTAAGACCAAAAGCTCCATCAAATGCAGCATGCCCAAGACATCCAAGTTAAACAGCTAAGAAATGAAGACTTTCGAGGTAAAATTAGAAAGCCACTTCGAGGATTTTGAGGGACAAATCAACCAGGTACTGACTAGGAAACCTGCAGATGTCGTTCAAATCGAATTCGCATCAGAAGGGAGTTATGAACAAAGTCGTAACTGAGTTGGAGTTAAGATAAGCGCAGTCACACGCCAGTTAAGGAAAGGCCTGCAAGACCTGGAAGAGAGGAAAATTACGGCAATGCACCTACAGATGTGTTAAACGATCAAACAGTTATCGTTTATCAGTGCTGTCAAGGACGACGATCTGAAACTTCATTTAAGAACGAATACTAGCGGTGAAACCATGAATTGAGTATTGGCGTTGCCGTTAGAATATGAAGCGGTCAGAGCAAGTTTAGCAATTTACACAGTAAAGCTAGATATTTCGAGGATATTGCGAAAATTAAGATCATAATAATCATAATACGCGAGTAGTTAAGGAAACTAACTCGAAGCAATAAGGAGTCACAGAAGAATACAACAGTCAAGTGTTGAGCCAGAGGACATCAACGGTCAAAGAAGATGCCTCAGATGCGGAAAGTTAGGTCACTACATACAAAAGTGTACGCAACGACGAAATTATCGTTTTGCGCGGCAGCCAGATTCCCGAGATAAGCATCATGAAAACTGGCGAGAGAAACAGAGACTGGGAATAGCAGAAACCACAAAGTGTCCATGAAACGACCAAGACCATAGGAAAATGATCAGTCCAATTTCAAAATTTGAAGAGTGGAAGATGTCAGTATTAGTCCGACAGTATAGTTGGTTGCTAAAGAGAGATCGATCCAGAATGGCATGACGGTGAGTCGTGCAAAGGTGACACGCATTGAGATGAGAAGGAGGTGTGATGGAATACGACTAGGCACAGAAAGGATCAGGGACATGATGAGTTAATAGCGGAAAGCGCCCGGACAGCCGAGAGAAACGATCGATTTGTAGGGAGCAACGGCACGAACGCCAGATATAAATCAAAAGCGAAATACGACCATAGTGGGAGATTATCCGATTTTCGGCGTGGTGACTTAGTGTGGCTGAATTTCAGGAAGCGGAAACGCGGAACTCGAGATACACAACGACATTGGAAAGACCCATACAAAATTGTCAAGAAGACGAGAGAAGATGTGTATCGGACACAAGAATGCTTTGGAGGTGGAAGAAAAGTTGTGCTGGTTCATAAATTGAAGTGATATGGCATTAGATAGACAAGTATATAAGCACGAGCAATTTGGGACGCAGACACATTTGTAATTTAATCAGTAATTTAACCATTAAAATTCAAAAGTAACAGTGCGAAAGTAGTGAACAAATAGTTAAAGTAAACATCAAAAGTGAATTAGTGAACAGAAATTTGTGAAATTTGTGAATTGCAGAAAATAAAAAAGTTTGTTACTTAAATCGCTGAGTGTTTTATTTGCAAAATCGAGTATGAAACCGTATTAAACGCCCGAAATTTGTCACAGCATTATTCAAGAGGGAATAATTATTACAGATTATCTAAGTCACAAATGAATTCAGTATCCGGATTACGGAGGAGAACTGCCCAGCTAAATATTTTCATAAACCTCTTTGTGGAACACAAAATTATGAAAAGTGTTGTTGGAGTGGATTTAATTCAATGCCGGTTATATGAATTAAGAAGGCGTGTGGGATACATAAAGGTGGTAATACATATAAATATGCAGAAGCCCATAAGTGAATTCAAATTCGAATACTAATCAGAATGCTTTGTTTTCAAAGCAATGAAATCCACTCTCTGCCAATACAGACTCCATCAGCTTCAGATATGAACTATAAATGCCGATTTTACAATCGTTTGTAATTTATTACATGAGACCGCCATCATATATGTCAAATGTTATTCCATAGGTCTTGTGGAATGCAAGTTAACCTTGCCCAGGGTCAATATAAAGCCAATATAAAGGTCAATTCTACCACTATTAATAATTTATTACACCACACCGCCACCAGATATTGGATCAAATGTTACTCGGAGAGGTCTGTGGAAGGTAGGTCAAAATTATCCAAAGGCCCAACCTTATCCAATCGTTAATGGTCGAAGTGGAAAACCTTTCTCGTTTTATTCAGGAACCCCTTATCCAGGTGTGTAATAAATTATTTTTGTGTCAGGTTAGACGGAACTGGCTACAGACGATAAAGGCTTCAAAAATGCACTTAAAAGGTCGATGTTACAAGTGTTTTGATAATTTATTACACCACACCACCACCAGACATTCGCTCAAATGTCACTCCATGGTTCTTGAGGAGGGCAAACTAACCTTACCCAGGTGGATCATAAATTACTTTTGTCTCAGATTAAACGGCTTCAAGCGGTAATGGCTTGAAATAAGTAATTAAAAGGCCAATTTTACCTCCTTAAATTATTTATTTTACCAGACCGCAACCAGATATCATTAAAAATGTTAATACATCAGCCTAGCGGAGGACTGGTCATCCTTTTCAAGTTGTGTAATCAATTATTTTTGTGTAAGATTAGACGGAATTATCTTCAGACGACATGGGCTTGACCGACACCAGGTATTGGGTCAAATCTTACTCTATGGCCCTTGTGCAAGGCAAACAAATTTTATCCAAGTGTGTAATAAATTATTTGTGTGCCAGATTAGACGGCTCACGAAATTGACTTCAGACGATTTAGGCTTCAAAATGTAAGATTTTGGTCGGTTAATATTTTATTACCCAAGACCGCCACCAGATTTTGGGTTAAATGTTACTTCATGGGTATTCATGGTGGTCGGTCTGGTGTAATAAATTTAAAAAAAAATTAATTGAAGCCTTTACATGATAAGGTTTAACTGCCCTGTACAAGGCCCATGAAGTAAGATTTCAATAAATAGCTGGTGCCGGACTGGCCTAATAAATTATTGAAAGTGCTAAAATCGATCTTTATATTACATATCTGAAGACTGTATCGTCTGAAGCCAATTCCGTCTAACGTGGCTTAAAAATGTTTTACACACCTGGACAAGATCAACTTGCCTTCCACAGGGTCCATGATATAGCATTTGACCCAACATATGGTGGCGGTGTCGACCTTTACGTATCCGAAACCTGTATCGTCTGAAACAAATTCCGTCTAACGTGACTTAAACGTGTTTTTTACACACATGGGGTCAACTTGTCTTCCACAGAGCCCATGATATAGCATTTGACCCAACATATGGTGGCGGTGTCGACCGTTACGTATCAGAAGCCTGTGTCGTCTGAAGCCAATTTTCGTCTAATCTGACACAAAAATAATTAATACACTTAAAAGTTACGATTTTGTCGGTGCAGGTTTAATTATAAGCTAAACCGGCCACTCGTTTCTCGAAAACGGTAACTGTAATAAAATCGGGATTGGTTGTAATAAGTTGTAATGTAGGTTTCATTGAGGCGGGCTAATTTGGTCGGGCAGGTTTAAACCACTCTAAAATTAATTGTTATAATTTAGCAAATTTCCAGTTCCACAACAAATTATTAAAATTGGAAGAATGAAAAGAATGAATGGAAGATAATAAGAATGCTTCATTGGTTGACGTAGTAACACTTGTAACAAACATCATAGATTAAGGCAGCAACCAACATGCGTTGGTTGGTCCAGCGCACGGTGCTCTATCACAAAAAGCAAATTAAATTCGTCAATTCGTTTAAAACGTGATGCATAAATTTAACAATTCAACCACCTTAAATAAATGTTTACTCGGCCCATTTTTTCGTCAAAATTGGTGTTTTGATTCTCCGATAGTTCAACATTATGCTATAAATATATTTGTTTGTACGGAATTCATAACGAAATCGAAACGTGATAAAAATTTCAATATCGATTCGACACTTTCCAAAATTTCACGATACACAATCCCCTTACCTTTGCAACCAGCCATAATTAAATATAAAAAATTGGCACTTATGATCCGCGTGCGGTTCTAAATTCAAATCACTTAAATTATATTCACAATCACTAGCATCATGACCACTATTTCCATTCAACTTATGACTTTCATTTGATTCTTTCATAATCTTACGAACTTTATGGGTTAAGGTAGGTGGTTCCTTTTACTATTTCTTGTTGTTGCTGTATATTTTGTTAACTGATTTATCACAATAAAAAAAATTACACAAAAACTATATATCAAATGATTAGTTGCTCTTATATATTTGTAGTCCACCGTAATTGTCTAATTTAATTTAATTTTTAAGAGTTAGACGCGTTTTTTATGTACGTCCACTACAATTATATATCATAATTGCATAAAAGTAACCGAGCCAACTTAATGAAAGTGGAAATGGGTAGTATGCGTAAAACGGAATTTAAAAATTTCTTAAATTCTAAACTGGAAATACACTTTTATTAGTTACTGCTCGCGATAGTTTAGTTAAAGCTTTAAAACTGTATGTGCTCGTATTATAATACTGGATGTAGACCAGAACTAACAACAAATAAATTATTGCTTCTTCTCTCGCCATAAATAAAATAAAATTGTCAGTCAAATTTATAAATTGAATAAATACAGTTAAACCTGTCATTTATGATTAAATAATGTCAGCTAGAGTGAATCAAAACAGTTTGTAGTGTAAACAATATAGAGATAAATTGCGGGGACATTATACGAGTAAGTTTTATTAGTTTTCTTGATATATTCAAAGACACAACTCATGTACAAGTCACAAATCATTTTAAAAACGTGATTTATAAATATTTTTAAAAGGATTAAATGTTCTATTTATAAACTAAATAAAATTAAAACTAGTGCTCGATCGCAGTGTTCGTGTCATAGATTTGTAAATCTTTCACCAGATACCAAACACCAATGTCTAAAAATGTGCCAGTAAATAGGAAAATTCCCGCAATAAAATTTAATTCATATCGCAACATTTTAGCGTCGTATATCCAACAATTTCCGGTTCCCGAGCATGTTTTCCCCCAAAATATGCACGCCCGATCGAAAATCCATCCAAATAGTATCGGGCTCGGTATGAACGCCAAAATACTCGACATGGTCATACCGATTCCGAATGACATACTCTTATCATGTGGTTCAACACATCGTAATGATACTAAAAAATTTGATGCCTTACCCGTAGCACCGATAAAATTCATAATGCATAAAAGAAGCATAAAGAGCATTAGTTCCTGGTGACAGTCAACATCACAGAAACCATCGACACCCGATCCGCCAGTACCGGATCCTTCCGCACCCAAAATACACGAACAATCCGCGAAATATTTTGTTCCATTTTCGAAACAACTGGTACATCCAGCATGACACGGTGATATGTATGTATTGCCATCATCGGCACAAACAGGTGAAAATTTAATATAATCACAATTACAATTTGCGGTACAAGCACTTGTCACATTTAATGAATTCAAATTAAAAAATGTTACCGAATCATCGTTCTGCGCACATCCCAAGAAGATAAACGACATAATTGTTGTTGCCGATACAAAACCAACTATTACATTCCATAATGCCATTTTCCGTGCTGTCGGTTGAAATTTTTGTATAGTCCAGCCGGCACCAAGAGTCCCAATTGCCGAAAATATTAATACGCCTGATCCGCTTAATAAATTCGAATTTGATGCGGATTGTTTGAACTGCGTCTCAATGTATTTCGGTAAATAGCGCCAAAATGGAATGAACGCGAAACAATATAAGCATCCCGAGATATTATTCAGTAATAAAATTTTGTTTGCGAAAACTCGGCGAAACACTTTATAAAATCCTTCGTTTGTGGCCGGTTCTATTTCAGCTTTAGCGATTTGTCTAGATATAGGTAATTCCCTTGGAAATGATGACATAATTTTGGCAAATATAAAATTCATAATGCCCATGATAATACATCCGATCCACCAGGCACCAACCCACCTGGGATCGTGTTGCGGTATTGTCGGGGTTAAAGTTGGTGCAATATAAAATTTTAAACAAAACGACGCAATGCCTAATCCAGCTGCCGGTCCAACTAATCGTATAAAATACGTAACACTAAAATATCCGGCCGTCTTAGATTTCGGCGTATTATCATCCATGTACGCTGTTGCAATTGAATCCCAGTACGAGATGAAAAAACCCATAAAAAAATTTGAGACAAAAATGTATATTTGTGGTGTTAAATCTAAGCTCTCGGATTCGTTGCAATCGGGCCCACTTACTAAAAAACAATCACATGATATAATATAAGGGAGGTATAGTGGAAAATATTCTACTTACACGTTTCGTGGCACAACAATTTCTCGTTTTCCTGTTGCACCAATAAAACCGTAGCATTTTCATCATACTGTGCACCAAATTCCAACGTTAAATGTAGTGCATCATCACCCGATCCATAGATAAAATGTAAAATCGCTATCGACATACAATACGTTCCAACCCCAAAAAATGCCAGCCCAATCCATCGGGGACGATGTAGTTTCGACAAAAAATGACACAAAAATGGTGCGCCCAACATAATAGAAAATTCATGGCCCGTATTTATAAGGCCCAAATTTTTCGTTGGTATATGAAATCGTTTTTCGAGTGTAGTGTGCACGCCTTTGTAATAGTAAAACGTTGCGTGGTACACTAGGCCTGCCAGCCCATAACAGATCATGTACACTTTCGGCGTTGCAAATCGAATTTTATTACCGGCATGCAACTCAACATTTTCATTATTACGGTTTTGGTTTCCATTACTCATATTCAAGTACTCAATTGACTATACGTACACTGCGGTTTTATGAAACTGTTTTCTATACACACGATACAGTAATACAAGATTAGATTTATTAATTTTTTTTTTGTTTTTCGTTAATTCAATTACTCGATTATCTTGATATTTTTTATGTTGTATATGGTGCGCAGAGTGCGATGCGAAATCTTTATGGTGTGTCTGCGGATTTGTAATTGAATTACTACTACGACACAGTTGAGCTCATGTTTAAGATGGAAATTATTTTGAACGTACGTAATGTAATATTGTACAGTAAGCGAAGTAAAATAATTTAAGCCACTTACAGTACATAATTCTCGGACGGTATAAATTTGATTTCCCAAAATAGGTACGATTTAAAATAATATTAAAATACATACTCGTACATGATTTCCTTATTAAAATTTATATCATTTTCAAGTATTCTCATATTCGAAATAAAGAAAAAAATTGTTGTTGTAAATACATGTAGTTATGTACTATCAGATGATTAAGTATTTTAACGATGTCAAAATTCTAATTAGTATTTAGTTGAATTCTCACTTTCACTAAATGTTTTGGGATGTAATTAGTATTTAATCATCAGAAGCGCCTATTAAACGCACTTGAAAACACACAGGCAATTTAGCGAAACTTCCGGGTGATGCCGAACCCGCTATACAGCATTATTACATTTAACAAGAAGGATACGATAGCCATTTTAACTATCGACCCGGATACAGACAATCGAATCCAAATATTGTAGTGTCAAAGGTCAACTAAGAACATCGTTATTCCGGACGTTATCATGATATAAAAAATCTGGACCAAAGTGGGAATAGTAAAGAAATAATTTTAAAATTGGAGATGCATTGTGGAACCTCCTATTGACCTCAACATTCCCAGCATTTGACATTAGAGCCAAAACATTTATTTCTTTTACCGAGATTCAAATGAAGAACCTTACAATTCCGGAAAAATTTCGAACTGTTTGCTTTCGAACAAGGCGATAGCGATATTAATTATGTAGTACATAAATTATACTCTCACGCGGTAATGCAATTATTTGACATGAAAATTGCCTTTACGAGTATGATCACGATGGGATGAACTATGATTTAAGTTTTACGCCATAAAAATGTAATTGAAAAATAAAATAAAATACAATTTAGAAAAAATAAAAAAATCCATTTAGATATCTGACCTACAAAACTGAAATCAAGCAAAACTGGTCCACTAGTCACAACCAGAACCACCTGAAAACTGTAATTTGCCGTCTCTTGAAAAGTCATCTTGGAAATTTTTTTTAATTTTTTTTTTTAACAACTTATTTCTTCTAGTATTCGTTATTGTAATCACTTGGGATTCGGATTAATGAATGATTCAAAAAAATGTAGTTGAGAACCTCTCATAACCGGATAACAACTGAAAACAGGGAGTTTTTAAAATTGCATGTTACTTAATTATCCGGTAAATTTTGTGAATGAGTGCTCAATAATCTAGAAAGTTATCTCTCTAGTTAAATCTTCATAATCGGCAAATTCCGCAACTCTTCTTAACCGGAAATTTGTTTCGATTTTTTTTTTAATTTTATGTCACTTAAATACGAGTTAACTTTGTTTAAATGTGTGTTCAGCAAATTAAAATATTTTTCTGACAACCCTATGCTCAGCAATTTATTTCTTCTAGAATTCGTTATTGAAATCACTTTGGATTCAGAACCTCTCATAACCGGATAATAACTGAAAACAGGGCGTATTCCAGATGCTTGAGTTTCCGTCTTAAAGTTTTTTTAAAATTGAATGTTACTTAATTATCCCGTAAATTTTGTGAATGTGTGCTCAATAATCTAGAAAGTTATCTCTCTAGTTAAATCTTCATAACCGGAATATTCCGCAACTCTTCTTAACCGGAATTTTTTTTTTTTTTTTTTTTTTAATTTTATGTCACTGTAAATACTGTGTAAATACTAAGTTAACTTTGTATGAATGTGTGTTCAGCAAATTAAAATATTTTTTCAGACAACCCCTTATAACCAGAAGTTCCTGAAAACAAAAATTTTCTCCATTCTTGAGATGCGTCTCGGAAATTTAAAAAAATGTTATATCCGTTAATTACCGGGAGATCAAATACTAAAATTTTGTCTACAATTCCTAATAATTGAACAACTGCTGAAAAGTAACATTTTATTCATCCTTTGAGATTCAGTTTTAATTTTTTTTTTAATTGTATGTCTATTATTTATTGGTTGAACTGTGAATGAATGAATGCGCAGTTAGAATGTTTTCTTTCACAACTCATCAAAACCGGAAATTTCCTTGAGATTCCTTCTTAAACAAATTTTTAAATTCTATTTTTATTAATTAATGGGTAAACTTTGCGTAAAAGTGTGCTCAACAATTTAAAAAAAATTAATTGTGATCTCCTTGTAATGGAAACACTAATGAAAACAGGGATTAATCCAGTTCCTTGATATTTCATCTTGGAAAAGTTTTAAAATTAAATGTCAGTTAATTAACGGAGGAATTTTGTGAATGTGTTCTCAACAATTTATAAAGATGTTTCTGGCAACTTCTCATAACAGGAACATTCCTGAAAACTAGCATTATTAACTTCCTTTCAGATCCCGTTTTAAAATTTTTTCAAAATTTTATGAAATTTCATCTTGGAAATTTTTTATAATATTATGTCAGTTAATAATGTGCGAGCATTGTGTGAACGTGTGCGCAACAGTTTAAAAATTCAATTTCTTCTTCAATTTTTTATTTATTATTTTCCTTTTAATTAATGGATGAACTTTGCGTAAAGGTATGTTCAACAATTTATGTCTTCAAGTATTCGTTATTGTTATCATTTTGGATTCGGAATAATGATTGATTCAAAACTTAAACGAAAATTTTAGTTGAGAACCTCTCATAACCGGATAATAACTGAAAACAGGACGTATTCCAGTTCCTTGAGTTTCCGTCTTGAAATTTTTTAAAATTGAATGTTACTTAATTACCTGGTAAATTTTGCGAATGTGTGCCCAATAATCTAAAAAGTTATCTCTTTAGTTAAATCTTCATAACCGGAAACTTCCGCAACTCTTCTTAACCGGAAATTTGTTTTGATTTTTTTTTTAGTTTTATGTCACTTAAATACTTAGTTAACGTTGTACGAATCTGTGTTCAGCAAATTAAAATATTTTTTCTGGCAATCCCTTATAACCAGAAGATCCTGAAAACAAGAATTTTCTCCATTATTGAGATGCGTCTCGGAAATTTAAAAAAATGTTATATATGTTAATTACCTATCAAATAATAAAATTTTCTCTGACAACTCCTAATAATTGAACAACTGCTAAAAAGTAACCTTTTATTCATCCTTTGAGATTCAGTTCAATTTTTTTTTTAATTTGTATGTCTGTTAACTACTAAGTGAACTGCGACACAAAAAACTCTTCAAAACCAGAAATTTTTTTTGAGATTCCTTCTTAAAAATATTTTAAATTCAATTTATGTTAATTAATGAGCGAACTTTGCGTAAAAGTGTGTTCAACAATTAAAAAAAAAAGAATTGTGAAACCCCTTGTAACGGGAACAGAATTGAAAAGAGGGATTATTCCAGTTCCTTGAGATTCCGTCTTGAAAAAATTTTAAAATTAAATGTCAGTTAATTAACGGATAACCCTTGTGAATGTGTTCTCAACAATTTATAAAGATGTTTCTGGCAACTTCTCATAACAGGAACATTCCTGAAAACTAGCATTATTATCTTCCTTTCAGATCCCGTTTTAAAATTTTTTCAAAATTTTATGAAATTTCATCTTGGAAATTTTTTATAATATTATGTCAGTTAATAATGTGCGAGCATTGTGTGAACGTGTGCGCAACAGTTTAAAAAAATATTTGTTTGCCAACTCTTCATAATCAGAATCGTCCATGAGTTTCCTTCTTTAATTTTTTATTTATTATTTTCCTTTTAATTAATGGATGAACTTTGCGTAAAGGTATGTTCAACAATTTATGTCTTCAAGTATTCGTTATTGTTATCATTTTGGATTCGGATTAATGATTGATTCAAAACTTAAACGAAAATTTTAGTTGAGAACCTCTCATAACTGGATAATAACTGAAAACAGGACGTATTCCAGTTCCTTGAGTTTCTGTCTTGAAATTTTTTTAAAATTGAATGTTACTTAATTACCTGGTAAATTTTGGGAATGTGTGCCCAATAATCTAAAAAGTTATCTCTTTAGTTAAATCTTCATAACCTCAAAATTCCGCAACTCTTCTTAACCGGAAATTTGTTTTGATTTTTTTTTTAATTTTATGTCACTTAAATACTTAGTTAATTTTGTATGAATGTGTGTTCAGCAAATTAAAATATTTTTTCTGACAACCCCTTATAACCAGAAGATCCTGTAAACAAGAATTTTCTCCATTCTTGAGATGCGTCTCGAAAATTGAAAAAAAAATGTTATATCCGTTAATTGCCGGGTAATCAAATAATAAAATTTTGTCTACAACTCCAAATAATTGAACAACTGCTGAAAAGTAACATTTTATTCATCCTTTGAGATTCAGTTTTAATTTTTTTTTTAATTGTATGTCTATTATTTATTGGGTGAACTGTGAATGAATGAATGCGCAGTTAGAATGTTTTCTTTCACAACTCATCAAAACCGGAAATTTCCTTGAGATTCCTTCTTAAACAAATTTTTAAATTCTATTTTTATTAATTAATGGGTAAACTTTGCGTAAAAGTGTGCTCAACAATTTAAAAAAAATTAATTGTGATCTCCTTGTAATGGGAACACTAATGAAAACAGGGATTAATCCAGTTCCTTAATATTTCATCTTGGAAAAGTTTTAAAATTAAATGTCAGTTAATTAACGGAGGAATTTTGTGAATGTGTTCTCAACAATTTATAAAGATGTTCCTGGCAACTTCTCATAACCGGAACATTCCTGAAAACTAGCATTATTATTTTCCTTCCAGATTGCGTTTTAAAAATTTTTAATATGAAATTTCATCTTACAAATTTTTTAAAACATTATGTCTATTAGCTCGCGCATTAGCATTGTGTGAACGTGTGCTCAACAGTTTAAAAATCTATATGTTAAACAATCTTCCATGAAATTCCTTCTTCAAATTTTTATTTATTATTATCCTGTTAATTAATTTATGTTAATTAATCCTGTTAATTACCTTTGCTTAAAGGTATGTTCAACAAATATATTTCTTCAAGTATTCGTTATTGTAATCACTTTGGATTCGGATTAATGAATGATTCAAAAAAGGAAATTTTAGTTGAGAACCTCTCATAACCGGATGATAACTGAAAACAGGGCGTATTCCAGTTCCTTGAGTTTCCGTCTTGAAATAATTTTAAAATTGAATGTTAATTAATTATCCGATAAATTTTGTGAATGTGTGCTCAATAATCTAGAAACTTATCTCTCTAGTTAAATCTTCATAACCGGAAAATTCCGCAACTCTTCTTAACCGGAAACTTGTTTTGATTTTTTTTTAAATTGTATGTCACTTAAATACTTAGTAAACTCTATTTGAATGTGTGATCAGCAAATTAAAATATTTTCTCTGACAACCCCTTATAACCCTTATAACCAGAAGATCCTGAAAACAAAACTTTTCTCCATTCTTGAGATGCGACTTGGAAATTAAAAAAAAATTATATCTGTTAATTACCGGGTGAATTTGCCGTGAGTGTGTGAACAAATTATAACATTTTCTCTGGCAATTCCTAATAATTGAGCAACTGCTGAAAAGTAACCTTTTATTCATCCTTTGAGATTCAGTTTTTAAAAAAATTTAAATTTTATGTCTGTTAACTACTAAGTGAACTGCGACACAAAAAAAACTCTTCAAAACCAGAAATTCTCTTGAGATTCCTTCTTAAAAATATTTTAAATTCTATTTTGCTAATTAATGGGTGAACTTTGTTTACAAGTGTGTTCAACAATTTAAAAAAATTAATTGTGAACCCCACGTAACCGGAACATAATTGAAAAGAGGGATTAATCCAGTTCCTTGAGATTCCGTCTTGGAAAAGTTTTAAAATTAAATGTCAGTTAATTAACGGGTAACCTTAGTGAATGTGTGCTCAACAATTTATAAAGATGTTTCTGGCAACTTCTCATAACCGGAACATTCCTGAAAACTAGCATTATTATTTTCCTTCCAGATTCCGTTTTAATATTTTTTCAAAATTTTATGAAATTTCATCTTGGAAATTTTTTATAATATTATGTCTGTTTTTAATGTGCGAGCATTGTGTGAACGTGTGCTCAAAGTTCAAAAAAATATTTGTTTGCCAACTCTTTATAATCAGAATCGCCCATGAGTTTTCTTCTACAAATATTTATTTATTATTTTCCTGTTAACTAATGGGTGAATTTTGCGGAAAGGTATGTTCAACAATTTATGCCTTCACTTATTCGTTATTGTTATCATTTTGGATTCGGATGAATGACTGGATAATAACTAAAAACAGGGCGTATTCCAGTTCCTTGAGTTTCCGTCTTGAAATGTTTTTAAAATTGAATGTTACTTAATTATACCGTAAATTATGTGAATGTGTGCTCAATAATCTAGAAAGTTATCTCTCTTGTTAAACCTTCATAACCGGAAAAATTCGCAACTCTTCTTAACCGGAAATTTGTTTTGATTTTTTTTTTAATTTTATGTCACCTAAATACTTAGTTAACTTTGTATGAATGTGTGCTCAGCAAATTAAAATATTTTTTCTGACAACCCCTTATAACCAGAATATCCTGAAAACAAGAATTTTCTCCATTCTGTTAATCTGTTCATGTGCTTAGATCTGTTAATTCTGAACTATACGTGGGTGTAAGCTGGTCAAATAATAAAATTTTCTCTGACAACTCCTAATAATTGAACAACTGCTGAAAAGTAACATTTTATACATCCATAAAATTCCGTTTTGATTCTTTTTTTAAATTAATAGACATTAATTACTGGGTGAACTGTGAATGAATTAGTGCTCAAACATTTTTAAACATTGTATATGTTAATTACTGGACGAGCTTTGACTGGAATTGTGAGTTTCCCTCTTGAACAATTTTTGATAGTTGATTTTTGTTAATTAATGGATGAACTTTGCGTAAAAGCCTGCTCAACAATTTAAAAAAAATTAATTGTGAACCCCTTGCAACCGGAACACAAATAAAAACAGAGATTAATCCAGTTCCTTGATATTTCGTCTTGGAAATGTTTTAAAATTAAATGTCAGTTAAATACTGAATGAACTTTTCATGAATTTACATTCAACAATTTAGAATATTTACTCTGACAACCCCTTTTAATTAGAAGTTCGAAAATGTTCTCCACCCTTGAGATGGAAATTATGGAAATTTTTCAAAATGTCATGTCTGTTAATTACCGTCTGTTAATGACTCTCCGTGACAAAATGTTACCCAAACCGAGCAAACCTACCGTGACAAAAACATAAACAGATTGGGAATGATTCAAATAAGAACCATACGTAATAGGATAAAGATGAATGTACTCTTAAAAAGAAGGTTCAATTGGACGAAGAAGTTGAAAAGATCGTAATAGACATACATTAGATATTGACTATTCATTGCGGAAGACAATACAACGAATAAAAAGCCCAAACTACTTAGATCTATAATAGCAAAAAATGGAAGGTGAGCAAGAAGCAGTGAAATAAATCACCTAGTGGATACATTTCAGTCTAAGTATAGGGCGAACAACTACAGCAACTCCTTTTTTGAATAATTTGCTGGAAATATTGACAAATCGTCAGTCTGATATTCCGCCTCAAGAAACAATCATATTTTCACTTGAGGAGCGTTTCGAAATATTGTAAACTTATTTTCAAAGTTAATGTTATGTAGCTGAAACCGTGCGAATTTTGAAAAGAAATATGGATTGTCAAAGAGTGCCAAGCGGAACCGGTGTAGTAAAATTGGTGAAGAAAGTTCATGAGAAAAACTTGCTATTGGATGGCAAACTCAGATGGTGTGCACGCCCGAGAATATTGAGGCAAATGACCATCCGCTTCGATATCAGTTACCGGTGTGGGCCATAGACCAGCTTCATAATGACGTCGATTTTGGTCGAAAAATCATATTTTCAGATGAAGCGCATTTCCATCTCGGAGGCTGTGTAAACAAGCAGTACTGCCGAATTTTGTATTCGGTACAGTCACACGTAATCGTAGAGAAGAAAATGGATCCACCAAGAATGACTGTTTGGTGTGGATTTAGGAGTGGTGGCATAATTGGCCCATTTATCGCTGGCCCGAAAAAGCTGCTGGAAACACGTTTTTAAAACCAAACTTTTAAATGGCCTACCCTTTAGAAGAAACTAAAGATTAAAAAACACTCCGATCTATCTTGCAGCAGTGATTCAAAAAGTAAATAAAATATATCCAAGAAAAATCCCAGGTTTTGGCCTGATGACAATAAAAGTCCTGAAACAGCTCCCCAAAATCGCCATTAAAAATTAACCACGCTAATCAACGCAACCTTCAGAATCGAATATGTACCAACGGTATTGAAATTTGCAAAAGTGATTGTGATTCCTAGACCTCTCTCGTCTATCCCTATTACCTATTATGTAAAAATTATTTGAAAGTCTCCATACACCATAATAAATCAAGTTCATAGGATAACGGACATAAAGAAAACACTTGAAGAAAAGAGGAATTCTCATCAGTTTACCTCAACGTGGCTCAGGCTTTTGACAAAATTTGGCACAACGGTTCATTGCTGAAACTTACAAAAGCTAATTTTGTCAACTTCTTGAATCATGCATTAACAGAAACTTTCGTTTTAAACAGGAACAAGCTATTTATACTCACAAATTAAATAGATCAAAGTACCACAAGGGAGTGTCTGAAAACCAGTACTACACCTTATATTCACAAGCGATATTCCACAAAATGATAATATAGCGAGTAGGAAACATTTGCCAAAGGAAAAGGGGTCCTGATTTCCTGAAAAATCGTGTTGGGGTCCTCAATTGAGACCCGCACCCTTTTTTTACATTTTTTTCTCACCTTAAATGACTCTGCTGGAAATTGAGGAAAGGAGGGGGGAGGGGGTTCGTCAGGTGGGTCCGTGTTTCTTTTCATAATTTTTTTCGGTTGAAACGACATTGTTAAAAATTGATGACGGGGGTTTTCGAGTATCAGGAACCCATTCTTATGAGTCCTCATTTAGTCAAATTTTGTTTGGGGGAATGGCTCGGATATCGCCTTAAAACTGAAATTTGATATGGTGCAAGGAAATGGGATTCTTAAATGGTGGATAAAAATAGGTTTCTCACATGATTCGTGAAGGAAGTACTGATATGGCCAATTATATAGAACGGAACTAGGTGGGTATTAACTGGTCATGATGAAATAAGGTTTGGTTAATGGTTATGGGATTTTAAAATGTTTTTGATGGAAGTTCTGGAATAAGGCAAACATGGACGTAAGAGGGGTTTCTGTTAATTATGAAATTTGGTAAGTTTAATCGAAATGGAGTTCTGATGTACAATGATGATGAAATTGGGTATAGTAGACGGAAATTGGGTTCATAAATGAGTTTTGGAAGAAGTTCTGTAATATATTTAGTTACGATATAACTATTCCATTTATTATCGGATCATGATTAAATTAGGTATTGTGGATGATAAAAGGATTTTAAAATGATTTTTGGATGAAATTCTGAGATACGACCAACTGCGACAGAACTAGGTCATTTATAAATCAATTTTGATCAAATTGATTAGAGGGAAATCAAAATCCAAAATGGTCAGTTCCGAACTGTTGCGTTATATTAGTTACTGTTTTGTATTTTGGCACAACTTACTTAAGTATGACTCCACTTTGTTTAGGTCAGCGTATGAGTCGACCTATATATACGAGGGTTAGAATGAAATATTGTAGTAAACATAATTTGTTTAAATAAAATTTTTCAATCTCATTAAACCTACTTTATTACATGATTTATGAAACACCTCAAAATTCACACCTCGCGTTCGTTTCTGCTGTTATTTCATCATTTTACCCAAATCTCGTTCCACCGAGACAATTCTTCATGTTTGGAAATTTGAAAAAAATCACATGGGGCAAGATCAGGTTAATATGGTGGATGGGGAAGCATCCTTGTGGATCCAAAGTACCAGATTATGAATCGACTCAATAATTCAGTAGGATTACGCTGTAACACCGATAAATATTTCTTACACCCATCTTGATGATAGCCCTTTCATATGCAATTCTTCGTTTATGATGGAGCATAATTCAGCAATTTTGCACAATTTTATACGACGGTCGTTCATAATCATTTCATAAGCTTTTCGACAATATCTGGCGTTGTTACCTCTTTTGGCCTTCCTGAACGACCTGCATCACTTGTGCTTGTGAGATGACGATAAAATTCATTTGCCCAATTATAAATGATTGCGGTTGTAGGTGCATGCTCATCTAGCACTGTTTTCATCTCGTCGACGATTTTTTTTGGCGGGGAGGGGGGTTTAAACTGTTTAAATGAAATTATTTAACCACAGCAAAATCACAAAAGTGACTTAAGTTGTGATTTATTACCTAAATGTAAACTAATTTGGCTCCCAGGATAACTAGATAGATACCTAATAGGTAAACAGCAACTTTATTGGACCGGCAACGTAACATAATGAGAAAATTGAGTTTTCTATTTGATTTTCTCGATGCTGTGTAAGATAGCGGAAATTTGATAGCAGAAAATAAGAGAATACGCTACTCGCCGCAAGTGACAGCACTATCACAAAAGAGAATTTATTGTATTATATAATTATCAGCGGAAATTTTTGATTTATTTTGTATCTCTTTTTTCACTAAATAAAACATCCCAGCGGAATATAAAGGGTGATCCAATAAGAGCTTCCGGAAGTTTTTTCTAAATAAAATGCATTAAAATAAGTAAGTTCGGTTTATAACGTTTAATGATTCAAAAAACTTTCTTTTAAATGTTGTCCTCGCCTGACTCTTAGACGATCCATCCTATGGGTCCAATTTACGAATACTTTTTCGAGCATTTCGGCCGATATTTCGTTAATTACGCGTGTTATGTTCGTTTCTAATGCAGGAATCGATTGTGGTTTATCGGTATAAACAAATGATTTCAGATACCCGCATAAAACGTAATCTAACGTTGTTCTCATTAAAATTTTATTTCAATAAATCGTTCAACCGGTTTCAATTCTTGAACAAGCTGTATTTTGTATACCTTCAATCCAAAATCTCTCTTCGAAATACGCCACAATGTGCCATATGAGAGACCCAGAGTTTGAGAACGGGGACGAATTGATTGATTGCAGCCTTCACGTACACTTTCAGCTACAGCAACAATATTCACAAAAGATCGAAATGTACGCGCTCTAGTCGGTTGATGAATCGAATAATGAAAAAGTGGTTCGAAGTTTATTGATTGAAATAAATTTCCAAAATTTGTAAACGATGTTCTCGCGTAAGTCTATCCATGGTGAAATGTCAATGAATACTGAACTCAAATGTCAAATGGACATGACAGTTGTGACGCATGAATCCCAATGAGAATCTAAATTGGAAAAAGTACCTCCTATTGGATCACTCTTTAATATTAAAAGTGATCTTTAAAATGGCAAATTGATTGATCTCCGAATTAAAAGAACTCAGCAAATGAAATTTAACAATATTCCGTCTTTCCGCCATTTCTTAAAGAATTGCGATGTAATTTGGATAGTAGTATTGATCAGTAATTTTTAAGTAAATTTTGAACAAAATTGTTGGACCTGTTCATGCTGGACTTAATTTAGCCATTTCATAACCAATCCTTTTGAAAATTAAAATTTTTTTAATTATTTATTTTCAGTTTTTGGCCAGTATCTCAAAAACTTCCACTAGTAACCAATACTTTCGGTTGTTTTTCTAATAGAAGAATTAGAATTTTCACAATTTATTAGAATTTCAAAATTCTGATACATAAATTTTCCCCAAATTTTCTTTGTGGTCTCAGTATGACCTAAACTATTAGAAAAACAACCGAAAGTATTGGTTACTAGTGGAATTTTTCGAGATATTGGCCAAAAACTGAAAATAGATAAAAAAAAAATATAATTTTCAAAAGGGTTGGGTATGAAATGGCCAAGGTTAGTCCAGCATTTAATTTGCTCGGTCCTTTACTTCCGAGATCAATCAATTTGTTCTTTTAAGGATCACTTTTAATATTTTATTCCGCTGGGATGTCTATAACAAGAGAAATTCTCTTTCATGATAGTGCTGCCACTTGTGGCGAGTAGCGTAATCTCTTATTTTCCGCTGTCAGAATTCCGCTATCTTATACAGCATATTTTCTTGGTTGTCGACAACCGACTTCCGGTGATTGATCTAGGACTTTCAGATTATTTTTAGCACCACAAAAATCAATTTTGCACCCTAATGCAGTCTGACGCTATTCGATCATGACGGGAAATAAAAGTGAAAACTCTAAAGTTATGGCGCATTCAAACACATCTTCAAGGTGTGATTTGTGAATTAAAATGGTTTTATTATTTATGTATAGAATAAATCACGACACACACACACACATTTTACAAAAATTTAAAATTATAAAATCGTACAAAAATGTCGCACGAGAAATGAGACTTTTCAATATTTCTTTTTTCGTTTAAAAAATTTCCACGTTCCCGTTGTTCGTCCTCGTCAACATCTTTCTAAATTTTCATATATTTATTGAATATTATGCAAATGATCGGTATACACTGATATAAGTACACATCGACGAAAAAAACGAAACAGTCTGGCATATATAACTAGCTAACTGTCTAGTAGAAAATAGGTGGGTGCGTCCGTACCACCGTAAAATTAAAAAAATATATATTTAGTTGTCACAACATCGGTGAGAAAAAGCTTTCAATAAATTTATTTTTATACCAACTATTGGTATTAAGTTTATAAATCATTTTCGTTCGTCCCCACAAAATTGAAGCCATAAAATATAATCGAACATGTGAATGCGGGTATCCGGGTTTCAAATTTTTTTCATCAACTATATATCATTTTCACAAAAGCTTATTGAGTATAAAGCATATTTGTTAAAGTACAAAATCTTTTATTGAACACACACTTTGAATACGAAATTAGGAATTTATACAAAAAAAAAATTTGGAATATAATCAGAACTACGTATCTACTCGGATACGAGTAGAAGGAAAAAAATATTTTCTATATTCTCTCGATTTTGAATTCGTCTGTAATGTATGATTTCGAGACGTTATGTACTGTGAAACCCCGATAGAGTTACTATAGGAGTAATATATAGGGTTAGGGAAAAAGTTCGTGGCCTTTTTTGGGTGACATTGAAACAAAGAATTTTTTTATTTCAAATGAACTTTATTAAACCAACTATGTGCCTGGTAGACCCATGATCCCATCACTGTAGAACTTCTGTAGCTTAGAGGTAAAAAATCGAAACAAATCATTTTCGCAGGCCTCGTTTGAATTTAATGTAAAACCATTAAGATGGTACTGCATGGACCGGAACAAATGGTAGTCCGATGGTGCAAGGTCAGGACTATTGTTGGGTGCATCAAAACTTTCCATTCCAGCCAAGCTCTCTCAGTTTCTGCCGGGTGATCAATGATGTGTGTGGTTCTGCTAATCAATTCTGAATTGCTTGCCTTAAACGCGTTAGTTCCTGACAGTAAAGATTAGAATCAATCTTTCGGCTCGGATCTTATCCACTCTTCATCACCAGTAATCATTCGCTTTAAAAATGGTTCGATTTCATTCCGTTTCAGCAGCGTTTCCCAGATAGAAATACGGTCCATTAAATTTTTAGCTGTTAATTCATGTGGTACCCAAACGTCAAGCTTTGTTTTGTATCCAGCCATTTTCAAATGGTTTAAAACTATTTTGTAATCAATATTTAGCAATTGCATGACTGCTTATATGCCGGCCTTCTTTAATTTTCTGCATGATTTCATCGACTTTTCCAGTGGTTGGTCGACCAGAGCGAGGTGCATCTTTGACATCCATATTTCCAGAACGAAAGCGCTTGAACCATTTCTTTGCTGCTGATTTTGATAAAGCACCTTGTCCGTAAACAGCACAAATTTTTTCGCAAGCCTGAGCCGCGTTTTTACCTTTGTCGTAATAAAATTGTAAAATATATCGAATTTTTTCATTATTTATCTCGATATTTAAAATGTTGGATCTTTTTATTTACTTCACCGATTTTAATGTTTTGTATGTCCAAGTACAAGCTAAAATGTCACCTTTCAAACACATATAAGAATTGCCCGATTATATCTGTGGCCAAAAAGCAAAAGGGAATACAATTTTTTGGTGGTGTAAAGGTATTTTTATTTATTTTAAAAAATACAGGCAACAACTAGGGCAGGAAACTATCAAATAAAATTCTGCAAATTGTTGCTCTACTTTTGTGTCATTGGCTCATTATAACCGTTGTTGACATTTTCAAGTTTCAATTTACCCCACGTCATTTGACTTTTAAATCTTTAAACTCTTCGTCATCATCCAGAGAGTTTTTGTAACGTATACGATAACAACCAGCCAATCCCTCTCCATGAAAATTTTTTACTTTCGGTATCCGTGGTCGGAAATAAAAATTTAATGTTAGATTCGCTTCCAAAATCGAATACGTCAGTTTGATTCATCGCGAGTACAATCAATTTAGATTTTGTTCCGACAGTTCGGGTTTCGGTTTCTTTCTTTCTGTAACCGAGTGATCGGTATCACATTCCATGTGTGAGTGGCCAACTGAAGTGGCTCGTGAATATGGGGTAAAAGGTATGTGTTTTTATTTTGACAGGAGCATAAACCACTGTATCAGACCACATGTTTTATAGTAGGCGGTTACATTTGTAGTTTGTTCAACACGCACCACTACCGATGTCACATGAAACACAGTGGTATGATTGGTATAGCAATCGTGGACTGTCAAATGGCAGGTCATCGAGGGTATCGCTTCCTTGCTCCTGTAAGCTTTGTCGAATTCTACGTGATGCTTCTGTTGTTCAATATTTAAGGTCAATTTACTTTCTCCGTCAGTCATTTTTAAGCAAACATTTAGGAAAATTTGTAATCGAAAATGTAGTACTGACATGGTCGGCCAATGAGTTGTGCACTCAGATAGGGGGTCATAGTTGTGTTCATTTCCATCACCGATCGTAATCAGATGATGAAAAATTCTTTTAGCGTTCTGCCCCTATCGGGATTCGAACCCGGTACATCCCGATCCAAATGTCAAACCTTTAACCACTGTGCCATTTGATCAGTTTCGTTTTACGTTTACCAAATAAATTTATCTCATTTTGTAACGCCATATTGCGCGTTTTTTCATTTACGTCACTATTAGATCGGAGTGAAGTGTATGCCAAAATAATAAAATATAAACTGTTGGTATTCTTACTCTAAAATTTTTGTCATTCGAGAGAGAATATCATTGACTGTAATATTGCAATGCACCCATATCAGATGAATATTGGATGGATCTACCATCTCGTTAAGAGATGAGATATAATTTTGAGCCACTTTCAACGCAAGGAAATATGATTGAAGCGTCTTAATTGAACCATCAATGTTCGTAAAAATGCGTCAAATGTTACTTGAGTAGGCCTGGAGACCAAACGAGATGTTTACATTTATCTTTCAACCATCAATGAAAAAATTAACACCTTCAGTATTCAGAAACCTCTGATCATAAAATTGTGACAGGATGGTATATTCCTGTTGCATAAAATAGATGAGAGTCTCGTATTGTAACAGTTTCACATGGAACTAGATATCTAGAGGTGTGAGATAAAAGAGAATATCATGTGCTTGAATAGATGGGCTCTCCCATATACGCAAGAAAGCTGTTCGCTGTATTTTCACCAAGAATTTTAGGTTGGCCAGAATATTTAAAGCTGGCCACCAAACAGTAACCCCATATAACAAAATAGGGCTGCTAAGTAAAGCACTAAGTAAAGCACTGTTGAAGCTTTTTCACTTTTCCTAATATGTTAGGTTCCCAGTTTAGTTTGCTGTCCACAATAAGACCCAGATACTATAATTTATCGATGAAGGTCATTTCAATACCATTTAAGCTAACGGTCTATCTGAGGAAGTTTGTATTTCCTGGAGAAAAGGACAAACTTTGTTTTATGTGGATTTACATTAAAACCGCAACTGTTAGAATTGGAGGGATTGCTCAGCGCAATTTGCATGCATTCTCCCAAAGTGCAAGGATATTTACAGAAGACACTAATCGGAACATCGTCCGCATAAGCAACCAGCTTAAAGTCGCTTCCTTTCAGGTTTAATAACAGATTGACCAAGTTCCAAAGAAGAGAGGGTAGGCTGATCATCACGAACCTGCGAAAGTGGAGAATGAAAGGTGTTTTTCGGTAAAAAGCAACAAAGAAGTGGAGAGCTGTTTCCACCGTTTTCCTCTTGCAATATCCATGTTGAGATTTTGGTAGCCTATTTGGGTCATTCGAACTTCTAATATGAGCTTGTATCTGTATTTCAAAAAATTTTAGTAGTGAAGAATCTAAACTTACAGGTCTTAGGTCTTTAGGATCGCATTATGGGCATTCGCAATAAATATTACATTTTTTCAGTCCATTTACTAGGAATGTAACAGAATGTAAAGCTGCCCTTGAACACCACTTCTAGCCAGGGTAAAGTTAAGTCAGTCATTTGTTGGTCACTAGCCGATATAATGACATCGGGGCCTGAGGATTTATAAGGCTTAAATCTTTTTATAGCCCACAGAATTCGTCTGCCACTTATAACCGAGCTCACAATGCCTGCGCAACTCTGTTGTTTATAGGGAATTGTGGCGCAGAATCGGAGCTACCTGGGAAGTGAGTTTCCAGTACTTGCTCGAAAGTTTCTGCCCTAGTTACGATCCTAGAACCATTTGGTCGTTGGAGAAAACTTGGAGTTGTGGGTCTTATAGAGGTAGGTCTTTACGTAACCTGGTTTCTCAGAAGTTTGTTTTAGCATTTTTTTAATTCGTATTTGTATGTTTTGAGGTATTCCTTGTAGCAGTCCCAGTCGATAGCAGCATTAGTTTTCCTGGCTCTTGGAAGTAGTGTCGACTACCACGGTGGTCGAGTTTATCCAGAGGTCTATTTGGAGGACACGCATCAATGTTCTACTAGCAGAACAAGACCTTGTATAGAATCATGGGGATTACTTAAAGTATTTCTAAAAGTATCCCAGTCCTCCTGTTTCGATAGCTAGGTTTTTTGATTTACTTTGTCTCCAGTACAAATTGGAGATAATAATGATCAGAAAAGGAACTAACCTAAGTAAATGCAATTCAGCTGTAAACCAACGTCTATAACCATAAAAAGCTAAGAAGAACTAGACATTACACTACTCTCAGATTTCATTATGGATAGTTTAGTGAATTACTTTTTGTCTATTTCTAGTTGGTTTACAGCCAATATTGGATATACTTCGGTTAGTAATAAGAATAAAATCAAGGAGTAAATCACCCCGTTCATTCGTATCAGTGTTTTCTCAAATTATGTGGTGTGAATTTGCATCACTTCCCAGGATGACCTGAATTTTTTGTTTTTGAGCCGCCTTTAATGAGCCTCATAAAATTGCAGGTGGGATATATTTTCCCCATCATGTGGATGGTAACCTGATATTAGCCAGAAATTTTGACCAACCATCTCAATGCTTGTTGCAAGTACTCAGTCGCCATTGACCCAAGGTTCTTGGACTAGGACAATTTATATCTCCCCTGCTCCTAGTTTGAGCATAAGGGCAGAGTAGCCGAAGCTGCCTTGGGCGGATTGAGGATAACCTGCAGAATACTCAAGATTATTTTTGCTCCTTTACTTCAACCTCCGTCAAGATGCATGAGAGTCCTCTGCTGATTGTGATTCCTCCAGCGAAGTGGTCATCTCCGTATCTGTAGCGAGTGTTTCTACCTTCTCACCTATAATTTTGATGTTGAGGTTGTAAGTCGTGACCTCGACCGGTATCGGCGTCCCTACCGGTATTCAGGTTGTGTTTAGCAAGAACGCTAGAATGAGTTTTATCTACCTTCGCAGATAGAAGTTTGTATTTAGGAGTCCTAAGTCCAAGTACCCAGTCACCATTGACCCAAGGTTCTTAGACTAGGACAATTTGTATCTCGTCTGCTGCTAGTTTGAGCATAAGGGCAGGGTAGTCGAAGCTGATTTGAACAGACTGAGGTTAAAATGCAGGATCCTCAAGATTATTTTTGCTCCTTTAGTTCAACGTCCAACAAGTTGCATCAGAGTCCTCTGCTGATTGTGATTACTCCAGAGATCCACAAAAGTTTGCCAGCGAAGTGGATATCTCCGTATCTGTAGGGAGTGTTCCTACCTTCTCACCTATAACTTTGATGTTGATGTTTTCAGTCGGGACCTCTACCGATACCGGCCCCCTCTAAATGTCACTCTCATCTGTCTTTTAAATTTTGAGTGTAGCTGCATTGAAACCACAGCTATTTAAACAATTAGTTGCTGACCTATGATCAGCCCTTTGGTTCCTCCAACTTGGCTACTCCCCAGTTTCTAGCATTTCAAAAATTTCTTTCGGGTCCATGAGTTCCGCTGAAATAAAAATTGTCACCCTCGGTCTGCACGGGAATGTCCTCTCAAGCGACTACTAGTCTTGCACAAGGCTAGACTTCACCTAGGCTCTCTACAGCCTTTTTGTACTCGGTCATTGTCCGTTTGTTGGGATAAAATGTCAACTTGACTCGAGTCCAGAGCGACTATCTGTCACGGCAAGCCGGAGCGGGTTTAGGATTTTCCGACATAATTTTTACGATTGTAGTGGCTAAGACCTTCTCCAGCTTCCTCCAATTGCTGACTGAACGATATATATCCATCTATAGTTATTCATATAGGGTGGTGTTTAGTCCAAAATACAAAAAAAACGTTGAAAGTTTTGCAAAAAATATGATAGAAATGATTCACACACAGTTTGGTAGGTCAGGCACAAAAGAATTACTTGTACAACAAGGCATCACAGAGATTGAATCAAAATTCCACCATGTTGAGTTAACTTTTATGGGTTTGATCTAACAAACGATGCATGTTTTGTTACTGTTTAGATTTTTTGAATAAAACTCTCATTGGACCTTTTTATTTTTGAATAAATCTCAATATTTTCAATATCACAGCATCACAAAGATTGCACCAAAATGCACCCAAGTAGAAAGTATAAAAGTTTGACTTATCATAATGTTGACTTGCCCATTACGTTTTGTAGTAAAACTCTCATTGGCTCCCTTTTATTTTGAGCGGATTCCATTTAGACTATCATCAAGACGTCACAGAGGCTCCACGAAAATGCCACAATATAGGGGTTGCTCCTTAGGGTGTGACCTAACAAACGACGTATGAACCATCTTGATATGGACTTCAGTACGATTTATTGATTAAAACTGTTATTGACTCCTGAAGATTTTGAGTGAATTCCATTTCGGCCAATAAAAGAACATCATAAAGATTGTTCACCATATAAAGATAATTTCATGAAATTAAATTTTTCACCTCAAATTTGAATAAGAAATATTTTAACAGTGTGAGTTCCAATAGGAACAGATTAGCTTGTTCGAGTCGTGTCGCACTGTGTTGGAATTTTGCCAAAAGAAGAATCGCCAATAGAAGTCAATGTCGATGACATTACTATGAACAATCACTATGGGTGATTCAAGTTATTTTGAGTATTTCACCAACAAGCCGGAATCGCTGAAAAAGCCAGCATAGAGAAATTTAATTCTAACCAACAATATTACCAGAAAGTACTACAAGAACAGATGCCGAAATACAAGCACTTTGTGGAATGGAAAATCTCCAAAATCTTCATCCATATACTAAGGCTTCCTCTCCGCATATACAATTCCCGAAACTTTGTGGTAAAATCCGTTACCTAATGGGCCGCACTAGAGCAATTGAAATCATAATCATATTCATTGTAGGAGAAAAGATTCGAAAATTGAGTCAAAACTGTATCTTAAAAGGAAATACGTTTAGAGTGTCAGGATATAGGACATCAACAGTATATTAGAAACTTCATTTATACCACCAACCTTATCAGAAATTACGGCCATCGAGACTTGAATTCAACATCATAAGGAGCGCTACTAATCAGTAGGCTAAATTATTTCTGGACACCGGAATTTGCGAACACAAAAGCAAACTATCTAAACGTACATGGGGTATTCTGGTTACTGACATTTATTTCTAAAGAAACAAAATTCTTTAATCCACTAGTCCTAATTACTGTAAACTAATCTAATCCTCGATCTCCATATCTTCGTAAAGAGAGGTCAACTTGAAATTTTAGTTGGTTCACTTAAAATACATAATTATTTGTGTTCTTGTTTGCTGCAGAAGTGGTACACATCTTAATCCAAAACGAAATCGTCATCACAATAAAACGAAAATTGAAATAACAAAAACAATTTCATATCTTAAAAATTAATTTATTTAATTTAATTATCTAAATAAAAATGATAACACTAAGACAGTAGCTCTACTATAAAATAAACATGTACAGTGAGCCGATGTGAAATTCGGACAAAAAATATTTTTGGTATCTCCTCCAAATACTTTTCGGTTTTGATCAAGTTCTTCGTATCAAAGTCAACTCCATCACGATATTACGCTAAATGTCTGACAGTTCCGGAAACAATAGCCATTACAGGTGACCAAAGCTTGGATTCTATATTAAAAAAATTCATTTACAGCAAAATGTTGACGAGCATTATTCGAATCTATTGATTGAGACTTGTCCGAATACTAAATCGATTGACTGTTTGCTACTGTAGTCGCATCTCGTGTATTTATAATATATGGTAGATGAGATTGAGAAAATACGAGAATAAATAACTAAACTACTATTAAAAATTAAAATAAATTTTTTGGAGAAACTGAACAATGGATTCACATATACAAAATTATCCATTTCGTATACATCCAGGCTATAGCTGTGTTGTAATTTAAAAGGGATAAATTAAGATAAAAATAACAACAACAAATGCAAAAGATAAATGAAAAATAGATGGATTAATACCGAATAGATATGAGAAACGGAATAAGATTAAGTATTTTCCCTTCTGATATTCCACTCGACTCCACACATAGTGTGTGTGTGTATGTGTATAGCTGTACAGTGCTATGCTAGTATATTTATTTGTTAGGCTTAATTTTTTGATTTTCCTAGAGATTTTCCGAAAAAATATAAAGCTTTCGTTATTTAAAAATTCAATATAAAGACAACGACAACGAAGCAGGCAAGATAAATGATTTTCATTTTAAGAGAATTAAAGAAAGATTTCGTGACATTAAATTTTTGTGTTTCTTGTGTATTTTTGTTGTTGTTAATACAATTTTAAGGATTTATCCAAACTGAATTAATTTACGATAAGAATTACATATCCGGAGCAACGTTACGCCAAAGGCCAAATTAAATAATCCGAGGATAAAAATGTAGAGTAATTCACTCACCAACTGCTCTAAATAAACATGTTTTGTTTGTTCCAATCACAAGACAAAGATAAGATTACATTTGATACTACCGCAAACACAATTTTTCTAACACTACACATCCATATTAAACAGGTTTTGACGGACCATATCAGTTCACAAGATACCATTGAATTAAAATGATTGAAAGTAATGTGCCTGATGATGCCGCCACCGCAGTAGGCTCTAGTGACGCTGAAACAACGCTCTTGAAGGACAATGATGAGATTTTGGACATTCAATTAACGAAGGATAATGAGTGTGGTTTTTTATGTTTTCATCAAGCATGCTTGCAGAGGTATGATACCGCAAATATTAACAATTATACAAGAATAAAAAAAACTTCTTTCGTTTTATCTAGATTGGCCAGTAAAAAAGCTTACGTAATAATCCATGGATTTTCAGGCACCATTATGGTGTCAATATATTCATTTTTTAACGGGATAGTAACAACGTTAGAAAAACGGTTTAAAATACCAACCCGAAATATTGGTTTAATTATTACCGGTTTCGAAATTGCCGCTTCAATTGCCGGTCCAATACTAACACATTATTTACGATATGGGCATCGTCCGAAATGGATTTCATTCACCATTTTGGTTGCAGCGATTTATTGTTTTCTACTTTCGGCACTCCATTTGATGTACGGAGCGGGGAAAAATGCATTAGATTTAACGGTCGAATTTGGTGCTGTATATAATCAAAATTCCACAACACATGAAGAAGATTTCAGTGCCTTGTGCCAATTAAATGGTAAATATTTTAACGCGCAAAATAATATTTTTATTACGAGTTTGTTTATATTTTAGCCACTTCGAGAGCAAAATGTGAAGTCGAGAGTGGAGATATATTCCCACAGATTTATCTATTCTCAATACAACTTTTCTCTGGTATATTTGGTTTTTTGTACGATAGTCTGGGCACATCATATATGGACGATAATATACAAAAGGCTAAGGCACCCTTGTTCTTAAGCATATCATTTTTTATTCGCTTATTGGGACCATCAATCGGATATGGATTAGCATCAATGAGTGTTTCGCATTATATTGCACCGCAGTTAACACCTACAATCACGCAAACGGATCCAAGATGGATGGGAGCATGGTGGATAGGATCTATTGTGAATGGGGTACTGCTCACCTTTATTGCATTCCTGATAGCATTTTTTCCTAAGGAACTACCCCGGGCTGCAGTCAGAAGACAAATTTCACAACTGTCAGACAAAAGTACAGACAATTTCACTGTACTAAAGAATGAAAATCAAATAAACTTTAAAGATGGCGTAATGCAAATATTAAAAAATAAAGTTATCGTCATGAACATACTTTCTAGCGTATTCCTGTTCCTAGGATTATTTCCATATTGGACGTACGCCCCAAAATATTTGGAGTCACAGTATCATCAGACAGCGGCCCAAGCCAGTTTTTTGACTGGCTCTGTTGCTATAGTATTCACTGCACTTGGTACGCTTTCTTCGGGATATTTAATCCAAAAGTTTAAACCATCAGCAAGACAGTTAAGTGGTTGGAATATATTTGTTGGATTGTATACCATATGCACCGTCATTTCGTACATATACATCGGATGCCCAAGTAATGATAATGCAGTAATAGCAAATAATTTAGCCGACAACTTAACGAATCCATTTTCATTAGACTGTCATTGTGAATATTCGAAGTTTTCGCCGATTTGTGGAGAGAACGGACATACATATGTGTCAGCGTGTCATGCCGGATGTACTGATCAGCAGCACTTAGAAAATGGTACAATAATTTACGAGAACTGTTACAAAATTAAGCAAACAAATCCTAAATATGTTGGTAGCAAAGCAAGATCTGGATTCTGTCCAGTGAATTGTGACAAAGAACTACTTTATTTTATGATTATTCTGTGCATAAGCCAGTTCTTAACGGCGTCGACGCACTCTTCCAAATTACTGATTACGATGCGTGCCGTCGCCCAGCATAACAAATCCTTTGCATTAGCTATTGGATACACCGTAACAAGCTTATTTTCAATTACGCCCGCTGCAATTTTGTATGGATGGATATTCGACCAATCCTGTGTATTTTGGGGTAAAACCTGCACGGGTACTGGAAACTGTTGGTTATACGATAATAAGATGCTAAGAATATATTTCAATTTAACGTCAGCAAGTGCTCTGTTTATTGCGACAATTTTGGAAACCCATTTATGGCGAATAGTTAAAAATGTAAAACTTTTTGATAAGAATGAGGAGGAGATAAGTGGCAAAATGAAGGTTATGAAGTACACGATAACGGCCGAAAAGCAAAATAAATCATTCGAAACGAAAAATATAATAGCAAACATAAAATAGAATTTTGAATATAAAATATGTATCTACCTCAGTTGTATGTAAACATGTTTAAAAGTCAATAAATAGTTTATGCTTAATTTTTTATGTTGTATGAACTGTATGATATTGCAATCAAACTGAAAGCTAAAGACCAGCAAATTGGAAGTAGATAGTTTTTGGCTAAACTGTCTGTCAAAAGCAGTACCACCACACGGCTACACTACACTACACATATAATAGTTTGCTCCGAATTTATCTGTCCAAATCTCCCAATCTTCCAAATGCAATAAAAAAAACTCTTTCCGTTATAACTTGACTTTGTTACAAAAAGAAAATTAGTGTCTTCCATAAATTGTGGGCGTTAACAATTACAAACCTAAGTGTACGTTTTATTTAATTCAAAATGGCAAATATAAGAAGAAATTTGTAAACCGTGGACATCAAATCTTTCAACGATCGACACATCTGACATTTATTAGTAAATTTTAATGACTAAGAAGAACAGAGCACTATTTGCCCACGTGTTTTAGCTAAGTGGTGCGTTCAGGCCGAGTGAATAAAATTCGCACATCTATCTCATCAGCGCAGTTTTTACCCCATGTGTCTTGGCTTTTGTCATTCTCGAAAGCAAGGTAAGTAGAGCGTTTGCTCTGTTATTTGAGGGTCCCGCGGTCTCGATTACCGGTGTTGACCAGCCAACAAAATACGACTGAGCTTATTCATGGGTATGTGTTAATTATATGTGTTTCTAAACATCTGAAGCCATTGTTTTATAACAGTTTATTACAAATTCTTCCTTCTCCGGTTATATGGACCTGAAATCATAATGGTCCAAATATTATAAGATAAGCTACGAGTGTTGCAGTGGATAATTTATCATCGCTAAGGTCGGTGTAGCTGCGTCTAACCATGCCGAGGTTGATTCTAAACAAGACTAGCAAGAGACATATTCCATAGTAAGGTGAGCTTACTATGGATAGTAGTCTATACTGAAATATTGGTTTCCGAAAGAAAGTAAAAAGCGGTTGAATGGTTTAACAGACAGCAGTCTATCAATGATTTTTCTCCAGTGATACCTTACTCAATTTATTCCAATCACTTTTTTATTAGTAAATGCTGCAGGAAACTAAATTTGTATTTCTCTCGCAGAGTGCAGGGTTCTATTCAGAAAATCAATTACCCCTAACAATAGAAACAAAAAGTTTAGGGAACACTTACGCTTATCTTTCAACTTGAGGTCAGACTGTAACTGTTTAAAAAATTTAGCTTTCTAATGTCTACAAAGTAATTAAGTAAAGGCTTTTCCAATAGGAATGATACAATTTAAAAATTAAAAAAAAGCAAATAAATTATTCAGTGAGACCAAAATTTTTTTTATTTGAAAGGTTACATTAGGCCATTATGCATGGAAAACAACATCATTCAAACGACCACCACGACTTCTCCGTACGTACTGCCTTCTGTCAGCCCAATTCATCACTTTTTCACATATAAATTTGGCAGTATTTCATCAATAGCACGTTCAATGTTGATTTTTACTTGCTCAATTGTTGTTGGATAATTAGCATAAACTTGTGACTCAACATATCCCCAAAGAAAGAAATCACAAGGTGCTAAATCACACGACCTGGGAGGATAATTAACTGGACCAAATTTTGTTTTTAATGAATCGATTGTAAAGGTGGCTGTGTGGCACCATTTTGTTGAAACCACATATCTTGCAGATTATTCTCAACAACAGCAGGGAAAAAATCATTTAACATTGTTCTGTATCGTACTTCATTTACTGTTACTCTTCGGCCATTTTCTTCAAAGAAATATGGAACAATTACTCCACCAGCATGATTTGCACACCACACAGTGATTTTATCTGGATGTAATAGTGTCTGAACAGTTTCGTGTGGATTTTCCTCACTCGAAATTCTGCAAATCTCGTTGCTTACATAACCACTTAACCAAAAATGAGCTTCATCACTGAATAAAAATTTTCGATTAAAATTCTTCATCATTTTCAAGTTGTTTAAGAGCAAAATCAGGAAATAAACGACGTTTATGGTGGTCTAATGGCTTCAGTTCTTGAACCAGTTGAATTTTGTAAGGATGTAAACCTAAATATTTTCTTAAAAATCGTCATGTTGTTGTTTGAGAAAGATTTAATTGTTGAGAACGATGTGGAACCGATTAATTTGTATTTTCTCTTACACTTGCTGTTACCAAATCAATATTCTCTTGTGTGCGTATATTTCTCTGTCGTGCTGGTACTCTTGTATCGTGTAAAGAAAATTCACTTTCAAATTTGTCTACATTAGGACGAATAGTGAGTCGTTTAACTGAATAATATCGTCCTTGAATTCTTTTTAAATTTCTCTCAGTATTCACAAATGAGCACTGATTTTGATAAAACAATTTAACAATTTTTAAACGTTGTTGAAGCGTGTTTCCGTGACTAAATGGCATAACCTACTGAACACAAATGACATTAGAAATGTCAAAAAATAATACGCCGCGTTACCATTATAACTATTTTAAATTGTATCATTCCTATTGGAAAATATAGTTATTAGTACGCCATTTCAAATAATGCATGACTAAATTTCTGTTGAACAAACCAAAGCTAATTTGAAAGTCAATCTAAATTAAGAATGAATTTCTTTATCAAATACCTTAGATCTCTAAATATAAAAAAACCATTAAGCATAAAAGTTCGAACATTTGTTTGCACTATACTCATTCTCTAAAGTTCTGTAAAATAACACAATGCAATGGACCAAAACACAAAAGGATTTAGCCCAGGTGGATTTTTCAAATTGGTTAATCCACACTCTTCGGAGGCCGGTTCGAAGGATTCTGGGGGAATGACTTTCTGCATGTTAGTGAAATCAATTTTGAAACAGCGAATCCGCTTCAACAGCATTCAAATACTGGAAGAACGTATGCCAAAAGCAGAAGCAGAAACAGCTCTGCAACCGATAACTTCATCGTCGGCAGCAGTTCAACAGATGAACATTCTAATCTAGAAAAACAAAATTTGTATCTACTATCTACAACGCGAGTTAATCTGCCTGAAAGCAGATAAAACAAATTCAAAAACGGAAATGGATAAACAAAGAAGCGCCAGACAACGAAGTACAACCTGATAGAGACAAGTCGCAGAAGGCTGAACACTCAACGGACGAGAAAGAATTAGATAGGGAAACTAACTAGATGTTTCAGAAGGGAATCGTTAAACAAAACAAGAGAAATAAAAAAAGAAAAACTGAGTCTTCACCAGAGGTACAAAAATCACCCGAATGGCAACCACCTCAACAAAATGAAGCACATCCAAAGGTAAAAGCTCCTCCACCGATGTTTATAGTAGGAGTAACCAACTGTAATGAATAATGTTACGGAATAAGAGTACAAAATCACTGCTCTAAACAATAACGTATGGAAGATTAACACATCCAATCCAAACGCATACAGAAACTTGAATATGAAGCTGAATATGGAAAAATATCAATAGTACACATACGAAAATAAAATCGATCGTCCCATCAAGGTGATGTCTAGAGGCCTACATCCAACCTTTGAAAGTAATTCAATAATTGAGGACCGAGAAAATAAAGGGTTTAAAATCCTTCAAAACGAGCACAACCCCTGTACGGGAACAGTATGATAAATCCGAGCAAATAGAAAAAATTTACAATATAACTGGCATATAGAACATGCGAGTAAAGATCGAAGCTATCAGAAGAGGCAGTACAAGAATAGTACAATACAAAAAATGCCAAGGCTATAACCATACGCAACGATATTGCGCGCGCGAGCCAAGATGCGTCAAATGTGCCAGAAAGCATCCATCACAAACTTGCAAACTATTTACAGAAGAACCAGCAAAATGTATAAATTGTAATGGGCAGCATCCAACCAGCTACCGAGGATGTAGGGTTGCCAAGCAGCTACAAAAAATGAAAGATCAGGCACGCAAACCCCGTAAAATGAAGTGCCTATGGGTAGGGTGGGAGAATTATACATATGCGAAGACCGCTTCAAATTCGAAAGAAAATGATACCAACGGTAACGAAAATTTCAAAAACACTGTCCAAGCAATTTTAAATATCCTTGAGGTACATAATAAACTAAATAAGTTAATTCTGGATCGACTCAATCTGCTCGAAATACTAAGTTCCTAAATAGCTGAAAATAAATAATGTCGGCAATACATAGTTCAATTCATAATTCCGGAGCAGAAACCAGACATCAAAACTACCAGTTAAGAATAGCCATATGGAATGCAAATCCGGATAGCAATCCGAAAATATACTTGTTACCATACCACACATCCAGCAGAACGAGCAAAAGGAGGGTCAGCAATATTTATTAGGGATAATATTAATCCATACAAGTAACCACCGTGACGGTTAAATTTGGTTATCACGACACCTGTAATATATCTGCAATATATCGTCCCCCACGGTATAACCTAAAGAAAGAACTATCGGCGGTAACTTCATTATCGGAGGCGACTTTAATGCAAAAAATACCTACCTGTGGTTCAAGATTAGAATTACTTGAAGCTGGCCAATACTCAAACTGTGAATTTTACTCAGGAGGGAAACCAACGTACTGGCCATCTGATCCTAACAAAATCCCAGACCTTATAGATTTCTACATCACTAAAGGCATATCGGAACGCTGCATCTTTTTAGAAAATGATGAAAGTCTAATATCTGATCATTCTCCTCTTATTATTACGGTTAGTGAAAATTTAATAGAAAAAAGAAATTCTCCGCAGCTCTTAAACAACAAAACAAATTGGGAATTGTTTAATCAGCTAGTAGAGGAAATAACAGCACTTCAAGTGCCAATCAGTGAAAATGAAATAGAAGAGGAACTAGATAGGTTCCTTGATGCCAAACAATGGTCGGTTTGGGAATGCATCCTCAAATTATCATTTAGGAAAGAAAACTCCGTTATTTATCCAATAGAAGTAAGATAATTAGTGCAGGAAAAACGTAAAGCCCGAAAAATTGGCAGACTACGCGGCGCAAGATAAAACCACCTTAAACAACTTGTGTATCAAACTTAAAGCAATCATAAAAGCAGTGAAAAATGAATCAATTGGAAAAAGTCTTTGTTCTCTAGCTCCAACTAAAGATACCAACTAGTCTCTCTGGAAAGCAACAAAAGAGTTAAAACGACCAAAAACGCAGATCCCCCCAATCAAAACAAATGATGGGAAATGGGCTAGCAGTGCAAAAGATAAAGCAGACCTGTTTGCTGAGCATCTTGAAAAAACATTTCAACCCCTAGGTCGGCAGACCAGTTACCAAAACACTGCTGATACGCCCAGAACATCCGACTTCGAAAATAGCAGGCCTGTAACATTGAAAGAACTAAAAGCCGATAACACAGTAAATAATAAAGGAGCTGCCTAAAAGCCACTGAATGATAGAAATCTTGTCGATAGAAGTCTTGCCAATTTCACTTCTATCAACACTAGCGAAATTTTTTGAGAGGCTGTTGCTTCAAAAATTGACAAGAACCATAGAACAAAGAAACCTTATCCCAGAATATCAGTTTGCTTCCAGAGAGAAACACTCACTTTTGAGCAGGTTGATAGACTTACAGATGTCAAGTGGTTTGTTTACTCTTCAAACTGACGAAATGAGTCGCTAACGCTTCAACAAAAGTGGGAAATGTTGGAAATTTACTTCCACAACAAAGACAATTGGTTCGAAATCGCAAGAAAATGTCGTACAAAATTTGGTCAAAGCACGGGAGTAAAACCCAACGGTATCAACAAGTTTGTGCATAAAGCGCATGATACGCGTTACCCAGTCGACAATCCAACGCTTACTCGTGCTCGTCATGTTCGTTTAGCCGAAAATATCGCCGTGGTGGCCGAAAATGTGCGCCAACGACCGAGAATATCAATTCGCCATCGTGCATCGATGAACTTCAATTGGTCCAGCAAATGAAGCCCCGTGATCATCCGCTTCGATATCGATTCGCTATGCGGGCCTGCGACAAACTCGAAATTGATGAGGATTTTGCTCAAAAAATCATCTTTTCCGACGAGGTGCATTTCCAATCGGTGGATCGGAAAATCCACAAGGACAATAGCGGCATTATTGACCCGTATTTCTTCGAAGATGAGGCCGGCGCGACCGTTACGGTTAACGCAATCAACTACCGCCACATGTTAACATCTTTTTTGTGGCCATATCTTGAAGATATTAGTTTGGACGACCTTTGCTTCCAGCAAGATGGTGTGCCATGCCACACATCGGGCGTTACAATAGCAAAACTGCGTCAAAAATTCGATGGTCGCATTATCTGTCGAAATGGTGACGTGAATTGGCCGGCAAGGAGCTGTGATTTGACGCCTTTGGATTTTTGTTTGTAGGGTGCCGTGAAGGACAAGTGTTATACGGACAACTCACAAACAATTGAGCATTTGAAAGCCAATATTGAAATGTATTAAGCCGTTTTTGTTTTATTAAATTTTTAAATCTGAACTTCTTATTGAGGCACCCTTTAGAGAATCACCATTTTCGGGTGAAATATGAAGAAGAATACTCCAAACTAAAAAAGATTTCGGCAGGAGTTCCGCAGAGTAGGGTTATAGGGACCTATGCTTTACCCGCTCTACGCCAGAGATTAACCTCAATTAAACCATGTAACCGTCGCAACATTTGCTGATGATACTACAGTTCTCTCATTAGGAGACACTATCGAGGAATCGACAACGAAACTACCAGAAGCATGTGACAAAATCATAAAATGAACCAAAATGTGGCGTATCGGGCTCAATGAATAGAAATGCTCGCATGTGAATTTTACTAAACTAAAAGTCAGCTACAAACCTGTAATCATTAACGGTCAGCAGATTCTGTATGCAAATGAGGCCTAATATCTAAGGATGACCTTAAATACCAGGCTTAGATGGATAAAGCACGTTAAAAATAAAAAAGATGAACTTAATATCAAATATCGAAAAATGTATTGGCTGCTCGGGAAAAATTCGACCTACGGAATTCAACTCTGGGGGTGTACAAAGAAAACCAATACCAAAATAATACAATCTTTTCAGAACAAAGTCGTACGTGGTATAATTAACGCTTCGTGGTACATTAGGAATGACGACCTTCATAGGGATCTAAATATCCAGACAGTTCAAGTAGAAATAACAAAACGTGCAGTAATTCTGGTACAACGTATTTATCAACACGTAAATGAAGAGCTTCGTGGTATGTTGGACACTTCACATGCAGTAAGGCGATTGCAGAGAACGAAACCAATTGATTTAATGGATTAAGGACACCAGTGCAAAGACTACTTCAGTAAAAAACCTATAAATCAAGCTGGCCAATCGGCCTCTTCTCATTCACTGGAAAACATCTGTAACCCAATAAGACGTTCTTATCCACCTCTGCTATTAGAAAAAATAATTAACGCAAAATATGAAGAAATGTGAGACCATTGCCAATTCAAACTATTTAATTTGCTGTAAAAATCTCGTTGACCCTTTTCTAAAAATGTAAAATCGCCAAACTATCCTAAAACAGTTTGCAAGGAACTAAACTGCTCAGCAAGTAGAAAAAATAATGATTAGGTACTCACTCAGCCGTAAATTTCAAACAAACACAAACAAATTTGTTCACTATCACTTTCGCTTACACGGACAAAACAATTTAAAACGCAACTGAAAACTAGTTTTACCAAGCAACACAACACGAAATCACCGTTATCACCGTTATACACACAAACGACACTGGCACTTATTTTACTGTGGTCACTCTCGCATTCATCGCAAACCGTATCACTAAAACACCACAAATTACCGAAATAATCCCGACTGTAGTTTACGCACATTTCACTTTCACTGCTTAAACAAAACTGTCTCTTGAGTACAAAACAATTTTTTCAGTATAGTCTCTTGAATGTGCCGTTGTTTAGTCTAAACAAAATCAAAACAGCAAAAACATAAAACTCGTTTTGAACAACTTCAACCGTAGACAGTCAGTTATTAACCGAGGTTAACATTTCAGGAAATTTTAACATTAACTCTTATGCCTAGGTTTAACCTAAGAAGAATTTTTAAATTAATATCAGTTTACATTGCCGATTGTGTTTAGCGCCGTCTTGTTGCAAATTCAACGTCGTCCACATCAATATCTTCCAATGCCGGCCATAAAAAATCATTAATCATAGCTCGGTAGCGCAATCCATTCACCGTAACAGTTGCACCAGCCGCATTTTAGAATAAGTAAGGTCTAATCACACCGACAGCCCAAAAACCGCACCAAACAGTGACACGTTGAGAATGGAGAGGCTTTTCGACAATTCTGACTAGCGTAGCCTCCGAGGTGTAAATGAGCCTCATCCCTGAAGATGATTTTTCGCTGAAAATCCGGATCATGCATGATGCATTTGAAGGACCCAATCACCGAAGATACGACGTTTATGGCGATCGACCGGCTTCTGGTGTTAACTGAACTTTAAAAACTTTAAGACCTAATTTTTTATGCAAAATACGGTGTAATGTCGTTTGTGGAATGTCTAGTTCCAAAGATCGAAGAAGAATCGACAAACCTGGATTTTCGTCAACACTACGGGCTACAGCACCAATATTCTCAGTTGATCTTGAGCGACGCACACGGTTTAGATTCTTCACATCACTAACTTGTCCCAACAGATTAAATTTGTTCACAAGTTTCGCTATTGCCACATAAGCTGCGGCTTTTCCATACGAGCATTTCCGATCGATAAACTCCGAAACTACAACGAGGAGTAATTCTGTAATTTTTGACCGAAAACGGTCCACCGGCAGTTACAGCTTCCATGGGAGCTTTTTCGATTTTTGCATTGCATGATTGAAAAGATATCATTTACAAGAGAAACAAATTTAAGCGGAAATGACGATTTTTGACAAGAAAGTGTTTTTCAACAAAAATTCGGCCCGTGATGTTGGTTTCCTCAAATGATGTCCTTTTCCTGGTTTTCGGGAGTGTTAATTAGGAATATAGCATCCGTGTTAAGATCCGAAATGACGAAATTTTGTTTTATGCAAGGGGGCGAGATGGGGGCGATGTCATTTTTGCTACCTACTTATCTCTACGCCTATAATGCCGATATGTGTATCATTTTCGGGGTTTACGGGGTACTGATTACGTTACTGACTTTAGTTTTTCGCAAGTCATGATGAATGCACATGGTGAAACAGTTTAACCTCAGCTTATGCTGAAGGCCAAACTGGATCATAGAATTTTGCCTTCGCTCGTGGTTGCACCCCGATGCGGCTTAGGTACCCGCAGCTCAGTCAAGTAGAGGTTGCACGAGCAGTGTACCTCTACTTAACTGAGTTGCGGGTACCCAAGCCGCATCGGGGTGCAACCACGAGCTAAGGCAAAATTATATGATCCAGTTTGGCCTTCAGCTTAAGCTGAGGTAAAACTGTTTCAAGTGGCGCCCAACGTGGAGCCCGAATGGGGCCCAAAATTGGTCAAAATTCTTGGTATAAGTTACCAAAAGATTCTGGAATAATTTATGAATCCCAACTTTATTTGAGGATTTCCTCCCGAAATTTCTTATATTGCATTACTCGTGTATGTAGGCACCACTGTTTCAAGTGGCGCCCAAATCTGGGACATAACACCATCACTATTTCAAGTGGTGTTCTATACAAATACCTTTCAAATAGTAATCGGATGTTAAATATAGAATAGTGGAAAAACTTTTTTGGTGTGAGTGTGGCTGCGTTCATGCTTAGTGGCATGCCTGACCAGATGCATTGTTGGGTCACACACACACGAGAAAGGTTTTACAATTATCGAGTTCTAATGCTGGATCCTCGTCTTATTAGTACATTTGTGGCATAGTCCCAACTCGCGTGGTAGCATCTGGGATTCGATGAGCCATTTTAACTATGTTTAACTACAGATTATTTATTAATTCACTCATCGGATTGTACGGTTTTCGATACCATGTACAATCAACAGTTTTGCAATGCATTGCCAGCAAGGGAGAATGATACGTTTACCTGATGTAATGAGAATATCCCTTTCTCGGCCGGAGAGATTTTTGGGGCTATAAAGCCTGGTTCGTAAAGCCGATCTGCCCCAAAATGTTATTTTTCTCAGTTAAATTCTAATGGCTATCGATAAGAAATTACCACGAGCCATAGGATAAGTTTATTCATTTTACAGTATGGATTTCTAAGCCAGTGTATAGTTAGGTTATTGCGTAAATTCCACTTTGTTGTTTAATTTAAATTGTTCATCCTCCGGGATGGGGTTGCCAGTCCTCTCATTGTTAGTTATAGGCGCGTTCAGGGCATAATGTGCTTAGCTGTCCAATCCGGTTTTCTATCAGTGAACGGATATTGATGAGGGCTTCGGACATAAGTTAAATACTATTATACCATACACTGCAGAAACCCTTGGTGATAACCGGCCAGTTATCATCCCCAATAGACAGCAATAACAGCTGTTGTTAGAGGCCTGTAAAGGTCTCATCAACAACAGGTGAGCTCCTCTGAAGTCAGAATAAGACTGCCAACTGCGGATACGGGGGCAAGAAGTTTGCCATGGCCTATTGGGTACCATTAGTGTTATCTGTTCCCAAGTTCACCATAGCAGCAAGAATCACCTTGCGTTTTAGGATAAGACAACTGCTGCAAGGTGGGGACAAAGGAACAGGTTCATCGAAATTCAATTTCAATTCAATTCCTTTTCCCATCCTTATTTTGACTTAAATTAGTGAGATATTTGCTTCACGAGTAAGTGAATTTTAAGTTAATGTTTTTTATTAGTTTAGTTTAGTTTAGTTTTCTTTAGCGCAAGTTTTTTTTTTTGAAAAATGAATGTAGAACACCTAGACAGCGTCGAGTTCTTAATCGAATGTGAATGTCGAAAGATCCCCGTCGTGTCTTATCATAAAGCGGCCCTCGCTTTGAAAAGAGAATTGGCAGAAGAACAAGTGAACCCTAAGGGAAATGATCTTGTTGTACGTGAAGCTGCCGTCAGATCTCATAAACAAGAAGTAGGGACATGTTTTCACAAGCTGGAAGGTGTTAAACATTTGTTCCGCCAAATAACAAATGGAGTTATTACAGCGGATGAGCAATTGCCAGTTGGGTCAACAAAGTTGCTACATCGTGTCCGATGTTCCAGTTCCAAAAATGAAACCAGAGCTAACTTTGAATTTTCCAAAAGGTTTTCTTTGGAATATTTTAAAGATAAAAAGAACGGTAGAGTTAAAGATAAAAGGTTAATAATCAGAGGTAAATATAAACTACAGATAGGAAATTCCATCAAATCGATCGAAATCACTTCAAGTCAGCCGGCTAATGTAATTAAATTATCGACGACTTTCCTTTCTGATTTAATCAAGGTTACTTCGTCAACGGTGCACGTACCATTTCTACATGAATCCTTTGAATTTAGAACTACCAAAAAAATATCTTAGATACTTACCATCAAACATTCTAATGTTAGAATCAAGGCCAGGTGCAGTTTAAATGGGTAAAATTTCCTCATCCAAGGACCGTCAATTAATTTGGCAAAAATTTAATAAATCTAAATCACATTACTACAACAAATACAGTAATAAAGAATCGTCTACGGTTGTTAAGGCTGATCCGTTAAGAAGCAAGGCTAATTTGATGGAAATTAAAAACATTCAAAAAAGGCTAAAGTTAATGGTACGTAACGTTATAACCGCCGCAGTATTACAATCGGCGAACTTTCGGAATTGGAAGTGGCATTGTGATACTGAGCACGGCATTAGGGCGTTATTGAACTATGTAAAGACTACGTCCGGTTACAAAGTGTATTACAACCGGAAATCACTAGCGAAAACTTTATATCGAAATTGGAAGCGCCGCCGTAGGGCATTTACATATGTAGGTGATGTAATGGTAAAGTGAAGGCTGATATATCGCACGCGAAATTATGAATATACCAGCGACACTAGTTAAGGCAATAGGCTTAGGAAAGTATAATATTAAGTTTAGTTTAGAGAAAGGATGAGGGGCTAAGTGGGATTGAGGTAGCGCCATCTACAATAATACATTATATAGTTGTAGGTTAAGTTAGGGATTACGAAAATTAAGAAAAGTAAAAATAAAATTAAAGATACAAAAATGAAATTAATGTCTAAATTGAATTAGTATTTGAACGAAAACGGTAAAAATAATATGATACAGTGTAGTACAGGGCAAAGGAGTACCATGCTAGCAGAGACTACTAAATTTATGTTCAACGTTCAGCAAAAATAAGAACAGTTTCGTACGTTACATTTTACAAGAAGCCGAAGTCGTTAAATGTCACCATCAGCGCATGCCACAGTACTCTGGTGGTTTGTCTTTAAACACAATTTACAATCTGGGATAAAGCAAATAACATAGCCACTTGGATCTTCGTGTAAACTGTTAAGATCAACATGGAGTAGAATTGTTATTGAAAATAGATTCTGAGATGAAGCTGCGCTGTGTTTATTATCTGGCGTTGGGGTAAGGAAAACGAAAAGATGTTAATAACACCAAACTGCATATTCAGTGGATCCGAATCTAAGAATTAGCATATGATGTCATACTCATTGACCAAAAATCAAAAGACATCATTAATAGTTATTTATATCGCTTGCCCCATCAAAGTAATACGAGAGCCCAGAGCACAAATCACGCTACAATTAAATCATTATTTACCAAGTGGAACATCATATTCCGCGGAAACTTGGCTGTAATCATACCATGTAATCAGATAACAAATACGGTTTGATTTCCGACGATACAATTCAACTATACCTGGACCCTAGTTCCGTAAACTGAAAATACTACCCAGTAACTATGGAACATTAAAATGAAAAACCATTTGCGATAACTACAGCGTAAAAGTTACATACGCATCTAAAATAAGTCATAAGCGTAGTACTGTGCCCCTCAGCCTAGGGTACTCAGAGGGCTTCGGCTGTCTCTGTGTACACCTAGGTAACACCAAGGTAGCCGCGTCCTCGTCGCGGGGGGCGGGTGCTGCTTCGACAGTAGCAAAGTGCTACCGGGGACCAAATGCCAGTGGTATAAATTGGCTAAAACAAACAATGAATACAACAAATACGGAATGTAATACCCCAGGTGGTACAGCAGCAGATATGCTGCCAAATCCACACTCTTCGGAGGCAGGCCCAACAGATTCTGGGGTGGGCCAATCATTGTTTAACCCATTTGGACGAAGTTCCAAATTATCAAGATCACCAAGATCTTCAACTGGAAATATATTTCAGTACGAGAAGGAAAATGCCGAACTCCGTGAACAACTAAGAGAAATAAAAGAATTTACCGCTAAATTGAAAGAAGAATTTACAATTTTAAAGAAAGAAAATGAAGAACTCAAAAAAGCAGTTGAAACACGTGCAGAACTTGGGACGACACCTAGCCCAACAGTCGATGATGGCATTAATTCATTCCATACGGATGAAGAAGAATTAGAAAGAGAAACAAATTGGATGTTGAACCGGAATAAAAGACCAAGTAAGAAAAGGAAAGCGCAACACTCACCAGAAATGGCGGAGACTTTACCATCAACTTCAAAAGAGGTTGCCAGAAATCAGTTAATCATCAAGAAACAACTAGCTCTAGAACAACAATGAGCTAAACCGAAAGAAAAATCATCTCCACCAATAAATGTCGTCGGGATATCAAATTTCTCCACTATACAATCGATTATGAAATCGATTACGATAGCCGAGTACAAACTCGTATCTCTAAACAACGGCGTCTGGAAAATTAATGTTGTAGACTCTGAAACTTATAGAGCTTTGGCTACAAAGCTTAATTCCGAGGGGCATCAGTGGTTTACCTATGAGGATAAGAATGATCGCCCAATTAAAGTTATGGCTAGAGGTCTTCACCCAACCTGTGCAGAAGAGGAAATTATTGAGGGTCTCAAGCAAAAGGGTTATCAAATAGAAAATGCCGTAAACATAATTAAGAAAGAAAAAATCGAAACTGAACAAGGAGTTCAAGTTAACAAAAGAGGGCTTCCACTATTTATGCTCACTTTTAATAACAAACAAAAAGTGGAAGATGTGTATAATATCAAGGCAATACTTAGCATGAGAGTTAAAATAGAGCCATTGAAAAAGAATAACGGATTAATACCGCAGTGCAAAAAATGTCAAGGTTTTAATCATACGCAGAAATATTGCCAAAGAGAAATTAGATGCGTGAAATGTGCCGGAAAGCATCATGCCCAGGTATGCCCGGTTAGTAAAAATATTGCTGCAAAATGTGTCAATTGCAATAAGTCACATCCCGCAAACTACCGGGGATGTGAAATAGCTAAGGAGCTACAACGAATAAGAAATAAAACGCGAAAACAAAGTCCAGGAGTATCGGTAAACAATTATCAAACTTCCACCAAAGAGGAACCTAAACCTCATGCTAGTAAAACGGGAGAACCAAAACCAAAACTGTACTCGCAAGTAGTCATGACAAAACCAATTATTTCGGAGCACACTACTGAAGGTACAGCAGTGCTCCAAAAGATACTAAGAAGCATGGAAGCTCTTAACATTCGTCTAGCTAAACAAGAGAAATGCCTTCAAGCTCTAAGCAACAGGTTAGATAAGCAAGACTCTCTAAATGAAATGAAATCCATGCTCTATTAAAATGATGCAAACAACAACAAATAAAACATTAAGAATAGTAACCTGGAATGCAAATGGGCTAAAGCAACATATTCCAGAATTAGAAATTTTCCTAAATACTGAAAAAATAGATATATGCCTAGTATCGGAAACCCATTTTACTTCAACTTCATATCTTAAAATATATGGATACAATTGTTACCACGCCATTCATCCAGCAGGAAGGGCAAGGGGAGGATCGTCGGTGGTTATAAAAGAAAACATCAAACACTTTATAGATCTTAAAATTGAAGAGGAATTTATGCAAGTAGTCACCTTAAAAGTATTTATAAATAACAACAAAGAATATAGTGTATCGTCAATATATTGCCCCCCAAGATATAATTTAATTAAACAAGACTATTGCGCATTATTTCAATCACTTGGATCAAGTTTCATAATCGGAGGTGATTTTAATGCAAAAAACACCTACTGGGGATCAAGAGTAACCTCTAAAAAAGGAAGAGAGCTGTTTGCAGCAGGAAGACTATGCAATTGCAATTTTCATTCTGGAGATCAACCAACTTATTGGCCTACGGATAGAAACAAAATACCCGATATCATTGACTTCTTTATCACCAAAGGTATAGACGAAAACTACATATACCTAGAAAGCAGCTAGGGGATTATGTCGGATCATACGCCTGTTATTATGACAATCAGTGCAACGATTATTAAAAAAACTAGTCCACCTTCGCTAACGAACAAAAAAACCTGCTGGGAGAAATTCCAGAAACTTATTGAGGACAATATTGATCTTCAGGTGCCAATTAAAAGCCCGATAGAGCTAGAAGAAGAACTAGAACAACTCAACAACAGTATACAAGAAGCGGCGTGGAGTAGTATCCCCTCAAGTTCAAAGGAAATGCGCCGAAATGCTACTTATCCTCTAGAAGTTAGGGAACTGGTTGCAGCAAAACGAAAAGCAAGAAAGGCCTGGCAAAGAAGTCGAGCGCCAGAATATAAAACAACTCTTAATTTTTTATCCAATAAACTAAAGTTGCTAATTAAAGAAATCAAAAACGAATCCATTAATAAATACTTTAGTGGCCTTACTGGGGAAAAAGATACCGAGTACTCCCTTTGGAAAGCGACAAAAAGTTTAAAACGACCTAACCCACAAATTTCACCAGTAAAAAATGAAGATGGTACATGGGCTATAAGTGCAAAGCAAAAAGATTCGTTGTTTGCAACCCACCTCGAGAACACGTTTCAGCCACTACCTAGACAAACTGCAGAGGAAAACATAACACCAGTATATAAAATGGATATCTGCAATATCTCTCCTGTCACACTACAAGAATTAAAAGAGGAAATCAATCTCAACCTAAATACAAAGAAATCTCCAGGATATGACTTAATTACAGGACAAATAGTAAAAGCTCTTCCTGAAAAAGGTCTGCGTAAACTACTCCAAATAATTAATGCAGTGTTCAGACTTAAACACGTTCCAAGTCAATGGAAAGTAGCAGAAGTAATTATGATACCTAAACCAAACAAACCACTTAATGACAAAAATTCGTACAGGCCGATTTCCTTACTCCCAATAATTTCAAAATTACTCGAGAAACTGCTCCTAAAGAGACTAAAACCAATAATAGCAGAAAGAAATTTTGTTCCTCCACATCAATTTGGCTTCAGAGAAAATCATTCAACAATAGAACAAGTACGCCGAATTACAAACATAATTGAAGACGTACTTGAAAAAACGAAAGTATGTTCAAGCGTCTTCTTGGATGTAGCACAGGCCTTTGACAGAGTATGGCATAAAGGTTTGGAATATAAATTACAAAGAGACTTACCAAAGCAGTTTTATGAAATTCTAAAATCTTACATATCTAACCGACACTTTCGAGTTAAATAAGATGGCGAATACTCAGAAATAAAGAAAATATCAGCAGGGATACCACAAGGTAGCGTTCTGGGACCAACTTTATATGTTCTATACACCTCGGACCTGCCAACGATAGAGGATACTAACATAGCGACGTTTGCGGATGATACGGCCATCTTAGCAGTTGCTAATTGCATAGAAGAATCTACAAGCAAATTGCAAAGAGCTACTAATATTGTCAGTACCTGGACCAAGAGATGGCGAATAAAACTTAATGAAACAAAATCTGTTCACGTAAACTTTACCAACAAGAAGGTCAACTGGATACCAGTAGAACTGAACTCCCAGCAAATTCCCTATGCAAATACGGCAAAATATCTAAGCTGGTGTTGATAGTTGCTGTTTACATACCATACGGATCCTCAGTTAATATATATGGTGAGCTATCTTTATTTTTCTCAAACCAACTAGCAGCTGCAGCTCCTGATTTTGATTGTGTGATGATTTTGGGAGATCTTAACTTACCGAAAATAAAATGGCTTACAGTAGATGATGAACTTCTGCCATTCAATGGTGATCTAACTTCAGATCTGGTGATGGACTCAATCTGTTCACTCGGGCTAAGACAGATTAATAACATCGAGAACCAGTGCAGCAATATCCTCGATCTGGTGTTCGTTCCAGTAGAAGTACATGGCACAATCATTGCTTGTAATGATCTCGGCGGTTCTTCAAGTATTTTTCACATACCACTACATATCCAATTAATATTTGAAAATTGTGTTAATGTTAACGTAAATTTTAATTCTAGTGAGTCTTTCAATTTTAATAAGGGAAATTATAATGCTTTAAATGAGTTTCTGGACAATATTAATTGGGATCAATATATAACGGGTAGTTTAGACGCTCATATTGATCAGTTTTATAAAATAATGAACTTGGCAATTGAACAATTTATTCCCCGTTCACCTGTAGTTTCGTCGATGCACGAGCCATGGTTTAATAGTCGCCTCTCAGGATTAAAAAATCGGAAATCTAAAGCTCATAAAAAATATAAATTAAACCCATCCGCCGTAAATTATGAAATATTTAGCGCTCTCAGATCTCAATTTAAAATTTTAAATCGTTTCTTGTATAATTTATATATTGTCGAGATCGAATCGAATATTAGAAACAACCCTAAATGTTTCTGGAGTTATGTTGATTCGAAACGGAATTGTAGAGGTATACCCTCGCAAATGTCTTTCAATTCTTTGACGGCTAGTGATCCACAAATTATCACTGACATGTTTGCAGCATTTTTTGAAAATGTGTATGTCCCGTCTTCGAGAGGGAATGACGATCTTGTTTTTAATAATAATCCAAACATTCAATTTCAATTTACTACCGATGGCGTTCTGCACGCTCTTTTGAATGTAAATGTGAATATGAGTTGTGGCCCGGACAAAATTCACCCGCTTGTGTTGAAAAAGTGTGCTTCGGTTTTAGTTCAGCCGCTGACGAACATCTTCAATTTGAGTTTGAAAAGTGGGGTTTTCCCTTCAATTTGGAAATCCAGTTTCATTAAACCAATTTTCAAGAGTGGACGGAGAACGGATATCGAAAATTACCGCGGTATTTCTATCTTACCGGCTATTCCTAAATTATTTGAATCGATGGTCAAGGACCGCATCTTTTTCTTAATTAAAAATTCCATCTCAGTAAACCAGCATGGGTTTTACCCCGGACGGTCAACTGTGACAAATCTTGCTTTGTTTACAAATTTTTTGACGCTAGCATTAGAAGGTGGTGATGGTGTTGAGGTAGTGTTTACTGATTTTAGCAAAGCTTTTGATAAAATTGATCATGTTTTATTGGTAAAGAAACTGGGGCAGCTCAACAAGTGTGATGCCCTTCCTTTAAAGTGGATTTTTTCATATTTGACGAACAGAACTCAAAAAGTTTTTTTAAATAATATTTTATCTAGAGACATCAATGTTTTGTCTGGCGTCCCACAAGGTAGCCACATTGGACCTTTATTATTTATTGCATTCATAGATGATGTGAAGCGGTGCTTCAAACATTGTAAGTTTCTGATTTACGCTGATGATGTAAAAATCTTTTGTAAGATTAGAAATGATCGCGATCTGCTAAATCTACAACAGGAATTAAACGATTTCTGCGACTGGTGTAGCTTGAATAAGCTTTGCCTGAACGTTTCGAAATGTAAAGATATGAACTTTTCTAGAAGACGTTATGGACGTAATGGGCATGACAATAGTTTATTCTTAAATGGCGTTATGATAGAGCGAGTTCATTCTTTTCTAGATTTAGGGGTTTTGTTTTCACGAGATTTATCGTTTAAGGACCATATTGACAGATGTATTAATAAGGCTAATTCAATGTTAGGGTTTTTAATCCGTTCCTCCAAAGACTTTCATGATCCATATACTCTAAAAGTCCTCTTTGCTTCATTTGTTCGATCGCACTTGGAGTATGCGTCAATTGTCTGGAACCCGTACTATATCAATTCCTCTAACCGTATAGAATCAATCCAGAAGCGATTTATGCTGTTTGCCTTAAGGCGACTTCCTCGAGAGGTGAACGCTCCTAAGTATGTGCTTCCGCCGTATCTAGGCCGTTGTTTGATATTGACTATTGAACCATTGTTCGTTCGAAGAAAAATTTCTTCCGCAATGTTTGTGCGCGACGTTATAATGGGCCGAATTGATTATTCACAACTACTATCCTTGTTTTCAATACGTGCCCCAGTGAGATCACTCAGACACCGAGGCTTAGTGATTAATCTGCACTTCCATGGGTCTAATTTTGGTATGTCGGACCCGGTTTGTAATTCTAGCCGTGTATTTAATAATGTATCTACCGTGTTCGATTTTAATTTGTCCAGAGATGAATTTAAAAGAATTCTAAAAACTTTTTTTATTCAAATTTGATTTATATAAATAAACCTAATTTTAAAAATACCAGATGTAAATTAATACTGTTGGTAAAATAAATAAATAAATAAATTTAAAATTGTGAACCTCTAAGAAACACCCTGTACAATTTTTATTGAAAGGTGACGCTTGAATCATCGTCTTCTCTAATTTGACCAATTTGATTGGTGATATGGTAGCTATAGTCTGACAGATCTTATCAACCAATTTGGAAGGATATGGTGTACATACAACCAAGCCATAATTTAAACGATTTAACGTTGCGATTAAGTTATCTATTTCCCGCTAATTACAGACGCATATATACATAAATACTAAAGTCTAGTCTCATATCAAATTGGCAACAGCTTTTCTTTTGAAATTTGATAAGGCCACAATCTCAACAAATCTTAACGCAAATACGATTACAAAAAACAACTGTATTTAGCTGTAAATGTGAGTTATGAAATCTATTAGCATTTCGAATTGTTTTAGGCATATTTCCAGTATACCGACTACCGTCAACTTAAAATGATTGACGGCAAAATGTTGAAAGAAGATGCATTCGATCAAAATTCAGGTGACGCAGAGAAAAATCTGTTACGTAATAACGGGGAAATAATGGATATTCGATTGACAGACGATAATAAATGTGGGTTTCTATGCTTTCATCAGGCATGCTTCCAGCGGTATGTATGGCGTATAATTAAGGTAAATATTACGTACGAATAATAACGGTTTGCCGAATTTTTAGATTAGCCAGCAAAAAAACGTATGTATTCGTTCATGGATTTGCCGGCACCATAATGATTTCCATTTATGCATTTTTTAACGGGATAGTCACCACACTGGAGAAACGATTTAAAATACCAACTCGAAACGTTGGTATGATCGTGACCGGTTTTGAAATAGCTGGCCTAATTTCTGGCCCAATACTGACACACTTTCTGAAACGTGGCCATCGTCCGAAATGGGTTTCATTCGCAATTTTAACTGCAGCGGTTTACTGTTTTTCCCTTTCCGCACTACACTTGATGTACGGACCTGGAAAAGATGCCCTAGACCTAACGATCGAATACGGTGCGGTACCTAATCCAAATGCGACAAATACCGAGGATTTGAACTCGCTGTGCCAATTAAATGGTAAATATTCTAAAACGTTAATTAGTTTTTATGTTTTCTGTAAGTAAATTTTATTTCAGTGGCTTCAAAAGCTCAATGTGATGTCGCGACTGGTGACCTATTCCCACAGATCTATTTATTCTTGATACATTTAGGCTCGGGCATATTTGGATTTTTATATGAAAGTCTCGGCACTTCATATATAGACGACAATATACAAAAGTCTAAGGCTCCAATGCTTCTAAGCATATCACTATTTGTACGTCTGCTTGGGCCATCATTAGGATTCGGGTTGGCATCAATGAGCGTTGCATATTATATTGCGCCACAGTTAACACCAACCATTACCCCAACAGATTCCAGGTGGATGGGGGCTTGGTGGATTGGACCTATTATAAACGGAATTCTTCTTACCATTACCTCATTCTTATTAGCATTTTTCCCCAAAGAACTACCGAGAGCCGCAATCAGAAGACAAATTTCGCAAGTGTCAGGCGAGGCAACGGACAATGGCAACCGTTCCAAAGTATCGTCGATAGAAAATTTAAATTTTAAAGAATCGTTAAAACAAATGCTAAGGAATAAAGTGTATATGTTGAACATATTTTCGATCGTAGTGCAATTCTTAGGGTTATTGCCGTTTTGGATGTATGCACCTAAATATATTGAGATACAATATCGACAGACAGCGGCCGAGGCAAATTTTTTAACTGGCTCTGTTTCAATATTGTTCAACGCAGTCGGTACGCTTTTTGCCGGATATATTATTCAAAAAATTAAACCAACCGCACGACAATTATCCGGTTGGAATGTATTAGTTGGTCTTTTCATCACGCTTACAACCATATCGTTCGTATTTATCGGATGTCCCGGAAACGATAATGCGGTTTTATTAGAAAACGACTTAGGTGGAAATTTTACGAATCCACTATCACCAAACTGTCACTGTGAACACGTGAAATTTTTACCGATTTGCGGAGAGAACGGAAACACATATGTGTCACCGTGTCACGCTGGATGTATGGAACAACAGATCCTGGATAATGGTACAACCATCTACGATAATTGTTATGAAATTAAAACAAATTTACCACATGGACGTGGCCAAGCAACATCCGGCTTTTGTCCGGTCAACTGTGAACGGGAGCTGCTATACTTTATGATAATTCTATGCACAATGCAATTCATATCTGCAACAGTGCAGTCGAATAAACTGCTGATCACAATGCGGTCAGTCGATCAACGTAATAAAGCATTTGCATTATCGTTTGCATCCACGATTACCAGTTTAGTGGTGTTTATGCCCGGTCCAATTATTTATGGATGGATATTTGACCAATCTTGTTTGTTCTGGGGTAAAACATGCACGGGCACCGGAAACTGTTGGTTATATGACAAGGAAACAATGCGAAAATATTACAATCTGACGTCTGCAAGTGTTCTGTTTATTGCAACAATTTTAGAATTCAGTTTATGGCGGAATGTTAAAAAATTACAACTTTTTGACAAGGAGGAGGAGGGGATAAACAATAAAATGAAAGACATGAATTATACGATAAGTGTCGATAAGTGAAACAAAGGGATTGTCAAGTAGCTTGCTGAACACTTTATAATTAAATAAAATTGATTGCCAAAATTTATTTTTTCTATTTGGGAGTAATCGTTGGATATACGTAAGTACCTTGTTTGAATGAATTTCCCGAAAAAATCATAAAAATTACTTAACATTACAATTAAAAAATTTATTCATTACTTTTCTTGTCCAAACTTTTTTGACTCTTTTGGCTTAATTGACTCTGTTGCCGACGTATTTTGAGCACATTCATTTCAGCCTTTATCTCATCTTCATCACTATCAAATATTTGCAGATCTTTAACCAAATACCAAACCCCGACATCAAGTGCCACTCCGATAAACGTGTTAAACGCAGCAATCGAATTCAGGTTAAACCGCAACGCCTCATTATCGTAGAGCCAACAATTTCCAGTTCCCGAGCATGTTTTACCCCAAAACAGGCATGTTTTATCAATGATCCATCCAAAAAGTACCGGACTCGGCATAAATGCGCATATACTGAACATCATCATGCCGAGTCCAAATGAAAATTCTTTATCTTCCGGTTTTACACACCGTATGCCAAGCAAAACGTTACTAGAACGTCCAGACGCTCCGAAAAATTTGCCTAAACAGAAGATAATAATAAAATATAATAGTGCACGGTCACAATCGACTGGACAAAATCCGTCGACCGCTGATCCACCACCCCTTGCAAAGGTGCCATCATACATTTCGGTTTCATTTTGTGCAGTCGGAATACACGAACAATTTTCGTACACTTTCGTTCCATTCTCGTGTCTAGCCATTCCAGAGCATCCTGCATGACATGGTGAGATATAAATATTTCCATTTTCACCACACACGGGCGAAAATTTCACAAAATCACAATAACAATCTAGAGTACACGCATCAGTGGCACCAGGCGCATTTATATTTGTTATAGAAACTGCACCATCATTCGCTGAACATCCTAAAAATATGTACGACACCATTCCTAGTCCCGCTATGAATCCAACAAAAACATTCCATAAAGCCATTTTCCGCGCACTTGGTTTCAGCTTCTCAATAAGGTATCCAGCTCCAAGTGTCCCGACCGCGGTAAATGCTAAACCTACCGAACCAGTTAAAAAATTCGAAAACGATGCCGACTGCCGATATTGCGTCTCAATATATTTTGGCGTATAAGTCCAATACGGCATCATGGCAAACATGTAGAAGCAGTTTGACGCGTTATTCAACAAATATATTTTATTCGACATGAGATCACGAAACGAAGCTTTAAAACTTTTCTTCTTCTTTTTGGGTTCTTCCGTCGAATTGGTACGCTTGAGTAGCATAATTTTGCGCCGATGTGTAGTTTTAGGCAGCTCCTTGGGGAACAGCATAAGCACAAACGCGACAATTACGCAAAGCACCGCCATCAATAACCAGCCGCTCCACCATGCGCCCCGCCACCTTGAATCCGTATTTGTGATCAAAGGTGTTAAATTTGGTGCGATATAAAATTTGAGACAAAACGAAGCTAAGCTGTAACCGATCGCTGGACCGATTAGTCGAATGAAAAATGATATGCTTAAATACGTTGGGGATTTAGATTTCTCGATATTATCGTCGAGATACGCGGTTCCCAATGTATCTACATACGAGATAAATATCCCCATAATAAAATTTATAGCAAAGAGATATATTTGTGGCATGAGATCTCCTTCGCTAGTTTCAGCTGAGCAGGAACCGTCTATTGTAGTATTCGATTGGCATAACGACTTTCTGTAATAACTGAATGCCGATGAACTGTTGCCGAGTATATTTCCGCCATATTCGAGTGTCAATTGAAGTGCTTCCTCTCCGGGCCCATACATAAAATGTAAATTGGCTGTTGCTAAACAGTAACATCCAACTATTATGTAAACAAGCCCAATCCAACGCGGCCGGTGTTTTTTCGATAAAATATGGCTTAAAATGGGCGCACAAACTATCATTGAAAAATCATTTCCGGTACTAATGATACCCGAATTTCGTGACGGTATGTGGAATCTTTTCTCGAGTGTGGTGAGCACACCTTTGGTGTACGAATTTGACATAGCAAAAATTAATCCAGCAATGCTGTATACAATTAGATACGATTTTTTATGCGCCAATCTGTCGAAGTAGAAAAAAAAACAAATGAAGATCATTTTTGCAACACTTACGCTTTATAAGTATAATCCAGCATATGCACCTTTGAAGCCATCCACACTCGAACATGAAAAAGGTACATTTGTTATCCTCGGTTAACTCGAAGTCGTCCAAATTTATATTATCGTCAATTAGATTAGTGAGGACAGTTTTCTCCTCTTTTTCATCGACATGGCCGTTTTGCTCCTTCATTGTATATTTCTAAGCAAGTTTACTAATAATATGGATGCTGGAATAACTTCCGTCCGTGAAGAAGGAAAGTTTTATTCTGATTAGCTATATAAAGTTGATATTTTGGAAATGATTATACAAAAAAAAAAATTAAAGATTATTTACGACCGATTTATCTTATCGCGCGTTTTTTGATATGTAAATAAATCACTTTACGTATAAACACAGTTTAGTTGTGACTTACTTATTCTGGTTAGATTAAAATTACTAACAACTATTTTCACAATTTACTCGGTAAACCTACTAAAATTTGAATTAACCCCATTCGTATACTGTTCTACGGGTTATGGTAGGTCAGAGATAAAATGATTCAGGCAAAATGTGGGATTTACTCTTCAATTAGGATTTAGAATAAGACATTTTTAGAATATGACAATTCAAAATTTGCTCCGCATCCAGTATTTACGGCTTACATGTAGCTTATTTTAGTGAGCACCAAATATTTTTCTATCCACCGTAGGTATTATCGTAATGTTTATACGCCATTATTAGGGTAGAAGTATAGATAAGGCGAAAGCCCAGTTTGAATTACAACCGAACTGCAATGTATAAATATTTAAAATTTGATTATAAAACGTCACACTAAAATAAATATTTTGATAGAACAGAACGGGCGACTCCAAATCTCTTCTGATGAGTAAACCAACATTATTGAACGGTCTATCTCTGTATTTTTTAGTTTGTTGTTCCTCAGTTTAGTCGCCTTTGGACAGTGTTAATATTAGGCTTAAATTATTTCTGTTTTTTCTGGAATTCAGAGTTTTTTCGTCTTTAAGACGAAATTTCAAGGTTTTTCCCCTTTTTTCGGCTCCTGGACCAGCAATAATTTGTTCACTGAGTGCTAATTGTCACAAATTAGGCCTAATCATACAGGATACATTGCGTATCCTATCATCAGTGTTGTGCCGTATTGTCTACACCGCGTAGACAATTAATATTATACACGTGTAGAAAATGTATGTAGAAAATTATCGTCGACAATGTAGAAAATGTAGACAATGTCAAAAAATATTATTTCTGTAAGCAAAGTAACTATTTCAAGATGGAGTTCATTCCATGTCCACATTTTAAAAAAATGCCCCAGTTTTCCCAGAATAGTGGACGGCCTATCGATAGGTAGGCTAGCGGTGAATGAAATAAGCCGCCCGAACCGCAGCTCTGCTGGGTGGAGGGTCTCAGGGAACTGGGAGTGAATAACCTCGGTTCACTAAATTATGAGTACCTATGATACCTAGTATGGAAAGACGAACTGATGGCGCCATCAAACCATCGACTACTAACCACGGTAAACTGAGCGTCGCGTCTCCCTGCGCTCTCGAGTCCCCCAGGTAGTGAGTGAGGAACCCTATAAACGGGTTACCCCTTGAATTAAATGGGTCCCATTTGTTTGGGTCATCCATATGAATGGCTGAATGGGCGGGTAAGCGTTGGAGGAGAGAGGGGGCGCCGAGAAGCCGTGGTACTCGGTGAGCCAATCGGCGGGATTAAGGTATCATGCGACCCGTGCTGATGATCGGCTAGGCTGGGGGCTCATTTAACAAAGCCCAGTCGTGAACGGAGCCCTATGGATACCAGGCTACCTCCAGTTGTATTTAGCCTTATCTGCGTACACGGATTTCCTCGCAGATGGACCTGTATTGCTCCGGCACTCGTGGGAAAATGAAATACCAAGGAAGAAATAAAAATAAAAATAAAAACGGAAAGTACAAAGAAGGAGAGTAACTCTAACCATAAGAATGGAGCTGCCTCATCAGTGGCAAGGGACAGTGACACCATGGCATCGAAGCCAGGAGGAAGCGGGGCCGCCAAACAAAACAGTGGGAGATTGAGAAAGAGAGAGAGATCTCCGGCCAAGCAACGGTACAGGGAGAGTCGGTCGGCATATAGAATTTTAGAGAAACTGGCTGCGACCCCAGAGGGGCAGCTTACAATAGAACAGAAAGAATCTGACTGGAAATAGCATGGGCTAAGAAAACTGTCGGCTGCGATAGCTCAGAAAGGGTCCTTGAGTTTAAACGACAGAGGTCTCAGGATGAGCTTGAAGCGAGCGGCAGCAAGCGAAGCAAGATGCAAACAGACATGATGCCTGGTGCTTCTAAGGATCAAAAACCGAGGCTATTCAGTGAAATCCTAAAGGAGCATGTGCTGGTGCTAGCCGTTATTAACAGAAGTCAGGAAGAAGGGTGCATCACACAGGAGAAGTAGAAAGTAGTGTATAATGCACAAAATTTCATATTTTTAGGGTCCTGAGAGAAAATCCGGGACCCCCCGTCCTGTAGAGTTGCGGGATGGCACCTGGGGCGCATAAAGTTAACTGCGTGGGCAGTGACCGAAGTAGGCGAGGTGTGGCAGGGCTCGAGGCGAATCACGGTCTTTCCTTGCAAAATCAAAGGGAGTGATCAACTTGGGGTTAGAGTCGATCACTCTTAAAGTATATAAGAAAAATGAGGTAGATACAGGCGCGGAAGACCAGCCTGGGGGCGACGGGGAACAGACCCAGCGGAAGACGGACAAGCGAGCGAGGGACGACCGGGGGAGCGACGTTTCGGACGCGGAGAGTTTGGTGAGGAGCGGCAGCCTCCTTTCCATTGAGTCTGATGAGGACATCCTGTCGAACTCCCGACGAGAGACGGATGGTGTCCAAAAAAACGAGCCAAATGACACTATCCCTATGCAGGGAGAGCAGGAAAAGGTGAGTAGGCAGATCTCAATGATTAATATTGTATAAATAAACCTGCATCACACGAAAGGTGCCTCGGCATCTCTCGTTCTCAGACTGACTAAGTCAGGTGAGGACTTGGTGTTAATCCAAGAACCTTGGATTAACAATAACAGGTTATGTGGCCTCAGAATGAAGGGGTATAAATTATTATAATCAAGTAACTCTGAGAAGTAGTAGCGGGGATGTTACAGCGGTAAGCGTTGCGGTTGGCTGTGAAAAATTATGGCTAGCCTCAGCCTATATGAATCGCGAGAAGAAGGTTCCGCCGGATAACCTATGGGGGACCTGATTCGGGAGCACTCATTCTATGATCACCGATATGTGACATATAACCTCAACGTTAAACCTGTTATCCGGAAAGCCTTCAGGAATCCCAGAAGGACAAACTGGAAAAAATATGGGGCGATGTTAGAGGAATTATTGTCGCTGGAGGTCCCTGGACTTCCGGCGACGGTAGAAGAATTAGATTGCATGGCTGATATTGTCACAAAGACATGTAATCTTTCATTTAATGCTGCGTGCCCCCTTATGAATCCTAGGGGCAGGCATAAACTGACATGATGAACCACGGAGTTGAGAACCTATCGTAGGGCGTGTAGGATAGCTTTTAATAATGCCAAGAACACAAGGGAGGTTCGGAATTGGGACTCCTACAAGGAGGACCTAAGAAATTACAAAAAAGCGTAGAGGAAGGCACAAAGGGGTTTTGGAGACTCTTCTGTTGTAAAGTGGAAGAGGTCTCTGAGACTTCCCGCCTTAGGAAAATACTATCTACTAACCCAGCCAGTCCTAATTATTTAATTAGACCAGACCGGTCATGGACAGCTTCAAGGGTTGAATCACTGGAGCTTCTCATGGAGTCCCATTTTCCGGGAATCTTTGATGGCACGATGAAGCCTAGAGCTCATCGGTTTTCTGAACGGGTTTAAGCCTTATAAATCGGCGGGCCTGGATCAGATTATACCAGCAGAGATCCATAGCTCTTCTGTGAGAAGCTCGGCTCTCCTGAAGTGGTGGCGATCGAGGAAGTCATGACATGGTTGAAGCATAACTTGGTATCCGTGGGGGATAAGGAGGGAGGGAGCGAGTATTTCAGAACCCCGATATGCTGGATTCCTGGTAATTCGGACATCACGGGAAACTGCAGGGTAGACGAACTAGTCAGGTACGATACGACTCTTCATTCGGTCGTCTTCTTCTATTCGGTCTTAGTTGATATATATTGGTGTGGATATTGATATTTATTTTGATTCCTTCTTTTGCTAGATCTGATAGCTTCTGTACGTTATGATGCATGTCGGCGTGTTTGTGAGTTAGCAGGCATCTGCGTAATATATCATGAAATTTATCCGTTAAACATCAGCACTATCTTATACTATTAGAGACAGAAGTGGGCAGAGCATGCACCCTTGTCTTACTCCTTTGCTGTTACATTATGATTCACTTGGCTTTCCTTTGTATTAAACTCGATTACCTGTTCGATTATCAGTTCGATAAATTTCTTTGGGATGAAAATTTCACAAAGTGTCTTCCGCGTTCCTGCGCTTATTATGTCGAATGAACATTCGAATTCCACAAAAAGTATTTCACAGTGGTGAATTCCATTCGTTAAACTGCTCAACGATGATGCGTATTGTGTCAATATGATATGATCGGTGTCACCTCTCCCTGGGCAGAAGAAGCCATGTTGTTCCTTTCTTATCATGGGGTTGATTGATGGGGAAATTCTATGAAGGATAACCATACCAGGGATATATCCTGCCAATGTTTGCAGTTTCTTCTTAGGTCAGCTTTCTTGGGAATCGTTACAGTCAAGCCTTTTTTCGTTTTTTGCGGTATTATACCGTAATTCCACACTTCTGTTATTACTGGTGTTAGAGCTGTTGTACTTTCAAATATGTCTCAGATGAATATTTCCGCTTGTATATTGTCCGTTCCAGAGGCCTTTTTATTCTTGAATGACTACTTCCCGCTCTGTTGATGGATGAGTGTTAATAGTACCGTTATAGCATCAGTTGTTAATTCGAAGATTTGCGTATTGTTGGTGATGTTCTATCCGAAATATTCCTTCCATCTATTCAATTGTGTTTCATCTGTTGCTATGATTTGACCAGATGCATACTTTATCAGTAGTTTATTGGGGGATTTTTCAACTACCATTCGTACGCTTTGATGAATTGCACACATGTTCAGGCTGCAGCTTGTTTTGCTGCCTTAAGAATGTTTTCAGTGTATTTATTGCCTACGGTCACTTCTTGCCATTTTCTTGATTTCTCGTGATCTTCGATTTGTTTCCGCTGGTGCTCTACACTGATGGTTGCTACGGGTTTAATTTTAAATTGTGATATTAGCAATGTTGGTGGTCATTTTGAATGTCTGCATCACTCATTGCACTAACATCTTGCAATGACGTGTGAAATTTTTGTTCATCATTATGTGATCTACTTGGTTTGTTGCTCTGCCATCAGGTGATGTCCGTTTGTATTTGTATATATTTTTGTATGAAAAGTTACTGACTCTATTTGGTTTGTGACGTAGATGTCGATAAAAATAAATTAAAAATAAAATTGTCAGGTCGGTGTTATCTGTTCAAATTTTCGCATTGCAATCTCCTTCTTGTTGTATCTTGACCATTTTCCGTGTGCCCTTGCTATTGTGGCTTGTAATTATTTATAGAACACACATTCTTAGTTCACTTTACTGAATTTCGATTTTGTAACGTTTCATTTGTTTCTCTAATTGTGTGGAAATTGGAACATCAAAAGCTTTGCAGAAGCATCAATTATAATGCTTCTCTTAGAGTTTCGATGTTCCAATTTCTGATTCATCTCCGTATACGATAGTCGAGGGTCGATATTTGCCGGTTTCGATTAATGAATGAGTGGTCCAATCCTAGCCAGCGACTTAGCTAGATTTACTGACTTGCCGGGAAAGGGGTTCATTCCATTCCATTATTCACTTCCATCTGTGATATTCCCAAATGGTTGCCCAAATTTGTGCTAACCCAATCCATGATGAAGCTATAATTGTCTTATCTATATATGCCACTCGCCCCCCAGTTCAAGCAAAATAACTCTTGTGAAAAATGACCAGGAAACACAAAAGTCGATTGATGATAATCAATTGGTGAATGTCTCGGACAAATGTAATCCAGAGCCAACCTAAACAAAATGGATGTCGCTTGCATTATTAAAAAATCCCCACCTGTATTTTTGTTCAAGATAAGATTAATCACAGTTATCAGACAATTTTTGTCTGGAACCCACATTATCTGTACGTTACAAATTTATTATGTTTTTGGGCCGTGACATAACCAAAAACAGTAAAATCTATCAAAAAAACTCATTTACCATATAAGTTTAGGACGGCAAATTTATACCGACACAGATTTCGTATTTATTTGATTTCGTTACAAAACTAACTCGATTTGAACCAGAAAAAAAATTACTAATTTCTATAAAGCCCGCTGGATAAACAAAAAAATCTTAGAAGATTCTCGATACTACAAATCAGCAACTTGACATGATCGTGTAAACAGTTGATCGTGTAAATTGTTCTTTAACTGCCAAAATATAGGTAAACCCCAATTTAACCTGAAAAACTATAAGTGATGACCTGGTACAGAAAAACAATGGAAACAACAACAAAAACCAATAATCTACATTGTTTACGAATTGTCTACATATTCTACCAATTCTCGACATTGTTTACTCAAAAATCCTTTGCCTACGCTTTTTTCGACAGCAGCATGTAAAAAATTCGGAAATACGCGTATAGTCGCACAACACGGCCAATCACATAACACGATACATTAATCTGGAAAAACCACACAAATACTCCATAAATATTGGGGTATATGTGGTTAAAGGATAAATCTAAATGTATATTGGGCAAAACCAAATCGCTGTACACAACCTCGACGTGTTTTCATAATATCTGTCTGGCTGGTGGGTTGATATCGTATTCATGCGAAATCTCGTATAGTTAGCATTATGATTATCGAGGAAATCTATTGACGTAGATTACATTCCAAAATTTTATTTAGTTTCGTTAAGGAAGTATCTTGATTCTGACCGGAATGCTGAGGGGTTACACAGATGCCTGTGTTGCCTTGAAACGAACAGAATTTTTGTAAATGTTACAGAATGGACCAAACTTGATTGAAAAACTTTAGTCTTATATATGGCCAAAGGTCTATAGTGGTATCTGGAACGAATATATTGAAAAAATTTCGGTTCAACAAATGACATGGAGTGGCTTTTGTCATATTTGAACCTGTTATTGCCAAGAGAATTTCTTCAAACTGTGAGTACTTCTTGAATGGGCCAACCATGTTCTAAAAAAAAATTGTCTTATCTATGGCCAAGAGCCTATAGTAGTTTCTGGAATGGATATATTGAAATTCTCCGTTCAACAAATGGAAGAATTGACAAATTGAGAAATTCTTCAAACTGTGTGTGCTTCTTGAATGGACCAACCATGATCTAAACATATCAGTCTCATCTATGGCCAAGAGCCTTTTATGGTTTCTGAATAATAACTATCTACAAATATTCGCTTATTGATGCCTTCGAATTCTAAGATAGTTTGTGGAAGCAAAATCTTGAGTACAAATCGATTCCATTGAACTACTAGTAATTTCAGTTCTTCGGTGACGCTTAAGTTTGAATAAAAATTTGAGAATAAAATTCAGAATGTTAGATTTTATTTTTTTTACTATTTGGTTATTTAAAATTTTTAAACAATGATTTTACTTTATTAAAGCTCTCCTCGCTTGTTAATCATTTTTTTTTTTTTTTTTTAACAACTTTATTGATATGGCTTCTACAATCTTAAACATTATTAATTCATTAGTAAGGTTGACATTAGTACTTATGAGATAATCATAAACTTGTGTGGGTCTGCTGGACCAGTGTCCAGTTCCCTTGGTTTATAATTTTCATACGGTTAGCTCATGTGGTTTGATTCGTTTGAGCCGCCTTACTTCGTTTGTACTGTCCAGTAGTTGTACGGCCTCAAGATTGGTGTGGGTAAGAAGTCTCTTCTCATGTTTTATGGCACATTCACGGATAACGTCGTCTATCAATTGTATTTCTAAATCATTGTGGATTTCCTTGTTAGTCACAAATCGGTAGGCGTTGGTGACCATTCGAAGAAATTTATTTTGGCTTCGTTGTATAATGTCTCTATTGGATTTATGTGTACAACCCCATAGCTGCGCACCATACATCCATATCGGTTTGAAGATAGTCTGGTATACCAGTCTTTTGCAATACAGGTTCATTTTGGAATGATGTCCAATTAACCAGTACATTTGACGTTGTTTCAATCGTATCTGTTCAGCTTTTTGTCTCACGTGATGTTTCCAGTTGAGCCTGGAATCTAAATGTAGACCAAGGTATTTTGCCGATTCAGCCTGCGGCACTTGCACTCCATTGAGGTGTATATGAAGAGTGTTATTTTTATGTCGGAGCGTAAATGTCACATATGTTGATTTGAGCTCATTCAGTGCGATTTTCCAGTCAATTGTCCATTTAGTAACGTTGTCCATTGCTCGTTGAACATTTTCCACTGCTCTTGGTTGAGATTCGTCTACTGACATAATTACAGTGTCGTCAGCGAACGTGCCGATGAATGTTTTATTCGTTGTAGGTATGTCCGCAGTATAAAGAAGGTAGAGGAGGGGACCCAATACGCTTCCCTGCGGAACTCCCGCAATCGCTGGATAAAAGTCAGAACATGTTTCTTCGTGAATGACTCTGAATTGGCGATCAGAGAGGTATGATTCAAGCAGCTGGCAATAGTTTTGTGGTAGAATTTTGCTCATTTTGAATGTCAATCCCTCATGCCAAACCCTATCGAAGGCCTGGGATACATCCAGAAATACGGCGGGGCAATATTTCTTTTCTTCTAACGCTTGCTCTATTACCGCAGTTATTCGATGGACTTGATCTATGGTGGAGTGGTTATTCCTGAATCCAAATTGGAAATCAGGAACGTTTACCATTGGCTTTAGACGTTTTAGTAGCAGTTTCTCGAACAGCTTTGATAAGGTCGGAAGCAGTGCGATTGGTCTGTATGATGTTACTTCTTCATCTGGTTTACCTGGTTTCTTTAGCATAACTATTTGGGCCATTTTGAAGCATTTGGGTACATACTTCAATCTCATACAGGCATTAAATAAGTATGTGATCAAGATGATTGCTTTACGTGGAAGTTCCTTGAATAGACCCGGTGATATTTCATCAATTCCTGGTGCTTTTTTATGATTAAGATTTTTGTCGATTTCTTTAGCAATTTCCATTGACGTGACCCTTTTAAAGTCCTGATTTCGTTGATAAACACGTATTACATCAATGTTGGATTGAATGTCATGGGGTTGGAACACTGCTGCTAGGTGTTGAGCAAAGAGTTCCGCTTTTTCTTTGTCTTGTCGAACCCAACTGCCTTGAGCATTCCTTAAAGGTGGTACTCGAACTACAGGTCGTTTAAATCTTCTGGTTGCTTTCCATAACGAGTAGTCTTTATCCATTTCTGGACCTAGCCCGCTTAAGTAGTTATCGAGGCAATTCTGTTTGAAATTTTTGATTAGTCTATTGACTTTGTTACTTATTCGATTAAAAGTTGTCTTGTCAGCGGGATTTCTGGTGAGGTGCCATATTCTCCTCGCCCTTCTTCTTGCCTTGATTTGTTCCCTGATTTCAGCCGGGTATTTGACTTCAATCTCCGCTTTGTCCTTTGATTCAGGAGTAGCTAGTCTGGCAGCCATTCGAGTATATTCAATAAAATTGTTTGTTTGTTGTTCCAATTCTTCATTGCTTTTAATACTAACTTTTAATTCAACCAGCTCTTCCAATTTTTCTCTGAAGATGTCCCAATCCGTGAATCTATTAGTAAGGTTTTGCCTTTTCTGTTTCCTTATTACAGTAGCGCTTACTGACAACAGTACAGGAATGTGGTCAGATGTTAGGTCGTTAATTCCTTCGACTCTAGTGTAACTTAGAGGAATACCTTTTATGATGAAGACATCCAGTAGATCTGGTATTTTTCCTGCATCCGTTGGCCAATACGTTGGCCCCCCTGGGGACAGGTAATCGCATTTGTTTTCATGAATGGCATTGAACAAGGTGTTACCTTTCCCAGGAGAAATAAGCCTGGAACCCCAAGCTGTATGTTTTATATTGTAGTCGACTCCAATAATAAATCTTGGACCAAGTTAATTGAAGACGTTATTAAATTGTAACTTCGTTGGTGTATGCCGTGGAGGACAGTACGCTGCTGCAATATTTAGATCTGCGCCATTATATTGGATTGAGATAACAGTTGCTTGCAAATAGTTTTCACGAATATCCTCTTGTCGATTGTGTTTGATATTATTTTTGATTAGTACAGCTGAACCACCTCTAGCTCTTTCACTAGGATGGGTTGTCCAGTAGGAATTAAAACCCCTTATTCTGATAAAGCTTTTGTTGGAGAAGTGCGTCTCAGAAATCAGCGCAATATCAATGTTGTTTGTATGGAGAAATATTTCCAGTTCGTGGGCTCGTTGGTTGAGCCAATTAGCGTTCCAAGCTACAATGCGTAGGAACGAGTTAACCATTTGTGAGTATGCTGACTTTTTTGCTTGGTGGAAAGATATAGGTTTCCAGTTTTGCCACCCTCTCTGCTAGATGACCAAGTGACAGTTGAATTTGGCTAAGCATTTTAATAATTTCAGTGTTATTTGACTCGTTGGCGATTTGCGCATAGGATAATCCAACTGTGGATGGTGTGATTGTTGTTTGTGGTTTAGCAACTTTGGTTTGTAATCGCTGCACTGCGCTTGTTCTATTATTCTGTTGACTTTTAATTTTATTCTGATATACACGGCATCCTTTATAATTATAACTAGTATTTTGTTTAGCATATTCAATTATTTTGTAATATAATAAAGCATTCAGCTTTATTATAAGCAATAATTGAAACTTTCACTAAAGCTATCAAACGATTTTAAATTTAGGAAAGTTTTAGGAAATTCTTCATCACCGTAATTATCTTAATGTGCTAAATTCACTCATTTGTTTTGAAAAAATGAATTTTATCTTCAGATACTCGGATTCAGAACTGGAAAATTTTAAGATGACAACCTCGTACTGAACAAGTAATGGGTAGAACTTAAAAGGAATTTACTACATTATCTATCTGTCTACACTGTTTTCGACACCGGCTTGTCGACAACACACCGTTCTAGCGCTGGAACGAAAAACGTTTTTTATTGTGCATACAACATATTGCCCCGAATTAGTTATCAACGATCTCAATATTAAAATTACGGGTTTTTTAAAATTACGGGTTGCAAGTAAGGAGTTTATGGCATTTTGCGCCTTGTATCAAATTGTTAAATAAATTTATTTTAATTTGCTAGCACCGGACTGGTTAGTTGAGTATAAACCAACTCTTGGTTAGAATTTTGTGATACAGAGGCAGCAGTTCACATTGGCAGGGGTTACTATCGAGGCTACTAAATATAGCACTGGATGCACAACTCCATGATACATTTGCATATATTACCACTCGCCCGAAGGAAAATACACCTTATTCTACATTCAAGGATCGTGAATCAATAATCTGATGCGTAGGTTGACACTTGGGGACAGAGACGGCGTCTCTTTGTCAGCCCTTACAGATCGGGCTGACAATGTGCAAGAGACAATGACTCAGGAGCAATTAAATTCTATCAAGACACCTGCATCTTGTTCTTAAAATCAAAATTCCACTTTTTCATTAGACAATAAACTTTCGGAATTCAAAAAAACATTACTATCGGAGATTTCTGAAATTTGTAATCAAAATTCTAGATCACGAACTAATTCAAATTCATGCAGTCGTAACAATTCGCGATCAAATTCTAAAAATAATTATTCACGGAAAAACTCGCCAAATTTTCGAAATTCTTTCAATCCAGTTTATGGTGAACTTTCGGCCGAAAATAGTTTCATCTGTTTCTATCATCATCGTTTCGGCACAAAGGCGTTTAAATGTAAACCAAATTGTAAATTTGTTGGCACGCCTTTTAATCTACGATATTTTTCTTCTGACCCATTTTTTAATAGATACAGGGGCAGATGTCTCAGTCTTACCAGTCCGTTTTGTTCGGAATTCAAGGATCAACCCATCATTCAGGTTGTTCGCAGCGAACGGTTCTTCAACGCCGCGAATTCTCCTGGGAATTCATAGTTTCTGATATGTCGATGCCTATCATCGGCGCTGATTTTTTGAGGAAAACGGGGTTGTGGGTTGATGGATATACAGAAACAGAGGCTCATAGATCCGTTAACCTCTCTGTATTCAAATTGTACCCCTTCCTCCTACGATTATACTAATGTATCTAGGATCGAAAACGTGATATCAAAAGTTTTAACAGTCATTCACGGTAACATTAATTTTGACAATACTAGACATAACGTGACCCACATAATTAAAACGAACGGACCACCGCGAAGACAGAATTCGAAAACATGATAAAACTCTGGATTTGTCGACCTAGCAGCAGCCCTTGGTCTAACCCACTACACTTAGTATCCAAAAATAATGGAACTTGGAGACCGTGTGGAGACTTTCGTGCCTTAAATAAAGTCACAATACCAGACAGGTATCCGATTCCACCTATTCAAGACTTTACACAACGACTCGATGGCTGCACTATATTAACAACGGTAGACCTTGTTCAGACATTCCAAAAACAGCAATTTCACTTTTCGTACTATTTGTATTTTGTAGAATAACTCTCGGCCTTAGGAATGCAGCACAGGCGTTCCAACGTCTAATGCATGCAGCACTACGCGGACTCAAATTCTGTTTTGTATATTTAGACGACGTGCTCATTGCCTCTCGAAACTATGAGGAAAATATTTTTTTAGGGCATTTAGTAACTGGACATAAAAAAATTCGAACGACCACCGACTGTTTAACAACTGAAACGTTTTTAGGCATAATTAACCTTTATCGACGCTTCATTCCGAATGCCGCTGCTAACCAGGAATTATTGAGCGACTACCTTAAAGGTTACACTAAGAAAGTCGAGATCCAATACAATGGTCAACGGTGGCTATTGAAGTTTCTTCCAAAATTGACGTGTCCGATAAAGCGAATGGAGCGGGTGTCCAGCAGTTAGTATCGGACACTTGGTAACCATTCGCTTTCTTTTCGGTACGTCTCAGTGATACGCAAAAAAGAGACAGTGCTTATGATCGTGAACTTCCCGCGGCTTATTGGGGATTAAACATTTTCGACATCTTCTCGAAGGTCGTATATTCACGCTCTACACCGATCATAAGCCATTTGTCTAGGCTTTTAATCAGAAACCGGAAAAAACATCTCTTCGTAAATTTCGACACTTAGATTTCATTGGTCAATTCACGAACGATATTCAGCACATCTCTGATCTGGATAACGTTGTCGCAGATACTCTATCACGCATTAGTCAAATTTCTATTCAGATGCTCAGACCAATGACGAAGAACTTCAAGAAATTTTAAGGAGTAACTCTGTTCTCATATTCGACAAATTTTCCGTTTCTTTCAATTCAAAATAAAATAATTTATTGCGATATTTCTACCACTTCATCTAGGCCATCATTCCCCTAATTTTCCGAAAACAGGTTTTCGAGCCTTTTCATAATCTTTCTCATCCTGGCGTCAAAGCTTCCATTAAACTTTTGACTCAGAATGTCATCTGGTCATCGATTAAAAAAGACGTTCAGAAAATGGCTCAAAATTGTGTAGCTTGCCAAAAGGCTAAAATTTCTCGACATGCAAAATCTCCACTTGGTAACTATAAATTAACTTTTCAACGTTTTTAGGTTATTCACTTCGTAGTCATTGGTCCTTTACCAGTTTCTGATAATCAGCGGTATTGCGTTACATTGATTGATAGATACACTCGTTGATCCGAGGCGGTTCCAGTTCCGGATATATCTGCTGCAACCGTCGCTTTCGTTGTTTATTCGCATTGGATAGCTCACTTTGGTGTTTCAGAGCCCATTGTCACGGACCAGAGAGCATGCAATTTGAATCACAACTGTTTCACGAACAGGCTAAATTACTTGGTTTTGAGCGCAAGAGAACTACTAGTTACAATCCAAAATGTAATGGCATGATCGAGAGATGACATCGAGTCGTCAAATTTGCCATTATGTGGTACGACCGATCTGATTGGGCTAGTGTTCTTCCTGCAATCTTACTTGAACTACGAACGACTTACAGTGACGAACTAAAAGCTACTCCAGCTGAACTGGTTTACGGTTGTACAACTCGGGTTCCTGGAACATTTTTAGATCCTACGAACGATCAAATTTTACAATCACACTATATTACGAACTTAAGACGACACTTTAATGAAATTCGACCTGTACCGGCTTCTCGACATACTACGGAGAAAATTTTCATCAGTAAAGATCTGCTGACTTGCTCGCACGGTTTCTTACGGACTGACGCAGTACGCAGATTGCTGCAACCACCATATACTGGACCGTATTTGGTTATCGACCGTACAGAAAAATTTTACACTTTGGAACTGAACGGACGACATGCCAAAATTTCAATCGGCCTACTCAAACCGTGTTACTCAGACAATCAATCACAAATTATAGACACACCAACTATACAAACTGGATTCCTTTTACCGACTCATGAACCAGTACTCATTATATCGGATGACGGAACTAAATTATCTACCGAGGAACGAAAAGTTCGCAAAAAGGTTCATTTTGATCTTTCACCAAGTATTAAAACAATTACAAGATCGGTCGTGTATCCAGGATTCCTATCAGATTCTTAAATTGTCAATAGATCATCGATCTCTCTGGGAAGGGAGAATTGTGGCGATTTGCACCTTGTATAGTTAGTTAAAATATTTGTTTAAAATAAATAATTTGTGTTTTTTAATTTAAAAAATCAGTAAAGATAATTTGGTTCTTTATTTTTTAACCGAATTAATAGCTTGATGGAGCTCTAAATCACTAAAAGTTGTATTGGTAGTTTTAAAAAGCCATAAATATATTTTACGATTAACAAACATACTCGAATACTAATATTAATAATTCTAGTTATTTCAGTTTCACAAAAATATTTGGCACAATTACATAACTTGAAAAAATTTATTGAATACTTTTCTTATCAATACTCTTTTGACTTTGCTGACTCAGCTGACTCTGTTGCCGACGTATTTTTAGCACATTCATTTCAGCCTTTATCTCATCTTCATCACTATCAAAGATTTGTAAATCTTTAACCAAATACCAAACACCACAATCAAGTGTCACTGCTATAAACGTTGTAAATGCTGCAACGGCATTAAGATTGAAACGCAGCGCCTCATTATCGTAAAGCCAACAATTTCCAGTCCCCGAGCATGTTTTACCCCAAAACAGGCATGTTTTATCTATTATCCATCCAAAAATTATAGGGCTTGGCATCATAGCAAATATGCTCATCATCATCATACCGATTCCAAATGAAAACTCTTTATCTTCTGGTTTAACACATCGTATGCCTAGCAACATGCTGCATGAGCGTCCTGATGCACCGAAAAATTTGCCAACGCAAAATATTATAATAAAATATAGTAATGCACGGTCACAATTCACAGGACAAAATCCTTCGATTGCCGAGCCACCCTTTAGAGAACTTGTGGTAAAATCGGAGTCGTTTTGCTTTGCCGAAATGCAAGTACAATTTTCATACACTTTTGTTCCATTCTCGAGTCGCGTCATTTCTGAACAGCCCGCGTGACACGGTGAAATATAAATAACCCCATTTTCACCGCATACTGGCGAGAATTTCACAAAATCACAATAACAGTCCATTGTACACGATTCGGTGGAGCCGGCCGCATTAATATTTCTCACAGAGACTGCACTATCGTTCGCTGAACATCCCAAATATATGTACGCCGCCATTCCTAATCCAGTTATTAATCCAACAAACACATTCCATAAAGCCATTTTGCGGGCAGTTGGTTTTAGCTTTTCTATCAAGTAACCAGCTCCTAGAGTCCCAACAGCGGTGAACGCTAGACCGACAGAACCGGTTAAAAAGTTTGAAAAAGATGCCGATTGTCGATATTGCGTCTCAATATATTTTGGTGTATAGGTCCAGTATGGCATGAACGCAAATATATAAAAGCAACCTGCCGCGTTACTCAGCAAAAATATTCTATTTGACATTAGGTCTCGCAACGAAGCTCTAAAGGTTTTATGTTTCTTTTTGGGTTCTTCCGTCGAATTGGTACGCTTCAGTAGCATAATTTTTCTGCGTTGAGTAGTTTTTGGTAATTCCTTTGGAAACATTACAAGACCAAGTGCCGCTATTAAACTTAGAACTGTCATAAATAACCAACCGATCCACCAAGCGCCTCGCCATCTTGTGTCTGAGTTAGTGATTAAAGGTGTTAAATTTGGTGCGATATAAAATTTCAGACAAAACGATGCTAAGCTGTAACCAACCGCGGGGCCAATGAGTCGAATGAAAAATGATATACTCAAGTAGGTTGGCGATTTGGATTTCTCGATATTATCGTCAAGATATGCTGTTCCTAATGTATCGACATACGAAATAAATATTCCCATTACAAAATTGATAGCAAACAGGTATATTTGGGGCATAACATCTCCCTCACTAGTTTCGGCTGAACACGAATCATCTACCGTAGAATTCGATTGGCATAACGATTTCTGGTAATAGCTAAACACCAACGAACTATTTCCGCGTACATTTCCTCCATATTCCTGAGTCAATTGCAGTGCCTCATCTCCTGGCCCATATATAAAATGCAATCCCGCCGTGGCCAAGCAATATAAAGCGAGCATTAAATATACCAGTCCAATCCAACGCGGCCGATGCCTCTTCGATAAAACATGGCTTAAAATGGGCGCACAAATTATCATCGAAAAATCATTGCCGGTACTAATGATACCCGAATTCCTTGATGGTATGTGATATCGTTTCTCGAGTGTGGTAAGCACACCTTTTGTGTACGAACTCGACATAGCAAAAATTAAACCACCCAAACTGTAGATTATCAAATAAGATTTTTTGTTCGCCAATCTGTAAAAATGAATTTGGTTTTAGCACTGCAAATTATTTAATTTAGTAGTTTTTCGAGAATACCTTTGGAGCCACGCACAATCGAACATAAAAAAATTACATTTATTATCCTCGGTTAAATCGAAGTCCTCCAAATTCAAATCATCGTCAAGCAAATTGGCGAGGACAGATTTCTCCTCTTTCTCAATAATAACGTTCTCGTTTTGGTCCTTTTCCGTCATGTCGCACTTTTTTAATTTACACCACTTAACCTAAGGAAATCAAGCTCACTACTAACCGTTTTCAATGAATCGTAGGTTCTTCTGATAACCAAAATGTTTTATTTCACAAAAATGAGTGCACAAAAATTAAAAAATATTTATTGTGCGGTTTATCTTTTTAATGATATGTAAATCAAAACGTCTTATTTAGACAACACACACGAGTAGTTACATCAAATGCAAACAACACTTAATACTATGCTTTCGATTTCATTACATCGTAAGGCAATTAAAGAAACGCAGTTTTGCCGCTTCTTGTAATAATTTTATTGGGCTTGTGACGCAACACACTCGGCAGGCGGTACACGCACAGTTATGATATATTTAGACATCTCAAGGACATTTTATTAGCAATTAAAGATTGTAGCTTTGTCAACTCATTGTTTACTAATTATAATTGAGACTTTCGTAAACCAAGTCTGTTGACTAAGCATATTTTGTAGTATGGGGACGTCACAGGTTTGGGCCATGGCTAAAATGATTGATTAACTGGATTTATTCTTTGAAGAAACAAAGGGATAACAAACTTCAACACGCTCGCGATGTGCTAGCGGCAAACCTGTGTACTACACCTGGATTCGTATCTTAATAAAAAAATATCATTATAATTCTGGATTATATAAAATGTTATGTTCGTAAAGTTTAATGCGAAAGCGACCGTTGGTGTGGGTAGGAGAGAACTTTTTTCCCCCTAGAATACGGCACTAATTAAATTTTTTTCATTTGTGTAACACTTCATGTAAATATTGAAGTAAATTGCAAAATATCCATATTACGGAGGGACGAAATGAGTTCAATATCTCACATAGGGAATTAGTTCGTGGTTAAACCAATTAATTGATGCGGCGTATCACTGCGACCTTCGGGGCATTTTTTTTTTTTAGTGTAAATGGAAATAATCATGTAAAAAGTGTAAAATGGGTCTTGTGGATGTTTTAGGGCCATTAACACTTAAGACTTAGTTCAAGAGATGACACCACAAATTTTTGTAAAAAGTGTAAAAAAAAAGTAAAAAGTGAATTTTTGTAAAAAGTGTAAAGTGGGTCTTGTGTAAACATCCACAGAAGGTCGCAGTGATATGCCGCAAATTGAAGAGAGTGTCTCCGAATTACCAGTACACTCAGATTTGTGGTGTCGTCTCCAGAATTAAGTATTAAGTGTTAATGGCCCTTAAACATCCACAAGATGTGATATACCGCATATTACTAAAAATTGAAGCGAGTGTCCCAGAAATGCTTGTACACATGTCCGAGAAAATTTTACTAATTTCTTTACGAACTGTTTAGTAAAATTTTTAGTAAAAATTTCTCGAATCGGATGGATCATGAGAAGTTTTTACTAAGCCACATTTTCCTTTATATGTATTAGTTAGTTAACCCTGTATAAGACGAAACTACAAGATTTTGATTTTAAATTTTATTTTATTTCAAAAGACACTTAAAAAATTTATTAAAAAAATTAAAAAATTAAATAAACATAATGACATATCAAAGATTTAAAAAATATAAAAGCACCTTTTAAAGATTTTAAGTGTCGTCATTATTAAATATGAAGCTGTATAGCCATGCGCTACATGTCTATGCGGATCGTCAGGGTGTCCCATTCTGGCCCGTTCATTTTAAATGTGAGTGTGTTTGTCTTAAGTATGATAAAATGAACGGACCAAAATGGAGCACCCTGACGATCCGCATAGACATGTGGCGTATTTTCGCGCAATTGAACGGCTTTAATCTGTTGCACTATGTATATGGCTATGTGGCAAAATCTCCAGGATTCGCTCCACAGAATTTCCATTTTCGGACTTTTTCGTCTTAAGTATGATAAAATTAATGGGACACCCTGTTGATCCGCATGGACATGTGGCGTACTTTTGCGAAATTGAACGGCTTTAATCTATTGCACTATGTATGTGGCTATGTGGCAAAATCTCCAGGATTCGCTCCACAGAATTTCCATTTTCGGACTTTTTCGTCTTAAGTATGATAAAATGAACGGACCAAAATGGGGCACCCTAACGATCCGCATAGACATGTGGCGTATTTTCGCGAAATTGAACGGCTTTAGTTTATTGCTATTTCGTTAATTTTTTGTGTTTATTTGGTACCATTTTACTTATAGTGTGGTTGGTCATAATAATTATTATGTTAAATGATTAATTCAACCATTTGACTTTTCAAATATTCGATTTGTACGATGGGTATGTTTTTTTTGTTTAACTTTGTTCAATTGTTTCAAGTTTTACACTTTTTTTCGTCTTATACAGGTAATAATACTAATACATATGCAATTGAAACAAGTCGCAAACGATTCGTAAAAACTTCCAATACGTGCCGCATATCACTAAACATTGTAGAGAGTGTTTCCGAAAGGCCTGTATACTCATTTGAGGTGTCATCTCAAGAATTTAGTGATATAGGCCCTTAAACATCCTCGAGATTCGGTTTACACATTTTACACTATTACTTCCATTTACACTAAACAAAAAAAATTCCCGAAGGTCGCAGTGCTCTGCCGTGGATTAGGTTAGATTAACTTTAGTGGGATAAATAGTAATTCAACCCAGCCATAATTTTTTTATGTAACTCTACTCTTTTTGCTAAATTGTGTATCTACATTTTTGTTTTTTGTTAATTTGTGTAGCTACACTTTTAATAAATGTTGCAAACTTCACACCGCTTTATAAAAATTAATTTCACGACGATAAGTGTGTGATGTACGATGGCCTTGAAAACACCAACAAAGTTCACTATGGTTTTTAAAACTATGACTCCTGCAAAATCTTTTCCGAAAAAAATGAATTCCACTCAAATTTTCATTATAAACGTGATTTATGGGAGTGTGCGATAACAAGCGTAATTTACGGGGGCGTTTTGAATTAAAAAAATACGAATTTTTATGGCAGTGAAATACACTGTTAAAAAATTCTTATAACGATTTTGAGTGAAAACTAGAAAACAACTCAAAATTTCTGATTTTTAAGTAATTTTACCTCTATGTGGAAATTATGATTACATTACGATAAGACAATGAAGTGAGCTAAAAGGACATTTTCAATTGGAAATAAGTGAAATAAGTCAATTCGATCGGTATGAGTAGTTTAATTTAAATAAATTCCAGAAATCATGAAGTTTGTTGGAAAATGCTTATAAGGTAACACACTCAAATGAAACAAGTGCAATTTCCAAATTGGGGATAGAGGTTAAAAGGGTACCTCTATCCACAATTTGGAAATTGCACTTGTTTCATTTGAGTGTGTTACCTTATAGGCATTTTCCGTAAATCGAGTTCTGGTAAATCGAGCTGATTTTATCGGTTTGCATAATTCTTGATGAGATTAATTCTAGGTATCGTAAAGTTTGTCGGAAAATTCCACTATGTCGAAATAACAGCCTTAGGTTGCCGCAATCAAATAAGGCAAGAGTCATTTCCAAAAGGTGGGGACATCTGTCCTTTCTCGTTCTCGTAATTCAAACTGATTTTATTGGTTTGGGTAATTTTAATTTAATTCTGGATATCGTAGAGTTTATCGGAAAATTCCACTATTGGGAAATGTTAACCTTAGGTTGACACAATCCATTGAGTCGAAGACTATTCCCCTAATAAGGGGGAAACCATTTGCTTGTGCCAATATAATTAAATTATTCGATAAACTCTGCGATATCCAGAATTTAACTGAACTAAAATTACTCAAACCGATAAAATCAATTTGAATTACGAGAACAAAAAAGGATAGATGTCCCCATCTTTTGAAAAAAGCCTCTTGTCAACCGAAGACCTTCGCTTGTTTCGGTGTGCTCGGTTCGTCCTCCAATTATTCGATAGCTCTGGTCTAAAATAATGACGGCGAGATCGTATAAATTGCATGCAAAAATGTGTGGGATATTCGACGTAGACCGCCTTACCCATCCAGAGCAGTTGTTGGTGGCAGTCTTTAGTGAGATTTCTGACATTATAACAAAACAAACTCTTTAGTCTCCTTGCTCCTCCTACCGTTGGAAGTGTTTTCGATGCATTTTCTTACATGTTCGCGCTGCTTTTGCCGGATATATTTAGTATTAACCTTTCCTGGCACGAAAATAATCTGTAAGTTTGCTTCTAGTGCTACAAGCCAACCTTTTATCACCATTTCTAATCTTACACTCGTGTTTGTGGGACTGTGTCTTTTTCACTTTTAATACCCGACTGTAATTGACATAAAAGCGATTCTAATATTTTTTAGACAAAGTCGTGGAAACTTTAGAATCTACTTATATATGTAGCCACGGGTGTCATAGTCTAAGAACTCTCCTTTGGGAGGTGCGAGGTTCAATCTAGGTTGTTCGTTTTGTTTTCGAAAAAAATTTAATGAATAAGTTAGTTTGAAAAATTCGTTTGAAGGTTTTTCTGGGTAGTCCGGATCTCCTTTTATAATTTTTTTTCTGCTCAAACTTCTTTGATACAAATTGCTGAATTGGGATTTTCGAATACCGGGAATCGTTGCAGTGAATCATGATTTCGAGAAAAGTGATTTACAGGGTCCTTCGGTGGAGCCCTAGTCCATTTTTGTATATGTTTCCTGAGCTCAAACAACTTATATGACCAAAGCTAAATTGAGGTTGCGGGTACCAGAAATCTATGACAATGGGAATGTCGTTTAGATTGTTTTCCGTTATTGGCCACCGATTTTCTTTACACTTTTCTCCAGCAACGACGAATTTAATGAAAATTATAGAAGGTTTTTAACAACAGGAATCGAATTTCAAAAGAATTTATCCAGGGGGTCAGAGTCCATTGTTTTATTTTTCTTCTCAGCTCAAGCGACTTACATGAAATTTGTTTCAGAGGAGTTTTCGAATACCAGGAATCGATTGTGATGACTCCTGATTTCGGAAAATTGAATGGAACGATACCTCCTCCGGCATACCTTGCTCGGAAGCCCTGAGAGCTGGCTAGGATTGGACCAATTATTCATTAATCCGAAATCAAAATGATTACAGAAACGAATACTAGAATAAATAATGCAAACCGGCGCGCATGGATCGGAAATTGGAAGTGAGATGGAAAAACAGTGGTCAAATAAACACAAGCGAAGGAAACTACCTGATTATGTACTCTGGACGCGATGAATATGTCGTGGGCATATTTTCAACAGCTAAATCAAAGAAGGCACTAGCATAATGAAACTAGTTAATAGCAGAATCATTGTAGACGTAACAGGATTCCATTAAAAATTACGAAATACATTCAGTGATATGCCTCAACAAAAGACGCAGATTTAACAATTAAGGATGGGTCCTATGAACAACTACAAACCGCAATCACAAGGACACGCAGAAAATGATCAAGATAATATAAGAAGGAGATTTCAATGCGAAAATTAGAACAGTTAACACCGACCTGACAACTAACATGGACAAACCAGCATTAGACTCTGTGCATAATAATAATGAAAAACGACTCATCGACTTCTGCTTGACAAACCAACCAACTATTCATACTGACTCCTAAATTGCCACTCAAAAATATATACAAATACACATGAACATCACCTGATGGCAGGAAACAATGAACCAAATCGATCACGTAATGATCAACAAGAAACTTCTCACGTTATTGCAAGATGTCAGGGTAATGAGTGTTGCAGACATTCAAAGTGATTACCAACTATCACTGTAAAACGGATCAAGAAAAAAAAAATCGAACATAGATAGATTGAAGGATGACAGATTAAAAGATTCTGAGATAAGACACATATTCTGCGAAGCGCTCAAACTTAGCCTCCAAAACAATGAAGAAGCAGGCACCAGTGTAGAGCAACAGTGGAAACAGAACACAGTGGTACTAGAAAAGGCTTCACCAATCCAAAACATGCACGTACTTTAAAAAATCAATTCGTGCGACGGGCCACTAAAAAGTTTACCAATATCCTAACAGTAAGAGATGCTTCTGGTCAAATCTTAACAACAGGTGGAGCGCAATTGAAGAGATGGATGGAATATTTCGCACATAACACCACCAACGATACACAAATCTTCGATTTAACAACTGGCGTTAATAACGAACCTGTTAACACCCATCCAGCAACGGAGCGGCAAGTTATCAATGTCATTACTAAAACGAACAAGGCCTCTGGATAATATACAAGTTGAAATATTCAAAGAAGACATATCCGAATACGCAAGAGCGCTAACACCAGCAATAACAAAAGAGCGGAATTCCGGTATAATACCGCGGAAAAAGAAACAAGACTTGGCTATAATGATTCCCTAGAAAGGTCCATTTTCAACATAACCATAACTCTGGCCACTTCTGTTTCTACAAGTATAAGATAGTGGTGGGGATTAACGGAGAAACTCAATGATCTAGATTATGCAGTTGACATACGTCTATACTAACACACAAACACACAGACATGCGACATAAAGTACAGAAGCTATAACATCTAGTAAAAGAAGTTGGTCTCAAAATAATTATCAGGGAAACCAAGACGAAGTTGCTAAACACATATACCAATATCTATCAACCAACAAAAAATAGAAAACAAACAAACAAATCAACAAAGCCAGAACAACGTTCAACCTGTTACGCAAAGTCTGGAACACATCTATCCTAACCCCCAACAACAAGCTAAGAATGTTTAATTTGTACGTGAAATTAGGGTTGCTGTGCGGTGGCGAAACCTGGAAGCGTACCCATAAGAATACAGTAATCCCCCGCTTTAAGGACGCTCGCTTAACGGAAATTCGATATTACGGACATGGTTAATTAAGTATCAAAATTTCGGTATACGGATGAAATATTCGCAATTACGGATAAGATATATTTTTTTCTGTTTGCTTAAATTTTTTGTGAGGAATTCCAACAACAAAATAATAAAAAAGATTTTTAGTACATAAATACAGTTTATGCTTGGTTTTGTTATACGGGGAATCCCAAAATAGTTATCAAACGTCCTTACGAATTAGTATTTGATACTAATCAAGCGAATAGCAAGCATCGACGAAAAGCATGTAAAAAAGGTGCGAAAATCAATAACATTAGAATTAAAATTAGATATTTTAAGACAGTTTGACGCGGGCCAAAAAAATAATGAAATCGCCAAAGTTTTGGGCTTAGCTAATTCAACACAATTAATACAATAAAGGACAACAGAGATAAAATTTTATCAAGTGTAAAAAGGGTAACACCTCTAACCGCAAAAAATGTGTCAAGACAAAGAAGTGAGATAATGGAGGAGATGGAACGGCTGCTTAGTGTGTGGATAGACTATCAAACTAACAGAAACGTACCATTAAGCCCGATTGTAATACAAGAGAAAGCTAAGCATCTTCACGCTGATTTGGTTACTAAACATGGTGAATCATCTCGTGCGGAGCCTTTTTTAGCTAGCAAAGGATGGTTTGACCGATTCAAGAAGCGGCATTCTTTGCATAATATAAAAGCTGTAGGGGAAGCGGCTAGTGCAAATCTCGAGGGAGCGAAAGCGTATCCAAAAGAATTTTTAAAAATTATACAGACCGGTGGATACACGTCACAACAGGTGTACAATGTCGATGGATGAGACGGGGCTTTTTTGGAAGCAAATGCTCGCAAGGACTTTTATCTCTAAAGACGAAAAATCAGCTTCAGGTTTCAAGGCAGCCAAAGATCGAATTACAGTTTTGATAGGAGGAAACGCTGCTGGTGATCATAAATTAAAACCGCTATTCATTTATCATTCGGGAAATCCACGGGCCTTCAAAGGAATAAATAAGTCACAGCTTGGAATCACTTGGCGCTCAAACAAAAAAGGCTGGATTTTTGAAGAATGGCTAAATGATATCTCCTAAATTCAATTTCGAAGTTGATCAAAATATTTAAAACAAAGCTTTATTAATCGTTGACAATGCCCCCAGTCATAAACTAAATAACGTCCCAGAAAACATCAAAGTGGTATTTCTACCCCCAAATACAACACCATTACTGCAGCCAATCGACCAGGGTGTTATTGCTAATTTTAAGGCCTACTACCTCCGTCGAGTTTTCAAACACCTAATTGAGTCTATTGATGGGTCGAACCAACCCTCAATTAAGGAATATGGGAAAAAATTCAATATAAAGGATGCAGTAGATAATATTATAAAATCATGGGAAGAGGTAAAGCATGCCACTATGAATGGCGTGTGGATGAAATTATGGCCCGAGTGTATGGATAAATTTCAATCTGCTGGTCCCTTACATGGCATCACATCAGAAATTCAAAATTAAATCGTCGCCATTGCGCCAATGAAGCTGGAATGAGTGAAGTAGACACCGCAGGTATATCAGAACTCTTACACTGAGAAAACTCATATTCAAATAGGATAGACTTTGTATGCTTTTCGAATATAAAATATATTTGAAAAGACGACAACTACAATTTATTTCTAAATTAGAAATTGTTTTATTTGGTATCATTTATATTTATATTTTCAAGAAATATTTTGTACGTTATGTAGAAAATAGTAGATATTTGCTTTACAAATAAATAATAATACAGTTGGCCCAATAATATAGCTAAATTAGCGATTTAATATAGAGACGGCAGTATATTTATGTATTAAATTTGGAGTTATTGTATAATGATACTGCAAATAAAATAATTTCACTTTCATTAAATATAAGATTCGAAATGGTATTAAAACATATTTAAAGTTGTCAAAAGTTATGTCAGATGCAGATATGATTTATTGGAATCGGAGATTATGTTGATAGCTACTTTGATCAAACAGTAAATTAGATTCCCATATAATTAATGCAGAATATGAAAATAAATTCCTTCAAATCAAACTTGTGTTATTTGCAATATCGAAATACCAGAAATTTTAATTGGAATAGAATTATATATTTTATTAATATACTTTAAATGGAAAACAGATATTTAATAAATTCTTTATAGGATATATACAATTCTCCATGAGATATATAATATTCATGTTATAGTAACCGATTTCGCACTTTTACCGTAGCTTATACAAGGGAAATCCTTTCTATTACATTGATTGATTTGATTGATTGATTAGAATGTACGGCCAAGCCTAAGCAAGGGTCCCGGATACGCCGGGCCTACCGTACATCCTTTTACACATAACAAGATGGAGGGATAGGAAAGGTTGTTAAATATGATAGACTTGACCCGGTTACAGACACCTAAGTAGTCAATAGTTAGTAAATTATTAAGCACAAGACAGCACAATTATTTTTGGTTTTATGATATAAAAAATCAGCATCTTAGGCATCCTTTGGCACCAAAAAAGTCCTACATCTTGAAGATTTACATACATTGCGTACGATGCATTCCAGCAGCGGTATCAAAATACATATAAACGAAAATTGTTATAAAAATTCACGAAAATTATTATTGAAATTATTATTTATTTAATTTATCGACACTACAACAATATTACTTATTTATTAGTTAATTAAAATCTACATTTAAAATAAATTATTTATTTATTTAAAGGAAAGACAAAAACACGTCCTTCCTCTACGACGATCAATCGCCGACCGCACTTTTACCGTAGCTTATACAAGGGAAATCCTTTCTATTACATCTAAATAAATGAAACACAAAAGATACGGTTTGTTTTTTATTTATTAAAATACAAAAGTAACAGCTTCAATAAGCTTACAATTCAGTTTATTTACAGTTAAAACCATGCACTTGGTAATGGAGTTTATCACCTTCTACATTTAACAAATTATAATATATAGTTTTCATTTTTAAGCTTATAAAATGTTTTTGTTTTAAAATCTATTAAATCAAATACTTTCAATAATTTGCTCGAAGTTATTTTTTGTACTGCATGTGCACCCAAATGTCGGTTATAAAAATTTGTTTTAAGTTCATTGCATCTTAAATATACAATATTTTTATGAACATAAAGATTATCTATAAGTCCAAAAACAGGTAAGTTTTCATCAAAGTTAAAAAGGTAAAAACATCGCCATTCCTATTTTATAGTATATAGAATCCAATTTAAAATATTTAATCTTATGAATTTCTCTCAAATTACTAAGATTGTTAGTTGTTAAAAATTTCTTATCTTGAGCCGATAATTCAACAGATTTTCCAAACAAAAAATTTGTTGCAGTGTGATTCTGATAATGTCTTTTACTCAAGTTTAGCCGATACCTAGTAGAAATTGTGTGACAAATATTTCTTCTAGATGTTGTTAAAGCTGCTATATTTTTCAATTCCCGATGTTTTCCTTCGAATCTCATCGCCCATTGATTGATAAGAGGACCCAGCTTTTCCATGGTATTGGGGTAATGTGTCAATAGATGATGCTTAGGTTTCAATGTTGGTCCATATAGAGTAATGTAAAGTTCATGATGGAGTTGAATTACACTAGCTAATAAGTCAATTGTCTGTCGGTCAATACTGCTTAAAGTAACTATATTTACAATATCTTTCAATAATAAGTACAATTCCCAATGAACATTGTTTTCTGGAATTAGATCTCCAATAATTAATCCTAGATTGTTCAATAAAACTATCATTTCTGAAGCAGTCGCTCGCAATTTTTTAGTTTTAAGCATTTCAATAGTTACTGATTGTGGTTTATTAATGTTGTCGTTTGATCCGTAATTAAAAAAGTTGAGTCTATGATTAAATGTTGATAACGAAAATAATTTATCTTCAAAAACAAATTGACCCAAAATTAAAGCAATTTCGTAATTTCCTATCCCTTCGAAAATGTCGTGCATAATATCGACAGCATAATTTTCTACACAATGAAAACCATCAATGCTATTCAAAATACAGTTCTCTACAATCCCCGTTAATTTCCGATCATTAATTTCTAAATCGCTAATGTAATTTTCTTTATTTCGAGATTTATTTTCATTATTTTTAACTAAACTATTCATTTCTTCTTTATTACAACGACAAAATCTGCAATAATGTTTCGCCGTGAAACTTTCAACGAAACCGAGTATGCAATTTAATCCTAAATTGTCACCAATGCAGTACGCTAAAACAAAATAAATTTTAGTTCTTTCATTTTGATATAGTATGTCAATCCCATTTTTTTTTAATTCTTTAAGATCATCGATAATTTTAGAAAATAAAACTTTATTTCCATAAAGTTTTCTGTCAATTGTATGAAATAAAGAGACAAGAAATATGTTTTCAAGTTTGGAGCTAAATTCTGGTGGAAGACAAGAGATTGATGCATAAACAGCACCTAGTTTTTGTAAACCGGACCGACTTCCTAACGGATTATTCGTCTCAAAATCATCAAAATAAATTGTAAGCGGTAAGACAAGATCATTTGGACTAAAATCTTTTAATTTTTCTTTGAATAAATCGGTTTGAATAACATTTCTAATAATTGTATTATCGGAACATAGTTCATCTTTGAATGTCAATATGGACTTCAACATATTTTCAATACTTAAAAAATTTATGAGTGTCTCTTTTAATGAAATGTGGCTTTTTGTACATGTGCATTTTCTATTACAATTTCGTTGTTTAAGTTTTTTGGATCTATCCTATCTATCCTATTACTATATTTGGATCTTCCCATTTAATAATTTTAACCTTTTGTACTCAGAGTTAATGCTGGATAAAGGTTCTTTAAATAATTCAAAAATGGTTTCTAATTTATTTAAATTGAATTGTGACTCGCCTATGACTTTGAAAACCAGCTTCTCTACTTTGTTCACCAATTTATTAAACAGATACTTTTCGAACAATAGGATGATATTTTGTATCTGCGTTCGATTAATTTTTAAATTATATAGAGATGTCACTAGCTCCAAATTTTCTTGTTTTAACATATCATCAAAATCATTAAAATCAAAATCCAGCTTCAACCGCGATTCGTTTGATTCGATATTTCTATTTGTTTGTAAACTATTAGAATTTACACATTTTTCTAGCAGATCGTTCTGTTTTGATTCTAAATTTAATGATAATTCTGGTAATGGCAAGTCTTCTGTCGTTCCTTTAGTAAATTCTGTCGTTTTCTCATTTCCTGGTAAAGACGAAATTGATACATGTCGAGTATTTGAAAAATGTTTTGCACAGTGACCTTTAAATGAGCCAAACTGTGAAAACTTTCGATTGGGAGTGCATGTAGTACAGGTCCAATATACTTCGCTTTTATGAAAAATTTTTATATGTTGAATATATAGCCTTAAATTATCAGAAATATGTTTGCAAAAACAACAATTCATTTTATTAATAAAATCGTTAATCTTATTAAAATAATTTTAAACAAATTCACTTTAAAAACATATACTTAATTCACTATTAATTAAAACTCTCAGTTCCGCTTATTTTAATTTAAATCTCTGATTAAATTATTTACCGATATGTACGATTTATCGTAGTTAGTATTTATTCTATAAATAGCTTTTTGAATGAAAGTCCAAATTGGTTCTGTCCCGACCGGATAAAATGTATTTGTAGCATGAAATGCTTTAAAACATAAATCTATAGTCTGGAGAGGCGAACCACACTCGTAGAGATGGTTGTCAATATCCACGAACCCTTTGATGTTGCTTTCTCCCACAAATATAACGAATGGTTGAACCGTTTCTTTAAAGCTAAACAGTTTTTGTCTTAGAGCTTCCCTTTTTTCAGCTAATTCAATCAAGTTCTATAAATGTAATTGTTTAAAAAAATGTTTAAATGTTACGAACCAAAAAAATATATAATTGTTTTCCATTTATATCTCGAATCAGTTTTATCACTCAAATTAGCATTAATTAAAAGAAAGAAATCTTATCAAAGTATCAATTTGTAATGTTATGTTGATAAAATTGCTTTACTTACAGGAACTGGGAGTATAAATATATCTGCACATTCAATTTTGGTTAGTCTAATAGCCTCCCCTCGCGAATCTCTTTTTCGAGAAAAATTATTATGTACCAGATACGGTAACAGAAATAATCCAGCTAATTCAGTATCTCCATTTTCAAGAATTTTAGTAATTTCTGGGTTTTTACCTAAAAAATACAAAGAAATAAGTCTACGTAATTAAATAAGTTTTGTTGCTCATTTACCTGTTTTGTTTCGAGCAATATTTATCAGTTTTTTGTTTATATTATGCCAACTTTCGAAGAAATCGTTATAACTATTTTCAAATACGAATTTGAAATCGATTTCTAATAGTAAAATCCCTTTATTTGATTTTAGTGCTGGAAATTCGTCGAAATATTCAACTAACTTATTTGATTTGCAATCGCTGAACCACTTTTTCCGAAGAGAACACGTTGATCCCCAATACTCTGTAATTTTGTCCCAAGGTGACACATTAGATTTTAAATATTCCAGTTTACAATCGGTGCTAGTGTCGCATTCCTCCTCGCTCTGATCTAATTCTCTCGCCGATACTGATAAACGTATTTTTTGCTTTAATTTATTGTAGGCTGTCCATAACTTTCCCGTAGCAAGACATCTGGTATTCGAATTATACGGAACGTAGAACACGTTCGATTTTTCTCCCGGAAAAGTTTTTTCGATTAAATTGGCCAGGTATAAGTAAGTCTCTCTGATGTTATTTTTATTTTCGATAAATCAGAAATTTTATCAATTTCTTTTTCAATTATCAAATTCGCCAATGAGGATTGATGATGTCCTAGTCTATTCGCATTACTGTAAAATGAACGGATCATCCGCCCTTTAGTGCAGTTTAGGTATCCGTCCAACTCATTAGATTGCACATCTAAATAAATTACGACATCCGAATTCTGAAAATAAATTTGCAGTTTATATTATGAGCTAGTGCATTCAGTAACCATTTAAATTAATTACCTCTTGAAGTTTATCTTCTAAATCAAAAGTGGAAAAAACACTTGTTGAATTGCTTGCTGTATCAGATTCAGACAAATTTTGCAAATTTTCAATAGTTTTAGACTGAAAAATAAATAATTTTTATATGAAGTTTGTTTTATTTTCGAAATAAAAATATTTTATTTCCATTCAAGAATCAGTTTCTATATAAATAAGCTAAAAATAATTGTTTACCTCCATGATGGTTTGTATTTAAGCGATCACTAAAATATTTAAGCCAAAATCTAATGCAGTCAAAAAAAATAAAATATTTTGTGTAAATAATTAAGGAAACTTTATTAATTGCAGTTTAACATTGTTCAATTTTCAAAAAATTGTCTAATAACAACCACGTTTTATTAAAATTTGATATTGCGACATTTTATTTTGTTCCCGTACAATTGAACTGTGGAAATAACTTATATCGGAAATAGATATATTTTATTATCGAAATAGGCATAATTTATTTAGCTAAGATAACGGGTAGTTGCAGAATGGATATACAAGTGTGTTTTATTAACTAATAATTTTTTGTCGCAATTTTTGTTGTTAAACACATTGTATTGATCAATAATTAATTTAATATATAGTGTTACCGGTTATGAAAGTATAAGTAGTAAGTTTAGGTTATAATAATCTGGAGAAAATTATAAAGTATTCTAGTATACAAAGTTATTTTTTGTCCCATATGACTATTCTACATATTTATTACAAGAAACTCGTAAATTTGAACCAAACTAAACTTTATTGCAAACAATTAAAATGCTATACCTATAATAGTATGTACGTATTTATAATAAATTACACAAATTAAACCAAAATTTTCACGTAATCGTCACTTTTTATTTTATTTTTTATATGAGACACACAATTTTTTTCACACCACTACGCAACACAAAACTCGCTTATGAACTGATCGTACGATTCTATTATTATCCATTGATTTCGTAATATCCCGTTATGTCCTGTTTTTTTATTTTTCTTGTTTCCAATTTAGTTTCAAGTTATTTGTAATATAGAAATTTTTATTTAATAGAAGGAAATAAATTTTGGAAATAAATTATAGCCAATTCAGATATACATATTTTATCCAAATTTTCGTTATGAAGTATTTCTATACTTAATTTTTTTTTAATGTAATTTGGATAAATAAAATGGTTAGCAATTTTCAATTATAATCTATCCAAATATGTTACAAATTATATTTTCTTGCAACACACATTATACCGTAAAACGTAACAAAATATTTTGGAAATTGCTATTAATTTATTTCTTTAAATTATCTTTGATTATTCAAAATAAAAAATCTGTATTCAATATAATTTAAAATGAGTGAGAAAATAATTTTATTGAAATAAACATGTTCGTAAAATTAATATGCAAGTTTTCCGAGCTAGACATCGTTATAATTCTGGCGAATACAAATTATATGGGCTTCAGGATATAATTCTGTTGAATTAGTTTATACCTCAAATGGACACCCCAATTTTTTTCAGTGTAGAATGTGCTGATGAAGACATTTCCAATGAAGAATTGTTAATGCTAGTAGATGAAACCACCGATGTGCGACAGACGGAGAACTCAAAAGCCTTTTCTCTTATTGAAGAAGCCATGGAAATGTTTTCTGAGAATGATCCGTCTACAGAAAGAAGCCTTAAAGTATCGAGACAAATTGAAAATTCCCTTCTGTGCTACAAGTAATTGTACCGAGAGTCTAAGAAACCAGCAAAGCAAACCTCGCTAGATTGTTACTTTTCCAAAATAACTGAATCATCTACTGTTGAAGAATGTCCTGATGGAATAGCGACAGCTCCGGTAAACTATCGACCAGCTCAGTAGACCTTTGAATTACATTTAATAATTTAAGAGTTATAAATAAAATTAAAACTGAATTAATGATTTGTATGAAATTATTTTATTTATATAAAATGAATAAATGGTTTGTGTTTTATTGAAATTTATTCATCACTTTTGTGTTTTTACGGTTTCCTTACTTTATAAAATTAGGTTTCGTATAACGCAGTTTGCAAACCCTGTATCTTCCCATTATTAGTGTAATCTATAGAAAAATTGGTTTCTTTTAATGGTATTTTTACTAGCTGGAACGCATCTATCACTTTCCAATAGGATCTCATAGTAATAGCGGTTTCGTTTAACGGATTTTCGATATACGGACAGTTTATGAGGAACGCATCCTGTCCGTAAAACGGGGGATTACTGTAGCAATGCTTCTGGCCCAACAAAATGACAAATGATGAGCTCTTTAGGCAAACGAATCAAGCATTCATTGGGATCGAAATGAGAAAGCGCTATAGTGGAGGTGGATTGGCCATTCTGTGGTAGTCGAAGAATAACATGACAAGAAGGTCTCTAGAATTGAACTGACAAGGGAAAAGGAGAGTCGAACGACCATCTAACATGGAAACGAACGATGCTAGTAGAAGCGAAATAAGTCGGAAAGTCATGAGTGGAAATCAAAGCAATAGCACCCAAAAGAGTTAGATGGTCCAGCCCATAGATGTAGACGCCTTATGCTTCTAAATTGGAGATAAAAAGAAAACAAATATTACTTGAAATATCCAGTGAGCCAACAGCCATATTTTGGCATTAATTAGGGTTACGACCCTAGGAAAAACTTGTATGATCATTTACCTGAAACTGCCATTTTATTTCGTGATTGGTGATGATGTTGAACATTGTCGTGTAGGTACATTAACATTCTGATAGCCCTTGGTATGGTTTAAAAATTTAACCGTGTATAAAGTTCTACTGTTTAACGCGGGATTCTGTAATTTTTTTAGAATTGTACTGAACTTCGTACTTTAACGATAACATATATTATCATATAACTTGGGGTCGAATTTTTAAATGTGAAGAAACAATGAACTCCATTTTGAAATGGTTCCATTAGCAAAGAAATCATAGAATTTTGATGATTGCTAACAGAAATAATAATTTTTGACACTCTCTACATTGTCAACACCATTTCTGTAATTTTCTACATATATTGTCTACACGCGAAGAATATCAAATACCTGCACAACACTGGCCAGTTTATATCACCAGTTTTTGTTCTGCGTTGATGCTAATGATCTGTTTTAATTTTTGTGTTAATTGAATTTTATAAGGACGCAAATTGAAATCCTTGTGTAAAATTCGGCCAACAGTCGATAGATGAATGCCTAATTCCTGAGAATGTTTTTACTAGAACATCCACTTGTTGGTCTGCCGGACCAAACTTTAATGCGTTCTTAGCGTGTAAGTAGCCATCGTTAAAATTGTACATCTGTCTATTTCACAAATGTCAAAGATGGCATGAAAAAAGGTTGCGTTATGAAATTATTTTCTACTGACATCTAGGCGTGACTTTGAAAGGCCCTTTATTTGAAATTCAGCCATTTGTATTTAATATTTAATTAATGAAAATAAATTAAATAGAGGCATAGTTTTAATGTTTTTTTATAGAATTGAACTTTCTGTTTAGTTGTAAGGGTTATGCAAATATCCAATTAAACAGTTCCGTTTGATAAATGAATGGTGGTCTCATCGATATTTTACATTTACGGTAAGAGTTTAAATTGATTCATACGTATAATCTTCATCTCATGATATACTTTGTGGGCTGTAACCCTAAATTAAATATTAAACCATAAATTATTTTTCTACCTTAGTCTTGCTTCTATTTTAAATTTTGTTTTTAATTATTTTAATTACATAATTCACAAGAATGTTCATATCTTTTCTAACGATGTTATTGACAAGAGTGTTACGTTACAGCTGGTGGTTGTGTTATGTTATTTCGTAAAATTATTAAAAAAAATTTGCTTGTCACAAGAATGCAGTAAATTGGTTACGATATGGAATTTTTGCTTAAAATGTCAAAGTTTCTATTAAATTATACCTATACTGAAATTTTTAAGTTGTGTCTATATACTCGACAATACTGTGTTTAAAAAAGATAAAAATTACTTATTGCATATGGTCCCTTATATTATGCACTTAGCATAATATGTAGTACTCGTACATAATCTACGTACTACACGTATATACACTTATGCTGCTATGTAATGTGTTTAAAATCAAAACACTTCAGACTCTCAAGTGTACAAGAGAATGGAAAAAAAAACTTTAAAGTAACTACAAGAAAAGCTCTTATATACTACACTAAACAAAGTTGTATCAAGAACATAACACTCTTAATCTTTTTCTTTAAATAGCTTGGTGTTACAACAACATTTTTTGTGCTTTGTCTTAAAGATGTATGAAAAAATTATAAAATATTTTTGTACTAATGTTGTTTTTTTACTGTTAAAACATAAAATTCAGTTTTTAACATATAACCTCCGCCACCATAGTGTAAAATTGTATGTGTACAGGTAGTGGCCAAAAAGTAACGAACGGTTTGATTTTTATTTGACGGACAAAATCAACTGCAGTGACACTGTCCTGAAGACGTTACATATTGATTCGCGTGCTTATATATAGTTACAAAATTATATCAGAGCCATCTGGATATAAGAGCTGTAATATTACGTCATTTTTTATCATAAGCGTTAAATAGATGGGAAGCTTTTGTTCTTTCTCATAAGAATCAGCCTACATTAATATTTTTTAAATAAATGTTTGTAAATAAAAACCTAAATAACGCATTACATCAACACGCGTGAAGTTTATTCCAGCTAAGGTAAGATTAGGAGGAGGATCAAAGCTGGAATCGGAATCTCGGATGAGAGTAGTACACTTCACCGGAGTTATCTCGAAGCCGACTACACTTAGCGAGTTAATTAATTCTTCAAGAATAGGTTGAATTGTAGTAATGTCCCGGGTAATTCGAATAATATCATCAGCATAAGTAAGAATTAGAGGTCATTGTAATTCATCTTGTTGTTCCAATCTTAATTCAGGATATAAATCTGATACGGTGACCAAAACTTAATTTCAAATAAAATACGTGATGAAATAGGACAGCCCTGTTTAACCCCTTTAGTTTTCCTGATTTTCTCAATACAAATATTGTACCATTTAATTGAGGTACGTTCCCAAAAACAAGCCTTGATGTTACGATTAACCAAATAGTGTGGTACATATTGCTGTAAGCATTCGGAAACCGGTTAGATCTACTGTATCAAAGGCTTTCGATAAAGCAATTGATAACACATAAATACAATTACCTGCGCGCCACTTATTGTCTCGAACGCGTCTTATTCTAAACATATGATCTTTTGAAGATCGATTACCCAGGAAAGCTGCTTGATATGATGATGGTAAATTTAAATGTTCATCTAACCGGTTGAGAAGTAGTTTTGAATGTATTTGGTAAGCTACATTGCATAAAGTAATTCTTTGGTATTCGTTATTGGTTTTTTTACCTTCGTAATTAGAACTTGTATGGTTTCAAGCCACTCAGAAGGAGGATCATTGTTTATCCAAACTTTTTCAATTACTGAATGTAATACTGTGGGCAAAAAATAGTAACAATAATTTTAAAGTTCTTTATTTATTTCTCCAAATCTATTTCGTCCCCTTAAAGTAATCCCCTCGGCCTCAATACACTTGTGCCAACGTTTTTTCCAATCCTCGAAACAGTTGTTAAAGTCAATTTCCGGAATATCATCCAATGCGCATAGAGATTCACGTTTAATGTATTCAATTGACTCAAAACGGCTTCCCCGGAGCAGTCGTTTGAGTTTGCTGAACAGCCAGAAGTCACACGGAGCTAAATCAGGCGAACACGGTGGTTGCGGAACTATATGGGTGGAATTTTTGGCGACAAAATCACGTAAACCCAATACAGTATGAGAAGGTGCATTATCGTGGTGGAAAAACCAAGAGTTGTCGACCCATACATAATTCAGGCCTCTTTTTACGAATAGCTTCGCGCAAACGACGCATAACACTCAAATAGTGTTCCTTGTTGACAGTTTGGCCAGTCGGAAGGAATTCGGAGTGCACAACACCTGGATAATCGAAGAAAACTGTCAACATCACATTGATTTTTGACTTGCTTTGACGTAGTTTTTTCGGCTTCGGCTCACCTTTGGCACGATATTCGGCCGGTTGATTGTCTGATTCCGGGTCGTAAGCATAGATCCAAGACTCATCGTCAGTTATAATAGGTTTCATGACATCCTGGTAGTCGGAAAGCATTGTTTCACAGACGTCAACGCGACGCTGTTTCTCCAAAAAATTGAGTCAATGATCTTTCAAAATGGTTTTCACTGATCCTTCCGATATTTCAACGATGCCAGTAAAGCCTCTGACTGTTAATCGCCGATTCTCGAGCACCAAGTCCTTGATTTTATTAACTTGTTGATCATCAGATGATGTTGATGGCCGTCCTAGACGTGGTTCGTCGTCGACACGTTCTCGACCCTCTTTGAGCGATCTGTACCAATCAAAAACACTTGCTCGCGACATACAATTATCACCGAAGGCCTTTTGCAACATTCTGAACGTTTGGGCACCACCTTCTTTGTTGAATAATTTCACTCATTGTAAAAATCGCCGTATGCACTTTTTGTACTGCACAAAGACAAGCGTATACTAAACACTAATGATTATTTTGATGTGGCATTTGGCACAGATGTCACTGACAGTCATACCAAGATAGGAAAAAAAATATTTCGACGAATGGTTTTCCGCGCGAAATTTAATTTAAAAAGTCTTACTACTTTTTGCCCACAGTAGTACACCTTGGATTATATTGTCTTCGCTCGCTGGAGGTCCTAATCGACAGTAATCATATTCGTCAATTAAAGAAGGCCAGATTCCTTCGATTTTTTTTAATTCACGAAGCCATGAAAATATAAGAATGTTGGTTCCTGTAGTTGTATTGTTCTCTCTTTTATAAAGTTTAAAATATTGATAAGTTTTGCGAATTCGATCGGATGGTTTGTAATTGGTTAAGTTTTTGTAAAATTTGTACTGCACAAAGACAAGCGTATACTAAACACTAATGATTATTTTGATGTGGCATTTGGCACAGATGTCACTGACAGTCATACCAAGATAGAAAAAAAAATATTTCGACGAATGGTTTTCCGCGCGAAATTTAAATTAAAAAATCTTACTACTTTTTGCCCACAGTAGTACACCTTGGATTATATTGTCTTCGCTCGCTGGAGGTCCTAATCGACAGTAATCATATTCGTCAATTAAAGAAGGCCAGATTCCTTCGAATTTTTTTAATTCACGAAGCCATGAAAATATAAGAATTTTGGTTCCTGTAGTTGTATTGTTCTCTCTTTTATAAAGTTTAAAATATTGATAAGTTTTGCGAATTCGATCGGATGGTTTGTAATTGGTTAAGTTTTTGTAAAATTCTTGACATTCGAGTAATCGGTGTTTATTATAGGCTTGCATTAATAATTGCCTGGCGCTCTTTAAAGATCTCTTAGCATTTGAGTCATGAGGGTGACGATTTTTATAGTGTCTGGCGCTTTGGAAAGCAGCAAGTGGTCTGCGATGCTTAGGAGTCAAGGCATATAAAACATTTTGGACAGTTATCTTAATCCTGTCAATTATTGTATTCCAATGATCATTGGTTTCATTCTTGTTAATAGAACTCCCATATGTTGTATCAAGTTGTTTTAGAAATTTAGTTTTAATACTATCATTTTGTAATAGTCCTACGTTTATAGATCTAAAAGTGCATTTAATCCACATAAGGTAATGGTCGCTTAATTCAGGATATAATATATCTACCTTAATGGAATTTATAAATATTAAATGTGGTTTTTGTCGTGTTAATATATGATCAACCTGGGATCGACTATGTCCATCCGTCCAGGTGTAAATTGGCTTGTGTCTTCCTTTGGTGGTCTCAATAAAAATATTGGCTGAACTGACGAGAAGTCCTAATGAAATACCATTTTCATTGGATGTATTATGGAATAAATCGGTGCCAATGTTAGCAGGATTCCAACAATCATTGGCACCTAGGCGGGCATTAAAATCACCTTACACAACTGTATTCGGTGATGCTAGAGAACTGTCAATTATTGAGGATAATGTGAAGAATATTTTGGATGGACGTCGACGATTATATTGTGAGGTTTGAGGTGGAACATAGATAGACATAAAGAGGATTTCTCCTTAATTGGGTAAATGTCCTAGCACCTTTGACGCATAGTAATAATTAATACGTTCAGCACGAAAAAATGATTTCTTTCTAACTAATATTCCTTCGCCGCGCAGTTTAGTGTAAGTAATGTTAGATAAGTACCATATATAATTTTCTGAGGAACACATACCTGAACTCATATTGATCTCCTGGATACTACAAATGTCGATATCATTTTTATATAAAATAGAGTCAATTTTGTCGCGCTTTTGGGTATGATTAATTGCTCGAATATTCCAGGTGTCAAAACAAAGGTAACTAGATATATTAGATATTAGACTAGGACTATATCCGAATTAACTAACAAACAATCTTCATTTCTCGGAGCGAATATGACGGAATTTAAAATTTTATTATTTTTAATATTTGATGGAATATCACCAAAAACATCTCGAATACTGTTGCTCGGTTCACCAATTAAATTGTATGGAATTTCAATCAAATCTCTACCCAAATCAATAAAATTTGGCAATGCGTCATTTCCAAGTAGTTTAAGAAATTCAATAAATTCCACTTCATGCGACAGAGCTCGCATGTTCTGCTGTAGAGTAAACCGTCGAAATTGTGGGAATAAGTTCCACGAAACGATACAATTTTCAATTAATTCAGTAGGTGAACCGTGAGGAATGACAGGCAAAATTTGCCGAAAATCTCCACACAATAAAATAGTTTTACCACTTAAGGTTTTGTTTCTATTTTGAACATCGCTTAGATCATTTAATAATCGATCAATGGCCTTCAAGACATTAAGTGGACACATCATCAATAATAATTGAAGCGGATTTTACGAAATTTGCTTGATTACTAACAAGTGATATACTCGAAACCGAATTCTCTCAAAATTGGTAGTTTGGTAAATGGAAATTGGTATTTGGTAATTTAAATATATTATGTAATGTTCTAAAGTGTTTCCACAGCCTGCATAAGATGTTAAAACAAATACATTCATACCAGTATCATGATGCATCACTTCACGCAAAACTGCGTCTATAACATTGCGTTGTTCATTATTTGCAACATCGTAAAACTCAATAAAAAGAAAAGCAGCTTCATCTGTATCGAATTCATAGATAACTCTAAAATCGTGCGCACGTAATGGTGTTGGAAGACCAACTTGTTTACATGATGTATTATGAGACATAAATATTTCTTCTAACTCAAGTAATGCAAAATTGTATGAATCATTTTCAGTTTGATTTCGGATAAAATCTTCACTCAAATCTTTTTTAAATTCTTTCCATAATGCTAATGCATTCCCAGGAAAATTCAATGCACAAATGAATCCAAACAATTCTCTTAGCTGTTCGGTGTTTTGAATTGAACTGCTTCTAGTAAACAACGCGCATGACATGCAGCAGTAAATGTCGGATATGCAACCCCTTCATAAGTCCTCAAATCATCAAAATTTTTAGGGCCACGAACCTGAAGTAATAATACGCGCAAATGAAATAGTTCCACATTTTTCGGCGAAACAACATACAATCGTGAAATTACTTTTTCACGTCCACGTTTACGATCTTGCCATCTGCCAGTGTACAATAAATTATTGGCACGATGATCAACTGAATTCAGATGGAAAAAAGCTAATAATTTGATTTCCCTTACATTAGCTGCCACTTCGTTTTCTTCTCCGTGTCTGTAGTACACATTTTGCCTTTTAGGTAAATTGCAATCAAATCTAATTATCGAATGTATTTGATAATGCATTGGAAATTCAAATATTCTCCAACATGCTTCTGTAGAACCAACAAACCGTCCACTCAAAAAATTCTGAATTTCATCTATTTCCAATTCTCCATTAATTTGATTATTAATAACCCCAACCTCTAAAACAGCACAATCATATCCCTTGTAAATATACTTGTAAATATATTTTACGCTTTTAACAGTTGTACATATTTCTACGTTGATATGACAATTAAATTTGGCCAAGAGAAATATGGATTATAAGGCAGAACGTAGCGATTATCAACTGAATTCCCTCTGACTTCGACGCTTACACCGTTATCTCTACTTCTGCAAACAGGACAGCCATTAATATTATCTACAGTTTGTTCCGAAAAATCTTTGGGAAAAATTTTAATACATTTGCCATCTCTCATACACACAAATGACCGCACACGGTCCGTGAATCATATGATTTAAAACGAATTCATGTAGCTTTGGGTGTGTGTTTATGTTCGGAATTTCTGCACTTACTATAGCTGCGTTTTCTTAAATATGGTATTCGAGACCGCGATAAAATATAGGGAAAATACAGGGAAATGTAGACAAAAAAAATTTAGAACAACAACTTTAACTAACTTCAAGTCAATCATTTTGACATTTAATTTTTGGTTTATAATTAAACACGATACTATCCAATATTAAAATAAGTTAGTTAACTTCACCAGCAAACATTAGGAAATCCACTTTTTCTTATTAAAAACACAATTCAGTCATTTCATTTTCGTTCTTTCACATTTCCAGTTGTAAATGAAGTAAGGAACAATCAAACAATTGTGTACTAAAAAAATTTCCCTCTTTCGTCAGTTCAGCAATTATTAAATTTTTTGATGAACTCGGTTGTACTCTACATAATATCCAGAGTTGTTCAGAGTTGTTGAGAACAAGCATAAATAAACTTTATTCGACAATATAATGCAAGATATTGACTTAGTATAACCTCTTTAGGTTTCGATTGAATAAATTCGAAGCACAAAAATTTTAATAATATGTGAATTGTTTAAAAAATCAAAATATAATTTCTAGAGGTCTAGAGCAGCTGTTTCAAAAAACGCAGCATATTTCGTCTAATATTGTGGGCAAAAAATAGTAAGACTTTGTTCATAATTTTAAAATTATTTATTTATTTCTCCAAATCTATTTCGTCCCTGTCCCCCCCAAAGTAATCCCCCACGGCCTCAATACACTTGTGCCAACATTTTTTCTAATCCTCAAAACAGTTGTTAAAGTCAATTTCCGGATTCGCCTCCAATGCGCGTAGAGATTCACGTTTAACGCCTTCAATTGACTCAAAACATTCCCGGGAGCGCTCGTTTGAGTTTGCTGAACAGCCAGAAGTCACACGGATGTAGACCTAAAAGCTGAGGACGATAGCAAATTGCACAACCATACAGGAACGGAAATTTTAAACAAGACCACAAGGCCTTTATATTGGAACATACATTTCTGAATTTAATGAGGTTACTGGGATATTGTGCTGAGATAAAATTGATTTAGCGGTAGCTCTCCCATTTTGGCAGAATACGATTTATTGTATTCAATTCCCGCTTTGGAGTAAGGAGTTTACCGAAGTCCAGAACATATGATTTTTAGAACTCCACCCAATCTTTTACTTTCATTTCTTTCCAATACATTCGGCGTTATTTTTGCGCTACCTGCGTGTATTCATGTACATACGTACATGTTATGGGAGAACAATAATAAAAATGAAAAACTTCCTGCTAAAAATTTTCGTTTTCGGTTTTTGTTGTTGGTGCTGATGTTGGCTTATTTTCGTGTTGTTGTGTTATTTGTATATTTGTACGTATTATTCATGACAAAACAATTAAAATAAACATTCTAAAGAAAGTTAGCATTTTTTAATGTTCAACCCTGTTTAAATTGTGTGGGTGTCATGAATTTGTTTATATGTAATTTTTTGTTCTAAATTTAATTAAAATCTTCCCGCTTTATGTTATGAATGATATTTCTAGAGCCATGATACAAAGAGATGTATAAGATAAAACAATATAAGCATGTATGTTACGAAGGAATGTGCATTATGCAAAACAATTTAGAAAAATGTTACGTCGAAATAAAGCCAGAATTAATCGGAGTTCCCAAACGTTATTAACGTAGGTTTTTTTGGCAAAGCGGATTCGAGGTTCCACCGATCGTTAATAAGCAGGAAAAAGGAAAAATTACTTATAATATTGCATGATGTATTTAGATTCAAGCTGATCACAACGAGAACACTTGAAGGACGATTAGTTTAGTTACTTGGATGGTTCGCAAATGCAATTACATACCTACATGCATGCATCAAATGGAATAATTTTTAACAGCCACGCACAAGTATATCGAGCAAATCTAAATGCAGACACAGTTTAACGTAAGACAGTGTGAAACCCAAAAAGGAGTAAGGAGTCAGTATAAGACAGTGGATATAGTGGTAAAGTGACACAAAGAGTTAAAGGTCAAGTAGTTTATAAATAATGTTTGTCACCTTGCACCTTAATTGTAAGATAACAATCAATAATTATAATATTTTGATGAAGTGTGCACTACGAGTATTAAAGAGATTAAATGAAGAATTTTTTTGTATCCGAATATACACACTTCATTTAAAGCCTTTCGTGCCTATGTGTGCCGGTCTGATTAAGTTGCTGTCTAGCTATTAGATGGTTGTCTAATCACATAAATTATTTATCAGTATATGGACCACCGAAGATGTTTTTTACTCAATTCTATTCCTTTTTTTTTTTTTATTATCTCTGCATTCTGTTCTGGGCCAAAGCTCATCCCAACTCTTTCACGGTTAGCTTTTTCCGTCCTTACTTTTACACCAGTGTGTAGGCCAATTCGAGGACGTACGGTCATAGGTCCGATTTTGTCACCATCTGCATATTGCACAGCTCCATGCCAGCCTATACTGGCATGGAAGATGGGTCGGCCCATGAGTTTTGCACTCCGACAGGGGGTCATAGATGTGTTCCATTTCATCACAGATCTGTTGATGAAAATTCCTTTTTGCATCCTGCCCCTATCGGGATTCGAACCCGGTACCTCCCGATCCAAACGCCAAAGCTTTAACCACTGTGCCATTTGGTCGGTCTCAATTCTATTCAAAATTATAAATTAAGTTGCACACTATTCAGATACGTGTAAATTGCAATAATAATTTCTTCAACCTAATTTTAATTTTTATAAGAAGTTTTTAAATTAAAAAATTTTATTTAATTTAAAATCTCTAATTAACTATAATCATCTATTTAAAGATCGGAATTCCTACTAATAACAAATAAATTTTAATACAGTAAACGCTCGATTTAACGGACCCCGATTTAACGGGCGCTCGATTTAACGGACAATTCCCATTTTTCGGTTGCCGGTTATGATGGGATTGGGTCCAGAAATTGCATCCAGAAATTCTGGAATGTGGCCAACCCCAACAGAACTCGATCAATTTTTAACTGATTATGATCGGATTCGGTATGTTGGATGTAAATGGTATTCATAAATGATTTTGGGAAGGAATTCTGAAATATGGCCACCTGGGACGGAACTCAACCATTTCTTAACCTATTATGATGGGATTGAGTATGTTGGATGGAAATGGGATTCTTAATTGATTTTAGGAGAAAGTTCTGGAATATGTCCACCTGGGACGGAGCTCAGCCATTTCTTAACAGATTATGATGAGATTGGGCATGTTGGATGGAAATGGGATTCTTAAATGATTTTGGGAAGGAATTCTGAAATATGGCCCCTTTGGACGGAACTTGTTCAATTCTTACGCGATTATGATGGGATTGAGTATGCTGGATGGGAATGTACTCCATAATTGATTTTAGGAAGAAGTTCTGGAATAAGAGCACCTGGGACGGAACGCCGCCATTTCTTAACCGATTATGATCGGAATGGGTATGTTGGATGGAAATGGGATTCTTATGAAAAACATCCAATAATATTGCCCAAAGGCCACAAGTTGCCAAGATTGCTCATCAAAGAAGCTCAGGAATTGATTGAAATAATCTGCGATAACATGGACGTTACATACAAAGAATCCACCTTATCTACTCCGTTCTTTACCACGGATGAACTTCGAGTAATTTGTGAACGATATGAGAAATTACGGGTCCAGAAGGCTAAACATATTGGAAGTGCGACGAAAACTCCGAGATATGTTAACGTTAATGAGATAATTGATGAAGGTTTTATGGGAAGTTTATGGGTTTTATGTTTCTCTGAATCGATTAAAAGCAATTAACACCAAATTGTTTACCCACACGGCAGAAACATGGTACTGGGGATACGTACGAAAATTTCCCAACGCGTCATATTTCCAAATAAGATAAGCGCTTTTGGATAGATTTAGCACTACCGAATCCAATCGGGCATTGCGTAGGTATATCCAGAACAAGAAACAAGCTGAACGCGAAGCACAATCAGATCACATTTTAGAAATGGAGACTCTTAACGGTAGACTTATAAGGCCGTTCTCGGAAACGGAATTCATTAAAATAATCCGCGATAACATGTGCTCTTCTTTACCACGGCTGAATTTCGAGTAATTTGTGAATGATATGAGAAATTATGAGCCCAGAAGGCTAGACATATTGGAATCGTGACGAAAACTCCGAGATATGTTAATGTTAATGAGGGAATTGATGATGGTTTTATGGGAAGGTCCCAAAATCGTACCTTTGCGAACCCATAATCATATTATGAATCACCGCAAGCGACGTATTCACGGGTGTATCCCTCTCTAGGCCAATAATACGCCTTGGCGAACGGAAAAATACAAGAGAAACTCCCTTACCTTCAAATTTTTTGCTATGTTGGAACTGTCGCGATATGGGACATCGGTATCCGGACTTTCCTTGCCTCCTCCTCGGATATTCTGCTACGGATGTGGGAAGAACGGGATGGTTAAGCGTCAATGTCCTAGTTGCACCAAGTATAAGTCGGGAAACTCGTCCCCGGGCGTGAGCCTTTCGGGATCGACACGACCGGTACAACTTATTTCCTGACTAGTTCAATCCGAGAAACAATCAGCGCACCCCAAATGGAAAGTTCGTGAGGAATATCAAGCCTCCAGTCAATGTTAATTTAAAAAGTACCTACCGAATCAGAGCGGTAAGAATCCACTAGTACACATTCACACTTAGTGATTAATTCAAGTACATTTGTAAAATCTACTACCGACAAATGCCATCCTATCATTATTTTATGCTAAACGATCCACGGCCCTATCTTACTATAAATATTAGCGGATATGACATTCACAGACTATTAGATAATGGGGCGCCAATCAGCATCCTTGGAAAAGAATCAATACCTTTTCTCAAAATTAGGTATCCCATATAAAAAACTAACCTCAGTAGTAAAAATCGCGGATGGAACAAAGATATATCATTCTTTGTTCGGTTATACTGAAGTGCCCGTAAAATACAATGAAGTGTGTCACACGATACGGTTTTACCTAGTTCCTACTTTACAAAGTGTTGACAGTTGAAAATTCCTTCCCAAAATCTAGTACATTTTTCTGTGTTGTCACGCCACCATTTTTCGTTTAGCATATTGGCGTACTGCACATCTACAAAAGTTAATGCTATACGGCCGTGACTCAGTTACTCTATTACTTGAAATTACGTTTTAACGAGTACACAAAATTATGAATAAATAACTGCTTCACAAATCATTATCTCAACAATAATACACAAATAAAATTAATACTCTCTTCAACAATGTTTTACTTAAAGAAATTCCAAAGTATTTTCTTGTCCCCCCAATTTTCCTATCAAGACTTTTTCTAAGTATCTAACAATATAAAATTAATCATATTTTACCACAAAATAATAATAGTAATAAAGTATCTGGGGACATCAAATGAAAAACAACATATAACTTATTTGGGATGTTGCTGGAGTAGGTACTAAACTACCTCGTATATAGAAAAAGAAATTTTTGTACAGAAATTAGATTTACTTTACTTAATAAATAGGAATAAATTGATTGCCTTGGGAAATTATATTCGTATATTATTACGAATAGCGATATTGAACTAAAACATACACAAAACTTATGTGTAGACATGTATATAAAGTTTTGGTATCTACATACTCGTGTTTGTACATAAGACATTTTTATTCACTTCACTTACCACTCTTAAATACTAGATGCTGCATTATTCTCAAAAATTTACATAATTTTAAGAAATTTTCATCTTTTGTCATTTTTCAATCGAATTTCAATCAAATTACGCAATTTGTATCATTTTCAAATAAATTTCGTTACATACAGATTGAATAAAATTCAGAACACATACACACACACACAAAACAAAATTCGGGATAATAAAATAAACAGTTAAGAAGAAGTAGCTCAATGCTAGTATATCCTCCTATCAATATCCAAGTTACACAGTGAAGCAGTTAACAAAAAAGTGTAGAACTTTTTCAAACTTTTTTGTGTGCTTTCTCGTATAATATACGAGTATATACTCTTGTGTTCTTATTCTTATAGATTTGTATCTTTTTAGTCCACGAGCATGATGTTGACGATGGTGATGATGGGAGAAAGAGTTGAATGAAAATTTCTATATATACAAGAAAATTAAATGGAATAGAAAAAGAAATTCTTTTTCACTTTGCTTTGGTGCCGCTGCTGCTGCGGGTGGTGCTGCTATGCTTTTCTTCAATAAGTTTGCTATCTTGATTATTGGATTAAAGTGTATGCTTTAGAGATTTTATATTGTGAATACTAATAATTTGATTTAGTTTTAATGATGCCTTTAGTGTGTTTAGAATACAGTAGAAATTGAAAGCTTTATACTTTTTGTTGTTGCGATTTTTTTTAGATCATTATAATAGAATAGGATTAGCGTTGAATCAATTTCTATGTTGGTTTACTGTTGGGATTATTTTCAAAAGTTATAGCATTTGAAATTTTGAGCTGGTCCATATTGGAGTGCGAACCATGTATTGATTAACTTCATTGTTTGCTGTCGCAGCAGAGGCTTAGTTTTTTGCAAGTGAAACTGAGCGATATTTGAAACCAAATTTGTATAAGATAAATATTCCCCATTGTATATTTACAATTATTCTTAACTTATAATTAACAAGGTTAAACTTCACTTGCACAATGTTTCGATCTCTGGAACAAAGGTTCACAAACTTGAAAGGGCAGTGTAAATCAAAATATAGGCACTATTAATTTTTTTGTAAAATTAAAATAGAGGGCAAACGGAAGTGCTCTGTCACTCAGCTGATATAAATAAATAATTGTAGCAAAGCAGATAATTAACCCCAACAAACTGTACTTTAGTGAAGTTTCCGAAAAACTAAAAATGGCAAAAAACTAAGTGCTCTTAACCTTCACCGACCAAACTAGCCCGCCCCAATGAAACCTGTACTATAATTTGTTACACATTTATTACAATTTATTACAACAAATCCCGATTTAATTACAGTTACCGTTTTCGAGGAACGAGCAGTCGGTTTAGCTTACAATTAAACCTGCACCGCCAAAATTGTAACTTTTGATGTAGCTATGATATCGGGATGATTCTTGAACCAGAATTTATTGCAAATTAATTACATTGAATAAATTAGTTCAAGACCACCCCTATAACTATCCTAAGGGTAAATTTCACCCCAAAACGATTATATATTTCAAAAACGGCAATTTAACCAAATTTAATAGAAAATTCTACACCAGGCTGCCACAAGATTTTAGGAAAAATGTTGCAAGAAGTCTTGTCGAGAGTAGTTAAGCCCTTTCCAGATGTGTAATAAATTATTTTTGTGTCACGATACGCGGAATTGGCTCCCAACGGTAGAGGCCTCGAATAGGAAATTTAAAGATCGATTTTACCACCTTTAAAAATTTATTACACCAGACCGCCACCAGATATGGGGTCTAACGTTACTCTGTAGTCGTTGTAAAGGGTAGGTCAACCTTATACAGGTGTGTAATAAATTATTTTTGTGTCAGGTTACACGGAATTCACTCCCAACGGTAAAGGTTTGAAATTATTAATTTAAGGGTCGATTTTGCCACCTTTACTAATTTATTACACCAGACCACCACCAGATATGGAGTCAAATGTTACTCTGTGGACATTGTGGTGGGTAGGTCAACCTTATCCAGATGTGTAATAAAATGTTTTTGTGCCAATTCCGCGTATCCTGACACAAAAATAATTTATTACACAACTGGATAAGATTGACTTGCCCACCACGATGTCCAAAGAGTAACATTTGACTCAATATCTGGTGGCGGTCTGGTGTAATAAATTATTAAAGGTGGTAAAATCGACCCTTAAATTACCTATTTGAAGCCTCTACCGTTGGGAGCGAAAGCCGCGTATCCTGACACAAAAATATTTTATTACGCAACTGGATAAGGTTAGCCTGCCCACCACAATGTCCAAGGATTATTATTTGACTTAATATCTGGTGGCGGTCTGGTGTAATAAATTATTAAATGTGGTAAAATCGACCTTTAAATTAAAAATTTCAAACTTTTACCGTTCGGAGCAAATTTCGTGTAACCTGACTCAAAAATAATTTACATACCTGTATAAGGTTGACCTACCCTTTACAACGACCACAGAGTAACATTTGACTCAATATCTGGTGGCGGTCTGGTGTAATAAATTATTAAAGGTGGTAAAATCGACCCTTAAATTACCTATTTGAAGCCTCTACCGTTGGGAGCGAAAGCCGCGTATCCTGGCACAAAAATATTTTATTACACAACTGGATAAGGTTGGCCTGCCCACCACAATGTCCAAGGAGTAACATTTGACTCAATATCTGGTGGTGGTCTGGTGTAATAAATTATTGAAGGTGGTAAAATCGACCTTTAAATTACCTATTTGAAGCCTCTACCGTTGGGAGCGAATTCCGCGTATCCTGACTCAAAAATAATTTATGACACAACTGGATAAGGTTCACCTACTCATCGCAATGTCCAAGGATTATTATTTGACTTCATATCAGGTGGCGGTCTGGTGTAATAAATTATTACAGATGGTAAAATCGACCTTCAAATTAAAAATTTCAAACCTTTACCGTTCGGAGGAAATTCCGTGTAACCTGACTCGAAAATAATTTATTACACACCTGTATAATGTTGACTTACCCTTTACAACGACCACAGAGTAACGTTAGACCCCACTTCTGGTGGCGGTTTGGTGGTAAAATCGACCCTTAAATTACTTATTCGAGGCCTCTACCTTTTGAGCCAATTCCGCGTATCGTGACACAAAAATAATTTATTACACATCTGGATATGGCTTAACTACTCTCGACAAGGCTTCTTGCAACATTTTTCCTAAAATCTTGTGGCAGTCTGGTGTGAAAAAATTTATTAAATTTGGTTAAATTGACGTTTTTGAAATATAACGGGTGTATTTTTAGGAGGTTTGTTTTTCCGATAGATGTCGTTTTATTTTATGACAGTTGTTTTGACAGCTCAAAGTGGCATTTCTACTCAGTATTGTTTGGCAAATCATTATGAATAGGTTAACTCCAGAACAACGTTTTCAAATCGTGGAAATTTATTTTCAAAATCAGTGTTCAATTAAAAATGTTTATAGAGCACTTCGTGAATTTTATGGTGCACATAATCGTCCGTCAGAGACCACCATAAAGAACGTAATTACCAAATTTCGGTCTACATTCACTCTTTTGGATGCCAAGCCACCGACAAGAATGAGAAGAGTTCGTACAGAAGAAAATATTGCTGTCGTTGAGGCCAGTGTCGAAGAAAACGACAATTTATCGATTCGTCGTCGTGCTCAGCAAATTGGACTTTGTCCATCGACTTTATGGAAAATTTTACGTAAAGATTTGGGTTTGGTGCCATACAAAATTCAATTGGTGCAAGAATTAAAGCCACACGACCATCGTTTGCGCCGTGAATTCAGTGATTGGTCGTTAAATCAATTGAACGAAGATCCATTTTTTTACCGTAAAATTCTCTTCAGTGATGAGGCGCATTTTTGGTTAAATGGATACGTCAACAAACAAAATTGTCGCATTTGGAGCAAAGATAATCCACACGCCGTTCTAGAATTACCAATGCATCCTGATAAATGTACTGTTTGGTGCGGTCTATGGGCTGGTGGGATCATCGGTCCATATTTCTTTAAAAATGAGGAAGGACGACGCGTTACCGTGAATGGAAATCGATACAGAACCATGTTAAATGAGTTTTTGTTGTCAAATCTTGAAGATATGGATATGAATGAAATGTGGTTTCAATCGACTTATTGAAAGAAACTTTCAACGACAACATTATTTCGAGAAATGGTCCGGTGAATTGGCCTCCGCGTTCGTGCGATTTGACGCCACTCGATTACTTTTTGTGGGGATACGTGAAGTCATTGGTTTATGTGGATAAACCTCAATCGATTGACGCTTTGGAAACCAATATTCAACGTGTCATTGCTGACATACGCCCTCAAATGCTTGAAAAAGTGCTGGAAAATTGGACCTCCAGAATGACATTTGTGAAAAATAGTCGTGGTAGCCATATGCCAGAAATTGTGTTTAAATGTTAAATGCCAAAAAATTATCTACCAAATAAAAAAAAATTTTGGTCATTTCATAATTTTATATGTGTTTTATTCAAAAAAAAAATCGGCAACCTCTTAAAAACACACCCTTTATAATCGTTTTGGGGTGAAATTTACCCTTAAGATAGTTATAGGGGTGGTCTTGAACTAACTTAGTCAATGTAATTAATTTGTAATAAATTCTGGTTCAAGAATCATCCCGATATCATAGCTACATCAAAAGTTACAATTTTGGCGGTGCTGGTTTAATTGTAAGCTAAACCGACCACTCGTTCCTCGAAAACGGTAACTGTAATAAAATCGGGATTTGTTGTAATAAATTGTAACAAATGTGTAACAAATTATAGTACAGGTTTCATTGGGGCGGGCTAATTTGGTCGGTGCAGGTTAAGAGCACTAAAAAACTGTACAACAGCCCACAAAGTGTAAACCTACACTTTCAAAAAAAACTTGTTTTGTAAAACGAAATAAAATGCTAATAAAAATAAGTTCAAAATGGCAAGCTAATTTAGCCACAACAATGAGCCATAACCTTTCAATATATTTTCTAAAAACCTACATATTTATGCGGTGGGGAGTAATAGATTATTTTAATTTTAAAATTTTGCTATAGTAAAAAGTGTAGTGGCGGTTCAAAGATCAATTGCAAGGCATCGTAGAGATGTCTATGTTATCGGAGTAGATATTCGATCGGCTAGCAAGCAAACAATTTGCTAGTCGAAATCCTGGCTTTCATAAAATTTTTGTTTATTTTTGCGATTGCACAGTAAAATTTGCGGCTTCAAAAAATGAAGGGCCAATTTTTGTGTTATTTTACTGTGTAATTGGTAAAATTGATTGAACAGACAGGATTTCGACTTGCAAATTGCTTGCTTGCTAGCCGATCGAGTATCTACCCCATCATGGTTATTAGAACAATATCTGGCTATCACCCAGAATAACCCAAAATTTCATATAGACATCGCATGTATGCGTCAAATACAATTGCTTAGTAAAAAGTATTTTCAATATTTTTGTAATTTAGTCACTGCGCAGTCTGATGAGACCACCGAATTTTTTAATTTAAAGAATTCAATGTTTCATTAGTTCGAAACCAAACTTCCAACATGTTGGTAACCTGACCTCGATTTATTAAGAGCAGTTTGACTTGAATTGAATCTTTATTGTACCACAGAGGACTTGAAAGATGATCTTTTGGTGAGGGTTAAATACTGATTGTTTGATATATTCAAAAATTTCTGAGCAATAACAACCAGTCAACAATCAATGTTAGCCAATAGATTACTAATTTTTTCGAAATCAGCACTCCCATGTTCATATCAAAAGAAGATTGAGAAGGGAGGATGGTATTGGCGATCTATGGTGAATAAGACTAAATTAGCTTCGATAGCCTTTCTTAGTTATTTTGAATATAGCTGATCTAATATTACAGACACATTACTAGTTGCATACCCATAATTTCGGGATCATAATTTCCTAAATACGAACTCTCATCACACCACAATTTCTTTGCCTTCTCGTTTGGTTTTAAATAGTAATAGAGTAGGCATTGACAAAAATGTCAAGATTGACATTTAGTTGACTTTTAAATTGTCAGATATGACTTTTACATTGACATAACAGAAAAAAATTTGTTCCCGCCAACTAAATATCGCAATGACAAATAGAAAACTCAAAGAAAACTAGATTTACTTGGTAAACTATTAGTGTCCGGAACCTCCATTTTTGATGTATTTGGCGTTGGGAACTCAAAAATGTCTCGGGATGAGAAAAAATATCTCATTTCGAAACTTTGTATAAACCTAGTTGTAAAGCATGGTTAGGCATGACACATTACAACGAAATCATGATTAAGTCGAAACTATAGTTATGAAACCAATAGTCTGTCTATGGCATTACTATCCGTGCCTAAAGTTTCTTTTACAGTGTGTGCGTTCGTAGTATGTAATGGGTGGTCCAAGCGCGACCACATAAGATAAGGCAAATTCAAGACGCCAACGACAAAAATCTCATCCTATATCAATAATGTTAAACACAAATAAATCAAAAGCACTCATTATAAGCTGATAAGTGCCAACTAGACTAGTGGGGCAAATGTAGGGCCAGAGAATAAAAATATTTCTCCTGTTAGTGTTAATTCTCACACAAGGCAGCTTAATATTATCGATGTGGGAAATAGGAGCTGAACTGTCAAAGTCCATATCAACAATCAGAACTCTTCCGGTTATGCCTGCAAAGTACTAAATTACTATTTGTGATGAAAGCATTGCGCTGTCGGTATTTTTGTTAATCATGGGCGGAATTATATTAGGATTTGATCTAAACCAGGAGCAGTTCCTCTTCTAATGGAAAATAGGATAGTTTCTATTTCTTCCCGGGTTGGAGGCAATCCTAATGGCCAATGGTCTTTTTCAGTTATTAGTGGAATGGCGGAACCTGAGGTATTTAATAATAATTGCTCCCATCCTGACAAAGGAATATATGAACTTGCCACCTTATTAGAATTTTGTCTATATGAACGAATAAATTGGTATGTTTGGCGGAGTCGACTAAAAGGATTTACATCGTTTAAATTTCGGAAAAACTCTCTACATTCTTCTGCTTTGGATTTTCTAAATTCTTGATGAGCATTAAATCGACAATTTCTGATCAGATGAGGATTACGGGGTGTCCTTCTCAAAGCAGTTTTTAAAGAAGTTATTGCTGTTTTCTGTCCCTTAGTCAGTGGCTTGTCTAGTTAAAATTAGGTCTGATGAAGCCTTTATAGAATGTACTAAACTCCTCCAAACTATTTCAACTGTTGTTATCATTGGGAAATTGAGAGTACGATCTAATATTAAACCATTTCTAACCAGGAATTTTATTACGTTGGATTGATACTGTTTTAGGATAGCTGGATCTTTTAATAAATCAACTCTCCATCTTCTAAAATTTTCAGTTTCGTAGTTTTCATGTGGGTGAGTCAGATTGTACTTTGATTACATGTCCAAATACTAATTTATGATCCGGAATAAATTTCTTTACTATTTTACCTTTTACCTTGACCGGACAAGTGGTGCAGTGGTTAAAGCTTCGGCACAGAGGCTAGATGCAAATCGAATTTTCATCATCGATTACGATCGGTAATGCTAATAAATACAACTAAGACCCTCTGATGGAGTGCAGAATTCCGTGTCACGCGCCGACCCACCTTCCATGTCAATGTACAGGTTGACATGGAGCTTGCAATGTGCAGGTGGTATACTGTAGTTGTGTGAGTAGGTGAAGTAGGTGGGTTAATGATGTGGAGTGAATCCACTGAAACCTGAAATAAAATAATACCTTTTACCCCTTCGTTTCAAATTTTTCCAAAAATGTGCCTTTTACATGCTTTATCTCTAATAATGATTTTCCGGGGTTGAACAATATATGATCTAATTGGGATGATGATTTAGGGCCTTTCCAAGTAGTAAGGCAGGATCTACGACCAAAAGTGGTACAAATTGATAAACTATTCTGCAGTGCAAATTCAATTAATATATCGCCACGCTCATCAGTTTCTTGATGATATAAATTTTGCCCTAATATTTTTTTATGTGATAAATTCAATTGATCCAATCCTATATGAGCATTAAAATCGCCTAAAATGCAAACAGCTCGTGTTAAGAGATGTGAAATTGTTGAATTAAAATCTGACCGGAAATGGGTACAAATTAGCAATACTTCACTTAATCCTTTGACATCTATGATTGCAAAACATAATCTTTCTGATATACCTTTGATAACGCAGTTTTAATCCACAATTTTGTTTCACTAATATTCCAACTCCGTTTTTAACTCCACGGTTTCGTACAGTGAAGGGCATCACTCTTTTTCTATGACTCAAATACTAATTATAATGTGTGGAGTGTTGATTTGAAGCGCAACTGAATTTGTTTCCTGTATAGCTACAATATCTATTCCAACTTTAACTAATGCTTTATCGATTATTAATTGCTTTGAAACCGTAGCACAACCCCGAACATTCCATGTTCCTACACAAAAATTAGTACGTTTAGTTATTATGAGAGGTAGTTTGTTGTTAGACTTGACTGAATGGAAAGGAATGAACTAGAATCAGTCTGTATTTGCATGAGGTGACTAATTGAAGGCGGATGAATGGGGGGGGGTTGTTTAAAGAATATTTTCTACATAATCCATCATAATGATTGTTATTAACGTAAAGTACTCGAAATATTTTTTCAACTGAAGTACCAAAGATTAATGGAGTTGTATTGACTTGATATACTTCGATTTTGGCCTGATATATTTCTGATGTAGCTTGTAATATTTCCTCACCACCCCAAGTATTCTCACGGGCAAGTTCAATAAGAAATAAATTAATTAATTGATCGCTAGCTTCTAATTCAGGCCATTTTTCCTTGGCTGACTCGATTAAAACGGTTTCATAACGTGTAACATTACGGCGAATATGATTGACAGCTATCTCTCTAAGGTTTTTTGCATGATTCCTATACTCACTACGCCATTTACGACAGGATATTATTTGGGTTACTAATGAGGAGAATAAGCAATTACCATCGGGAGGCACTTGTATGATTGAATAATTTTGAAAATTATTCATGATACCGTAAAGAACAAAATATTTTTACAGAAATTAAACTTTTTATTAGTGCTTATTAGGAGGTTATAAATATCTTCTAACAAAACTTACCCAAATAGTTGATAATTTCAGAATAATCGGATAACACAAATGTTATTAAATATTTAATATGAATTGAATATTATATATTAAATGATTTTTATTTATTTTTTAATTTTATTTTAATAATTAATTTGTTTTAACTTTATACACTTTAATACTGATATCTTTATAATAAGACGTACGTTCAGGTTGACGACAGAATTAAAATAGAAGGACGCTAGTGAATTTAAATTTACAAATGGAGGATTTTATAATTAATTAATTTGGTGGTAGATGTCACTTTGATTTGTGAATATTTACTCCGTTCTTCCGCTAGGTGGGTCATTTTACATAAAAGAGACAAGGGATTTACAATTAATTAAATGACTTTTATGCATTCTAGGCTCGAGATATTTCTAGAACGTTTTCTAAATTAAATTCGTTCATTAATTATTTAAAGTATAATTCTATAAATTGAAATTTTGTTGAAAGTCCTGACTTAAATCAATTAAGTTGTCAGCAAATATAATTCAAGTTATTTAAAAAAAAAAATAACATACCGGAAGGTCAGGGAAGATTGTGATTGCCACATTCTTGATCAGGAGGTCTTGTTAATTACCTATGCTTTCAGCATAAACTCAATACAATCAAATAACGATCCAAAGACTTTTTGCTATGGAATGTTGTTTTTCGACGATCTCTTCTGGTTGAATTCAGGTTATGTTTTAGTGAAGTTGTGTGAACGTTAGGCATAAATTAACCTTGCTTTTAGTTGAATGAATTTAAATATAGGTAGCTGGATGACAATACCGAATTTAAATTTTTTCACAATATCAACGGAATATTTAGGTCATCATATGTAAGATAATACTACCGAGTCATTACGAACGTGAAGTCCCTCAGTTAGGTGGTGTTGGATGGGAAGATAGGGAAGAATAAGGTTACACGCAGTATATGATGAGATAACCCATAGATGTGAATTAAATAACCTAACCAGTCTATTATGACTGATGCCGAATACATGTGATGAATACTAGTATCCTTTACCTCAACCACAACTAACCCAAATTAATAAACTAACAAAATCTAATCTAGAGTGTGAATTTAATTGAAACTAACATTTTAATATATTTAAGTAGTTAGAAAATGACTTTGCTGCGTTTCGCCCTAGTTATTTCTGTGACTAACATCCTTTCCTAATCAACCTTATCTGTTAAGAATGCAAGCAGGGCCTGGGCCCGCATGATGCCGAAATATTATTCGCTTTCAGATATAATTTGTTATTTGATTGTTGATATTTCAGGATTATGGTAACGTACCTAGGATCGCCGTTATGGCTGGCCTGTACGCCTCTATCATATCATATCATATCATATAATATCATGGGCGGAATTATATTATGTGGGGATGTTGCTGTTTTATTTGATTTGCCGAGAACTGTTTCGAGTAAAAGTTCCTGCGCAAGGTTGCGTGTATTAGGTATGGGTCTGCACTGTTAGTTAATAAATAATCGCTATCTTCAGTTATTTAGGCCGTAGGGGTAGTAAAAATCAAAGGATTGTTTTGAAAATTTTGACGGTTTTACTAATTTGCTAGCATAAAAATAGAGTGAGACCGATAGTAATTTTGCTGAATTACTGTTCTTTTAGCAAAACTAGATTTGTTAAAAAATAAATTGAATTCAAATATTTCTTAATTCTAATTTTAAAATTGAAAAACATGTTTGACTGCCACACCGCATAAATATGTTGGCTTCTAACTGGTGATCCTTACTACACGTGTATATAGTTAAAATTTAATCAGGATATTTGTAACACTTTTAAGCTTTTGTAATTCTTTTTTCAATTTGTCGGAAACTTCATGCTACCACAAACTGTTTGTTCTTCTGATGAATTAAAAAATGTTCTGTACAAGCAGAACACTTAAACGTACAATACGCTATACCGCCGAAGTAAAAAAAAAATAATTTTTAAAAAATAGCTGCGTGTGTGCTTGTGTGTGTGCATGGTATCGTGCAAGGTTGTTGTGTCTACTCGACGGCTTGAAACTTCATAATTCAAATTGTTTATAAATATGGACATCCCAGTGATTAATAGCTAAAATCGACGTCCCTAAAGCTACAAGAACCAACCAAGCTAATTAAATACTTTATTTAAAAATGTTGGGTTCATTATGCTAGCTTTCGAAAAAGTTAGTACCGACCAAATGTCGGCCGACCCATCTTCCATGCCAGTAGAAGCTGGCATGGAGCTATGCAATGTGCAGATGGTAATAAAATCGGACCTATATCCGTACGTCCTCGAATTGGCCGATACAGGCGTAAAAGTAAGGACGTAAATAAACAAACCGCGAAAGAGTTGGGAGAGCCTTGGCCCCAGAACAGATATCAGAGATAAAAAAAAAGTTAGTAGCACCAAAAAATGGTTTAAAACAGTTGGAAAATTAAAGGCTGATGTGACCCCATTAAGTTTGTTTTGGTCGGATCATTCTAGATAATTTATTAGGTTTTCCAATTTAATGCTAGAAGAGCCCAAAAGAAAAATGAGATCAAAATCGAAATTAAGATCTACCTTCAAACAGATAATGTTTACCTAATAATTGGCCAACAAATGCCATATTAAAAAATTAATTAAATTAAATTAAAACACGCAAGACTAAATCTATTGACACATAAATAATTTTAGGCTCATTGTGGTCTAATCAATTGCCTCATTAAAATTTTTAAGTCGGACTCGTTATTGATCAAGCTTTAAGTTTTGTAATTTAGTGTCAGTTTTAGCCTTATTTTCGATTTGGGTTCTGCTAGATTTAAATTATATAACAAATTTTTAATGAGGCATTCAATAGGCCATAATGAATGACCCTAATGCTGTACCAGCACTTGCAGCACAATCCAATGAAAATAGTACTAGAATTTTTTACAAATTTATTACAACATATCGGCATAGTTCAACCCCCCAAAAGACGACCTCTAAACGGTGCCATTTCACAACCGTATTTTCCCCTCCCCTAATGGGAGCAACCGTTTAAAATTGTATTGTACTGGGGGTGATACTAGAAGTTTTCACAAAATAAATTACAATAAATTGGAATAGTTCAATTTCCTAAATCCGCCCCTAGCAAATGAAGCACTTTAAAACAATATTTCTCTATATAGGCCATGGTCTTGCTATAAATGAAACGAATAAACAAATATGCATGAAAATATTACGAAAGCTCATATAATGCATCGAAGTAGATTCCTGTGCAAGAAATAGGTACCCCTGGGGCCCTATTTCTGAATACGAAACGAAAACGAGAGTACTATAGATTCATATTTGAATTGAATCAGATTTGTACGATACTTATTTAAGAATTGAATAGGAAACTAGTACTTTCGTTTTCGTATCGTATTCAGAAGTAGGGCCCCTGGATTTATTACAACAGCCCTCCTATGCAAGAAATGAAAGAAAACTTCAATGAATTATATTCGATTTTTGTGGGTGTTGGCGGTTGTAATAAATTCAGGGATATCTATTTCTTGTACAGGAAAGTAATTCGATGCATTATGGTCGATATTTGTGAATATGAACTTTCGTAATATTTTCATGCGTATCCGTTATCCGAGCTGTTTCGTCTTAATTGTGGGTAAATTGTTTCATTTATAGCAATCCCATGGCCTATACAGAGAAATATTGTTTTAAAGAGCTTCATTTGCTAGGGGCGGATTTAGGAAATTGAACTATATTCCAATATATATTAATTTATTTTGTGAAAACTTCTATATAGTATCACCCTCAGTACAATACAATAGTAGTTTTCTAGGGGTTTAATTATGCCATTTTATTCTAGTGCCACCCTCGGCACTGTACAACAAAAGTTCATATAAATGGCAAACTCTATGAGCTGCTGGAATACTCGTCCTGTCTCTTGCTGCTTCGCGAGCGATAATCGTCTTGGTATTTGACGGATCGGAAAAGCGTTTCCTGTACCGATTCTATGTTGCACAATATTAGTTTTTCCTAATTAGTCATTATTAAGAGCGCATACATCGGCTAACTCATCCAGTGTTCCTAATGCGACATCTAACTGTTTTGTTGGAAGATGGTTGCACAGTGAGCGAGTGATCTTCTTATGCCTATGGTTTGGTGGTCGACGACATTATTTCGTCTGGCAATTAGCTATATAATTAAATCCTTCAGCTATATACCAAAGACCGTATCTTTTCCGATTTCATGGTACTTTCTGATGGAATTTTACCAATGTTCCCACACCTTCCCATTTTGGCATCTCCAAGGCCATTGCCAATCTTCGCGTATATAACATTTTCGGACATCGATGGTATCTCGACCCTGTTTTCGATTATAACTCGGAATGCATTTTGTTCACTTCTTTTTATTTGATGGGGACTTCTAAATTGCTCCATTTTAGTACCTGGTTTTCCAGATCCACGATCATCTGGTATTTCTTCATAATATCCATTCATTACATTCATTAGTTGTTCTAGCTATGATTAACCGATTTAGAACCGAATTCCGCCGATTCACGAGTTGCTGTTAGCACTCATGTATTACTTTTGTAATCCGCCCTTATTTGTGTGATTTTAACGGAGTTCTTGGGGCATTTTTCCCCTCCACCAGCTTACACCTCTCATAACTGCTGTAACTTAGTTTTGCGGAACCATGTCTATTAAATGAGATATGTGTTTTCTCTCTTAATTTTGTACAACGTCTAATGACTTACAATTTCTCGTGTAATGCTCGTGTTGTTGAAATCGGAAATATAGAGACGGGAAATGCGATCATTTTCTTTCGGTATCTCAAAGAGCTAACCGTGGTTTCCATTATCTCATATTGCCTTTATTTGCGTGATATCCTCCGAATTCAGCTTGTGCAACCTTACTGTTTCAGTGGCTAAATTTGCTCTGGTTGCCTCATACTCTAAAGCCAATGTCAATACTTCATTAATAATTTTACCTCTAGTACACTGGTTCTTAAATGAAGTTTCAGATGGTCGTTCTTGACAGCACTGATAAACGCAAGTGCACTGTTGTAAGGCTTGACGCACTAATTTCGTTACATCTCTTTCCAGATTTTGCAGACTTTCCCCGCGTAGTTGCCGCTTGCTTTGGAGTTTTGGATAATTTTTTGACATGTGACTTCGAATGTCCGAGGTTTTAAAATTCCTCTTGAGCTTTCGTCAACTTGGTCTGTCGAATTTTTTTATTTAGTTGGCCATGATTTGGCCAAATCCTTAAACTAACTATAATTTAGCACCTTGCTCAATGAAAAGTTGGTCAAATTTAACGCCTTGCTCTGTGCGAGGTTAATCTAATTTGGTACTTTGCTCTACTTGCATTGATGGTTTCTGTTGTTCAGAAGTAGAAGGCAGTACCGAAATTGTTATTTCTGTTTGCTCCATCGCTCCGCCTCCCTCTTTTTTACCTGTTATTCGCCTGGCTGGACTTTCTGCTCATCGTTTGGGGTAACTGGCAGCATCCCTGATGGTCGTCGGCGGTGCTTGTCTCGATCTACGCCTCAGCATCCTGTTCCAAAGCGCTCTCAAGTCTCGAAAGCAGATCGTTTTATTGACTTACGTTGAAAGCCCAAGGCTCTGCTGATATTTTCAAAATCCAATTTCGAGTGTTCGATTCGGATTCGTACTGGATTTTTCAAATGAAACACTCAGCGTTTAAGCTACAAATTTTATTCCCCAACACCTTTAATTTCTTCAGCAATTCACTAATTTCACTATTTATTACTGTTCACTAATTCACTTTTACTTTTTACTTTTTAACTTGCACTGTTCACTGGCTAAATTACAACTGTGTCTGCGTCATTATATCTGGCGTATTCACGAACATTCTACGCTATCCATTCAACAAATCAACAAGACAAGGTTTTGATTAACGTCGTTGTTAATTCCAGTATTTTCCGTGATGGCTAAACCCACCGTTTACAATTGCTTTTGTTATTTTCCAATTCCCCTCCACATGGAATATCATTCTAAAAGGCAATCCACCTCCCCAATACTAGGCGATACTCGATCCGACAACCTTTGGGTTGTTAACAGTTACCTTAACCACAAAAACACAAAAAAGCTCCTATGAAAGCTGCTTAAGCTGGAAGTGTTCCAGTGGACCGATGTCGCCTATAAATCACTTGGATCTGCCAATTTATGAAAAAACTAAAGTTTCAACCCGATCAATCAATCCGTATATCGGACGTACAGGGACAACATTTTTGCTAAAAACAGTCTTTGTCAAAAATTGTTTTATCCGCTTAAGTTTTCGAATACTGACCTGGACCGGTATTGTTACAAAATTAATTTACAATCTTGTGCATAGTCATTTTGCTCTTTTTATGATATAGTTTTAAAGCATTTGCAAAAAATGAGGAAGCTCCTATGGAAGTTGTCAATTCCGGTAGACGGATTTCGGTCAAACATCACTGGGACCTCCCAGTTTATGGTAAAAGCTTAGAGAAATTGGGCTGGGCCGATATTGTTGCAAAACAATTTAAAATATTTGCAGAAAATAAAAAAGCTCCAACTTAGAATAACACTTCCGGTGGACCAATTTAAGCCAAAAGTCACTGGGATTTCCAAACTTATATGAAAAGCTTATAAGTGTAGAGTTTATCTGCATGATACCACACACGCACGCACGCACGCAAATCTGCAAAATTATTATACAAATTGATCCATCTATTGGTTTGAATTGAGTTTGTTGGAATTTCCCGAAAGTGGGAATGTCGCTAATGATTCGAGAATGATTTTGGTGGACTGCGTGGTATTTGAAGCTGTGGTGCAATGCTGGGTAAAATTAAGTATTTACGGATTATATGAGCTACGGGTTTGGCTTTGGTTAGCTAAATTAAGGTGTTCGACATTCGGTGTTGCCATTACTGTGTTGAACATGATATTGGACGTTTTCTTATATAAGACATATGAGTAAAACTTTTTATTGAACCTCTGGTACTCAATAATCTAGAAAGATACCCTTTCAAGGTCCTTCGCTTTTTGACTTATTTCCATAGAGAATAGTTTATTTATTATAATTGAGAAATGGTGATAAAGCATGTTTGTAGATTTCTGGGATAGAGGATTGTCTTTGCCCAAATGTTGTCATTTGGTATTTTATAGTATTCCTAAATCACATTTATCACCGTAGTACATTACCAAGCATTTTGGTATTCTTTCCCAGCTTAAGGCTGTGTCATATGATTCCAGAGTTATATCAGGGTGCTCGGTTATCGTATTATCTCGAAAATTCGCACAACATCGGGGCAACGTGCTGTCTGGGTTGTTGTACCATGAGTATGTACCAGCTGTTGCTTATGTTGAGATATAAATGGAGCGCGTGTTAATTTATATATTTGAAAATGTTTTTAAAACCCAATTCAAGATTCCGCAGCAATAAAAACTTATTATTTTTTTGAGATTATAAAAGTATATCTGTATGCCATACACGACATATACACACCATAATATGCTCGTCTGTATATATACATAATAATTTTATGATTTCAATTTATCAAAATTGATGTTGCTACTTTGAAATGATTTTTGAAGAAAAAAATTCATATACGGCTTCTTCCTAGGAGAATTGATTTTTATTTAATTTTGAAGGGGATAAAGTTAAAAGAGGATTATATATTTCGTTTTATACCAACAAAATATTATTTTTACTCGTGACATATAACAGCATCGCCTTATTTGTAAATAAAGAAGAATATAACTTTGACATAGTATACACGCTTATACTTAGCTTCATGTATATGGGTTCTGTTTATATTTGAAGAATGTGGTTTCGATACTTCTTGTATTGTGTGCTGGTTCGTTATTTCTTACAATAACAATCAACAACATGAATTACATAAGAGGCTGACGAGTTTATTCCCCTCCCTAAAAAATAAATTTATTTTGTAAAATAAATGTATGTATCTTAGAAGATTTGAACGGGGATCAAAAATAAAAATGTTATTGCTTTATTCTGATTTGATAAAAATTTAATAACTGTGTGGGTCTAAACTGTTAAGACGTTTTAAACAGCTTTCTCCGCTATTTACTTTTAATACTTTTTTTTATTTTAAGTTTTGAAAATTTTCCAGTAAGGAGATTTTTAAGGTTTTTCGGTATGATCCAGTATAAAATGAAGAGGTGTAATTACCTTAATTTCTAAAGCGAAAAACTTTTGCCTACCGGATTTTTGTATTAAAAATAGTCTTGTATAATCAAAAAACAATATCCCTGCGTAATTTCAGAAAACCAGCAAGGTCAACACGTGTTAAAAAATTGAATCTTCAATTGAAAAAGCCCTTATGGAAGCTGCCACTTATGGATCTCCCAATTTATGAAAAAAGTTTTAGTATGAAGTTGTATCCCGAATAGTTACTCCACTTGGCCTATAGAGATGTCGCAGTTTAGTGAAGCAAAACTTTTTTGATCAAAACTAGTTGTATAAACCTCGGTATGGTTTATACTGTGGTTGTGTGGGTCGTTGAATCCAAATAAATTAGTTTTTGGTAAACTAAAAGGCACCAAGCAATCTCCGGCTCCAAGTACCAAATGAATAAAGCCAACAGCTTGCGGGTTCCACGTTCCACAAACGAATTTACAATTTTATAATATAATTTTTATTATTAATTTATGATGATGTTACTTGGTTGATGGTTGATGCAAGAAGGAAGATTTATTATTTTATGTTATAATTATTTTACATAATGTATACAATTATGATTCTAAATTTATGCATAGGTGGCCAAAATTCTACACAACATATTTGTATAGTGAATTACATTTGTTGTGTTCTCCAAGGACTAAAACATTTATAAGGTTTTAGTGTATACATTTAGGGAGTTATGTTAAGCTATGAAGCTTAATTATAAATTTCCATGAATAAAATTATTAAGTTTGATTACAAATTTACGTTATGTCAAAACAATTTATAAACAAATCAAAGGTAAGAAAATTAAATGAAATTAGATTAAATTAAGATAAACAATTAATATTTTTTAGGTGATGAATATGATGAAATTATCTTCCGGCCGGGAGGTGGTATAATTAATCCGATACAGGCAGGATGGACAACTTATTAACTGGCCTTTTAACTTTGCTGGATGATGTCTGTATCGTGACTACACGAGTGATGTTGTCTCGTCCAGGATGCAGCTCAACAACACGTCCAATTTTCCAGTGATTTTGATGTGTGTTTGGTTCATGTAATAGTACTACGTCATTCAATTTAATCCCGCTTGCATTTGACTGCCACTTTGTCCGTTTTTGTACTGGCATCAAGTACGTAGAATGCCGCTTTTTCCAAAAGTCCTGCCGTAGTCGTTGTAGGTATTGCCACCGGGATAAGTGATTGATTTTTATGTGGTTCAAGTCGTATTCGGGTAAAGATGTAAATGGATGACCAATCAAAAAGTGGGCTGGCGTCAATGGATTAATATCATCGTTTAATTTAACACAAAGATTGGTTGGTGTTAGAATGATTGCCATCTCCTCATATGTTAATGGTGCTTCTCCTAATGTCCGCTTCAAGTGGTATTTAATGGATTTCACTGCTGCCTCGTACAAACCTCTAAAATGTGAACCGGTTGGTGGATTAAATCTCCAATCAATCTGTTTTTGGGAGAGAAAATGAGCAATATTAGAATCGTTTATTGTATGGAACAACTTATTGAGGTCATTTTTAGCCCCAACGAAATTTGATCCATTGTCACTTATAATTTCGTGACAAAGACCACGCCGCGATATGAAGCGACGAAGTGCAGCAATACATGATTCAGTTGATAGGTCGCCAGCTAACTCGAGGTGAACAGCCTTTGTGCTTAGACATACGAAGACAGCTATGTAGGCCTTGTCAGGTTTCGTCGTTTTGATGGTCGAACGTATATCGGGCCAGCGTAATCAACACCTGTTGATAAGAACGGTCTGACGAGAGTCATGCGGTTTGATGGTAAATCACCCATTAATGGTTGCATAGGTTTCGATGAGTACCTGATGCATTTGATGCATCCTTTTATTACGCGGCGTATAATTACTTTGCAATTAATTATCCAATATTTAATCATCAATGTAGTGCGCATTAGTGTGTGATTGCCGCAGAGTAATTTCTCATGAGTTGTGCGAACCAGCATCTCGACGACATCTTCGGCTGGTACCAATATCGGATGCTTTACGTCGTACGGAATGGTCGCATGAGTTATACGCCCGCCAACTTTAAGGATACCATTTTTATCTATAAAGGGATTAAAATTTATTAGTTTATGGTTTTTATTCAAAGGTGAATGAGCTTTAAGAGTCTTTAATTCGGTGTTAAATTTCTTCTCTTGGACATGTTTTATTAACAGTTCATTAGATTCATTTACCTCACTGCACGTTAAAAATGTTTTAAGTCTTTCACTAGGTTCTGATTTACAATTATTGATGAAACGTTTGCAATAAGCTAAGAGACGTACAATTTTATTTAAAATGGAATTTTTATTGATGATCGCTTCAATCAGTGTTGGTTGTGTGGTCACGTTGCAAATGATTGAAGGCTCTGAGTTACTTGGCCATACCGATTCTGTTATATGGTACCAATATTTTCTAGGATGGGTTGAGATTATTTCTGAAACTCGATTACCTAGAAATGCGTCAAGTGAGCGAGGTATTGTTGCTAGCCATGCTAGTACTATTTGAGAATAACTCCATAAATACACATTGTGATTTCGTTCACCCATGGTCAGTTGAATACTATTTATTAGTTTTGAGAGTAGAAGTGCTGCGCAGAGTTCCAGCCTTGGTACCGTTATCATTTTCTGCACTGGAGCTACCTTGGTTTTAGCTGACACGATTGTTACCTTTACTTCACCACTTTCATTTGAACATACGGCGTATACAACAGCAGCAAAGCCCTCTGCGATGCATCCGAAAATCCATGTAGGCTTATTAAATTGGAGTTAAAATTCAACCATCTTGGTATTGTAATTTGCTCAATAAGGTTTAGCTCACTACGTAGTTTGCACCAATTTTGTAAGATATCATGTGGTAAGGGGTCATCTCAGTCCAAAGCATTCGCCCATGTTTGCTGAAACAATACTTTAACATATATAGTTATCGGAGCTAACCAACCTTGCGGGTCAAATAACCTTGATGATTCCGATAGTAGGCCTCGCTTGGTGAGAACTGGAACATCGTCCAGAGCAACTCTGTAGGTGAAAACATCAGTTACGGTGTTCCAGTAAATGCCAAGTACTTTAGAATATTGCAAATCCTTGTCGAGTTCGATTAGTTTCTGGGAGTCAATTGTAGTTTCCTCGTTAGGTAAATAGTTGGACAGTCACTTGCGAAGGTTGAATCCTGACGATTTCATTATTGATTTTAACTCTTGTTTCAATGTGACAAGCTGAGCCAAGGTGCCTATGCCCGTCATCAGATCATCTACATAAAAATCTCTCTCGATAACTGTTGAAGCTTTTGTGAATGTGTGTCGGTTATCTTCAGCGATTTGTTTCAATACACGGGTCGACAAAAAGGATGCTGATGCGGTTACATATGTAACTGTGAGTAATCGGTATTCCTGAATTGGAAGAGTTGGTTCTTCTCTCCATACTATTGTCTGAAATTCTGTATGTGGTGGTGCAACTAATATTTGCCTGAACATTTTTTCCAGATCAGCGGTCATGACGTATCGATGGAAGCGAAACCGCAACAAAATTTGCTGGAGAGTCTGCTGTATTTGTGGTCCAATTAGTAGATTTTGGGTCAATGATCGTCCTGTATTCGTCTTCGATGAACCATCAAAAACTACCCGCAGCTTGGTGGTGGTGCTGGTTTCCTTATATACGAAATGATGTGGTAAGTATGACAGGTTCCATGGCACGTCTATTTCGTCATTCGGTATACGTTCCATGTGGCGTAAATTTTGATACTCTCTCATGAATTCCGTGTATGTTGTTTTTAGCTCTGGATTTCTGGCCAGCCGACGTTCGATGGCTTGGAGCCTTTTGATGGCGTATGGTGCAGCTTCCAGGTCAAATGGCAGAGCTACCATGAATCGTCCAAATGAATTCCTTCTGTAATTATGTAGGGGGAGTAGTTGTTTTAATTTCCTCGATTTCTCAAAATCAAGTAAGTGTTTGATCAATGTTAATTGATGTACAAAGGTTTGTCAATCTTGTTGGTTCCTGGTTATGTTCCCGATATTATCCAGCCTAGGATGGTTTCTTGGGCTATACGGCTGGTGTTTTTGATGGTGTTTTTGATGTGACCTGGTAAGATTAAGGTTAGGTATTGGTCACATCCAATCAGCAGTTCGACCTCGCCAGGTCTGTCAAATGTCGGGTCAGCTAGGTCCTACTGGCTGAACGCTTCCCAATGGTGAGAACCTACGATTGTTTGTGGCTGCTGTGATGTGATGGCCAGTAATATCAGGCCTTCGAGGTTGAATGACATTTTTGGTTGCGTTCGTGATCCACGTGCGATTGAAAAGTAGTTCCCTATCTTCATATGGTTGTTGTTGTATCTCGTGACGTAGTTTGTGTAGAGGAACGTAACTCCTCCCGAAATAATTATTAATATACCGCTTGTACTGTATATTTTTATTGTGTCCGAGAGAGCTTGTTCCTGCAATAATTGTATGTGTTCTCTATGTTGGATCGTCCAGATGGTCATTTTTGGTAGCGATAATGAAGGTATAACGCGATGGCTTTCCACATTATATCTTTGTAGATGTACTTATTGTTGTTGTATGTAATGCCCTGAATATTGATCTCGCAGTTATCAAATTCGATCAGTGCTTGACCTTAGATCGATTTTACTCTTTGATGACATGTGGATGTAAACCGTAATTCCTTTGTTGTTGATACGTATATCTTCCCGCTTATGAGTTCGCTGACTTCGTCTTCTAGGTCGAAATTGGTGTGGTTACATCGAGCCGGTTTCTGCGCTATGATATTTTGTATACAGGTGTTCGATATCTTCCGTAGAGATTGTTATTTGCAATAGTATGTAGTCTCTATCTCATCACATGGTTCAAAAATGAATTGATAATTTTCTTTATCTAGGATGATGTTGTAGGAAGGGATTGGTGTAATGATTAAGTTTTAGGAAGGGATAGGTTTGATGTTATAGTAACTAAATATTGGTTTTGAGAAGGATGGTACTTGAATACTGAGTACGATTTTTGACTGATTATAATAGCCTTGTAATGTTAGAAGGTCGTAGATATTGTTGGGATTTAGGATTTCTACGTGGTCTTGAGCGAATAAATCATTAATGAAGTGAATTTTGTTGTTGGTCAGAGGATGTCTTGAAATTCGTCGGTGTTTGGCCGAACTGAGTGCGTCTAATATATCATCGATATGGTTAGATAGTGTGTCTAAAGTGTTGATCAATTTAAAAATGAATTGGTCTAATCTAATTATGTGTAATCCTGTTTCAGTAATGTTAGTCAGTCTGTTCAATTCGAATGTAATTTTGTTATTGCTATTTCTTGTTGTTTTGTTCGTTTAACCTTTCCTGATTTTGGTGTGAAGGTTATGAATTGCGTTTCCAATCTCGTCCAGATCGTGTTGATCCCAATTTCCCGTGATGTCCTTGATAAATGACCCTAATCCATTAATTAGGCCTCTTTTGACCCGTGTAGGTTTCAAAAGATGGATGCTTTCACTTAACTCTTTAGCTTTGTGCTGGAGGATTTCTAACTTATTTCTTAAGGCGTATGAATATTCTTTGTTGTTACTTATTGACTCCTCTACTAGATTAATATTCTCTTGGATGGTGCGGAGCTTGTCTTCGTAGTGGCTGTGATCGATGAGGTGAATGATTCTAGTGTATTTATTGACTACTCGGCCCTGGCCAAGTTTGATCGGTATTAGACCCTTGTTGGTGTCTAGATTGGTCACCCTGAGTGTTTGGCTCATGGTTACGGGATACCTGAAATGGTTGTTTTATGAGCTTTTTATGGTACTTTCCATCTTTTGTAAGGACAGTGATTTTATTATTTTTTAGTACCCTTCTTACGACGAATCCTGGCCTAATCTTGGATCGTCGTTTGTTACGTGCATGGATTATTTGATTCTCCCTCAAACCAGGGGGTTTGATTCTATCAACGTTAAGTTTATTAATCAATTTTGTCTTCTTCGCATGAGTTTCTCCATAGATTCGTTTACACAATGTATCGTATGATAACGTGTGGTTGAATAGGTATTCTTGCGCGTTAGCAAATGCGGGGTCAACAGGTTGGCCCGGAATTGTGTAGTGACGAGTTAGAAGTTCGACGAGTGTAATTTTAGTCACAGAATGAATGGTGTTGTTGTATGAGAGGATGCAGTCATGCATCAAGGTTTTTATATTCTCGTGAGGTTTCTTAATATGAGCTATTTTAATAAGCTCTTGTAGAGTTGAATGTAATCGTTCTACGGGGGAGTTTCCTGTAGAGCAATATGAAGAGGTATGGTGTAACTGGACGTTGTATTCCTGTAGGAATGATCTAAAGGAGGGCGTGTTCATATTCCCCTCATTATCAGATATTAGTTTTGTGGGTTTGCCATGTACGCTGAAGAATTGGATGAGTCTTTTTTGAATTTCTTTACTGGTCCTGGATTTCATGTGAAAGGCTGCAGCAAACCTTGAGAATTTATCTAAAATTGTGAGGAAAGCATGATTCTCGAAAAAGCAGAAATCTATGTGTAAGATTTCCATAGGCCGTCTAGGTTTTTGTGACTTCATATTCGATTTTTAACGGGTGCCTGTCGTATTTCGTTTGTAGGCAGATGCTGCAGTTATCGATGTAGGTCGTAATAAGATTTTTCATGTTTGGAAAATAGTGGGTCCTTTTAATGAATTCGTAATTTTCTAATATTCCCCTGTGGTGATTCTCTTCGTGTCTTTTCCTAATCATTGCATTCTGATCTTCTGAGTTTGGTACGTCCGTTAGGAGAACATGCGATCTTACTAAATAGTGTTTTGAAGCGGTTCCAAATTTTTCCCTATAGGCTTCTTTGGCGATTTCAAATATTAAGTCATCACCAGTGCGCCAATGCTACGTTTGACGGTTGGTGCGTGGTGGTTAGGCATGTAGATGATTATTCGGTGTTTCCCGAATGGGTATTCGTTGATAGTGTTTGTTTCATGCATTTCAGGGTCGATCGTTATTATTATTTGTGAACTGAACTGGTTTATGGGAGAATTTGTTGTTGGTACTATATTTTCGATTTCATTCTCAATTTCTGGTTCCGTTGAGGATTCGGAAACATCTGAAGTGTTTATATTATTAACAGTGAGATATTCAGGCTGTATCCTTGATAATGCGTCCGCATTAGTGTTCTTGACGCCCTTTTTATATACGATTTCGTAATCATATTCTTCGAGTTTCAGCCTCCATCGAATTAGTTTCGAATTGGGCTCCTTAAGATTGAAAAGCCAAGTCAGTGGCTTGTGGTCTGTTACAATTCTGAATTTCTGACAGAAGAGGTATGGTCTGAAATACTTTGTGGACCAGACAATCGCCAGAAGCTCCTTTTCAATGGTGGAGTAGTTCTGCTCCGTGACCGTTAAGGTTCTAGATGCGTAGCAGACTGGTTTGTCTTTACCTATGGGGCCTTGTGAGAGGACGGCTCCAATGGTGACATTGCTGGCATCGGTAGTAAGGATGAATTCCTTGGAGAAGTCGGGATATTGTAGGATTGGCACGTTGCACAATAAATGTTTACAGTATTCGAAGCACTCTAAATATCTTTCATTAAGGATTATTTCCTTTCCATCGGAAAATTTTTTTAAAAATTTTCGGTAGTAACCCAAAAGGCCCAAAAAGCTCTTAATTTGTTTCTCCGTTCTGGGAAGGGGGAATCCCTTAATGGCTTTTATTTTCTCGGGGTTGGGTTTAACCCCATCACGTGTAACGATGTGACCCAAGAAGGAGATCTCTCGGTGTAGGAACTCGGATTTGTCTATTTGTACCTTCAAGTTAGCTTTTCGTAGTTTCTCGAAGACTTGCCTAAGATTTTCAATGTGCTCTTGGAGTGACGTGGAGAAGACTATAATGTCATCCATATAGCACAAGCAGGATTTACCTTGGATATCCCCTAGGACGTTGTCCATAACCCTCTGGAATGTTGAAGGTGCATTCCTTAGACCAAACGACATTCTAACGTACTCGTAGTGTCCGTGGTAACAGAAAATGCAGTTTTGGGTATATCCTGTTGCCTTACATCTATCTGGTGAAAACCAGATGCCAGGTCTAATGTTGAGAAGTACATGCATTTTCCCAGCTTATCGAGTATGTCGGTAATATTTGGTAAGGGATACCGATCCTCGATAGTTTTCTCGTTAAGTTTGCGATAGTCTATCACTAATCGCCACTTCATTTTTCCACTGGCATCAGCCTTTTTGGGTACAATCCAAATAGGTGATGACCATGGTGAAAAGCTGGGACGTATAATGCCGTCCTGTAACATTTTGCTTATTTGTTTCTGTACCTCCTCTTTATGAATGTGAGGGTATCTATAACTTTTCGAAGAGACCGGTTTCTCGTCCTTAAGATTTATTTCATGTTTAACAGCGTTTGTGAAGGACAATTGCTGCTCGGTTATAACTCTTCGTACCGATGACATAGCTTTAAGATTGCTGTCTTTTCTTCACCGTTAAGGTGTTGTGTTCTAATTAAATCAGAAATTTTTTCGTGCGGGGTGGTATTATCGCATTCCTGGATGTTATAATGGTTGAGTTCGGCATGGTAATTCCTTTTAAACAACGTGGCTTTGATTGGTTGTTCAATCACGAAGGTTTGTGATTTGTTGCCGTAGTTAATAATTTTGAAAACTGCGTACCAATTTTTACAATGATAAATTCCTTCCGGAATAATTAATTTATCATTGATGTTTGTTGGGGTGACGTATATATCAAGCTCGGCGGTGAGTTTGCTTCTGGGTAGAATGGTATAGACTCTTGAGGCATAATTAGGTTTGAATATAAGGGGGATTTCGACCTTGTCTGTCTTGAGGATTGATTTTCCGAGATCTAATGTGACACCTAATTGTTGCATCATTTCTAATCCTATGAGACCATCAAAATATTTGTGAAATTTAAAAAGGAGGAATTCTAGGGGTTCCTTTGTTTTGAACTCCGTAAGTCCTTGGATGACGATTTTTTGATTTACCTGGTGGTTGTTGAACATGGTTTTAATATTCACTGGGGGTATGTAGTGTATCCGTGAAGGATGAACGAATTCGGGATTTAAGAAAGATTTGTTTGAACCCGTATCTACCAGAAATTTTAATATTTTTGACTTATTAAGACGTAATTGTATGTAAGGGAGTGCATACGTTTGATGTTTGTTAACATCTACGTAGCCGATTCCGACGGGGATGCATCTTGATGAAAATTTCCATCGTTCCATACTTCAACTTCGTCAAGATCTTGGAAGTACGGTTGGGACTGTTCTTCGCAGATTTCTTCTTGTTGGTTATCTATTGGTGGGTACGGTTCTTGCGGATCCTCAGAGGTATACAACTCTTGAGCTCGCACTCTTGGTGGACCCAATTGATTGAAATCGATAGTTATTCGTTGGGTTTATACTCGAGAATTGCTTATAGTTGTTATGATTGGATGTTGTGTCCATTTGTTCCACTTTTCTTGGGGGGACCATAGGCGGCTTGAATGTGAATCTATTGTAAATTGGGCTCATTCCACTTGACACTGGGTTTTGTTTGGTGAAAGGACGGTGGTTGTAATACTGTGGAGCGGGGTGATAGTTATAACTAGGGCCAGCCTTTGGTTGAGATATTGGTGGACCACTAGTGTAGTAATTCCGTGGAGGATTGCCTTGATTTCAGTGTAGGATCCTAGGCATTGTTGTTCTCGGAGGAACGGGTATAGTGCTATAATTATTTTGAGTTGAACTTTTTCTCAGGTAAGACATATTTTGTTCTTTCAAACAATGTGTGAAGGCTTCTGTTAAACTACTGGGCTGCATTGCCCGAATCATGGAACCCATTGGTTCTCGCAGTCCCGCCAGGAATGTGTTGAGGCACATTTCCTGGTATAGGTTACTTTTGGCTCGTATCACTATAGCGTTTGTTTCATTTTACTTTATGTGGTTAATGATTGTGCTCTGCATATCAATTATACGAGCGAAATACTTCTCCACTTTGTCAGCACCTTGTGATATACCGTATAGGTCTCTAATGAGGTTTGTTTCGTTACGCTTGTCCGCGTAGTGTGTGATTAGATTGTCTTTGATGGCTTCCCACTCTAGGGGAGTGCCATACATTGTGAGGACTTCGTTGGCCTCACTTTTGATCTTATTTCGTATGGCCCGAAGGTAGATTTTAGAGCAAGGTTGCCGATTTCCTCAACGTTTTCAATAAATTCATAAAGTGTGTATCTACTCCCTTCGTAGTGGGGTAGATCTTTGATCGCGTCTGGGATTCTGAGACTCTTGAAAAGATTGTCAACGCAATTACCTCCGTCAGATTCTGACATTTTAATATTATTCTTAATTGTTAGTGAGATTTTCTGTGATTTCGTCGATAGATTGAGTGGTTAAGCGCGGATTAGGTCTTATTGAATTGGGATTTACCATATAGGATTTTAAAAGAAGTTACCAAAATCAAAAAACGCTTACCATGCGATGATGATGATGATGATTTGTATTGCAGACATTGATGAACCGTCGATCCTGTTGATTTTCTTTCCCTTTTCGTTTATTTTTCTTGTTGTTCTAATTTTTTATTTCTATTTTTTTTTTTCATTGTTCCGGTATATACGCCGGGTCGTCTTTTTATAGTATTTTATTAGGGCTCTATTTCACTTATCGTTGGTCGGGGTGAAATAGATTCAGGAAAAAAAATTTATTATTGAGTTGATTTTATTTATTTCACTTGTTTATTATTTCTTTTTACTTTTTTTCTATTTGTATTATTTTTGTTACATTCAGTTAATATCGATAACCCTTCGATACGAGCGTTATGCTCCGAATGTAAACACAGTAATTTCACTTTTCACAAAATTTTTTTGTAACACGTTAATCGTAGGTTTTTTGGATATTAAAAAATATCCACTAGCAACTGCGCCACTTATAACTTTAGTAAGAACTTGATTTTAAAAAAAAGAGATATTTTCTTATTTATTCTAATTATTTCTTCTTTTTTTATTTTATTTAATTTTATTTATTAATTTTTACAATTTCCACTAAGACTACAACTTAACACTAACTACAATTCATACTTAATCTAAAAATGAAGACACCTGATATCTTGAATAAGCATAAATGCATGTCTGGCCATTTATGTTTATTCTGCATCTTTCATTGCGCGTGGTTTGAGCATTTACGCTTATTGTGCATTTTATATTAAGCGTGGTTTGAAATGTATTGCTCCGCGTGCGATTGAAAAGTAGTTCCCTATCTTCATATGGTTGTTGTTGTATCTCGTGACGTCACAATTGTATGCCAGAAAATGTGTAAATAACGTATCTACGTATCTAATATAAAAATAGTTGTTACGGAACGATACCATTCGATAATAAAATGGTTTATAATTCTTGCCTGCACATAAATGTTCATCAACAAATCATTTTTATTCGTCTCGATTTAATTTTGTATTTCGCATTGAAAACTTATAACTTATAACTTATACATTTGTTATTAAATATTTTGATTATTAGAAAAAATCAGTCAACCAGCTAATTCTTCATGATTTATAAATCCATATATCGTTGTGCTCGTTGCCCCCAATATTTCGATATGCGACGAGTGGGTGGGTGGGTGTATTCGACACACAAAATTCTATTTCCATTCCATATATAAATACACATTCGCAAACGTTGCTTTAGCTATTTTGATAAATTGTTGCAGAAGGAAGATTGTAATAGGTTAGGTACTCCTCCGCTTATATAACCACACACATAAGTATATTGCGATTAGTTTGATTTATATACACACAAAAAAAATTACATACATATATGTAGATGGTGGCTTCGTACATGTACTCTACTTACAATATAATAAAAAACTATTAAATACAAGTTTGGCGGATTTTGATATATGGATATAGACATTTTATTTTATGGTAAATAAACTTAACGTTAAATTTCACTTTAGTAGTATAGTTTTTCAATTTTCTCGACTTTATACTGTTTAGTACTTAGATGTGTACTCTCGTATATGTATATGTACATCACATACAGACATTCGAATATAAGGATTGATTTTATACTCTATATATGGCATATAAACGTACGAAACAATTCAATTATAGGATTTTTTGCTTTTTATGAGCCATATAATGTATGTGAACTTTGTATCCTTATACGGAATTGACAGAAGCTTTAAGCTTTTATTCAGCTCATGCATTTATTCAATTTTTCAAAAGCATCCCATGATGATGTGCTCAATGAGATACGGGCATGAATAAATATTTATGGAGATGGACTCACTCGTATATAATAAAAATACACAATCGGGTTCTGGTATATATTACGTGTAAGAATTTATTTTATAAAGCCCGCCAATTTTTCCATAACACATAATGGCATATTAAAAGTCTTCTTTATATTCATAAATTCTTTCATTTTTTTTATGTGGTATTACATATAAAAAGCTACAAATTGTATATTAATACTAAAAATTTATTCGGTTTTATTACTCTGGTTATGATTATCATTCATTTTAAGGGTTAAAATTACTTAAGAAATAAAAAATAATCATAAAAAAAATACAACGCACAAGGAGGGGGGTGGTGGGCGCAGAGGAAGATGAACCAGAAGAAAATTTATTTTTATGTGAGTGTTGAGTGTTAAGTCTCTCAATGTGTTCCGAAACAGAAAATTATATTGGTTTCTGTGTGAAGCAAAATTAAACAATTTTTGAATAAAATTTCATTATTTTCCCAGTTTCAACAAAAAAAAATGTATTTTATGCAGATTTTATTTTTATTAAAATGTAGAAACTAATTTACCTTTTATGGGGGTTATATTTCCTTAAAATTGTTGCTCTGTATTTACGGCTTTTATGATCGTATAACAGGGTTGTGCTTAATGCCGTTTAGCGAGGCATGCCCTTCGTTGAAAAACTTGGAGCAATCGAATCGTAGTGACACCGGCATGCTTACGCTTCAGCTCTAATTTCTTTGTAAGATCTTCGGTGGTGAAGGTGGATTTTAAGCCTGAATCTAACAATGCACGAATATGGTAAATTTTGCCTTTCGAATCGGTGGTTGTAATTACAACTGTGGGTAGTATTGATTGCTTATTTTTATGCGATGATTTCTTTGTTGTGAACGAGATTGAAGTGGAACTATCTGGCTGGGACACTACACACAAATTATTAATAAAAAACCTTAATTTATTTAATTACAATTTTATTTTTATTTAATTGTTCCCTAATCGAATGATAACTTAATACTAAATTATAAAATGTACTTAAATCTATTATGTTGACAACCCGATCTGACTTGCCAGCAAAATATGGATCTGTATGGTATAATCCGTGCGAGTTACGTCCATGAACTCCACATAAAGTCAAAATATAAATTCTTTAACTCAACGATTAAAATTACATTTACCAGAATTATTAAATTTCAGTTTTATTCTAAAAATTTATTTTTACTTAATTGACAAAATCACATTATAAAAATTGTGTAATTAGATTCCTTTGCATTATATAAAAATTTTCCACAAGACTCTGTCTATCTATTCATTTTTTAAAGAATTAAAATAAAAAAAGAATTTAGACTCAAAAGAATATTCAACTAACATCGACGTGTTTTCTTATTTCACGGGAAACAACCAAAATAATTTAATTGGCGCAGTGGGTGAAGATCTACATAAAAGTTATAAAAAGTTTTTTTTTTTGTATCTCTGCTATTTGTTCTGGGGCCAAGGCTCTCCCAACTCTTTCGCGGTTTGCTTATTTACGTCCTTACTTTTACGCCTGTATCGGCCAATTCGAGGACGTACGGATATAGGTCCGATTTTATTACCATGTGCACATTGCATAGCTCCATGCCAGCCTATACTGGCATGGAAGATGGGACGGCCCATGAATTTTGCACTCCGACAGGGGGTCATAGATGTGTTCCTTTTCATCACAAATCGTAATTTGTTGAAGAAAATTCCCTTTGCATCCTGCCCCTATCGGGATTCGAACCCGGTACCTCACGATCCAAACGCCAAAGCTTTAACCACCATGCCATTTGGTCGGTGTTATAAAAAGTTATCACAAATTCAACAAAATATCAATATAAAAGATATAATCAATATAAAAAATAAGAATTAAATACAAAAATTAAAATTATTGATACCGTGATTATCAATGGTCGTGTAAGCAAAAAAAAGTGTTTAATACTGATCGTGTCAAGAAAAATAATTTCACCGAGAACTCAGTGTATATCAAGTGAACTCGTGAACTTTCAACAGTATAATGGGATGTTGCTGCACTGGTCAACATTTTTTTTGATCATTTGGTAAGTCTTTTTATACCTTTTTAAATAGTGTTATCGTTTATGTTCCCCCCGTTCAAGAAACTTTCAAATAAAAATTCACGGAATATCTTTGTGTCTCATAGAATTAATAAACCCGGTGAATATGGAGCTATTGATTCAAACATCGCAGAATACGGTGACTTAGATTTAGAAAATATCCAACTAGAGTGTAATTTCAATAATCCAGTTACGATGACTGAACCAAATGGTACGTGTTTATGAAATACAGAACACTTTAAAAATGTATATAGTCAATTAAAAACGCCGGATGCGATAAAGGATCTACCCTTTTTCGATGGGGACTTTTTGACTGCATTGAAAACGTAGAAGAAATTTTAACGGTTAGTGCAGTTCTCGGTGGAACTGTATACAGCAAAATTATGCTAAGAGGCATTAGAAATAAAATAATTGGGGAATGAAATTTTAAATATGTATGGTACCACATTAGTGTGGGATAAAAATTTTAGATCAAATTTTAATTCAAACTTTAGAACGAATAATTTTCACTCGTATGTTAGGCCCAATCAATTTATTCCAAATATAAGACAAAATTTTACCCCCAGATTTAACACACATCATAATTTCAATTCAAATTTTAAACCACCATATCAAAATCAACAAATAAATTTTAAACCTCCGGAACGCAATCATAACCATCCTCAACCAATGGAAATTGGTAGTCGAATATCAAATTATAAATTGAATCAACAACAACCAAACACTTTCCAACCTTCAGCAAACCGAAAGTTTATTTCTGAAGAACTTCTCAACGTCGAAAACAATAAACATGAAGTTACATCACATAATCATGTTATTGACGATTCAAATTTTCCGACACTAGCCTCCATAACCCAGATGGATATATAACTTAACCTTTTACCCTACATCCATATAAAAATTTTTAATAATAAATATTTAAAATTCCTAATTGATACAGGAAGTAATAAATCGTTTATTAATCCAGAATTGATTAATCCCAAATTATTTGAACCAATTAATCCAGTAAAAATTAAAACTATTTTTAACACCCATTTAATTTATAAACAAATCACAATAGAAGGTTTAGATGAATTCAATACAAATGAAAATTTAGAATTTTTACTATTCAAATTTCATAATTATTTTTTGACGGTCTTATAGGTCTAGATATTTTACAAAAATTAAAAATAAAACTAGACTTTCAAAGGTCATTTCTCCAAACCAATAATGTTTATGTTAAATTAAATTTTAAACCAAATTTTATATCTAAATTATATTCAGTACCTCCTCGAAGTAGAATTATTGCTAATATCCCAGTTGACATTGAACAAGGTGATATTTACATAAAACCCATAGATAGTAAATTATTCAAACGAACCACAGGATTTCGTTATTGAACAGCTGAATTATTAGATATTAAAGCTGAATTATTAGATAATAACCAATTTTTTGAAATACATACAATAAATAGTGAACAAAATGTTAGTGATTTTAATAGTGATATAAATAGTTTAATACCTACAAATTGTGTAGTCAATTTGAAGATATATTTTATAAAGAGGGTCAATATCTTTCATTTACCAATACCGTTAAACACGAAATTAAATTAACAGATGATACTCCTATTTACACAAAGTCATATAGATATCCGGAAATCCATAAAACCGAAATTAAAAGTCAAATAAGTAAAATGTTAGAGCAAAGGATTATTCGCCCAAGTTTTTCACCATGGTCATCTCCTATATGGCGCCTTGTTGTAGATTATGGAAAGTTGAATGAAAAAACTATTAACGACAAATATCCATTACCCAATATTACTGAAATATTGGACAAATTAGGCAAATGCTTATATTTTAGCACTTTAGATCTCGCTTCTGGATTTCACCAGATTGACGTGAAATCAGAAGACATTCCCAAAACAGCTTTTTCAGTGGATCAGGGCCACTATGCAATACGTTAGAATACCGATTGGACTAAAAAACGCCCCGGCAACATTCCAAAGAGTGATGGATAATGTTTTGAAAGAAATTTTAGGAAAAAATTGTCTCTGTTACATGGACGATATTATTATATTTTCTACCTTACTTCAGGAACATTATCAACATATAGTAAAAGTTTTCGAAAAGTTAAAAAGTGCCAATCTAAAAATTCAACTTGATAAATCGGAATTTTTCCGAAAAGAAATTTTCATTCTTGGGACATTTTGGTAACCTCGGACGGTGTAAAACCAAATCCTGAAAAAAATAGAAATAATAAAAAAATTTCCTTTGCCTAGAGCAGAAAAACAATTTAAATCGTTCTTAGGTCTTCTAGGATATTATAGGAAGTTCATTAAAGACTTTTCAAATTTAACAAAACCAATGACAGAGTGTTTAAGAAAAGATAAAAAAATAATAATTGATTCGATATTGCAAAAATGTATTGTGAAATGATCCGATACTAAAGTATCCGGACTTTTCAAGACCTTTCATATTAACTACTGACGCTAGTAATGTAGCGTTAGGTGCAATATTATCCCAAGGCATAGTAGGTTCTGTAACGGAATTAAACCTAATTCCGTTATCAACCCATCCCAACAAAATCTATTTCCTCATCGGCATGACCTCGAAGATAATATCTTCAACTACATTCCATTCAAACAAACGTCATGCCAGCCTTCTACATTTCTTCTTTGCCTTTATTTATAGTGGTATCATATGAGTCATTCACTTTAGAATTTTTCATATGTGCCACAGTTAAGTAAACGCAGATATGTACATCAACGTAATTTGATTACGTTGCCTATGTACATAATAAATGTACTTGATCTATTTATTAGGTGAATGACAATGACCGATGCAAATATTGAAAAGCATTGTGGTTGTTGTTGTTCGAACTTCCTCAACGGATGGATTGAAGAAAAAAAATACTTGCGCGTGGATCGAGTCAGCAAAATCGATGTCACGTTGCTGTACAATTTTCATAGGAATTTTTGTGATGAGATCGCATAAAATTTCCTATGAAACTCAAAATAGGTACGATATTTTTTCTTGCTTTTTGGGGCAGTCAGTTTTTAGATAGACCAACCGGTGGTCATAGAATTTTGTTTAAGAGTGAGTTTTAAATAGACCAACGTATGGTCAGGAAACTTTTTTTGGTGTTAATTTTTAATTTGTTAAGTAGATTTAAGTTGTGAGTGTTCAAATAATTTTTTTGTTGAGTTTTCTCATTTTTTTTAGTTTTAACAATAAAATAGTGTTAATAAATTTAACTTTGAGTGTTTAATTTTTTTTGGTTTTTCTTGGTTTATTTTGTTTGGAGACATTACTTGGAGTCAATTTGGTAAGTGTTTGTTTTTGGCGTTACTAACAAACTAAATAACGATAGTGGGTTGCTGCCGACAGCTTGTGAAAAAGAAATTGTTGACGCTAAGCGGCTCTTTTCTTTTCACAGACCTCGATAGCATACCACTATCAACTTTATTAACATTATTTTTTTTTATTTAGGGCCTATGGGCCAAATAGTTTTTATTAAGATTAGGTAGATTAGGGTAAAATGTTTCGATAAACATTTTACCTATACAACCGCGGTCAGTTTTGCCCAAGCGATGGGCTGATAAGTTAACCACTACTTCGGGGTCCGATACCCCACTTTTCCTTTTTTTATGTTCGTTTTTTTTGATGCGGTTATCTAGGCTGTTACCGGTGCATCCCCATCCCCACGACCGATTAACCTCTCCCGACTGAGCTACGGGTTAATGCCACTGGGGATGAATACAGGTAGCGGCAAATTTCTATGAAACTGGGTTAACTTTAGCAGTAGCTAAAGTTTAACCCGTTTCAGTTCTGATAAACCTATTTGTTATGCTAGTAGGACCTTATCTAAAAGCGAACAAAACTATAGTACTATTGAAAAGGAATTGTTAGCCATTGTTTGGGCAACAAAGTACTTTAGACCTTACCTATACGGTAGACAATTCAAAATCATAACCGACCATAAACCATTAACTTGGTTATTTTCCTTAAAGTAACCCAATTCTAAACGTGTTCGTTGGCGGTTAAAATTAGAAGAATTTGATTATGAAATTCTTTACAAGAAAGGTAAACAAAACACAAATGCGGATGCATTATCTCGTCTTGAGATCAATTTAAATGAAAACAATATAAATAATGAATCAGATATTGAAACAATACATTTAGTAGAAGAAAATCTAAACGATGGAATACCTATTTCAGTAAGCAGTATAAATGAATTTAATAATCAAATTATTTTAGAAAAAACAATTAACTCAAATAGACACCCGAATTTAAAATTAAGATATTATTTAAAAATAAGAAAAGATATCTCATAAAACAAAATAATATTGATAATGAACAAATTTTAAGTTCAATCAGTTTATTCGAAATATTTCTGCAGTAGTAGGTCTAAGTACATCTAAGTTAGTTAGATGTAATAAATTAGTTGAAGATACGAAGGGAAGACTGAATTGAAGGGACTATCATAATGTTTCGAACCATAGAGGTATTAACGAGACATTAGAACATTTAAAACGAAAATATTATTTCCCATACATGAAAAATTTAATAACTAGAATTATAAATAAATGTGAAATTTGCTTAGAACTTAAATATAATCGTAATAATTTACCACTCAAATTTGAAATAACGGAAACACCTGGAAAACTTCCTTACTATAATTGATAAATTTAGTAAATTTTCAAGTGTTTATTTACATAATTCCCGAACTAGTTTAAGTGTAATTAAATTACATTTTTTCTCCCATCACGGGATACCTAATAAAATTATAGTTGACAATGACATATTACATCAGCAAAAAAGTCAACGGGAAACTCTCCTGTTGAACGATTTCATTCGACGCTAACCGAATTAATACGTATAATATATCATACAAATAAAAATAAGTCAATTAATGAAATAGTAGATGAAGCAGTTTTAACATATAACAATTCAGTACACTCTTCAACTAAATTAACACCATTCGAACTAATAACAGCTCATTATAATAATTCAAATTTAATTCAAAACGTACCAACAACCAAAACTGAACAACACTATTTGGACGAACATAAAAAACAATACGAAAAACTTGCTAAACTAATTTATGACCGAAATTTAAAGACAGAACAAAATTTAATTGGAAAACTAAATAAAATAAAAACCGTTATGACCCACCTGAATTTGAAAATGACGATACAATTTACGAAGCTGATAATAGAAGGGACAAGTTAGCACATAGATTTACCAAACATAAAGTAGTTCAAGATAACAAAATTACTGTAGATACCAACAAAAGAAAGGTGTATAAGCACACGGTTAATAAATAAATAAAAGTATGAAATCCATTCTTTTCCTATCCTTCTGCGGAATTATACTTCCCAAATAGATAAGATTAAAATTATACTTCCCAAATAGATAAGATTTATACTTTCAAAATAAAAATAATTTTGTCCTAATTTTAACAAATTTTATTTTTGTCCAAAAGATTAAAATTCATCCTTCGGACAATGAAAATTTTTATTCTTTTGCCGAGTGTAAAAAGCACTCAAATATAAAATACAGTTTGCTCTTTGAAAATTACTAAATTTGCTCTTCTTGGCGCATAAAAAATAAGTCACAAAGAATAATATTTATTTCATTAAAAGATTAAAATAAATACTAATCATTACCAGATTTTATACAATTCAGGAGAAAATTTTATTCTGTTTAGAAACCAAATTCAACGTTTTTTAAGTGAAATTTGAGTAAAAAAAGTAGAAATTTTTATAATAAAACATAAAATATTGGCAATGTAATATATACAATAGTTTATGAAAATTACGTAGCTTATAACCTATCCGCATGTAATAATCTTCGGATTCATGAAAATCCTAGCATGTTCCTAAATGTTGGGTAAAATATCAAGCCGATTACATTCCATGTTTCTAACTCGTGGTTTAGTTCCATCTCTCTTGTCTTTGGTCTACATAAATAAAATATTTATAAGAATAAATTATCAAATACATATTTGTATTATTTATTTACCTGTACATTTTCAAATAAAAGCCAATTTCCATCCGTGTTCCTGTAGTGTGATTGAGTGAGGGCTGGCTGTAGATGTATCTAAATGTGTTTTTTTAAGAGCAATTATATGTTTAAAAATAAGTGGCGCTAATTACTCGTATAATCAAATAATACATTAATTGTGTAGAAACGAAAACTTACCCCTTAGTTCACGGCAGAACCTTTTCAAATTATCGGCAAATGATAACTAAATTTTTAAGTCGAAATTACTAAAACTAAATCAAAATATTTTTACCAAAAAGATTGTTATCCCTTACTTCCCCACAAAAGTTATAGAAAAGATAAAGACATAACGTTTTAAATTTTACAAGTTTTCTGTACTGCAAAGCATAATAATTTATGTTTTTAAAGCTAAATGGTTTGTTCAGATTTTTATGCAAAACTGAATAAAAATACCAAAAATATTTTTTACTAAAAAGGATCAAATATGTTTTTCTCTTCTATTTTAAGTTAAATAAGTGTGAGTATCAGTTATGATCAGTCGTTTTATCATAAGGGTTCAACCGCTGGTTGGCCTATCATTATTATACAAACGTATCTAAGAACTCTTTAAGAACATGATTGGGGAAAATAAACCATACAATTGAGAAAATAATCAAGTTGTGCCGCAACTCCAATTAACGTCTATTAATTGCACATGTGATTATCCGTCATTTGAGTTATAGGACTAAAATAATATTGAAATAATACGGAAAGTCTCCGTCACGTGCGCGACAATTTTTGTTGTGTTGACTAAAAGTTGTAGTTTGTTTTATACACTCAGTCGCTAAGATTACGCATCGTAACAAAGAATATATTATACGAACGAAACGTTCTAAAATTATCTGTTTCTCATTAACACTCGTGATATATCTTTAATTTTTGAGTTTGGTTCATAAGTTTAAATTTCTTAATGTATTATAGTATATGTGAGCAAAATGTTTTATCTATACAAAACGGCTCTATCTACAAAATCATATCACAGTGATATCAATTTTAGCGGAGACAGCAAGCTGTTGAAAGTAGGCTGAACCTGTTGTACGTTGTATAGTTTACGATATTATGTTCTCACCTCATAATTGTATTCCCCTAGCCGTTTTGTTACTTTGATTATCTAGAAAATTAAACTTGAAATGGGTTAGTTTTAAACTATGTCAAAAGTTACAGCACAGCATACGTGTTATACTCGTGCAATATCAACAAATTTTATCTATATTTATATTTCCATTTGTTCTTCTCGAGGCGTCAAATTTAGAAAACCGCACCCGCTAAATTTTTTGAGGTTACCGTAATGATCTCTGGGAAGTTTATGGATGAAAAAAATGAATCTTAAACATTTTAGTTGAGAGAAAGCTGTATATAACCTGGGGCCCTATTCTTGAAATCGGTGGAAATTTCCGCATTCGGAATATAATTTGCTTAAACATTCTTAATATTATCCGAATTTTGCGCCGGCTACTTTAATCAGTTTTTCCAATTTGTTTGCAAATTTTTTATTATTTATTTCCCTACTAAGGGAATAACTCCGCATCGATTTACCTACTCGGAATTTTTCCCTTAGTAGGGAAATAAATAGTAGAAAACTTGCAAACAAATTTGAAAAACTGATTAAAGTAGCCGGCGCAAAATTCGGATAATATTAAGAATTTTTAAGCAAATTATATTCCGAATGCGAAAATTTCCACCGATTTCAAGAATAGGGCCCATAAACAGAATAAAGCACAATATATTGCGATTCAGTTCCGATAAATTGATATACTTTTATGATGTGATCGATATTGACTTGCAACTTAGTTGGGATGCCCTTAGAATTTAAGAGTAAGATTAAAATTACCATATCATTCTTTGTTTACTAAAAATGATAGATAATAATAAATAAAAATAAATTGATAAATTGATTATTTATACTATTAAGCTTAAATTATTTTTATAATTTTTATTCAATTTGGAATAAAATGAACCATTTAGTTAAAATCCATTAATTTTGCTAATATTTAAAATATTTTAGGTTTAAATATAGATAAACATTATCATTAAAAGGACAAAGTTTTATTTATGCAAATAATAACATGAAAGAATAAAATTTGTTTGTAAGAGAAGGATAAACATTAAACTAATTAAGAATAAAAACCATTTAATAAGCGAGAATAATATTTAGGTTTACAAAAAGAATGAATTTTATGTTCCAAATTTAATAAAATTTATTCAAAATAATTTTATACTTGGGGTAAAACTAATTTTTATTCTTTCATTTTTTACCGTGCAAAAAATTAAAATTAGAAAATATTTTTAGGTTTTACAGATACAGCATAGCCCAGAAAATAGATATCCACGACTTAAGCAACCATAAAGGACTTTTACCATTAAAATTAGGAAAGGGAAGGATAATTAATAACTACTCAAGATTGATTCATATAATAAATATAACTGACTACGTACAAAACATTGATCTGATTGATTCAAATATAAATAGCATTGCTAATGAAACTGAAAGATATGTAGAATTTAAGACAAAAATGACTTTAGTAAAGAAAAAATATCATGTTTTGATGAATAATTTAGAAATAATAAAACCTTTGCATAGAAATAAAAGAGGACTCGTTAACGGACTAGGGAAAATAATTAAAAGTATAACAGGAAACATGAACCACGAAGATTACGTTGAAATAAACAAACATTTGGACTTATTACAATTAAACCAAAATAATTTAAACAATCAAATGAATAATCAAATATATCTAAATCAAGAGATGATAGAAAGATTTAATAACATTACGAAGTACATAAATAATCAGCAAATCGAACTTGAAGATTATTTCAATAAATTTCAGAATCATTTAATTAACAAAATGGATATAATTGATTCGTCATTACACATCAATCACTTTTTTCACCAAATCCTTTTGGACATAGACTTATTAAACGAACATTTAAAAGACATATTGTTACGAATCTGGTGTTTCGCCCCATATTAGATCGGCAGAATCGGTAATTTCATCTTATCAAAATATCAATTAATTTCGACCGTATGAGTGTGCCTCAACGAATAAAGTGATCACTTTATTAATATTGATGAGTTGATTATTGATTTGGGTAATTGCTAAAAAAAAAAAAAAAGTACTTTAGTTGATTAGGAAGTGTGTGGGTTGAGTTAAGAACCGGAATAAACGACGAGCTCGAACGACCGACAATTGTTTTTAGATTTTTTTTTGGTTCGTGCTTTTCGTTTTGTTGGAGGCGGAAAAGACGTTTTTTTAGTCAGTCAGTCTCGGTCCACCCAAAGTGAAAAACTTTAAAACAATTAGTTTTGTTCATTATTAAATAATAATTTACTTTTTTTTTAAATGTGGAAGTAAAATTTTAAAGCAAAAAAAATGGTGTTAGAAATATAGTTTATACTTAGAAAATTAAGTGATTAACATTTAAATAATAATTGATAGCATGTCTGAATGTAAAGCATGCAAATGATGACTTAAGTTTATAAAATTAAACTAAATATAAAACAAACAAAAAAAAAAAAAATGAAAACTTAGAATTAAGATTGAATTGTGATAAAATGGTGGACTAAAGTATGAAAATGATTTAATGGTATTGCGTCCATTAAGACAAAATAAATAAAAAAATAAGTAAAAATAAAATAAAACAAAAATGTGTTAAAACTTCTAAATTAAAGACGAAATAAATAAATACTTAAATTTTGTAAAAAGACATTTATGTGAAAAAAAAAAATAAAAAAAAATAAATATTTAAACGAAATAGTGAAACTTATAAAATACTACTGAGGTGGACGTTTAAAAGGAAATATACCCTGTGGTTTTAATAATACTAATTATAATAATAATAATAATAATACTAATAATAAAAAATAAAAAAATATTGCGAACACCTATCATAACCAAACAAATTTTAAATAATCCGTAAAATTGATAAATCCGTAAATTTTTTTTTAACATCAATAAACAGTTCGGTCACCTTGTGTGCTATAAATTAAAGTCTACGTTATATCCAACCAATAAACTTCAATTGGATACCTCGTTCACCATGGCGCCCAAAGTTGTCCAGTATGTATATTTTTGGTACCAAATTTGTCAAATCAAATCCTCGTTTATTTTATAAATTTCTAATTAGTTATAGTTAAGATTATAATGTAATATCTATCATAATTTTCTTTTTGTTTAATTCCTAAATCTTCAATAACTTGTTGAGTTTTTCTTTATTAGTCACGAGATTATTCGTTGACCCAATAATTAATTTTTATTATATTTTTTTTGTGTTTAATTTTTATTTATATTAAACATATGTAGGTTTGGGAATTAAATAAAATAAACCTCTATAATAATTTTAGTTAAATTATAAAAATTTTGATTATATATATTTTTTTTTGCTTTTCTTAAATGATTGTTGATAATAATTCTGAAAGTAAATTATTAATTGGTAAATGGAGGAAAATTTATTCTTTTTATTAATATTAGTGTTTTTTTCTTTAAATTTAACATGAATTCGTGATCGCCATTTAATTCGAGGGGCAGATGTGATGATGGTAAGTAGTCGTTGCGAGTGACATGTGACATTTTATCAGGGGATCATTTTTCTTCATACGGTCGAGCGAGATTTAATCATGCTCCAGAAACCCCACACCCGTACCCTGAGCCTTAGCCGCGCAGTTGACCGTTTTCCTGGAGCCGCTGATTAAATAAATAAAAATTTTCTAGATAACAGATGAATCAGCATAACCCAATACAGTTACCGTAATTAAAGATTTCGGTGCTGCAAATTCAAAATTATCGCATCTGTTACAGATGGCGCCCAATTTCTTGCGGGACCAAAACTTAATTAATTGTACAACTATATACGGTACCTAATGACACGTCCATGTCCATATGACACGTATCGTTGTAAAATAAATCAAATAAGCCTTGTTTTTTTTTGTAAAATAACCTTGTTATATAGCAACCGTTGTTTTCGTAAATTTTTTTTTTAATTTATAATCATAATTTTTTTTGTTTAATTATTCATACCCGCATTTGCATCCTGCTAATTATAGCTGTTGATCATGCAAATGTTAGTAAAGGTATTAAAAAAATATTGCACAATTTCAAGTTTCAATCAATTTTAGTTAAAATTTTTACATCACGATTGAGTAAATTAGTTCGTGTGCACAATCTCCTATAGTAGAAATTAGCTGCACTTAACGTTTTATATTGATCGATCATGATGATTAAACCTTAAACTTTCGCGAATATTCCTTATTAAGTCGATTTATTTTCGTCAGTAAAAGTACCCTAAGGTAGATGTTTTTTTTTTTTTGCACTATTCGATGTATTAGTCGCGGATTGACTCTGGTAACTTCCATCGAATTAATCCTATTTTGATTTTTATACATCGTTTGAAATTCGGCACAGGTTATATATGTAACAAGGCACGTTAATTATTCGTTTATACAATTAAAGAAAAAAACTGAAAATGTCACTTGTCGAAGCGTATTCACTGCTTGCATCGTCACATCTCCCTCGACATAATACATATTAGATTTTTCATCAATTAGATTTTTCTTTCTCAACTAAAGTACTGAAGTAACTAAACCAAATAACATAAAATTTTGTTAATTAATTTATTTTGTTGTTTATTACGTTCTATTTTTTTTTTTTTGAACGTGTCTATTATTAACAATCAATATCATTAATTTTTTTTGTCTTTCCAATTATAACGAACACACAATTTTTTTTTTTAAATCCACTTTCAAACATCAAAAATGGATTTACCTTGTATTAATATTGACTATTTGGATATAGATGAAATTAAGATCGAATGCGAACTTCGGCGAATAACGGGGTCCCTTCGTTCTCAAATGAATTTGTTAGATATCGAAATCCGAAAAGAACACAATGACCCAAATCAGTCTATTCAACAGCCTCATCCGTCGGCCATAAAATACCCACACACCGAAATTACAACTTGTGTAAACAAATTACAAAATTTACAAACCGCTCTCAATAACGTGGTTGAAACTGCTAATTTTCAGAATGAGGATATTGAAGGTATTGTCTCTAAATTTTTGCACGTATTTTATAGATTACAAAGGGTTCGAGATTTATCCGATTTTCCTAATACTATGGAGAAACTACTAGACGTCACCACAAAATTAATAGTAGTAGCTGCAAAATTACAGAAGAATGAATTGACACTTGAACAGTCAAAAGAACACCTTCAGGCCATAGTGATTAACCCAAAAGATGTCCTTGATCTTACGGGCGCACTTTTAAGCGACACCAAACTAGATGGTGATTCCTCTCACGCCACATCTACTCCGATGCAAAGCGTTAATAATAGTCCAGATCGTAATCAAAATTCTGAGGTAAAATCTGTCGGGGCCGAAAACCCCAGCGCTCCGAAATCTAATGGTGATACTGTAGTTACTAAAGACAATCGAAATTCCGCAGTTGATCCACAAATACAACCTGCTCCTGAGGCACAGATTATTGAACAGAAAGCCCAAGGTATCCCAGATCAATTTCCGCATTTTCCTAATCCTGCTTTACTCTTTCCGTCTAACTTCATGCCTCCACCAACAGTTATGCCGTTTAACCCTTATTTAAATTTTTTTCAAACAGTACCTCCACCCATAATGCCTTCTCCTAATAACCCACCAGGCCATTTGTCACAACCCAGTGCACCTACAGAGCAGCCGATTAATCCACAGCAACAAAAAAATAGTTCTAATTCAAATTTAGCCACTCCAATTCATAAATGGAACTTAAAGTTTGACGGCTCCCCTTCGGGCATGTCAATTGAAAAATTTCTTTTTAGAATTGAGCACCTAGCTAATACTAACAAAATTACATTAGAACAGTTGGTCAATAATATTAACACCCTACTAGATGGCCCGGCTAAGGAGCATTATTGGTTAATTCTTGAGCGGAATCCTAAACTTGGTTGGTCTGAATTCCGTAATCAAATGCTTCATCGCTTCCAGGAGAGACGAACCGACTTAGACATCAAGCAGGTTCTTGAGAGCAGAAAACAGAAGTTAAATGAATCGTTCGTCGATTTTTATTACGATCTGCTAAACCTTGCAATGCCTCTCAAAACGCCATTATCCGATAGCGAGTTAATCGAACTAATCTTGAAAAATATGAGACGTGGATTCAGAGCGCATTTCGCTGGTCGAACATTTGATGCATTATCTTCTCTGGTAAATACCTGTATTGCGACAGACGAAGTATGGAGAAGAATAAACCATCAACCCGAATTACAAATGAATGTACCACCTAAAAGAATTCAGGAGTTTTCAGCTAATATTTCTCAGACTCCGATACATTCTAACCAATTTACCATGCATTCTCTAAAGGAACCTAATATTGAGGAAATCATCCACAAGCCTCCCGCATTGCATCAAACTTCTAGTAATATTACTTTGAATACTAACTCTAGTAATTCAATAATACAGTGCTGGAATTGTCAGAGGATCGGTCACCAATACACACACTGTGACATACCGTTATCCATTTTCTGCTTAGGGTGTGGAGCACCAGGAGTGCTTCAAGCCCATTGTATGACTTGTAATACAATTTTGAAGGGAAACCTAAATGCGGAAATGAAGAGTCCTGGGTCCCTACATTTCCGAAAGCGATTACCACTAAGGCCCAGATTACCTACCCTGCACGAATAAAACGTATACAAAATTATTTTAAAAGTCGTAAACTATTTTACTGTAATATCGCTGAATCTCGCTTTATGGATGATAATGAAATGTATACGATGGATGACAAGCGGCTATATGTCAATATTGATTTGAATGGTACTGAACTTCGTGGACTTTTAGATACGGGAGCAACTATTAGTGCTCTTGGTACTGGCTCGTTGGAACTTGTAAAAAGTCTCAACACAAAATTGAACCCAATTATTGCTTCAATACAAACAGCCGGTGGAGCCCATGAATCTGTGTTAGGGTATATTAATATTCTAACTACCTACCAGAACCAAACCAAACTTATGAAGTTCCTTGTAGTTCCAACACTGCAACAACCTCTCTACCTGGGTTGCGATTTTATGCTATTGTTTGGTATCCAAATCTCATTTCTGCCTGACATTCAAAGTAACAACTATGCTTCTGAACTATGTGGTATGGAACCAAACCCGCAACATGACAATGAATTCGTGAAATCTGATCCTTCCAAATATCACCCATTGACTGATGACCAACGCAGAAAACTAAAAGCTACGATTGATAACATTCCAAATTTCCAGAAAAGCGGCTTAGGTCGCACTCACTTGATTCAACATACAATCGATACAGGTGACGCTCCAGCCATAAAACAACGTTTTTACGCTGTATCTAAGGCTGTCGAGAAAGAAATGTACCAGGAGATCGATCGAATGTTGGATTTAGATGTTATTGAAGAGAGCCATAGCGCCTGGTCCTCACCAATGGCAATTGTACGAAAACCTGGCAAAATACGATTGTGTTTAGATGCGAGGCGTCTTAACTCAGTTACGAAGAAGGACGCGTATCCTCTGCCCCTAATAGAGAGTTTGCTTAGTAGACTTGATAAAACGAAATTCATCTCGAGCTTGGATTTAAAGGACGCCTTTTGGCAAATTCCTTTACATCCAAGCTCCAGAGAGAAAACTGCGTTCACGGTCCCAGGCCGTCCGCTGTATCAATTTAAAGTGATGCCCTTTGGACTCTGTAATGCGCCCCAGACGTTGAGCCGGCTCATGCATACGGTCGTCCCTCATCATCTGCATGACCGGGTGTTCGTCTATCTGGACGATTTGCTTATTACTACGGAAACCTTCGACGAGCACATATCCTTGCTAGAGGATGTGGCAGCTAGACTATCTAAGGCTGGTTTAACAATAAATGTAGAGAAAAGCAAATTCGTACTAAGAGAAGTCGAATACCTGGGTCATGTAGTTGGTGAGAGTGGACTCAGGACCAATCCGGACAAGGTCAGGGCCATTACAGAGTTCCCTGCTCCTAAAAATGTGAGGCAAGTGCGACGGTTCCTGGGATCAGCAGGATGGTATAGACGGTTTATCAAAGGATATTCAACTTTAAGTGTCCCCCTGACGAATCTTCTAAAGAAGGGAAGGCGATTTCAGTGGACTAGCGAACATCAACAAGCTTTTGACTCTCTCAAAATGGCATTAGTCTCTGCTCCGGTTTTAGTGAGTCCAGATTTTACCCAGAGATTTTTTATACAATGCGATGCTAGTTCCACTGGAATAGGTGCCGTCCTTTTTCAGAGGGATTCCGAAGGGGAGGACAGACCAATTGCTTATATGTCGCAGAAGATGAACGCGGCTCAGAGAAACTACTGTGTTACAGAGCAGGAATGCTTGGCCGCCGTTTTGGCAATTAAACGTTTCCGGTCCTATGTGGAAGGCTTACCCTTTACGGTGATAACTGACCATGCAAGTCTTACCTGGTTAATGTCCCTCAAAGACCTCACCGGTAGACTTGCACGGTGGAGTTTGAAACTGCAGGGGTATGACTTCGACATAGAGTACCGTAAAGGAAGCCAAAATGTCGTACCAGACACGTTATCGCGAGCATACATGGATTCTATTGATTTATCTAACATTCCTTTGAATATTGACTACAATTCAGATGCATTTCTCTCTGGCAGTTATCTAGATTTGATAAATCAACTTTCGACTTCTTCTTCCAAACTTAATATTAAAGTGGATGGAGGTCGCGCTTTTATAAATTTTCATTTAGATGATACCCCAAGTTTATCTGATTTTACCCATTGGAAATTATTAGTGCCTCGCGAACTACGGCAATCGATTATTGAATCAGCTCATTGTCCTCCAACTGGTGGTCATTTAGGTATTGCAAAAACCCAGGAGCTCATTCAAAGATATTTTTTCTGGCCCACGCTGAAAAATGATACTTCTACTTTTATTAAGGCATGCCAGATTTGCAAATGCAACAAAGCGGTAAACTATCTCGCTAATCCACCTTTCCGGAGTTTTAATACAACATTTCGACCGTTTCAACGCATTTATCTGGACTTTTTGGGACCTTATCCCAGAACGCGTCAGGGAAATACGTCAATTTTAATTGCGGTCGATAGTTTTTCAAAATTTGTAATTACCAAGGCGCTTTCCAAAGCCACTGCTGAGGGTGTTGTGAGCTTCCTGGAAACCGAGATCTTCCTACTGTATGGGGTTCCTGAAGTCCTAGTCACTGACAACGGCCCACAATTTGACTCACGTGCTATTAGATCACTTTGTGAACGATACGGGGTAAACCATGTCTTTACTGCGAAATATTCGCCCCAGGCAAACGCGTCGGAACGAGTTAATCGCACCCTACTATCGTCATTACGATCCTATATAAAAACTGACCAACGTTCATGGGATGAAACTCTGCCTGGCGTTACTCATGCTCTACGCAATGTATTTCACGAAGCAACTGGCTACTCACCACACTTTATTGTGTTTGGCCAACATGCAATTTTGCATGGGTCAGTTTACCAAATTCTTAAGAAAACCTTCGAATTCACAGGTAATTATGTGTCCTGTGCAGATAAACCGCAGGCTCTGTTCCAAATTTACAATGATGTGAAAATTCGATTAGACCATGCTGCTCAGAAAAATCTTAAATATCATTTACGATATCGTTATCCCCAAATTGTGCCAGGCCAGAAGATATTTGTGCGAAATTTTGTACAAAGTAAAGCAGTAGACAAATTCGCTGCTAAACTTGCCTCAAAATATATTCCAGCAATCGTTACTAAACTCACTGGTCGCGTAATGTGTGAATTGCAGGATATGCAAGGGAAACCCCTTGGAACATATCATTATAAGGACATAAAACTTTAAACCACCACTACGGTGTTTCGGGTTCTTCCAAAAAAATATGTCATTGTATCCCGGCTATGAGACTTACTCAGGGGTAGGTACGTCCCCACGATTGTTACGAATCTGGTGTTTCGCCCCATATTAGATCGGCAGAATCGGTAATTTCATCTTATCAAAATATCAATTAATTTCGACCGTATGAGTGTGCCTCAACGAATAAAGTGATCACTTTATTAATATTGATGAGTTGATTATTGATTTGGGTAATTGCTAAAAAAAAAAAAAAAGTACTTTAGTTGATTAGGAAGTGTGTGGGTTGAGTTAAGAACCGGAATAAACGACGAGCTCGAACGACCGACAATTGTTTTTAGATTTTTTTTTGGTTCGTGCTTTTCGTTTTGTTGGAGGCGGAAAAGACGTTTTTTTAGTCAGTCAGTCTCGGTCCACCCAAAGTGAAAAACTTTAAAACAATTAGTTTTGTTCATTATTAAATAATAATTTACTTTTTTTTTAAATGTGGAAGTAAAATTTTAAAGCAAAAAAAATGGTGTTAGAAATATAGTTTATACTTAGAAAATTAAGTGATTAACATTTAAATAATAATTGATAGCATGTCTGAATGTAAAGCATGCAAATGATGACTTAAGTTTATAAAATTAAACTAAATATAAAACAAACAAAAAAAAAAAAAATGAAAACTTAGAATTAAGATTGAATTGTGATAAAATGGTGGACTAAAGTATGAAAATGATTTAATGGTATTGCGTCCATTAAGACAAAATAAATAAAAAAATAAATAAAAATAAAATAAAACAAAAATGTGTTAAAACTTCTAAATTAAAGACGAAATAAATAAATACTTAAATTTTGTAAAAAGACATTTATGTGAAAAAAAAAAATAAAAAAAAATAAATATTTAAACGAAATAGTGAAACTTATAAAATACTACTGAGGTGGACGTTTAAAAGGAAATATACCCTGTGGTTTTAATAATACTAATTATAATAATAATAATAATAATACTAATAATAAAAAATAAAAAATATTGCGAACACCTATCATAACCAAACAAATTTTAAATAATCCGTAAAATTGATAAATCCGTAAATTTTTTTTTAACATCAATAAACAGTTCGGTCACCTTGTGTGCTATAAATTAAAGTCTACGTTATATCCAACCAATAAACTTCAATTGGATACCTCGTTCACCATGGCGCCCAAAGTTGTCCAGTATGTATATTTTTGGTACCAAATTTGTCAAATCAAATCCTCGTTTATTTTATAAATTTCTAATTAGTTATAGTTAAGATTATAATGTAATATCTATCATAATTTTCTTTTTGTTTAATTCCTAAATCTTCAATAACTTGTTGAGTTTTTCTTTATTAGTCACGAGATTATTCGTTGACCCAATAATTAATTTTTATTATATTTTTTTTGTGTTTAATTTTTATTTATATTAAACATATGTAGGTTTGGGAATTAAATAAAATAAACCTCTATAATAATTTTAGTTAAATTATAAAAATTTTGATTATATATATTTTTTTTTGCTTTTCTTAAATGATTGTTGATAATAATTCTGAAAGTAAATTATTAATTGGTAAATGGAGGAAAATTTATTCTTTTTATTAATATTAGTGTTTTTTTCTTTAAATTTAACATGAATTCGTGATCGCCATTTAATTCGAGGGGCAGATGTGATGATGGTAAGTAGTCGTTGCGAGTGACATGTGACATTTTATCAGGGGATCATTTTTCTTCATACGGTCGAGCGAGATTTAATCATGCTCCAGAAACCCCACACCCGTACCCTGAGCCTTAGCCGCGCAGTTGACCGTTTTCCTGGAGCCGCTGATTAAATAAATAAAAATTTTCTAGATAACAGATGAATCAGCATAACCCAATACAGTTACCGTAATTAAAGATTTCGGTGCTGCAAATTCAAAATTATCGCATCTGTTACAATATCGGAGTCAATAACTCTTCGCATCCAAACGAGATTAGTTATATACTCGTACATCAACAGTTGAAACAACAAATGGTTACTATTAATTATTTTGAGAACATTTATGAATTCCTTGAACTACAAGCTTATTACAATCACTCCAACATTATATTTATAATTAAATTTCCTACATTTTATCCTGATGTATTTGATTTTTATCACTTAGAAGCATTACCTATCAATAACAGTTACATTATTCCATTAAATACACCATTCCTCTTATTAAACGATTACCCATATCAAAGTGTAGATAAGACATGCCGAATTATCGAACAAATACGATACTGTCCAGAAATCGCAATTAAAAATATCTCCGAAGACAAATGTATTACCAACATCATAAGGAACCAGGAAGCTACTTGTAATTTATTAAGGATTAACAACATAAATAAAGTAAAATTTTTAGAACCGAATCACTTGCTATCTTGTGAACTTCGAAAATTGCTCAATAAACGTAAACAACATTGAGCACAATATTAAAGAAATAAATATTTTAAAACAAAAATCCTAATAAAAATTTTGAGTTTATAATTATAGGAGTAGCCGTTTCAATAATAATATTGTATACAGTTCATAAGGTACTCCATTTTCTTATACGAGTTCACTCTAACAGGGGAGGAGTTACGTCCATGAACTCCACATAAAGTCAAAATATAAATTCTTTAACTCAACGATTAAAATTACATTTACCAGAATTATTAAATTTCAGTTTTATTCTAAAAATTTATTTTTACTTAATTGACAAAATCACATTATAAAAATTGTGTAATTAGATTCCTTTGCATTATATAAAAATTGTCCACAAGACTTTGTCTATCTAATCATTTTTTTTGCAATATTATAAATTAAAATAAAAAAAGAATTTAGACTCAAAAGAATATTCAACTAACATCGACGTGTTTTTTTATTTCACGGGAAACAAACAAAATAATTTAATTCGCGCTTTTGAAAAGTAGATCCCAATTCCATGTGTTTTCAATTGATGTCATGTGCAGAGGATCATAACTCCTCCCGCCGAAGAGAAGGGACCATAGGGACTTTGGCCGTATGGTCTTGGGCTCAGTGGTTGACTGTGTGTTGTCCTGTCTTGTTACCTGCTGTGTTCATTTGTAACATCTCTTCCAGATATAATAGATGACAATTGCAATAGTAATGATTGTGATCAGGGTTGTGGTACTGTGTATTTGTATGCCGTGAGATAACGCCAGCTCTTGTAATAACGTGATGTGATCTCTATGTTGTAGGGTCCAACTAGTGATTTGTGATAATGACAATGGCTGTATAACATTTTGACTATTTACATCGTGATACGGTATAATAACGATATGGTCCTCTTGGTAGACGTATTTCGTATCACAATTATCGAATTCAATTAACGCTTGGCCTTTGATAAACATCGTAAATTGGTGACATGTAGATGTGGATTCCAGTTCTATTGGTGTGGCTACATACAATTTTCCAGTAATAATTTCTGAGACATCATCTTCTAGTTCGTAGGCGGTATGTATGGTTGCATTGGGCCGGTTGTTGTGAGATGATGCTGAGTGTGCAAGTGTTCCTTATTGATTGTAGTGATGCAGTGCAATAATACTTGTTTTCCAATTCGTTGCATGGTTGTAGTATGTATTGATAATAATTTTGTTCGTTTAGGATGATATTATATGACGGGATCGAGATGCGACTGTGTCTAGCTGAACTAAGTGCGTCCAAAATGCCGTCTATTTGTTGCGGTAAGGTATCTGTTGTATTAATTAGTTTAAAGATGTGTTGATCTATTTTGATCATATGAATTCCTATTTGTGTTGTGTTGCTGAGTCTATTTAGTTCAAATTCAATTTTTCTATTACTGTCTCTTATATATTTCTGTACGTAGTTAAATCTATCAATCATACCCTTATTTATCTCAATTTTAGGGTCATTTTGTTTATTTAAGTTATTTTGATTTTGGTAGAGACTATGTATTGCGAGACTAATCTCTTCTAGATAATGTTGGTCTAAGTTTCCCGTAATATCATGGATCAAGGAACCTAGTCCATTAATAAGACCTCTTTTGACCCGTGTAGGTTTCAAAAGGTTAACGTTGTCCTGTAGTTCTTTAAACTTGTGTTCAAGGATTTCTATTTTGTTTTTGAATTCACTATTGATAGTTTCTTCAACTATGTCGATGTTGCCTTAGATAACACGAAGGTTTTCTTCATAAAATTGGTCTCAATAACGTGGACGATCCTTTTATAACTGTTGATTATTCGGGCCTGGCCTATTTTGATTGGTATCAAGGCTAAAATAGTATAGTGTCCACTTAATAGTTCGAAGGGCGTCAATTTAGTAGTGTGGAATGAATGGAGTTGTTGTAGGAGAAGATAGCACGGTTCATTATTTAATGCTTAGTTGGGGAGAATTTAGATATGCAATTTTGATAATTTCTTGAAGTGTTGCGTGCAATCTTTCAACAGGATGCATGTGAAGTTACTGCTAAAGTTTTACTAGTAAAAAAATTAGCAAAAACTTCACATGTTTATACAGCAGTGTGAAGTTTTTACTAAGTCTATGCTAAACGTTTATATGTGTTGGTGCATATCAAAATGATACCTGTAGAAAGCGGAAATAACGTAACTTACATTATTTTAACTATTTTGCAGTTATCTTTAAAAAAAACCGAATGAAATTAAAATATCATTACCATTTCATTAATATTCACTAACACGAATATTGCGGTTAATAAAAGTTTTACAAAAATAACTATAAACTCAGTATCCGAGGCAGATTAGTAACAAACACTACACACTGAACTACATAAGGAAGAATTATTGAAATCAAATGAGATAACCGGAGAAATTTTAATTCATACTCGGGTAAACTGGGTGGGCACAATACACTTCAGTGCAAAAAATATGCACATTGATCAATTTTCAGCAAAAGTTCAAAAATATCAAAAATCCAATGTTTGTTTAATTCCTATCCCTAAAAGTGGTACTTTTTTGTACTTATACCGTGCGAATAAAGTGAATTTTGAGGTCAACATCTGAAGTACACGATTTTTGTGAATTTGTCAGCATGAAAATTATTGGTAACAATCGGATTAAAACAAGGAAATCAGCAAAAACAATATTTTTATTAATAAGATGCATTCTCTTCCCCAGCCCGAATAACAGCTTACATTCAATGTTTCTATGATTTCACCAAAGTTTTAACCAAATATTGAAGTATCGCCTCCCGTTCGTCTGTGATCGCCTGTTGCAGGTCCTGGAGACTCATTGGAGCAATAACTTTGGCTCGAACTCAATTTTTCAGTTCGTCTCATAAATGTTCAATCGGGATTGAGGTCCAGGCTTCGAGCTGGCCCCTCCATCATAGGAACATCCACTTATTGAAGGTACTGGCACACTAGACCAGCCATATGCAGTCTCGGATTATCCTGCATGAACAAGAAGTTTTCACCAATAAACCTGGCAAAAGGTACGACGTAGTCCTCGAGTATTTCCTCGATGTACCGTTGAGAAGTCACTTTACTTGATCGGCGGCCAGTATTCGCTCCAGAGATGAACACAAGATCTATCTTTGCCTCCAGTGACATATCTGCTCAGAACGTGCACGATCCACCACCATACGAGACACGTTCTTCAATACAACATTATGAAAATTGCTCTCCTGATCTTCTGTACACTCTTCTTCGTCCATCGTTGCCATGTAAACACATCCTGCACTCGTCAGAGAACAGGACTTTACACCATTGTTCTTCTGTAAAATCAAAATGCTCTCGAGCGAACTGAAGGCAGCCTAGCCGGTGGTCTGGCTCAATTTCGTATTCTCAATATCGATCTCGTATCTCTGCTACACTCGACGAACGGAGAATCGGCTCAAATTTAGTTGTCGAGCCACTTCATTTTGGTTCTACTCCGCATCAGATAGTGCAACCACGTGAGCAGCTACCTCTGGTGTGGCACTCATTTTCTTGTTCCGGATGAATAAAAAAAATGCAACTGTGGAAAATTTTAGCATCCAAGAGTAAAAAAATTAGAAAAATAGTATCAAGCTCCAAAGCCAGGGAACTCCTATTTTTAGAAATCCTATTTTAGAAATGGTATACTAAGATAACCCTAGAGTTCTTAACGCAACCTCAGATATTTAGCGTGTTAGTTGAAGACCATGTCAGTTAAAAAATATATTCAGTTGCTTATCATCCAGGGGATCATAGTTATTAGAAGACATATTCAGGAGCTCCCCATCCAGGGGTGGAAACAATTCATACATTTTAGCATTATGACCAAATATAATAAAAATTGGTAGGCCAACTGAGATATCCCCAGAGATCTTAACAGAACCTCAGGTATATGGGGTGTTAGTTGGAGGCCTTGTCAGTTAAAAAATATATTCTGTTGCTCCCCATCCAGGGGAGGAGACATTTAATGAAGGTTTGTATTATGGCCAAATATAATAAAAATGATTAGGCCAACTGAGATATCCTTAGAGATCGTAACACAACCTCATGCATATGAGGTGTTAGAAGGGGACCATAGTTATTAGAAGAAATACTCAGGAGCTCCCCATCCAGGCGTGGGAACAATTCACACAATTTAGCATTATGACCAAATATAATAAAAATTAACACAACCTCAGGTATATGGGGTGTTAGTTGGGAACCATGCCAGTTAGAAAAAATTATCAGGAGCCTCCCATCCAGGGGTGGGAACAGTTTAAAGGTTTTTGTATTATGACCAAATATAACAAAAATTCTTAAACCAACTGAGATATCCGTAGAGTTTTTAACACAACCTCAGGTATATGGCATGTTAGTTGGAGACCTTGTCAGTTAAAAAATATATTCAGTTGCTCCCCATCCAGGGGAGGAGACATTTAATAAAAGTTTGTATTATGACCAAATATAATAAAAATGATTAGGCCAACTGAGATATCCCCAGAGATCTTAACACAACCTCAGGTAAATGGGGTATTAGTTGGGAACCATGTTAGTTAGAAAAAGTTATCAGGAGCCTCTCATCCAGGGGTGGGAACAGTTTAAAGGTTTTCGTATTATGACCAAATATAACAAAAATTCTTAAACCACATGAGATATCCGTAGAGTTCTTAACACAACCTCAGGTATATGGAGACCATGTCAGATAAAAAATATATTCAGTTGCTCTACATCCAGGGAAATGTCCCCTCTCCCGGATGAGGAGCAACAGTCTCCAACTAACACTCCATATACCTGAGGTTATGTTAAGACCTCCAGGGATATCTCATGCGGTTAAAAAAAATTTGTTATATTTAGTCATAATACAAAATCCTCTAAACTGTTCCCACCCCTGGATGGGAGGCTCCTGATAATTTTTTCTAACTGGCATGGTTCCCAACTAACACCCCATATACCTGAGGTTGTGTTAAGATCTATAGGGATATCTCATGTGGTTTAAGAATTGTTGTTATATTTGGTCATAATACAAAATCTTGTAAACTGTTCCCACCCCTGGATGGGGAGCTCCTGAATATTTATTCTAATAACTATGGTTCCCTTCTAACACCTCATATGCATGAGGTTGTGTTAAGATCTCTAAGGATATCTCAGTTGGCCTAATCATTTTTATTATATTTGGTCATAATACAAACTTTTATTAAATGTCTCCTCCCCTGGATGGGGAGCAACTGAATATATTTTTTAACTGACAAGGTCTCCAACTAACACGCCATATACCTGAGGTTGTGTTAAGAACTCTAGGAATACCTCTTTTTCGAGAATTCTTTAAAGATTGTGTTATCTATTATATTGTGTACTTGTTGGTTAGAATTATGAACACTATTTATTTTTGATGTCTAAATATGAACATCATGAGAATTTTAAATACATGTATCTTTGAATCAAATCAAAAATTTAAGTAACTAGTCGAAATAAAGCGGTTAATTATTATTATTCAATTAATTTTAATAAATACGTATAAGAAAACTCTAATCTTCGATAATGTTCCGTCTTACTCAGGTAATATCACTAACACAATCACAATTATTGAAACTAGCAAAAGATTAGCATTTTCTTCACATTCGTTTCAACAGGGGAGTTCTCAGTTGACGAATATGATGACGTATGGTGCAATTGGATGAAATGTTCGTCTAAAAAGGCTTTGAACGAAGGTGTGTTCATATTTCCTTCACAGAACCGTTCGAGTTTCCTCTGAATTCTTTCACTAGTGCGGGTCTTCATGTAGAAGGCTCCTGCGAATTTCGTGAATTTGTCGAGAAGTGTGAGAAATACGTGATTTTGGAGAAACAGAAATCTATATGAAGGATTTCCATATAGGACTCTTCGGTGTTTCAGTGATCTCATACTCCAATTTAGGTTGCTGCCTGCCATAATTAGTTTTAAGACATATGGTACAGGTTTTATTGTACTTCACACTCGAGAAATATAGTAAGTCCTTTTGATCGACTATTCCTCGATGGTGATTTTCTTCATGCCGTTTCTTTGTTATAGCTCGTTGGCCCTCAGGATTGAACACTTCCGTTAAGAGTATATGTGTTCTTACTAGATATGGTTTGTGGGAGTTTCCAAATTTCTCACGGTATGCTTCTGTAGCTATTTGGAAAACTATATCGTCACACAATATTCCTGTAACTCGATTTCGTTACTTGTGTTTCAATATTAAGGCGGATGGTTGGTATATGACGCCTGGGCATATATATATATATATATATATATATATATATATATATATATATATATATATATATATATATATATATATATATATATATATATATATTATTCCCTATGTTTGCCAAATGGATCTTCATATTGAATATTTTAATTTAAAATGGTTTATGGGTGTATTGGTGGTCGTTATGATAGGTGGTTCATCATTATTTGTGATTTGGGAATCCGTAGATGGGTCTGAAGTTTCGGAGGTGTTTAGATTGTTGATAACGTTAAGTTTGGGCTCCATTCGTGAGAGTGCATCCGCGTTGGTATTCTGTGCACTTTTTTTGTATACGATTTCGTAATCGTTGTCCTCCAATTTTACTCTCAATCGAACGAATTTGGAATTTGGTTCTTTGAGATTGAAAAGCCATGTCACTTGCTCAGACGATAGCTAGAAGTTCTTTCTCTATAATAGAGTAGTTTTTTTCTGTAGTCGTTAAGGTTCTGGATACGCAGCAAATAGGCTTATCTTTTCCTATAGGCCCTCGTGAAAGGACGGCCCAAAGGCTACATTGCTCGCGTCCGTGGTATGGATAAATTCCTTAAAAAATGTGGATATACTGTAAGATGGGTTCCTTGCATAACAACTCTTTACAGTATTCGAAACACTGGATATATCTAGTGTCAAGTGTGATGAAGCATTCCGTTAAGGGCTTGGTAATTTCGGAGAAGTTTCTGATGAACTCGCGATAGTATCCTAACAGGCCGATAAAGCTGTTAATTTCTTTCTCTGTTTTAGGAATTGGAAACTCTTTAATTGCTTTTATCTTATTTGATTTGGCTTGACCCCATCACTCGTAACGATATGGCCCAAGAGGCAATTTCTCTATGGAGAAATTCCGACTTATCCATTTATACTTTATGTGCTCCTGGAGCGATGTGGAAAAGACGATAATATCGTCCATGTAGCACAAGCATGATTTGCCTTGTAGTTCACCAAGCACATTGCCCATGACTCTCTGGAATATCGATGGTGCGTTTTTAAGCCCAAAAGACATTCTCACATATTCGTAGTGCCCATGGTCTACGAAGAAAGCCGTTCGGTAGCGGATACCGGTCATCTATCGTTTTTTCATTCAATTTGCGACAGTGTATAAGTAATCGCCACTTGACTTTTCTACTTGCGTCGGCCTTTTTCGGCACGATCCGTATGGGCGATGACCAAAGAGAGAAGCTGGGATGGATGATTCCCTCTTGTAGCATTTTGTCTATTTGCTTCTTTACTTCCTTTTTATGGACGAAAGGGTACCGATAGCTTTTGGTGAAGATAGGTTTATCGTCTTTCAGATTTATCTCATGTTAGACGTCATTTGTAAATGACAATCGTTGTTCTGTTTTGAGTAAATAGATCCAGTATTGATGACAAAGTTTAGTGTTGGCTACTTTTTTCAGGATTGAGGTGTTGAACTCTAATCAACTTTGAAATATCTTCATTTTGTGTTTCACCCAATTCTTGTACATAGCAATGGTGGGATTCGACTTGATAAGATTTTTTAAAAAGCTCGACTTTAATTGGTTGTTCGATGGGGAATGTGTGTTGTTTATTGCTATAATTGACGATTTCCAGAGTAGCTTACCAATTTCTACTATGATATATTCCCTCGAGGATAATTAGATTACCATTGATTGTAGTTGGCATCACATATATATCACCGTTCTCTACGTCTACCGGAGATTCAGCGATAAACCTACTTCTTGGTTATATAGAATAGGGTTTGGATGAGTAATTTGGCTTGAACAGTAAAGAGATCTTTACTTTATCCGTTTTCAGGATTGAATTGACTAGATCTAATGTAACACCAAATTGTTGCATTATTCCAAGTCCCGTTAAACCATCAAAGTATTCATGGAACTTGAACAAACGGAATTCCATGGGTACCCTGGTTTTGAACTCCATGAGTTCTGGAATTACTACTTTTTGGTTTTGGCATGGGTGTTAAACATGGTTTTTATATCGATAGGGTGTATACGTATCCGTGAAGGATTCAACTAGTATCTTGAGTGTTTTTTGTGGACTTAACCGTACGTGTATGTGTCCAAGTCAGGGAAGTATAATGGTGCTTCCTCTTCATGCTGTTCCGGTTGTTCTTCGAAGTTGGTCTCAGTATTGAAAATTTCCTGAGCCCGGAACTTCAGAGCTAAATTTGATTGGAATTGATAGTTATTTGGTTGGTTAGACTTGTTTTAAAATGTGTACTGGGTGTAATAGTATGGATTGGATGCCGTATCCATTCTATCAACCTTCCTTGGTGGAACCACAGGTGGTTTGTGCTCGAATCTGTTATTATTATATTTCATGGGAGCATTTTGACTAACATTTTGTTGGGTAAAAGGTTTATGGTTGTAATACTGAGGTGGAGGTCGCTGATTAGCTCGCGGGTGAAAATTTATATTTCGAGGAATGGGTGGACCACTTGGTATAATGGGTGGTCTTGATAGAATTGGCCTTTGTGGGGTGAAGTTTGCGTTCATGGTTTTACCTTTTTTCATGTACGTCATGTTCTGCTCCTTCAAGCAATGTGAGAATGCTTCTGCCAAGCTATGCGGTTGCATAGTTTGACTGAATTATTACGAATAGGAATGAACGTATGTAAGAATGTGTATGCTGTATAAGATAGCGGAAATTTCTCAGCGGAAAATAAGAGATTTCGCTACTCGCCGCAAAAGGCAGCACCATCACAAAAGAGAATTTATTTTGTTATATAATGCCCAGCGGAAATTTTTTATAATTTTGTATCTCTTTTTTCACTAAATAAAACATCCCAGCGGAGTAAAATATTAAAAGTGATCCTTAAAATGACAAATTGATTGATCTCCGAAGTAAAGGAACTCGGTAAATGAAATCTTGAAATTTAACAATATTACGTCTTCCCGCTATTCTAAAAGAATGACGATGAAATTTGGATAATAGTATTGATCAGGGGTCCAAAACTTAGGACAAAATTCTAGTCATCAGTTTTTGGTCAATATCTCAAAAACTTCCACTACTAACCAATACTTTCGGTTGTTTTTCTAATAGCTTAGGTCATACTGAGACTACGAGAAAAATTTGGGGAAAATTTATGGATTAGAATTTTCACTTTAAATTTTTGATTTTCTGCGGCCATATAAGTTATTTTATGGCCCTTTATATAAAACCTGTGAGGTGAGTTAAACATGGTTTAAGTAAATTGCCGGGACCAAAAAATAAAAATTATATTTGGGAAAAATTATGTTTGAGCGGCGATGTAATGCGGGGCTTAAAAATAACGGGCACAACACCAAATATTAAATCTTTATGTATAAAAATTAATTATTTCCGAGGAATAACTATTTTTAAACAAGATTGCTTAAATTTTCCTAATTATTTGGAAAGATGGAGTAAATGAATTAAAATTGAACTATTATAAAACGATATGTGATCACAATGAAGTTTTGATTTCAATTTTTGATATTGATGATTTTGTAAAAAAAACGTATTTTTTGAACATTTCATAAAATTACCAATTATATCACACACCAGTGTATGTCACTAAAGCCATCTAGCGAAAAAATAATGGATTCCTTTTTCCCCAACCCATTATTTGTCCCAATAAACGAAAAGAGTCTATATATGGAAACGTAGAAGTCACATAGAACCGGCCACTTCAAGTGAACCAATTTCGGCCAAAAATCACAGGGACCTTCAATTTATGGGAAAAGCTTAAGTCCGCAATTTCAAACCGATCAGTTATAGAGCTTTTCAAGAGAAAATTTTCGATCATCGCCGACAAAACGAATGGTTCATCTGCAAAAATCTTACGGTCAAAAATTCATTCTCGGTCGCAGTCTTGCTAAGGGCTGTAGTGTGCGAGGGTGTGCGATTTTTAGAGATAATTCGTCTGGTGTTGTTTTTGATATCTTGCTACCCCGAATTTTGGAATCAATCGCAATACTATTTTCAATTGCTTCAGCGCTTATAGTAGTTAGTAGTCATAAACGTTTTATATAATGCATAGGGGGTATTTATTTAAGACAGCAAAGATTTCATCAAGATATGATAATTATTTGTGAACAGTTAAACGTTAAATCAAAAACTAAATTTTATTCATCAACATAATTTCCTTCTAGAGTGATACAATCAGTGCAACGACGCTCTAACATTTCGATAATAAGCATCAGTCTCGGCAATCCCTTCTTCATTGGAGCTTTATTGAGGTCTGCAAACAAGTAATAATCTGGGGGCCAAATCTGACGAGTACGGTGTATGCGGGAGCAATTCAATATGCAATTCGTGCAATTTTGCTATTGTTGCGATCGACTTGTGACATGGTGCATTGCCTTGGTGAAAGAGCAATTTTTTCTTCTTATAAACGCACCAACAACCCGATATAATATTCGCTGTTGGCCTGTTTTCCTTTCTAAATGTAGTCAATGAATATACCATGTGCATCCAAAAATACAGATGCCATACCCTTTCCAGTCGACTTTCATCCGTTGTCACATACCGCATATAAAATCCTTCATATTGCGCGGAAATAGCTTCAAACAGCGCATGGAATCATCGACACGTTATCGCTTTTGATCTATTGTAAGCAAACGTGGTACCCACATCGAACACAGCTTTCTCATGGACAAATGTTCGTGCAAAATATGACCAATACGTTTGATTGATATCTTTAGAATGTCAGCTTTCTTACGTAACTTCACTTTACGGTCATTAAAAACATTTTCGCGTGGTTTTTTATGTTTTCTGGAGTCACAGTCTCATTTCGGCGACCAGAGCGTGGTGCGTCATCGGTGGTTGTACGACCACGTTTAAGATCAGCATACCAGTCAATGTTGGTTGATTTTCCTGGGTGCAGAATCCGGATAACACTTATCAAGACACTGCTTTGCTTGAACGGAATTCGCGAGTTACGTACATATTCTTGACAAAGAAACTTAATATCTAACTTGGTCAATAAATAAGTCGCCGAATTGGAAATCATAATGAACGATTTTTTCACTATACCTTTATTTCAAATTTGTTTATATATTTTGATAAAATAGTCAGGACAATTTTAGGACAAACTTCACGCTCGTGAACACATGCGTGAAGTTTGTCCTAAATTTATCCCAAATTTTGGTTTTGGAATTTTATGACAAAGTTAGGACAAACTTCACGGGAATGTTCAAACGAACAAGCCACTTTTGGTGGACGATCAGAGGAGAGTATACGCTACCATAATTGAATGCTTAAGAACATCGAGCGGAGCCTATTTTTTATAAATGAACCTGGCGGGACAGGCAAAATATTCCTTATAAATCTCATACTGACTGAGATGCGTATGAAGCAGGAGGTGGCGCTTGCTATTGCATCATCTGGTATAGCAGTCACCCTAATGGCTGGAGGGCAAACAGCTTACTTAGCTTTGAAATTACCTCCCAATATTGCTACAGAAATAGAGAACCCTATCTGCAATATAAGCAAGAGTTCTGGTCAAGCTCAAGTGTTAAAATTGTGCAAACTCATCGTATGGGTCGAGTGTACGATGACACACAGAAAATCATTGCAAGCTCTTACCCGTACATTACAGACATACACGGGAGCAGTGAACTTATGGGAGGAGTATTAGTGATTCTGGCTGGTGATTTTCGCCAAACACTGCCCGTAATTACGTGGTCAACACCTGCTGATGAGCTTAACGACTGTCTGAAAGCTTCAGCTCTGTGGATAAAACTACAGAAACTCCAATTGTCAACTAATATTGATACACTGACGGGCGAAATCACGTTCACTGAAAATATGTGCCAGTTATAGTCGTCCATTGAGCAGCTGATTCAGAAAATATACCCAAACCATCCTTGCACCCAAAAATGAAAGCGTGAATCAAATTAACGAACAGATACAGAGCCAAATACCAGACATCGCTACCACATACAAGTAATTTGATTCTGTAGTGGACACCAATGATGCCAATATTTACCCGCTGGAATTTCTGAACACGCGGAAGACCCATAGAATGCCTTCTCATATCTTGAAATTGAAGAAAGGATCATCAATAATATTTCTGCGGAATCTGGACCTGCCAAATCTATGCAATGGAACTCGGCTCTATGTCAAAAGTCTTTTGCCAAATGTCATCGAAACCACTGTATTGACGGGGATTCCAAAAGGAGAGGAGGTATGAATACGCCTCGCATACCGTTGATACCAACCGCTTCAAACAAGTTCAGTTCCTAGTTAGACTTTCATTTGATTTCATAACGATCAACATTTCTTTCATAACGATCAACAACGCTCAAAGACAATCCTTTAAGTTTGTAGGCGTGAATTTAGAAAGTTCTTACTTCTTTCATGGCTAGTCGTATGTGGCATGCTCAAGAGTAGGTGAAGTTTCAGTGGTTGCTTACTGCACACTTAGGCCAATTTTTAGGCTCATTGTGAAAGCACTCATTCACTCCACATCATTAACCCACCTACTTCACCTACTCACACAACTACAGTATACCACCTGTACATTGCAAGCTCCATGTCAACCTGTACATTGACATGGAAGGTGGGTCGGCGCGTGACACGGAATTCTGCACTCCATCAGAGGGTCTTAGTTGTATTTATTAGCATCACCGATCGTAATCGATGATGAAAATTCGATTTGCATCTAGCCTCTGATGGGATTCGAACCCACCACCTACCGGTCCAAGTGCCGAAGCTTTAACCACTGCACCACTTGTCCGGTATGCTCAAGAGTAAAGACTTCAAAAAATTTGTACGTTTCACCTCTGGGAGGAAAATCAAAAAATGTGGTTTACAAGCAAGCATTGCGATAAACCCAACAAATAATTGTTGTATTGATTTTATTAAATTCACTTAAGTATTTCTAATGAGTTATAAAATAAAAATAAACACATGTTGAAGTTCAGCAGTTCAATTTTAACCCGGGCAAAGCCGAGTACTTCAGCTAGTATGTATATAAAATCGAAGCATCCCCTTTACTAAAAATTGCAACATTATGATGCTGATTAATCATGCGAACCGTAAATCAAATTAAACGGAAGTCACTTCCGTGCTTGTTCGCACAAAATTCAATTTTTATTTGCACATTCATACCCGGAAATGAATAAAAATTCAGTTTATTCTGTTTATTTTTCAATATTCTGGTTACATACAAATCGTCTGATAACTGACCATCGAGCGCATATTAAATTAAAAATAAATTTACCAGTTGGTCATGAAATTGATAAAATTTAAATAAAAAAACATTTTGTATCTATATAAAGGCCAACAGCTATCATAACACGAGTCATATACAAACACATGTAACGTAATACCAAACACGAAGCGCCAGTAAAATCAATTCAATTAAATTTTATTACCGAATAAATTTTTGGTGTAACACCACCATAGACGAAGCAAAAAAAGCACGAAAAGCTCTCAACTGGGAACACAAATAAATAAATAAATTACGAAAATAATCGTCTGTACTGAGTGATTTTTGCGGAAAATGTATAATGACAGCAAATCGTATATTCGCCAGTATTACCCGTTGGGAAGGAGGGGAACTGAATCGCACATTTGGTTGTTCAAATTTAATAATTTAAATTTTGTGCCAACAAACAGTTTATGTAAATTTTAATCACCATACACCAACGAGTAGATAGGTACTTATGCAATTGCTAACATATTATACATACGTACGACTGTCTGATAGTATTCAATAGCAATTCGATATATGTACATCAGTTCCGTGACAAAATCGCAGTTCATATGTAAAAAAAAAAACTTACTCGATTCAGATTGTATGCCAGTCTCCATAATTCTATTACGGGTACTCGTATATCAAAAACACATACAGTGGGTAAAAAAATAATAGGTGTGAATGAAAACATTGCACAAATACCGGATGATTAAAAAAATTAAAGAAAATTGGATGACTGTATTTACTCACTTAACGTTTTAAATCCAAAACTAATTAATTTGACAGAGGTTCCAGGATGTTTTATTTAATTCAAGTTTTAAGTAAAAAAATAATAGGATTAAATAAACAAAAATTAATAATTAATAATATCACTCTCGCATCTTTTAGGCATCGAATCCACCAATTTCTGGCACGATTCGACTGGAATGGTTTCCCACCCCTCTTTTATAGAACACCATAATTCTTGTTTGTTTTTATATGTTTTCTGTTCGCGATTTTCGTTTTAACTTCATTCCAAAGATTTGCAATGCGGCTTAAATCCGGCGATTAACCATTGTTTTGCTCTCCTCGAGGTGTGTTTAGGATCATTGTCCTATTGAAAAAACTCCAAAAATGGGGCATATTTTCAGTTGCATAGGGGAGCATAATATTATTCAATATATCGATGTAGCCAACAATATCAATATATCGATGTAGTCTGTATAGTAGATATTTTTAGTCCCTCGGCTGTGGGCGTAAATTAAAGAAATGAATACAACGGAAAATCGATAAAATATCCCAGGTGGTACACCAACTACCCAAGTGGCTAATCCATCCTCTAACGAGACTGGCTCAATAGATTCTGGGGTGAGCCAATCATTGCTATAATACGCATTCATAAGTAGTTCGAAGTTGTCAAGATCATTAACTACTCGTAGCAAATCGGGAAATATTGATGTATCACGTTCAATAATTTAAATACCGGGTGACTGACACGAAGTGTTATCAATTTCAGACTGTCATTGCTGTCAACCAGTGACGACATTTAGAGTGCTCATATTTACACTAATGACAGTTCATTCCATTGTTCAGAAGCGTACAAAAGCATTTTAGTGTGAAATATTCAGAAAAAAAGTTATCCGCAATTGAATTCAAGCGTAATAGTGTGATTGCTCTATATTTGGCTGGAAAACCACAGCCGCAGATTGTTGACCAGTTAAAACATCTGCATGTGAATAAAATGTTTGTGTATCGCACCATAAATCGTTATAACGATACTATGGCAGCATTGCAAAACGCTATTGTGGTGGACCGAAACGCACTGCAACATTGCCGGATATCATTCGGAAGGTGAAGGCCAAATTGGCTTGGAATCCGCGCCGTAGTGGCAGAAAAATGGCTCGTGAGGCGAACATTTCGCTCGAACGGATGCAGCACATATTGAAAGATCATCTTGGACTAAAGGCCTTGAAATTCCATAAAACGCTAGGTCTCACCGATGCTCCAAAAAAAATTAGAGTGGAAAGAGCAAAGGAGTTGTTACGCTTGCACAAAAGCGGCGATTTGCCGAATTTGGTTTTCTCCGATGAGTCACCGTTCGTTATTGAGCCATATGTGAACAAGCAAAATGACCGGATTTACATGCCCGGCCGTTCCAGCCTGGACATTTCAACAGGCAATTTTCTTGACATTTCATCAAGATTGGCTGAGAAACAACATTCCGCGAGGTTCATTTCCACTGCCCAATGGCCACCAAATTCACCGGATGCAAGTTCGCTAGATTTTTCGGTTTGGGGTATTTTGAAGAGCAAGGTTGGGACAAAAAAATACCAAAGTGTCGATCATCTCAAGCAACCGCTTCGCCGGGAATGGGCCAAAATACCGCAGAGCCATTTTCGTGCTGCATGCAATAGCTTTGACGGCCGTTTAAAGGTCATAATCGCGGCTAAGGGTGGCCAAATCGGAAACTGCTAATGCAATTCGAAAATTTAAATATTTGTGGACATTTTTTACTTTGATTCAATAAAATTCATCAAAAAATAAAAATTCTGTGGCGTTTTGTTTTGGTAACACTTCGTGTCAGCCACCCTATATACTTCAAATCAATATTTGGGGTATGAACGATCTAGCTAAATTCGCTAAGTTATTACTTTTTATAGAGAGTCTCAAAACAGACATAGATATTGTAGTAGATTCGGAAATATTTGTTCAAAGTTGAAATAAATTTTCTTGTATTATTAGAGATTACGTAAGTATTTTCTCTTGTAGCGATGATAGATCGGGTGGTGGTATTGCTAAATTCATTAGGAATGATATTCCATTCACCATCAAAATTGTGGATGACGGTTCTTTAACATTCCAATACATATGCATTCAACTTTTGCAGTTTAATCTAACGAAGGTATGCGGAATATATAGGCCGCCTATTTCTGACCCAGCATCGTTTCTTAATTTTTTAGAACAACTTCTCGGAAACTATAAATCTACACACGATTTTATTTTAGTTGGTGACATGAACATACTTGCTAATAAAAATTCTAGCTTAATCTCAGACTATAACGCAACCTTGCTCTCTCATGGTATGGTTGTCACAAATACTTTCTTTAGCAGACCACTGAGCCGTAATATTTTAGACCACTCTGTGAGTAGTTTTCATAATAATGAGCAAGTTCGGAATTTTCCCATTGAAGCCGACATATGTGATCATAGTTTTGTACTCTCAAAATTTCGCTTCAAGCTTAAATATTTTACTCGGACACTAACGAAAAGATACGTTAATTACAAAAAGGTTAATGAGTCCTTTTGAATGATTACCGTATTTGACGTCGGAAATCCTGAGTCTACTCTAGAACGGATTCCTGATATATACCTATAAACTTGTTCTACAGGTTTGCACTCCGTATTGAAGGAAGTAAATGTAAAAATTAAAAATGCAAGTGTTTGTCCTGGGATGACTCTTGATCTCTGGGATTTAATTAAACTTAAAGACCGTACATTGAAGCGTTTTAAAAGGAACAATACTAGTTTAGAACTAAAACATCAATTAGATTTGCTAATTCGGAAGATCAAAAACGGAAAATATTTTGCAACGAAGCATTGTTTTGACAATTTTTTTCATAATTTGAGCCAAAAAGAGATCTGGAAGCAGTTAGGATCCACTCCGTTATTTGTAATGATGTTGAGTGTCATGATCCTACTGCTATTGTTAATATATTTGATCTCAGTTTTGTTAATTCTTCTGTATCAGCAAGTAGTTCTAGTCCAGGCTCAGATAATTTAAATAAATTTCATACTATGGTGCCTAGTATTAATTCGGGTTTCTTTTCGCCCACTTCCTGCAGCAAAATATCGAATTTAATTTCAAATCTCAGTAGTACAAAGGGTGATGGTTATGATAACATTCGTAATGTGGTTCTGAAGAATTATTCGCCATTTTCTTCACAATTACTAGCTGATCTATTTAATGTGGTTTTGGAAACCGGTGTTTACTCCGATTGCCTTAAAATTGCTAACGTGACACCTTCGACCTGTAAGTATACAAATTCTAAACTAGTTAATAATTATCGTCGGTATTTGACAAAATTTTAGAAAAAAATATTGCTAACCGGATGATCGATTTCCTAAATAAATCTAATTTTTTCTATTCTCGTCAGTATGGTTTTCGACAAGGTTCTGGTACAGATTTAGCCCTAACAGACATTACTGATTTGATCTATCATGATTTTGACAGACAAAACTATATCTGGCTTATTTCTTGATCTTCGTAAAGCTTTTGATTGTACAGATCACAGTTTACTTCTTCTAAAATTACAAATTTATGGCTTCCGTGCCTATCATACAAATTGTTAGCAAGCTACCTTAGTAATCGAAAGCAGTTTGTGATTCTAAATGGTGTAAAAAGCTCCACTTTAGTTGTGAACTGTGGTGTTCCTCAAGGGAGTGTCCTTGGCCCTTTATTATTTCAAATCTACGTAAATGATATGGCCAATTTACCGCTCACCGGTCACGTTAGAATGTTTGCTGACGATACGGCCATGTTCTATGTATCCACAAATCGTCAGGTAACCATATCAGTTAATTTTAATAAAACGAAATATATAATTTTTCACTCCCCACGCCTGCAACATATTGATTTACCACCACTTCAAGTACCAAAGTGCACCATAAAGCGTGTGGACAAATTCAAGTACCTTGGATTGACCATATTAACTCTATTTGTATTAAAGATTGCTCATTTATTTGCTTGGTTAGAAAATTTATTTCTCATTTATTCATACCCGATTCTCATACGCTTCGACTACCTTTGATTCAGCTGTTAAAGTGAAACTGAATAAATTGCAGATTTTACAAAATAGCTGCTGTAAAGTAATGGATAAACTGCCTCACCTATTTCCTACTGTGGAGCTCTATCGAACTGTTGCTATTGGCATTCTCCCAATCAAAGCAATTTGATGGGGACTACATGTTTAAGTGTCTACACATCCCATCAGTAATTTCGACTATACAATTCGAATTTCTAGGGCATGGCTATAGTCAGTTGAAGTGCCCCCAAATTAGAACTGAATTTGGCAGAAAATCATTAACATTTTTAACAAGATTTTAACAAGATTATTTGTGATTTATAATGTAATTCATTCTTAATGAATTTAATTAAATTATATTAATTGTTATCTATTTGAATTTTATTTTTTATTATGCGTAATGTAGTTTTAGTCACTATGACACTATATGCTGTATATGTTTGTAGATATAAGTGTGAATGACGAACTTTTAAAGGACATTAAATCCACTAGTAGTCATTCTCACTTTAATGATTATTAATTATAAAAATTAATGTTAAAACTAAAAATTAAAATTAAATTGTGAAAACTTAAAACAAATATATTTACAATTTTTGTAAAAAAAACTTACTCAGCAAATCAGCTGAAAAATGAAAACGCTGAACTCGGTCGGAGACTAAGTGAAATAGAAACACTTACAATCCAACTGAAGCGAAGTTAACAAACTAAAAAGGAAAATTAAGAATTAAAGAAGCCTAAGAAACGGAAATGGAGATTTCTGAAAACCCTCTAACCAGTTATAACGAAGCAAGTACATACACCAGTTATAACACCGAGTTCCATACTGATGAAGAGGAACTCGCGAGAGAAACAGATTGGATACCGTAAAGGAAAAAAAACCTACCAAAAAACGAAGAGCAGAATTCTCACCTGAAGTTGGAGATCAATCGTAAGCTACTCTAACTGGTATTAATACTAGCCCAGCACAACAGCAACAGAAACAACAGCAAGAAAATCAACAACAAGAGGTTGCACCGAAAGAAAAAGCTCCTCCGCCAATTAATGTATTCAGCATAACAGAATTTGCTGGTAAACTATAATGAAATCAGTGTTAGTGGCCACACTACAGAGTAGTGTCAATAAACCAGATTCCGGTACATATAGAGCACTCGCGACAAAGCTCAATGAGGAAGGTAAACAATGGTTCACATTCGAAGATAAAAACAACCGTGCAATTAAGGTTATAGCCAGAGGCCTTCATCCAACGTGTATAAGAATGAGGATATAATGGAGGACCTAAAGGCAAAAGATCTGCAAATAGAAGATGCAGTAAATATCCTAAAACGAGAGAGAGGTAAGAACAATGAAGTAAAAAAGAGAGGGCTCCCACTCTTTATGCTTAGTTTTAACCCTAGAGCCGTACATCTGAGTTACTTCGCTTTATCGTACTTAGGGGTACTCAATGCCCCAATAATTTTTTTAGTGAAAAATCAATGTCCTGTAGAACAAAATACATGTTTTTTTTAATTCATTTGATTTATTTTTGAAAATATCTTACATAACTATTATTCCGGTGATACCGTAAATGAGGTGGATTACACGAACAAGTTATTGTCGATATACAAATTACAGTCTTTTTCTTCATCAGACACTGGATGTGCGCTTGTCTAGACAGACATCACAAACTGCAGTAGTTTTCGTATCACCCTTTTGCCCTTTCCGATTACGCTTGCAAGCTTCACATCATTGTTTGATTTTATTGTTTAGAATTTCCGGGAGTATTGTAATATTCGTAATTTTATATCCAATTAACTGCAAAGCTGTTTTGACTGACTTGTGCAGTGAGCCTTTTGAAAGGATCTCTTTTGGCTACGTGCCAACTCTGTGGCTAGCGATTTCAAAAATAATTTTCGCGTATTCGATGACGTACACCAGGTTGGATTGCTAAGCTGAAATATACGATAGACAGCAAGGGCACCTACATCCCACATGTAATACAACAGTGTGACGGGACAACGATTCGTTTTTCGTTTACATGTGTAGATGCGGTTCATTTGATCAAACGTATCAACACCATCCTTCGTAGCATTGTAGTCCAAAATAATTTGCGGCTTTGAGGTCATCCGCATTTACTGGAGAGAGAAGCAAAACGTTTTTTTTGTGTTGCTTACGTAACTGGTAAAACCCAAGTTATCAGAGAACGCAAAAATAGTCGAATATGCTTCTCTACGATTAATTTCATTCGAATCCGGTAATTCAGGTTTATTAGAACAAATTGTGCCAGTCAAAGTTGTTTTTCTCGTAATTAACTCTTTTGGTAAAGGGATACTTGTGAAAAAATTATCTATGGTGATGTTAAAACCTTTATCGAGATAACGGTCACTAAGACGAAGAACGAGATCGTGAGCAATATTTCGAGATCTCTTGCCCTGGCTGTGTACCCAAATATATTTCACCTGTTAATGGATAATTCGTAGTAGCATCGACAAGCAAAAACAATTGTATCCCGTACTTCCCCGGTTTGCTTGGGATGTATTGTTTGAAACTATATCTTCCTCGGGTTGTAACCAACTGATCATCAATGGTTATCTCTCTCAACGGGATAAAATGTTCTGCAAGATTTTTTTGAAATAAACTCCACACATAGCGGAACGCAGCTAGTTTGTCCGACTGCAAGCGAGCTGGTCTACGGAGGTGGTACGAGTATCATCGAACCTAATAAAACGAGTTATTTGTTCAAATCTTGCCAGAGACATCACAGCTCTGTAGAAAGACATGTGCGACTCATTGAAGAGATCCTTTGCCTGCACTGAACATGACTTTTCAGCTCCAGTGTATAATAAAATTGATATGTAGGCATACAATTCATCAGCGTCTACATCGGTCCAATAACGCATGTTCTTGGGGTCGTTCAAATGTCGATTGCTTTTATATGCTCGTTTAGCTTTTTTATTTGTATCTAATACAATAGCTAGGTCAATCGATATTGGTATAAGCCGTTTGGATGCGACTACTTTATTTCGAAATGCTACGTTACAGAACGCAATGTGATTTTTTCTTGCAGATTTTGCGGCAGTTGCTCTGTTTTTCTCAGAATCAGAGGGACGTGACAACAAAATTTGCTGAAATTGATTAGGCTCAACCGCCGGAGGTTCATTTTATTGTGTTTCTGGAGAATATTCGGCAAAATTTGTTTCATTATCAGCTTCACGAAAATCTTCAATGATTTGCAGAAGTCGGGAGTCCGGCAAAGGTTCAACTTATTCAGTGATGATTCACACTGTCGGATATATTATTATTTTGGTCGGTATTTACTGCGTTATCGTGATTAGGGATTGCATTTCCGAATTTCGGAATTCGAAAATTCCGAAATTCTTTCTTATAAATATAATTTCGAATTCCGAAATATTCATAGCGAATTCCGAATTATTATTTTTTTTATCGTGCTCTTAATGTGTTTTCGTTATTATTCTTACAGTTATTCAGCAGTTCGAGATTATGTGTTACCAAAATCACCAAACTCCATTTGAAAAATGGTTTTAGCATACGCGCAAAAGATGCGCTCTAAAATGTTGCTGGATTTTATTATTGCAAAATAAAATGTAACACGATTTTGCTTAACTTTAGATGAATGGACATCATCAAGAAACCGATGCTATTTGAACGTGAATGTACATTCCAAGGAAAAGTTCTGGAACTTAGAACTACTTCGCGTTGAAGGACGTTCCTCTGCAGATAAATGCATTGCGGCCCTGGAAACCACATTGCAAAACAATAATCTAAATTTCGGCAAAGATATTATGTAATCAGCAGTTGTACTTCGCACACGCGACTCACTTAGCTGTAATTAATTAATATTCTCTATAATTGGAGCATATAAATACAGAAAATGTTCGTGTAGAAGAACTAGGGAGTGACAGCGAGGAATCAGAGGAGGAGGAATACGTAGACGATGATGGCGTTGGCTTAATTGAACAAATTGATAATGAAGCTGAATTAGAGCATGTTGTGAAGACTGAAGAATTTGGATTTAGTTTGATCATCAGAAAAGTTCGTTTGATTGTAAAGAAATTCCGTTTTTCGAGAAAATCGAATAACATCCTTCAAATGTATGCGAAACAAGAATTTGTAAAAGAATTGAAACTTATTAGGGACACTAGAACTAGGTGGAATAGCCTAGTCCAAATGCTTGAAAGATTTAACCAACCAAAAAACTATACCAACTAAACTACTAATAACATTATATCTGCACTTCTCCCAGTGAAGCTTACTGTTGACGCCCTCTGTCGAGAGAATACAAATCTTCTTTTTGCTGATGCGGCACTAACTTGTATGCTTGAGAAGAACGAATAAGCCAAAGACGCACAAATGTATCTGGTACTCTTCAGTATTTACACAATGGTGGAATAAGTGAGATTCATGCATCTTTCATCAGACCGTTGAAAAATATAATAGCCAAAGTTATTGAAACCTTTGCACAAAGATTGATATTCAACACAAATATAGAAAATTTGCCAGAATCTGACGAGCTGGAAGAAGTAATTTTGAAAGAACAAACGAACCACAATGCGCAGTCCCAGTCATTAAAGCAACAGTTGGAGAACAAAATTCATTCGAATTTGTCGTCGAACATCTCCTCCGGTTCAACTCAACAAGCAACAAATCGGAGCTTAATTTTAAAAATTAAATCCGAAATGAAATTCTTTGGAGCGAACGGCGTGCGATTAAATATTTTAGAGTTCGTATACTCATTTTTGATTTCGATTCCACCAACGAGCATAGAGTCCGAACTAGCGTTCTCAGTTGCTGCTAACTTTTGTACAAAAGTTCGATCGAGACTAGGTGATGTAGCTTTAAGTGATCTCTGGTTCCTCAAAGCATATTTTTGGCAAACAAAACAATAATTTAATATTTTTTTATACACCATTTTAAAACTTTGATTGTCTGTACTAAGTAAGTACTAACTGAATTTTTGTGCAATCAATTTATTTCTTTTTAATTTAAAATAATGTATTTTTAATACAAGAAATAACTATGAATTTCAATTTGATATTTTAAATAAGTTTATTTTATTATTTAATTTTTATATTCTTGTTGTCTATGATATTTGAATTTTTAGTATTGGTATTGATCAGAAAAAAATTTAAAATTATTTCGAAATTCGACCGAATTCCGAAAATGCTTAAATGCGAATTTCGAATTCCGTTTTTTTTATTTTCGTCAAAATTTGCAATCCCTAATCGTGATTTAGAGGATAACTAGAGCCACCGACTCCAATATTGATGTAAGTCTCCTCATCATCTGAATCTGATACGTGAACATTATCAATTTCGTTTTCTAATTATAATTGCTCACTCGCAGTCAGATCTCTCATTTCTGAAGTGTTTAGCAACCTCAATAAATGATCCATATTTTTTAGCAAGAATTGGGTATCTGAATAGAGTTGAATAGCTGAAACATTGCAAAACTACTATTTGTTTATTTTACTTACCAAAAATAATAAAAATACAACGAAAGAATAGCAAAACGATTTTCCTAATCACTAATTTGTGTCGAATGAGAAATAAAACGAAAATATGAAGGAATTGGCCGTTTTACATACAAAATCCATTAATAATTTTACGGGGCAGTGGCTGTCCCAATATACGAAAATGGCAATTTTTCTTCTTGGCTCGCTGAACGCATACAGGCACTACAAATACATTTCGGGCAGCATCTTTGGGCATAAATAACAATTATTAGTAAGTTATAGAATAAATTGTTAGTTTAAAATTAGTTTGAAAATCGTTAGGGGCACTGATTGCCCCATGTAGAAAAAATGCCAAGGTTTCAACCACACGCAGAAATATTACGGTGAGAGCATAGATGCCTAAAATGTGCTATAAAATATAATGCGAAAGAATGTAAGGAAAGTAGAAACAACCCCGCAAAATGCAAAAACTGTGAAAGGCATCATCCTGCGAACTACAGAGGATGCGTAGTAGCCAAAGAACTCCAAAGGCTAAGAAACAAAATGTAAGTAAAATCTAAGGGGAGCCAAATCCACCAGTTAAAGGTACAGGGCGGAAAACCTACTTGCAAATTGTACAACAATCATTTAATGCTATTACTGATAACCGTCTTGAAAGGATATGTAGAAGCAAAGAAGCCATAAATACTTCTAGCAAAGGAAGCACATCGACTAGAAGCTTTATATAAGCAAGAAACCACGCACGAGGCAACAGCTCTCTTGTATTGAAATGAGCAGAACATCAAGAATTGCCACCCGGAGCGCGAACGGACTAGCAAAGCATGTTCCAGAGTTAGAAATTTTGCTAAATTTAGAAAAAATACGTATATGTGCGCGTTAAAATACGTGATTATGAATGTTAACATGCTGTTTGCCCAGGAGGAAAAGCAAGGGGGATCATCAGTAATAGTGAAAAAGAATGGCAAACACTATGAAGAACCTGGTACCGAAGAAGGCGGTATGCAAGTTAAAATCATAAAAGTTGAAACTACTCGTAATAATAATAATGAATACAGTATTTCCTCTGTCTTCTGCCCTCCACACTCTAATCTAAACAAAAAAGATAATTCCAAATCCAATTTTATTATTGGTAGTGACTTTAATGCAAAAAACACCTGGGGATCAAGACTTACAACCGGTAAAGGAAAAGATCTTTTCGGGGCAGGTCGGGTAAACAACTGGGAGTTCCATTCTGGAGGTTAACAAACATATTCGTCTGCTGATATAAATAAAATACCAGATCTCATTGATTTCTATGTAACGAAAGGGATTTGCAAGGACTATACATGTGTCTCGAAAATAGCGAGAGGATATATTCTGACCATTCACCTGTTATCATGTCACTCAGTACAATGATAATTAATAAGGATATAACTTGCCTAAGCTAACAAATAATAAAACTGACTAGCACCTATTCCAAGAACTAATTGAAAATCAAATAATCCTTAATAATAAGGATACCGATAAAACATCGGTACAATTCGAAGACAAACTGGAGGTATCAAAACTATTCTCTTGAAGTCAGGGAATTAGTTAGAGGGAAACGAAAGCCACGAAAGACCTGGCAAAGGACACGCGCCCCGGAAAACAAAAAAATCCTCAATTATCTGTGCAATATACTGAAAAAACTTATAACAGAAATTGAGAACGAAACTATTAACAAGTACTTAAGTAGTCTCACCAAACATAAAGACACTGATTACTCTCTTTGGAAAGCAACAATGGGATTAAAAAGGACCAAAATGCATGTTCCGCCTATTAAACATGAGGAAGGAACCTGGGCCAAAAGTGGCAAGCAAAAAGCTACTTTATTTGCGGCACACTTAAAAGAAACCTTTCAACCGTTACCTAGGCAAACTGCAGATGAAAACATATCAACAATTAGCAAAATTGATGAACATAATATACGATCTGTAACGTTACAGGAATTGAAAGCTCCAGGTTTGATTTAATTACTGGCCAAGTCCGATTTAATTACTGTAAAAGCCATTCCCGAGAAGGGATTAGGAAAATTGGTTCAAATGGTCAATGCTGTCTTCATCCTAAAATATGTCCCACGATAGTGGAAGGTTGCTGAAGTAATTATGATTGCTAAACGAGGAAAACTAACAAACGACAAAAAGTCGTACAGACCGGTTTCACTACTTCCTGTCATTTCAAAATTGAAAAATTACTGCTCAAGAGGCTCAAGCCAATAATTGAAGAACGAAATTTAATTCTACCACACCAATTTGGATTTAGGGAAAATCACTTTATCATTGACAGTATCTTTTTAGATATATAGCACAAGCTTTCGGAAAAGTTAGGCACCAAGGACTTTAAATTGCAGCGAGATCTACCTAACCTCTCTACCTACCGTGCATATCGGCATTTCCGTGTAAAATATAACGGAGAGTACTCTGATCTAAAGAGAATAGCAGCAGGCATACCACAAGGTAGCGTACTTGGTCTTATATTGTATATCCTGTACACCAGAGATAAGCCAAATACAGAAAGTGTTACTCTAGCAACATTTGCTGACGATACAGCTATTCTGGCAACTGGAAAGAGTATATCAGAAGCAACGACAAAACTTCAACAAGCAACCAACTCAGTGAGTAGCCGGACAAAGAAACGAGACATTAGTCTAGATGAAGCAAAATCGATTCACGTAAACTTCACAAAAATTAATTTTTTATGAATCTCAACAACTATATTACAACTATATTACATCTAACATTCCCATTCCGTTAGTTAAATCGATTGTCTTTCCGAGATACTGTAAAAATCAGCTATAGGTATCAAAAACTAGCCAGTTTATATGTCGATAAATGACTTGAGGCAAAAGAAACAATCAAAAACTGCAATTTTGAGCCTTGTAAAATTTTGAGGTGAATACGAAAAACATAAAATACTCTGTTTGGCCATTTGAAGTGAGAAGATAATAACAAATTACATGTGTCGGCAAAACAGACTGGTGTCACGACTAGGAGAGTCGGGGTGCCAATTTGATTGAAACGACAGTTCTCCGAAAACGACAGTTCGTCGAAAACAACAATTCAGCAGTGTGTCAAATAAATAAGTTACTTATATGGGTTGCATTTTTATCATTTTTCTGTTGAACGTTTGTGAAAAAAAGATTAAGAGAGAGAGAGAGAGAGAGAGAGAGAGAGAGAGCCATTTGAGTGCCAAGAGTTCCAAATTCCTAAAAAGCCATCCCCAACAGGTTCGGTTTTTCTCGATACAGGTTTTTTTGCGTGTTAAGTGAAAAATTGAATTTGAATTTCAGATCCGAATGTGATTCTGAAAATTGCCTAATTTAAATGGAACTAAACCATTTTTCAACCGATCATGATGAAACTGAGTATGCAGGATAAATACGTAATTCTACATAGAGTTTTGAAAGATGTTCCGGAATATGGCTATCCGGGACGGAACTAAGCAAGAAATTTGGCAAGTAGGAAGGAAATGGGATTCTATACTATACTAGAGTTAGTCTAACCGAGTCTAACATATTGGATTTCCAGCAATCTGGACACAACTCGAACAATCGAGTGAATTTGTAGTTTGCTCTAGGATTTCTTTGGATCCTTCAGAATTGATACGATTACGCAGAATGATCTATTTCAGTCACAGTACTGTGAAAATGTTGGGAGCATGAAGTTTTGGAGCAAGAAGCTTTTTGCCCGGAAATTGAGCTCTTTAGCTACTTGCTTAAGCAGACGCTGAGTATAACAAGCTGAGAACAACCAAAATGTAAATATTTGATAATGGATAGTTTTCGGCTTCTGTCAGAAACTACTTCAGTGCTAATTTCATATCGGTAAATAAATGGATTGCTTCTGGCCTCAGTTAGTTATATTTCGATCCATCATACAAAATTTTCAATCCCAATTACATCTCCTACACATACACAATCACTTAATGATAACTTATGAAATTAAATAGTTCCGACCCAGTTCGTAATATTCCAAAACTTCTTCCAAACCTAAAATTTTAATTTCCATCGCTAGTCCACGAAAAATAGAACCTGGACCAAAACGAGAGACCTCCAAAACGAATTCTCCCGATTTTATATCCATTTCCTCTCTCCTTAATTTTTAAATAAAAATATCATATAAAATCCAAACCTTCAATAACAACTCATTTCCGTGAATTGCCGATTTTGGCGAGTTGTCGTTGTCGGTGAATTTAGGTTTTCGGTGAATTGTCGTTTTCGCTGAACTGTCGTTTAATGTGAAGTGTAGTTTTTGATGATTTTGCATTTTCGGTGAATTGTCATTTTTATTGAATTGCTAGGTTAACAGAAAAATCTACGACCTTACAAAAGAGAACGGTTTTACAAAAGAATCTCAAAACTTGTGTTAAAAAATTATATTTCATCGTTGAACCTTCTCACCGAAACTCCCATACAGGAATCCTTGAGGACTAGATGGAACCCGGCAAACCGCGAATTCAAAGATAGTCTTTCATCATTCGGAGGTTTGTTCGGCTTTAGTATCATAATTACTTCTGCAACTTTCCATTGTCTTGGTACATATCTTAGTCGAAATGCTGCATTAATTATATGCACGATGAGTTTCCTCAACCCTTGCTCCGGTAACACTTTTATTATCTGACCCGTTTTAAGATCATATCCTGGAGCCTTATACGCATTCAGATTATTCTTTTAATTTTCATTTCATCCTGTTTATTTATTGGGGTGGTATTTTCCTATTCCGTTTGTTTGGGGTAATCTTCGAATGTTTCTTCAAGGTGATTTGCAAACAAATCTGCTTTTTGTTTAGCATTTCGAGCCCAATTTTCTTTATTTTTAATTGGAGGAATCTGAAGTTTGGGTCTTTTAAAATTCATAGTTGCTTTCCATAATGAATAGTCAGTAACTTTTTGCTCAGTTAGAGTGCTGAGGTATTTATTAACTGACTGATTTTAAATGTCTTTTATTAGGTATTTTACCTGGTCATTTTACTCTCTTAGTTTCCGGGTTTCGATGTTTTTGCCATTTCTTCCGTGCTTTTCTTTTATTCTTAAGAATTTCTCTCACTTCCTCTGGCTAGCTAATATTGCGCTTCATTTCATTACTATTAGTGCTTTCCCACCCCTCCCTTGTATCGGGCTCTGCAGACCAATTATTTCTGTTAAATGTGTTTAGAAGAGACCGCAATTGGTTTTGGAGCTCGTTAATTTCGGGATGCTTTCTTTCATGATCATTGTTTGGCTAAGTATCATAATAACTGGTGAATGATCTGACGATAGACTTTCACTGTTCTCTACATGGATATAATTATCTGAAATCCCTCTTGTAATAAAGAAGTCTATAAGATCTGGAGTCTTACTAATATCCGTAGGCCAATAGGTTGGTGTACCGCCTGAGTGAAACTTGCATTTTAGTTGTTTACCTACTGCGAACAGTTCTATTCCCTTGGCAGTCGTTAACCGTGATCCCCAATAGATATTTTTTGCATTATAGTCACCTTCAATTAAGAAGACACTTCCTAGTGTTTTGAGAAGATTACTTTAATCCACTTGTTTGAGATTGTATCTTGGAGGACAGTATATTGCTGAGATACTACAAGTTTTAAAATTGTTTAATTGTATTTTGATTGTTGTGACTTGCATGAAGATCTTCTCGACTTTAAGTTCTTCGGTATGTTTTATATAATATTTTATGAGGATAGCTGATCCACCTCCTGCTTTGTTCTCTGGATGTAATGCATGGTAGCAATTATGTCCTTTTATTTTACAGAATGAAGTTTTGGTATATATAGTTCTTGAATGTGATGCAATAGCCCATTTGCATTCCAGTTTACAATTCGCATTATTTTATTCATTTCTTTTGTTTATAATTCGATTTTATATAATTAACCAATGCCGAAAGGAAGTTCCTGGATTCTCGGCCACAGATTCCCTTACTGTGGCTATATTTTCGAGTGACCGACAAAGATGACGACGAACAATGATATTCTGATCCATCAGCGTAAATTTGGTCTCAAATTTTGTAATTAAACGCCTCACTGTCGATTCATTTGGCGCATTATTGCGACCGAAAACTTGACGAATTGGCGAACTGTTTTCGCAAAACTTACACCATTTTTGTAATGTGTTTTTACAATAATTAAACGTTGTTGGTTTCAATACTTCTCCATATTCTTAAATCGCATGGTATGTACGTGACAACTGTCAAAAAATCACCGTACAACTCGTATTAGCAAAATGGCAGCAAATTTAAATCCGGCGATCTTGCTGAGACACCCTTTATTTTGATTCACTCGATTAAGGTTTGCTTGTATGCTATTGAAACTAGTTTGTGATTTCATTTCTTCTAGTGTGTTCTGCAGAATCATTTCCTGCGAGATAAGTCTTTTGTTGAGGTTCTCTAGATTTCTCAGTATGTCCTGTAAAACGAGATCCACTTTTAACTGCGTGAACCGATATTTGATTTACTTTCCGTTAGCTTTAAATGAATAAACCTAAAGCTTGATCAAGAACGAGTGGAGCCATATTTGTTTAAAGGCCATTTAAATACACCATAATGAGCCTAAAATTTATTGTATGTCAATAGATCTTGTTTTGCTTTCTAATTTTGGTTTAGGCCCGATTTTTGATTTGGGTTCTGCTAGATTTAGATTAAACGAACTAAAGCGTCAAGAATGAGTGGGGCTTAACATTGTTAATGAGGCATTGTATTAGACCATAATGAGCCAAAAATTATTTATATTCCAATAGATTTTGGTTGCGTTTTAGTTTCGGTGAAGCCAGCTGTAAATTAAATAACCTAAAGCTTGGCTAAGAACGAGTGGAGTCCAAAATTGTTCAATGGGACATTTGATTAAGCCATAATCAGCCTAAAATTATTTGTACATCAATAGATATTGTTTTGCATTCTAATGTCGGTTTTGGTCTGATATGGGTTCTGCTAACTTTGAAAAAGCCTACTGATTTCATTTGAACGAACGGACCAAAAAAATGTTAACGAGGAAATTCCCCATTAACATTAGAACCCCTAAACAAAATCTTTTTAAATACAAATAATTTTAGACTCAGTATGGTCTAATAAATACCCCATAAAAATTGTAGGCTCCACTTGTTCTTGCCCAAGCTTTGGGTCATTTAATTGAAAGCTATAGCAGAATCTAATCAAAAATTGGACCAAAGCCGAAATTAAAACGCACATCAAAGATCAATTGGAATATAAATAATTTTAAACTCATTATGACCTAATAAAATGTCTGATTAAAAAATGTTAGGCTCCACTTGATCTTGACCAAGCGCACTGGATCGTTTGATTTAAAGGTAGCAATATGCCTAAAATAATCCTTTAATTTTCCAATTGTTTTTAAATCATTTTCTGATATGCTAACTTTTTCTAAAGCTTGCCGAACCCAACATTTTGACAATAATTGACCTATTATTAGCATATAATTCGGCTAGATGGATTCTGCTACATTTAGCGACGTCACCCGTAACAGAAACTTTTGAAAATCAACTTTAAGGTCAATTAACTTTTATCCTCTGCATACTCAAATAATTTGCATTCACAACGAAACATATTTCATTAAATTCATGTCATGCATATTTAAATTGACTGTACAATACAATAAAGTCGTCAATTATATACAGCAACTTCAACAGAATTTAGTTCGAGTAGATTGAAAGCTCATTCCATCCACTATTGTTATAGAATTGTAAATCGTCTGTATATTTCTCGTAATACATGGTGTTTTGTGTTTTCCCCCCTTATACGAGGTACTATACAAGAAATTCATTAGTTCAATTTCCTTTTTAATTTTCTTTTAAACAAAATGTTTTAATTTTTATTTTAAAATATTATATTTCAACATCAACTCGTATTATATGATGTTTTCTGCTTTTTAAACATTTAAAAAGGAAATTATAACAATTATAATAAACGACAGTGATTATTGTGAAAAACTACATGGAAAAACACTCTCAGAACGTTTGTGATGTACGAGTACGTACATAATTATAAATTATGCAGATTATTAATTGTTTTGCAGTATTGTGGTCAGCATGAACATGACTATGGTGTGGTGTGGTACTTACTAAAGAAGACGAAATTTTTAATGAGGGCTGGGATTCATACCTCGGCAGAATACTGTGTTAAATATTCACACGTACTAATTTTTGGTATAAAACGCACTCATACAAATTTTCATAGTCGTGGCCACTATGATGCATTTCGACAGATTCTGGTGAAATATATGTTTAAATTTTTTAGCAGTGAATGAGTGGTCGACCGAAAATTATAATTCATATTTAAATATTACAGAAGTACGATCTCATACAAATTAATATAGTAATCGGAGTACGCGATTGACAGCATCCACGAAGTATTCATAAATGGATACGGACGTACTCTGGACAATGTTCTGTAGAACGAATGGTTATGGTACCCAATCCCTTCGTAGTAGTGAAGCAGAATATCTAAAGGAATAACAAAAAGAAATAATACCCCAGGTGGTACACCAATATCAACATTGGTAAATCCACTCTCTGTGGAGACTGGCCCTATGGATTTTGGGAGGGTCACCTATTGCATTATCAGGAAACATCAAATCCGTTCCAGAGAAGACCAAATTTACAAAGATCACAGATAAAGAAAAATAGAAGCAACTCGGTAGCTGACCAATCCGATCCTTTTTTAACTTTATAACTAGATGTACTGAAGAAGCATTACAAGAAATAAGTGATGCCGCCGGAGATTTTACTTTGCAAATAGCCGAATCTAGTAAAACAACTATTGACCTATAAAAGGAGAATATGGATCTCTTGGCGAGACTAGAGCATATGGAGCAATTATTTGCCAAGCTAAGCGAAGAAATTGAGTTTCTAAAGCGAGAAAATGAAAACATAAAAATGAATCGGGATTCAAAAGAAGCTTGTGCAATCGGAAGCATTGAACCAGACAAACTCATCTATTCCACTGATAAAGATGAATTACAAAGAGACACGGACTGGATAGAGTAAGGAAAGAAAAGCTGAATCGTCACTTGAGGCTGAGCAATTAAATGGTAGGGAACAATCTAGTCAAGATTCAAAAGATGTTATACCCAAAGCCAATCAACTAGAAGGTAGTAAATCTACCAAGAACATTACACCACATTTGGTGCAACCGAAAGAAAAATCACCCCCACCAATAAATATTGTGGGTGTAACCAGTTACCCAGAAATTCAGTCACTGATGAAACCGGTTACTGACAAAGACTATAAAGTATAGCAGCGCTAAACAATGAGGTTTTACATAAATCTGGCGATGGAAAATTTAATTGTTTGATCCAAATTATAAGAGCGAGTGAGCTGAATATCATTAGAAAGAGACGATATGAATGTTTAATTTATTTCTTATATGATAAAACCTGGCGGGCTTTATCTGTTTCTAATATCGTAGAGCTGTCTCTTTCAACAATGTGTTTAACAGTGTAGAAGCTATACATGCAATTTTCTAGAATATTCTTAATAACAGCAACATGTATACGAATCCATATACATGTTGCTGTTATTTTTTGTTAAAACCGATTTGTTGTAAATATTTGATCGGTTAGCAGGCAGAATTATTTTACCATTTCGATTAGACCCAAATTTTATTTTCTCATATAAATATGAAGGACCACGATTATTACTGACTTTATGTAAAAGTAATAACGCTCTAAAGTAAAAGAATTGCATCATAACCAAAAAATTCGTCAAACTTAGCTGATATGCGGTCAAATTTGCTCAGTCCATTAACATATCTAACGGAATTATTGTTAACCTGCAGCATGTCATTTGAGGTAGAATCACATCTTAAAAATGGAAATTCGCAATATAATACGAGAAGAATTACTAATGAACTAACCAACAAAATTCGAACATTTTTAGGGCGGATATTTTTATGAAGCTTCAAACCATATAAATTAGAATTGATCTTACTACAAGCACTAACAACTTGTGAATCCCAGGTGAAGCTATCATCAATAAAGATGTCAGGTATCACTGGGCAACTTATTTTAGAAATCATAATTGCTTGCGTTTTAGCGATGTTCAGTGAGATTACATTAGACTTGGACCAAGCCTATACACTGAATAGATCCAAATTAATATTGTTAAAGGATATTTGGAGTATTTTATTGCTTGTGATAAGTCATCAATAAAAAGGCAAACAGAGTTGGGCCCAGTACAGTTCTTTGAAATACACCTACAGGTATATGCTCAGGAACTGATTATTTTCCAAAAGTAATAGTAACAAAACATGGTTCAAAGAGTCGAATGCTTTGGAGTAATCCAATAGTATTAGAAGAACAAATGAGTTTTTTCCGTCAAGATGACAAGCAAGGTCGTCTTCAACATGAAGCTGGGTTGACGGAATTGGGATTGATATTTATTTAGATAATTAGCCAAATGCTGGTGGATTTAAGTGGTCTAAGATTATCCAAAGAATTGAAACCCTACTTTTTTGCAATCGGAATCACAGTGTTCATTTCCATATTTCAGGAAATACAGAACATGATACAACTGTTAATAATGTATGTCAAAGATGATACAATAAATGGTAAAATATTCTTTGAAAAATTTAAAGTTTATTTTATCGTGACCGGATGAATTTGATTTAATAAGATACACGGCTTTGGAAACATATAATTCACTTATGCTGCAAAAGGAGAGAGAAGTATGGCTGCCTGTGCACTCCATTCCCTACAATGGAATAACTAGCGATCATTAGGGTGCATTGCAAAAATCAGTGTAATAACTTAAGGGTCAAAGTCCGTAGAAACACTAGATCTACTAGTTCCTAATCCAATATGGTTACAATTACTCCAAATTCTTTTCATGGTTAATTTATTAACAATGTTAATATGGCCATGGTTGGCAGCCGATTGGCAATTAACTATTTTTTTAGTTGGCACACAATTATCATGAATATAATACAGGTAATCATAAAAGGATTTGAAGAGGGAATTGACTTTATCAGACGCATGCAGAAAGCTCCAGTTAATGCCAGAAAAGTAATTCATTATCTTTTCAGAATCTCACTGACTATAGTCATGGATAAGCTTGTAGTCCAGGTCAGCATGCTTTGATCTGACTTTATAAGAAGTGGTCAGAAAATCATGGTCAGAGATGTCAGCAAAGTGTGTTGACTATACTTAGAAAAGATTCTAAATTAAATTCTCAAAAATTTTGATCCATGTCAGATTTTCTAGACGATTTAACTGATCGGGATGAAATTTCATACGTTTTTTCTAGTTGTTTGCAAATATTTTGAAAAGTATATCATTAACGAGAAACGACCAAGAGATCCCAACAAATTTTAGAATAAAATTTTGAACAAGAGTAGTTTACTTTAAGAAATTTAAGCGATCGTAACGATTTTTGGTATATTTGAAATTTGTGTGCAGTCGTGGAAAAATGAGTTGGTTTTTGATTGACCACAACCACCATCTATACATCCATTCATATTCTATTTAATTTATATAAATCTTACGTCCTTCTTAAACGAACCAAATCTTCATATTCTCAATAAATAATTCAACCACACACTTTAAGGTTTACAAGCACAAAATTTTCAATTATACATCGTATTACCGAAGTTTCAATTTTAAACATAACACGGCCCACAAAAATACCTCCATATTAAAATCAAATTTACGATGAAATGAAAAGGAAAATTTTCCCATCGAACCAATTTAAACCAATCGGGAGTAATAAAAACAGCAACTGTAATATAACGAAAAATAATTTTACAAAAAAAATCTCTTTAGTTTCCAAAGTTAGGTTTAAATCCCAGCCTGAAATTTTATTTTCATTAAAACACGTTGTAATAGAAACAGATTGATTATAATATTTAAACGTAGCGGCAATCCCACAGGTACATAAAAAAAATACCGTCAACAATAATCGTATGTGAGATAATATGTACGGCACACACCTACCCCCCAGTAGGATAAGGAATTTTATTATGAAGAAATTGATGAGATGGAGGCACAAATTTACGAACACTTGAAATCTCCGTTTAAAACAATTAATGTTTCGTAAAATAAATCACGAATTATAATTTATTTTATACAATTTAAATTTAATCATCTTTGCTTAATGATTTTGTTTATATTACGTTTAAGAACACAGTCGTAATACAATTTTAATGATTTGTATTTTATATTTCACGTCGATCCCTCTTAACTGTGTAGTGTATTCCTTTTATATGAAGTATGGCGTACGCTAAGATATTTTTTCCTTATTATTTATAATTCTTGGCGTATTAAAAAAAACAAAATAAAAAAATGTTCATGTTTTTCGAAATCATTCAGATGGGACTATAACGAGTAGTTACCGTCCAAGTTTTCGTGGAATAAGAAACAAAACTAACCAAATACAAAAACCATTAGCTACCAATTTTATTATTGGTTTTTTTTTTGTTACCATACATATGCAAGATATATATTGTTAAAGTTAGCCGAAAGTTTCCAGCCAAAAGATGGTAATGCAGATATTATGTTTTCCACCCCGCCCGGCAATAATATGCCGATTATGTCGATAAAGAAGTTTAACTTCAAACGTTAACTTGCCCAAAAGAAGACGCCTCGGGGGTGAAAAAATACAGTATGGTTATTGACTACAGAAAACTTAATGAGACACAACAATATCAGACAGGCACCCAATCTCCGAAATAAATGGCATACTAGCAAACCTAGGTGAAAATAAACTTTTCACCATAATTGATTTGAAGAGCGGATTTCCTCAAATGCCACTTAGGGAAACAGATATTGAGAAAAAAGTTTTCTGAGTCAAGTACGGAAAGTATGAGTTCACCCGACTTCCATTCAGCCTGAAAAATGCGCCATATATTTTTCAACGCGCATTGGATGATATGCTGCGCGGCCATATCGGCAAACGTTGTTATGTCTACATCGATGACATAATCATATTTGGGAAAGACGAAAAAGATCACTTCCAAAATTTAGAAACTATCTTCAAGGTTCTGGATAAAGCGAATCTTAAAATACAGCTCGAAAAATGCAAATTCCTAAAAGCGAAAGTCGAATTTCTAGGTTTCGTCATCACTAAAGACGGAATCAAAACAAATAAGAAAAAGGTAAAGGCGATAACAGAATTTCCTACGCCTAAAACAGTGAAGGAACTCAGATTATTCTTAGGACTGGCTGGATTCTATCGACGTTTCATCAAGGATTACGCTAAACTTGACCCCCCCCCCCAACCACCTAGAACCAAATAGGTGAATTTTACTAACTAACGAGCAAGTTTGCGTCCTCGAAAAAATTCTCTAATTTCAAACGAGGTCATACACTCCTTCCCGAATTTTTAAAACGATAGGAGGTGCCTTTTCACAAAACGGGAGGTCAACCACCTTCCTTTCTAGGACGTTAGACAGGACCACAAATAACAACTCTAAAATGAAGAGGTGGAAGACTATGCTCGAAGAGTATAGTTACGAAATGGAGTATACGCCAGGAAGAACGAATGTAGTAGCAGACGCGCTCTCACGAGTAACCATCCCCACTGAAGTAAACGCAATGACTTCAACCCAACACAGGTAATGAAGACTCTTACCAGACACAAACATCTTTTCCAAATTACGTACGACACACAATAATCAAACCGAATTTCACCCAAGCAGACATAGTAAATTTGTTCAAAAGATTTGTCATGGATTGTACCTACCCATAATTATGTTCATTCACCCAAATTTATCGTAATACTAGACCCATTTCCAGGTTTTTATCATCGGTTTCCTTGATATCAAAATTAGGTAATGGTAGTATCTGTTCACTCAAGCCGAATCATAAAGTTCTAATTAAGTCTACACACTTAAACTTGGCCTGGATCGCATCTACCCCCTAATTTTGTTCATTTACTAAAATTTGGTGTAATATAGGGTTTTCCAATAGGAATGATATGATTTTTAAGTGATGTTTCGGCCATTTGTAATATGTCATGATCTGTAATTTTTTGTTTCATTGTATTCAGTAATGTTTACAATTTCATCATGATGAGATATACGCAAGAACAACGTTTACAAATTATTCAGTTTCATTATCAAAATAATCGTTCTCCAATTGCAACTTTTCGTGCACTTTTGCCATTTTATAGTCGTAATAATTGTCCAAGTGTGCTCGCTATTCGTCGAATTGTTGAAAATTTTGAGCGTACATTTTCTTTACATAATGCTGAAGTGCCAATAAGACAAAGATTCGCTCGAAGTAATAAATACAAATATTGCTGCCGTTCAGGCAAGTGTTGCTGAAGATCGCAATTTGTTGATTCCAAGAAGTTCTCCCAGAATTGGGACTGTCTCAAACCACAACCTGGCGGATTTTGAGAAAGGAGTTGGATTTGCATCCGTATAAAATTGTTCTCCCTCAAGAACTGAAGCCATTGGACCACCGTAAACGTCGTGAATTTGCTGATTTTGCCTTGGAACAACTTGAAAACGATAACGATTTTTTTAAGAAAATCATCTGCAACGATGAGGCTCTCTTTCATCTGAGTGGTGCGGTAAATAAACAAAACTGTCGATTCTGGTGCGAAGAAAATCCACGAATTATTCATGAAACTCCACTACATTCACCTAAATTGACAGTTTGGTGTGGTTTCTGGTCTGGTGGAATCATCGGTCCGTATTTTTTTCGAAATGAAGCTGGTAACACCGTTACTGTCAATGGAGATCAGTATAGATCGATGATAACCAACTTTTTATGGCCGAAATTGGAAGAAGTTGATCTTGACAACATTAGGTTCCAACAAGACGGGGCTACGTACCACACAGCAACTGCAATAATTGAATTATTGCGAGAAAAGTTTGGAGATTCGATTATTTCAAGAAATTTTGATATTGAATGGTTTCCAAGAAGTTGTGATTTAACACCATTAGACTATTTCTTGTGGGGTTATTTGAAGTCTTTGGTCTTTAGCAATAAACCAAACTCTCTTCAAGCTTTACAAGTCAATATTGAACGTGCTATTCATGACATACGACTTGATTTAGTGGAAAAAGTGCTCGAAAATTGGGTTCATCGAATTCGTTCCTGCAGAAGAAGTCGTGGAGGCCAATTGAATGACGTTATATTCAGAACTTAATTGTATCGATTGTACTTCACATTAAATAAAAAACATTCCAATTTCCTTAACAATTAGTGTGTTTTTTTTAAACAAATCATATCACTCTTATTGGAAAACCCTATACTAAACACATTTCCAGGTTTTATCATCGGTTTCCTTTTGTTATCTAGTAGAAAATTAGGATAAACTTCACAGGATGAGAATAATGGGTATAAGCCAAGAAGTGTACCCAATACACCGAAATTATAAAATACTCTACACCCGTAGAGAGGCATCAAGAACGAAGAAGAACACAACTAATAACAACTCATAGAAGAGTTCATCGTAACGCCGAAGAAAACAAGGAACAAATCATCCAACCGTACTACTTTCCAAGAGTAGGAAAATTAAGTTCCTCCGCCCCACCTTGGGCGCCACTGTTACATGCTGGCTACTGCCAACCTGCAGATATCACTAAGCACCTGCAGAGGCCTCCACGGTGATTTTTGCCGGCTACGTTCTCAGGGAGAAGTGCTAAGGGTCGTGGGGTTTGAGGCATACAGGGCTCCTGGCTTACACCGTGATGATACAGAAATTTAGGGGATCGCAAATAATAATAAATGTACCCGAGGTTCCGGCCGACGAGTTTCGGCGGAACTCCGGGTACATTTATTATTATTTGCGATCCCCTAAATTTCTGTATCATCACGGTGTAAGCCAGGAGCCCTGTATGCCTCAAACCCCACGACCCTTAGCACTTCTCCCTGAGAACGTAGCCGGCAAAAATCACCGTGGAGGCCTCTGCAGGTGCTTAGTGATATCTGCAGGTTGGCAGTAGCCAGCATGTAACAACACGTACAACATGTAGCGAGAATTAATACGACTGAACGGTCGGGTGGAGTAAATAACGAAAAGGCTCTTTCGGCCTAAAATCAGTTCAAGTTTCAATTCGATCAATCAAACCGTCTGGGCTATGGAGAGGACACAGACATTTAGACTGAACAATACCACGCACAGATAGACGCCAAAAAACGGTCGTTTGATGATTACCGTACCGTACTGTAATTAATTTTACATTAAAAAAACATCCAATTGGTTTCACCAAATACTTAAACTATTGGGATTTGTTTTGAGGGATTTACAAAAGATGGCGTATCTAGTATCAAACCGCATCGGACCATCTTGTAACTATATCCATGTTAAAGCGTCATCGTTTCCCTCTAAAAATCAGTATGTGTTATTTCTCTGAAGTGTAAACAATGGGAACATGCTCCATCAATAAAAACATGTGAGTACTGGTTTCGCCGTTTTAAGAGTGGCGATTTTGATACCAGTGACAAAGAACGCGAAGGGAAACCAGTAAAGTTTGAATCAATTCGGAGTGATTTCAACAGCAACGTTATCAACATAACAACTGATGCGATTAAACCGAACATTGAACCTCAAACGCCCAAAATATGCCACTAAATATGACAAAGTGACCTTTCAGCACGACAACGCTTGGCTACAAGTTGCAAGAATTGTCAAGGGAACTAAGGAAGCGCTTTAATGCAATGTCCTACCCCACCCACCGCATATTCATCAGACATTGCTCTTTCCGACTACCACTTGTTCCGGTCGAAACTTATGACTTAAGAAGCCATAATTTGGGGCGATGCCTTGGATCGCCTCAAAACACGAGGAATTTTTTCGATGCGAAATCCGGATCCTGAAAGATGGGAAAAAGTCGTAGCTAACGACGAAATAAGGGTCTGAATAAAACTTCGAAGTTATAAAAAAATCTTCAAAACTTATTTGTACCCCCAATAGTTGCACACCGGTTAATGTCTGCTTGTTTGACAGTGAATTCCAATAAATGTAAATTCGTGATGAAGGAAGTATTTTATACCTTGGATATATAACTGGTGATAGTTGACTAAAGAAGGACACATATTCGTCTGGACGGCAACCATAGTTAACTCGTTTAAACAATTGAAAGAAACATTCTCCACTTCACCTGTCTTGGCTAACCCCGATTTTCACTAACCATATTTTATTCAATGTGATGCTTGCAAGTACGGTATTGAAAGTGTGCTATTTGAACGAAACAATGATAATCGCGAGCGACCGATCGCTTTCATATTTCAAAAGTTATATTCCGCTAGAACAGCTAGAATGCCTAGCTGCAGTTGTGAGCGTAAAGAGATTTCGATGCTATATACAGGCTTATTTCTATTAGCGAGGTGGAGCCGTAAACTTCAGACTTTCGACTATCCAAATGAATAGTGTGTCAAATCCGGGACACACTATCCACATGGATATTTACTCAACTGAAACTCGGTTAGTCCTCACTGCCATAGATAAATTGACTAAATTAGCTATAGGCAAACCAATCAAGTCAAGAGCAATAGACGATACCAAGGAACCGCTCCTATTATCTTTCAATGTACCCGAAGTCGTTGTAATCGACAACGTGAGGAACCTTCACTTTTCTCGAATTCAATAGTATCAATGATGGAAGATTCTTTAAAGATTAAAATATTCAAGATTCCTTCCTACTAGAGCGAAATAAACGGATAAATCGGAATATTTCATTCCACTCTTTCGGAAATAATGAGATGTCCATTCCAATTTTTGCTCTCGTTGTATTAACATCGTGCAATAATATAATAAAATTCAATAAGCAATATTCAGAGATTTATGAGTGTTTGGTTCTATAATTGTCTGTGTCGAATTGAAATCGGAGTTTATTATTATTATTAATATTATTAATATAATTTTGTGTTATGGTTGATTTAAAGTTAATTGATTCTACATCAGAGTTAAAATCTTTATTATTTGAGCCAACATTTAATGAAAAACAAAATAAAAAAACTTAAAAATCAAAATATCTAAAAAAATAATCTCAGTCGTAAATAATACAGTCAAGATCGTTGTATACTGTTTGCCGACCGGTACTTTGTTTTTGTGTAACGCTTGTACTGTTTAAATTAATGTGTAACTAAAGCGTTGACAAATTATTTAGTTTGTCTAAATCATTACTTAGTTAATAATACATCATCAGTTCACGGACGATTTCAATAATAAATCTAAAATACAATAATTTTCGTGTGTCGAGGTGTAAAATAAATAATATTGTGTAATGTCTAGTTGTAATACTTGCAAATTACCTGTGCAAAGACATACTAAGGATATTGTACAGTGTGATAGATGCAAACATCTTTATCATATCACGTGTGAACGAGTCAACCTTGAATTTAAAGGCAAACCTTATTTGTGTAATATGTGTGCTAACTCAGCTGCATCGGATAGCGGTTCTACAAATTTGAAACAATTAACAGCTGATAGTAGTCCTGCATTTACTGCTATAACATCTATAAAAAGTGATATGCTAAAAATTCAACTTCAACAATCCAGTTTTTTGTAATTGCTAAAAGAACAACAACAATCGTTCAGTGATTCGTTTATGAACTTAAGCAGCAAAATTGATCATTTGGCTAAAATTGAAGAAAAAGTAACTCAACTGGATCTTGAAATTGTTACACTTAAAGTGGAAAATGCTGAATTATTAAAACAGCTACAGCTAAGTAACAGTCGTTTGGATATTTTGGAGAAATTTTGTAATTTGTCAACCCTTCAAATTTTTGGTGTGCCTTTCAATAATAATGAAAATCTGGTGGCTCTTGCGGATGAAATTTTTAAAAGTTTTGGATTTCAAGCGGCAGACAAATCTTATGTAAAACACGTCCATAGGACATTTTCCAGTATTTCTCCAAAACCTATTACTGTGGAATTCTACAACAAATTTGACAAGGTTGCAATTTTGCAATTAGTCAAAAATAAAAAGAGTATTAAGGCTAGTGATGTCGGTTTTAATAACCCTAGTAAGATTTCAATTAAGGACTATCTGCCCGGATGGAAAAAAAAGTTGCTTGCTGTTGCTAAAGATAAGCTGCTTAAAACCAATACTAATAACAACCAGTATAAATACGTGTGGGCGATGCATGGTAATATTTACTGTCGTAAATCGGATGGTGATTTACTAGTGAAAATATCTTCTCAATTGGATTTGGACAAACTAATAAGTTATAATAATAAATAATTTATTGTCTTTATCATCTTTCTTTATATTATTTGTTTTTGTTTATATCCAAATTTAATTAATTTTGTTCTTTTCGTTTTAGTTTAATAATTAGTACATACGAGTACCATTGAAATCTACTACCAAAATGTAAGAGGTTTAAAAACCAAACTTATGAATGTGAAGTTGCAGATATTGTCTTCAGACTTTGACATTATATGTTTAACCGAAACTTTTCTAAATTCATCCATAAATTCCAAGGAATTATTCGATGAACGGTATGCTGTGTATAGAGCTGATCGCAATTTTGATATACATGAAAAGCTTGATGGAGGAGGAGTTTTGTTGGCGTTGAAAATTGGTTTATCTAATGCGTGTCGCAATCTGGTTAAATAATGTTTTGTTTTGGGTCTGTTACATATATTTGCAAATCATATCGCGATTTTTGTTTTCTTTTGTTTTGGTTTTTGAATTTGTATACTAATTTTTTGTCTAATTTATATTTATATTAATTTTTTCTTATATTATTTAATCTTGTTTTTGCATTATATTATTTAACTTAATTATTATTTTTGTTTATTGTATAATTTTTGTTATATACATGTTTGTTGTGATAACGAATAAAAAGTATTTTGTACTGTGAGTTATCCTAGAAGTGGAATAAATAAATAAATAAATAAATAAATGTCTGAAGCCAGATGGAATCGAACGATTCTTTATAGAATTATTAGAAAGATCTGTAAATGAATACAACCACTCGATTCACTCTACTGCAAAGAGGAAGCCCGTACATTTATTTTTCGGACGAAGTTCAAACACCTTCTCTGAAGAATTCAAGCAAGCACGCCTTAACGGCATAGAAAGACTCGTACAAAAACAAGAACATGATATGGCATATCACAACAAAAAAGGAAGCCCATAAAAACCTATCAACCAGGACAAGATATCTATGTAAGACAGAACTTTAAGTTATGCTCAAAAATAACAGCTAGATACAAGCGCTACAAAAAATTAGAGGGAATCGTAACACGACCCTAGTAACCGAATCAGGGAGAATAGTACACAAGAGTAACATTAAGTCATAACGATGTTTCAATTACAGATTCACGGCGAGCCTAAATCTCACGGAAATCGAAATGTTGGACTATTCGAATAGTAGGAAAGGTAAAAGGCGAAACAGAAATTTTAAGATAATTCATGTGATCGAACTGGAAAACCACCAAAACTTTATAACCAGGATGCACGAAAACTAAACAAAGAAATCACTACAGATCATCCGTTGTACCCTTATTTGAACCACGAACTCACTTTATTACAGACACTACTAGACGGACTGAAACCTCACAAGAGCAAACGATCCCTAAACTTTATAGGGACCACATGGAAATGGATCGCTGATAATCCAGACCATGAGGACTTCGAAATTATCAAAGGCAAAATTAACAACCTAATGACGAATGAAATTACCAGCGGAGGGCGTTGATAAAGAAAATAAACTATCAGACCAATGGGCCTTAAACATACAATATAAATTACGGTTAATGAAGGAAGAAATTATTAATATAAAAAATGCAATCCATTGAGCGAAAGCGGTGTTAATGAACTCTGTCATTTTACCAGATGCAGAAACTAAATTAGCTTTACATACAATCGAGAGCGAAAATTTGCCATATTCGACCCTAGAAGAAGCTTTAGACGTACATTCCTTTAACAACTATCGAATTGTATGGCAAATTATTATTGAAGCCCGTCAAATAATACACAGTCAACAATACATAACATAATACAGTTTATGGTATCACTGATAATTGTAAAACAACCAATTCTTTGTCAATATGCAATCAGAAATATGCAATCAATACATACCATCCGTCTAAGAGGTATCTGAAGATCTCTTACTACTAAATCAATACGAAGGAGAAATCGGCATTAACAATGAGAGACAAAAATTGAACGGTACCTACTTAATAAAATTTTGCAATTCAAGCCTCACCATCGGCAACATGAAATATATTGCAGGCGAAAAATCAACAATTCAGATGCTACCCGCAATACTACAACCTACACCTGAAGAAGACGAATACAGAGAAATATTGTCAATTCAACTAAAGAACTTTCACACAAAAATTAGGATACAAATTTCATAAAAATTCAAATATTTTTCAAAATACCTGCTAAACTATGGTCGATTTCAGAAAACTCAGAGATGTTACCAAGTGTGGCATATATTTTCTGAAAGTGGATGAATCGTCCTGTTCAAAACAGTTAACCACATTAAAATAGAAGGATTTGGGGTTGCTTCACGACAATTTTCATTCGGTAAATTTAATGAACATTCTAATATTCGTCAAAACACCTGCTACACTATGGCCGATTCCAGAAAACTCAGAAATGTTACCAAATGTGAGCATATCTTTTCTGGAAGTGGATGAATTGTCCTGGGCATATATCTGTGAGTTTTCTGGAGTCGGCCATAGTGTAACAGTATTTTGACCAATATTAGAATATTCATTAAATTTAACGAATTAAAATTGTCGTGAAGCAACCCCAAATCTTTTTATTTTAATGTGGTTAACTGTTTTGAATAGCTTAAGTTATTTACTATTAGACGGCATATGCCAACAATTGGTATCATCTCTGAGTTTTTTTTTTATCGACCATAGCGTCGGATATGTATATCATTTCAAACATTTAAAGAATTAATTTTGTTACTCGTAATAACCCCAACTTTTAGACTAGAATTATTATGTTAAAATTTGATCGCGGTATTTGCTTGAAGTATACGTTTTTGACGGTCTTTTTTTAGTAGGTGTGCTATTTACACTTTTAATTTCTACACTTTTTAGAAGTTACACTTTTCGTTAAAAACTTCACATCGGTTTCTTGAACGAGATACACTCATGCAACAATCAATGAAATTCGGGCTTCCATCCATAGGCATTGCGACCACCATAATCATCGTTGCCGTCATATTAAATAAAAGGAGACGCATTACGAATTCAATCAACAACGAACCGCTGGATAAATTCAACCATCGCCACTCAGTTGAAATAACCAAAGAAACAGATGTGATTCCTCCAGAAGGAATTTCTACGACATTTAATTTTTCTGAAATCATCAAATGGGTCACCTAAGAGGAGAAGAGTTAACACATTCAACAGTTCGGTTCCCACATTTTAGTGTGGAATCATATTCCCTTAACTACGATACAAAACAAGCATCACATTCTTGAACATCTAACCGTTCGGCTTGCGATTCAATTAGAATAAGAAATTAGTTGTAATCCAGATCTTAATTTGTTAAGTTGTTCAATTGTAAGAAATAATATTGTATCTAGAGTTAAAGTTTGTATTATAAGTAATTTGTATCAATAATTGATATTTTTAATTATTTGCAATAACAAAATCTTAACTTGTATACTTAAGAAAATATGAATATAGCCTAACGGAAAAATTATATACTCGTAGTACAAATAACGTAAAAACTTAGAAAAAAAATGACACTTAGCTGTAGAGTTCTGCATACGAGACCAAGGTTGACCCAACTTGTACTTTTTTGTCCATTCACACACGTATTCAGCTTCACTCGTGTTAACACAGGTTTTTATTCACACCGTACACTTTTATTATTATACCACACAACATTTTTAATGTTTTTAGCCGCCCAACCGCACCTCCTCCATTTAATAAGCGCGCGCGAGATGGAGGCCTAACACGACACGGATTTTAGTATTAGGGGAAAAACACTCGAACTAGACACTCATGCATGAACATGTATATCACTAGTAAATTGATTATCTGCCGCAATAGCCTTGCGTAACAGTGATTTTTTTTTAACTTTCAAATAACTTGGAATTTTACAGTAGACGCATTATACACAAATAACGTGGTAATTAACGTTACGGTTTTTTCTGATTTTAGTTAATCCAACGAATGTAAATTATTACGCAAACTTTATTAATTTTAGCAAAAACAAATAACCGAAATATTAATTAGACAAAAATAGAAAATAATTAGTTTAACTTTAACTTTATGATTATTTTAATAAATTAAATAAAACAAATAAACTATATTGGTTTGAGACCACAGTTTAACACTTCAACAATCAGATCTCAACTAACACAAATATGTACCATACAATTTTATGATCAAACAAACAACTCAATAAAATTATTTTGAACGAGTTACTTAGCACAGGGTAAACAAACCGAACTGGAATTGCAACGCATCCACCGCATTGCATTAACGCATACGTTACAAATCGTGGGGACGACCCATATGAGAAGTGTGGTCTCATGCGGGGCATTAGAGAAGTAAAGTCAACTAACCATCCGGTTATAGGGGAAATTCTTGCGTTGTACTAGCGAATTAACACATTATGGAAAGAAGGGGTTTCGCCCGTATTTGTAGTTTAACACTGACCAACTAACCATAAGGCGATCTTTACTAGGTTCGAATATCTTTAATCTTTACCATGAAGATCCCTTACTCTATATGCCACTTTACCAATTTTTTCATGAATTTTTGCTGGAACAAATTTATGGTGTAATTTTTGAACGAACGAATAAATACCTTTAGAGCACATTTCCTCGCGCCGCGTTCGAGCGATCTGGTCTCGATATCACGTATACATAATTATCTTCTATTTAGGTACAATTTCGAACTGCGGCCGCGATTTACTGCAGGTATATATCCCAATTTCTGGCAGAATTGTCCGCTAAATGTTGTCGTATGGCAGTGTTTATAGTTCGATTCATCGAGCACTCCATATTTATGGAGACAAACTGTTTCTCATTATCCATGGTTATCCTTTCCGGTACAGAGATCAAATTAAGTACATTGTCTTCAAGGAAATTGCATACTAGTGAAGATGTTGCTTCTTGTAACGGTTTTATTAGTACGAATTATGAATGTTGATCCAAGATGAGTAAGATATAGCTGTTACCATTCTTAGACCGTGGTTAGGGACATAAGAAGTCCGCATGTGTTTTCTCGCGTGTTTGCTTATTTCTTCACTAACGAAATCCATCTTCAGATCTCTATGGAGGTTGTAATTTCTTATGTTCCACGGTGCATTAACTATTCCAAGTAGAACATTGCTTTGGAATGACTGGATGACATTGACATTGTTTTTTTTCGTACAGCCCCAGAGCTGAATATCGTAAGTACACACAGGTTTTAGGATTTGCCGGTGTAGTAGCAATTTACAGGGCGGCTGAGACCAAATGTTACTGATTTCACTCTGCTGTCATTTGTGTAGTTGTCATTTTCGCGCGTCAATTTTTTGACAGATTGAAGTTTGGTTAGTTGTTTACATGTGGTCAACAAACAATTGTTCTAAATTAATATCTTCATAAAAAAATCGTAATGGAATTCAAACGTAATAGTGTAATTGCACTGTATTTGGGTGGAAATTCATAAACAGCAATAGTTCGTCAGCTCCAGCATTTGAATGTGAATAAAATGTTTGTGTATCGAACCATAACTCGATACAATGAAACTGGTAGCATCGCTAAACGCAACAGAGGCGGTCCTAAAAAGACAGCAACATCAAAAGAAATGATACGAAATGTGAAGAAACGAATCCAACGAAATCCTCGTCAAAGTGCCAATCAACATGTTTCACGATACAGCATTCAAACCATTTTGAAAAATGAACTACACTTGAAGCCCTACAAGATACAAAAAGTTCATGATCTTACGGAGGCACAAAAAAAAGTTAGGCTTGAAAGAACACGAGCATTGAAGGCCTTGGCCGAACGTGATGCGATTCCAAAAATTGTCTTTTCTGATGAGAAAATTTTCACCATTCAACAGTATGTGAATAAACAAAATGATCGTGTTTGGTTACAGCATAAGTCCAACGATAATTTGGACACAAGAGTTGCCATGCGCAAGCAATCACCAGCTTATGTTATGGTTTGGGCTGCAGTGACTGCAGATGGACGCACTCCTCTGGTTTTCATCGAACATGGAGTCAAGGTAAACCAAGAGGTGTACCGCCAAAAGATCCTAAACGATGCTTTGCTACCTTGGGCACGTAAACACTTTGGTACGAACCGTTGGACATTCCAACAGGACTCGACGCCGTCACACAAAGCTCGAGCGACACAGCAATTTTTACAAAATTGCGCTCCGCGGCTGATTTCGTTGAAAGAATGGCCACCATATTCACCAGACTTGAATCCCATGGACTTCTCCATATGGTCCATTTTGGAGAGTAAGGTGTCCACTAAAAAATACGAAAGTGTTGATGCCTTGAAGTCAGCTCTTGTTCGAGAATGGAATAAAATTCCACAAGTTCACGTTCGGTCAGCATGCAATGCTTTCTATGGAAGACTGAATGAAATAATCAGAGCCAAAAGAGGTCATATCGAGCAGTAACATGTTTTTCATAAAATCTAATATGTTTTCAACATATTCAACGAAATTTCAATACAAAATAATCAAAATTAAAAAAATTACAGCGTTTTCATTTGGTAACACTTGGTCTCAGCCACCCTGTATTATGTAGAGTTAGCTCAGAATTTCCTATAAGAGCCAATCCATCTTTCTGTATTTGATGTTTAACTCTTCTGTTTTATTTTTCACATGCTTTTTCCATTTTAGGTTTCGCGCCTAGATACTTTGCCGTGTTTGCATAGGGAATTTGCTGAGAGTTCAGTTCTACGGGTATCCAGTTCACCTTTTTGTTGGTAAAGTTTACTTGAACAGGCTTTGTTTCATTAAGTTTTATTCGCCATCTTTGGGTTCAGGTACCGACAATATTAGTAGCTCCTTGCAACTTGATTGTAGATTCTTCTATGCTATTAGCAACTGCTAAGATGGCCGCACCATCCGCAAACGTCGCTATGTTATTCTCCTCTATCGTTGGCAGGTCCGAGGTGTATAGAGCGTATAAAGTTGGTCCCTTGTGGTACTTCTGCTGATATTTTTTTATTTCTGAGCATTCGCCACCTAATTTAACTCGAAAGTGTCAGCTTTGGCAGGTCTCTTTGTAATTTATATTCCAAGCCTTAATGCCATACTCTGTCAAAGGCCTTTGCTACATCCAAGAAGACGCTTGAACATGCTTTCTTATTTTCAAGTTCATCTTCAATTGTCAGTGTAATTCGGTGAACTTGTCCTATTGTTCAATGGTTTTCTCTGAAGCCAAATTGATGTGGAGGAATAAGATTTATTTCTACTATTATTGGTTTGAGTCTCTTTAGGAGTAGTTTCTCGAATAATTTCCGCGTATATATGTTGAAACGGGCGCGTGGATTCTGACGTTGTCCAGTAGGAGCCGCAAGTGATCCGTTAACAGGTTTATTCAAACTTCCGAACATCCTTAGTCATGTTTACTCAATAAAACTGACGCTGTAACCTTATGAAATTACTACCAACTTCCAATCTGATACATCGGTGTGGACGTCTCTCATTCCGTAGCGGAGATTTATGAAGAGCTTATCGTCATGAACACGATAATTGGTATGTTTGGTATTTTCGGAAACCAGAATATTCTGTGTCTGTTTCAAATACTCGTCCATAAAGAATGCTGGTGGGTCTAGATCGATATATAACGGGGGCAAATCATTATGCAATACGATCTCGTTTACTTTTGTTTCCTGGTCAACTAAGTTAATTGAACATAAAAAAGATACATCATTGGTAACCACATCTACCTCGTATTGTTTCATCAACTCTAATCTAAAATCTTTACTCAATGTTTCACAAAAAGCACGAAACAACGAGTCTGCTAAGATGGTTATCACCTCCTTCGCGATGCTCTTTTTAAAGTCGAAAGGCTGAAGTTTAAGGCTCCATCTCGCTAATCTGCTGGAGAGGTCCCTTTGTGACATTTACCATTTCAGAGATGCGTTCGTATATATCGTAAAGGTATAATCCTGGATATAGTAGCATCGAAATCTCTTTACGCTCACAACTGAGCTTAACTTTCGAGATATGAAATACCGTACCTGCAAGCATCACATTGAATAAAAAATGGTTAGTTAAAATCGGGGTTAGCCAAGGCAGGTGGGGTGGAGAGTGCTTAGTTCAATTGTTTTAACGAGTTAACCGTGGTTCCCGTCCAGATGAATTTGTTTCCCTTCTTTAGCAGGTCACTAATAGGCGAAGCATGATGATAAAATTCTTTATGACCGGTCTGTACCATCCAATAGTGGGTATAGGATTATCTAAGATTCCGTTTGGAGGATTAGTTCGAAGGCAACTATCACCAATTATATAACAAACGTATAATACTTCCTTCATCACGAATTTACATGTATCGAAATTCATTGTCAATCCAGCGGACATTAACCGATGTGCAACTATTGGGGGTACAAATAAGTTTTGAAGATTTTTTTATAACTTCGAAGCTTTATTCAGATCCGTATTTCATCGTTAGCTACGACTTTTTCCCATCTTTCAGGATACGGATTCCGCGTCGAAAAAATTCATCGCGTTTTGAGGCGATCCAAGGCATCGACCCAAATTACTCGTATGGCTTCGTCGTAAGCAGTGAAGTGCAGCTCGGTCAGGCCATAAGTTATCGACCGGAACAAGTGGTAGTCGGAAGGAGAAATCTCTGACGAATACGGTGGGTGCGGGGTAGGACATCGTATAGGAAACTTTGGAGACGCTTTACTCCAAAGTTTCCTTGACAGCTCTTGCGACTTGTGGCCAGCGTTGTGTGCTAAAAGATCACTTTGTCATATTTTGTGGCATATTTTGGGCGTTTGAGGTTCAATATTCGGCTTAATCGCATCAATTGTTGTTGATAACGTTCGTCAGTGATGGTTTCGTTAGGCTGGAGTAGCTCATAGTAAATCACTCCGAATTGATCCCCCCCCCCCGGCTTCATGCCATGAATATTTGATTTGACGATTGAAGTTAATGCATGACCGGGTTTACTCCACGATTTTCTCAGCTTTGGGTTATCATAGTAGATTCTCTTTTCGTCCCCGGCACGTTTCGATACAAAAAAAACCTTCCGATTTTGTCTTTGGAGAAGTTACCCGCACGTGAAAACACGGCGCTCGACGTCTCTTGGCTTGAGTTCATTCGGAACCCAATTTCCTTGTTTTTGAGACGATTTTGAATCGCTTCTTGAGTCACTCCCAAAATTTTAACGAGCTCCTCTTGAGTTTTTATATGAATCTTAGGTCAATAACGCCTCCAACTTAGCGACTTCAAAGTTTACTGGTCTCCCTTCTCGTTCTTTGCTACTGGTGTCAATGGAGCATGTTCCCATATGCTTCACACATTGTTTACACTTCAGCAAAATGACACATACTGATTTTTAGAGGGAAATGATGACGCTTTAACATGGATATAGTTACAACATGGCCCGATGCGATTTGATACTAGTTACGCCATCTTTTGTAAATCCCTCAAAACGTATTTTTACTCCCAATAATTTCAGAATTTGGTGAAACCAATTTGATATTTTTTTAATGTAAAATTAATTACAGTACGGTACGGTAATCATCAAAGGACCGTTTTTTGGCGTCTGTCTGTACGTGGTGTTGTTCAGACTAAATGTCTGTGTCCTCTCAATAGCCCAGACGGTTTGATTGATCGAAATAAAACTTGAACTGATTTTAGGCCGAAAGAGCCTTTTCGTTTTTTGTAAATTTTTTGAAAAGTTTAGCATTAACAAGAAACCCGATTATAAACTAAATGATTCTAAATTAAATTTGCAACCATATCGGCCCACATCAGTTTTTTAAAATTTTACCAAAAAATGGCGATTTTTTGACAAAAACTGTTTTTTAACTAAAATTCGGCACTGTACAACCCAGATGGCCCCGATTGATCGAGAAGAATCTTCATACTTAAACTTTTTCTACAAATTGGGATAATCTAGTGTGGCAGCTTCCATAGAAACTTTCCGATTTTTGTAAAATTACTTGAAGGCAACTAGCAAAAATTCGGCCCTTATACAGACCAACGGATTGTATGATCGGGATGTAACTTCATACTTAAGCATTTTCCATAAATTTGTAGACCCCAGTAATATTTGGCCAAAATCGGTGCCGGAAGTGGTGGTACCTTCTATAAAAGCTTTTCTCGTTTTTGGGGAATATTCGAGAAGTAAAGAACTTCGGGAAAACGAGTATGAAGTTAAAGATTCGAAATTTGCAACAAAATAATTTCAGCTAAATTCCGGAATTAAACCCGAAAATACAATGTTTGGATCTATACAGCCCAGACAAATTGTTTGATCGAGATAAAACTCCACACCTAAGCTTTTAAAACAAATTTGGAGGTCTCAGTGAATTTTGGCAGAAATAGGTCCACTGGAAGTGACCGCTACTATAGGAGCTTTCTCGTATTTTTCACCAGATTGTGACAGTTTTAATAGAATCTTTTTCATATTTGGCATGTATTTTTGATATTTTATCATTTACGAGAAAAGCGGTTATGAACCTAACAGATTCTAAATTAATTTTGCAATAATACCGGTGCAACAGGTTAAAACAGTTTTTCAGTAAAAATTTGGTACTTGTACGGTCCAATACAGATTAATTGATCGAAATAAAACTTCATACTTTAGCTTTTATCATACATTGCAAGATTCTAGTGATTTATGGCCGAGGTCGGCCCACCGAAAGTGGCAGCTTCCATAAGAGCTTTCGTTTTCTGCAAATATTTTGTAAAGTAAATCGACTATGCACTGAAAGATTCTAAATTAAATTTGCAACAATATAGGTTCAGATCAATTTTCTAAAGTTTAAGAGGAAAGTTCAATTTATAAAATACATTTTTTATGTGTTATAATCACGAAATTTTTGACTTTCAGTATTTTAACTAAATATCTGTATCCTCTATACAGCTCATACGAATTGATTGATTGGGAAACCTCATACTTGACCGTTTTCCACAAATTGTTAGATCCATGTGAATTGTGGTCCGAATCGGCCCAACGGAAGTGACAGCTTCTTTACGAGCTTTTCCGTATTTTGCAAATCTTTTGAAAAGTACTGGTATATAGCATTTACGAAAAACCGATCAAAACCAAAAGGTTGTAAATTAAATTTCACACAAAATTTGTTCAGGTTATTTTTTTAAATTTTACCGGAAATTACAAGTTTTGATCAAAAAAAACTTTATTTTACCAAAATTTGCAATCGCTGTGGATTGACTATTGGGAATCAAACGTCATAGTAAAGCTTTTTTCATAAATTGGAAGATCCATGGGAAATGTGACGGACATCTGTGTACCAGAATTGGCAGCTTCGAAATTGGCGTACGAAATCAATTCAGTTGTTCGCATTAAAAATTGTGTAGTGTATTCGAGCTATCATTTGATGTAAAGCAAAGTTGGGTGGTGGCCACAACACATGGCCACCCCTCCATTTTTCTAGTATTAAATTTTTATTTCGGCAATTTTTATTTTGATGAAAATGTTGATCATTTACCATTTTGTATCTAGTCAAGTGTAGGTTAGTAGATTCTAGTTTAATTAAGCTTAGGTCAGTTATTTAATATTTTATCTGTAGTTGGGTTGTGGTTTCTTTTATTAATTTATTTTTAAATATAATGCAATGTTCATTGATTTGTTGGAACATTGAAAACTATTGTATTTCATTTTCTATAAATAATGAAAAGCTAAAAAAGTGGCCAGTGATGGGGATGACCTAGGATGAGCCTTAATAAGAATCTTAGGTCAGTGGTCAATGGCGGGTTAAAACAGCGATTAATTTCATAATTCTGTTCATTTAAGCATGCGAAATAATACTGGTTCGACACTCATTTCGGTAACCCCACAACAACTCTGAACGCTTAAGCTTTGATAGATTGACCAAAGTCAACAGTCGAACACTTCTGTTTTTCGCAACTGACGTGTTCAGTTTACATGACGATGCTGGATGTCCATATTTGTTCGAGAAATGTACCCAGAACCTGGGCACAGTCTCCACATGCGTACTCTAAGGGTAAGTCCGTGAACACGGCACTACATGCCTTGGTTCGGAAAATTGAAAAGTGGCTGGCTTTCAGGAATTCTCGTTGATCGGATTTCTCGGTATCGAGGGATCTTTTAACAACGTGAAGGTAGAGGCAATTAGGGAAGGATTATTGCCACTTGAGATTGAATACCCAGTAATCAGGCTAATTAATAATTTGCTAGGAAGCAGGAGAGCCATAGCGGGGATGGAGGAAGTCTCCGTTAGAAGACGTTATTCAAGGAACACCTCAAAGAGGACCTCCGGTCTGAAACCGGAGCTGGTGCACTGGCTTTACACGGCAATACTAAGGCCCGTACCACTGTATGGAGGCCAGCTCTGGAGAAATTATCATTCAGGAACATGATGAGGAAGGGGCAGGGGCAGCCTGTTTGTTCATTAGTGGGGCGCTGAAAACCCACTAATGCCTTAGAGGTCATGCTGTATCTTCTCCCGTTGGATATTATCGCAATCGGAATTGCCTGCAAAAAGAACACTCAACTATAGTCAATTCTGTTATAACACGCCTTTTGTCCTTTTGTAAAAGGTTTAAGGCGGTTCTCCGCACTAAGGAGGATTGGAAGAGTGGTCTCTTCGTGGAGACAGGAACAGTTAAATTCGTCACCGACGGCTCCAAGCTCAATTAAATGTGAGTCTATCTTTTCATCTCCCTGATTACTGCAGCGTGAACCAGGCTGAAGTTATAGCGATTGAAGACGTCAAAAAATACTGGATCCAGTGTCCCTAGCATCAAGGATGGCGTTGGATTGTCACACATCTCTTAATGAGATGAGTGAACATTTCAATATCCTGGAATTGCAGGAAATTGCAGGGCAGACGAATTAACAAGGTACGGTACGATTTTCACTGGAACCAGGGAGAGAATATGTTGGAAGGCCTATGTCTGTGCTGAAAGCAGCAAGCCATAAGAAAGCAGTCGTCTTAGCAAATGCTAAGTGGCTCGCCAGTCCGACTGGTAGGGTAGCGAAGATTTAGGTAGAGTTGTAAGGGTACTTACCGGACACTGCCTCTCCGGAGATCATGCGAGAAGGCTGGGTCTGGATGCAAATGCGTTCTGCAAGGACGAGGAGGAGGAGGAGACTCTTGTTCACTTCCTATGCTCATGCTCTGCGCTAGCTGGCAGAAGACATGATCACTTGGGCAAATACACTATGGGCACCTCTCTGATATCGAAAGCTGTAATGTGCGAGATCTTTTACGCTATGTGAATAGCACTAGATGGTTTTAAAGAGAGTTTAATGATGTCGGATCCTGTGGTATTATTTTATTTTGGTAAAATAAAGTTTTTTTTTTGATCAAAACTTGTAATTTCCGGTAAAATTTAAAAAAATAACCTGAACAAATTTTGTGTGAAATTTAATTTACAACCTTTGGTTTTGATAGTTTTTTCGCAAATTCTATATTCTTTTCAAAAGATTTGCAAAATACGGAAAAGCTCGTAAAGAAGCTGTCACTTCCGTTGGGCCGATTCGGACCACAATTCACATGGATCTAACAATTTGTGGAAAACGGTTAAGTATGAGGTTTCCCAATCAATCAATTCGTATGAGCTGTATAGAGGATACAGATATTTAGTTAAAATACTGAAAGTCAAAATTTTCGTGATTATAACACATAAAAAGAGTTTGTTTTTATAAATTGAACTTTCCGCTTAAATTTTAGAAAACTGATCTGAACCTATATTGTTGCAAATTTAATTTAGAATCTTTCAGTGCATAGTCGATTTACTTTACAAATTGCAGAAAACGAAAGCTCTTATGGAAGCTGCCACTTTCGGTGGGCCGACCTCGGCCATAAATCACTAGAATCTTGCAATGTATGATAAAAGCTTAAGTATGAAGTTTTATTTCGATCAATTAATCTGTATTAATCTGTATTGGAGGAGACTCTTGTTCACTTCCTATGCTCATGCTCTGCGCTAGCTGGCAGAAGACATGATCACTTGGGCAAATACACTATGGGCACCTCTCTGATATCGAAAGCTGTAATGTGCGAGATCTTTTACGCTATGTGAATAGCACTAGATGGTTTTAAAGAGAGTTTAATGATGTCGGATCCTGTGGCATTACAATGGGCCAAAATTGGCCTAAGTGTGCGATAGCAACCTAACCTAACCTACTAAGTTCATCCAATATTTCATCACCAATTATGTAGTCGAAAGTTTTCAGTCGCGCCAGAACAAAAAATTATTTAGCTGGTTTAGTTGTGATGCTTTTAAATAATTATCCACAAACTTTCCCGCTGATTTCGATTCAACCGATTTCTCCTATCGAATTAGCATTGCTGTTTCGCGTTTTATGGCTAATTCAAGTTTCATGAAATTTTTATTACCACCCATGGCGAACTTGAGGGAGTTGCCATTCATTCTTTGACATTCTGTGTACAATATTTAATTCTGCATTCTCCTATAAGTTGCTTCTTCGTCTCCAAGTATTTCGATTTGTGTATTTTCGTCCAACAACTGTGTATATTTATTCGCCTCTTTCTGAGTTTCTATATGGTAAACTCTCAGCGGTTTTCATGATTTATCATCAAAGAAACTTCCTCTGTTAAACGGTGGTTTGCCTTGTTGAATTGGTTGGCACTGGCATAGAATTTCTAAAATGTAATGTGCCAGTGCCTTCAGATCTCTCTTATCCATGTAGTAGCGGGATAGACACTATTTATGGCAATCCATTCAACATCTATAACTCCACGAGATGTATTGCGTAGGGTTACCATTGAATGGTTGCAACTCTTTTCCACAACGTGAAATATTTGCTTATTTTTCTCAAATCATTCGCGGTTTTCGGGGTCACTATGTTTTCTTATGTATCTGCTACTGGGTTAATTGAATTTTCCAATTTATGAACTCTCCGTTCAAAGGATAGGAGGAGCTAACAACTATTTTCCGTGACAGTTTGAGTCACTATGTGTTTCCATGAGTTCGGACTGAATATCATTTAAATGTGTTTGGTTCCGTTTTTTGTTCTGCAATCATCTCGAGCTTCTTGGCAGATACTTTTCTTTTCGAAGGCTCAAATTCGTTGTGTAGGACCTGCAGATAAACAGCTGCTGTAATGCTGGAACCAAAGAAGCACAATCGACCGGTTTCATTTCCAGAAAAGCATCCCCGGACCATAATTCCTTCATTTTTCGGTGGAAGTCTTAAAAGATATTCGTTGCTAAGCCTCTCGCCCGGTTTTCTTCTTACGAGAGTTCTTCCATCTCCAACATGCAGCTTGAATTTTGATTCATCGGAGAAAATCACATCATTCCACATCTCTGGAGTTCAAGAAACATGCTCCTGGGCCCATAGCAAACGTTTTATTTTCATTATTAATGTGAACTCAGGCTTCTGGACTGGTTTAAGTGCTCTCAAACCAGCTTAACAAGTCTTTTTCACACTAAGCTAGCCGAGATTTCTTTTCTCGTTGCTCGCTCAACATCCCGTCTTATGTCCGATTAAGTTTTAAAACGGTTCCAACGACATTGTAACATTATGAAACGATCTTCCACTGGCGTTGTCTTTCTGGGCCGTCCAGAGCCTTTCTTTCTTTGTGTACTGCCCATCTCTCGCATTTTTTTAATATTCCACGCGAAAGTACTTTTAGGAATGTTTATTCTTTCTGCTATTTCACGCGTGGTTAAATTTTCTCGCGACAAAATCAACATATTGCTTTTACACTGCTCACTAACTTTTCCCATTTTTTTAACTAAAATTGAATTTTATTCTTTATTTGACTAGGATCACTTACAGAATAACTTAATCTTACAAAATATGCACTATTAATACTCAAAAAAAAAATATTACGGGCAATAAAACATCTGCACCCTAATGACGGGCCAGAACGGTAAGCGTAAAGTAAAATAATTGCTTCACCAATTTGTTTGCACATCAGTTGCGGGGTTGTACCGGTGTAATAAAAACAAAAGGCAGTCCAACAAAATATTAATATTAAAGATAGAACTTCTAAAGGGTGTTTTTTTAGGAGGTTTGTTTTTCCGATAGATGTCGTTTTATTTTATGACAGTTGTTTTGACAGCTCAAAGTGGCATTTCTACTCAGTATTGTTTGGCAAATCATTATGAATAGGTTAACTCCAGAACAACGTTTTCAAATCGTGGAAATTTATTTTCAAAATCAGTGTTCAATTAAAAATGTTTATAGAGCACTTCGTGAATTTTATGGTGCACATAATCGTCCGTCAGAGACCACCATAAAGAACGTAATTACCAAATTTCGGTCTACATTCACTCTTTTGGATGCCAAGCCACCGACAAGAATGAGAAGAGTTCGTACAGAAGAAAATATTGCTGTCGTTGAGGCCAGTGTCGAAGAAAACGACAATTTATCGATTCGTCGTCGTGCTCAGCAAATTGGACTTTGTCCATCGACTTTATGGAAAATTTTACGTAAAGATTTGGGTTTGGTGCCATACAAAATTCAATTGGTGCAAGAATTAAAGCCACACGACCATCGTTTGCGCCGTGAATTCAGTGATTGGTCGTTAAATCAATTGAACGAAGATCCATTTTTTTACCGTAAAATTCTCTTCAGTGGTGAGGCGCATTTTTGGTTAAATGGATACGTCAACAAACAAAATTGTCGCATTTGGAGCAAAGATAATCCACACGCCGTTCAAGAATTACCAATGCATCCTGATAAATGTACTGTTTGGTGCGGTCTATGGGCTGGTGGGATCATCGGTCCATATTTCTTTAAAAATGAGGAAGGACGACGCGTTACCGTGAATGGAAATCGATACAGAACCATGTTAAATGAGTTTTTGTTGTCAAATCTTGAAGATATGGATAAGGATGAAATGTGGTTTCAACAAGATGGTGCCACTTGCCATACAGCACGTGAAACAATCGACTTATTGAAAGAAACTTTCAACGACAACATTATTTCGAGAAATGGTCCGGTGAATTGGCCTCCGCGTTCGTGCGATTTGACGCCACTCGATTACTTTTTGTGGGGATACGTGAAGTCATTGGTTTATGTGGATAAACCTCAATCGATTGACGCTTTGGAAACCAATATTCAACGTGTCATTGCTGACATACGCCCTCAAATGCTTGAAAAAGTGCTGGAAAATTGGTCCTCCAGAATGACATTTGTGAAAAATAGTCGTGGTAGCCATATGCCAGAAATTGTGTTTAAATGTTAAATGCCAAAAAATTATCTACCAAATAAAAAAAAATTTTGGTCATTTCATAATTTTATATGTGTTTTATTCAAAAAAAAAATCGGCAACCTCTTAAAAAAACACCCTTTATAAATCAATAAAAAACCAACAAAAAAATTAAAAAATTGGTGCTTAGTTTATTCCATTACTTTAACTCCAATCAACGTATTTTGAATATTTTGGCATTTTTCGGGGTTTTTCCCCTAAATTGCAGGTAAATTTTTTTTTCCAAAAAATTACATCATACATGTATTTAAAATGAAACAATAAGCCAATTGCTTTCAAAAGTTTTGCAATTTTAGCAAAAAAAGACTTCAATTTGCAATAAAATATATTTGCCCAATTTTTTCCCAGCACTGTATATGTAGATAAATAGAAAGATAGATAGAGAAAATAAATAGATAAAATAAATAGATTGGATAAAAAACAAAATAATAATTGGCATCCAGCCTGCGGTGTGATTCGAATCCAGTACATCACATCCCAAGAGCCGAAGCTTTAACCACCGCACCACCTGTCTCATAATAAATGTACATACAAAATTCATATAAAAAAGGCTTTTTATTCGATTTTTCAGGTTTTCCGGATTTTTTGGTGAATTTTTTCAAAATTGTCTTTCGTAAGAACCATCTCCTGGCAATTGCGAACACTATTTTTACACCATTTTTATATATTTATATATTTAGACTTGTGTGGTTTTATACAATGCTCCTAGAGTATCAGGCACTGCTTGATACGTCATCAAATGTATGTGTATAGTTCTTTTCTTAACTGTAGATGGTAGTAATGTTCGTAAAAGGTAAAGGGGTTTTCTTACCAATAACTCGAAATATAATTTATTGCTTTTTTCACCGCGATTAGAATGAGTGGTATCACAATGGGCCTAAAAATTGGCCTAAGTGTGCAGTAAGCAACCACTGAAACCTAAAAAAAACCTACTTTCACCGCGATTAACATTTCATTTCAGATCATACTGCCATCTACAGCCAAAGATTGGAACCGTCGATATAAATTGACGTCATATAGCAAAATTTTTAAAGCAATAAGTTGCATTAGTATCTAGGTGCACTCTTTTACCAGATTAAAATAGAGTATTGTATGACATGGTATAAAAGGTGTGACTTTTTAAATATCGGCGGTATTCATGTTGCTCTGGCTAACTAAAATTTACATTTAACTAAGAGATTCACTATTTCCGTTTTTTCACTAAAGTCAAACTTTCGCGGATATTAGGATTAGATGATTTTACGTTTTATTATGCAGTTATGGTGTTGTTCATTGTTGTACATTAACTGCTCAGTGTCTGGTTTTTATAAAAATAATTGTTTAAGGTCTACTTTTTACAATAAGGGTCTGAGTTTTTTAAATTTTTTGGAAATTGCGTGCGTTAGTTTTGCAAAAACTCGAGAACGACACGACCGATTTGGATGATTCTTTTTTTGCTTTGTTCGTCTCAATGGCTGCTTAGGAAAAAAATAAAATTTGAAAAAACCCATGGAAATCCGGAAACTCGAAAAAAATCGGAAATTCGAAAATTGCGTTTTGTATAGGAATTTTGTATGGAAATAGACTTAACACCACCAATGAAAATTGTATTTCGACAATGATCATTCATTTATATAGCCGCTTCGGATTATTTTCAATAACTGGCGTTGGTGGCGGACTACTACATATACATTATAGCATATAGGTCAAATAATTGTAAAAAAATAATTAATAATTCTTCTTGCATCAACCATCAAAGCAGCAACATCAAAAATTATTAATAAAAATCATTATATTTACTGTACCTTCGTTTTGTACCAAGCTTGTTTTTGATAGTGGAACCCCCAACCTGCTGGCTCAAACATTACTATTATTACAATCATATAAAGTTCGGTGTGATTTTTACGTTCTTAATAATTTGTTCCATAAATTTATTGGTGCGTGACAAGTGCGGTTATCTAATTGGATTTCGGGATGGATTGAGATTGATTTGATCGGTAAGTTCATTTTTGTGGATTAAAGACTTCAAAGTAAATTAGCCAAATGAATCATTGTAATTCTTAGGAATTGATTTTTGATTAAAATGCCGGCTATTAGACGATCGAGCCTATGACGAAGAACACGCAATTCACAAAGAATGCACGGTGTACGTGAGAATGAAACACAAGAGCAACGCGAAAAATTATATGAACAGGGACGTGCTCATATCGGACAAGTTCGCGCTGCACGGACACCAGCTCAGGTTCGACAAAACGTAACTCGGCAAAGAAGTGCGGCAAACGACGAATTGAATCGCGCTGCTTTCATTTATGACTCTAACAATCGTCTACAAAGATCTTCGCTGCGTTGATATTGGCGCATTGTCTGCCGTGTTCCGTCATTGTCAAGCATTGAAGTTCTAAACAGAAACGCCAGGGCTATGCTGTGCCGATGGCAAAAATGAATTGCCGGTTTTGACTTCGCCACCGGAGCCATTGCGTACTTATTTACCTTTATGGTACGCATGTTGAGACTGTGCCTAGGTTCTGGATACATTTCTCGAACGAATATTGACATCCAGCATCGTCATGTAAACTGAACACGTCAGTTGCGAAAAACAGAAGTGTTCGACTGTTGACTTTGGTCAATCTATCAAAGCTTAAGCGTTCAGAGTTGTTGTGGGGTTACCGAAATGAGTGTCGAACCAGTATTATTTCGCATGCTTAAATGAACAGAATTATGAAATTAATCGCTGTTTTAACCCGCCATTGACCACTGACCTAAGATTCTTATTAAGGCTCATCCTAGGTCATCCCCATCACTGGCCACCTTTTTAGCGTTTCATTATTTATCGAAAATGAAATACAATAGTTTTCAAATGTTCCAACAAATCAATGAACATTGCATTATATTTCAAAATAAATTAATAAAAGAAACCACAACCCAACTACAGATAAAACATTAAATAACTGACCTAAGCTTAATTAAACTAGCATCTACTAACATACACTTGACTAGATACAAAATGTTAAATGATCAACATTTTCATCAAAATAAAAATTGATTTCGTACGGAAGCTGCTAATTCCGGTACACAGATGTCCGCCACATTTCGCATGGATCTTCCAATTTATAGAAAAAGCTTTACTATGACGCTTGATTCCCAATAGTCAATCCGCAGCGATTGCGAATTTTGGTAAAATAAAGTTTTTTTTTGATCAAAACTTAATTTCCGGTAAAATTTAAAAAAATAACCTGAACAAATTTTGTGTGAAATTTAATTTACAACCTTTTGGTTTTGATCGGTTTTTCGTAAATGCTATATACCAGTACTTTTCAAAAGATTTGCAAAATACGGAAAAGCTCGTAAAGAAGCTGTCACTTCCGTTGGGCCGATTCGGACCACAATTCACATGGATCTAACAATTTGTGGAAAACGGTTAAGTATGAGGTTTCCCAATCAATCAATTCGTATGAGCTGTATAGAGGATACAGATATTTAGTTAAAAAACTCAAAGTCAAAAATTTCATGATTATACTCGTAACACATAAAAAGAGTTTTCTTTTATAAATTGAACTTTCCGCTTAAATTTTAGAAAATTGATCTGAACCTATATTGTTGCAAATTTAATTTAGAATCTTTCAGTGCATAGTCGATTTACTTTACAAAGTATTTGCAGAAAACGAAAGCTCTTATGGAAGCTGCCACTTTCGGTGGGCCGACCTCGGCCATAAATCACTAGAATCTTGCAATGTATGATAAAAGCTTAAGTATGAAGTTTTATTTCGATCAATTAATCTGTATTGGACCGTACAAGTACCAAATTTTTACTGAAAAACTGTTTTTTGACAAACTTAAATTTTGAAAAACTGATTTGTACCGGTATTGTTGCAAAATTAATTTAGAATCTGTTAGGTTCATAACCGTTTTTCTCGTAAATGATAAAATGTCAAAAATACATGCCAAATATGAAAAAGCTTCTATTAAAACTGACAATTATGGTGTAAAATACGAGAAAGCTCCTATAGGAGCGATCACTTCCGGTGGACCTATTTCTGCCAAAATTCACTGAGATCTCCAAATTTGTTTTAGAAGCTTAGGTATGATATTTTATCTCGATCAATCAATTTGTCTGTGCTGTACAGGTCCCAACATTGTAATTTCCGGTTAAACTTTTAAAATTTGATCTTAGCTGATATTGTAGCAAATTTAATTTCGAATCTTTAACTTCATAAATTTTCTTAAAGTAGCTAAACCGTACAGTTCGAAGTTTTCAAATGTGGAGTAAGAATGAAGCTCTCTTTCTTGAAATAGTTAGATTAACAAAGAAGAAATAGAATTTGTTGATTGCTAAGTTAAAAAATATTTTTCGACATTCTCGACATATTTTTTACATTTTCTACATTGTCGACGCCATTTTTTAGTTCTCTACTTACATCGTCTACACACATGTAGAATATTAATACTTATTTCTAATAAATAATTAGCTAGCAAAGAATTGGTTGCAACTTTACGAATTATTTGCTACCCCAGTCAAGATATTTGCTTTACGTAATAAGAATCGTCGTGCGTAACACAAGGCGAAATATATTTGCGTATCGTTTAGAGACAGACGACACAATTTTGTTTCCATTGTTATTGTTGGCTGTTTTTCAGTGCTTTGAAATCTGAATATTAAAATGTTACTTAACGTTAAACACTGTAATCACAAGTACAACAGCTCATTTTTCAAACACAACACATACATACACTCATGTAAGAAGGCATTAAGTAGGTAAACCAAGAAAAAACACGAAACCAAAGGCAAAATCATGAAAATATTTAAGACAAAAAAGTTGGGAAAATGTTGTTGTTTTTACCTGCTTTTCTTATATCTGATCTACACAACAAAACAAAATATTTCCCTTTTCAATTTTCTTATGTTTGGATATGTTTGTAACGTAGTACGAAAAGCAGATACACGAAACGTACCAAAAAGCACATTCCAAAAAGTAAATAAATAATGTGGGAATTTTTTTTTATTTCTATAATTTATAAAGTAAACAATAAAATTTTTTTTGCTAAAATTTTATTTGTTGTTATTTTTATTTATTTAAACAACACAAAAAAATGTTTAAAGGAAATATTTTTTGTGTCTGCTGTGTTGTTCTTGGGGAAACAAATTTCCATGTAATTTTTTGATTAAATTTTCGGAAAAGTTTAATGTTGGATTTAAATTATTATGGTTTTCATTTGTTTGTTGTGTTGAACCCTCATCTCTGGGTAAACGGTTTGTTTATGTTTCTTTACTCCTTTACTTTTGAGATATTTGTATAAACGGATTTATTACAGATTTTCCGCTTACGGCTTAGAAAAGGGATTTAAGAGTTTGGTTTCACAGCAAAATTTTATGTTGTTTGATTAAGGGGATGCCATGAATAAATCGAATTCCTAATAGACATATTTTAGCTACATTTGCTTTAACTGAATGTAATTAGTGCACACGGTTTAAGGTTTAATAACGATGCTTCCAAAGAATCCTAACTTAGTCCTCAATGTCGTTTACTGACACTCGAAATTGAATCTCTTACATATTTTTTTTGGTCAGGAAAAGACAGAAAGAAAATATGTTGCAACAGGGTGCAACGTGATGGTGCAACAATACACAAAGGGTGCAAGATCCCGATTGTAGAACCATTTATCGTGAGGACAGTTCATCGTATATCACAATTAATGCCTTCAAGTTTCAAGTATCACAATTAATGTCTTTGAAATATCTAAAACACGACAGTTTTTCATAATGTATTTCGTATAAGAATTCGGTCATTTCTTAACTATCGAGATGAAATTTGGTATGTTGGATGGAAATGGGATTCTTAAATGATTTTTGGGGGAAGTGCTGGAAGATGGCCACCTGAACCGGAACTCGTTAATTTCTTAACCAATTATGACGGGATTGAGTATGTTAGGTGGAAATGGGATTCTTAAATGATTTTTGGAAGAAGTTCTGTAAATTGGCCAACTGGGAAGGAACTCGGCCATTTCTTACCGATTATGATGAGATTGGGTATGTTGGAGGGAAATGGGATTCTACAATGATTTTTTTAAAGAATTCTGAAAGATGGCCACCTGAAACGGAACTCTTTAATTTCTCAACCAATTATGATGGGATTGATTATGTTGGCTGGCAATCGGATCTTTAAATGAGTTTTGGAAGAAGTCCTGGAATTTGGCCACCTGGGAAGGAACCATTTCTTAACCGATTATGATGAGTTTGAGTATGTTGGATGGAAATGGAATTTTAAAATTATTTTTAGAAGATGTTCTGAAATATGGCCATCTGGGAAGGAACTTGGCCATTTCTCAAACGGTTATGATGAGATTGGGTATGTTGAATCAAAATGGGATTCTAGAATGATTTTTGTAAGAAGTTCCGGAATATTACCACCAAAGGGAACTCGTTAATTTCTTAACAAATTATGATGAGATTGGGTATATTGGATGAAAATGTGATTCTCAAATGATTTTTAGAAGAGGTTCTGGAATATGGCTACCTAGGACGGAACTCAGTAATTTATTAACCGATACTGATAATATTTTTTACGATAGAAATTGAATTCTAGAATGATTTTTGGAAAAAGTTTTTAAATCTGGGCCTACCTACTTGCCCTGACATGTAGTGCCAATAATCAAAAGTAGAATTTTGCTTGAATCATTTTCAATAGATTACCTTATTCATTTAGAGTTACCTAGCGAGCGTATTAATCAAGGAATTTTTGACCTCATATTACCTTACAATTTTACAAAAAGAATTTGCGAAATGACATGCGATTGCTATCAAACATTCCCATTTTTAATAAAGTAAGAAAACTTCGTAACGAATAAAAAGTTTTGTTTTCTTTGAACAGAATACTGAAAATTTAAGTGAAATATGAATTAAAGATAGATATTTTAAAATCAAAAAATCGAAACGGAAACTTCCACTTACATTTTGAACAAGTATTTCAATAAAAACTTGATACTTTGGCACTACAGGAAAAATTGGCAATAGCTTCGTCGATTATAACCGAAAACACACGGAACTCACTTTGTGGAAGAAATAACGAACAAGCACGTATTTGAAATTGGGTTACTCATCACTAACATCATCAATTCGTAATTAACTTCATACCTATTAGCCATCATATTTTCGTACTCAGGTTTCTTGGGAGTTACTTTGACATTTCGTTTGTCAATATCCAAGCCCCAAGTAAAGATAAACTCGATTAAATCAAGCATGCTTTCTACAAACCACATCATGTAATCGTGAGCAAAATACTACAATACGGCATACTGGATGTTTATATGTTAAAATCAGAGGCGCTCACGAGGTATATCGCGGCATGATAAGTTCGAACTCCGTACGTTGTGTTTTTATACAACAAAGAGACATGAACCATTCTTATAGTTATGTTCTACAATCCGCTGGTTGCAGACTCGTATTTCCTATATGAATGCATTCACGCACTATGCCAAGTAGTTGCGAAAAACGTCTATCATATTCATATACACAACGTACAAATAACCCTTTCATCATCATGTACATAAAACTGTCCGTTAGATTATTGATGCACTTCATAGTAAAGTTAACTGCGAATATTTCAATAATATTAATTCTGCCATTTCTTGATTTTGTCAGGGATTAATGGTAAGGTGACCATATAAATCATTTAAAAATCCCAATTCCATCCAACGTACCCGATCCCATCTTAATCGGTTAAGAAATTATCGAGTTCCGTACCAGATGACCATATACAAAAACTTCTTCCAAAAATCATTTAAGAATCCCATTTCCATTAAAATACAAAATCCCATCAATATCGGTTAAGAAATTGCCGTGTGCCGTCCCAGGTGGCCATATTCCAGAACTTCTTCCAAAACACATTTGAACATACCTAATCTCAACATAATCGGTTTAGAAACTACCGAGCTCCTTCCCAGATGGCCTTATTCCAGAACCAAAAACTGTTTTAGAATCCCATTTCCAAAATAAAAAGTTCCGTCAAAATCAGTTAAGAAATGGCTGAGTTCCGTCCCAGGCGGCCATATCCCAAAAATTCTAACAAAAATCATTTAAGAATCTCATCATAATCGGTTAACAAATTACCGAATTTCATCCTAGATGACCATATTCCAGAACTTCTTCCAAAATTCATTTTAAAATCATATTTTCATCCAACATACTCAATCCCACCATAATCGGTTAAGAAATGGCCTAGTTCCGTCCCATGTGGCCATATTTTAGAGCTTCTTCCAAAAATCATTTAAGAATCTCAATTCCACCCAACATATTCAATTCCATTTTAATCGATTAATAAAGGTCAAAATCAATATAATTTTATAAACCGAAGACACAACTGGCACACGATAAATTGGGCCCACGGTAAATTGTGTCCAATATAAACTGTTGTACGGTAAAATGTTCACGTTAAATTGAAACACTAAATTTGTTGTTTGACGCTCATGTTGACGCAAGTCGCGTGCATCATGGGTGAATGTCGTTTTACGTTGTAATCACGCACGCAACATGGTCTAATATGATATAACATCCCGCAACATGGTACATCATAGTACCGGTGTTAGCTATTTAACAAAAGTGTAGCTACACAAATTAACAAATCAGAAAAGTGTAGTTACACAATAAAATAAAAAATGTAGTATTGGATACACACAAAAATAAGGCACTTTTTCATGCCAATTGGATCCGTTTTATGCCAATTGTATGTATCCTTCAGGAGAATAGAAGATAGAAAATTTCAGATCATTACTGATTATAAACCTTTGGTTTGGTTAAAGAGCATTAACAATCCATCAAGATTAATTCGATGGAGATTGCTGCTTGACGAATATGACTTCGTAATTGCCCACAAACCCGGATCATAGAATCGAAACGCAGATGCGCTTAGTCGTATTGCTATTAATCCTACAAATGAAACTCTACCAATTCCTGATTTTGAATACAAACTTCCCATCACTAATTCAAAAAATCTACATAAATTTCCAAAAACCTTTACCATAGTTCTTAATCATTTCCCAATTAAGTTTTCAACTCTCGAAACTTTTCCATAACCATTCAAATCATTGACCAATACAATAATTTGTCTAACTCCATTTGCTCTAATTCGAATTTAAATAATAAAATAACATATTCTAACTCTTCAATAAAAATGCCTGAAAATGCCTTCATCAGATTCCTTGAGCGACATATTAAATGCAAACGAAATCGTAATGAAATAGGTGAATATGGCTACCCGATCCACGTCAAAACCCGTGTAAACCCAAAATGATAGCTCAAATATTCTACAATCAAGCACTGCATCTTCTCCTATTCACACATCTATAAATCAGCGTACTCCAGATCCAAATTCCGTATCTCGTTCAAATGAAAATTCGAGCACCCAAACTGTAATTTCCGATACAGCAGAGTAAACTAAATTGATTGAGGAATTTCATAACACTCCTTTAGGAGGACATCAGGGAGTGTTACGAACATATCGTCGATTAAAAATATATTATTATTTTCCAAAAATGTTTCGTCAAATTGAGTCTCACATTAATCAATGTGATTTCTGTCATCGACACAAGGCTTATTACGGGATGGCACGAAGCCAACCCACAGATTCATCTAAATATGCAGAGGCCTCTTTTCCGGTGGTTTTGCTGACTAGATCTCGGAGTTTTGGGTTGTGGGGAAGTTGAGTGGAAAAGAACATAAAAATAAAAAACTAAATGAAATTAAATGCTGAAACTAAATTGAGTGGCCACCAGAATTTGTCGAGGAAATTTGAGGAACAATGAGATAAATATAATAATAACCAGATCTCCCCAGATGACAAGTACAATGTCTCCTGACGCGACTTCCCCGAACGACCCATCGACCCCTAGAGGCCGATGCGCAGCCACAACGAAGCAGCATTAAAGGGTAGGGACGCCTCCCCAACAGTCAAAGCCTCTCTTCACCCGGACAGACCTCTAGGTAATCTCCCACATTACACACTCAGACAGCTTGAGACTGCCGGAGTGCCCCGGGGAGACCGTGTATATTTTACGGTCGCCCCTGAATGGACGAGACTCCCCTTCCCATCATATCAATCCGAAAAATTTAATAATTTATTTTATGATAAAAAAACAAAATATGTAACATGACAAGGAAAATAACGGAAAAATAAATTGAGACCAAAGAGGTAGAAAAAAAATAAAACCGAATGCCAGGAAACGCCGTGCTGTTTTATTTAAATAAATTTTTCAAGGAAAAACAAAGGCAGAGGCGAAATGGGAAATATAAAACCCAAAAAATTAAACCAAAAAAACGGGAAAAAATTCCGAAGCGAAAGCAAAAAATAAATCGAAAAATGGTGGCTAAACATGAATATTAGCCGTAGTCTATAGCACACGATTACACCAAAACATATTGAATAAAAATTTCAAAAATTGAAAATTGTAAAAAATTGAAAATAAAAATAAAAATTGAAATTGAAATTTCAAAAAAAATTAAAATTTTGACTCAAGAAAAGAAGATACACCGATAATAAAAACTACAAATGGTCACGAGTTTGGCCACCCGTAACCAGTAAAATATCGTTATTTTACGCGTCTTCCCGCCGTAAACCGTAAATATTCGTTGGGCGTCTTCCCGCCGTAAACCAAAAAATGAGAATGGCTACGTTGTTGGCATACGTAACCGTAAATGTTGAGCGTCTTTTCCCCGTAAACCGTGAATATTGTTAGGCGACTTTCCGCCGTAAATAAATTTGCCTCGATAGGTTACCCATTGATTATGTGCGGCACCCGTTGAAAAATAAAAATGAGGTGTCCGTTTAATATATGTAGCATCAGTAATTAATGTGGCACCACCCGTTGTAAAATGTGGGGGGGCCTCGGTTGGCCGCTCGTTAATTATGTGTGCCACTCGTTGACATTTGCGGCACTAAACGGTATCGTATAACTTCGATGTTCAACGAAACAACCACACGCACCAAAACACGTCTTGGGTATGCAAATCATATGGTGAATGAGTAATCAAATAGAAAAGTTTTTTGGTTTTAATTTTCAATACTCAATTTATTTTCACACCCAATAGATCAGCAAGCGAAATTTTATATTTATTATCAGAACTAACTTTTCATTATAACAAATTAGCATTCATCATAAAAATGAACGCTACGCTGCCTTGTCATTGACCTTCGAACCGCCAATACACTTTTTACTGCAGCAAAATTTTAAAATGAAAAAAATCTATGACTGCCCACCGCATAAATATGTTGGTTTCTAGAAAATATATTGAAAGGTTATGGCTCATTGTTGTGGCTAAATTAGCTTGCCATTGTGAATTATTTTTATTGGCATTTTAAAAGCATATTTGTTGTTCACTGGTGGTTTTTTGTTTTGTTTTGTTTTTCGTGCGCGTCATTCGCCCACCCTTTACACCACGCATTAATCGCACACAACAAAACAAGAGAAATTTTTAGCCTTAATATTTTTAACAAAATATTAAGGCTAATTTCCGTATAAACAAAAAAGTTAGTAGTAAGAATACATGGTAATACCGTCAATAAAAAGCATCAATCATTCAATTACCATGGAAGGAAAATGTTATAACCAATCAAGGTCTCGTAACACGCTTCCAAATTAACCAAAAAACCTATGAACATTACCACTACTTCCCAAATTGCATTTCAAAAAATATTTCTAGATATAGTTGGCGCTTTGACTTTCAGTTACCATAACAATCGCTACATACTCACCATACAGGACGATCTTACGAAATACTCGTTAGCTTTATCCTTGCCTAATCAGGCTGCGGAAACTATAGTCAAATCATTCGTGGAGCACTTTGTCTGTGTGTTTGGAGCGCCAAGAGCTTTATTAACTGACCACGATTCTAATTTCTTATAAAAATTCTTTAGTATGGTAGTTACCATACGCCATGTGTACTTAAAATAGTACACGCCGTACAACTACCACATTCACGCCCTACGAATTATTATTTGAATAAAAACCCAACATCGCTAATCCCTTTCACCAAGAACCCGAAAGTGTTTTCAATTTTGATGATTATTTAAAAATATAACCTGTATGCAGATGTCCATCACGTTCCACATAGGCTGCCCAATTTATGGAAAAAGCTTTAGTACGAAGTTTAATTCAGGATAGTCAATCATCCGCCTGGTCTTAGAGATGGTGAATTTTGAAATAAAATTTTTCTATATGAAAACTCGTAATATCTGGAAGAATCAGTAAGGCTCTAATATAGGGTTTTCCAATAAGAATGATATGATTTTTAAGTGACGTTTCGGCCATTTGTAATATGTCATGATCTGTCATTTTTTGTTTCATTGTATTCAGTAATGGTTACAATTTCATCATGGTGAGATATACGCAAGAACAACGTTTACAAATTATTCAGTTTCATTATCAAAATAATCGTTCTCCAATTGCAACTTTTCGTGCGCTTTTGCCATTTTATAGTCGTAATAATCGTCCAAGTGTGCTCGCGCTATTCGTCGAATTGTTGAAAATTTTGAGCGTACATTTTCTTTACATAATGTTAAAGTGCCAATAAGACAAAGATTCGCTGGAAGTAATGCAAATATTGCTGCCGTTGCTGAAGACCGCAATTTGTCGATTCCAAGACGTTCTCCCAGAATTGGGACTGTCTCAAACCACAACCTGGCGGATTTTGAGAAAGGATTTGGGTTTGCATCCGTATAAAATTGTTCTCACTCAAAAGCCATTGGACCACCGTAAACGTCGTAAATTTGCTGATTTTGCCTTGGAACAACTTGAAAACGATAACGATTTTTTTAAGAAAATCATCTTCTCCGATGAGGCTCCACAGATCTAACATCCAAAAATTATTCATGAAAAACCATTACATTCACCTAATTTGACAGTTTGGTGTGGTTTTTGGTCTGGTGGAATCAATGCTGTATAAGATAGCCGAAATTTCTCAGCGGAAAATAAGAGATTTCGCTACTCGCCGCAAGTGGCAGCACAATCACAAAAGATAATTTAGTTTGTTATATAATTACCAGCGGAAATTTATTATTCATTTTGTATCTCTCTTTTGACTAAATAAAACATCCCAGCGGAATAAAATATTAAAAGTGATCCTTAAAATGACAAATTGATTGATCTCCGAAGTAAAGGAACTCGGTAAATCAAATCTTGATATTTAACAATATTCTGTATTTCCGCCATACTAAATGAATGACGATGAAATTTGGATAAAAGTATTGATCCGGGGTCCAAAACGTAGGAAAAAATTCTAGGATCTGTTCATGCTGGACTAAACTAGGCCATTTCATAACCAATCCTTTTGAAAATTTAATTTTTTTTATCAATTTATTATCAGTTTTTGGCCAATATCTCAAAAACTTCCACTAGTAACCAATACTTTCGGTTGTTTATCTAATAGCTTAGGTCATACTGAGACTACGAGGAAAATTTGGGAAAAATTGATGGATTAGAATTTTTACTATAATTTTTTGATTTTCTGCGGCCATATAAGTTATTTTCAGTTTTTGGCCGATATTTCAAAAACTTCCACTAGTAACCAATACTTTCGGTTGTTTATCTAATAGCTTAGGTCATACTGAGACTACGAGGAAAATTTGGGAAAAATTGAAGGATTAGAATTTTTACTATAATTTTTTGATTTTCTGCGGCCATATAAGTTATTTTCAGTTTTTGGCCGATATTTCAAAAACTTCCACTAGTAACCAATACTTTCGGTTGTTTATCTAATAGCTTAGGTCATACTGAGACTACGAGGAAAATTTGGGGAAAATTGATGGATTAGAATTTTTACTATAATTTTTTGATTTTCTGCGGCCATATAAGTTATTTTAATTTTTTGATTTTCTGAAAAACTGAAAATAACTTATATGGCCGCAGAAAATCAAAAAATTATAGTGAAAATTCCACCAATTTTCCCCAAATTTTAGTGGTAGTCTCAGTATGACCTAAGCTATTGGAAAAACAACCGAAAGTATTGGTTACTAGTGGAAATTTTTGAGATATCGGCCAAAAACTGATAATAAATTGATAAAAAAAATTAAATTTTCAAAAGGATTGGTTATGAAATGGCCTAGTTTAGTCCAGCATGAACAGATCCTAGAATTTTTTCCTACGTTTTGGACCCCGGATCAATACTTTTATCCAAATTTCATCGTCATTCATTTAGTATGGCGGAAATACAGAATATTGTTAAATATCAAGATTTGATTTACCGAGTTCCTTTACTTCGGAGATCAATCAATTTGTCATTTTAAGGATCACTTTTAATATTTTATTCCGCTGGGATGTTTTATTTAGTCAAAAGAGAGATACAAAATGAATAATAAATTTCCACTGGTAATTATATAACAAAATAAATTCTCTTTCTCTCAGCATGTGGAATCATCGGTCCGTATTTTTTTCAAAATGAAGCTGGTAACACCGTTAATGGAGATCGGTATAGATCGATAATAACCAACTTTTTATGGCCGAAATTGGAAGAAGTTGATCTTGATAACGTTTGGTTCCAACAAGACGGGGCTACGTGCCACACAGCAAGTGCAACAATTGAATTATTGTGAGAAAAGTTTGGAGATTCGATTATTTCAAGAAATTGTGATATTTAATGGCCTCCAAGAAGTTGTGATTTAACACCATTAGACTATTTCTTGTGGGGTTATTTGAAATCATTGGTCTTTAGCAATAAACCAAACTCTCTTCAAGCTTTACAAGTCAATGTTGAACGTGCTATTCATGACATACGACTTGATTTAGTGGGAAAAGTGCTCGAAAATTGGGTTAATCGAATTCGTTCCTTCAGAAGAAGTCGTGAAGGCCATTTGAATGATGTTTTATTCAGAACTTAATTGTATCGATTGTACTTCACATTAAATAAAAAACATTTCAATTTCCTTAACAGTTAGTGTGTTTTTTTTATAGAAATCATATCATTCCTATTGGAAAACCCTATATAAAGGATTTTCTCAAAAAATTGATAACAATTTTTTGTTGAAATTCCGATTCAAAATGATTACAGTTAATGGGAATAATTCGTTTAACAAAAAAACTAGCGGTCGTTTGTATATGGAAAGCGCGATAATTGGAAGTTTTGTGTTTTGAAATTCGGACATATTGCAACCACTTAACCGCAGCTCTACTCAAAATAGCCGAAACATACAGAATTTGTTGCAATAAATTTTACCCGTTCAAAATCAGAAAGGCTAATAACCTACAGCGAGTTTCACGGAAATCTCTTTAGAATGAACTACACTTGTAGGAAAAACAATTTGGAAGAAAATCGGTTTATGAGGGTGTTAATTTGCTATATGGCAACTAAGATTTCTGATTTTTACTCCGTAAAACGAGAAGGCTGAACATGTGATTTGGTACTTCTACCCCATAAAATGTTAGGCGGAACCAATCACCTCATAAAATGGTAGCGGAATACGAATAACGAATAGAAATCTTATTTTACGTTGAGTAAACAAGAAAAAGTTCACGCAAGCAAAGGATTAACTTGTGTACCGCACAGTATAGTGGAAATTTAATACTAATCTCAAAGATTAATTAGTTTTTTACAATTAGGATAATTTTCATTTAATCTTAACACAGCACGAGAAAAACAAAAAAGAAGGAAGAAAATTGAAAATGAAAATTATGCTTTTAAATAACATAAACTAAACTATGCTAAGGGAAAACTCGTTTACAGTTATACACAACAACACAGAATACACAACATCGAAATCTAGAAAGATTCTGTACAACTCTGAAGTTTTTTTTTTTTGTATTTTGTATTTTTTATGTTCTGTATGTTGTTTTTGAGAAGGTTCGAGGTTGTGTTATAATTTATTGTGTAGCAAAAGTGTATAGAAAAAGTTTATTAAACTTTTTCATTTTTTGCTTGTTGGTAGGAAAATTCTTGTTCATTTTTACTGTTTCACTTTTGGGTGCTGGTGCTGGTGTATATAGTTGTTGGAAATATACGAGAGAATTAATTGTTTTTCTTTTTGGTTTTATTTAATTTATTTGTTTAATTTTTTTATTTAATGTATTTTTATTATTTCTAATGCAATAATAATAATACATAACAGTGTACGGAATGAATAGTTGTAGTGTAATAATTTATAAATTTATTTACAAATAAGAAAGTTGTATGTAGTAGGTGCTATAAATTTGCTGTGTTAATTGAAAATTGGATTGCAGGTCAGATGGAATGACACTGAAATCTAAAATATATGCGATTATCTGTTAGGTCGTCGAAATGGGAGTACCCACACGAAATAGTTAATCAACTCAGTTTGTGTAATCGAAGTCTTAATCAATTACTATCCGTTGAATATGCTCCAAATAAATTATTTATTTTTATGTTGAGTTCATGACGTTTCGCAGCAGCTTTAATAAACTCTCTATATACTTTAAAGCTTTTTCGTTTATATGAAGTTATCTCAAACAAGTCAATCCAAGTTACAATTAAAAATGGCCAGCTTAGCCAAATTAAATCCGACGCGAGCTCCTCCGCGATTCCACCGAAACTTACATCTCAATTTGATAATGATCGCCTTGTACACGAGAGCACTTGTCGAGAGTGGTTTCAAAAGTTTAAGACCCGTGAATTCGATGTCGAAGACAAACAACGTAGCAAAAGACCGAAAGTGTACGAATGCGCGGAATTGGAAGCAAGAAGAACTTGCATTTACATTAAAAGTGATACAACAAGCAATTTCACATCATTTAAAATCATTGGGAATGATTCAAAAGCAAGAAAATTTTGTTCCATATGAACTGAAGCCGAGAAATGTTGAACGCCGATTATTTTCATGTGAACTGCTGCTTGCCAGGCATAAACGAAATGTTTTTTGCATCACATAGTCACTGATAATGAAAAATGGACCCACTACGTTAACCCAAAAAGAAGAAATCATGAGTACCACCTGGTCATGCTTCAATGAACCACCTGGTCATTGCTGTCGTGTATTATGAGTTGTTAAATCCGGACGAAACCATTTCTGAGGCCCTCTACCAAACACAATTGATGAGATTGAGCTGAGTACTCAAGGAAAAAAGCGCCCACTATTACTCCAGACACGACAATTATTCTCCTGCATGTTAATGCTCATCCACATGTTGCGGCGCAAAATAATCAATATAAAAGTTTTACCCCACCCTCCGTATGCACCAGACATTGCTCCGTCTGATTACCACTTGTTTCGATCGATCACGCATAGCTCGTCTGAACAGCATTCTTCCGACGTGGTATTCGTATGCTGCCAGAAAGATGGGAAAAAGTAGTTGGTAGTGATGGACAATACCTTGAATAAAATATAACTTACCGTTCTTTCACAATAAATGCCCAATTTTTTATAAAAATTGCGGAGACTTACCAATACTTTAATAAGTCAAAAAAATTGATTTTATTTATTTTAACAAGAAATCGTTACAACGAAACAGTGTTAGAACTGTGGGAAAGTTATTTTGCTGTTATGCAGATCATTTTAAACTCATATCTATGGAACCTAGGTTAGGTAAGGTTAGAATTGTTCCTAAAGCCCTAAGTTAAGTTAGGTACGCTTCGATTGGTAGTCCTAAATGACTAAAATAGACACAATCAGGTCCATAGCCGTGCCACATTGTTTACACTACCCACTCATCAAACCTTTTTGAGCTCCCAATGAAGCATAGGATATTCTTGACGCTCATTTTTCTGAGGTCCGTCAAGTCTTTTAGGAGCGGAGCTCCTAGCAATGTCAATCTGCGAAGCACTAGACGAGGACAGGGCAAAGCAAATGTAGAACAGTTTCTTCATCCTCTTCATCTTCGCAAGTACGACAGTAATCATGTGAGACTCCAATTATGCTCGCTTACCTTGAGACAGTCTCCAGTAATATCATCCATCACCATACCGACAGGCCATCGCCAGGGCGATACCAGTTGCTTGGATCTTGGCAGGTATAGTTTTGGCCTGATCTTCCAATTTATTCCGCATGAGATATTATTGGACCATTCGTCCTTCGTTATTCTTATAGCTTCCTCTTGAAGCAGTAATTGATACGTAGCGAGCAGTATATCAACATCCACCCTGTTTGGTGAAATGAGGCAAGTTGTACCATGTTAAGCGTGTCCATCCACCTTTTAATTCCTCGTAATATTGAAATACTCTAAAACTTATTTCAGGTGGATGTAGAACTGACCTGCCATCTCGTTAAGAAATGAGAGACAATTCTGGGCTACTTTCGACGTAAGAAAATATGATTTAAGCGTCTTAATTGAAGCCTGACTGTCCGTAAAAATATGGATACCCCTTATATCTCAACCAACCAAGGTTTCCCTTATCGCGATCAGTTCAGCTTGAAAATGCTGCAGTAGCCCGGGAGATGAAAAAGCAGGTTTACCTTTAATTATTCACATAAACACCCAGCCCAACATTCCCATCTATCAATGAGGTTATTAATATCTTCAGTATTCAGAAATCCTCCTCTCAACCAGTCCTCTCTTTGTTTGCCTAGAATATCTACTGGTGTGAGAAGAAACAGAATCTCCAGTGCTTGAGTGGATTTGCTCCTAAGAGCCCCACTACGCACAAGGCAGCTATTTGCTGTACTTTCACCAAGGATTTTAGATGGGTCAGAATATTTAAAGCGGGCCACCAGACATTAACCCTGTATATTAAAATGTACCTGTGGTTAAAACCCCATCTGTTTCCAATGACATTTTTACAGGAGTAAAGCGCTATTGTAGCTTTCTGTGCTCTTTCTAATATGTTAAGTTTCCAGCTTTGTTTGCTTTCCAGAATGAGACTCCGATACTTCGCTTTATCAGTGAAACTCTATCTAATACCATTTAAACTAAAGGAGTCGATCTGAGGAAGTTTGTATTTCCCGAAGAAAAGGACCAAACCGCAATTGTTAGCCCAATTGGAGAGAATGTCAAGTGCAAGGATATTTACAGAAAACACCAATCGCAACATTAACGTGGTTGCTTATGCGGATAAGCAATCACTTTAAAAGCCGCACCCTCTCAGGTTTAATAACAGTTTATTAATGACAAAGCTCTAAAGAAAATGGGATGGGGTGCCTCTTCTCACATATCCATTTTTTGGAGGACCCACCCAGACTGTGAGCATTTGATCTAACCAGCACCTGAGTGGCTCAACTCGTCCACGCACAGAGATTATAGTACTCGCGTGTTCGCCTCTGGTCTGCCGTTGTTAAAGGCCTCCTCTATCTCCAAAAAGGTATTATGGAGTATTCCTTATGTTCATTCTTATGTTGGGATTTCGATAGCCTATTTAACTCGATCGAACTCCTAATGTAGGATTCTAAGTATTTCTAAAATGTGTAATAGAGAAGAGATCAAGCTTATATTTAAGCTTATCTAAGTTTTTCCGGACTGCAGTAAGAGCTTTTTCCCACCTTAGGTAGAAATATTACATTTATTTCAGTCCATTTACTGGAAATGTGGCAGGGTTCTAGGCTGCCCTTGAAGACAACTTCCAGTAAGAGTAAGATTAAGTTGGACAGTCACCGGTATAAAGATATCGGGTCCTGCAATCTTATAAGGCTTTAAGCTATTTATAGCTCACAGGACCTTTCTCCTACTTACAACCTGGCTCACAATGCCTGCAATGCTGTTATACCTAGGCTTTCGTGGCGCAGATTCGGAACTACTTGGGAATCGAAGTTTACCCAGAGATCTACTACGAGGACACGCACGTAATATGGCCTTATTAAAGGCGTCGGAAAGCTGGTCCAATAGGACATCGAGTTCTTGTTTTGAACCAAGGTGCTTGGAATCGGTATAGGTAGTGAATTACTTAGAATAGTTCTAAAAATATCCCAGTCGGTTTTCCTTGTGTTTCCATCCACTCCTCCTCTGTCTGAGATTCTTCCAGGCACCCACAAACTAATCCCGTCGAAGAGGACATCTCCAGGTGGATACCGAGTGTTTTTACTTTCTCATCCATATACTTGATGTTCGAGTCGTCAGCCGGGGTCTCTATCGGTGTCGGTGCCCTCAAGATATCACCCTCATATTTCTTATAAATCTTGAGTGTAGTGCGCTTAAACCATTTGTTCTCGCCTGCACAGCCAGCGATTCTATTTAATATGATAATAGCTGCGATCTATAACCAGCCTTTGGTTCTTTCAACCTTTCCTCTCTCCAGTCGGCGGTCGCCAGTTAAGGATTGCTAGTCTCGTAGCAGGCCAGACTTCACCTAGGCGCTCTGCAGTCTTTTTTATCGAGATCAATGACCGTTGGTCATTGCCGAAGCGAGTCCAGGATCTTCATGGGTTCTGTTAATGACAACCACCACTATGTGTTCTTTTAGCACCTCATTGAAAGATCTAGTTACAGTTATCTGCATTCTAATTCTCTTTGAAATCTTCTGTGATTCCTCCTCCGGTCTCTGTTTTTTAATAGAGATCTTCAGACAAACCATCCTGCATCATTTCAAAAAAATCTAGCACATGAGAGCGTTTTCATATCCCTGTCCGTTCTCCCCGCCAAAGAAATCTTATTGAGCTTTGCTAGAGCTCCCCAGGCTCTTTTCCTGGTTTTCTAAGTTGGTATGAGGGTAACATCCGTACTTCTTGAGGACCAGGCCAAAGCCCTATGTGGATCCTATTTTCCTCGTACGTCTTGCGGACCAGGCCTACTGAGCAAAGTCTCACGTTGGTTAACTATGCCTTGCAGACCAGATCTAAAGGCCAAAATCCTGCCAGCATAAATTTCCGGGTTTTTCACGACTCTTTTTCTCTGATTATTATACTTTCATCCATGTTTTGTTCCACGAGTACAAATGGCCATCTGTGCAAAGTTCCACAGTACACAGATAAAGCAGTGTGATCCCGAGGGTGTCAGGACTCCGGTTGAAACGTTAAAGACTGAGCTTTTTTATACTGAGCTCCAAGCCTTGCCGGTTATCAGCACGGTACGATTAAAACCTTAATCCGGTCCAGCTCGCGCCACGTTTTAGCTTAACGCACCACAAACGCCGCAGTGAGCTAGTTACCTAGTGGTCCTCGCAAGGATGTAATACGAACCTTTGCGGATGTTACAAGACTCAAAACTGACACAAATGCGCGGTTACAATTGATTTCCTTATTTCCGTATTCCTCTCCACGTGGAATGGCTTTACAATATTTAATTTACAGGCAGTATTGGAGACAGACTCCTCCCATATAGCATTACTTCAGTCTCTTATGGATGGATGATATTTGACGACTTTCTGTGAACCTCTGACGTTTCCTTGTATCCAAGATATAATATCGTTGATCCTATTAACCATTTTGTATGGACCTTCCCAAACTAGTTCTTAATCTTGATATCTGCTTGCCAGTTTTTTTAAATTGTACAACTACATTAGAACTCCTTGTCGAAAGTTTATCCGATCTGCGAATCGATCGTTTGCAATCTTCGTCGTAGATCTTCTACGTTGCTTTTCCAGACCTCTTCTATCTGGATTCGTCTTGTTGGATGCTGGTTGGATGCCGACTAATTGTGCTCGTGATCTTTTCTCTGTCTCATCACATTCCAGAACTCCACCTTCTCCATTCCAGTGCGTGCCACCATGGCATGTCTCTAGAGTCACGGCCTTCTGGGTCACTCTGCCTTCCGAAATTATCTTCACTGCCGGACTCACGCTTAACCATTCTTATTCTTAGTAAACCAACTCGTTTCTCCTTCTTTATGGCCGTGTTCTCTTCATAGGCGGTAATTCACATTTCAGTATTTGGTGGAAACTTAGCCTCTAAACCTAGTTGTTGCTTGAACCCTCTGACGTTCTCCATAATCCCGGTCTATGTTCCTCTCGCCAGTTTTCAAGTTCTCTGGAATCAAGCTGCCTCATAAAAAGATCGTTCCATTTTTGCCAAGAGTTTCGGACGTAGTGACCTAACTTCTGCACACTTGAAGCATCTCCTTACACCTTTTATGTTAACTTGCTCTGCACTTGACTGTTGTAATTCTCTCTGACTCCAATAGATTAATAAATTTGTGTTAGTTGGTTCAAATCGTCTCGTATTATCACCTTTCTAACCGCAATATCCCCGGAATAAAGCCTACCCAATTTTATTGTTTCAATACTTCATTTAAGGTTTTACTCCTTGTAATGGTTCTCAAATGATGTTTCAAATGGTCGTCCTTGACAAATGAATACGTCCAGTGCTAGTCCATTCAACACATTTGCAGATGTATTACAGTAAGCTTGACGCGCCAATTTTGTATCTCGCTTCCTAGGTCTTGTAGGCTCTCCCCAACTATTTACCGCTTGCTTTCGAGTGGTATCTGACATAATTCCATGACACGTGACTGAGCATTTAATCCCAACCCAGTCAAGACCCACTCATAACTCTTTTTTTTTATTGCAGATACAGTTTGTAAGACATCGGCATCTCTCTCTAAGAGCCTAAATAAGCTTCTCGAATAAGGTCTCAACGTTTGAGCTTCCGGAGGCAGTATCTTCTGTAATTTGCTGACATTCCTGATCGGTGTGCAGAGTACGGGTTGAATCAAAGGGGATCTTTACTTCTTCAATTTTAATTTCATGCTTCTGCCTGATTTATCCTTTGAATTCCTTGAGCTGGCTATCGACTTTTTTAATAGGCTTTTTCTCTTCTCTATTTTCTCTTACAATTTTGAGGCTTGTTGATCTAATTTGGTGCCTCGTTCAGTGCGGAGGAGTTCATCGAATTTTGCGCCTTGCTGTTATAATTTGCCATTGAATTTAGCGCCCATTCCATTCATTTGAAGCAAGAGGGTCTTCATCGTATATACCATGTCCAAGGGAAGTTTCTGTTATTTAAGAGTAGGTTGCTGTAATGGAATGGTTGCTGCTGGTTGATCCTTTGCTCTGGTTATCTCATTTTATAATCCTCCTTCGCTAGGCTCGACTTTCTGCTCATCATTTGGAGTAGCTGCCGTCATCCCTGATGGTTCTCGGTTTGGTGTTGATTGTCACTACCGACGCTTTCCTGGTTCAGCTACCTCTTCCATGGAGCTTTACAGTCTCGATAGGAGCTCGTTTTTATTGTCTTCGGTTGGAAGGTCGAGACTCTGGAGTTTATCACTTAATTGCTGAGATAAATCGATGTTTATGGTTTTAACCATGGATTTGTCTGCAAAATCCCACAACTGGCAACAAACGTTAAGAATTTTTAATGTTATTTACCAAGACCTTCAACTCTTTCAAGAAATTGACTATTTCACTATTTATTACTGTTTACTATGTATTTCACTTTTAGTCTTCGCACTGTTCACTTTTTACTTATTAACTTGCACTGTTCACTGTTAACAGTGAAGTAACGAATGCTGGTCAGCTTGATATGGGATTAAAGGAGCGGTAATCTTAGCATCGGATGAAGCTCCGTTGGAAAGAGCACTAAACTGTATCGATGACTGGCGATTGGTAATTTACAGGAAGTATATCGAGAGGGAGGCTGTGTGTGTATTGCAATAACCCGCAGACGGAACAGAAATTTACTCAGTAGTTGCAAACATCGGAAATTGATCCTACACATTCTTCATGGCGGATCAACATTACCATTGATATAGGAGAACTCCGCCAGTAGGAAAGTATGAGGAACACATATGCCAAAGCTAATTTAGGAACTGGCCGAGAGCAGTGATGAACAAAAGCCGTGTGGAGAACGATCAGAATGAAACGCGAGGTATGAAATTTTGAGGAGCCACAGCGTACTAAGTGGAACGAGCTGGACGAATTCGAAAGGGACAGACGAACACGGAAAAGATTAATTATGAAATGTTAGCGAAAGAGGGCGTTGATAATGGGGACATTGGCTGCTTTCGAGCAGGTAGCGCCGAGTACCAAAGAGATGCCTGGCGTGGCTGAATTGCAAGTAACGATGAAGTGGATTGGCATTGAGGATAAAGCAGAAATGGAATGAACCATAGAGGATAGGTGTAAGGTCGGGTTGCGTCGAAAGGCGAAGACGAAGATGAAGATGAATTGGTTTGCGTTAAATGTTCTAACCTACAGAGGTGGTAATTTGGATCCTGTTAAGGACAAACAGGCTTATTGGTTTGATGGCCAATTAAAAAAAATTCTCTTTTAAAATTTAAAAAATAAATGGCATTTTTTTCCTTGATTAGTGACGTCTAGATTTAAGTAGTAGCATTAGAAATAGTTGTATAACAGTTTTGTTGTGTAACAGATTGTAGTAGTCTAGAACAGAATCGAGAATAGTATAAATCTAGGCGATAGGTTCGATCGGTGTATAAATACGAGTGTAACGAGCACAAAATCAGTCATTTGGGAGATTTGGTACGCGGGAGATTATGTGCGAACGTGAATGCGTACGAGTACTATAAATGGGCAATACTGGTATTCTACATATAGCACTTGGTGTCAGCTGTCAAACGCAGTATGCGATATTTGGTTGGAGTGTAAAGAACTAGAATTTTTAATTTCTTCAAAATGTCGGATTTTATTCCAAATAAACATCATATGCGGGAAGTTTTATTACACTTTATTGCAAAGAATAGTTTCGACGATCTAAAAATGATGATTTTGGCATTGAACATAAAGAACATGAAAACCGCACCCAAAAAATTTGAAGATGCTGAATTGGAAACGTTGTTGACGAAGAATGAGAATTCTTCTCAAACGCAATCAAAATTGGCTGTAGCATTATGATCGATCAACTGTGGCAAAACGTTACCAATCAATCGGAATGGTATCAAAAGCAACCAACTGGGTTCCAAATGATTTAGAAAGAGACCCCGTAACGTCGAAAAACCAGTTGTGAAATACTGCTTCAAAGACAACAAAGTAAAGGTTTCTTGCATCGAATACTAGGGAGATGAAAAATCGATTTATAATTATTTATTACCATTACAATAAGGTTGTGCTCTGTATCTGGTGGGATCAGAAAGGTGTGGTATATTATGAACTGCTGGAATCAGGTGAAACTATCAATGGCTATGTCTACCGACGATAACTACTACATTTGAAGTGGGCTATAGAAGAAAAGCGACCAGAAAGGATGAATAAACACAACAAATTAAGTTTTCAACACGACAGTGCAAGACCACATGTTGCTTACATTGTGAAAAATTATTTAAGGACTGGGAAGTTCTAGCCCACCCGCCGTATTCAACAGACATAGCTCCTTCAGATTACTACTTATTCTGGTTGATGCAATCATCTCTTAGCAGCGGTTCAGTTCTCGCGCAGAGATCTTGACTTATTGGTTGGATTGCCTCCAAAAACCTTCAAAGAGGGAATCCGTAAATTGGAAAGATGTGTGCCAGTTGTAGCTTCAGATGGAGATATTTTTTTCATTTTGACCCCTTATTTCAACCTAACTTTTAAAATGACGGCTTTATGCATTTAGGTAGGCTTTGATATTGTAATATGAGACGAAATTATATTTACAGTGATAGATACGGATGGGTTGTATGGCTTCCAACTTCAATTTATTACAAAATTGTCTTTACTCGGCGTGGTATGTGTAAAGGATAAATGGATTGGATTAAAATAGAAAAATAAGGATTTTGATATTATTTTTATGTTTTTATTTAACATTTAGTTTTCATCTTCATCTCCTTTTTGATCCTGTTTTTAAAAGCGTAAAAAATTTATTTCTCTGTAAATTTTCATGATTTATTCGCAAAATAAAATGTTTTTGCTTGTACTGATTTCAAAGTAAAAGTAACTACATGCAGTTTATTGAATTATTATTGTAGTTGGAGTAATGCATATTTTAGAGAAAATGTACGAGTACAATGTACAATGTAGGATCGATAAGGTTACCGCATAAATAAATTGACTTTGTACAATTGGAATTAATCTTTTATTGTGTATTCTACATTTTGTGTTAAATTTTCATTTTGCTGTGCTGTCGTGTTATTGTTGTTTTTTTAGGTAACTTTGTCACTCTAATTAATTTATGTGGGAAATCTGCTATCTATTGAATGTAAACTACTGGTACGAGCATATTATATCAAAACGATGTAGGAAGCTTGTTTGGGAATTATTGATTTATGTATTTTGTTCAATGTGCTTTTCGACTAAATCCTTCGGTATTAATTAGATGTACTTATTTGGATATAGTGAAAACCGTAGCAAATAAAATTAACATTAGTAAAAGTGTAGTCGTACATAAAAGAAAGCTGATGTCGGAAATATACAGGGTGACAGTTTTCATACATTGTACGTATAAAAATATTGAAGCTTGATGTTATAATTGCATTTATTCGCAAAATATGTAACTGATCAGTACCACTACTACCTCAAAACTACAGTACATTTTCCAAATATTTTAAAAATATGCAAACACGATTACGTTACTAATACGTTTTTAAAGAAAAATTGAAAAAATTAAAGATTTGCACACCCTTTTCGTGTGAGGTGGTAACCTCTTATCCAGTCTCTAAGCTGCACGGTGGACGCACACTATATTTGGTTAGCTCTACGTCGGTTAGAGAGGTTCCAACGTCCACTAATACTATAGTAACCAGGTTACAAAGTGTGCTCACACTAAACCCATTTCAAAACAACACAAAATTTAGGATTAAATTTTTAAAGTTATTCAGTCATTCGCCGATTCTGCGGTTTGAATACATTTTTTGGGGCTGCGGATCTAATCTTTATTTTCTGGGATTAACTATTTTTTTACTATTTTTCAGTTTGCTTTATAAAGTATAACCCGATAATTTCTAATTTTAACCGTTTCATCAAAGGGTTGTTGCTCCAAACGAGAGTCGGCTATTGACAAATTTTGTTGTCTCAACAACCTCTTCAAATTATAACAATACCAATTTAAAAGCCACAATTGCCGAATTAGCATCAGCATAGTTATAACATACTGATTGTGGTATTAAGCTCAACTGCAAAATATTTAGTAATTCCTGTGTCTATGGGCAAGTACATTGTGGACGTTTTAGATGCCAAAAAGCCGGGTTTCCTCTCCATTTCATCTGATGCTTCGAATAACAAAAATGTAAAACTATTCCCTTTTATCATAACTTATTTTATTCCAGAAGAGGAAATCAAACACAAAATATAGGGTTTTCCAATAGGAATGATATGATTTTTAAATGACGTTTCGGGCATTTGTAATATGTCATGATCTGTCATTTTTTGTTTCATTGTATTCAGTAATGGTTACAATTTCATCATGGTGAGATATACGCAAGAACAACGTTTACAAACTATTCAGCTTTATTATCAAAATAATCGATCTCCAATTGCAACTTTTCGTGCGCTTTTGCCATTTTATAGTCGTAATAATCGGCCAAGTGTGCTCGCTATTCGTAGAATTGTTGAAAATGTTGAACGTACATTTTCTTTACATAATGCTGAAGTGCCAATAAGACAAAGATTCGCTAGAAATAATGCAAATATTAAGGCAAGTGTTGCTGAAGACCGCAATTTGTCGATTCCAAGACGTTTTCAAAAATTGGGACTGTCTCAAACCACAGTCTGGCGGATTTTGAGAAAGGATTTGGGTTTTCATGCGTAAAAAGTTGTTCTCACACAAGAACTGAACCCATTGGACCATCGTAAACGTCGTGAATTTGCTGATTTTGCCTTGGAACAACTTGAAAACGATAACGATTTGTTTAAGAAAATCATCTGCTCCGATGAGGCTCACTTTCATCTGAGTGGTGCGGTAAATAAACAAAACTGTCGATTCTGGTGCGAAGAAAATCCCCGAATTATTCATGAAACTCCATTACATTCACCTAAATTGACAGTTTGGTGTGGTTTTTGGTCTGGTGGAATCATCGGTCCGTATCTCTTTCGAAATGAAGCTGGTAACACCGTTACTGTCAATAGAGATCGGTATAGATCGATGATAACAAACTTTTTATCGCCGAAATTGGAAGAAGTTGATCTTGTCAACATTTGGTTCCAACAAGACGGGGCTATGTGCCACACAGCAAGTGCAACAATTGAATTATTGCGAGAAAAGTTTGGAGATTCGATTATTTCAACAAATTGTGATATTGAATGGCCTCCAAGAAGTTGTGATTTAACACCATTAGACTATTTCTTGTGGGGCTATTTGAAGTCATTGGTCTTTAGCAATAAACCAAACTCCCCTCAAGCTTTACAAGTCAATATTGAACGTGCTATTCATGACATATGACTTGATTTAGTGGAAAAAGTGCTCGAAAATTGAGTTCAACGAATTCGATCCTGCAGAAGAAGTCGTGGAGGCCATTTGAATGAGGTTTTATTCAGAACTTAATTGTATCGATTGTACTTCACATTAAATAAAAAACATTTCAATTTCCTTAACAATTAGTTATTTTTTCTTAAAGAAATCATATCACTCTTATTGGAAAACCCTTTATTAGATTTTTATTCTTCTGATTATGAAGACTCCGCTTCAACTTATAATGACGTTTTAGACTGACAATGCACCCCTTAATTATGGAAAATTAAATTCTGTCTACCAAAAGTTGTTACAATGCAGCTAAATATGCCTGTAAAAGATTACCATATGATGTCGAAACGTTGGTCCATAAAATTATTTCGGAATTTGCTTCACGCACAACCAGTGTACAAGAATTAAAAGAATGTTTTAACTTTTTTAATTTAGAATATTCGATAATGTTGAAAAATGTACCTACTAGTGTACCTAAGTGTTTTAAAAATTTACGAAAAGTGTAAGAACATATTATGGATTTTTTGCCGACGTCGATTGAAAGATGTGAAAATTTATTCATTTGTACAACTTGTTATGTGAACATTTCTTTTAAACATCGAAAAATTGAAACAGATACATCACCCTCTTCACCATCAAGTTCCGCAGGTACACCGAAATCGTCATCAACTGCAGTAGAATCTGAAATAAATTCCATTAGGAGTGATAGTGAAGAACGCCAAATACAAAAAGCTAGGCAAGAGCATCAACAACAAAAATTAACCAATTTAGCTGCAACAGTACCATCAACATCATCATCTTTCGTTCCTGGAATCGAGCCCCTTAAGAATCAACCAATGGACAACGCAATGAAGGCTAATTTATATGACAAATTCATGGATCAACTGAAAAATAAATTCCAACATTTGGAGAAACATTGTGATAAAATACAGCTGCTTACTACACTGCCGAAGTCACACAACACAATACTTGGTGCATAAAGCTAAATATATTCAGAAAACGAACGGCCCACTTGGTCTTCCTGTACCTAAAACTGGGAAACGAATAAGCGATGAGCCAAAGCAATCAGTGACATATATTAATATAACGATGATGAAGTCAGTCGGATAATGCCCGGAAAAAACGATTGCTGAACTATTGAAAAGGTTAAAGCTCAGAAACTTCTAATGATGAGTACATTAAAAGAATGCTACGAGGGCTATACGATTCTCCATCAGAACGACGAGCCAAAAAAAATCGAATTTTTCAAATTTTGTTTGCTTCGTCCTAAACACTGTGTGCAACCAGGAAGCAGTGGAATGCTGTGTGTTTGTACAATACATCAAAATGTAAAATTAATTATTTATGGAACCAAAATAGAAACTATTACAAATGGAAATATATCAAAATACCAAGATTGCATTTCATCGATTTTATGTCCAGATCCTAAGCCGACATGTTATCTTCTAAAATGCAAGAATTGTCCTCCAGGATTAACTTTATTTCGAGAATATTTGAAAACGTTTTTCTGGAAAAGGACTACCAGGATGCAGATTTATGATTCAGTCAGTGGATTTCAACTGACAGATGCAATTTAGAAAAGTATTCAAAACCGTTAGAAGAATTTTTGGATTACTTCATAAAGAAGCTGAAAAATCTGATACCTCATTACTTCATTCCACTTCGCCAATCTAGCTTCGAAAAAAATAAAACTTACTCTGGAGCCTACAGAAGCACTTGTTTCATGTGACTTTGCAGAAAATTATTCATTTATAACACAGAATGCAGCGCAGGTTTTCATTGGAAACCCTATGAGCTATTATTTTCAGAAAATGACTTATATTGCCGCTGAAAATCAAAAATTTATAGTGAAAATTCTAATCCATCAATTTTCCCCAAATTTTCTGCGTAGTCTCAGTATGACCTCCGCTATTAGAAAAACAATCGAAAGTATTGGTTACTAGTGGAAGTTTTTTAGATATTGGCCAAAAGCTCAAAATAACTTATATGGCCGCAGAAAAACATAAAATTATAGTGAAAATTCTAATACATCAATTTTCCTCAAATTCTCAGTCGAAAAAATTTCAGTCAAATTTTCAGTAAAAAAATTAAAATTTTCAAAAGTATTGGTTATGAAATGGCCAAGTTTAGTCCAGCATGAACAGATCCTAGAGTTCTGTCATAAGTTTTCACCCCTGATCAATACTATTATCCAAATTGCATCGTCATTCTTTTAGAATGGCGGAATTGTCAAATTTCAAGATTTCATTAACCCAGTTCGTTATACAGCATCATTTGCACCACCCTTCAGCTAGCACAAGACGAACAGGAGAAATAGCCAATTGGCAAATGGTGGAACTGCTCAGCTGTGGCGATTCAAACTGCGGAAATGGTCCTCGAACAGTAAGCAGCTTCTCAATCAGATACTAAGCAAATTCCGCTAACATCAGGGTCAACATGAACTAAACTCGGACAATTCAGTCAAAACACTCGAACTACATTGATCTTCTTTGCACTGATTGTTTAGAATCCAACATCAGCACATCATCGGATGTTCGTGCACCAACCAAACGAACAATACTGTCCCAGGCATCAAAGAAATTCGAACCGCTCGGCTGGGTATCTCCTACCACAATCATCGCAAAAATCATACAACAAGTGTGGGTACTCGGCATATCGGGGGATGAAGCGATCCCAAACTCATGAGCAACTTAGTGAGTTCAGCCACACCACTGACAAAGCATGCGCAGCAAACAAATGGATCTGCCAAAATCACTATGCTGGCATCAAAGATCAAGGTTGCCCACTGAAAACGATCAGCCTAGTGTGTCTGGAGCTTTGTGTCGGTGTACTTCTCGCCAAACTCATGCACAGGTTTAAATGTATGCATGGAAAAACTCGCAAATGGTACTTGGTTGACGTTTGTGGGTAATCGCGATTCGCAAATCTTAGATTACACTCAACCTACCGATTGGAATTATGTCGATGCCAATCAGAACCCTGTAGATTACGCATCTCGTGGTACTGATCCTTCATTGTTACACATTCATCCGCTGATGAAAAAAATATCAATGATCTCAACGCATACAAAAACCGTGGCGTCTCACAATGACTTATATTACCTACTCGCTCGATAATCATCGCTTGGAAAATTATTTCGTGTCACGGCCTACTGCAGACGTTTCCTCCAAGATCGACATCTCAGCACAAGAACACATTCGAGAGACTTCATCACGGTACCCGAACTCCATTATGCATGTGAACGCTCTCATCGGCAGCAACGGTATACTATACGGGTCAGAGGGCACCTCAACGAATCGAATCTACCGTACACAACACATGGAAACACTCGATCATTCTTCCCCAGGCCAGCCAGCTTACCAACCTACTCATTTCGTAAGCACATCGCATAACGCCATGTAGATCACAACTACGGAAGCACTACTGGAGTTTAGGCATCAAAAACTTGGTACGCCCACACTTACATAAACGTGTGATGTAGCTGGTTCAAGTTCGAAAACAGTGAAGGTTCTATTATGTTAGCTGCGGCTGTCGTTCTAGTTCGAGATTATCCTGGGCAATTCGTTAAATGCTGTATGTTATTGGATTCGGCATCTCAACTAAACTTCATCATCGAGTCTTTGGCTGGACTGTTGCGTGCAGCAAGACAAAAGTTAAACAGCAAGTTAATGTTCTTATTAAATTACGTTTGGGGGATCATTCGTATATTTTGGATATGTTAGTTCTGCCTAGCATCACATTAAATCAACCCAACAGAAGTATCGAAATTGAAGGTTGGAATAATCCATTAGACATCTTCAGTATTGACAGATCCATTATTCAACCAACCACATCTTATCGATATGATTATCGATGCCGAAATTTTCTACGAGTTACTTGAAACCGGCCAAATAAAATTGGCTAAGAATCTACCGTTGTTGAGAGAGAGAAAGTTCGGGTGGATCGTGTCGGGAAGACTGGTAACATTAAAAATAAATACAACTTTTGCACTGCAGTTGCTGAGCCTAACCACGATGAAGATACCGCGTCATTACATGAACTGCTTGAACGGTTTTGGACTGTTGAAAGTTATGGTGAAAATAAATCAAAATTTACCATGGAAGAGGCTGAATGTGAGAGCTCATTTCGTTCAAAACCACAAACGACTGGAGTACATTTTGTTAAACCACATAGAAGCCTTATTAAATACTTTATGCCCCAACCACTGCGTTATTAAGCCGCAAAGTTCGACCACGAAACTACGGGTTGTGTCTGACGCGTCTTGTACGACGTCTTTTGGTAAGTCGCTGAATTAAATTCAAAATATCGGACCAACAGTTCAGAATGATCTGTTTTAGATATTAATTCGGTTTCTGTTCAAACGATTTGAAATCACGGCCGATGTTACCAAAATGTACTGTCAAATACAGGTCGATGATGCCGTTTCGTCGTTCAATGCATCTTGTGACGGGATAACCCAAACCAAAAAATCCAAATCTTTCATCTTAAGACCGTTGCATACGGTACAGTCGCCGCACCGTATCATGCAGTTCGTTGTCTACATCAAATGGATCACGACAAGTCGTTAAGTCACTCTGTCGGATTGACAGCAATTCTAAACGACTTCTACGTCGATGATATGCTTAGTGGAAGTGATACATTCGAAGAAGCCTTGAAACTAAAGAAAGAGGTGTCTGAGATTTTAAAGTGTGGCTGTCTCGAATTACGTAAATGGGCATCAAATGATGAACGATTGAGGAACGATATGGAAACCTGACATAGATGCGAATTTCAGTTTGTATACACGCAGAAACACATCGAAGTAAACATAACCAAACGCCAAGTTTTTACCGACATCACCAGTTTGTTTGATCCACTGGGATTAATCAATCCGATCATCGTCTTGGCGAAAATATTGTTGCAACACTTGTGGAGATTGAAAATTGAGTGGGATACGACTTTACTGGAACAATACGTCACACAATGGGTTAAATTTCGAAGTCAGTTACCATTAATCAACAACGTTAAAGTTCCTCGCTTCGTGTTGTTTTGATGAGACTGTTGTGCGCGAAGTCTCGTGTTACTCCAATCAAAACTATCTCGTTGCCGCGATTAGAACTCTGCTCCACAGTTCTTTTAGCAAAGTTGATGGATCGTATGAAGTCCAGCATTAAAATCAACGGAATAACATCATATTGTTGGACCGATTCCGAAATCATGCTAAATTGGATAGCAGCACATCCATCAACGTGGTCTACTTTCGTCGCAAATCGTGTCACCATCATACAAGATCTGACTTCATCTTCGGTCTGGGATCATGCCGGTTGCCAGAAAAACTGCTTAACAATAAACTATGGTTTTCCGGACCAGAATTTTTATCGAGCTCGTCATCCAGTTGGCCGAAACTTAACAAGTCATTTAATTCGAACTTGGCTGCGCAAAAAAGGAAGAATAGTGATGTCGTTTTTATCGCAGTGTCTAATGAAGTCGATTGTGTTGAAAAAATTAAATATGTCAACAACTTCTGCACCACTCGCCGAGTATTTGGGTTCGTGGCACGATTTGTAAAAAATAGCCGGTCCAAGGTCATATATGCAAACCCAAAACATATGATTGTTTGACTGTCGCTGAACCAACGCCGCAAAATTTTCAAGAAGAATTTTCGCTGCTGTTTTCCAATAAACACATCACTCGAAGAGTTCGATCAAAAATTTAAATCCGTTTCTCGACGACGATGAAATCATTCGAGTGGGAGGCCGATTGCAGAATTCGGATTTATCATTCGAAGCTAAACACCCAATAATTTTGCCGAATTCTCATGTATTTATTTTTTCTTTGTGTAGGCGTTTTCACATGAAGAATTATCATGCTGGCCCTCCCCGCGATCTCTGCATTTTGGTGGTCTGTGGGAAACTGCTGTTAAATCCGCGAAGCATCATTTGTATCAAGTGTTATAAACTGCAACATTTTATGTCGTTTAAGCACTTGTTAATGGTAACCAGTACAAATAATTTCGATTGAAGAGGCACGCTTTGAGCATTGCAATTTATTCAAAAAGCAGCGCTTTTATTGGAGGTAGGTAGCAGAAAAACATATTTTAATATTTCTGGATTACATTGAAAATAAATAATATTTTCATTTTGAAAATTTATATTCGTGTACTTGTTGTTTATACCACCAAATAATTTTCATCCGTTTCGATTCTATATTCATTATAATTTAGTATTGTGATATCCTTAAAAATAGATGGATAAGAAAATACTCGTAATCACAAAGAAGTATAAGATGGAAAACGGAACCAAACAATTTTTTCATAATAAATTATAAACGATAAAAAATTATATGATTAATGAGATTTTTGTTTAAAAAATGTAAACCATCCAAAAAGTTTAAAGTTTGTTGTTTTGTTGTTGTTTTTATTAAATTGTATGTACAACAAAAATAAACTTTTTGGCTGTGCTGTTTATAGAGAAAACGGCGCAAAATGATGAGGTAGCACTCCGTAGCAGTATGATGTGAGGAGTTGTTTTGTACTCATTAGGCATATTTGCAGTTAAATTGGGTCAAACAATTGTTGTACCTGTTTGGAATACGATACAATTGTTTCAATATTTAAAGCAAAAATCGATTATATTGACCAAAAGTGGTTTTAAAGACACGGGACACTCCTTTAGATACAGTAGCTAATGTCATACGTGAAATTTGGTGAATTTGTGGCCATATGAATTATTTCAGCTTCTGACTAGTCTCCCATTAACTAAATGGCTGGGTGAATAAGTAGCAGTAGTAGTATAATAGCCAACACTCGACCTTTCTTTTACCACGTACATTCGTCGATCTCGAACACACCACACTTGATTTCTAAAAAATTTCTAAAATCATTATTCTTGTTTAAATTTCACAAAAAACTTAATTTCAAACCAACTAGGTCAACCTTTGTGGAATATTTCATTTTTAAATTTATATGAATCCGCTCTTCCTGTCCATTACACGATCAGTATTAATGTCAGTACTAGCAAGTAATGACATTAATACTGATCGTGTAATGCGAAATAATGATTGTAGTGTGAGAGTGATGTGCTATTTTTGAGTGAGTTTTATTCTTTAGAAGTTCACCTGTTAATACAGGTGAATTGAGACAGTTATTATGAAAATTACGTTCAACACATATACAATCAGAGAAGAATCTTTTTATTCTAATTTTCATTCTAATTATATAAAAGTTAATTATTTATTATTGTTATTGTTATTATAACTATTTACATATATGTGAACGGTAATTTATAATCGTCTACATAGAAACTGACATTTCAAGGGAATTCCCTTTGTATGTACTTAAGTACATAAAATATTGGTACCCGAGAAACCAAAATTTGAAATTACAACAGATCGAATTGTAACTTACCCAAGAAGCGAAAATTTGTATACTCAAAATGGGTTACCACCGTATTGTGACAAAAATGACTTTTTGTGGAATAATATAAATTGATAAATATATAAAATGTTAATGAAAGGAGGAAACAGTATTCTGCACGGGAAATTTATCATTTGAGCTGAAATATGTTGGATTGTGTTATCCATTTGGGATTTTATTTAAATTTAAATACATTTTCATAACTTATTTTAATAATTTTCACTTACTTTAAACAATTCTATAAATTGAAATTTTGTCGAAAGTCCTGATTACAAACAATAAAGTTGTCGGCAAATATAATTCAATTTATTTTTATTATTATTTAAAATTTATTATTTATTTATTTTTTTTTTTTACATACCGGAAGGTCAGGGAAGATTGTGATTGCAACATTCTTGATCAGGGGGTCTATTTAATTACTTACGCTTTGAGCATAAACTCAATACAATCAAATATGTTAACGATCCAAAGACTTTTTGCTATGGAATGTTGTTTTTCGACGTTCTTTCTGGTTGAATTCAGGTTATGTTTTAGTGAAGTTGTGTGAATGTTAGATATAAATTAACCCTGCTTTTAGTTGGATGAATTTAAATATAGGTAGCTGAATGACAATACCGAATCTAAATTTTTTTTTTTTTTTTTTTGACATTATTGACGGAATATTTAGGTTATCATATGTATGATAATACTGCCGTGTCATTACGAACGTGAAGTCCCTCGGTTAGATGGTGTTGGATGGGAAGATAGGGCAAAATAAGGTTACAAGCAGTATGTGATGAGATGACCCGTAGATGTGAATTAAATAACCTAACCAGTCTAGTAGGACTGATGCCGAATACATACGATGAATATTAGTATCCTTTACCTCAAACACAACTAACTTACATTAATTAACTAACAAACTCTAATCTAGAGCGTGAATTTAATTGAGAACTAACCTTATCTGTTAAGGATGCAGGCAGGGCCTGGGCCCGCATGATGCTGAAATATTATTCGCATTCAGATATAATTTATTATTTGATTGTTGATATTTCAGGATTATGGTAACGTACCTAGGATCGCCGTTATGGCTGGCCTGTACGCCTCTATCATATCATATCATATCATATCGTGTAATGCGAAATAATGATGAATGATGTTCGGTAATGTTGAAAATCCAGATTTTCTGATTTTACTACATCATTACCGAAGGTTGATGAAAATAATGTCAATAATACTGATCGTGTATCGTGTGTAATTTTTTACATCATTCCAGCTGGTCGTTGCTCTTGGATACATTATATGTCACTTTTTAAAATTTATACAGAAATTGTTTTTTTTTCATTGGGGTATTTACATTAGGCATTTTATTCGAGATTATGTTTGTTAAAAAATTTTGAAAATTGATTTAAAAATCAAAATGGATGACGACTGGGTTACTGAAAATATTGAGGTAACCTATTTATCTGACGATCTAGGATACCTTGATGAATCAAATAGTCAAGACTTATCAGTATCTGAATTTAAATACTGATACAGATTCCAACTTGGAAGTGAATAATGATTTGGAAAACCCTTCCGTTTATGAAACCCTTCCGCAGTTATGGAACCCCACACACCCGGGGTATATGGAAAAGGTTGTATGGGATAGTGCGTTGGATAAACTTCTTCCTATTTATAGGAAAATGAAAGATGGAGCAAATCGGGGGGATGTCCGGCGGAAAATAAATACACTACGGCCAAATTATCGAAAATAACTAAGAAAAATAATGAATTCGAAGAGATGTGCGTTTTTTATGCTTTAAATTTTTTAAACAAGTATGAAAAACCTGTAAGTTCTACTCATCAATTAGACAAGGTTAGTACATACAGTGCTGGGGAAAAAAATTGGGCAAACATATTTTATTGCAAATTGGAGTCTTTTTTTGCTAAAATTTCAAAACTTTTGAAAGGAATTGGCTTATTCTTTCATTTTAAATACATTTATGATGTAATTTTTTGAAAAAAAAAATTTACCTGCAATTTAGGGGAAAAACCTCGAAAAATGCCAAAATATTCAAAATACGTTGATTCGAGTTAAAGTAATGGAATAAACTAAGCACCTATTTCTTAATTTTTTTGTTGGTTTTTTATTGATTTATAGAAGTTCTATCTTTAATATTAATATTTTGTTGGACCGCCTTTTGTTTTTATTACACCGGTACAACCCCGCAACTGACGTGCAAAAAACTTGGTCAAGCAATTATTTTATTTTACGCTTACCGTTCTGGGCCGTCATTAGGATGCACAAGTTTTATTGCCTGTAATTTTTTTTGAGTATAAATAGTGCATATTTTGTAAGTTTAAGTTATTCTGTAAGTGATCCTAGTCAAATAAAGAATAAAGTTCAATTTTAGTTTAAAAAAATGGGATAAGTTAGTGAGCAGTGTAAAAGCAATAAGTTGATTTTGGCGCGAGAAAATTTAACCACGCATGAAATAGCAGAAAGATTAAACATTCATAAAAGCACTTTCGCGTAGAATATTAAAAAAATGCGAAGGATGGGCAGTACACAAAGGAAGAAAGGCTCTGGAAGACCCAGAAAGAAAACGCCAGTGGAAGATCGTTTCATAATATTACAATGTCGTCGGAACCGTTTTAAAACTTCATCGGACATAAGACGAAATGTTGAGCGAGCAACGGGAAAACAAATTTCAGCCAGAAGAAAAACGTTTGCTATGGGCCCAGGAGCATGTTTCTTGAACTCCAGAAATGTGGAATGATGTGATTTTTTCCGATGAATCAAAATTCAAGCTGCATGTTGGAGAAGGAAGAATTCTCGTAAGAAGAAAACCGGGCGAGAGGCTTAGCAACGAATGTCTCTTAAGACTTCCACCGAAAAATGAAGGAGATATGGTCTGGGGATGCTTTTTTGGAAATGAAACCGGCCGATTGTGCTTCATAGTTCCAGCATTATAGCAGCTGTTTATCTGCAGGTCCAACACTACGAATTTGAGCCTTCTGTGTTAAAGCTTTTTGGCGAGACTTGCAAATTTATTTTTCAACAGGACAACGCTCCGTGCCATACCGCTAAAGTTGTGAGTTATTAATTTTGAATTGTAGATAGAAAAATTGCCTTTCAGATAAACATAAATAATTTGTCAAAAATTTGTTTTTTTTCTTATCTCTTCATTTAAAGGCGAAATAGTACTTCGAAGAAAGAAGTATCGATGTGTTGAGCTGACTCCCGTATAGTCCAGACTTAAATCCAATTGAAAATATTTGGTATATAATGAAGCTAGAAGTAGCAAGAAAGCGCCCAGAATCGATTCAAGCTTTAAAAAGTTTGTTGATGACGATTTGGGAATCCATACCTCCTACGACTTATCATATGAAATATTTATCAAATTCAATGAATCGGAGGTGTATCGCTGTAATAAAAGCAAATGGCGGTCCAAAAAATATTAATATTAAAGACAGAACTTCTATAAATCAATAAAAACTAAAACAAAAATTAAAAAATAGGTGCTTAATTTATTCCATTACTTTCTGCTTTTTTCGGAGTTTTGCTCCTAAATTGCAGGTAAATTATTTTTTACAAAAAATTACGTCATACATGTATTTAAAATGAAACAATAAGCCAATTGCTTTCAAAAGTTTTGAAATTTTAGCAAAAAAGACTCCAATTTGCAATAAAATATGTTTGCCCAATTTTTTTGCCCCAGCACTGTATATATATAATTTTTGTATACGATTTGTTAATTAATTAATTTATTAATTTTTTTAGTCTACAGAAAACGAAAACCAAAATATTAATGATGAGATCCATACTGAGCAATCTCTGCAGACTTCCCGTTCGAGTATAATGCCTTCACCGGCTCCTCAACGAGCCAAACGGTCCAATGTACCATCAAAGCAAAACGAATTGCTACAATTGGCATGCAATTATTTGGGACAGTCCAATAGTAAGGCTGAAAATGTGCCTACTATTGCCATTGCGTGGGGTGAAACGCTCACGACTTTGGAGCCACAACAAAGAATCTTTGTTGAGCATGCAATAAATGAAGTGCTATTCGAGGCTCGACTAGGGAAACTAAATGAGGACCCTTGGAGAAAAACAGCAATCCCGTCCAGCAGTACCTCAAAAACACACCAGTCATCATCATCAAGAAATTCATCATCTACGAGTTTTGAATTAGAATCACCTCAACAGTTACCATCAGATCAACCTCAGGGCCTTGTGTTTCCAAACATTTGAACCAAACCATAAATGAAAATAAATAATTTTAGTAATTATAAATAATAGGATAGATGATTAAAAAATTTCTATAATCCCAATTTGCCTTCATTATTATACCTAGTAATAACACAATTGGTCTCAGTTCTCTTTTGCTATTGATGAACTGTTTCTGCTTTGAGTGCTTTGCGAACCTGAACCAAATTGTTTCCATTTTCTTCATTTGAAGGCATATACGAATTATTATTTTGCTTAGTTAAAAAACTGTGCAAATAACAACACGCCGTGGTTATGGTTTCAGCCTTTTTGGATTCAAGGTTCATCGCTTTTTGGAACACACCAAATCCGGATGCCAATATGCCAAACGCGTTTTCCACAACAACTCGGGCTCTTGACAGCCGTTTGTTGAACTCGTGTCGCTCCTGGTTTAATGTCTTTTGCGAATAATTTTTAATTAAATTGATATTTAAGGCAAATACCTCGTCCGCGACAAACGCATATGAATAAACATCATTCGTATTTGGTAAAGCAACAGGTTTAGGTAAATTTAAATTTCCATTTTGCATTAATTCACCAAATTTGGAATATTACAAAACTCCTCCATCCGATATTTTTCCATTAATTCCGGCATCTACAATGATGAACTCTTTCCTTGCATTCACAACCACCAACAAAACTATACTATAAAATCCCTTATAGTTATAGTACAAAGAACCCGAATTTTCCGTTTTTTAATAGTAATATGTTTACCATCAATTGACCCCAATGTATTATAAAAATGATGAAATTTACAGAAGTCTTCGGAAATTTTAGTCCATTCATTTAATTGCTGCTGGTGATATAACAGCTGAAAATTTTACATCTTACTCCTTCGTGTCGCCAAGTACCTTAATGATAAGGCTAACCTTAACTGGTATGCTCTCCCGCATATTCGTATCTTGCTCTCGAATGAATGGTCCAACCATCCCTAGTAACTCTCTAAAAGTTTCACCGTACATCCGGAAGTAGTCGTTACATCTACTGCCTCAGTTGTTCTAATTTCTTTTAATAATGAAACGTGAGAATATTTGTTACGTTTCTGTAGCCATCATTTTACCCAGCGTCGACGCCGGACATTTTTATTTACAGAAAGAGCTAATATAATAGCAATACAAGCTTTCTTCTTAGCACTCATCATTGAGGAACAAAAAACCATGCGGCCCCTTTCCAAAACCAACCACGCGGCCCCTTTCCAGTTTCTGGCCAATATCTCAAAAACTCAAAAAAGTAACCAATACTTTTGGCTGTTTTTCTAATAGCTAAGGTAGAAAAAAATCTTATATTGTAACTTCTAACCCATAAATTTTCCACAGTCTCAGTATGACCTTAGCTGTTAGTAAAACAACCTGAATTTCCCGATATTTCCGATGTAGTCTCAGAATGAACTAAGCTACGAGGGCTGCCTTTTATAAATCGGGATTGGGTAACCCTAGTGCTGCCATCTGATAATTAACGACTCTATCGTAAAGTTTAACATTTCATACGGTATTTTTTTGTTAGAGTGATGTCAAGATTCCATTTCATTACAAAATGCAAGGACCAGTTTCTATCGATGGTTTAAAGAATTCAATCGTGGCCGCAGTTCGCTCAACGACGAATTTGGTGAAGGTCGTCCAAAATTAGTTGTTGTTCCGAAAAACATTGTTGCTGTGCATGAACTGATACTACAAGATCGTTATGTTACTTATCGCGAGAATGAGGCATCCTTGGGCATTAGTGGAACCAGCATACATTCAAAATTCTGTGGATATTTGGCCGTTAAAAAGATTTGTTCGCTCAAAAAAGACTAGTGTCAATAGTCGAAAGAAATGATCAAAAAATGTGATCACGGATCTTCAAAACATGTCTATAATATCGAGAAACGCGACGAATGTTGGATTTATGTGTATGAGTCCAAAACCAAACAGAAGTCGACGGTATGGGTGTCCCAATATGAGCCAAATCCAAGAAAAATTGTTCGTGCACGAAGCATGTCGCGTAGAACGGTCAATTCTGAATGGTAAACAATTATTTGTTTGCCAGAAGTCTTCGGCGAAATAAGGAAAACCAACGAATCATTCTCCACCAAGACAATGCAAGATGGGTCATCCGCCGTATTGTCCTGATTTGGCACCGAATTACTTCTTGTTATTCCCGTAAATCTAAAATAAATTGCAAGGTTAAAGTTTTTCGACGCTTAAAGAAGCGGTTGATGCATTCAAAATGCATGTTTTAGAGGTACCTCAATCGGAGTTGAAAAAGTATTTCCAAAATTGGTTCAAACGCATACAAAAGTCTATTGATGATCATCATGTAGAATATTTTGAAAAACAATAAAGCCATTTTTGATAAATAAATATTTGTTTTTGTTCTCTAATCCCGAAATACAAAAGAAAACCCTCGTATTAGAAAAACAACTGAAACTATTTTACTTGAGGGAGTTTTCGAAATATTGGCCAGAAACTGAAAATTATATTGCCCATTAAAAATTCCAAACGATAAATTATCCCCAAATTTCCCATGTATTTGCCTTAGCTTATTAGAAAATTAACCGAAACTATTCGTTACTTGTGAAAGTTTTCGACATATTGGCCCTAAACTGAAAAAACTGGCCGCTTAAATTTTCATTAAATTTCCCATTATCTCAGCATGCCTAAGCTGTCAGGAAAACAAACGTACGTGTTGGTTTCCTGTGGAAGTTTTTTAGATATTAGTAAAAATTTGAAACTTAATTATTTTACCGCAAAAAACCAAAATATTTATTACTTAGAGAACCTAAATGATAATCCCCTTTAATTTTCTTAAAATCCATTTAAATCGTGTATTGGTTATGAAATGGCCAAGTTTAGTCCAGCATGATCAGATCCTACAATTTTGTCAAAAACTCACAATTTCATTGTAATTCGTTAAGAAATGGCGGAGAAAGGCGGAACATTGTGAAATTTCAAAATTGCATGTACCGAGTTCCTTTATTTCGGAGGTCAATCTGTCATGTTAAGAAACAGTAATAAGATTTTATTCCGCTGGAATGATTTATTTTGTGAAAGAGGTAAAAAATGAATAAAAATTCTCCGGTGATTATAAAATAACAACAGAAATTCTATTTCGTTATAGTGCTGCCACTTGTAGCGAGTAGCGTAATCTCTTATTTTCCGCTGGCCAATTTCCGCTATCTTATACAGCATTATACCTTCCACTATCATTGCAATAATTGAAAGTGACAGCTTTCGGTACACAGATTTCCACCAATTTCGCAAGGATCTGCCAATTTATAGAGAAAGCTTAAGTAAGAAGTTGCATCCCGATTAGTCAATCCGTTTGGAGTGTAAAGGTGTCAAATTGTGATGAAATAAAGGTTTTATATCAAAACTCAACATTTCTGGTACGATTTAAAAATTATCTGAACTAAATCTGTTTGAAATTTAATTAACAATCTTTTTATTTTGAATCGTTTTGTCATAAATGACAAAAAATATTAGAAAAAACGTAAAAACTACTATGGAAGCTGCTTTGAAGTTTATTCGAATTAAATTATTTTATAACGTAAAAGAAAGTAATAACCGAACATATTGGATTCGTGTGAAATACGTTGGAAAATTCCCCAGACAAAATACAAGTACACCCTTACAAACCAAATTTCATATTTAATTATAAAGAATTATACGAGAAGTGCCCACTATAGAGTCATTCTAAGCTTTCATTCGAAATACTTATAAGAATTACAATAGAAACTTTATAACCAAAATTCACCACTTTGGTTAAAAGTTGCAAAATTTTAGAATTGTTTTTAAAATTCGTCTAAAAATCATTGGTTACGAAATGGCAGAATTTGGTCCACCACGGACAAATTCTGTCTACTTCACCTGAAATACAAATATTAAGTTAGGATCCCAAAGAAACCTTAAAAACAATCCAAACATAATTGTTTCAGAAAAGGCAAAGTACCGTCCGGCATAGAAGATTCCAGAATATTGTCCAAAATCTACTTTAGAATCCCTATCCAATATACAACAAATCAAATTTCATCATATTTCGTTAAGAAATGGCCGAGTTCCGTCTAACATTTTAAGATGCCTCTTGTAGCGAGTATCGTAACCTCTTATTTTCCGCTATCAAACTCAGCATAATTGAGCGTTGATAAAATGGTCTGAATGATCAGTTTTGTATCCGAGATATTTGTAGGTGCATTTTCAGGTATCGAGAATACTAAATAAAATGGAAAGGGAAGATTTTCTGTTAGCGGATAGAGGGTTTGATATATCTGCCTGCTTAGAGGAAACTGGCATTGTTTTAAAAATCCCACTGGGTTTACTGCTAATAAACGAATAATCGTAAAATGTGTAATTAGTTTTGCGAAAATTAACCAAATTAATTTTGGTTACACCCAAGCCAATAATAATGTGGCCTTTTGCCAACTAAATAATCAAAAATTGTTTTTATTATGTAATCTGTATGCTCCTATTGTATACCCGACCTAATGAGGTCTAACATATCTCAAAATAAAAAATAATTTTACAACATTTGCCGAGGTTCATTTTAATCTTTTAGGCTAACCTAACTTTACCTAATTTTTTACCTAGTCAAGACGAGTGCATTTAGTTTCAATATTGGGCGTTCCGTTTTATTCAAATGTGTATGCGAGTAAAACATTTTTCTACCTTATTGATCACCGTTTCCAGCTCTCGTTGAAATAAACGCCTATTACGATCCATCAGTTTCAATGCATGATAAGATCCATCATTATTATTAAAAGCCAACCGACAGACTGTCACAGTCGTATCTCGGCTTACACTTTTCTAGTCCAAATTTTTCCCAAAGCTTAACCTAAAAAAATGTATTTAATTATATTTTTGAAACATATTTACGTAATACAGTTAGTTATTCATTAGCCCTGGCTTATTTCCCAAAATTGTACCTACTAGTCATCTTCACTCGTGATGTTTTTAAGCTGTCAGCTATATCTCACGGAACTTCACAGCATGTGCTCCTTTCCCGAATAACACCAGTTGTACTTAAGAAAGTGATTCCCTTGTCCGCGCTACATCGATCTTTCACGGAACCTAGGAGGCCAATTTACATCACGGCTGATTACATACGATGGCAATATCTTTAATTTCTAGCCACAAAAAATCAATTTAGAACACTACTAAAAGTCTGAAGGGCTGGTTGTTGCTGGAGCACTTCTTTAATCATTCATTGTTGTGGGGACCTTGCACCGTGACCTATGGATTTCTGAATCCAATGATGTCGCTAAGAGAAGTCACCTATGATCCGTCCTATAATTCCCGCAACTTTAATTGGACCAAAGATTTAACAAATGACCTTTATTTCAAAAGCGAATAACATTCTACAGTCGTTAGAGGTCAAAGTTCCGTTTCAAAGACAGCACAGGTCTTATAAGTGCTTTATAAAGTGCGAGCTTGCAAGACTGCAGATCGCAGTAATCTTGATTGGGCGTAGAAAACTCGGGATTCTTCAGCAAATCGGCGTTTATGTATTCCTGTTATCATTTGAAGATGTTATTACTACCCGCGGTCGGCGATTCTGACATTTCCATAAAGTTGCTTCTACTTTCAATTTTTGAGCAGTATAAAACTATTCTTGAAATCGTTAGGCCAAGAAACACGATATTCTCTATATTCAAGAATTTGGGCCGACTTATTAAATATGCAGCGTGAAGTTTCGATGTTGGTTTTTCTTACTACGCACTCGACCACCAAATTTAACAGCAGACACGAGCACATTTCTCTGTCGAAAACCAGATGTTATTTCAAAGTGATCTAATACAGTTCCTACGATTTTAATTCTCCAAATAGACCCAGACGTTGTTAATTTACACAATGAGTGCGGCCCAGAAGGTTTCGCGGTTGATACTGTCCTATATGCCTACCGGAAGTCTATATATACGAGCAGTTGGTGTATGTTCCAACATTTTTCCAGAATCATTCTCATGGTGAAGCACTCGTCAGAGGTTGATCAATTGGGACGAAAATCATACTGATAGTCGCAGCTGATTTTTTTCGGCCAGAGGAACTAGTCTGGCAAGTACAACATTGGCCAATACTTTGTAAGCAGTGATCAGTAAAGCGCTGGCACGATAGTTTTCACACTTAAAACGGTCACGTTTTTGTGCAGCAGACATATTACCGTCGACTTCCAATTTTCCGGCAGCTCTGCTTGATCCCAAATAATGACGAAGAGATCGTATAAGTTTGATGCAAAAACAGTGCCTCTGTGTTTAATTAATTCAGCGTCGATGTTGTCGAGACCGGGTGCCCTCCTATTTTTCAATCTTCTAATAGCTGCGTCTAGTTCTTTTACTGTGGGATATTCGGCAAAGAGCTTCTTACCGAGCGGAGCAATTACTCTTCAGTTACTTTGTCAATTCGATTTGGCAGATTTTGGAAGCAAGTTTGCTAGAGTGAGAGAACATCAGCCATGTTTGTTCTCAGCTGTTGTTTTATAATTTCTTCTTGTTTCCCCACATTAAGTATTTTTTTACTCCAAAGATTTTAGAGAACTAAAATAAAGATTATTTGTTACAAGATTTTTAAAGAAGAAAGGATAATTATATTTATGAATACATAAGCATGAATTTATGAATTACTTTTATGAATACATAGAGCAAATCACCAAAATTTGATGTTTTTATTGACGATTGTAAAAGTAAGAAAAGCGCCGCTGATGGATTACGTTGCAACTAAATTAACTACAAAAATGACATATGTGATCATATGCCGACAAAATCGGAAATATATATAGAATCGTTTTTTATTTAATTTCTCGTGAAATCATTAATTATTTAAAAATTTTATCTTTCCTTAGTTTATAAATTCAAAAAAAAATTAACCCAAGCAAAGCTAGCACGGTAAAACGAATAAATAGTTACAAACGATGTTTATTGTTTACTTTTTATATGCATGAGGCATACAAGTCAAAAATTGTAGTTATCAATTATTGAAAATCCGCTAGGTGGAATTCGTTATGCTCCAATCGTTAAGACTAAATACCGTCTTGTTAATATAGACAAACATCAGATAAGTTGTCATAATCTAATAATTGACCTGTTTAAAACAACCTACAAATATGCGCCTTTAAAAATCACAAATTATATTACACGGGAAAAACGTTAGATATGTTACAAAAGACCTATATTTCACAAGTTACCACATGTTACAATCCAATCTTCGAACTCATTGTCCCAAATACGCGAAGTTGTATTTTGGCTATCTTGAGCTTATTACTTAATCGATCTTGAGTTTGTCTTATATTATATGTCAACAGGTAACAATTGAGCGAGATTCATAATACAGTTTCTGTACAGTGATTTCAATCACCAAGCGATGTGCATGTCAATCAACAATAACGGAATTTATTACTATTTATGCGAGCAGATCATGTTATAGTCAGGTATTTCAGAAGATGCCAACCTCAGCGCTTCTACTAAATATTCAAAATGGTGTACATTTTCACATACCGACAACATTTTTAAAGAAACACTTAAGAAAATGAAGAACTTACGTACTGTGAGTCCTTTTTCTTGATCATAATAAAATTCACCAAGTAGCCGTAACAAGAAAATCGTTTGCCTTTCAAATACTCTCTAGTTGTTCCTATATTTTATTATTTAATTTAATTACTAATTTAACAGTATAAATAATATTTAATCGAATTATAATCACTCATAATTTTTATATAAAAAAACTAGTTTTTAAGACTTTGATCACTATTAGCTATAGTTTTAAAGTGTTCCACCAGATGTCAGACTATACGTCAAAAGGATAATTAAAAATTATTTACATTCATTATTCGTCGATACTAGATTGATGCACAAACTAATTAAAATTTTAGCAAATTTATCGATTGTTTTAATTTAATCATAATTAAAATACAATTTTATAAAGTCAATCAGAAAAACAAATAGTAAACTCATTTTCATTCAAAACTTTTTAATTTACGATGTATAAATTGTCAGGTTATGTTTTACACTAATAACGCCGAAACACCATCTAGCGGAAAAATTAGGACATCATCTATGTCGTAAAGCAAAATATAGATAAGAGAACTCATGTAGACATTCCAAGGTTAATCTATTTTTCTATTGGCAATCTGCAAGAGCCTAACAAGAACAATGAACTATGAAATAACTATGCCGATATATTTATAAGATACGTATATTTGAATTAAATATAGCAAAAAATTAAATTTGTGTATATAAATATATCAAAACTATAAAATAAGAATCACCTCAGAGAAATTGGCTTATAAAATTTGCACTACTTGATTCTCTTATATATTTATGCTCGATGTCTATGTGGAAATCACTAAAACCTGACAAAAGCAAAAAAATCAAACATCAAAGTGCTGCCATCTTTTAACTTATTATACAGACTTCATTTTCGAGTTCGAAAAACCACCTACACAAAATACATGTACCGAATAAATGTCAAAAGTCAATTTGTTTTAACGTCAATACACAAAGGTTGAGAGTTGAGACATTGATTTTCTAATCAATTTATTTAATTAGAAATTATTTGCAATTTATAAATTAACACCAAAACAATAGAATGGCTGAATATTTTAAAAACATATTATTATATTTAATGAGTGAAAAGTGTTACGACAACTATTTCATGGACTTTAATTTTTTCGATGGTAAGTTGCCTTCCTGTAATCTTTCATATCTTTATCAATTCCTATTTTGTTTTAGTTGTATGTTTCAAAGCGTTGCTAAGTAAAGGATTAGGGATAGGTATAATAGCTGGATCTGTGCTCGTAAAAGTACCACAAATTTTGAAAATTCTATCCAATAAGAGTGGCGAAGGGATTAACATTTTTAGCGTGCTGCTCGATTTATTCGCCATAACATGTCATTTGTCCTACAGTTTTGTGAAAGGATTTCCATTTAGTGCCTGGGGTGATGGTACATTTTTAGCTTTTCAAACTGCAACCATAGCAGCGCTTGTTTTACATTTTGGTGGCTCGAACACCAAATCGGCAATGTTTATTATGCTGTACATGTCACTGTGCTACGTGTTGATGAGTGGTCTAACGCCAATAGAATATTTATGGTCTGCCCAAGCATTTAATGTGCCTATTCTATTTGTTGGAAAAATGATTCAAGCAGTTACAAACTATCGTAATCAAAGTACCGGTCAATTATCCGCGGCCACCTGTTTCATGCTATTTGCCGGCTCAACCGCTCGTATATTCACATCCGTCCAAGAAACTGGCGATTTCATGATGATTTTAACATATTGTGTATCAACAGTAGCTAACGCCATAATTGTTGGCCAATTACTATACTATGGACACAAGCAACCTTTACAAAAGGTCGCCAAATCCCAAAAATTGATCATTGACAAGGCTCAGAAGCAACAAACTAACAAAAAAGTTAAAAGTAAGAAGGCTGACTAGTTTACGTTAATTTTGTTAGACTGAGTACATTCGTTTGAAATGTATGTAATTCATTTTAAATAAAATTTTCAAGACAGTCCAATTAATTTTTTGTTTTTTGTATTTATAATTTTTTTGAGATTTTCGCCATGTTTAATCGCCTAAATGTAGTTTATAGATGTAGGTTTGACGTTTTCATAACCTCAAACTATTCTAGAATGGCAGGAAAAATTACGTTTGTGACCGGTAATGCCAAAAAATTAGAAGAAGTTATAAAAATATTAGGAAATTCATTTCCAGTTGCGTTAGTACCTAAGAAAATTGATTTACCTGAATTGCAGGGCGAAGCCGAAGAAATTTGCATTAAAAAATGTAAAGAAGCAGCACGGCAAATAAAAGGGCCGGTCATAGTCGAAGATACCAGTTTGTGTTTTAATGCTCTTCAGGGTTTACCAGGTAAATGGAATTTTTATATTTAAATTATCCTTACATACCATGTTAAATAGCCGGATTACATTTTAGGGCCATACATAAAATGGTTTCTAGAGAAATTGGGTCCAGAAGGCCTATTTAAAATGTTACACGGCTGGGAAGACAAGTCGGCACAAGCTGTCTGCACATTTGCGTATGCCCCAGGGGAGAATGAAGATGTCATTCTATTTACTGGAAAAACAGACGGCGAAATAGTATTTCCGCGAGGACCCCGAGATTTTGGTTGGGATCCATGCTTCCAACCGAAAGGATACAACCAAACCTATGCTGAACTATCAAAGGAGACCAAAAATCAAATCTCACATCGTTACAGAGCCTTAGATCTATTAAGAAATTATTTTATTGAGAAATATTCAAATGTTGAAATAAATACTCTTTGATTGCAAGCTATGTGAAATAGAGTTTATGCTATTTTAATTTAAGAATGAATGATGCGAACAGTAGAAATTATACAAAAATGTTTGAATGTCAATCTAGATTGTTTAAATATTGTTGCAAAATTTGAAAATTAAATCAAGAACGTTACAAAGGTACATGCATAATAATTATAATACCCACCACCCTGTTTTATTTCCCCTAGCAAACAGCACGACACGACCGTAAAAGCGACAACACAAATAGAAAACAATATTCAAAGTGACAGTCAACATTCCACCTTACGTTCGTAATTCATAAACAAAATACTTTATTGTTTAATTAATTATAAGTTTATGTTTAATAGGCTCATAAATAATTCAATTAATCGATTAAATTTAGTTGCTAATCATAAAAATACGCACAGAAATTGGTCAATAAGGGCAAGTGGTACATTAAAGACGAGAATAACGAAAGATATTAGAATGGTTGCGGATCAAAGGTCAGTGGCACGTCTAATTAAATTCTGATTTTAAATAAATTTTAATTTATTTTCAGTGAATCGATTTACAATGATAAATATATATTTCCTGATTTTGCTGAGGGTCCTCTAACAGAGTATCGTAAACGAGCCAGTTTCGATTATAAAAAATTGAGAATCAACACCAGTGATGAAGAATTGATAAGATATCGGGTATGTGTAGTGGCCTGGGTGTTAGTTTATGGTCCTAGCTAAATATTGTTCTTGATAATGTTATTGTAAATTATTTGTACTTTCGACTTAGCGTAAGACAGATAAGAAGAATACAATAATCAGTGTGCTTATTTGTCTTGTTGCCTAATATAATCGTCTTCCCGTTTCAGTATAAAATATGGAAATTTATAGAGACCCATCCGATCTTCCAGCGCTCGAGTTCAGAACTAACGGTCGATGAACAACGGCATATCGCTACGAAACGACAATTCGTATTAAAAAACGCAAATTTACTTGAGTTTGAAGACTATTTAAGACGGCCTGAATTGGGCCATGTCTTCGTGCATACGGCGTTAGCCTTTGAGCCTGGGCTCGCTGTAAAAGTTTCATTAGCTTTCGGAATGTTTCCAAACGTGTTGCGCACTCTTGGAACTGAGCGGCTCGAAAAATACGCAGAGCAATGCGATCGTATGGAAATCTCAGGTGCATTTGCTCTTACGGAAATATCGCACGGAACAAATGCCCGGGGAATGAGAACCACGGCTCGATATGATCCAGAAACCCAAGAGTTTATCATTCACACGCCAGATTTTGAGGCGGCCAAATGCTGGGTTGGCAATTTAGGTAAAACTTGTACCCATGCGGTCGTCTATGCCCAAATGTACACAAAGAATGACCAACATCATGGTTTGAATTGTTTCCTGATTCCAATTCGAAATCCTGAAACGCTGCAAGCATATCCAGGTGTTATTGTCGGTGACCTTGGTGAGAAAGCCGGACTTAATGGTGTCGATAACGGATTTGTTATTTTTAATCAGTACCGTATACCACGCGAAAATTTACTCGCCAAAACTGGCGACGTCAGCCCAGATGGAACATTCGTATCGCCGTATAAAGATCCAAGAAAGCGATTTGGGGCATCATTGGGCGCATTATCAGGTGGACGCGTTTCAATTTGTGGCATCGCTGCGACCTATTTTAAAAAGGCCATATCGATCTCGGTCCGGTATTCAGCCAGCCGACGACAATTCGGTCCCGATGATACCTCAATTGAATATCCTGTAATTGAATATCAATCGCAACAATATCGCCTGTTGCCACATTTGGCTTCCGCTTTTGCCATTGATATATTCTTCAATTGGCTATCGGCATCATATAGCGAAATAATAATGAAAACTTTTATGGGGGAAGACGTGGTTGACATGGGAATGGAAATGCACGCTTTATCGTCAGCTGCAAAACCAGTATGTTCATGGGCAGCTCGTGATGGTATTCAAGAGAGTCGGGAGGCATGTGGAGGACACGGTTATCTAAAAATTTCAACTCTTAGTGATTTGAGAGGCGATAACGATGCTAATTGTACATATGAAGGGGAAAACAACGTTTTGATTCAACAGGCCTCCAGTTGGCTATTAACCGTTCGTTCCAAAGGTTATGCATCATTTAAAAATGTATCAGTGCTTGGATCAGCCGACTTCATCAGTAATTTTAATGTGATCATAAAATCTAAATTCAATTCGTCTACAACCGACCAAGTATTAAAACTGGACACAATTTTAGGCTCGTTAAACTGGCTCGTCTGTTATGCGCTGGAAAAAACAGGACAAAAAGTAGATGGGCTTAAAGCGCAAGGAAAAAATGCGTTCGAAATTCGTAACGATTCGCAAGCATTTAATGCCGCAACATTGTCAATTATCTATGCTGAACGTATGGTCTTCTATACGTTCTATAAGCTGGTTACCGCGATGTCGGAGTCACCCGAGAAAGGAGTACTAACACGTCTTGCATCGCTATATGGATCAAAATTAATTTTAAAACATTTAGGTTTATTCTACCAAGGTGGTTACTTTAGTGGGGCTACCCACGCCGAATTATACGAGAACGGTGTACTTAAATTACTCGCTGAGCTAAAAGATGATTCAATATCACTTGTGGATGTAATTGCTCCGCCCGATTTTATACTCAATTCACCACTAGGCATGAGCGATGGAAACGTTTATAAGCATCTACAGTCTGCGTTATTTACATCGCCAGGCGTTTTTGAGAGACCAAGCTGGTGGAGAGACGTTGTTTTCCGTGATTACCTAAAACCAAAGTTGTAAATTAGTTTGTATTAAGGGATGGTGGAATCTCTGTAAAATGAGATGTAAAATTGTTGCTTTATTTTTTTTTGTTAATGTAATTATCAAGTTTATATTCAAACGATTTGTGAAAACTATTTAGATTTTAGAAGAAAATGTTATTTTTATACTATGTTAAGTTTTACTTCTTGGGATCATTAAAAAAGTTATAACTACTTTTGAAAGATTGTTTAAATTTATAACGTGTCTCGGATTTTCTATCCTCTTTAATGGGATTCCAAAGAGTACGCTGCAGTAGAAACCATAGTAAACCGTAGAGAACTTAAGATGCAACATCCCAGCTGGATAAAGAATGACGAGCTCATGCTAATAATTGTTGCCAATTAACAACCGGTCGTAATCGTAAACCATTCTTGAAAAAAGAATTTTAGCAGATACTTTGATGGTAGTACAGTAGACATTAGATTAATACCTCGACCACCAAATGTGGTAGTCAACAAAAATTGTGTTTTTCGGAATCATTTTCCACTAAATTGTATGCATTAAATCCCAAAATTCATCAGTTTAATTTCTACAAGGGGTAAGGAACGATTACAGAAAAAGGAAATTTAATTTAAAATTGAATTGTGATTAAAATTCTAATTTTCTTTGTCTGGATTTCGCAGATTGTAGTGATCCTTGCGTAAAGATCTTAACTGGACCTCCATACAACATTTATATAGGGAAATTCCTATTTAGCTTAATCCTCACAAAAGACATAGCATCGTAGAAAAAAGGCATCTTTATACTCTGCCCGCACTTCTAAATTCCTTCTTATTTGGCCACTTGTAATTAATTTTGTGATTTGGTAACAAGATGATCGACAGATTTAGCGTCGACAAGAAGAAAAAGTCGATAGATACTCCTTCCTCGAGAGTAATGTACAAACTACAGTTTCTACTTGTTCTGACCCCAGTGAGAATTAGTTCTAGTTTAATCCAACTGTTTTTGGTTTGAGTTCAATAATTGACGCTCGCAAAAAGTTTTATTTTAATGAGAAGTGTACACTGGTTGAAAAAATGCGTAGAAACAACTAATTCTGTAAATGTGGAGGTGTTGCCATCGATACTGAATTTCAATAAGGTTTGTTGAAGTTTCACTGACAAGTTGGAAGCTTCAGAGATAATGGTTGGTTCATTATGAACTGCAGTAAATTTTGATTAACCTTGAACTTTTCTACCTTCTATTCATAATACGATGCTTTACGGCTAACGGGCCCTCAAAAAACTGAAAGTCACCTCTATAAATGTCATGATGAATTATCTCATTCTGTAGTTCGATGTCTTTTAAGATGTATTGACTATTGAGTGCCGGTCACGCATTAGGACTAGAGTCATTAATGCAGAGATGTTCTAGATTTAAATCCAATGTGTGATACGGCGGCAGTACATTATAAAACCCTCCAGTTCTTCGTAAAGTAAACTCTACACATAAAATATTTTTTCGTTCCTGGATGTTTTTCAATGTTCTAAAGAGACCCTAACAAAATTATTTCTTCTGTCAACAGAGATCGGTTTCTTTCTTTCAGTTAGAAAAATGGTGCGTATTGAACCAGTATCCGATTACCTACATTGCACATTATTGAGAGTAAAGCAAGTGAACTATGCTTCAATTTATATCCGTTCTTAAGGATCGTCCTTGTCCTCTATGGTATTCTAAATACTACTGGCTTCCATCCATTGATTTTATCAACGGGATGTTACACAAACGCGTCTATTCTATCCAATAATCAATCAATTCGAAAATGGGGTCGATATAGCAGCCCCACCCTAAGGTCCCTAGCCAATTGCAATCTTGTATTTTTTCTTAGAAAGTATAATTCGTCATTATGTTGAGGCCCCATGACAGATTTGCTTCACTTATAGTGTTTGATTTGCAAGCTGCGGGACTCATAAGGCGACTCAACTTTTATTTCACTCCATTTGAGGCCATCGAGCTATAAATCTTACGTTAGACTTAATATAAAAAAACTTTCTGTCTGGGTTGATGGTTCCTAAAGCCCATTTGGAATGTCTGGATGTAATCCCGAATAGAGACTTTCGTATAATCACAACAATGAATCTGCCCTGACTGTATTTTACAAATTATATTTATTATAGTAGATGATCTTTGATTCCAATCCGTTTGTAAGTAGAACACACGTACCAGTTAATATTTAGGTCCTCCTTACCCGAGCAATCTTGACATGAAAACAGTTGAAAAAAACAGTGTTTATTGAGGTTTTTAATTCACAGAACTCCAAGAATAAATAAACCGTTTTCTCAAAAACCAGAAGCTGCCCATCGGAAAGGTTATCTGACTTGGTGGTCCATTTAATGAATTTTGCATTGAAATCCAAATAGCCCCCTTAAAGTAGGTTACTTTTTTCGAAACCGATACTTGTACCCTTCTGATGGTTTGCTCTTTTGCAATGGGCTTGTAACGGGGCCTTCCCTGAGTTTCTCTTACTTGATTGCCTAGACCATAAAGCAATAAATATCGTTGGCGATTCGGGCTAATTCACATCAGTAGTGTGATCCAGTCTAATTCTAACTAGCGAACACTTTTCTCACTTTCATTCTTACATTGTTGGTTGTGTGATGATATTGTCGCTAATTTAGGCAAATATTGGCCCAGTCCTAAATATAACGTTTTTTTATTTTATTTATTTTGCTAGCGCTTCATTCCATTGAGTTATTTAACTAAGGCGGTTTCTAAGGTAAAATAATCAATTTAAATTCGGATTAATGAATGAATGATTTTATTGGTGCATTGAATTCTAGCTAGTCCCAAGGCTGCTCTGGAAGGTGCTGTTGCTGGACCAGATCAGGCCGAGGGAATGCCGGGGGCATTGGGGGTGTATTCTCATTTTTCTTCCATTTTACAATTTACTTACATGCTGGTCCCATGCGGTCACCCAAATTTGTACTAAAACTCAAGCAATGGTTGCTTCACGTTGTTGGTAACGTTTTTGTCGCATTGTTTCCCTCTGTTATGCTCCAAATTGCTTTAAAAACCGAAGTGCGAATATATAACGATCTGAGCAGAAAACGGAAACTCAAGAGACTATTTTACCAAAGCCAGGAAGCGTATTAAAAATCAAACGTGGCTGATGTTTTCTCAGTATGGTACACCAACTTCCAAAATCTACTCAATCGGATCGACTAAGTGCCTCTTATCTGAGGCATTGCTCCAGCAGGCGAAGAGGTATTTATCCCATATCCCATAGTAGAGAAAGTCGGCGCAGCGTTTATTAGAATTAAAAATGGCAAAGCACTTGGTCTCGACGAAATTCCACAGAACTACTAAAACAAGGAGGAGCTACTCTTGTATAAAATCGTTATAACATCATCATCATGATCTGGGACCAGAAGGAGTTGACAGAGAAATAGAAGACCGCATTCTTATGACATAGCTCCGTTAAACACCGCCTGCAAAGTGTTCGCTAATGTTGTACTTGCCAGCATAATTTCTCTCATCGAAAATATCATTGGTGACTACCAATGGAATTTTCAGCCCAACCGATCAACCACTGATCAGTGTTTCATGCTTTGTATGATCTTGGGAAAATGTTGGGAGCCCAAAATAACCATAACCATTCACCGAAAACCTTTGGAGCGCACCCAATTCTGACTCACTGTGTAGAATCTTAGTGGAAGGGATGGTATCTGAACCCTACAAAATAACATCTGTTGTGCAACAGAGAGATGTACTCGCGCCTGAATTCTTTAGCATATTCAACAAGTCATGCTAAATTCTTGAATATGCAGATGATATCATGCTTCTTGGCCGGAGGCCACATGATTCAAGGTTGTTTAATACCGACTGGCACACAAAACGATTTGGTTTGAAAATCAAAAGCAACAAAACAAAACTGCTAGCTACACAATGCAGCATCCGTATGGCAAATGTCGAAGAAAACCACTACAACTTTGACGTCGTGAAAGACTTTAAATATCTCGCATCAATTATAACAGATATAAAAAACCCGTGTATAGCAGCCGGACATAAATAGAGTCTCCTCTGCACAGCATCAACATTTCTTTCGCAATCTTGTAAACTCGAACTTTATAAATCACTTATAAGATCTGTGATAACTTTCGGAAGTGAACCTTGACCATCTACGATTAAACATTAATATCTTCATTCGATCTATTTATGGTTCAATTAAGGCTGCGAATAAGAATATTGTATTCGAATGAATCATGAGAATCAATCCAACAGTCAGCTATGGCTGAGCCACGTTGAAAGATCTCTATCAAACCGTATGCTATGAATAGCATTCAATCAACAATCAGTTAGCGTACGTCGTAAGGGAAGACCTTGAATAGGCTGGCGTGACGACGTCGAACAAGATCTCCGAGTAATAGAGTTTCGAAACTGGAGGGAGCAAGCGAAGAACCGAGGTAGTTGGAGGGCCATCTTCCAAGTGGCAAAATCCCTCCATGTGAAAACTATAGAAGGAGAGAAAAGTGACCAAGCCCACTTGGTTGTGCAGAAGACATACGTGAGAACATATCAGTTTTCGAAACAAATGGAGTAATTATTGTCAATCACACACAGGTATGAACAAACGGGCCAAAGGCAAGCACAAAAAGCTAATCAAATGGGTTTTGAACTGAAAGCAGACGATGAAATTTCAGATACAGAAGTAATAAAAAAATTAGAAACTGCGCCTTATGCCTAAATCGAACGTGTTATACGATAGAGACATGGAAATGAGAAACTAGCTTCTTCGGGATAAAATCGTAGTGCGAATTCAACATGACAATTTAAAAAAAAAGTTTATGAAGATTCCGGAAATCACACTAGACAAAGTAATCGACAATCGTAACCGGTCAATTGATATTTTGCACATCAGTGTTCAGCATTCGGGAAAACTTGACCGTCATTCATTTTAACAGCATACAACATAATGGGGACCAGTGACGACTACTTAGTGATGATGAAAATAAACTTGTGGTAATAGCTATAGAAGATAGAAACTCATGACAATAGTGCAAGCGGGCAAACCAAAAGTTCATTCTCGTCTTTCAAATAATTATACGGGACCACATACCATTATTACCAGCCAGTGCAAGCGCTGCTTTCATTTGTTGATGTTATAATTGATCCGAGATATTTAAAGTCTTACACGATGTCAAAGTTGTAGTGGTTTTCTTCTGGATTTCTCATAGGGATGCTCCTATGTGGAGATAGCAGTTCTGTTTGGTGCTTTTGATTTTCAAACAGAGAAATTATTTTTGCGTGCCGGTCAGAATCACGATATCATCTGCATATTCAACCATTTGGCTTGACTTATTGAATTGTTTATTACGTACGCGAGCGCCAGATTATACAACACAGGCGCGAGTGCATCTCTCTGTCGCACAACAGATCTTATTTCGAAGGGTTCAGATACTTTCCCTCCACTAAGATTCTACACAGTGAGCCAGGTTTGAGCACGGCCCAAAGGTTTTCGCCTGTTAAAAGATGGTAAATGAATTAGGTCTAATACAGTATAGACATCATGACAAGAAAGTTCCTATCAATGTAAACAAACCACAAGTAATTTGTATAGCAAAATCCAAATCGTAAGTAAAGTATACTGTGTCTTCATTCTCATTCGTAAAAATTCATTCAGCATATTTCAACAAGGCACTAAAACCGCCAAATTATCAGTTAGCAACTATCGATAAAATATTGCCCGAGTTAGGCCAAGTGAAAGTTTTTATGACTTGTATGTAATGCTGCAAAATTATTCTGGCACGTTAAATTCAAATAAAATTCTGCATCACTGAGCCTAACACTGCAACTAAATTTACATTATCAGTGGGACTATTCTGGTAATTCTCCGGGAATAGGGAACTGGGGAAAGAATTTATATGTAATTTCTGTTCAAATATTATTTTTCCGGCCTACTGAGGAGAAAAGTTTGATATAAATATTTATAAATTGGGAATAATTTTTCCATACCTAAACTGGCAGGACAAATTATTCCCCATTTAATTTTGTTTTCAAAAAAATTAACACTAACTTTTTACCTCAGCAAGCCAGAAACAAAATGTTTAAATATAAATTACATACAAAATCTTTCCCCAGTACCCATTTCCCGGGGAATTACCAGAATAGTGCCACAGTTTGTAAAAACATTATGGGGTGGGAGAATCTCCCCCACTCCCTTCCCTCTCCTAGAGTGAAATATTTTTATGAACAGCTAGAAGTTGGTTCTAGCTAATCCACATAGGGATCAATTTCCGACTATTGTCATTAATGGCATATTAGGAGGACGACTTTCGATCTTCACTGCGAATTTGACATGAAACATCCCATCAAATCAAGAAAAAGAGTCATAGATTGACATAGAAGATAATTTATAACGGACCTCATTATTGGGGTGTCCCGGAAATAACATTTTTGATTCTTATCATGGTCAAGGTATTCATGGGTTCCTTTGACCAAAGCGTATATTGCCTTGTTTATATGCTTTACCACAAAGGCATTACATAGAAAGTGTCAGATATGACAACCTTCGCAAACGGAAACTTCGAAAACTTCACGATCACTTCCTTAACCTTAAACCAAATAAATTTCTGATTTCTTTTTTCATTGCTGTGACAAATCGAAGCCCTACTCAACTGGCGAGCTTTAGTACCCCATAAGCTCCGACCGACCCTGATGATAAATTTTATAGTAGGAGCACTTCCAACTTGAATTGGTAAACTTGACCTTCAGAAATTACCAACGAATAGCCAGATGAAGAAATATCAGACGTTCAGGACTTTTGACGATCTATGGTCTATCGGCGTACTCTCCAACCACGATTAATGAAAGATACAAACAATAAATCTTTCTATTGAAGACGTCGATCCTGTAATAAAAGTGAACCAACAATGATGGTTATTTGAAATTAGTGTTCAACTGCATCCCGGATCTGATGAGTCCGCATTGTTGCTATTAACACCAGTATTGGTAAAACGAAGGGAGCTGTAATAATTGTGAATATTATTTGAATATAGGTGGATTATTATTCTTGTATGTAACGCTTTGGTTAATATTATATCACAAAGCGTCAATGAATGATATTAACTATTTAATTAAAGTTCTCTCTCCTATAACACAGTAATTATTGCTGGAAAAAGTCGTGTTAGATGTAACCGCGTTAAACGAGACAAGAAGTTAGAAGGAAAAGAGGTACATTCCGAAAAATGAATAATATTGAATAAAAGTTTTTGAGTCGCAATTTTAACCAAATTTGTCGTTTTGGTTTGTTTTGTAGCTCTTCCAAGTTGTTGGCTGTGAATTTCTAAAGTTTAAAGTTTCTATAATTTTTTGTTAAATTATTAATTTTACAATAAAAAAATGCTATTGTCTTCAGAACCAATTTGATTCAGAATTGCCTGCCATTTCCGCTGAATTACCCATTTTCAATTTCTTCTTTCATTAATAAATCTTAAATTTCCTCAATAGTCATATCCGCAAAACCTTCCCATTCCTTTTTCAAATCGTTATACGAGGAGTTTTCGCAATTTGTCAACTGTTAACAATGTGACGAACACTTTTGATTAGGCCTAATGATTATCGTTTGTATTAATGATTATCGCGCGTGGATTCTTGACGTTGTCCAATAGAAGGCGTAAGTGATCGGTTAATAGGTTTATTCATCTTACATTAATCGCAAGTTAATACAAAGTTTCGAACATCCTTAGTCATGTTTACTCAATAAAACTGACGCTGCGATCTTTCTACCGGTTTATCGATAGATTTTTACAGGATTGGTCCGGAAGCAACTATCATCAATTATATATTCAAGGACTTCGTTCATCACGAATTTACATTTTTCAAAATTCACTACCAATCCAGCAGACATTAACCGATGTGAAACTATTGGGGGTACAAATAAGTTTCGAGGTTTTTTTTATAACTTCGAAGCTTTATTCAGAGAAATTGGTACAATGTATTTTATTCAAAGTATTGTCCATCGTTAGCTACGACTTTTTCCCGTCTTTCAGGCAGCATACGGATTCCGCATCGAAAAAATTCCTCGTGTCTTGAGGCGTTTCCAGAATCGACCCAATTTATGGCTTCTTCGTAATCAGTGAAATTCTGGTCGGCCAGGTCATGAGTCGTCGAGCGGAACAAGTGGTCGTCAAAAGGAGCAATGTCTGGTGAATACGACGAGTGGGGTGGAACATCCCATAGAAGCGCCTCCAAAGTTTCCTTGATGATTCTTGCAACATGTGTCCTTCTCGGCTTTATTGCACCAATTGTTGTTGATAACGTTCTCCAGTGATGATTTCGTTAGGCTGGAGTATATCACTCCGAACAGATACCACCAGATGCACAGTATTAGCTTCTTACCATGAATATTCGGTTTGACGGTTGAAGTTGATGCATGACCTTTGGATTGTCGTAGTGGATCCACTTTTCGTTCCCGTCACGATTCGATGCAAAACACCCTTCCAATTATGTCTTTGGAGCAGTTGTTCGCACGTGAAAAAACGGCGTTTGACATCTCTTGGCTTAAGTTCACGAGGAACCCTATTTCCATGTTTTTGCAGCATACTCATGTCTTGAGAAGGTTTTGAGATCGGTTGTTGAGTCACTCCCAAAGTTTTAACGAGCTCATCGTGAGTTTGGCATGAATCTTAGTCCAATAAAGCCTCCGACTCAGCGTCTTCAAAGTTTACTGGTCCCAAATCAGTTTTTTTAAATTTAGCCAAAAATGACGATTTTTGACAAAAAAACATGTTTTTTAACTAAAATTCGGTGTTGTACAGCCCAGACGACTCCGATTGATCGTGATGAAACCTCTTACTTAATATTTTTCTACAAATTGGGAGAATCTAGTGTTTTTTTTTAATATTTTGAAAGGAACTAACAAAAATTCGCCCCTTATACAGCCCAGACGGATTGTATGATCGGGATGTAACTTCAAACTTAAACTTTTTTCATAAATTTGGAGATCCCACTGATATTTGGACAAAATCGGTCCCGGAAGTGACACCTTCCATAAAAGCTTTTTCGTTTCTTGCAAATATTTTGAAAGGTATCTGAATTATGGATAAATCGATTTTGCACTAAAAGATTCTAAATTGCAACAAAATCGGTTTAGAACAATTTGCCAACCCTTGTGCCAACAAAACAGAATTTGCGGGAAGCACTGCTTTTTTGTTTCAATTCGAAGAAAATTGCAGCTGATATAGACATCGCTTGAAGTGTGCAGCATATGGGGAACATGCCCCATGAATAAAAACATGTGAGTACTGGTTCCACCGTTTTAAAAGTGGCGATTTTCACACCAGTGGCAAAGAACGCGAAGGAAGACCGGTTAACTTTGAATACGCTGAATTGGAGGCGTTATTGGACTAAGATTCAAACTCAAGAGGAGCCCGCTGAAACTTTGAGAGTGACTCAACAAACGATTCAAACCCGTCTCAAGACCATGTGAATGGTGCAAAAACAAGGAAATTGGGTTCCTTGTGAACTCAAGTCAAGAGACGTCGAACGCCATTTTTCACGTGTGAACAACTGTTCCAAATACAAAATCGGAAGGGTTTTTTGTATTGAATCGTGACGGAGAACGAAAAGTGGATCAAGCCAAAGCGCAGAAAATCGTCGGGTAAACCCGGTCATGCATCAACTTCAACCGAATATTCATGGTAAGAAGCTAATACTGTGCATCTGGTGGGATCTATTCGGAGTGATCTACATGAGCTACTCCAGCCTAACGAAACCATCACTGGAGAACGTTATCAACAACGTTTTGTTTCAAAACACGAGGAAGTATTTGGATGCGGAATCCGTATGCTGTCTAAAATATGGGGAAAAGTCGTAGCAAACGACGGGTAATACTTTCAATAAAATACAATATACCAATTCCTCTATACTAGATTAAAACATACAAATATAACTGATTTTTTGATTGATTGATTAGAATATACGGCCAAGACTAAGCGGGGATCCCGGATACGCCAGGCCTACCGTACACTCCTTTTACATATAACAAGATAGAGGGATAGGAAAGGTTATTAGATATGATAGACTTGACCCGGTTACAGACACCTAAGTAGTCAATAGTTAGTAAAGCACATGACTAATTGGTAAATTTCCTGAAATAAAACTTAATTATTATGAGTGATTAACCATTTCTCCCACCCTTATAATTGACAACCAGCGATAATTATTTATCCAACTTAGAACAAGCTAACTAAAACCTTTACCAATTTACAGTCTCCCGAACAACCTAGAAAATAATTTAATTAAAGACCCCAAAAATACGAAAATTATCTAAGTACAGCAATATTTGTCTGCATTTAAATTTTATTCTGTAGTCTCCACGCCATCTATAATTTCAAAAATTCAAACATCCGCTGAAACATCAAATTCATTAGCAAACCCGGCTATAGCCATTGTGATTGTCTGCTTCCATAAAAAGTCATGAACATTTGCAAGCTTCCTAAAAAAAATATTAATTAGAATTACAATTTAATTTAAACAGGAATGAGGTAACACTGTTGTTATGTAACTTTATAAAATTTCCCTCCTCAGATACTTCGATTTTCCATATAATCATATTCGTTTGACGAATTCGTCGTAAATCAAATTAAATCCTAAATATACAATTAAATTAAATTAAATTAAAATAAGAAAATTAGAATTAAAATGAAATTAGAATTCGACCTATAATTAAAAATTTGTAATTTGGTTAATAATGGAATTATATTATATTCCTGGCGACCGATTGAAAGAGCTTATAAAGAAGAAAACCCTTAATTACAAAATATTTATCTAAATCATCTCAACCCGAAATTAAAATGGTTATGTGCAAATTATAATTTATTAGTTTCTAATAATGAAACTCAGTATTGTTAATAGTCCAATCAAGAAACTATAAAGGAAACTAACTATAAAGGATTCTAGATTTTTAAATTCCCAAATAAACTAAATTAATAATTTGAATAATAATTATCAATTAGTTAAAAGAACTAAATGAATTATTATTACTAATTACAACTAATTGCAGCCGCATTGATTGACTTTTAAGAAGAAGATTAGAACTAAATAAATTAGCTTAATGGAAAGGAAGTGCAATGGATAATAGTATTAATAATGCACACCTGATAAACCTCGATAACTCTGCTGCTATTCAAACTAAAATATAATAAATATAAAAATTTATTACTCAGAAGCTGAATAATTGGATACAGGAATATTTCCAAAATTAGTTAATCTCTGAAATCAAAAAACGGCCGTGTAGAAGACAAACAAAAGAACAAGGTCCGCATGTATGCAGGCCCAAATAACCTAAATACGAAAAAAACAGCTTCATAAAAATGACATGGAAATTCCCTTTTGTTAAGATTTTCCTCGACCCTACCCATCCATATCTCGTACATGCGGCGTGCACATAAACTCTGCCCATCCACCCTCAACCCCGATGAACTATACCTTTCACTTTCAAGTCATTCCCCATTCAGAACTTCACTATTCTCCGCTAGGCCGTCCCTAATCCAACGATTCCGAAATGTCTAAACGAAAACTACCCTAAAAATAAAAAAACAACTCTCCAAAACCAAAGATAAATAATCTAACCAAAGAAAATTCATCTCTCCGCCGCATCTACAAGATACAATCTAGTAAAGTGAAAAAGCTTTTCAAAAAGAAAACTCCATAGCATTGAATGAAAGTTTCTTCTCAAGTTTACGTTTTACGTGTCCACATACAAAGTCTATATATGTATTGCGAGACGGCCGTATACACACATATAGGCCCTGGTTTATCATTTATTATATATTCATTCCTTCACACTCATCACACATACACACATTGAAACACCTTAGAAATAATATACAAGTAAATAGGGATAAAAAACCAAAAGGTAGGTCGTCGATCACCAAAACATGCTTACTCTACTTAGCAAAAACAACAATAGAAATTGTTAACGAGTGTAGCAAAACAGAATAACAGAATTGAAACCCCTTCTCGCGTAAACAATACTCGAGTGACTCACTACATGAGAATACTAGTATTTTACACCTTTATGTGTTATAAAGCACAGTTAAAATATATATGTTTATGTAATTGAAATTAATTTCGGAAAAATATGTATTAAAACAATGAAAATAGTTAAAAACACTTATCTTAGTAATCCATTGGAATCAAAAAAGTCCTACATATTGAAGATTTACATACCTTGCGTATGTAGCATTCAAGCAACGGTATCAAAATACATATAAACGAAAATTGCTATGTACATATTCTACACCATTGCAAGCGCACCGTACCCAAATTAATATAAATATACAATACGTACAACTATAATCACTTCACTTATTAAATTCACGCAAATTATTATTGAAATTATTATTTATTTAATTTATCAACACTATATCAATATTACGTATTTATTAGTTAATTAAAATACATTTAAATAAATTATTTATTTATTTAAAAGAGAGACAAAAACACGTCCTTCCTCTACGACGGTCAATCGCCGACCCCCGATTAAAACATACATAATATAACTGTTAAAATAATGAATCTTTATTTACTTCATGTACATAGACGATATAATATAACTTTTAATGTTCAAAATTTTATAATTAAAATTTCATGACAAAAATAAACAAATTATAATTTACAAAACCAAAATAAATGAAAAGCCGAAAACATTTCTTTCATTTACCAAAATCTTTAACATACGACTGCAATAAAATTAAATAGACGTCTCTTAAGAAATAAAAAATTGACCCATCGAGTGCCAATTGAATTCAAATTGTTTTAAATAACATAATTAGTGAAATAAATATTTAAAATAATAAAACATCCCGGATTATTTTAAGCACTCGGCACAAAATCTAATCAAATTTTGTATTCCTCGGGTTGGACGCTTTTGTAGTATTATTTTTATTTGGATCTATCTGATCCTTACATTTTCAAACTCATAACAAAAATATCGAATCGAGAAAATGTCGTGAATTTTTGTTATTTATGTTTTACGTTTTAAATAGGCCACAGCTCATAGTGTTGGAATATATCGGAAAATTTTTGTACAACGCAGTCAGCACAAGTACACGACATACATGACTGCGCCTTAACATTTTTTATTTATATTTTATTTATTAATTAACATTATTAATTTTATATTATTTGTTAATTTGAACTTGAAACCAGAGTAGGAAACCGCTTCCACTTCCATGCGTGGTATGGTGCGACTTAGTGTCATTTAATGTTCGATTTTATTTACGATACAGTATGGTAGACGAGCGGGTTCCAACTCTGCTTGAAAAATCGGTAATTATTAAGATTTGAAGTACACGATTTCATAAAGGTATAATTATTTGTGTTATTTTAATTTAAATCAAATTTTATTTATACATTTCAGTCCCATAAAATTTGAATAAAATTATTTTAATTAGTATTTTAATTTAGTAATTTACCTAATTTGAACTCAATGGAAATTAAGCTCATATTTTAGTTTACTAATTTTCCAGCATAATTGTTTTGTAGACAATGGCCGTTGCCGTAAGCTTGTATTAAATATATGCGCCAAATTAAAATTCGGTTGGGTAATTTAAATTCTTTTAAGTTCTGTCCACATTCACCACGTCCGAAATTATATCCAAATAATGACTTTTAAGATAAATTTAATTTCGATTAAATAAATATTAATAAATCAATATATTTACTACAAACTATTAAATTCTATTACATTCTGCATTTTTTTAAATACATTCCGGAAACTTATTAAATTTGATATTAATTACATATACGAAAAAATATCACCAAAAAATTAGTTTAAAACTTTAAATTAAGCTTTGCTTATATAAAAAAATATTAAACACAAAAACTTAATATAGGAAAGAACATTTCGTTTTGGAATTTCCAAGGAATAATAAAATAAAATCTCAGGTATCACTTTTATACTTAAACTAGATGATTTAATCATTAATTTATAATTAATTTGTGATGGATTTATATGATTATGAAGAATGTTATTCTACATTTTCTATACGAACAAAAAGGAGGAAAATATATTGCGTGTGTTTGCGCAAGTGCAAGAGGTGGGGAACACTAAATTTACATAATAATATGTTAGCTAGGTGCATTGTGATGTAGTTCTTGTATTATTATTACATAATATTTATAAAAAAAATATAGCGTATTGATATGAGATAATGTTAAAGACTAGTTCGTGGACATTTTAGGTTAAATAATAAAAATAAACACAAATTCAACCCTACGATATTATTGGTCACAAAATTTTATCAGCTCATGATATACCAGACTTCTATAGCCTCGTATTGTTTATATTATAATCTGGTTTTGAGTTTATGTACTTCATGTAAGCCTGCTTGGTGTCAAAATATTCATTGATACGTGTTACTCCATACTCCTGAAATTATAAAAAATACTTAGTTAATACTCGCAGGTAAATTCCTGCAGGTAGTTTTGTACACACAAGGAAATCTTCAACCATTCAAAAAATACAAACATAATTGAGGCTTTCTTGAGAACCTAAGTGTTCTGAACCCATATAATAATAATATGGATCAAGTCATACAATTTCTAAAGTTAACTTAGATTCGGTTTTAAAATTGCTGAATATTATCTTTCTAAATAAAGTTAAGTAACTACTAGTTTATAAGATCTCTCTCTCTACTGTGCGTATGACGTCTTGATTACTTTACAACTCGGGCTGAACAGTTGTATCTTTTTTTAGCTATTTACAACTCTACTGGAGCAGAAAGTGGAAATTCGAAAACCTCGTTGCATATTAAGAAAAATAACACTCATTTTAAATTCATTACAAACCATTTGAAAATTTACAACAACAATTGCATTTTTGAAAACATATGTGGCCAATATTCTTTAACTTGTATATCATTCATTGATATTATCAACACAGACAACAAAACATTTTTACAGTTGCTTAGGTAAAAATTTAAATTGACTAAATTCTCTAAATTCGCAACATTTTTTTTTACCAAGGTAATATACATAGGCATATACATAGATGGAACATCTGGAAGAATCAAAACAATCATTTCGATCCGATAAGAGTATTGATTTGAAAATATTAGTCATCGCATCAGGCCACGGCGACTGACATTGTTACGTACACAGGAATATTTTTCCATACACGAGGATTGGATGAAATGTTTCCGATCTGAAAATGAAAATGGCAGCACTTGTCAACAAAAGTGGGGGTGTGCTTGTGCATGTGCTGAAAGGTGCTCACCGAAATATCATCCATTTTGGACGAGCAATTGTTTCACAAATCATCAAGACCGTGAAATTTTGGACATCTGAATTTAAACGTGGTCGTACCAGCTTGGATGGCAATGTGCGTTCGGGACATACAAAAACTGCAACCACTGACGAAGACATCGCTCAAGTTCACCAAAAGGTGCTAGACAATCGTCGAATGTTAGAGAGATAGAATAGGCTATGAATATGTCCAAAGAACGTGTTTGTCACATATTGAATCAATATTTAGGCATAAGAAAGCTGTTTTTGAACATTTGCATGATGAAGTTGTTTGAAGAACATTTCCAACGCTCCGTTGGCGCAGTTTAGACACTCTAGATTAGAGTTTTGTCGCCGGCTAATTACTTTTGATGATCCCTGCATACACCATTGCACTCCAGACTCAAAAGTATAGTCAAATCAGCGGACTGCCAATGGGGAATTGGTTCCAAAAAGGGTAAAAGCTGTTCCATCGGCTGGAAAGTGATGGTGACTGTTTTCTGGGATAGTCATCGAGTTATCTTAATCGATTATCTTCAAAAGGGGAAAACCGTTACAGGGGCTTACTACCATAGAGTAAGCAATGTTACAAAGAGTAACGAAACAGAGGTAAAAATTTTCATTAGAAAATACGTGAGCTATGCAATTTAAATGGGTTATACCGAATCGTGTCGAATATTGTCATATTCGTGAATATTGATAGAAAGCGATATTAATTACGGTAGATAATAAAGAAGTGTAAGTGTATTGTTTAACCCATTTAAATAAAATAGCCCACGCATTTTTTGATGAAAATGTTTCCTTTGTTTCGTTACTCTTTTTAGATACATTTGATCTTTGATACTACGAATCATTACTTGACAAGCTCAAGGTAGAAATTGTGGAAATACGGACACATTTGCAGAATAAAAAATCTTGCCCCACGAATACAATGCGCCGTCTCACACCTCAGCGGTTTCCATGACGAAAATTCATTAATTACGATTTGAACTGCTTGGGCATCCTTTTATTCCCCAGATCTAGCTCCAAGCGACTTTTTTTACCTCCCTAGAGATTTTCGTCGAATGAGGAGGCTACCACCTTCGTGAACAACTATTTTGCAGAGAAAGACGACGATTACTATTTGGACGGGTTGAAGAGATGGGAGCATCGCTGGAAGAAGTGTATAGATTTGCAAGGAGACTATGTAGAGAATTAAAAGTAAATTGGAAGAAAAATGTCTTTTAACTTTGTTAGGTCGGAAAATTTTCAGACAAGCTCCGTATCTATATACGAAATACTTTGTACATGCACTACTAGTGAATTATTTTTTAGCAATTTATACTTCCGAATGATCTATATGGCAATGGTGTTCTTCCGCTGTCGACTCTGACGAATATGTGTCTACAATCCTTCAATTCCTTTTGGATAAACGCGTTACTGGTATCGTGATGAGCTCTAACAGTTGGACGAATATGGTTCATTATGATGTTGATATTCTTTGATGAATTTCTGTCAAATTTATTTTTGATTAGGGGTGAAGAATTCTTCAAGTATTCGGCAGGGGATGCGGTAATATCTTATTTGAAGGAAACTCTTAAACCTAATAAAATTATCAAAATGTTCACCCAATCGTTTCTCTGTTGAACCTTTATTGCAGCCTTAAGCGTTCTATGCCATCTCTCTATTATTCCATTACCCTGTGGATAAAACGGCGCCGTTCTTAAATATTTGATACCAAATTGTTTGGTTCAATTCTGTGAATATCTGAGAAACAAACTGTCTGCCTACACTACTTGAAATTTTTTCAGGTCCCCCAAACGTTGTATCCACATCCATATCCATCCTGATATCAAACTGGCAGCAATCATTTCGGCCGTCATGTCAACAATTAGAATCACAGTAGCCTCATCGAGTGAATCCGTCTAGTTGAACGATTGTTTTTTGACGAAGGCAGTGGTCCAATTAGATCAATATTTATATGTTGAAAACACCCGTTTGACATAACGTATGAAGAAATTTAGTTTGAAACGTTACATTGTAACGGTGAAATTTTGTTCGTTGACATTGTAGATACACGGTTCACTTGTTAGACATATTTGCAATGTTACTTTTAAATGTAAATTTTACTGTAATTTCTCGCGGAGCCAAGAATATATTTTTATTGAGAAAAGCGAGAAATTAGTACTCAGTAAAACAGTAATGAATAAACTTTTAAACATAGCAATCAAACTGCACTTTTCTTTGTTTTCTTGCAATGGGCGCGTTCAGGACCGCCAACTGTTGGCATCATGATTAGTGAAATCATCGCCAATTTGATTTCAAAATTTCATAGTTCTAAACATTTTCATAACGTTGGCTTTGATTTTACTCAACATGTTCCCAACTGTTGGGTGAATGCGCCCAATATATGCCGTTTCATGACACACATTGATCCGGATCAGTTCAAATTTTATATGAAAAACCTGATCCAAATTTTGTTTTAGATTGCAAATTTTGAGTTGAAATCCAATAAGGGCCTTTGTGTTGTTTCATGAAACATGAACTGAACCGGATCAGCTCAAGCATCAAGAAACACAGCTATAGTCTATATTAAACGCATTTAATCGGTTCACTTGAATTGAAGTTGATAAAAAAAAATGCAAAATTTTCAAAATAAGTATTCAGTAACTGATCAAGAATATTTTAAATATTTTAAATACGGCAGAAACTTCGGTGTGCACGAGATCAAATTTTTACCCCATATCAATAAATACGAAGCTTTGAAAGGAGTGATTATCGAGCGAGTGTGAGTCGGCGAAGATCAAACCCGACTATTATCGAGATTGCAACTGAGCGATAAAAAGCCATCGCAGATGGAAACATTATCCATCGGTCAAGTCGCTGAACCGGTTCTACGAAACTTGTTGTTGTAACGGCTTCTAACACACGCACAAGAGATGTTATCGTATTCATAATAACGTTACGTTTTCATATTATCATGCATAGACGACGCAAACTTAATTAAACTCGCAAAAGCAGCAGACAAAATCAAACAGCAGACAAAAGCCAGCTTTGTGTTTACAATTTAAACACATCAGCAAAAACTAATAGCAATATGATTCGATGCAAATTATTCCAAATCATCTGGTGGGTCCTTCGCAATCTTCAAATTTAAAAAAAACAATCGAAATCGCAGTCAATCCCACTCAAAGGAACAGATAACCAAGAATCGGTTGCCAAAATTCCAAAAGCCGCTTTATCGTATTTGATTCGCAAAAGAAATTACAATTTCTAATCGACACAGGTGCCGGTATCGGTGATCTTACCAACGAATACTATTCGCGGCAAACTCCACAACAATCGATACATACCGGCACAAACATCTAACCCTTAACAACGAACTTCCTTGGAAATTAATGTGGACATTTAGAATTGCAAAGGTCGATCGAAATGTTTTAGGCGCCGACTTTCTATCACATTTCGATTTAATTAGAGGACATCAAACGCAAAAAACTCATCTTGAATCGATGCAATGGACACCAATCTGGATATAACGGGAAAACCAATTCGAATTCAGTCGTACGGTATAACAACAAGAAAGGCCGATTCCTAACGCTCGCGACGTCACATTCGACAAACCTAAATACTGTAAAGCACAAAGTAACTCATTATATTGAAACAATCGACGAACCATGCCACACAAAAGTCCGACGCCTAAACCTAGACAAAATCGCCATCGCAAACTCCGAAGTCGAAGTTTGGGTAGCGCAAGGAGTCTGTTGAAAAAGCCAATTGGCGAGTCCACTTCATTTGACAAAAAAGGAAGACGGTAACTGGCGATTATGGGGCAAATATCGGCCATTAAACGCAATAACAAAACCCGAATGTTACTCAATTCCAATTGTAACCGATTTCGCACATCAACTTGAGTCATGTATCAATTTCACGAAAAACGATTTAGTTAGAGCTTATCACCAGGTTCCAACTGAACAGCAAGATATAACAGCAATAGTAACACCTTTTGGTTTGTTTGAGTTTTCACTGACGTTCGGGTTACGAAACGCAGGTAAAATATTTCAACGGTTAATCCATTCTTTGTTTCGAGACTTAGCTTTTGTCTTTCTTTACATCGATGATATTTTAATTGCGTCGACAAAAACACATTAAACATATACACATTGTCTTCCAACGATAGAACGAATTTTATGTATTTTTGGGCATGACAAATTATTAACGAATTTTTCTGATCAGGAAACAGGATGATATTGGAAGTACGATTGATTAAATTTCCGATGCACAAATAAATGAATGATTCGGAACTCGTAGCGCTTATGAAATCAAATTCACATTTGATCTTTCAAAATGTTCAGTTGTTGGACCAATAATTGGACAAGAATGTTTTGTGTGATGTTTCAACTGGTTATCAGCGCCCATTCATTCCAGAATCATTCCGTAGACAAAACTATGAATTATATCATAACGTTTCTCATTCCGGTATTAGAACAAGAGCAAAACAAATTGATAAACAGGTTATTTGGCCAGCAATGAACCAGGAAAAACTGCATACCATGTCAAAGATGCAAAGTAACATAGCACGTTAAGCAGCAAACGATTCGATGAGCTTCACATCGATATCATAAGGCCTTTACCATAATCCGAAAGTATTATGTATTGTTTGACGATGATCGACCGCTACACTCGCTATTGCACCCGAATGCAATACCAATACCGAATACCAGGGCAGAAATTGCCGCTGACGCATTGGTCAAAACTTGGATAAGTCGTTTCGATAAACCACCATCAAGCATCGTGTCCGATAGAAGCACACAATTCGAATCAGCTCTATTTGATGAGCTATCCAAAACCTTTGTATTTCAACATAAACGTACGACAACGTACAATCCAGCGTGCAATGGTTTAATAGAACGATGGCACCGTACCCTCAAAGGTGCAATAGTCCAGCTAGTCCACTGTTTTTGGCTACACACATAGTAGCCAAAAACAGTGGACTAGGTCATAACCACTAATCTTACTCGGTTTATGAACTTCGTTTCGTTATGATTTCCAAAGTACGCCAGCCGAACTCACGTACCTCACGCAGTTGCGTAAGGAATTCAACGATATTCAGCCCTCATCGACATCTAGGCACGCTAGGAACAAGTATTTGTGTTCAAAGAATTAGCAACGTGTGAATTTGGTTTGGTTAGAACGGATGCTATTCGGTATTCATTTCAACCTCCGTAAGAGGGAGTCATAAAGCGAAACAAAAAATACTTCACCCTTTGATCAAAGGTGTCGAATCTACGGTATCGATAAACCAGCTAAAACCTTCTTTCATCGCGACACCACAAATCGACCAATCCACAAGTGCATCAACGAAGATACGAGTTAAATCAACCGCGACTTCGTTATAAGAAACAACATGGCCCAGCACTATTCCCACCGACCAATTGATCACAATATCACCCAAAAGAGTAATATTCTGATCGAGCATCAACGAACAACTCAAGTCGAGAACGAGCCGCTTGATCAATAAACCGACCCGTTTTCGATGACGCGTAGCGTTCACTACAATCACTGGGGGTAGGATAATATAAAATATAAAATTGTAAAACCAAATATAAAATTGTAACACAAATAAAATATTAAAAATTGTAAAAATCATCAAACGAAATAAATATTTTATTTACACACAAAGGAGAAATTGTATAGTTCTGCAAGACAGTGCTGAATCATGTGGGCAATAAAAAGTTAACTTTACCTCTTGCAACCATAAACTTAAACTGTTAAGATTTCATACGCGCTCTCTGGTTCCGGCTTAATTTTTATACGTGCATTTATCGATTGTAGACTTGTAGACTTAATACACGTAATAATTTCATTAACTAACTAATAATAAAACAGTTTATGTATTCAACAAATAATTATGTTGATTTTGGTATGGTTTCTGGTTTCATATTATTTGTCTGATTTGATCTCTCATACGGTCTCTATTGAATAGCGAGTATCGCAACTTATGAAGTTTATTTTTGATATATGGTTTGCGGTTTCCAACTCTAGAATTCGTCATATACAAAAACCGATTTTACTAGTAAAATGATACATAAACTACCTAATCGGAAATAGTAAAGTTAGAACATGAAACTCCTATTTTTGTATGTTCAAAACCATAATTAATTCGAAACTTTATTACGTAATGCATAATCGGTCAAGAGTATGGCACACAATTATTTTTAAGCTCATTATCTAAAATAAAAATAATAATACACTTACCCAATAACCAAAAGGAATTTCTTGATGTACGTTCACGACAGACCACAATGACCAAAATAAGTGTGATGCCAATGTAAAGCATTTAACTTCATCCAATAATTCTGAGATTTCATCTTGACTAGGCTCATAATTTTCATTATCGTCATTATAAGATTTAAGATAATAACGAACAAAAGCCTCCTGCAAATATAACAATAGAAAAAAAATGTATCGAATTTATTTTTACACGCAAGCCTGCGATTTAATTACCCTTTGCTCCAACGTTGGATACTGATGTTTTTTATGATAGAAATAGGGAAAATTATCATTTGTATAATCGAAGGTCCATTCAAGAAAATGATTTGCAAAATCAAAGCCACGATAATTATAGGCACAATATTCAAAATCGATAATCATTAATTCCGGATCACAGGCATCATCATTAGAACTAAACAAATCTCCACTTAATACAGAGTCAACTGTATTATCTAATTCACCTACTTCCGTTTCATCATCAGTCAACAAGCGTTTACGAGATAAACTATTATTAATATTACCATTACTATTATTAAAAAAATTCTTATTATTATCACCAGTCGATATATTACTACTATCATTGCTATTTAAATTTTGGTTTTTATTCTTAGGTGACATTATAATTGTATTTAAATGTGAATCGACCGCTGAATCCTCGTACTCGTCAATCATTGACGAATTAAATCTATCTATTGGCGTTGATGACAGGGTCGTGTCATCTTCACGTAACAATATATTACCCTCCTGCATATCATTGTGCGAAAAAACAACGGGAAAATTACTACGTTCGACCATCGCCTTCAACCAATTGATCTCATCGCGAAAATTTACACTCAATAGTTTTTTATAGTGTTCAGATTCATTAAAATTATTTTTTTTCAATTCATAATTGGATAGAATCGTTTCGATACTCTGTAGCCATTTATTCATCGTGTTCCATAGCCAGTCGGGCTCTTTCGAAACTGGAATATTGAGGCTATGAATTTCAGCCATTTTTTTTGCGATACGCATAGATATTTTTCCATCGGATAACTCGGAGGTACATAATGGGCGAGCCTGTGAAAAGAAAATATAAGCTTTAACATGCATACTCGTATTTATATAAATAACTAATTTGTATTATTTTCTAACTAGGTAATTAAAAAAAAACAAACAATTTTATCTAACCTTGAAAATGGAAAAATGAAAAACAAAACATAAATAAACAAATACCTTCTTAATACAATAACAAAACAAAATAAACAAAGAAAATGATCACGCAAAGTCAATGTCTAAAATCAATGCTACATTTTTTAGGAATGAGGTATAATAAATTTATCTTACCGGAATGTATTGTTCAATTCGCCCCCCCGGAAATATACCATGCAATTTTGGTCCTAATTTTCGTTCACTTAACAATGTGAATACTACTGATTCTGTAACCATCGCTTCGAGAGCATCGCTTCCATGTGTTTGACCGTAAATTCGTAATAATACCTTAAAAAAATAAAATGAATCAATAATATTGTGCTCGCGAATACCACAGCTGAAAATATTTACCTCTTTTGGTTCAAAATTTGTTTCCTGTACACTATCCTTTCGCGGCCGTTTTGTTAGCGATGATGTTCTAATTGGCGTTGAATTACCTGTTTCATTTAATTCGGGTAGACTAACATAAAATAAAAAATTCGATAAACCACCACTAATTTTTTTAAGTTTTATTTCCTCCGCTGTTATAGTTTTCCATGCTCCAGTTAAATAATCACGACAAATCCTAGCTGCTATGTCACGCATCTCGGCAATATTGTTGGCCGACTGTTAATAAAACAAACACAGAAATTAAATTAATCAATTTGGTTGTACCAGATACTTTTATAATTTAATTTAATTTTTATTTTTTTGCAGAAAATACACTTTTTAATAAGCTTTTCGTTCTTTGATGTTCGAATGGAATGTCAAAACCAGCAGAGGAAAAAATGAATACAACAACATGAGTAGCAATCAATATTTTCATTTTTTATTTCTTTTGTACTGCGACGCTATTTTTATGTCGTACCAGAATTTAATTGACGCTTGCGCCTTAATCCCGAAATGACTAGGAACTAACATCAACAGGTTATTATTATTTGGGTGTGTATAGTCTGTGTCCTAATTATCATCCTTTATTTGGTCTACTTATTGAAAAAACTTTTGAATTGAAGAGACGCAAAACCTTGAACATATAGTAATGGGATTATTCTTGGCAATAACAATGGGGAATGTTAACTCGTACAAGGCCACATCTAGAGCTAATTAGAAACTTTCTATTACTAGAAACGAAATATCTAGAAGAGGCGTCAGCAAAGCATTAATTATCCAAAATAATAACCAAGTAAAGATATGATAAAGACCACAACTATTTTTTTTCACTCAAAGGTATATTTTAGTGTTGTGATCGAAAATCACTCTATATTATGGAGATAAAATAAGATGGTAAAATTCTACATAGGGCAAACTGGACGATCATTTCCAACGCGTTTCAAAAAACATATCAACAACATAAACAGAAGAGATCCAAATTACGCACAACACATTAAAACTGAAAAACACAACTTTACAGCCTTTGCCAATAATCTTACCATTTTACATAAAGCTAGAAAAGGACATACACTCAACAGACTAGTAGATTTTCAGATTTACAAGAACAAAGATAAGAAAATATTAATGAATGATAAAATAAACACTAAAACCAATAAGATCTACGACTTAATTATACATAACCCAAAACAAAACTAGGAGGAGCATAATAATCAAGACCCAGAAATAGTATATGTGATGGTCGATCAATAAGTACCCGTGTTAGGAATGAAGATGCAAGTTTCTAAAATTTTTATTTTTATTGTTTTAGGTTGATATAGTTTGCCCGACGTTTCTGCCATTTCTTTAACCCCTCCAAAAAATACGATTTCTCAAACTCTTCAAAATACGCTTGTCTCGGCGATAATCGGGAGCCAAGTCGGGCGAGTACGCTGAGTGCGGCAGTAATTCGTAGCGCAGTTAATGTAATTTGGCCGCGACAATTTCGGATGAATGAGCGACTGGAATGAGCAATCGCAGCACCCATCGGGCCAACACCTTTCTCACACTTATGATTTAAAATATTATTTGCCGTTCCTACGACATGCCTACGGCCTTTACTACTTCGCGCTCTTTAGTTCGACGATCAGCGATAATTATGTCGTGGACCTTTTAAACGGTTTCCACGGTAACGACGACTGCCGCTCATCATCAAAAACACATGCATGTTTTTCCATCCTAAAATAAAAAGCGAATTACGGAACGATATTGCTCTTTTTCCATATTATTGAGAAACACGAAACACGAGTGATAGAACTGGCTGCCAAATAGAAACTAACCTGTGGATTAGATTGAAATTGTGTATGGTGTCGTTTGGCAGATAACAGTACACGATGGTAATATCAACTTCCTTCAGCAACACCAATTGTTTTCAAACACGGATACTTATTGATCGACCCTCTTAAGATGAATAACTTTAAGAATTTGTAATAGTTGTAAAGGAACTGAGGAAGAATTATATTCGAAATCGATTTTCCAAAATCAATCAACAATTATTACCTTAGTTCGAATTTGGTTTAGCCTTCAGTGAAAAGTTGAGAGTGTATTTTGGTATTAAAGCGAAAATGAAGTTCTGAAATGCTAAATTTGAAAAATTTAACCATAATCGGATCATCAATTTATTGATGACAAGACTTCGATGTTTCTCATTCCATCACGTACTTTTTAATATAATAAGTTCAACTGAAGGTTTAATAATAAGTTCAGCTTTTTGGAATACCAACACATGTGCCGAAAAGACGTATTTATTAAAATGTTTTATTAAATACGTCGAATATACATAAATTTATCTTAAACAAGTCATATACGATACATCTAAGATATATCACATATAATTCATCTCATACATGTCACATTCGCCTATGACACCTCACAGACGAATCATCTCAGACATGTCATAAACGATTCATCTTAGACTTATCAAAATATGCTTATTCGTTACATGCTTATATGTCGCTGATAGTCAATCGCGGGTAGTCAATTACTTTCCTGCTGAGAATATTGTGATTTCCACTTAATTATTTTTTATAAAATCAATTTGTTTTTAGGCGTTCGTCATTAGTTCGTCTAACTGATTTTTTATTTGACAATTCACATTAAAATTTTTGGAATTTAAAACTGTTGAACCTAGCCAAAACCATCCTTAGCTCCACATTGACTATAACATTTGATTCCACTCACGAAAGATTAAATTTTGCCTGTCATTTTTGTAAGCTTATACGATCCGCACGAAAATTTACATCATGTGACAAACTAGTTGTACTGTGTACGAAAAGTATGCGCAATAAAAATCAATTTAATATTGTATGACATGCCCTACTTTCGATTATACAAACAAGATAAGCCCCACTCACGACAGAAATACAACAAGAAGTTGCCACTTGAAAATTTGTCAATATGCATGTGAATAATTTTTTACGAAAGACATACGTTACATTTGTTCTAAATGTGTGTTGGAAAGCAAAAATAGTTTTTTATCCATTTTTGATGGTATGTTGACTAAATGGCAAATTTATAACAAGTCACGTTTCCCAAATGACTCGTTCAATAACTGTTCCACATTAAATGACAAGTGTGTGACCTCATAAACCGTTCTTCTTTCAAGATAATGTCTTAAACGAAATATGTATGACATGTCTTCGATGTTTCTCATTTTATAACGTTGTTTTAAAATGTCGTAGGTGAACAATCGAGAGAATTTCTCGCTACGCCATTGCAATTGTTATTATTTTTATTACCACATACAATTATAGCATTTTGTTTGTGGAATAGGTAACTCAACATTTTGTAATTGTTCTATTCGGAAAAGATTAACATATCCAACATTTTTTAATTTTTTTTCAATTCAACAAAAATAAATAGTTCATCTAGAACACAATACATCTGAAATCGGAAAGATGATTGAAATATTTTTTAAGGCAAAAGGCTAATATTAACTATATACTTTTCTGCATTTTTCAAATAAATTTGGAATATTATTCTTCAACTAAATAAAAAGTATCCATTACATACTCGTATGTCCACATACATAAAGTATATACATAAATTTATTTCAGACAAGTCATGAAGGATTCATTTCACACATGACATTCACACATGTCATAAACGATTAATCTCAGATAAATGTCTGTAAGCATAAACGTATTATGCTTGACTGTCGCTGATGAGTGTGCTGCTTCTGTGTTGCTGGGCCCCAGTTGGAAATATCCCAAAATTAAAATATTTAAAAATCCACATGTACTACAGGACTTTTTGCTTTGCTAAATGTGCTAAATGTGAAACATCAACTCTTTCTAATTTTGGCTGGTCGGTAAGTACGCGTTCAGTTGAGATGTTAGCCATCTTAACAATCTCATGTATCTTCAATTTACGGTCATTAGTCATCAAACGTAAAACTTTTGAAAATTTTTGGTGTAGTCACGTCAGAAGACTTTTCTGAACGATGTTTGCCATTTGTGCTCGTACGATCAAACTTAAACTCTTGCATCAACCGTTTTACCATTGTATTCGATAAAGCAAATGTGCCATAATACTTCTCAAACTTTTCTTTCTTAGTGGTGACATCTAGTAATTAGGCTCAGGACTTTGCAAACAAGGTAGTATACTATTATTATAATAACAACTAGCAGAGCATATACGAGTACATTGAAATCCGCAAAAATTAAAACACTAAGATAAATTTAACAATATATCCAGAAAACCTGAAGCGCTCAAGAACTTTTATTAATGTAAACAGGGTTTAGATTTACTTGCTGGATATTTCTTTTAGTATCGGTAATCAAATTTGCGGCCTATATTTTCTACATATTTCACAAACCATCGTTCTAAACCGTACCATACTGAAATAATTAAAAAATACTGTGAGGAAAAAAAACGTGTTTAATGCGGAAAATATTATTAACAATTGATAAACCCAAAGGCACCTTAGGAATAGTGGCGATTAAGAAAAGAGCTGGCCAAACCAACTGAAGTGAAGATTATAACAAAGTCAGATTAGAGACAATAGTACCAATTACTAAGGCAGCCTGAAATTCAGACCTATCTGAAATAACCGGTAATACCACCAACATAAGTGCTATGTGAAATAGTATTCCAAAAGAAAGTCTACCATGAATGATTATATACAAGAGGTCAGCAAGGAAACTAAGCAAGAGGAGCTCCGACGTCTCAAAACAAAATAAAACTACTTGATGTAGAACCAAAGCAAATAAATATTCGTTTCAGAACCAGATACCACTGAGACACTGAGTAATTGAGATACAGCTAGTAATGCTCCTAAGGCAGACGGATTCATGCATACAGTGTATCAAATCCAAACCACAAACGCACAGTGTCTTTACCAGAAACTATCGGACTTGGTCCTGTATTACAATAATATTCACAAAAAAATTAGTACTAGTACGGTTAATATACAACAAGCAGAGCAAATCAATAAGTAAGCTGCCAAAGTAAAATAAGACGGATCACCGGCTGTTACATAATTAATTTAGCATGCATAGTTTATACTAAAGGGCTGTGCCACCAAAATACCGTTCCAGTGTGAATGTTTAACATTTTTTAAAATTATGTTTTCTATTTTTTATTTTCAGAATTTTGTAAAGAAGACTTTCTTCATTTATTTTAATGCAGGGTGCTTATCAAGGGAATTTTAATGTACGTTCTGTTCTTCTAAACCAACAATAAATCGTCTGGTTGCAAATTTCCAGCAACAAAGTGCAGTAAGGAACATGCCAGGTTTACTGGAGTGTGCAGGATAGTCCAGAAACGTCAACAAGGAGGCGTTCAACATAACTGGGACTAAAGGTCCGTACAAAGAATTTTGGCCACATTAAAACTGGCTTCGGGAACAAGCAAAACTGTAGCTTTTGGGCAACAGAAAATCCAAGATCAATTCATCAGCGACAATTTGTCCTACTTAAGTCTACTGTTGGTGCGGAGTATCGTCTAAACAGATCTTTGGTGCATATTCCTTCGAAAATGAAGTCGGCGCAGTTACCCTCAATGGTCTTCAATATTGGACGATGCTGAACAAATTGTTAAGGCCAGCTATGCAAAATCGTCCATAACTGTAGTTCCAACAGAATGGAGCTACACCCCATACACAAGGGACGCCAAAATGGCTCTATTACGAGACCTCTTTGGCGAGCAAATAATTTCAAAAGGAAGCAAGTTCAATTGGCCCACCCTATATTGAGCTAAATAACTAAAGCTGACTAGACTTTTCCGGAAACTAGTTTACTTGGCACTAGTTGATGCTAGCATTCTTAAACAAAAGTTCTACAACGAAGGTTCGACAGGGAACTCTAGAACAGGAAATGAAAGGAAGTATAGAGCTTCGATGAAACTTTCAAAGCAAGCTTAAAGTTCCTAGACTAAACGACGACAAAAACACGTATACGCCGCTATTGAAATCATCGAGTTCATGAAAGTATTTTTTTGCATGGGAATTCTACTTATGGCTCTGTTTTAGAATTAAATGTGGGCAAGCAGTTCGCTCTGAAAAAAAAATATTTTTATGCAACCTTAGTAATTTTACTCTGCGAGTTTTGAGTTTTGTGAGCAGCGCAATCAGATTTTACTCTGAAATTAATGTCAGTGTAGAAAACAAACAGCGTAATACTCTATGCTGACTGGATAATTTGACACTGTACAACCAACCAGGTGTATAATACTCTGCTCGCTCAGGTTGAATTAAAATCATACCCCCGTATCAATTGGGAAAAATAAAAAACCGGGAGTGAAAAAGCTCAAATCATCGAGGAAATATAATCTTCTCGTATTAATGAGTAAGACTATCAGAAGCGCAAAATCTGTTAGAACTCTATTCGGATAAGCAATTGGGGCTTCGGCAAAACTACGTTCTGTAGTCCAGAGGCGTATTTTGAAATTTTCAATGGTGTTTTTGTTGGAGAATATCGGCTAATTCGATAACGTCGAGAATTACTATTACGCCCGAGGCGGAGACTCCAACATTGGATAACAATCCGGTTTTACAGTTTTATGCCAAACCCAATTGAATCGTAATTGATTAAAGAAAGGCAAAACTTCATTGATTCTATCCATATTCCGAGACTTTAACCACAATTCATTTTATACGATATCTAAATTAAGCAATGGATGCATTTCTTAAATTATTATTTAACCAAATGAATGAAATATTGTCAGTGCGATAATAAGGTAATGTGGTTTAAAACCGGGACCAGCATCGACAAAAAAGTTGAGAAACCAACGTTAAAAGATTATAAAGTCAAAAATTCTTCCATATTTCCTCGAGGGATGTAGTTTATGCCATGGCAACTGAAACAAAAAAAATTGGGTGACTGATTTGGCGTTCAGTAGAATTTTGCATTTTTAACAAGATCGCGAGTAATGGGTTTTAGGATGTCACGGATTTTTTCGTGGCCATGTAGATCGGGGGATTTGTTCAATGGTGATATTAGCGTAGGGAAATTTGAATTGATTATTCTAGGTTTGATAACTTAACGTCTTTTTTAATGTTCAACGAGAGATTGATGCCCCTATTATGGTTTTCGCCTACGCGTCACTAGGCGACGATGAGTCGCCGTATTTATATTTTGGTATTATGATTCTCGCCGTGAGAGCGATGTGAGAGAGTGATGTGTAAAAAACGATCGCCGTTGGTAAACAAATTGGTAAACAAATTATTTATAAGCGTAAAAATTATTGAAAAAACTTACATTATCGCTGGTAGCCATTATTTTTTATTTGTCCTGTAACCTTCAAAAACTTTATTCGTACTACATCACATTCATCACCTAAAAATTTTAGGCGATCGTTTTTTACACATCACTCTTTCACATCGCTCTCATGGCGAGAATCATAATACCAAGAACAAATAACGACCAAAAATAATGCGGCGACACATACTCTCTCGCCAAAATAAAGGTGAGAACCATAATACTAAAATATTGCTCACACGAATCTAAGTATCACGGCGAAAGAGTGGTGAAGCGATGGTGAGGCGAGAACCATAATAGGGGCATGAGTTAAAATTGCAGTTATGGAATGCTTTATATAATAAATAGAAAACCTCAAGTTAAAAATAATTTACCGTTATTCGGTTATGATAACCGTTTTTTTATATGAACCTTATAAGGTTTTTTCGTGTTGCTTAAAAAGATAATTATTCAAAAATTAAATATGTTGAGCATATGTTATTAAAATACTAACTATTGCCTTTATTAGTGCTTTGAACCTAGACCAAATCTGTCCTCACTAACTTTCCTTAGTCCTAAAAAAACAACAAATCCAATAAATGCCAGCAACTTTTAGTCCGCGGTAATTTCTTTCATAAAACCGCCTTCAACTACTTTGAAGTAGTTGCCCGTTCCGAAATAATACTCATATCAACGAATAATTTTCCAAACGTATTTTCCGGAATCGACTTCATTTCTCGTCACAAATTCTCTTTTATGGCTTCTATCGACTGAAAACGGGTGCCTCGAAGTAATAATTTGAGTTTTGGGTAGAGAAAAAAGTGAGCCGGAACCATATCAGGTGAATACGGTGGTGGTTCAATGATATTTCTTGCGTTTTTGACCAGGAATTCGTTCACATTGATACCCTTGTGAGATGGTGAGTTGTCGTGATGCAAACCCCACGCCATATGAGTTTTCTTTCCACAAACCTGGCCTTTTTGACGAATTTGCTCTCTTAAACGCCGCATAACGCCCAGATAATATTCTTTATTTACCGTATGACCATCTGGCAACAATTCCGAGTGCACAACACCACGATAATCAAAGAAAAGTCAACATTACCTTGGTTTTTGATCGACTTGGATGTGGTTTTTTCGGTTTCGGCTCAGTTGGGAGCCGGCATTCCGAAGCTTGTTGACTGATTTGCTTGTCAAACCCGCATAGCCATGTCACATCACCAATGCGTTTTATGATTGTGGGGTCGCAATTGACCCGTTCTAGCATGACTTCAGCGACCTTTATGCAATTGAGTTTTTGAACAAAATTCAGGCTTTTGGGAACTAATCGAGCGACAACGCGTTTCATGCCCAAACGGTCATGTACAATGGTACGTATTGATTCGTGAGACATAGAAAGTTCAGCGGCTATCTCTCTCAAACTTAAATGACGATTTTCTGTCACCATTTCTTTCACTTTATTGATGTTAACTTCACGGTACGAACAACCCAGCAAAAGCAACGTATGAATAACTACTCCTGTTACTTTTGAGGACCACGGTTGTGGTCTTGATAATATACCCTCTTCTATTCTGAAGGAATACGCTGACATTTTAGCAATTCCCTTATGTTACCTATTCAACCACTCCTTAAGACACGGCGTGTTTCCCGAAAAATGCAAAATTTCAAAAATTACACCAATTTTTAAAGCGGGTAAACGAGATGATGTTACCTGCTACAGAGGAATATCAACTACATCAACAATTTCAAAATTGTTAGAATTAGTATTACGCAACAACTTAAAATCCACAATTGCACGTCATATATCAATAAACCAGCATTGGTTTATGCCTGGCCAAATAATCTGGTTGAATTCACCAGTAAAATAATTACTGAGATAGAAAATCATCATCAAGTTGATGTAGCGTGCACGGATTTCAGTAAAGCATTTGATTCCATCTGCCTTGAAAAAGCATTTCAGAGTTTATTCGCATTTGGATTTCCACTCGATTACCGGTGACAATTTGTAGTAATGGGAAATGAGAAATCAAACGTTATTAAAGTTACGTCTGGTGCTCCCCAAGGATCACACATCTCGCCCTAGATATTTATTGTTTTCATAGATCGAATAACTGAGATACATGTTTGCTGATAATGGAATACTAGAATGGGGTGGTGGGGTCGAAACTCGCTTTTCTTAAAATAAATCCTTTAATTACTTCAAACAAAGTCAACAACGAAGTATTGCTAAGAACCAATTAGATTAGATGTTACAATAGTCGAAAATGCCAGTTTCCACAAACATATTGGAAATTGTGTTGCGAAAGCTAATGCCATATTTAGATTTGTTAAAAGATGGACAGGTGATTTAACTTCACACATTTTCAGATATTCAAACCTTATGTTCACTCTATTTCCCTTACTCTTTCCCTTGTTCAATCTCAACTGGAATAAGCTACATCGGCCTGGAATCTATAATATGCTGTACACATTAAAAGAATTGAAAGCATTTAAAAGAAGTTTCTGATTTTTTTGTTCAAGAAAAGTGACTGGGATCACGACCACAATTTACCATTCCATGAAAATGTGGCTCGGTTACCTCCGTACTCATCAAGATGCACGCATGCTTGGACATAGACGACTTCTTTTAGGCGCGGCTTTTATTGGAAACGTTTTGCTCGGCGCATTGATTCAGCTTACGTTTTGGAAAACATCATTCTACAAACTATGGAGAAAATAACCCCATTAATAGGTTGTCTAAATCATTCAAAATCACCGACCTATTTTACTTTAATTTGTCAAAGCACAACTTCAAAAATATACTGAATAATTGATTTAAAATTTTTAATTATTTTTTAATTGATTTATATATTTTTTGTATTAAATTTTGTTGTTTCAAGTTTTTAATTTTTGTTTTAAAATAAATAATTGAAGACGTTGATGGTCTGGACCAGATGCAGGCAAATCTTCCACCACATCTTGACCGCTTTTGAATGCACTGTACCACTCATATGCACGGGTTTTTGATAGACGATTAATCATAAGCCTTCTTTAACCTTCTCTGTTCGATATTTTTATTCATTATAAAAATCTCAAAACACACTTGAGATGGACTGACAAAATAGAGCATTGTAAACAAACTAAATGACAGATCGCACTCAAACTTCACGTCAAGATATAAGACAGTTGTGCTTTAAACGGGCTTTTTAAATAGTTATTTACCGTCACTTTTTTGACAAAATATAAATATTTGCAATTGATTATGATATTTAATTGAGAGGTGCAATTTGATGCTGATCAACATGGCAGTTTATAAAAATTACCTTTAGAAAAAAATAAATAATTTGAATTTCTAAAACCAATATAATTATAGATAATAATTGATAACCAAAGATAATTATAGATAACAATTGATTAAATTGGGCAAAGCAAATCTAGATTGCTGTCTGTTTGATATAAATAAACCACAACACAAAAACATACAAATCAATTCCAATGATTTACTTATAAACATCAGATTTAGATCGTTTTCGCTGTTTATTACAAAATTTTGATTGAATTGTGAGTTTAATAAATTTTAATACCGATTTATTAACGGAGGTAATTCCTTGAATTATCCCATTCGTTGATTGTAAAATTCGCATTATGATTTATGTGTATTTCGCACTATAACTAGTAACTAAACAATTGTTCCACTTTCCGTAATACAATCTTTGTCTATTTGTTTATAATAAATTGCATAAACACTTCAAACACTAAAATTAAACCAATTGGGAGAACTGAACAAATTTCGACGTTTGATGTGCAAATATTAACTGTTTGACCTAAACTACTCCAAAATTTAAATTTAGGCTATATAAAATAAAGAAACTACGTTTATATCAGTTCTGCGGTCAAACCACAGTTTATCGAATATTCGAATTCTCAATACACGTCTGTCAGATTAATTCGCACTATGTTGCAATTAATTTACTAAATTATATCAACAGTACTAAATTCAAATAGATTCATGTCCAAATTTACGATTAATGGGTTTGATGACCCTGCATTTAAAAACCAATAAATTTTGATTGCTGTATTTCTTGTGCATCATCCATTACTAAATTACTCAATTCGTATCTGTGACGTGAGCGATAAGTTTTATATACGGTCGTAATAAACAGCAAACGGGATGTTTTATCATTTAAACGACTATTGATTTCTGAACTAACACGCTAACCACAAGTTACATACTCGCATAATACATATTTAATACAACTTACCAGGTGTGTAAATATGAAACCGAAATTTTTAGTTATACATTTTTCCCATCTCTCAGGCAATGCGTGGATGTCATGCCAAAAAAATGTTCTACTTTTCAGGCAAACCAGTTGTCGAACCACTTTCGTAAGGAGTAAAGTGCTCCTCAGCAAGCCCGTGCCCCATCGATGCAAATAAGTGATAATCGGAAGGAGCCAAATCTCAAATTAAGTGCTTCCATTCCAACGTTTCCATGACCGGTTTTGCTTTGTGCGATGATGCATTATCATTAAGCAAAATCATTCATTTTTCATCGCCAGGCCAGTCACAATTCGATGGATAAATGATTTTCTTTTGTATCTTTCACTCAGTTTATGCGGAACCCATTTTTCCAGCTTTTGGATCATTCCCATGGCTTTTAAACGTATGGAGATGGCGTCTCGAGACGCAATCAATTCTCATCTTTCTTCGTTTCTCACGTCAAAATCACGAATTTTGAATTTATTAAACCACTCATAGCTTTGTGATTTACGAAGCATGCTCACCGTAAGCTTTGACAAGCATTCGATGTAATTCTGCAGCAGTTTTCTTTAAATGATAACAAAAAATTATATGTCCGCAAATCGTAATATGTAGGCATAAAACTCGACATTTTAAACATGCGTTATTGTATGAAACTTGTATGGTTATGAATTGGATGTTGTTGACAGATGTCAAAAAGAAAACAATGGCGACAATGACGTTGTTTGTCGAAAGGTACATTGACAGGTGGTGCCATTTATTGGCAAGTTCCGGTTTCATATTTACACACCTGGTATAAAATTGCTCCATGTTGAGTTTAGTGAAAACTTACATAATATTTATAGTTCAATTTACAAAGCAAAAGTTTCCCCGAGCCTATAAATATCCTTACAATAAATATAATGTTATATATAAGAATGCCGATAAGAATGAATAATTTATCACTTAAATATTAAGTTTTCGCAATGAAAACAATACGGATTTCTGTGGAAAATTTGTGTTCGTATTTTGTGTGACAAAATCATTAGGCTTTATAGACATAAGTTAATTATAAAGTATAAAGTCATATGCTAAGTAATAATAAACTATATGTCTTAAGTCTTGCCTGGATTAGATAGAGAAAGAATTTTTTGATAAGACTATTTATTGTGCAAAATATTTTATATTATGACGAATAAATTGATAAGGAGATTAAGCTAGAGATTATAAAAAAATCTTACCGGTTACGTATCTCATTATTAAATATAAATATTTAGATAAAAATGCATTAGTATTTTTCCACACGCAGTAAATAGATTAACTTAATAAAATTAGCCTTTTTGGCGCCACAATTATAATTTCAAATAGCTAACAAACTTTATCAATTGTTCTTATAGCAACAACACACAAAATTGGTGTGCTTACTGCTTATCTTCCCATAGAATGACTCGTGTTTCAAGTATAATATAGAATAGCAGCAAAAAATCTAGATTAAGTAAGTTTTTAAAATTTATCTTACAGTTACAATGAGTTAAATTGTTAATGATCATATATAATATGCAATTTGCGAAGCCGCTTTCTATACAGAATGTAGCAAAATAGGACACCACGACCACACCATGGTACACTAAAGTGTATGGTACTGAACAAGTCATGGCAAAAAGTACTTAGTTGTGAAAGAGGATGGTTTGAAACGATATTGGTATGCAACAGAATGAGTTCGAATAAGTATAAATAGTTCAAATCTATAGTTATAAATACACTCCGCGAGGTTCAATTAAAGCCACCCTTAATTTATTTGATATGAAAGTAAGGCTTAGAGTTTGAACTAAATCTATTATCAGGTTTTAATTGGAATGACAATATACACTAATCTTATTTATTTTTTTTGCTACTTTATAATAAAAAATAGATTTTACACTGCGAAATTCAATTAAAGCCAGTTAGTGTATCTTAGGCGTTTGGACAAGGATTGTCAGCTTTCCAATCGGCACATCGCTATTAAAAAAGGCAGATCAAACTTAAACTTATTACCAACCTTATACTACAGAAACATTACTAGTTTCGTAATCAATTTCGGGATTATCATTTCGGGATCATCATTTTTAAATATGAATGGAGTAGGAGTTGACAAAAATGTCAAGATTGACATTTAATTTACTTTTAAATTGTCAAAAATGACTTTTATATTGACAGAACAGAAAAAAATTTGTTCCCGCCAACTAATTAGTTACCTCAATGACAAACAGAAAACTCAAAGGAAACTAGATTTTTTTGGTAAACTATTAGCGTCCGGAACTTCCATTTTTGATGTATTCAGCGTTGGGAGCACCAAAATGCCTCGGGATGAGAAAAAATATCTCATTCTGAAACTATATATACACCAAGTTGTAAATGACGGTTAGGCATGACACATTATATTGCAATTATGGTTAACTCGAAACTATAGTTATGAAACCAGTAGTCTGTCTATGGCATTAGAATTATGGAAAAAATAAAAATAATCAGAACCTTTCACCACGCCAGACAACGCGGATCCTAAAAATTGCAATTAAAGGAGAATGAACGATCAAAAAAACTGTTTCGGAACTTAATCTGCCAGTTCGTACTCGCCGCAAATTTTGTATCAGAGCAATTATGTTAAATATGTCAAAAACTCATTAAAACCAGTTTTAACAGAATCACATAAAACCAATAGATTAAACTTTGCCAAAAAATACATGTCCATCGGACCAATTTGGAAAAAAATTATGTTATGTATAAGATCGGATTAGAAAGTACCAATGAGCCGAAACTTCGGAGTCGGAATGCCGGAAACCAACCTCGAATTGGATTTTCCAGCAGGATAATGCTCCCATTCACGACTGGAAGGAAACGATCGATTGGTTTAGAGAGCGAAATATCGAAAGGTTTGGGTTGGCCTGCACGTTCGCCTGATTTAAATGCTTTAGAGAATTTATGAAGCAATGTGGCACGAAAGGTCTATGACAATGGGAAATAGTACAACTTAGTTGAGTTGCATAAAGCCGTTGCACAGGCATGGGAGCAATTTGCCAAAATAGAATTGCAAGGATTTATAATTCCATGCCGAACAAAATTTTTCAAGTCAAATAATAAAAGTGGGGATTATACTTGTTATTAATTACATGATTAATAGCAAATATTTTTATTTTTATTGTTCTTAATTTATTTTAAAACAACTGATTTTAATTGAATTCCGTCTCATCATCAGTTATAATGCGTAATAACGCATGACACGCGTCGCACGCAATTGCGTAAATGTCGCTGGAGATATGCTAGAACGAGTCAATTCCGACTCGACACATAACAATATGTGGGATCGGATTTAACTCGTCCTAGCATATCTTCAGCGACATTTACGCGATTGATTCGTGAGACTTGGAAACTTCAGCGGCTATCTCTATCAAACCTAAATGTCGATTTTCCGTCACCATTTCTTTCACTTTATTTATGATAACTTCAGTTGAGGCCGACCAGAGCGAGACAAATCTTCCACCACATCTTGACTACCACTCATATGCACGTGTTTTTGATAAAGTCGATTCATTGTAAGCCTTCTGTAACATTTTCAGCGATTCGGCACGTGAAATTTATAAAAAAGAAGCTGAGTTGGAGCTTAATAACTATAGGCCCGTAGCTCTTTTGTGTACTTTTTCTAAACTATTTGAGAAAATGGCGAAGCGCAGACTGCTCAATTATCTCGGTAAGATTAAATTTCTAAACGAGAAACAATTCGGTTTCACAGCGGGGAAATCTACTGAGGAGGCATTGTTGCACTTTCTAATAATATATAAGAGAGACACAAGTCTCAAAAGCCTACTGTTTTATTTCTAGATATATCTAAAGCATTCGATAGTGTTGATCACCACATTCTGCTTACGACATTGAGGTTCATAGGGGTGAGAGGCGTCATACTAGATTGGTTTGTTAGTTATCTTAAAAATCATAGTCAAGTGGTTAAAGTGGAAAGCTCTATCAGTGACCCAGATAACTTGAGTTGTTGTGTGTATTCCATTTTCGAAATCAATCTGTTGGGTCAGACCACAGCGTTCGCCGACGACCTGGCGTTAAGTTATCCGTTTGATTGCAATTCATCAGAATCTCAACTTGCATTACAAAGTGATTTATTAAAACTTAGTAAATGGTTCTATTATCATCGGTTGACTGTAAACGATAAATCTAGAGTTATGAATTTTACACGACCTAACGTAGGAATTGTCCCAAATACATTGACGTTTCATAGATACTTATGCAACAGAAACCCCTGCTCTCCACAGTGCTTTCAACTTCTAAGTTTAAATGAATTTAAATACTTGGGCCTAATTGTTGACTCGCGGTTAAATTGGGATTCTCACCTTTATAAAGTCAGGAAAAGCGTTATCGCTGCTTTTTATACAATTTACAATCTGAAACTGTTCTGCTCTCAAGCCACATTAAGAAAACTCTATCATGCCCTGGTTGAATCGATAATTAATAATAATCTCTATATATAACCGTTCTGTAAGAACCAACTCAGTTCCACTTTTCCGTGAGCTCAGATTTCTACCATTAAGATATTTATAAGTTTTTAAAGTGTTGAACATGTTTTTAGTCGCAGTCATAGTTTTCACGACCGTGTAATAGTGTAATAGTTTTAACATGAGAAATTCAAACATTTTTGCTGGTGTTCGATGCAATAATGAAAAATATAGGCGTTTTTATCTCTTTATGGCACCTTACTGGTTGCATATGTTACCAAAGCATTTAAAACTTCTCACAATAGGGCACACATACGAATTTGAACGTGAATTACAAATTACAAAATTGGCTGTCTAATATAAATGATATTGAGCAATATTTTTAACTATAGCTCTGCATTTTTTCTTTTTTAAATATTATTTAAGCTCGTAAAGTTAACATTATTTTTTAAACATATAATAATAAACTTTAATTTATTAGATACCCGATGTTTTAATAATTGTGAATAACTCTTTTTCTTTTGTTTAGCAATAGATACTAGATAATAAGAATTAATTTGTATTACTTGCTTCAATTTAATTGTGCTCCAACACAGGCATTTCCTTGCCTAGGGAGCTTTACTTTATTTCTACGTATGTATTTTATTGTATTTTGTAATCTTACATTTATTCCATTTGCAATACAACATTGAAACAAATTCTTTGTTTGACATTTTTATCCATTACAAAAATCATAAAACAGACTTGAGATGAACTGACAAAATAGAGCACTGTAAACAAACTAAATGACAGATCGCGCTAACAATTTACGTAAAGATAAAGAACGCAGTTGTGTGACCAATTCCAGTGACTTCTTTGACAGAATGTATATCAAAAATATGATATGGAATCATATCAAATATAAGAAAGGCGGAAAAGGTGTGCAAGGCTTTTAATTCCTATTTTGGATTTGAATGTATGTATAATGTGTTAAGAAACATATCTTGGTTTTATGACCCTCTATAAAAAATATATCTAAATCTTCTGGGGCAAGCATTGTTTTGAAAATTAATTTTAAAAACTATTGTTTTATTTTACTTAACAAATACAAAGAGCCAGTTAATTTATTGCATGTATGAGAAGTTGGGTCAAACTTCAGCTCAAAAAAACGCAGTGGCAACACGAAAACTATCATTTCTATTATGTATTAACTGCCAGCCCAAAAAACCGTATATCATGACATTTTAATAATGCCAGCCTAAAAAACATCGTGATAAATTTTTGAAACCAGCCCAAAATTTTTTATCTTGCCAGTAAGTATTGTCTTGACAGTTATGTCGAATACACTCAGCTCAAAATCTAAATTTTCGTAGTTTAAGGGCCCTATTAACCGTGTTTAATAAATGTACAAGAGCCAAGAAGCAATTTTGGTTTTTTAAATGGTTCATGAAAATATTATCTTTAAGGAACAATAATATACAATACGATTAGTCGATCAAAGTTCTCGTTCTAGCCTTTACGAGTAAAATGTTTCAGGAGGTTGTAATGGGATTCTCATACCGAGAATGACCCATATTTAGCCGCTTTAAGAACAACCATAATATTTTGTGGAAGATGAGATTTTGAGTATTGCTCATCGGTCTCGCTATGATTTTTGGATAGTTCTGGTTCTAGCCTTTACGAGTAAAGAGGCTGTATGGGGATCCCATTACAACCTCCTGAAACTTTTTATTCGTGAAGACTAGAACCAGAACTGTCTGAAAATCATAGAGAACGATTGACCAATACACAAAATCTTAACTTCCACCAAGATATTATGGTTGTTCTTAAAGCGGCTGAATATGGGCCATTCTCGGTATGACGATCCCATTACAACCTTCTGAAACATTTTACTAGTAAAGAATGGCGCGAGAACTAGCCGATAATCAAAGTGAGACGAATGACCAATACTAAAAATCACATATACCTTAAATAAGTATTTATTTAGTTTTGTTAAAATTGCTCGCTTTGATAATCATTTCGTGAGACAACGAGCGCTTTCAGATAAACCAACTGTTACCAACCTGTTGCAAATATGAAAAATATAATATTCATTAATTAAAAAATTATTAGAATTTTTGGAAATGTATACTTTATGTACTTGTATTGAACCAATTATAAAGAACAATACATGTTAGCGTTAATTTGAATATTTTTTATTTTATTTTAGTTTAATTTTAGGAAATTGAAATACAATTTCACAAAAAATTTTTATTATTTATATTTATAAACTCATATTTAATCTTCGAATTTATGTGAAATTTAATGTTTTTTAGTTTTCTGTCATGATAGTTATCACATTAGATGACGATATCTCCAGCGATAAAAATTTACTAAATTTTGGGCCAACTTCACAGACGTATTTGACAACAAGAGGACAGACAAAAGGACAGTTAACGAGCACAGGGAAAACTAGAAATCCAGACTATCAAATGAGATTTCGAATTTTAGCTAAAAAAGTAAAACAAAATTATCCCTAACATTTACAATAACAACGTTGACTGACATTTTTCAAAACTGCGACGTATACGCAAGAAAAATTTTAAAAATTATTAAATTTATCACAAAATTTGACAATTTTTTGAAAAAACTTACAACTTTTACGCTGCAATTAAACATACACAAATACTTTGCAAGAAGTGTTAATATTGGCCGTGGTTCAAATTTTATATGGAGAACCTGATCTAAATTTTGTTGTAGATCACAAATTTTGATTTAAAATCTAGTATTGCTTTTGCGTTATTTCATGAAACATAAACTGAACCGTACCAGGGGGTAAATGCACGTTCCGTGAAATAATGGAAAGGAAAATTTTTTTCTATTGGCAATCTAGTTTCTTGAATGTTTTAAACTTCACTTTGTAAAATCAAAATTTCGTATGAGCAATTCAAACCTACTCGATTGTTAATGAAAACCATTTTTCCTTTTTATATTTTCACAAAATGCGAATTTACCCCCAGTGGCCCTATTCTGGTGATTCCCCGGAATTGGGGAAAGAATTTACATATAATTTCTGTTGAAATTACTTTTTTCTGGCATACTAAGGTAAAAAGGTAGTGGTCATTTTTTTGAAAACAAAATAAAATTGGAAAAAAATTTCCGTGCCAGTTTCGCTATGGAAATATTATTCCCAAATTTGAAAAATTTACATCAAACTTTTTTCCTCAGTAGGCCAGAAAAAAATAATTTAAACAGAAATTCTTTCCCTAGTTCTATATTCTCAGGGAATTACCAGAATAGGGCCACAGATCAGGCATCAAGGAGCACAGCTATTTTAAAAAATATTTTTTGAAAATCCGCAGTTCCAAGTAGGCTAAATTAAAGGAAAATTTTAAAATGACATTAATTATCATGTTTTTGAATACTTAGACACAAAGTTTAGCCATCCGCAACTACAACAGATGTGCCGGAAAAATTAGTGTAATATCGTTTAAAGCACCAGCCTAATATTACAAAAATTATTTATTTTTTTAAAAAATTAAGAATATTATTCATTTAAATAAAATGTTTTCATTGGATATATTACATGTACAACACATAACACAACATGATGACTGAGATAAATTTTTGTATGCATAAGAACACATATACATTTATCTCAGAGAAGTCATTTACCATAAACCTAAGTATATCAAGTACAATTCATCTCAAGTACAATCACGTCGGAGATGGCTCACTACTTCCCAGCAGGAAAGTTATTGACGACACACTAATACCTCGTCAGCGACAGTCAACCATGTCAAGTATTACATCGCCTGAAAAGTTCCTGCCACAAATTTAAAACCCATATGGTTTTTAAATTCAACCAACCTTTAAACGATACGTTTCAAAATTGAATTACATTCCGACCATTAGTTGCATTAGTGACACTATACTTTTGTTAATTACAAAATAATGAAAAAAAAAAAGAATTTCATGTGTTTATTAAACACTGTTTTTTGGTGTGAACAATACCGTTCAAGCAAAGCAGTGTCTTGATAAGTGTTATCCGGACTCTGCACCATAAAAATCGAGCGTCATTGCTTGGTATGCTGAATTTAAACGTGATCGTACAACCACCGATGATGTACCACGCTCTGGACGCCCAACAGAGGCTGTGGCTCGAGAAAACATAAAAACAGCCACAAATTTGTTTTGAAAGACCGTAAAGTGAATAAAGTTGCGTGACATAGCTTACATTGTAAAGATATCAATGGAACAATGGCAAAATTGCACGAATTGCACATTGAATTGCTTCCGCATCCAACGTATACTCGCCAGATTTGGCCCCCGGCGATTATTACTTGCTTGCAGACCTAAAAAAAGCTCCAGGGAAAGACATTTGGCTCCAATGAAGAAGCGATTGTTTTCCCAAAAAATTGTGTTTTTTGTTAGACCGGAAACTTTTCAGGCGATGTATTATATTGAAATTTACCAGCAAATGGGACTAATTTTCGTTTGTGACATGACTGAGCTGAATCGTTTATGACGTATCTAAGATTAATCGTATGTGAGAAGTAATAGACGAGAATTATGTGACATGTCTGAAACGAATTGTACTTGAGATATCTTAGATGAATGGTAAATGACACATTTTAAACAAGTATGGGAAAAATAGAGAAAACAAAGTTAGAATATGGGACTTCATTTTTTAACCTACGTTTGCGAGACAGTGTACGTGTTTAAGATCTGTTTACGCCACGTAGCCGATTTTCGACATTAGTTTGTTTAAAAAATAAATTATTTATTTTCAATTTACATTTTAAGTTGTCTGACTAATAATAAAAATTAGAATAGTTTTGTATTATTTATTGCTTTTAAGCATTAACTAGTAATCATCACAAAAAAAAAACCTAAAAGTCACGTGCAACAAAAAAATAGTAAAAGGGAATCACCACATATTTACTAAATATAAACAAATCAATGCCATTCATTATACAAATAAAAATAATAATTCGAGGAATCTTGTAAGCACAATAAAAACCAAGCACTGTGCTGACTCTTTAATGCGACCCTTACTTGATCAAAAGTTATCAATATTTTATAAGTTTGCACACCTACATACTGATATTAAGATTACATGGAATATTACTGGAGCTCGTACAAACTAAAATATCGACAACAATTTGTTTCAGCTATAGTATTGTACATATTTGTTTAATATTAATATTATTTTAATTTCAATTTTCCTTCAAAATACTTTAACAATATATATAGTACGTCAATGTATTTAATATTGATTATGTGGCGGCTCGATATGGTACTTGTAATAATGAAAGTAAATGCGTGTATAAAGCCCGTCCATCTAGAACAAACTATACACGACTTAATTTTGGCCACAAAAACACTCAAATAAATATAATAATTAATTAATACAAATATTAAATACTGCAAACCGAAGCATATTTAATTCTTGTAAAATACAATCGAAATAACAAATTACTCGTATATAACCAAAACGAGTTATAAACACAACACCATTTATAATTGCACCAAAACTACAATGCTACAATTTTTTCTAAAACAACTTTAACACTTTGATCTATTTCTAATAAAAAACATAACAAAAAATAAATATTATTATCTCACTAACACTATTTTTACGTAGGTACAACGCTGCTGCCTTATAATCCATTGCAAAAAAAAACTTGCAAATTAAAACCTTCAATTAAATCGTCCGCTCAGTGCCACATATAGTCTACGACTTATCCCCAATATTTTGTGATGAATCTGATTTATACTCATGCAAGATTGTTCAACACAAATAAATAAATATTTGCTATTTTCTTTATATAAAAAAAAAATTAAAACAAATAAACTATAGAAATATAATTATAATAAGCTATAATACAACAAATAAACAACAATTTAAAATTAATGACGAAAATTAAGCTCGGAGTATGAGATATGGAATAAGTTACTAGATCACGATTAATTATTTATTTGGGAATGAGCAAGGAAGCCGATAAACAATTTTCCAGTTAATTAATTTCCAATTAATAATGACAAATTATACAGGTGGCTTGTCTGCTTTACGTATAATGCTAATGTTTTGATCATTAAATATGACTTTGTTATGTTCTTATTTACATATATGATACATGATTGAACCGCAATTGTAAACAGCTCATCAATAAATAATTTATTAAAGTAGAGTGTAATGTATGCTGCTCGTGCTGTAAAATATTTACACTAAACTTTTCTGGATATTTGACGTATTAAGTACTTCTTTGTATGAATAGGCAAATAAATTAATTCCATACAGTGAGGTAAGCAGTGAAATTACTTTTATTGATTCTGTACCACGTTAAGACAGGGTTCGCAAAATAATGGACATATCTAACTTTGTTCAAAACACTAAAAATGTTAAACAATCTTATGACATATTAGGTCGGTAAGATTTTAAACTTTATGGACCTATGTGCTTGTAAACCAAATGCCCAGCAGTATAACCACATAACGCATTCATCCTGTTTTCAGAAAAATAGTTAATCAACTGTTTTGGAAACGGATGTGGAAAACTGGATAATTGCAAAAAAAAACACCAAAATCAGTTAAGACGCATGACATGCTCTTAGAGGTTAGTCTCGGGAATTAATTTTTCTCAATTTCTCGAGAATTTCAGCCTAATTATATTTTCTTGGTTCCCGGGAAATATTTTATCTATTTCTCGAGAATTCAATAACTTTGGAATTTTTAGCTCAGAACAACATCTTTCCTTTATTCTACCATGCATATTTACTTTTTTTTTTGCAAATGTACCTCAGTTCTGGCTAATTATTTTAAATAAATAAATAGTTCATATTGAGAAGCACCGTCGGATGCTGCAACTTTTATATCGTTTTAAAAATGTTTATTAAATAAAAATGCAACAAGCATTTTCAAATGATTAGTACTTTATTTTCGAGAGTACACCTTCAGAATTAGGCTGGATTCAGTCGACCCAATTTTACAGTACATTTTCCATCGTTTGAGCCTTTATTTCACCAATAGTCAGTTTAGTTGCGTCTTTCAAAGCCTCAATCGTCTCTGGATGATTAGCATAACATTTATCCTTGACGGCTCCTCACAAATAATAATTCAACGGAATCAAATCGCAGCTCCTAGGCGGCCAGGTGACTTTGCCATTTCAGCTGGTAATACGATTTTCGAAGATAGGGCGCAAAACGTCGATTGTAATGTTAGCTATGTGGGCACTGGCGCCGTCCTGTTGAATTCAAATGCCAGCCAAGTAGTACTCTTCAATCTTAGGGAATAAAAATCAGCTAACATGACACGATAATGGTCGCCTTGCTCATTTTCGAAGACAAATAACCCTATGATGCTTTATAACCTTATTCCACACCAAACAGTCATTCATTTTCGGAGTATTGGCTTCGCAATTGTCACGTAATCCACTCGTGCCCCAAATACAGCAATTTTGCTTGATCACATAACCGCCGAGATGAAAATGAGCTTCGTCGGCAAAGATGATTTTTTGGTAAAAAATTCTCATCTTCTTCCAAACGAGAATTGGCCCATACAGCGAAGTGAAAACGCAATGGATGGTCAACTGCCTTCAATCCTTGAACCAATTGCATTTTGCAGGCCTTCATACACAGGCCTTTGTAAAAAATTCCTCGTTAATTCCTATCGCTGATATACAATTCTTGTGAACGATGGCGGGCTGAACCTGTGTATTATCTATTAATATTCCAATGTGGCGCTTCATTTCTACCGAATTTTGTACGCAATTTTCGACAACTGACTCAACTTTGGAAATAAGTTTCACTACTTTCCAACGTTGAACAAGCGTATATCGATTAATTTCTCCGAAAATATACACTTCGTTACAGCAGATTAAATCTACTTTTGAATTCTATCGTCATTTTTTCTATACTGAAAGATAATTTCATTATTAACTAAAATTTTTTTCTATTTGTCTAAAAATGTTCAAATTCATGATTTTTGTTACACGTGAATAAATCCACGCCAGAATTTGAATAAATACACCAAATAATTTCACGAAATTATACTTTTTTTAAATTGTTAAGTTTATTTATTTATCACAATACATTTTTTATTATTTTTATTTGAGTGCTGCCTCCATTTTTTGAAATCACCTCAATTATTATATTGGTCAATGCTCGTATAGCGACTTCAAATAATCCAAGGAAAGTTCGGCCAAAGCAGCCTTGATTGGTTCAATAAGCGACTCCTTATCATTATTCTGCGTATCTCCTTCATAAATCTTGCTAGAAAGCCATCCCCGTACGTTTTCAATAATATTTAAATCAGGAGAGTATGGGGCCATTTAAGTAAATCGACGTTCTTCTTGGAAATCCAGGCTTTTACTATCCTTGCCGTATGGATAGGCGCGTTATCTTGCTGATAAATCCATTTCAGTGGTCCGAACAAATGTTGGAACTTTGGAAATGCTGAATCCAAAATAGACAAATACGAATTTGCTGCCATTTATTGATTTTGCAAAGCTAACTGAATCCCACCATAGTATGAAATAGCACCCCAGACCAAACCTCCCCGCCCCCCTTCCCTGCTGTAATGTCGATGGAGGACTAGCTCTTCTTTGCGTAGGTCATGGAAATAATAGTTATAACAATCGGGTTCGTCCAAATTGAATTTTTTTCATCCGAAAACACGACTTTGTACTGCTGGTTCTATGTCATATGTTCTTTCCCAATTTGCAGCCGATTTTTTTTCGAGCTTGGTTTAATGGCTTGGCTTTTTCTTAATTTTCATCCGTTTTAGATGTTTAGCTTTATCTACCGGTTTTAATTTCGAACAGAACAGTATTTCATATGTTTTCCATAATTTTCAGGATTTTTTAAATAATTTAGCACAACAGTGTGACTTCGGCCCAGTTTTTCGATTATGACTGGCTCGAATGTCTTTGATCGTGGTAAGCAAACATTTTTCACTTTTCAACATCGCTTAAGCTTTTATTTTTAAAAAAACAATTAAGAACACTAAATTATTAATGACAACGCAATTTAAATTATTATTTAATATTTTTTATTTTAATAAAACTAAACAAAAGAATGGAAAATGAGCTGGATTTATTCACGTGTAACAATAAAAATGATTTTTTTTACTATATCTTAAAAAAAAACAAAAAGCAACATTTCCAAAGACAAATAGAAAAAAAAATTCTGGTCATTTGATTAATGTTCAAATTATTTGCCTCTTCATAATAGAAAAAAATAGCGACAGAGCTGGGAAATAACCGCTAGTCCAAAAACGAACCAAAAGTTGTCGCATCCTTTAATTTGACCAAACCAAGCTATCACATTGACGATTGGAGCCGTAATTTTACATAATTTTGTGGCTGGCAATATAACTTTACAATATTTTATTCCTATGGATCTAAATTTCCAATGGTCAATTTTATTACCAAGAATAATTAATTCAGGCACTCCCTGAATTGAACAAACCAAATAAACTAGAATTAAAGTAGCAGCTTCTACTATTGTTTATCATGCGGCAGATGAAAAGTTGATTTTAATTTTTTACTGTTAGATGACTCTCTAAGTAATGTATAATTTTCTTATGGTGTATACTAACTTCGAATGACACGAACTTTAATATTTCCCGAACTTCCTTTCCTTTCTTCATTTTGTTTAATCATTTAAAATGGCTAACATAATTTCAAAGTAAACTGATAAACTTAAACGAAGACGCCATCTCGAACTACTGTTCGTTAGCTCTCTATATTACAGTAAATATTGAAAAAGATCTCGGGAACAATGTATTGTTCAAAATTAATGAAGGAATCACTTTATTTTTATTCTGAAATAATAAATATTTAATTTGTCTCCAGAAAACTCGAGAATTCTCGAGGGGCAAAAATATTTCTCGGTTTCTCGAGAATAAAATAAAATCGAGAAATGCATATCTCATGAGTAATGTTAGAAAGTTGCCATTTAAAACGAAACACCCTGAATAACTTACAAAACATTTAGTTTTTTGAAAAAACCCAGACACCCTAATCTAATTTTGAAGCGGGCAATTTTTGACATTGAAATCATAGGCGTAGGGTTTTCCCTTCAGCTCGAGAGATGGATTTAATACTTTTCAAATGGTACTTGGGGCCGTGTGGTATATCATTTGAAAAGTATTTTAATTCTAGAGTTTAACGAGTCCTCGAACAACGTTTACTTTACTATAAGTTGGGGACTAATAGTTCGAACATTTAGTAGAGCCATTTTCAATTTTTTAATTTCAAAATTTAATCATTTTCTTAGAATAATTCAGTAATCGTTGGCTTTCTTCAAAAACCGCATACTGTTGCACGCAAACTTGAAATATATTTCCAAAATATATATCACATGACCTCGAGTTTACAAATCTACGTATATGATTTTAATGTTATAAATTATCCGCTCCAAAATTACGTTGTGGGTTGAGTTTTTCCAAAAAATTAAATATTTTGGAAGTTTATATACTTAAATGGAACACCCTTTATATAAATCATTTTAACTACCCGTACATTCTACGTAAACTAGAGTGTTGCGAGAAGAACATTCTACGTGAACTAGAGAGTGTTGAGAGAGAATTTCAACACATGAAAAATTCGGTAAAATTTCTCACCTATTTAAACCTACTGTCAACCAACATTACCCATTTAAGGACTTCAGTACAAGATAAAGATCAACAAATAAATATACACGGTGTTCCTCGCTACATATATTTATATGGGATCATTGTTGCAACTGCCGGATTACATCCTTAAAATCAAATTCACCTAGGTTAGAATCACATCCTCGACCATTGCCACGTCATTGTCGGCCCGGAGGATGTTCAGGCATGCAAACATAGCATTAACGATACAGGTATTTAATTAAATTAGTAATCAGTAAACTAGTAGATTAATCAACTACCGTCGCGGATAACAGTCCATTAAAATATCGAAAAGCTATATCAAGTGTTAGCACTGATATAACAGAACGAAAGCTAATAATTTCAGTTTACTCTCGAGTTCATTTTTATTAAAAATCTTGACTTCATTTTTATTAAATATTATTTTCTTAACAAGTAATAATTAGGACTTTAGGAGAATTATGAATAATATTTTTTTTTTCTTAGGTTGACGTGAAGGGCATTAGCAATCTTCCTTTTTTTAATTTAGTAGTATCATAATACTCGTAAATCAATTAAATAAATTTTAAAAATCATATAAATTTGAATAGAGCAAATTAAGAAAATTTATATTTTTAGCATTACTCTGAAATAACCCATACCTTGAAATCATTTCTTTATAAGAAAGTTGTGCTAAATAATTTAATCGCAGTTTATAAGTTGGACTTTGAATTAGAGAGAATCAACTACGAAAGTAAAAATATGAACTTGACTTTGAAATTAATCTTACAACGTACACAATATTTGAGTAATGGCTAATTTTACAGTTTATTTGAAATAGTAATAGATACAAAAGCCAAGTGCCTGAAACGCATGTTAATCGCACACAAGAATTAGATTTCGATTAATTGAAGCTGAGATAACTGGTCAAGCCCATTATCGAGATTATCTCTGTCCTTTTTGGTTACATGTTATATAAACTGTGTAAGCCTTCTTACTAAGCGTTGACGAATAAAGGGAATACACAATGGGGACTCAGACAGAGAATAAAATATCGTACATTTCCAGGAAAATGATTATTTAATTTAAAAAATTCATTACAAAATCCCGGACACTATATTATTCTACAGGATTAGTAATTTAGTTTATCGAAAACAGCAAACTTCGTTAGTGCTATCTATAATTTACAAGCATATTATCGTCTTTTTTAAACTATAAAACTTCTCGCCGATAGTAGAACTATGATGACTAAATATTTACGGGTAATAAACAAAAAAATTAGACTTCAGAATCTAAATAATATTTTTGTATTCAATGATCGTACGCCAGAACTACTTTACTTAAAGATAACAGTAATTATTTGACGTGCGTACAATTTAAATTACGATAAGAATTACGAGTAATTTAATTTAAAACACAACTTCTACGCCATATAGCATATGTTATACGCTCATGACTCATGTGCAACATATTATCAAAATAAAATGCCTAATTTATTTAAATATGTGTTGCAAATACCGTAAATTTAAAATTTATTTAGTTTACACCGCAAATTTTGTTATGGCCTTGACCTGACAAGCCAAGGCACAACGCAATCTTAAACAAAACAATAACAAAACCAAAAATTTTAACACAGTTCAGTAACTTGAGTCACTATCTAGAGAATATCCCATTGATAATAAGGAAATTATTCTTACCTCTTCATCAACACAAATACGTAACATCTTGATATAAATTATTATTTTGTAAAATTCAATGCACCAAAATTAAATTGCTTATAATATTTTTACGAATACACACAAAATTTACAACTTTTCAAGTTGCTTGCTAACAACTAATTAATAAATTGTTTTTTATGTAAAAGAGAGCATGAATTATATTTAAACGACTAACCTTTTTATTTTTGAATCATGATAAGCCGAGCATCTTTGAATGCAAAAAAAAAAAAAACAAATAACAGTACAGAACATTTTTTTATCATCTTCAGAAAAAGAGATCGTCAGTTGTTGACGCATCAGTTCCTCATAATAATAAAATAATTAAAAAAAAACACAGTAGCGCTTAACAAATTTGTTAAAATTTGGTGAACATAAAAACGAGGTGCACACAAATTAATAGTGACTGATAACGATCGTAGAAAAAATAGTAACAACCTGGCCTGAGTTGAGATGTTTTTACATCGCAATTTTTCATACTTATCGAAAGGGTTATATCTCTTTTATAGAAAACATTGTGAATAGTTTTGCATATAAAATGTTTTTTTCTATTGCGATCGCAGAATAAAAAAATTCTTGTTTATCTGTTTTGTTTTTTCTCTTTCGATAAAGTTTAACTTAAAGCTATGCGATAGGCGATATAAACCGAGTAAGAACAACATAATACTTTAATCGAACAAGCACGGCATGATGAAATGAATAACTAAATCGAGAAATAAAAAAATATAAATTAACACTTCAGAAACTTGTCATAACAAAGGTTTAATTTTAATATTTCATTGCTCAATCATTCTAACGAAATGGAATGACTAGCAATGTTTATCCGACAAGAATAATAAAAAAATTAATAAACCTCGTACAAAAGATTACAAAATTTTTTACTCATTTTATCCAGATATGGATATTAAAAACAACCCATCAATTATTCCTCCTGTTGTAAGTGATGAAGATGTATTGATAGCACTAAATTGCGTCGGCGATGAGTGCGGACCGAACAATAGTTATATACCATCATCAATCTTAAAGTATGCAGTCTTACTTGTACACCAATTATGAAATCTTTCCAATCATTCATTAAGCACCGGTGCTTTTCCCGATTAACAGAAATTGCCGAAAATTACACCTACTTTTAAATCGGGTGAAAGAGCCAAGATCTCTTGGTACAGAGCGACCTCAACAACTTCATCTATCTCTAAATTGTTCGAGTTAGTTGTCTGTCACACCTTCAATGTCATTTATCGAATGCACAACACAGGTTTATACCAGGGAGATCTACTATAGGGTTTTCCAATAAGAATGATATGATTTTTAAGTGACGTTTCGGCCATTTGTAATATGTCATGATCGGTCATTTTTTGTTTCATTGTATTCAGTAATGTTTACAATTTCATCATGGTGAGATATACGCAACAACAACTTTTACAAATTATTCAGTTTTATTATCAAAATAATCGTTCTCCAATTGCAACTTTTCGTGCGCTTTTGCCATTTTATAGTCGTAATAATCGTCCAAGTGTGCTCGCTATTCGTCGAATTGTTGAAAATTTTGAGCGTACATTTTCTTTACATAATGGTGAAGTGCCTAAGACAAAGATTCGCTCGAAGTAATGCAAATATTGCTGCCGTTCAGGCAAGTGTTGCTAAAGACCGCAATTTGTCTACTCCAAGACGCTCTCAAGAATTGGGACTGTCTCAAACCACAACCTGGCGTATTTTGAGAAAGGATTTCGGTTTGCATCCGTATAAAATTGTTCTCACTCAAAAACTGAAGCCATTGGACCACCGTAAAAGTCGTGAATTTGCTCATTTTGCCTTGGAACAACTTGAAAACGAAAACGATTTTTTTAAGAAAATCATCTTCTCCGATGAGGCTCACTTTCATCTGAGTGGTGCGGGAAATAAACAAAACTGTCGATTCTGGTACGAAAAAAATCCACAATTAATCCATGAAAAACCATTACATTCACCTAAATTGACAGTTTGGTGTGGTTTTTGGTCTGGTGAAATCATCGGTCCGTATTTTTTTCGAAATGAAGCTGGTAACACCGTTACTGTCAATGGAGATCGGTATAGATCGATGATAACCAACTTTTAATGGCCGAATTGGAAGAACTTGATCTTGACAACATTTGGTTCCAACAAGACGGGGCTACGTGCCACACAGCAAGTGTAACAATTGAATTATTGCGAGAAAAGTTTGGAGATTCGATTATTTCAAGAAATTGTGATATTTAATGGCCTTCAAGAAGTTGTGATTTAACACCATTAGCCTATTTCTTATGGGGTTATTTGAAGTCATTGGTCTTTAGCAATAAACCAAACTCTCTTCAAGCTTTACAAGTCAATATTGAACGTACTATTCATGACATACGACTTGATTTAGTGGGAAAAGTGCTCGAAAATTGGGTTCATCGAATTCGTTCCTGCAGAAGAAGTCGTGGAGGCCATTTGAATGACGTTTTATTCAGAACTTAATTGTATCGATTGTACTTGACATTAAATAAAAAACAATTCAATTTCCTTAACAATTAGTGTTTTTTTTTTTAAAGAAATCATATCACTCTTATTGGAAAACCCTATAGTACTAATGAATGTACAAAGTACGTAGAATTCATTAATAAAGTGATCAAGGAAATTTAAAACAATCGTCAACTAGACGTAGTCTATACAGACTTCAGTAAAGCGTTTGATTCAATTTGTCATCAAAAGGTGCTTGAAAATATTTGTACATTTAGGGTCTCGGTTAAATCGGTCTCGTTGAGCGGTTTGTAGCGGCTCAAAAATCATTTTCATTTCGTGGCACTCCTCGTAGCAAAAATATTTATACACCACGCCGCTTAATTACAAGGGTAGCTCGCTCGTTTTTCTGAATAGAGCTATTTCGCCACGTACAAATTAATCTGCGAACCTCGATATTTATCGACTATCGATAAATATCGAGAATTCAAGCAAGACGTGAGAAAGAAAGAAACGAAAAAAAGATTCAATTGCGGTTTTAGAAGTTCAAGAGACACAGTCTCATACTCAGACGAGTGAAATATTAAGTGAGAACCCAAAGTGCCAAACAATCGATTACACACCAACCAATTTTGTGAACTAGTTTTAATAAATAATTAATTTATAATAATAAAATATAGTGAGTATTAATCATTTTATAAAATAAAACCCGGTAACACCATTATAACTGGTGACCTCGACGTGACGAACAGCCGGCGGCATGGTTCATCTTCGTCGAACATCATCGAATTATTGACGACGATGAACGGTTCGCGACTTCGCGTACACACTCGGCGCGATACCACAAGAAACGATTTAATTTACGAAATATAGCCTTATGTAATGTGCGTTGACCAACCGCTGCACTATTAGCGAGGAGCAACGACTTGACGAGTTGCTATCCAGTTTCCAACGAATGGGAGACCTCAGACCGTCCCATTTTTATCGCTTGCTTGAACAAAAAGCAGGTGATTCGAAATTAGTAAATAACGATTTACTCAAAAATCTCTGGCTAAACCAGACCCCTCTGGCCAGACGACTTACCAGTGATAATGGCACGGGATATCAAAAATAACATCGAGGAAATCCTACCGGCCTCCGACAATATCTGAATATCTGAAAACCAATTGCTGCTGTCAACCAGCCATCCACAGCAAAGCAAATGCTGACGGTGAATCAGCCCTTGCTTCAATGCAGAGAACTCGACAAGACGCAACCACAATTGGCCGAACTACAGCGAATGGTGCACGTGGAAGATCGTCAAACAATAGACAGAATTTCAATTACCGACACAGGTTAAGATCGAGATCGTCATCTCGATCCGGACTCTACTATTACCACCGTCGTTTCGGCTCATGCACATGCAACTGAAATAAGCAGCGCAGATTCCGACTGGTAGCTCATCGAGTAACTACTTCCAAACATTTCAAGTCTTCGGAAAACCGCTAAATCCTACTGTGTCCTAGATCACGAAAATAACTTGCAATTTCTGATCAATTCGGGGGCTGAAGTATCTGTGATACCCGTAAACAAGTTTCTGGACATGTTAATGACACCGTTTGCATTCTTACTGCAGCAACTACACTCACTATGAACACAATCATCGCCCTAGTTGATACGCCATCGACAAAACATTTCACCGTCAACAACGATTACGGCGCTCTTTTGAAGAAATACCCGTCAGCTCACTGAGGCTCCGAATTACAATCTCCCAGTAAAGTATATCGTAGTCCACTACGTCGTCACGCAAGGTAGGTTACCTTGTGCTAAACCGCGACAACTCGACGCAACGAAACTAAAAGCTGCAAAAACTGAATTTCAGCTTATGACAGACATCGGATTTTTTCTCCCCTCAATGCCGCCCATTACAGTTTAAACACTGTCACTATCCCAGATAGATATTATATCGCCCAAATACACAGTTCCTCATTGAAACTCGCCGGCGCCACAATTTTCTCGAAAATAGATTTGGTTAGGGCATATCATCAAATTCCCATGGCTTTCGAGGATATTCACAAAACAGCGATGACTACTCCATTTGGACTTTTTGAGTTCACCCGAATGCCCTATGGCCTTCGTAACTCAGCCCAGACACTTCAGCGATTCCTTAACGAAGTGTTAAAAAGAGTGGACTTCGTCTACTCTTATATCGGCGATATCCTCGTTGCGAGCCGCTCCGAGATGGAGCACAGGGAACATCTCGAGTCAGTTTTTAAACGTCTCTCCGCATATGGAATTAATATCAAAACCTCAAAATGTATTTTCATGTATTTTAAAGTCACTCCACTTCTTGAGCCACACAATTTCGAAAGATGGCATCCTCCCGTCGAAAGACATGGTTGATAAACTTAAACATTATGGAAAAAACTTAGACAAATTCCTCTTAGCAGAGGCATCATAAGACCAGCAGCTCACGCCATTGAAGTTCCAAAATCTACATTATTCCGAATTTTTTCAAAAAATGAAAATCCATAAAAGAATTTCAGGTATCATCAAACTGTTAAAACCTGGACAGCTAACCACTACTCCATTATGTGGAAGACCGATGGAACATAATAAAATGGGCGGAAATAAATGCTGCAACGACAAATCTTGTTAAAATACATCTAAACTTAGAAACATATTGCTGGATGGGAATTGCCTAACTTCAATGAAAGCAAAGGGTCGCGCACGAAAACGATACCTCCCAAAACAATCACACAACGACTACGTGGTGCCAACACCATTACCGAATCTTGATTAGGCTGCTTGCTTATATTTAATTTCATCTAAATTATTTTATGGTATAATATCAACAGGTGTATGTTTTTAATTTGCCCTGTGCTAACCGACTTATTCTTATAAACATGTCCTAATGTTGTGTAAAGATGGTGTGTGGATGGAATAAACATCATCCGGAACACAAGTTTAGGCTTGGCTACCAATACGCCAATCAATCAATAGGAGAACACAACCTTTTCCACTCGTTAGTCCACAACATCGAGTATTTAGCAAATTCTTGCTGTTTTGCTTTATTTTTGGTTTAAATGTTTTTAAAGTTTTCTTTGTTTAATATCCTAGTTGACACGTCGCAGTGATGATATTTGCACTGGAACGTTTACAATATTGAACGCTTATCTCTTGCTAAAGTGGTTCTATAAGAGACACAATTCGTATTGTTGTCATATTCTTACCTTTTATGTTTACTTCGCCAACTACTAAGTATAATAAAGATAAGATTACTAGAGTGAGATTTCGAGGAAGTTGGTTTTTTAGGTGTGTTAGTTTTTGTTGTTTTTAAGATTTTTAAGGTGAAATGTTTTTGAAGTTATCGCAAGCTTTCCACTCCATTATATCGAAATTAAGGGTCGCAAAATTAGGAGGAAATCCTACTTTTTTATGGCCAAATTCTGTTTTAAACTTATGTGCCATGCTTGACGGGTTGGTCATATAAAAAAATTGGGTTCTAGTGATAAAATACTTTCAAATAATTTTTATGAATGAAACAACTTTTCATGATTATCAGTATTAGTGAGTGGCCTCTTTTTAAAAAGGCCTTTTCTTTGATTACATATTTTGAAGGTGGTATATTCTAATGAATTTCAGATATTGTTGATTTTGATGATTATTTAGTACTCACGTATCTGTTTTAACATCCAGATATATTTGGTAAAAGAACCACTCACCTGAAAATGATAAAAACCAGTTATTAATTTTTAGAAAATAGTTCATTATAATAAAATAATATGAAAGTGATTCATTCACCAAGCACCAAAAAATTCGGTAAGTAGTATAACTAAAATTAAACATGCGCCTATTTTACCGTACCTACAAGCTGAGTAGCTCTGTGTACGATTCAGAGCAAAGCTTATATTTCAAAAGCAATTAACAGGCAATATCGAATGATATATGGTTGTTTTATAGAAGTTCCACATTATTCGTGTAGGAACCTAGGTACCCCGTATATTTCGAGAGTTCAATCTGGATTGAATTATGGAGGAGGGGCGCGTGGCAGGGAGACAATGCAACAAAAACTTTACCAACAACGGCAACCGTTAGATAACCGTTGATTGGGTTAGTACGAATTTGAATCAACGGAATGTAATGATTGAAATGGAATGGAAGAAAACGAAATCACTCCTCCCCCCTGCATGCCAGTATGCCTCATCTAGCAGCAGTATGCTCGTTCCAACAACCCTAGGGGACCTGGCTAGAATTCAATGTTCCAATCATCCGGAAAACATCGGTCTTCTTTATCAGGTTGACAATCTGAACATATAAAAATACATGTCGTCTATTTTCGGTAGAAAAAAATTTCAATTAATTTTCACAAATTAAGCACGCTTCGTTTGCGAATTCGATCCGAAATCAACCTCGCGTTAACTCGACTAGATTCATCAAATTTGTATAATTCAGTTATCTCTATCCTATCTAATATTTATTCAAAAAAGAATTTATAAAACATCCACATTATTATTTCGTTCACACTATGACTATTAAATAGAAGCGTTTGAGTTTTTTTGTACGGAAAACACGATTGGAAATTTTTTATTTTGGATGATCACAAATTCTCAACCCGGTCCATTCGATGCCAATATGACGTGTCAATGTATACGTTAAAACAGATAACTCCATTTTAAACCAAAGTTAACTCGATCCGGATTGAATCTCTAATAAATACGTAGTGATTGTCGTGATTTAAGAATTACGTTAAACCTCCTATCTTCTTTAAATAAATCCGTTACACAAAAACAGAGATTTAATAAAACGTGGCTTTGAATTTCAAAAGGAAACATTAATCGGGAGCACCAATCCACAGTTAGACTCAAGTTAACGCACGACGGCAAGTTTAACTATATTTAATTATTGAAAAATATTATAAATTTATTTTTTTATTTTACTGCAGCCGCTTGAAGGGATTAGCCCGAGCAACCAGTTTTACACCGAGTAATGTATACCAAGTGAGGTTGCACAGCATTAAAAGATCCGATGTGCATAGAGTATTAAATTATATTTTAATCCGCACACTTTTTATACAATGACATTCATTTCAGGGTAAAATTAGAAGAAATGCGGATATCCGGTGTTAGCACAATTCATAAATAAAAACGCGGTGTACAGAGTAATTTTACTCAGGTTTAATAAAAAAAACATGGAGCAGTTTATGACAGCGCGCTGCTTGCTCGGGTTGAATTAAAAAGTAGACCCTTAGACTACTTGGGGGTAGGGGATGGTCTCGTTTCCTTCCTTCCAAATAACAACTTATTTTTATATAATATTCCTATGCGGTCTTCCAAGTTTATATTAACGTGAACAATGGTTTCGAAGCACTCGAGCCGCTCGAAAATTTTTTGTTTCTTTGTACAATGCTCACGCATTCTTCAAGGCACTACTACACAATATTTTGCATCATTAGATACTAGATAGCAAAAATGTTTTTATCACGTGAACTTATTTTTTCCACAAAAGTTATATAAATAAGAATTATGAATTTGATTAAATAATGTTTATAGTCTATTAATATACTTGGATTCTAAAATTTAATGTTTGTTTGTTGTACGGTATGGTACAAAATATAATAGCTTTAAGAATAAACATAAAATACATGGATAAGTTCAAAGTTTTATTAATAAATAAATCGAACTCACGACGTTGTAGATTTTATAATAAGAACCATTTGAAAATTCCGTACCATTATATTTTTAAAGATTAATAAACGAATTCTGTCAAATAAGGACGAAAGGACTAAAACCACAATATTAATTCGGTGGTTGACTTGTGGAAACTAGATTCGCCTCCTTCATTAAATCAATAAATAATATTTCTAGCGGCAATATATTTGTTAATTGTAGTAACACATAAGATGTAATTTCTGATAATTTCAAAAATATTTGCGTGGCGTGAAAAAATTACATAAAACCGTTCCTGTAGATTAGTTTTGCCGCTTGACCCAAAACAGTAAAATACATTTTCGTAGTGACAAATTGCAGCAAAATCAAAAACGACAATCATCATTTCTCGAATTTCACTCAAATAAATTATAGCGGAAAATCTACAAAAAAATATAAGTAAATTTAACTTAAAATCTCTGTTGAAATTGAGCCTAAGTAGCGCAAAGTGAACTTCACAAATTTTGTGCTTTGTTGATTGAACTTATTGGTTCAAATAAAATGAAAATATAAAACAAGTAAAATTACAATATGCGTGTTGTGTACATTGTTGAATTGACTTTAATTTAGGTAAAATTTACATTTTGCTTAAAAGAAAGAATGTAAACAAAATATTTTGCAAATCTTAGGAATATGCTAATTTTACTTATAGGAAAAGAAAATTAACATAGACACGACGAAATCTTGGTCCTTTTGGATGATAACCAAATATTTGTTATCATATTCGAGATGAAGTTATCAGTCCCACCTTTTCCAAACAGTAAAAATTTTGAATCTTTTTAATTAAAAGATTCGATTTCCTCATCAATTATGTTTATGTAGTTATCAAACTACAAAACTAATGTTTCACACTTCATGTTTTTAATTTTTTTTTTTTTTAACAACTTTATTGATGGCTACTACAATCTTAAACATTATTAATTCATTAGTAAGGTTGACATTAGTACTTATGAGATAAGCATAAACTTGTGTGGGTCTGCTGAACCAGTGCTGGACCAGTTCCCTTGGTTTATAATTTTCATACGGTTAGCTCATGTGGTTTGATTCGTTTGAGCCGCCTGACTTCGTTTGTACTGTCCAGTAGTTGTACGGCCTCAAGATTGGTGTGGGTAAGAAGTCTCGTCTCATGTTTTATGGCACATTCGCGGATAACGTCGTCTATCAATTGTATTTCTAAATCATTGTGGATTTCCTTGTTAGTCACAAATCGGTAGGCGTTGGTGACCATTCGAAGAAATTTATTTTGGCTTCGTTGTATAATGTCTCTATTGGATTTATGTGTACAACCCCATAGCTGCGCACCATACATCCATATCGGTTTGAAGATAGTCTGGTATACCAGTCTTTTGCAATACAGGTTTATTTTGAAATGATGTCCAATTAACCAGTACATTTGACGTTGTTTCAATCGTATCTGTTCAGCTTTTTGTCTCACGTGATGTTTCCAGTTGAGCCTGGAATCTAAATGTAGACCAAGGTATTTTGCCGATTCAGTCTGCGGCACTTGCACTCCATTGAGGTGTATATGAAGTGTTATTTTTATGCCGGAGCGTAAATGTCACATATGTTGATTTGAGCTCATTCAGTGCGATTTTCCAGTCAATTGTCCATTTAGTAACGTTGTCCATTGCTCGTTGAAGATTTTCCACTGCTCTTGGTTGAGATTCGTCTACTGACATAATTACAGTGTCGTCAGCGAACGTGCCGATGAATGTTTTATTCGTTGTAGGTATGTCCGCAGTATAAAGAAGGTAGAGGAGGGGACCCAATACGCTTCCCTGCGGAACTCCCGCAATCGCTGGATAAAAGTCAGAACATGTTTCTTCATGAATGATTCTGAATTGGCGATCAGAGAGGTATGATTCAAGCAGCTGGCAATAGTTTTGTGGTAGAATTTTGCTCATTTTGAATGTCAATCCCTCATGCCAAACCCTATCGAAGGCCTGGGATACATCCAGAAATACGGCGGGGCAATATTTCTTTTCTTCTAACGCTTGCTCTATTACCGCAGTTATTCGATGGACTTGATCTATGGTGGAGTGGTTATTCCTGAATCCAAATTGGAAATCAGGAACGTTTACCATTGGCTTTAGATGTTTTAGTAGCAGTTTCTCGAACAGCTTTGATAAGGTCGGAAGCAGTGAGATTGGTCTGTATGATGTTACTTCTTCATCTGGTTTACCTGGTTTCTTTAGCATAATTATTTGGGCCATTTTGAAGCATTTGGGTACATACTTCAATCTCATACAGGCATTAAATAAGTATGTGATCAAGATGATTGCTTTACGTGGAAGTTCTTTGAATAGACCCGGTGATATTTCATCAATTCCTGGTGCTTTTTATGATTAAGATTTTTGTCGATTTCTTTAGCAATTTCCATTGGCGTGACCCTTTTAAAGTCCTGATTTGGTTGATAAACAGGTGTTGAGCAAAGAGTTCCGCTTTTTCTTTGTCTTGTCGAACCCAATTGCCTTGAGCATTCCTTAGAGGTGGTACTCGAACTACAGGTCGTTTAAATCTTTTGGTTGCTTTCCATAACGAGTAGTCTTTATCCATTTCTGGACCTAGCCCGCTTAAGTAGTTATCGAGGCAATTCTGTTTGAAATTTTTGATTAGTCTATTGACTTTGTTACTTATTCGATTAAAAGTTGTCTTGTCAGCGGGATTTCTGGTGAGGTGCCATATTCTCCTCGCCCTTCTTCTTGCCTTGATTTGTTCCCTGATTTCAGCCGGGTATTTGACTTCAATCTCCGCTTTGTCCTTTGATTCAGGAGTAGTTAGTCTGGCAGCCCATTCGAGTGTATTCAATAAAATTGTTTGTTTGTTGTTCCAATTCTTCATTGCTTTTAATACTAACATGTTTTTAAATGAAGTAAACATCTATTGACCTAGAGAATTATATTAAAAAATGCAATAATAATTGTTGAACATTGACAATGTAAATTTAACACACCAATTTGCAACCTTTCTTGGCAAAGTGTAAATTTTTATTAAAAACTTTATTTTACATTGTCTAAGTAAATTTTACTTGTTAGAATAGAATATAAAGAAGATTTTATGATTTGCGCGTATGATAAAGTTCTTTTAAGTATTCACTACTGTGGGCAGAAAGTAGTAAGACTTTTTGATTTAAATTTCGCGCGGAAAACCATTTTTTTTTCTATGTTGGTATGACTGTCAGTGACATCTGTGCCAAATGTCACATCAAAATAATCATTAGTGTTTAGTATACGCTTGTCTTTCTGAAGTACAAAAAATGCATTCGGCGATTTTACAATGAGTGAAATTATTCAACAAAGAAGTTCCATTAAATTTTGTGTGCGGAATTTTGTGGTGCCGAAACATTCAGAATGTTGCAAAAGGCCTTCGGGGATAATTGTATGTCGCGAGCAAGTGTTTTTGATTGGTACAAATTGTTCAAAGAGGGGCGAGAACGTGTTGACGATGAACCACGTCTAGGACGGCCATATACATCAACTGATGATCAACACGTTAATAAAATCAAGGAATTCGTGCTCGAGAATCGACGATTAACAGTCAGAGACCTTACTGGCATCGTTGAAATATCGGAAGGATCAGTGAAAACCATTTTTAAAGGTCATTTGGGCCTAAGAAAAGTGAAAGCACGATTGGTTGACGTTTGTGAAACAATGCTTTCCGACTACCAGGATGTCATGAAACGTATTATAACTGGCGATGAGTCTTGGATCTACTCGTATGCTTACGACCCGGAAACAGACGATCAATCGGCCGAATTTCGTGCCAAAGGTGAGCCGAAGCCGAAAAAACCACGTCAAAGCAAATCAAAAATCAAGGTGATGTTAACAGTTTTCTTCGAATATCGAGGTGTGGTGCACTCCGAATTCCTTCCGATCGGTCAAACTGTCAACAAGGAATACTATTTGAGTGTTATGCGTCGTTTGCGCGAAGCTATTCGTAAAAAGAGGCCGGAATTATGGGTCGACAACTCTTGGTTTTTGTACCACGATAATGCACCTTCTCATACTGCATTGGTTTTACGTGATTTTTTCGCCAAAAATTCCACCCATATCGTTTCGCAACCACCGTATTCGCCCGATTTAGCTCCGTGTGACTTCTGGGTGTTCAGCAAACTCAAACGACCGCTCTTAGGAAACCGTTTTGAGTCAATTGAAGACATTAAACGTGGATCGCTACGCGCATTGGAGGCTATTCCGAAAATTGACTTTAACAACTGTTTTGAGGATTGGAAAAAACGTTGGCACAAGTGTATTGAGGCCGGGGGGATTACTTTGAGGGGGACGAAATAGATTTGGAAAAATTAATAATTTTAAAATTATGAACAAAGTCTTACTATTTTTTGCCCACAGTATTAAAAGGTTTTATTTTGTTTTATTTCGACAAATCGTTTTTACATTTCAAAAATTGTTATTAGGCTAAGTAAGGAGAACTTTTTAAATTTTTACTTAGCATGGGTAAATAATGTAAAATATTATATTAGTTATACTATTTTAAATTTACTTAACAGATTAAGCAAAAATCGCATCGATTATTTTTTTCAGTGTATGTGAAAATAAAAAGCCTTGTTTCGTAGGCTTTCGGTAACGCTATAAAATGCACACCAAAATTTGAGACTGCTGAAATTGTTAAAGTTAAATAATTTTGCAGTTATTCGGTTACTTGAAAGAAATTCATAAATTTGGTGAAACAATAAAATACAATGAGTAACATTGTTAAGGAGTATAGTGACGTAAAGGCAACCACAAACACGTAAATGTTCATTCAATTTCAATTTCAGTATTTATACTAAGCAGGATTTAAAAAAGTTTACGACTCAAACCCCCTCTAACCTTCGACAAAATAAAAACATCAGTTGTTAATGTCACCTTTTGACGTTAAATTTTAATGACATTTTGTTTTAACAGACTTAATGTGAACGTCATTAATGTACTTTGTTAATAACTAATATAAAAATATTAAAATAATTTGTTCACTGTATTACATATTTATTTTTAGACTAACTAAATGGATACAACACGGGACAAACTTTTTGGAGGACCGCTCATCGAGGCTCGGACAACCGGTACATGTAGTTCCAAAATCTAAATGCTTTAAAAATTCATGTTGGATGAAGCACTAACTTCAATATAGTATTATAAGAAAAGTTACCAAGTGGCTGATAACATTCGGAGGAAAACACGAACCGCACACATCGTTATAAATATTAAATCAGCAATGCGCTATAAACAGGTTTTTTGCGTCGGTATGTGACAATGGATGAAAGATGGATTCATCACTACACTCCGGCATCAAAACGTCAGTCAGTAAGCGACCAAAATCGCAAATATCGGCCGGTAAGGTTTTTATTCATCGGCTATTTTGAGAAAGAAAAGACCATCATCAGGGAATAGTACAGGATGGGCTAAAAGTCACCATGGGGTTTAAAAATTTAATAACTTTTTCGTTTATATAGTATATATTTTTTCAGATTATATAAATAACACCTGGAGAATAAATAATGAAGAGATTCACAACTGAACAAAGTTTAACCAGAATAATAGCATTTTATTATTTAAATCAGCGATCAATAACGCAAAGAGCATATCGTCGCCTTTTTAATGTCAGAATTTCGCCCTCTGAAGCATTGATTCGTTGCTTAGTTGATCGTCACCACCAACATAGCACCGTAAGAGATTTGCCTCGAACCGGTAGACCACGTTTAATTCGCACTGTGTAGAGCAAAGTGTTAACGAAACACCAGACATATCTACCAGAAGGCGTTCTGCTCAGCTAGGAATGTCTCGTACGTCACTACGGCGCATGTTAAAAAATAATTTACTGTTATTCCCACATAAGGTGCAATTGGTGCAAGAATTAAAACCGAGAGATCATCGGTAACATCTAAATTTTGCAGTTAAATTTCAACAGTTGGGCAGAAATAAAATCAAATTTATTTAAATCTGATTATGAGTCATGAAGCTCATTTTCATTTGAATGGCTTTGTTGCTGAAAATCCAAGAGCCATTCATCAACGCCAATTGCACCCCATTAAGTGTACAGTATGGTGTGGCATTACATCTGAAAATATCATTGGGCCTTACTTCTTCAAAAATGAAGATGGAAGTGCTGTAACCGAAAATGCTCTAAAACGAGCCCATCATTGCGAAGCTGAAAACGGGGGTAAGTGACATTATTTTCCATACTTAGTGTAAAAAAAATTTCCATTTTGTATATTTTATAATCGGAAAATAAAAAAAATATATAAACGAAAAAGTTGTACATGGCGTTATTGGTGTGCTTGAAGGAAGAAATGCACTGTGTCACAAATACTTGCCTATAGTAAAATTACACGAACTGAAAGGACATCGAAATGGTAGAGTAGCGGAATAAATGTATCACTCTTGAAGGAAACTATGCTTGTTTTTTGTAGTCCGCCTCGTGACTTATTGAGTGACGTAGTAAGCTCTATTGTAATTTTAAAAAAAATATCAAAATCAATTTAAAAAAAAATTATTTTATGATGAATAATAAGGGGTGTTGAATTTTTTTTAGGCTCAAAAAATATTTATTGTGGGGTGACAACCCGAAAGTTTCTTGACAATTGAAAAGTCAAAACTATGCCATTTTTAGTCATGTGTTCTATTTACAACACAACAATGCGTTTTGATTATCCACTATTACGAAACGAAAGCGGTCGTTCTGTAAAAAAACATTTCGTAAATTAAGTTTTTGTAATGAAATCGCAAAATTGTCGATATGAACACCATTGTCCAGTTCGTAGTCGAGAAATAGTAACAGCTGTAAGTGAAAATGTTCGTGAAGCATCACTTTGAGGCGTCATTCACAACAATTAAACGTGTCGTTAACCACTTTACATCGAATTTTACAAGTTGATTTACGCATGTATCCTTACAAAATTCAAAAACTCAACAATTGAAGCCATCTGACCATCAGAAACGCCGTTGTTTTGGTGATTGGAAGCTCGAGCAAAATGAGCGTTTTCATCAAAAATCATCTTTTCAGATGACGCTCATTTTCACCTCAACGGATAAGTTAATAAACTGTCGCATTTGGGGAACTGAAAATCCTCAATGTTATTCACGAACAACCAATTCATCCACAAAAACGTTACTGTTTGGTGTAGATTGTGCTGGCGGCATCATTGGACCTTATTTTTCGAAAATGAACGTGAAGAAGCAGTAACAGCGAATAGTGAGCGCTATCGTGTATGTTAACTGGATTTTTGTAGCCAAAGTTTGATGAAATTGAGTTAGATGATCTTTGATATCACCGTAAGACGGAGCCACATGTCACACAAATCGTAAAACACTCGACGTATTGGCAACCAAGTTCAATGATCGAATAATTTCAAGAAATTCTGATGTTGATTGGCCACCAAGATCATGCGATTTGACACCGTTAGATCATTTGACTTAGTGTTTTTTGAAAAGTAAAGTGTATAACAATGATTCACAAACAATTTAAGATCTTAAGAACAACATTAGAGCTGAAATTTAGGACAATGGCCTCATCACTGCTTTGATGAAATGTAACCAAAAATTTTGACGTTCGAACGATTTTGTATTCCATACATAAATGGCATAGAAACGAACGAGGTCGATCCAAAAAAATTAACAGGTGGAACAATCTTTATAAAAAAATTGTTCCACTCGTGCGACCAAAAGCAGCTCTTTCAGGCGATGATTCATGTAGAAATTTGTCTGACAGACATAAATAATAATCGCTCTGATTGGTTAATATTTTTTTGTCTTATACGTTAAGAACGAAATTCACACTTAAGTGATACATTTGTACAATTTTGTCGTATGAATACTTTTAGACATTTTATAAAGCCTAGCCTGAAAAGTGTTTTGCTTTTGTTCTTTTTGAAATTGTATATACTTTTTTTTAATGTTTTTATTTTTATTTTATTATCCCTGCATTCTGTTCTGGAGCCAAGGCTCTCCCAACTCTTTCGCGGTTTGGTTTTTCCGTCCTTACTTTTACGCCAGTGTCAGCCAATTCGGACATACGGTTGTTCGATTTTATCACCATCTGCACTCCTGGAGTTTTGCACTCCAACAGGGGGTCACAGTTGTGTTCCAATTCATCACAGATCGTAATCTGTTAATGAAAATTCCCTTTTGCATCCTGCCCCTATCGGGATTCGAACCCGATACCTCGCGATCCAAATGCCAAAGTTTTAACCACTTTGCCGTTTGGTCGGTAATTGTTATATTTGAAGGTATAATTGTAATACTTTGTAACATGCTTAAACTTAAAAAGCTTTTTTACAGCAATGCCTAAGAGTAAAAGATTATCTGAAGGAGAGCAATATCCCAATTTTCCAATTTATAAGGAGGAGCAATATTCCAATAGAGAAACCACCAGATTAAAAAATTGAAGAATATGGCATAAAAGTACCAATAAAAGGACAGAGCCAAATCGCAGCTCGCCAGAAAGGCCGAGTTCGTAAAGAAGCTACACGAAATCGACTAGCATGCAGGAAAATGAAGGAAAAATTGGATCTTTCCGTGGCGGCCCCACACATTGCACGCATTTTAAACCGTTCGCCCAACATTAAATGGACAAAACTACAAAGCAAACTACATTTAACCGCCAGGAACAAGAGTCTTAAAGTTGTCTCAGTTTTAAATATAATTACATTTCGTGGACAACAGATTGGGATAGAATAATATTCTCAGACGAAAAAACATTTAATCTAGATGGTCCCGACTGCTACAGTTGCTACTGACATAATTTGAAGGAACACGACATACGACGTCGTTAGCTCGAAGCGAACTTTTGGTGGCGGAAGTGTTATGATTTGGGGAGTATTTTCCAATCAAGGGAAGTTTCCCATCTGCTTTATCACGACTCCTCGAATGAACACCAGTAAGTACATTGAACTCTTAGAAGACGCTTTATTAAATTATTTGCATGATAATGCAGAAGAAAATTATATTTTTCAACAAGACAATGTTTCGATTCATGTTTCGAAGGAGATCAAACAGTCGTTTCTCGAGAAAAACATTAATCTTATTGAATGGACAGCTTGTAATCCTGCAATCCCATCAAAAACTTTTGGGGATGCCGGCTAGAAAAAGGTATAGAAATGGACGACAATATAATTCAGTAATTGAATTAAAAAGTGTCATCATTGAATGTTGGAGCAAAATTGGTCCGGAAACTCTGAAAACTTGACGAAATCAATACCTAATCGAATTTTTGAAGTAATTCACAACGGAAGGGGCCACACCAAATTAATAAACAATTTATGCAAATTAATAAACGATTATTTTTCGTAATTTTGCTTATTATTTTTGTATTGTCACAAGTGCGATACGTAGGTCTATCTAAATTTTCAATATGAGTTATGTAAACCTTAAATATTCACTAATATGATCTTACAACAGATTTAGGATTATATGCACAATTTAAACTATCTGAAAAAGATCAAAATGATTTGCTTCTAGAAGTGCGGATATTGAAATAACATAGGGTGCTTAAATGAATGTCTATCACTGTATAATTAGGGTCATAATTACAGCTTATCTTTGTTGCGGAAACAGAATTAGAGCCATCTCAATTTCAGCTCATTGTAACATTGAGAGTAATGAAATTGTCTTATTCAAATCAGAACCCGAACCAGAGGCTCCATTGAGTTTTGACAGGAGCAAAATCTTTTAAAAAATCGTTTGAAATCAAGCAAGGCGTACTTAGCGTAGGAAGTAAGAAAGACATTATCGCTGAACCGAGCCTAAGATTGAGCAATGACGATGGTCTATGGTCTCCTTGATCACATCTATTAGGGGTGGCGTAAGTTATCTTATGCAAGGAATGCCATAATGAAATTGACGATTGCGTTCGCAGGTGGTTGTAAGAGTTCAGCACTTGATCTCTAACGGTATACGGTGGCAGTTACCTTATCTGCCTAGGTAGGTTCAATTTCATTCAATTTGCTAAGACAATAAATCACTTGATTATACATCAAATTTTAAACAGTTTTTAGAAGGTGACACTCTGCAACGAAAGTGGGATTAGACACACGAGCTTTGTGTTTCTTTGCATAATTTAGGTTTATTATTTTGTTTATAATTTTATTTATTTTATCACTTTTTATGCTTTCATTTTACCAGAATTGATAAAAAAGCAAAATAAAATTGTGCATTTGGTTCCTCGCGATTCGGGTTTTCCTACACATAGGCATTTTGCATAAGCATTGAGACCATCACTGGTGGCGTGGTATCTTTTGATGATGTCCATGCTTGATGTTAAACTTTAACTAAGGTTGTTTGATTAACCTGTAACACAATAAATCAGCTTCGTTCGAATGAAAGGAGTTGCTTTCTGAATATCATGTATAGAATACAGGAATTTTCCACAAAAATATGCGTGCTTTTATATTTAATTTCATTTCATTTTATTCCTCATCATAAGTTTATAAGCTATCCTCGTCATATAAAAGTACAGCTCAGACAAACTTATGACAGTAACAATATCTCTTAAGTCGATTTAACGGGATTGTTTTTACATTCTTATATCTATACCAGTTGACAATACTATTGCTACCCCGGAGGATGAGTTTACAGCACTGGGAACGAGGAATACGAAAAATAACGTTTCTCTTGTGGCTGGCTGTGTTTCAATATAACAGCAGGAATATCACTTTTTTTCTAAATTTTCTAAGTTCCACGGACCATGAAATTCTTAATTACGAATCTAACCCTACGTTTGCCACTTCCGCTCGTCGCGAAGTGATTGATATAAATTTATGTTCTTGGATTTATGTAGGATTATTAATGGTATACTGATCACAGGTGTATCTCTTTCAATCTTAATTGTAAAAGATCGTCGCTAAAACCCTATCGCAATAGAAAGCTAGAAAGATTTCTGCTCCGTCAGAAATCTGAACCGTTCAAAATCCGAACCGCGGAGAAAACCTCGCTGTCGAATGCAATTTCGACTGCTTTTATAAATTCTTGTTCACTTTTTACTAACCAAATGCAATGATCTTTCAAAATACTATAAGGAAAACAGCTAGAAGTTTAAATAACATAGCAGGAAAATCACCCCATCAAGTCGACTGGCATAATTTCCTAATGACATAAAATGTATATAAGAAATATTTAAGACATGCTCACAGATCGTCATGAAGGAAATTCTGTGAAGAAATTAATATTCTGTAGAATATCACTAAACTCAATAAAATGTTAGTTAAGAATTATAACTGCCGACTTGATCTCCTCCGTTTGCTATTATCCTCCTCTCTGTTTATTCTCCTGGTCACTTCAACATCGATCCCGTTGATGTTGTTACCGAACAGTCTAATACTTAACGTGATTGGAATCTGACTTACGAACGATTATTCTAATTTGAGTTTATTCTTCTTTGCACTGTACAAGGCGTTGGTGCTCATGATGGATTCGTTGCTGCTCAATCTTTTTCAAGCATGTGAGCTTAGCTCTATGCGGATTAAAAAATCTCGTGCAGTTTTCACTAGCACTCCGTTTGCTACGATTGAAATGTTTGTCACAAATTTGGCATTGACAACACCATCGTAGAGTTTGAACTGGACGATTTCTGTGTTGTCGTCAAAGTGGCCTACAGGGAGGTGTATTTTCATCGTTAAAGTGGCTTTTGGTTACTTGAATTCTAAATTATCATGGAATTCTGTGGTAGAATATGAACTCCAAAAGGAGGTCTATCCCATAAAATGTTGTACTTTATCTACAAACCGATTGTTATACGGCTGCTAACTTCTGCATCTATGATTTGGTGTGCGGGAGTTAATCGGAAATGCACTATTGTAAAATTTAATGGCTCAGAAACTACCGAATGACGGACTCTCTGTCCTCGATTTCGCTTATTGATATGGAGTCCTTTCTCGTTCTACCTCAACTAAAGTATTTTAAGGAGGCTTACGCTGGAGGTACTTATGGGGCATCGACTAATACTCAAAAATTACAACGCCTTATATAACTTGTAATTTGTATGGTTAACACAAGAGTATCTCTGGAATTTGATTGCTCAAAATTTTTCTCGCTGGTCTATCATTTGAGAGATTTCTGGTTATCTTAAGATTTCCTGAACGAATTGCCCAAGTCGTGTGTCTTCTAAACACGCTATCGAGACTCAGTGGTGCGGTGCGTACAGAATCTTCTATCCCACGCTTAACCTCAGGTTGTCAGGCAGTATGAGTTCTCCAAGCTAAGATGGCGGCACTGAGTTTCAGTGTTTTCCAAGCTTAGAAACGCGTCATTGAAGAATTCAACATTTTCTTGTGCAGTGGTTATAAAGCAGTGCGCATTTCGATGGATAACCCCTTGATGGATTCGAAACTTATTAAGGACTGTATACATCGATTAATATTCTGTTAGTGGAAGTGTCATAATTATATGGATACCGGCTCACTGTGACATTGAAGATCGCCAATAGTCTGTTCAAAGCTGGTTTACAACTAAACCTTTTTGACCCCAAACCGGGTATCTCTTTATTATTTAACTGTGGTACTTGCCGTTCGATGAAACATTTTATCTGTGAACCTAAGCGTGGTTCATCTAAATAAGTTATTACTCCAAAGCATCATCTACGGATTCTTAAGGAATAGGAACGCTTTCAAAAGCATCTGCAGCGTATGGGTCTGGTTCCGAATGCCTTGAGAGGAGAGGAGATTGATGACAGTATTCACTAGGTGGGCGGTTATCATGCCTTTGTCAGGGCAATAAATTTTATTTTTCATTCATCTCGCTTTAGCGCTAAAGATTATTCGTCATGAATTCTGTGGTTAAAGCGCATTCAGTACGGCACGGAAGCCAGCGCAATTGTTTTGATGGAATCCCAGGTTTGCACCATGCACCCCTTTTGGTATTGGGTGCTGAAAATTGTGTGTCCAGTCTTTTAAAAAACAGCAAATCACGTTTGCAGATTGGAAGAGTTAGAACATCAAAGTTATTGTTATTGTTTGCATTTTGGTACATATTTTAGAACTTGAACCGAAGAAATAGAAACAATTATTTTAAGAAAACCTATACTCGTTAAATAAAATAGATTCCGTATAAGAAAAAAAAATATTCCAACTCTAAGTAGCCGAAATTGCATTTAGCTGATTCATAGTAGCTATATTATCTTTATTTGAAAGTTTTGCATGTCATTGCGAACATATATGCAAACGAAATATTCTAAAATTTTAGAAATTTTCGGGAATCAGTTCCAAGGAAGCAATTCCCCTGAAGGAAAGTGCAAATACCAATTTGTAAACACATATATTAGACACCAATCAGCAGTTAATTTGAAAATTTAACATTTAATAATCACAGAATAGATTAATTTTAAAGAATTCATTACCTTTTAGTATTAAAGGAGATGATACTTTAGCGATCTAATAACCACCATTTATTAGAAATTGATTAGACATTTATTAGACACACTTACCATATAACAATTAAACAATTCCATGTAAAGCAATAAGGGTTTTATCTCTGTGCGTGTCAACTGATAACTGAAGTTGTGCCGAGTACGATAAAAGCCCAAGTTCAGCTAGACACGAGCCAAGCAAATCGTTTAACCAATATGTATTTCATAGATACATCAACACTATTTTAATGATATAAAAGGTGCATATATTTAAAAAAAAATATTGGAATTACGTGCGTTTAAAAATATGATTTACTAAAAATTACCAAAACTAAATCAATGTGTGCTTTCAAAGTTTATGGAAAATAGTGCGCATTTCTCGTGCAATGAATTACGAAACAAACAACAAGGCATAATAATTTACCAGTTTTAACACCTCTGATGCATTATCAAGTTCTAAATTTGTATGCTATAGTCAAGAAAACAAAAAAAAATTAAATAATTAATTAACATTTTTATAATCATTCTTACTTTTAATATTTTTTTATATATACAATTTTGAATTGTTACAATATCCGATTGGCACTAAAAAATTAAAGCGTTCGACCAGAGTTCATTGATATTGAATTTGTTTTAATTGCATTGAAATATAGATAATACAATTCTAAAATTTGATTGATAAAAATATAATGTCGTCATTGACATTCACAGATATCACACAATTTTATATAATTTACATTTTAAACACCTTGAACAAACTGAATACAATGTTTTTAGTTATTACAATAATCGAAAATAATTTAAAATCGTAAATAAATTTACGTTTAAGTGTTGTCGCAGTCGTTTAACTACTAAATAGTACACTTAAGGCGCTGATAAGATTATATCGGCATTCTCTGTGGAGATAGTTGAACGAATCGGCTTTTATCAGTACATATTTTCCATACCTATAACTATATACAATAGTTACTTCTCTTATTAAAAACCTTATTACATATCATTGCATTATTGTGGTATCTCAGTTCCTTCTTTAAATATAACGTAGCTTTATTAATTCCACGACGTTTCATTGTGAACAAACAAAACTGGTCGTCCTCAAAATATAACAAATAGAAATATTACTTCCTTCAAGTGATTATCAGGTTTTTCTACAGTTTAAAATAAATTCACTGATGATATCAGTTAATATACAAACAAAAGAGATACAGCTGCCACATTGGGCCTACCCGGCGGATATCATATATAAGCTTCTACATTTCATCAAAGCTGCTTCACTCTTTCGCCCTAATTGGGAATATTCTAGAAGTTGGTTCAAAATAACTTTTATGATCCCATTTAGTTCGATTGTCACATGCATATAACCAATTATTGGACAAAATCAATTTAAAAATTTCCGTCTACCGCAAATACAGAGTGGGCCAAATAATTTTTTTTTTAAATGCAATAAAACAAAAAGTTCTCAATAAATATTCAAATTAATTTTTTCATTGTAAAGAACAATCCTTCCGATTAATTATGGAATACTATTTCATTCATATGACTGCCTCGGCTGGCCTTGACGTACCCCATACGGTCGGTCCAATTTTTGAGCACATTTCGCGCCGTCTTGTTGAAACCAAATGTTGCCAATGTCCTCCTCATCAAGTGCCGGGAACAAAAAATCGTTTATCGTGGCACGGTAGCGCTCATCGTTGATAGTAACGGCGAATCCTTGCTCATTTTCAAAGAAAAATGACCCAATGATGCCACCAAACCAAAATCCGCATCAAACAGTCACTCGTTGAGGATACATCGGCTTCTCTACGATCACGTGCACGTTCTCCGTGCCCCAAATGAGGAAATTTAGCTTGTTTACATACCCGCCAAGATGGAAATCCGCCTCATCCGAAAAAACAATTTTTTGCCAAAATCGGCATCTTCTTCAAGTCGATCGCAAACCCACTCAGCGAACCGAAAACGCAATGGGTGGTCTCTTTGCTTCAATTCCTGAACCAATTGAACTTTATACGGTGTCATACCAAGGTCTTTATGCAGAATTCGTCGCAATGTTGTGCGTGAAATGTCTTGAGCACGGTAACGAGTTGACGTTCCCGGCGACTCACGCACATTCTCGGCTACAGCATCAACATTTTCGGGTGTACGCTTGGTTGGCTGCTTGGTTCGTGTTGGTTTATTAATTAGCAAGCCTGTTTCTTTAACTTTATTCACAAAATAACGCACATATGGAGCTCCCAGCGCTTCGTTTCTTCCGAAAACCGCACGCAATTTTCGCACACATTCTGCAACATTACCATGATTTTCGAAGTAATGTTTCAACATTTCCCAGTGATGTTCAAGCGAATACACAACCATTTTCGTTCAGCGGAAGGATAAAACTAACTTTCTGACATAACCCTTACCATACTCAAAATAACCGCTAGTTCAAAAAAAAAAAAGTTAGATGGCCCGCCCTGTATGTAGTAGTACGGTTTCTAAAACTTTTCACGTCTTCGTCTAAAAAAATATTATAAAACGCTTTCATGCATTGACCAAATTTCATCTTAATCCATCAAAAAATAAGTTAAGAAGCCTACAGTCTTGGTTCAGTGGGTCAATTATAAAATATTTTTAAATAAACCGTTCAAAGAGCATTCCAAGTATTTTTATTCATAGACGCCTCCTAAGCTTTACAGGAACTATGTATCTAAAAAAATACCAAAAAAACATACCTCTTAAACCCCTTTTCCCCGCCGCCAAACTACATTCTTACCCCCATAAGCACAATCTTCAACACATATTAACTTAATACAAGAATTGCATAAACCAAAACGAGACATAAAAAACAGAAAAGATAAAACCTAAACTTAAACCTAATCTATTAAACACACTTAAAAACATGAAGCAAGTTGTAGACGGTTAACTGCTGTTTCGCCAACGAAGTCACCACTAGCGGGATAGTGGTATATCTGTAGGAGGTATTTTCGCTATACTCAGTGCTGTAACTTCCATGGAGTACACGATTCACCACGGTTCATAATATGAGCTACTTCGCCTATTACGAAACCACATGTTGACACTTTCGCGATGTATGTCAAAAATCACATTGGCTAATGAGATTGTGTTGGCACACCTGCATACGAGCTGGTGGATAGCAAGAGAAAGTCCCTGGAAGTATATCACGCCAAGAATATTCTAGCAGATCGCCCATTTCTCGTGGTAGTCATTTTTTCAACTCTTTAATTTGTGCGCTGAATAAATAACGAACAGTGATGTTTGGTTCTTTCTTAGAATTCCAGCAGAATTATGGCAGTCAGGAAATTAATGAGAGACCACCAACAAAGGTCGGTAATGGGCAAGAACCGAAGAAGGAGCAAGAGCGGAAATATTTCTCTCTGAAGGAATACTGAGGGAGAGCATCTTTTACTATTCTGCCCATGTCTAAATCTGAGTGTAGACAGAAATCAAAAGCGGGGAGGAAGCCAGCTTAAAGAAGAGCTCATCCTGGGAATAAGAAAACGTTTTGGTTGGTACTTCTCCCAGAGTATTTGGACCCATTGCCTTTGGTAGAAACGTGACCTTCCTATCGGCGATAACAGAGTTAAAGGTGTTGTCCACTCGAATATTTTGTTACATTCTAGCTGTAATTACAATAAATTTTAGAAATTCTTAAAGAATTGGTTGCTGAACTAGACTACCCTCAAAAATGATGTGTGGTTCGTTATGGAAAAACGAACATCCTTAAGATAATTGAAGCCAAACAAAGGGTGGACTAGTAATCAGGGATAATAACAAAATTACTTCTGGGTATTACTCAGAATGTGTCACCCTCAAGTAGTTGTTTGGAGATATAGTTTTATTTATTCTATAAATAATAGTTTTACTCATTAAAAATGTTAGGTTTGCAGAAAGTTCTGAATGGGGAGAAAAAGTTTAATTTTAGAGTTACAATCAACTGTTATTCAAGTAAATAATGGAAAAAAAACAAATTAAACTAAATCAGTACACATCAATTTTACAAAGAAAAATCTCGGCACACATCCCGGTTATCATAAATCAGAAAATACTACCGTATTTATAAATCCTTGAAAATGTCGAATTTTATTCAAAATAAACATCATTTGCGAGAAGTTTTATTACATTATTTTATTGTAAAGAAAAGTGCAGTGAGAACTTATTGTTTGCTTGTGGAAATTTACGGTGAGCATGTTCCATCGAATGCAACGTGCAAACAATGGTTTCGACGATTTAAAAATGATGAGTTTAGCATTGAAGATAAAGAAGAGCATGGAAAACCATCCAAAAAATTTGAAGATGCCGACTTGGAGCCGTTATTGGCTGAAGATTCTTCTCAAACACGATTAGAATTGGCTGTAGCTTTATATGTTGATCGATCAACTGTTGCAAAATGTATACAATCGGAATGGTTCAAAAAGTTAGCAACTGGGTTCCACATGAATTAAAAAGAAAGAGACCTCGTAACGTCGAAAAACCATTTCTGAAATACTACTTCAAAGACAACAAAATAACGGTTTCTTGCATCGAATAGTTACTGGAGATGAAAAATGAATTTATTAGGAGAATCCCAAACGCAAAAAATCTTGGGTGAAGCTTGCTGGTGAAGCTGGTCCATCGCAACCAAAGCGAGATATTCATTGCAATACGGTTATGCTCTGTATCTGGTGGGATCAGAAAAGGTGTGGTATATAATGAACTGCTGGATTCAGATGAAACTATACCAATGGCGATGTCTACCGACGACAACTAATACTTTTGAAGCGAGCTATAGAGGAAAAATGACCAAAATGGGTTGAATAAAAACAACAAAATAATTTTTCGCACGACAATGCAAAAGCACATGTTGCAAATATTGTGAAAAATTATTTACGCGGTATTCACCAGACATAGCTCCTTCAGATTACTACTTATTTCGGTCGATGCAGTCGTCTCTTTCTGAACAGCGGTGCAGCGGATCGCCTCCAAAAACGATGATTTCTTCAGAGAGGGAATCCGTTTATTGCCTGAAAGATGGGGAGAAGTTGTAGCTGCAGATGGAGTATACTTTCAATAAATAATTCTTTCATTTAATTCCTTCTAAACAAGCAAATGTGTTTTATTTTAATAAAAAAGGGCCGAGTCATATTCACACACTCAGCACTATTAAAAAATTTTGCATGGCATCCAAATGTTAAGATGGACAAACGATTTATGGCCTGTTTTGGATTGAATAAACTGTAACAAACGAGTATTACTTAGGTTAGACAGCATTATGGTATCTTTTACAGGGCACGGCATGCCGCTTTGCTGGATGTTTCAGCAAAATAATGTTCCCAAACACAAGGCGAACGTGATTGGGTACAGGAAACCGCGGGTGTAAAATTTGATTGAAAACCTATCGGGCGGGATGTTAAACACGAATTGGGTTAACTTCCAACGCAAAAATGAAATGAATGAACTAGTTTAGATAGCCATACCATCTTAGTAATTGAAAACAAAGATTTTGCCACCAATAATATTCATTCATTTATTCTGCTTATCTTTCCGTTTTTTTGTACTTCCTCGAACTGTTCAGTTTTTTTTTGTGTTGCAAGTTTTTTGTTTTTATATCCTGCCTATTTATAATCCGACTTCTCGACTTAGAAGTGATTCTATGCAATAATTCATACCAATGATTTTTCAAATCATTGCAGTTCAATAAATTTATTAGGTGTGCAAGTAGACGGCGTTGAAGTTGGTTGCATTAAAATATACTTGAACGCAAACCAAATCGAACGCCATTTTGGATATATGTAGCTTAGTCATTGTTCTGCTTAAAACATAAGTTTCAGTAATTTACAAACCGTCGTTCCGTACGCACCATTGCATTATATTTTGTTTTCAAATGATAAAAATGCTGCAATGGAATTGATTAATTCGATTTTGAGTGAACATTCTGTGAATCATTCAACAGTAAAGAAAAGTTGTTTGCAAGATTTCGTGATAGCAATTTTAGTCTTGAGGACGATTCACACCCAGGTGCAGTTAAACAATTTAAAGACGAAAAACTTAAAGTTTTTCAAAAAGAGCTTGCAGAACAGTTAGGAGTTAACCAAGCAATATCCACTTCCTACAGAAGGAAGGAAAAGGTTTCCTCATAAATCGAAGAGTTGACATCTGCATGAATTTGCTTTCTCGGTACAAATAAATTATTTTTTGCACATAATAATTACGGGTGATGGAAAGTGGATTTTGTTCAATAATCCTAAATGCAGAAAACCATATAGGTTGATCCAGGCCAGCCATCAACATCAGTTGCAAAAATGAATATTCATGTCAAGAAAGTGTTACTATGCCTGGTAGGATTGAAAAGAAGTCAATTATTATGAGCTTCTGGAACCTGATCGAACTGTTACAGCTGAACGTTACCAGGCCCAATTGATTAAATTAAATGATGCTCTGGAGGAAAAAGACCATTATTTCCTGATGGTGATAAGGAAGGTGATATTGCTGCATCTCAACACTCGTTTACAAACAGCAAAATCAACCCAGGAACTCATCTTCTCCTTAGGCTGGAACGGTTTTCAGACTTAGCTAACTCTGATTACCACTTATTTAGACCGATGTCATCAAATTTGAAAGACCAGCGGTTCACGAAAGTTAAAGATGTGCAAAAATCGATCGATGACTATTTTGCTTCGAAACCACCAAGTTTCTATCGCGAAGGCATTCATCATCTACCTGATAAATGGCAAAAGGCTATAGATAGTAAGGGTGAATATTTCGATAATTAATCTTTGTAACAATTATATTTGCAATAAAGTTGAATTGACCAAAAAAGCAAAGTCTCTACTTGCACAGCTAATATATCTTTCTTCCCGGCTTCTTTGTCTTACTCTTATAATACATACCAGAGTTGATTGTTTAAATTATAATAAATCTAAACCATTAAGCAGTATATCAAAGAACCAATCTGTTTTCGTTCTTGCTTCAGCTGCCAAGCAACTAAGAGGCAAAGAAAAGGAAGGAAAACGAAGCCAGTGATGAAGATATTAACCTCGGTTTTTTCGAACTACATTATTGAAGTTGTCAAATAATCGTCGGATCAATTAGAACTTCAGCTTGATAATATTTTAGGGGATAAAAGTATGTATATGAAAATGTTCAGAGATTGCGAACTATGTGAACTAATCAGACTCACGAATCTTACTAGATTTAAAGCTGTCTGAAAACACTCATCTCTTCTTCTCTTCCGCCAGATCATCCAGGGAATCGAATATAAGCATTAGAACACATTTCACTTTAAATCAAAAAAATCTATGTCTGACTCTGATTACAACTAAAACGTTTTAATTGAATACTTTGTTATAAAGCATTTTGCGTCTATCATGAAAGAACAAATATGATTCAGAAATAACTAACTAGCTTTTAAACAGCAATGTCACAGAATTATTAATTAGCCAATATATAAATATCGCAAATTCCTGCTAATAGGAATAAATAATTAATAGCCGACAATAATATTGTACAAATATTTTCTCTAATAATTATCACCATTTAGTATTCCAACCTCCCGTCGAATGTTGAATTAAGCTTCAATTCAATTTATTTTCCAAAATATTTACATACGTACATACTTAATATATCAGGGGTACAAATAAGTTTTGAGGGATTTACAAAAGATAGCGTAACTAGTATTAAATTGGATCGAGCCATTTCATATAACTATATTTATGTTAAAGCGTCATCATTTCCCTCTACAAATCTGTATGCTAGAAAGCGATGATTTTTTGTTTTAATTTGAAGAAAATCGCAGCTAGTGGACATCAATTGCTGTGAGAAGCATTTGGGGAACATCCTCCATCAACAAAAACATGTGAGTACTGGTTCCGCCGTTTTAACCCCAGTGACAAACAACGCGAAAGGAGACCAGTGAAGTTTAAAGACGCTCAGTTGGAGGCGTTATTGGACCAAGATTCATGCTAAACTCAAAAGGAGCTCGCTGAAACTTTGAGAGTGACTCAACAAGCGATTTAAAACCGTCGTAATACTGAAGGTGTGAACTCAAAGCAAGTGACGACGGACGTCGTTTTTTCACGTGCAAACAACTGCTCCAAAGGCAAAATCAGAAGGGTTTTTTGCAGAAGAGATGCAATTATGCCGAGCCTCGAAGCTCAAATATCTACAATATACCAAAAGACATGACAAAGTGATGTTTCAGCTCCACAACGCTCGGCCACATGTTGCAAGAGTCGTCAGAGAAACTTTGGAGGTGCTTCAATGGGATATCCTACCCCACCCGCCATATTCACCAGACAATGCTCCTTCCCACTACCACTTGTTCCGGTCGATGACTCATGGGCTGGCTGAGCAGCACTTCATTGCTTTACGTATTTTTTACGGGAATCCGTATGCTACCTGAAAGGTGGGAAAAAGTCATAGCTAACGATGGACAATATTTTAAAGAAAATACATTGTACCAATTTCTCTCAATAAAACTTCGAAGTTATAAAAAAAAACTCAAAACTTATTTGTTCCTCCAATCTATACCAAACATAATTGACGCTGAGAATGAAATTGATTGATCGATGATCATATACCAAAATACCGATTCCGTAATAAAGCTTTTTGCTATAGTGACGTAAATCGAAAATCTCAAATACACGCACAACACAAAAATCATTAACCCGAAAAAATATTCTTGATTCTAAAATTAAATTTGGATTCAAGTATAATCCAAGTGATAGTTATGTGTAGAAACGTTTAATAAATTGTTACGTAATTATTTTAGCAACTTTACAATTTCGAATTTTTTCATGCGACTTCCTCAATCTAATTCCGATCATATGAATCGTACTGTAAACAAAAACAAACGTGACATGTGTGGCAAATACTAAACGTTTTGAAATGCGCGTTCGATATAGATAATCATATACACTTTATTAAAACAGTTGTAATAAAAATGTAATTCAGATTAATAAAACGTTACCGTTATTAATGTACGTTTACATAAAACGAAATCTCATTCTACAGTTCCTTTCTTGAGCCACCTTACCCTATTATTATTATTATAGGCTTACCCCCCAGTATTATTACGAATAGTTACGGACAAAATACCCGTCGACGGCTACGAAAGTACAAATTCGATCATTTTTTTGGAATGGTTTGAATGCTCTTCTTGATATGAAAGAAGAATATGTGGATTCCTCATGACGGTATGGCTTGATTCGATATAATCTGCAGATCTTCCGCCTAATTTAAGGCTAGCCTGTTCGACGTTTCTTATGCTAGTTTCCTCTATTATTAATAATATTCTTAATATATTGTTTAGAGGTGTGTAAGTAAGTTTGAGATTCTGCTATTATATCTGCGTCAAAACTTAGTAGTTCGGACGGTAAATTATCCATGACGAACGCTTTATTATTTTTTAGGCATAATACATAAAGCACTTTAACTTTCGATGTGATCTGATTTTCTGTGGTAAGAACGGAAAAATTTTTAACTGATGATAAGCTTTCCGATAAATCTTCCGATAAAATAACTCTAAATGTCTTTGCCATCTTGATGTAATCATATATTTGGTCTACAAATTGCTAAATTGTCCAGGCCCAGAATGCAGATTCCCTCCGCACAAGCGGAGATTCTATAACACTCAATAGAATTCTGTACAGACGATTTGGACAAACCTTATTGTATTTCTGATGTTATTTTGAATGCCTTCGAATGCTTGTAATCGACTAAGGCCTTGCATTTGAATCCAGTTATCAATAGTTTGCTTAGTTAATTTTTTGGACTTTATTCTAAGATAAGGCTAAACTTTCCATAGCGAATACTTTTGAAAGCATTTTAAGTTATATTGTTAATTTTTGGAACGCACTCTATTGTGTAATTTACTTAGTTATGGCAGGTTTGACACATTGTTTATGAAATTGTAAGTCTTGGTATTTTTGACAGCAAACAAGAAAACGCTAGAATAGTTTTCTAGTTAGAAATAAAATTATATTTTACACGCCGTTTATCTTATTCCACCGCGTATTAGACTGAAGGTTGGAAAATTAACAGTATTAAGGTTATTTCAACGACAGGTTACGAACACAGTCCATTGCAATGAATAAATCGAATTAAAACATTAAAATGTTGGTAGTTCGTGCGAGTGGTATGTACGTGTTTAAACAATTGAGGTTATCCGCGGTGTGGTGAAATTGTTGCGACAAGAACGGGTGTTTATTACAATTTCATCATCGAGTGAACATAAGAATTCGGAAGACAACGATAAGCGTGAATATTTTTGTGCTTGTTTATTCATTTTAATTTCAGTACAAATTTGGAAGCGTAACAAAATGGAAGGCGATCAGGTGAACATTGAAAATATTGTGGAAATTGGGTAACATGGAAATTTCAGATGCACCAAATTCTAGAGGCCAGTAAATTGTTCGATATGCGGATGAGATTATGCAATGAATATTAAGTCATGGAATCAGAATGATTCCACGGCAAGACATGCAATGTCGACTATGTGCAAAAGGCAGCCATTGCTGCAAATAATAAATTGTGATGGGCAGCTGCAATGTGGGCAACGCTCAAAAGTATGTATATGAGAAACCATCGAAGGAAAATATTATGTACTTGCAACAGCGGTACTACAGTTTCACAAAGGAGCCGGGCGATGTTATTGTATCGTGTATGTCAAAACTCACAAGGAAGACGTGCAACAATTAAAGGAACAAGGTGAAAAGGTTTACGATTCGATGGTAATGACGAAGATTTGAATGTCAGCTGAATATAACCATTTTCGTAGTGCGTGGGAATGAACGAGTAAAGACAACCAAATTATGATTAATTTACATTCCAATTCAAAAAAGCGCCATTCATCAGAACAGAACAACAAAGGAAAATCTAAAGGCGCTAGTAGCAAGCCAAAAAACAATTATTTTCATTGTGGCGAGAGTGATCATTGGAAACGCGATTGTACACAGCAGAATAAAGAGAACAATTCAGATAACAAGAAACAAAAAAGTTTTAGTCGATACATTTCAGCTCGCTTTATTGCGTTCGAAAGTGATTCATGGATTCGAAGGCGCATGGTCGATGTGTGGTATGTACCGGAAATGTATATGAATTTATTTCCGTCGGAAAAAGTCATGGATCGTGGCTATCGATAGCAATCTAATAGCAAGCGCTGCGAATTACTGAAGAATACTGAAAACATTTATACAGTGGGAGTACGACGCGGCAGGCTGTTTCGATGAGGTCGACGAGGTTTTCGCAAATGTGGCGATCAAGAAAATTTTACTTCACACATGGCATTAACGTGAAGAAATTTTTCGATATAATGAAATCGATTTCGTGGAGGATACTGCGCGCGAAGTGTTATGTACGGATAAACTTCGTGGAGTCAAAAAATGTGGGAAAATTATTCATGCAGGCATTTGTGGGCCAATGTAAACGAACTCGATTGTCGGTTCGAGGTATGCTATGCTTTTAAAGGATGATTCCACAATTTCGTTACGTATATTTGATGAAGCAAAAGTTTTAGGATGCAGCAAAGATCAAATTGGCGGTAATACGAATGCAACAAGAAAACGAACACAAGGTGTGCAGTTTTCGATCAAGCAACGGGACAGAGTTCGTCAATTCGGAATTGGAAAAGTTTTTCAACGAGATGGACACTGAGCATCAGGGCATATGCTAGAACTACAAATTCTGGGTGAAGGTTGTCAGTTTGGCAGTGTATCTATTGAATTCGAAATCGTCGAGTGTGGAATCCGGAGACATTATGCGATCTGGATAAGAGGAATATCATTGAACGACATTTGCACGATCGAAATCACAATACAGCGGCGCGGCAATTAACGTATTATGCATCGGCAGAACACGTTGCTATGTTGACAATCAGCGAAGAACCATGGACATTCGAGCACACAATTGGATCAGGCCATCACAAGCAGTGAGAGCAGGCTATGAACGAAGGAGGAGTACGATTTGCTCATTAAAAATCGTACGTGGAACTTGGTCAATCCACTAAAAGATCAAAAGGTGATTGATAATCGTTGGGTCTACAAACTAAAGCAAAATTCAAATGGAAGCATTGATCGATCCAAATCACGATTGGTAGTGCGGAGGTTCACGCAGGAGTATGGCATCGATACTCAGTAACATTCAGCCTTGTGGTTTATACTCAGTAACATTCAGCCTTGTGGTTTACATAGATCCCAGCTCTGGCGGCATCAAAACGAATGAAATTGCAGCAGCTTGACATAAAGATAACTTTGCTGAACGGTGATTTGGTGGAGAACTTTTAAATGTGTTAATCGATCGGATATGATGATTCCGGCGGACACGAGTATGCGAATTATCCAAGAAATTTAACGGATTGACATAAGGGTCGCGCTGCTGGAACAAAAAGTTTACATCATTCATTCAGAATAATTCATTATTCTGTGGCCAGTAATTCGGATTAATGTGTTATTATGTGTTCTCACTACACACAATGGAAATGAATGATGAAACTTGCGATGTATGTCGACGATGGTTTGATTGCAACGGAGAACGATTTTTCTGGTCATGGGGCAGGGAATTCGAGCTCAAATGTTTCTTGGGGCTTGAAATCGAACAACGACCAAATGGATCGATTCATATAAATTAGCAGGTGTATGTGCAAGAGCTACTCATCCATTTTGGCATGGCGGAATGCAATGCAGTGCGGCAACTCCATCGGACAGTGTATAGAATCTTGGCGATTTTGAAGCGGATGGAGAAATCATTTTTCATTATCGTGAGGTAACCGGAAGCGTAATGTATTTGGCAGCGGCAATGCACTGTTGGCAATGCAAGTCGACACTTGGAGAAACCAGCGGCAGAGTCCGAATATATGGCGTATGCGATGAAGGAACTGGTGTGGCTGCATCAAATAATACAAAAAAGTACAAACATATAAAGAAAAACTCGTTCGAATATACATTGTTCAAAAAAGATTTTTCCGAACGGTACATTTCAAAGTTTGTTATTATCAGTTTTTATAATAACAAACTTTCAAATCCAAGGTTCGGAAAAATGTTTTTCTTCAAACTGTTCCTTATTGATAGACTTATCCTGCCTATATAATGAAACTTTGACCAATTCTCTAATAATGGCTTATTATTGCTCCAGATTGAAAAAATGACATATTTGCAATGGAAAATTGCTAATAACAAACTGTTGAACCCATTGCTGGTGAGAAAAACGTTTTCTTCAAAAAACTTTTCATTAAAATAATACAAATGATATAGTTAAAATGATTCTTCCGACCTCGTCATTGAAGTTATCGATAAAACTTCTCTTCATTATTTGTTCTATAAAATTTAACAGTGTATTTTAAGTGTAGACTTTAAGTCACTTTTATGTGCTACACACTTGTGAAGAAAATTGTGCGAGTACAATAAGATAATCTGTAGCGCGGCACTTGAATGTTATAAACATAACTTTCCAATTTATAACTGCTTCTGACCAACAATAATTGTAAAACAATTTTTGTGTTTAGTATTGCAATCTGTTTTGTATCAAATTCTCAACTTTCGATTTCGAATAATTCACTCTGAAGAATGAGATAATACAATTATTGCTTAATAATACAAATTTTCCATTGCTACTAGAGGTCTAAGTTAACTTTTTTCAACCATACTTTATCAACTTCTCGTATAGTCGAGGAACAAAATAAATTAATTTCAGAAAGTTCTTAAATTTATCGAATCAGAATCTCGAAATTGTAGTTGTGAGTGACGAAATTTGATCAGGAAATGTCTCTTAACGATTCGGTCTAGCGATACAAAACTACGAATCGCGCTATAATAACCAAAAATTTGCTCTGGTTTATTTAATTTAAATTTTAGAATCTCAGAACAGAAACAAGTGCATCTCCTTGTCGCCCAGATGCTACTGTTGCATTATTCAAAAGATGTATAGAAGATAGAAGCCGTTTTGTTATCAATAAAATTTAACAATTTATCGATAAAATATCCAACGCTTTATTTCAGACATAAATGACACTCGCGAAATATCTTTTAAGCGCTGCCCGGTACTAACCTACATAAATAATAGTTTGAGTTCTTGCAACCTACACCCAACGCGAAAGGAAAGATACATTGGATACCTGTTAAATGTTATTCCAACGGAAACGTTGTACTCTTATTGATCATTTCAATCGTCTATTACCTAACGAAATGGGTTCAAACGGGACCGCGGTAAAATCTTTTAAATTGCATTTGACAATTCTTTCACGTTGAAAGTTCTCGCCACTATCAAAATAAAGATTACTTTCACTTATTAAAGATGCAAATGATTTTAATTAAGAATTGAGCACAGTTCTAGTCTTAGTAAATATATAAAACTAATATCTTCATTACTTCACTTTATAAATTAAAAATAGGTTGGTCTGTTTCAAGAGTGAAAATAAAATACGCTATTTGTTAAGGCCTCGATTCTAGGACTTAACAAATAGCGTATTTACAGTACAATACACTATTTATCATTGACTGGGAATGTAGAAATTCCAATTTCACTGACGTACTTTTAACAAAAACATATTGACTAAACAAACAAAATAAATAATACGTAAATAATACTCGTACATACCACAATTTACTCTTGGTTTTCTTTATATAACTATAAAAAAAATTGCGAAAATATCAACAAAGCCGAATAATAAATATTCAATAATATTTGCAATTATATGCAAATAAATCATTATGTCAGCTGACTAAAAATATGATTTGCAATAACGCATGGAGATTGTCACTCAAAAATATATTTTTCGATATTTCAACGGATATCAATCGGATATACAATACAAGTTGACATATTTACGATAAATATGAAAAAATAAAAAACAACTTGTTGCTATTTATACCTTTTGATTGTCGTTTTATGATCACCACCGCGCGATTGTAAAAAGACAAAGTCTATTACTTGTTTAATTAAATTGTTCTGGAAAACTACTGAAATTTTAAGTTTGTAAATAAACACCACTGTAACTATATAATATACTTCACTATTTCATTAGCACATAAACGAGCGTAAAAATGGAAAAACAACAGATTTTCCCAATACGATTAGATTACAACGAGTGAAACAGTTTTTGTTTTCTATAATGATAATGAGTCACTAAGTTATTTTATACATTAATATAAATACAATGTTCGTTTTATATAAATCACTTCGCTCCTTCACATAAACACACACTAGACTGTTGAACAATCACTTACAACTAAAATCGAGTTTAGTGAATGGGTAAAAAATAAGTTGAAAAAAATTAGCAAAAATCGGAAAACAAAACAAATTTTAAAGCGTGTACTCGTACAAAAACAAAATACAAATGAAAAAGTCAGGGCATCGAACCGCAGCTAAAAGAGGTCGATGATAAACAGACAACATTATACTCAAATCTTAAAGTGTGTTTAGTACGAGAATTAAAATATTTACGCAAAATAGGAAAATATTTGGTAAATTATGTGGTTAAAACTAAATAAAATCTAATCATAATATACGCATTGGATAGAAAGGCGTGTAATTCACATCCAGGAAATGTGTCGATATGACATCGTACCAGTAGCCACGAATCCAAATCTTACGTGGCACACTTTGATAAAAAAATAATGTCAAGACTCATAGATATTTGTCAAACAGATGTAACAGAGACGTTTTCATTTTAAACATGGGGTAAGGGACGTCGGTCTAGAAAGTCAATATGGCAGCCCAAATGTCAGCCTCACCTGCACGTGGTGCTCCCTGCTAATTAACCAACGAGGTTCTGCCGCAGATGCATATGATGTTCTCTCCACTGACCCACTGTGGATAAAATTGGTAGCTGCTTCAATAACCAGTCCTTAATGCAATGAGTTTACAACAAAGGAATTTTTACCCCAGATTAAAAGGAGGTGGTTAGAGGGTGGTTAGTTGGTTAATCCACCCTCTAACGAGGCAGGCTCAAAATCAAAAATATCTAGATCATCACCTAGACAAACACAGTTCGCGACTCAGCAGGAAATCGAAAATGTTGAACTACGCAGAAGACTGAGTGCAACAAAAAAATGGCATCACAACTTACCAATGAAATTGGTTAAAGAAAGAAACTGAGGAGCTGAAGAAGACCAAACTGAAAGAAACTCTGGAAACTTCTCTTACTATATATAACGAAATCAGCACGCCTGCCTGTACTAACGCTGTTCGATACAGATGATGAGGAACTTGCAAGAAAAACTGATTGGATGTACAACAAAAGATTAGACCAAGGAAAACGAAGAGCAGAATTTTCGGCAGAAGTTGGGGAGCACTCGCAAGTAAAAGTTAATGAAACTACCGAACCAGTGCCTGTACCTCAACATCACCACCAACAAGAACAATGCCAGTTTGCACCACCGCCAATTAATGTGATAGGCATTACTGAGTTTGCGAATATCCAAGCTCTAATAAAATCAGTGTCCACAAACGACTATAGAGTAGTGGCACTAAACAATGTTTGGAAGATAAACACAAGAGATCCCACCCAATACATACAGAGCTTTAGCCACAAAGCTCACTGAAGAAGGTAAAGAGTGATATACAAATGAAGACAAAAATAACAAAGGAATTAAGGTTATGGCCAGAGGTCTTCATCACATATCACCAAGAAGGAAGATACAATAGAAGACCTCAAGGATAAGGTACATTTTTTGCTAACTGTAAATGAAAGAACTGCAAACTGAAGACGCAGTAAACATCCTTAAACGAGAGAAAGTTGAAAATAGTCAAGAAACCTGCTCACATTCAACAAAAACGAAAAAATTCAAAACATATTTAATGTCAAAGCAATACTCAATATGAGGCTTAAAATAGAACCACTGAAACAGAACACGAGATTAATACCTCAATGCAAGAAATGCGAAGGTTATAACCACACCCAAAGATATTGCGGGCGGGTTGTTAGATGCATAAAATATGCCGGTAGACACAACGCGAAAGACTGTTCTGTTAGCCGAACCGAAGCTGCAAGGTGTATAAACTGTAAAGAACAATATCCAGCCAACTATAGATGATGCAAAGTAGCGATACAACTGCAAACATTAAAAAATAACACACGCCAATCGATTCAAATCACTAACGTTATAATAGAAAGGATTCCAACTACAACTAGAGTACCGCCACAGCTAGAGCCCATAGGACCATCCATTTATTAGACCACTCACCTGTGATCATGACTCTGTACAATGATAATAAAAAAAGATTATTTGCCTAAATTAAGAAACAATAAAACCAATTGGGATTTATTCAAAAAATTAGTGGAAGAGCGAACAAATCACGGGAAACCAATTAGAACAAAGGTGCAGCTGGAAGATGAACTAGAAGCATTCAAAAATAATATCTAACAAGCTGCTTGATAAATCTCACCTATTGTTCATACCAACACCACAAGGAAACACAACTAGACTTTTTCGGTCAGAGAACTAGTTAAAGAAAAACAGTGATCTCGTAGAATCTGGTGACAGACTCGTGCTCCGCAACAAAAAAATATCCTCAAATTTCTGTGCAACAAATTAAAACAACTAATAATGGAAATAACGAACGGGAGCCTTCCTGAACTAAAGGATGACGATTACTCGCTTTGGGAAGCAACAAAGGGGCTAAAAAGAACCAAAATACATGTTCCACCTATCAAAAATGATGACGGATCCCGGGCTAAAAGACAGACATGTGGTCTCAATGGAACTTAAAACTGAAATCAATAATAACTTAAGAATCAGAAAAGCTCTAGGCTATGACTTAATTACTGGGCAAACTGTGAAAGCCATTCCCGAGCAAGGGTTGCGTAAATTAGTTCAAATAATTAATGCAGCCCTCAGATTGAAATATGTGCCATGTCAATGGAAGGTGGTTGAAGCGATAAAAAAATCATATAAACCGATATGACTACTTCCGGTCATATCAAAAATATTTGAAAACCCGTTGCTGAAAAGACTCAAACCTATAATTGAAGAGAGATGCTTAATTCCACCGCACCAATTTGAGTTTAAAGAAAATCACTCTGCAGTTGAACAAGTTCACAGAATACCGGATGACATTGAGGATGCACTTATGAGAATAAGAAGAGTATTTTCTTAGATGTAGTTCTAGCTTTCGACAAAGTTTGGCACCAATGGCTTGAATTTAATTAAACTGCATCGAGACCTATGCCTAAGCAATTTTATCAAATTCTAAAATCCTACATAGCAGATTGACACTTTAGGGTCAAATTAGGGACTGGACTAAAAAGAATATCAGCAGGAATGCCACAAGATAGCGTACTTGAACCTATTCTGTTTAGCCTTTATACAAGAGACTTAGCGAATATTCAAGGTACTACAGTAGCAACATTTGCAGCCGATTCAGCTATCCTAGCAATTGGAAGACATTTCGGCAGCATTTAATAAAGTTATACCAACAATGTTAACTTAACAATGCCGAATTGTATTGTTAAGTTAATATTTCAAATGCGAAAAAAAATATTTGTTAGCCCATAACTGCCTAAATTATGTTGTACAACAAAAGCGTTCTAGTAAATCAAGGAATTTGTTACTTCTAATTACAATTCCGATTCTAAGTGACTGAATTTGTGCTGACCTCTAATTGAATGAACGCATTTGGCACTTCTGATTACGTTTGTATTTCGATAAGGTACATTTTTTGCTAACTGTAAATCATAGTCGCTAAATTTGAACAATTCTAGAATAGGCCGAATTCAACTAAACAATAAGGACGGTTGAACGGACGATTGTGACATAAAATGTTCTAAAAACCAGCGAACAATCGGCGGTCGGAACTCTACAACAATTGGCAGAAAACGAGAAAAGCGCGTTAGATAGATATATTCTATATATATTTGAAATCAATTGACCGAAATGTTCCAACGTGGCGGTTTTAATCTAAGGAAGTGGTAGAGCTACAACGAAAAACTCGAAAGATTGAAATTGATCAAACAATCAAAGCTTTGGGGCTCTATTGGAAACCTAAACTTGACATCTTTGAGTTTAACATAGAAACTCCCGGGACATATTGGCCCAGTAACAAAGTGGAATTTATCGTTAAGAACTAGTGGAACAATGGGTTAGTTACATCAACGAATTAGTCTTTCTCAACTATCTTAAAATTACAAGATGGACAGTATTCAGTTGGGTCACTTGTAGAATTTAACGAATTTAGTGACGTATCGGAACAAGCAAATGCCGCTTGTGTTTATCTAAAAGTAATCACCGGAATACATGCCAACATAAGCTGAAAGTAACGTTACCACAATTGGAGCTAACAGATCCCTTTTAGTGGCTAGACGAGAAGTTAAGCAAGCATTAGAAATACACCAGGCCCCGACTTAGGCATAGACCGATTTCACCATAGTACTATCATGGATTAAAGGCGACATACAAAAATACAAATCATATATTGCAAACAGTGTCGGAAATCAGGAATCTGACTGAACTAAATCAATAGCATCACTTCAAATCAAGTGATAATCCAGCTAAAAGAGCTCGTGAATCACAGTCTCTGATGGAGAGGCCCGCAATGACTACAAAATAACATAAACTACCTATTAAACACGTGAATTGAGAATGTTTCCGATCAGCAAAAAACAATTGAAGTAAACTTTGCTTCCTAATATGAAGAGTCAGATAGTAGAACCAGGCAGAAACAATTATAAAAAGGCATACACAGCGCATCTACATAAAAACAAAATAACGCAGTTTCTAAAGAATGGATCAGTAGACAATAACGATAAGCTATTACAGCTAAGCCCATTCTTAGATCAACAACCCATTATTAAATTATAATGATAAGCATCCCGCAATTCTTCCCTCAAAAATCAGCTTAGTAAAACATTAATAAACCATACACACAAGAAAACAACAGCACATGTGAAAGTCTTACTTAAGATGTCATACGACGTAAGAGATACTAGATCATAAATGCAATCGCAACTAGAGCAGTAATTTCTAAATGTGTCGCTTGTCTTAGATACCAACCAAGCAAGGCTGAAATCAACTGATGGGAACTTATCTTCTCCACGGATGCAACGATCTAGGCCGTAGAGCACACTAAACCTACAAAGATTACATGGCGGTTTCCGTCTGTCTTGTAACAAAAGCAATTTATATAGAGGAAGTAACAGAACTCAAGATCAATAGCTGCTTTTAAGAGATTTAGTGCAACACGTGGAATCTGCCACGATATGTACAGCGAGAATGCAGAAAATTTCATTAGAACCAACAACCAATTTAAAACGATGCAATGACATTACCTGATTTCAATGACACTGTAGCCACCGAACTCGCTCTAGATAGAATAGCATGGCATTTTCACTCACCAGCATAATCTCATTTTGGTTGACTATGAAAGGCAGGTGTGAAATCTGTGAAGACCCATTTAAAAGGGATCTTGAGCCATACGATACTTACGTAGGAAGAACTAACAACAGTTTTAAGCCAATTTGCCGTACTAAATTCGAGGCCAATAACCAATCTGGAAGTTCTATACCACAAATACAAATTGGGGATCTGGTTCTTCTCAGAAGAAGAAAACTTACCACTCGAAATAGGTGCGAAGTAGAATCATTGAAACTTGCCCGGGAACGGATGGGCACATGCGAGTCTTTCAATAAGGGTCTCTATGGATAATTTGCGAACTGAACGAAACAAAAATCTAGACGAGTAACAAGCGGATGCACAAACTCAAAATTACTATTTCACACGTTCTCAATAGTCTGTATGCTCGGACTAGCGACAGCCACTTCAAATCTTAATATAACATGGATTAATACCAATCCTGGCATTTATTTTCACAAAATCGGATAAGGAATTCTAATTAACGGGGAGAGGAAAATTATAACACTGATCCAAACTACACTCAATCATTACACATCTAAAATTTCCCAAAAAAGAGCTTCTTATCACGAAATAAATGAACAAAATGAGGTATTGAACGCGTTAGGCGGAAACAATGTTCAGCAGACGAAGATCATCTTTTGATTTTGCTGACACTGTTGCGAACGAGTTATTCGATGAACTCGTTCAACTACCTGGCAATGCTTACAAAGAGACCATTGATAAGTCAAATTCCAACCAACAATAACAATAGAAACTCCTGCACAGCAGATGTCAATTTTGGCATCTACGCTTAATAAAATTAAACACATCTTCGAAGAAACTAACCAAAAGATTGAGACATTCAACGCTATTCTTACCTCTTCACGCTGTGATGGAAATGATAATATTACGAAGTTTTCAATCTGCAGATTGAGAACAGAGGTTCACCAAGGCGGGCTAGATCCACTCATATTAATACCACAACAACTTCAGACGCAGGTTCGATATACCCTTCCGAAATAGACATACTAACCATGTATTTAACTCGAAACTTCATTTATTCTTCATTACATTACAACCAATTCCAACAATGTATCAACTGAAATCTGTATATATAAAACTAACTTTGAACTATTTGATGACGGCCATACAACTAAATCAGTATGATGTTATCGGCTGATGAGTTTAACAGTTTTATATACCTTAATGAAAAGTATCTCTGCGACAGAATTCCAGAACTACATTCAAGCACAGTAAACTAGAGCCCTCGTTTCTACCACAATTCAACCTAAGCAACATGGCGTCATGATAAAATTAAAGCTATTGAGGCGACCATTCAACAACACAAGGAACAGCTAGAGCTATCACCAGTTGATGTAACCGTGCACGACTATCATCATTACCTTACAATATATTTGCTACTTTCAGCTAGGACATAGCTAGGCAAATATACTTGCTAGCTATCTAAAAGCCCACAATCGTTAACGATGCAATTCCTTAGCATGTACCAACAAAAATTGTTTTATATTTTATTACGTTATCCTTAAGATCACCAATGTTCGAATGATTTCCTTCCAGCCGGTTGGAAACCATCAAATTTAGTGTTTTGTAATTCTATTTTCATTTCATTAATAATGTAAAATCGAAAAGCGCTTATCGCATTCCATCAAAAACTGAAAATATAGATACACGATAATGCATCGTTAACGACGTTATCCTATTTATAAGAATCAATGTTATATGATCGATTCCAACATATCTTTCGAGTTCATTGTTTCCAGTTTTTGCTAGAAGCCTAGTCCTTAGTATTTATATCGTATTTCAAGCAAAATTGAAAATTCGATTTCATGCTTTCTAGTTATGGGCGATAGTGTCGCATTGTTTACATTGCTCTATCTAAGGGTAAACAAATAGAGGTGGCCTAATTCAATATATTTAAATCGGCAACCGTACTCTACCATAAAAGCATGTTGCGGTTTTGTTTTTATACAATTTCGCTATTGCAAAAATATAGTTTAGGGTTTTATAAATACTTACTTATGTGTGTAAGTAGTTTTATTTAAAAATAGTTTAAAATCACTATCACTATATGCTAAAACTAATGCCAAGAATTAAAACGAAATTTATCTTAAATATACCTACATAATTGAAGGACAAGTTCATTTAGTTGATGATCTGTAAATCTAGTTCATTGCTTCCACAAAAATGTAATTAGCGACTAGGTATCTCAACAACAAAAATGATATATCGAAAGGTGCACAATTACGTACCAAATTGTCGGTTGAGTAGTCGTCGAAAACCAACGTAACGCACTTTTTGATAAGATGTAACCGTCGATTTTATAAAAAATAAACCCTAACATAGTTTGGCATAGTGCCATTGCCATTTATCGTTATTACAGTAAACGTGATATACGCCAAGTTATGACGGGTTATTATTCGTACGGCGGCCACTTATGACTAATCAAAAATAAAATGTAAATGTAAACTAATAACAACAACAAGAAACAAAACTATATGACGTTACTTACCTTTATTAGTGACGTCGACATCGCGTGTTGATATTTTATTTTTGTTCACAAATAAATTACAATTAAAAAAAAATTTCACAAATACGGGAATTTACAATAATTTTTTTTAGTTTATAATTGTCACTATAAACTAATCTTTTCAATTTTTCAACTAATTTTCCGCGTTTAATTCACAATTCACAGCCTTTTAAGCTTTTATTTCGGGATTTATTATTTTGGAATTCACTCAAAATGCCGAATCACCTATATTTTTCTAATTTTTATGTTCGTATTGTATGTGTTTCTAAACTTAAACTAATTACACCATTACTTTATTTTTAGAAATTGCAAAAATTGATATTCATGTATTATAAAAAAAATTTATTTCTTTTCAATTTTCTTTATGCTAAGATAGAAAAAAACGTCTTTACTTTTCCTTACGCTAAACTGAAACTGTCTCTAGCAAAACTCAAAACGTACTGAGAGGAAATTTCTTTTTACTTTTTTTTTAGGAAAATGTACAAATGATGGATGTTTCAAATTTTGCAGTCTTTTTATGACGTTTACCGGTGTGGAAGAGAAAGAGGCGACTATATGCTGTATTATATGTTAGACCGGAATAGAATAAAACATGTGATTGTTTTATACACATTTTTCAGGTAAATAGATTAGATTAGAAATTTGAGTAAAAGAGAAGAAAATAGAAATAAACTGCATTTAAAAATTGTAAAGAGAAAAGGGTTAATTTGTTTTTGTATAGTCGAACCCCAATAGTATGTGATGTGTAAACATATTAAATCTTTTGCATGAGAAACGTATGTAATTCTTCAGGCAGAAGTTTCTAGAAATTACATCATTAATTATGTTTAATGTAGTGACGTTTCTATCGAAAGCACGGCAGCAAGTACGAGTTATATGTTGGATTATAGTTTACATGACATGATTAAAATTGGCGTATTTTGTTCAGACATAAATCTTTTTAGCTTCAGCTGAATTTCAAGAAAATACGCCAATGATTTAGCGCTGAATAAATTTAGCGCTGCAAAAATCATTTAAAATTCTCTTGAATAATTTTATAAAATTAAATTTGTGTATTCATATTATACAACAATTATATTGTGTAGCGTACAAATAATTATATTAAACACTTTATAATTATAGAAATTTATATATTATTCATAATATATGGATGAAGAAAATATATTTTGACATCTAGTGTCTATTCAGCTATTCAGCTAAAGCAAATCTGATTAAAATATTCATCTAAAGCAAAATTTTTAATTGCTTTAGTTTACCAAGTTTTACTTTAGCAAAATAGAAGTGCTGTTGTAATCGTGTCAAGAAAATATAGATGTAAATCTATATTGAGTGTGTGCCTTGCTAATCTGTAATAATGATATGAATTCTTCTGTTAGTTACAACCAGCTGAGATTGTTCTTCTATAGGCCTAGCTTAGAGTCAGTTTTTGAAAATATTTTAAAAGACTGTCTTCTAAGGTTGTAAGTTGTAACGTATTATAGTCTACCAATGTAATCTAGTTTCATTTACATTCTGGGCTTTCTTGAATAGGATATTTATCTAGTCCTTTCTTACTTTGATGTAATTACAGGGATCTCCTTTTTCTTCTCTTAGGATCACAAATGGTAGGATCATTCGCAATAAAACAATCCGGTTTCCTGCAGAATTTCCCTTGTAGTTGTAGTTCTTATTAATGGATTAAATTCTTATTATCATTCTGACATCTGTCCTCAGTAATTACAACTGTGCCTAGTAAGTTTCAACAGTTTTAGCCTATATTCAATTTTGAAAGTGTATGCTAGGACCACCCCTACCCACCTAGCCTTTATCTGGAAGTGGTTTTCATAACACCATCATGACGTGATCAGTAAAATCCGACATCATATGATATCAAAAACATTTTGCGATTTTAATGCAAAAATCGATTGAATCGAAGAAACTATACATCACTTGTTTGCCCATACTAGCATAAGCTCAGTAAGTTCGGTATCCGCTAAATTTCCCATTGACGTAGAGAAAGTTTACTGGCTGAGGTTACATTCTGAACTGAAAGAAGCTGTTTGCAGTAGAACACAATAAATTTAAATTGAATTTTATGTCGGACAACGTGTTTGCTTTGAAGGCAAACTTGTGGAGTGACATCCAATGAGACCACCTATTTGGCCAATTGTTTCTGATCGATTGCCAATCGATCGACGGGTTCTAACTCGTTTTTGATATTGTAACCTCGGGAGTGATTCTAGTTAGAAAATTTGTTTACCAACTAGTTTAGAGTTACGGGTATGTGATTCTATCGATCAGTTGTTGGCCTAGTTTGTGTACCTTTAGAAGTACGTATATAGCTTTGGTATCCATACGGATTTAATTCAATTAGCCTAGATTGTAAAACAATGTCAAAATTTTGGCAATGTCCATTCTGACTGTTCGAGCTAATTTTACAAGATTGTTTATGGGTTTTGTTGATACTCGCCGTGCTTGTGTATACGGCCCTTCATCGATCAACCATTGAACTCGTTCAACTTATTCAAAATTATCCAATTTTACTACGGAGTTTCTTCTACTTTTCTGTAACGGATGGAACAATTTGCGTACATCTTGCTACTGTTGACAGGCGAACCCTCAACGCCTTAATAAGCTCAATAAAAAATAAGCTCATTGAATTCTAAAGTTACTTTTGCCGAAACAATTAAGTGAGTCTTACCGCCCGGTGCAGCATAGAAGATTCAATTTTGATAGCATGGTTCATTGACAGATAATCATTCCCCAACAATAGTTGGACTTTAACAAATGAAACTTGAACAGATTGCAATGATTATAATGGTTAAAAGACACAAAGACACAGATGATAAACTAAATGGAACGTGACATTACCTACATTTCCAAACCGATGATCAGGATAAAAATCCCGTTTGTGAAGAACTTGAGTCCGTCTTTTTGGATTCACTATGGTACTAAGACGGTAAAAGGCAATAGCCTGAAATTATCCAACTTACAGGGTTTCGAAAAGAATAAATCAGAATATTAGTTGAAATCTGAAAAGTAAAATGTTAACGTTGTGATAGTTTGTACACCGGACAGTCAGAGCGCTTCATAACAGACCGATTTTCGATACATTTAATTTTTAATTTTTTGATTCTGCTGTGGCCAGATATACATTCAAGCCAGATATACGCAATTTGTTTGCGCTTTGGGTTGTTCGTCGTCCCCCGTCACGATTCGATGCAAAAAACCCTTCCGATTTTACCTTTGAAGCAGTTGTTCGCACTTGAACAAGCGACATTCGACGTCTCTTGGCTTGAGTTCATACGGAATCCAATTTCCTTGTTTTTCCACCATTCCCATGGTTTTGGAACGGTTTTAAATAGCTTGATGAGTCACTCGCCCAAAGTTTTAGCGAACTCCTCTTGAGTTTGGCATGAATCTTGGTCCAATAATGCCACCAACTCAGCGTCTGCAAACTTTACTGGTCTTTCCTCGCGCTCTCTATCATTGGTGTCAAAATCACCACTTTTGAACGGCGGAACTCGTACTCACATATTTTTATTGGTGGTGCATGTACCCCACATGCTTCACACAGCAATCGATGTCCATCAGCTGCAATTTTCTTCAAATTAAAACATAAAAGCAGCGCTTCCCGCAAATTGTGTTTTGTTGGCACCAAGGTTGACATATGGTTAGAGCACAAAAAAATTTGTTTTGTTAACACTTCAGGGAAATGACATACACGTATACTGATTTTTAGAGGGAAATGATGACGCTTTAACATGAAATTAGTTACAAGATGGCTCGATGCGATTTAATACTAGGTATGCCATCTTTGGTAAGTCCCTCAAAACTTATTTGTACCCCCAATAGTAAAGTGACGTCGTCGATAGTTTTGCAAAAGTCAATGTTGCTTGTCCAATAAACTTTATTTGCTGCAAGTATTTTTTTACTGACTTAATTGCAGCTTCCCAAAGTCCTCCAAAATGGGGTAATGTCAGCGGTATGAAATACCATGTTGTTTCATCACTTGCCAATATAGTTAAGCAATTTCCTTATTTGATTTACGAATTAGTGCAGGCTGCACTCAAGTTGTCGCTATACAAATCAAATCACAATCCTATACGTTCAATGAATCTTTTATATGCTGTGCTGATTGTTTCAGTGGTTAGATCATTGACTGGCTTAATATGTATGGCCTTAGTTGCCATAACGGGTTATCCAATTCGAGGTTGATAAAGTAGAAATCTGTATACCGACATCTGTCAAAGATAAACGTCAAGTACGCTGTCATTTATTTAGTTGACATTCTGCCATTTAAGAATATGGAGCATTTAACAATCGACCAACGCGTTAAAATTATTAAATCTTATTATAAAAATAGTGATTCTGCCGTATCTACATTTCGCACTTTACGAGCAGATTATGGTCGTCATAATCGTCCTACAAAGCAAACCATATTGAATACAGTGAATAAATTTGAACAAACTGGATCTGTTACTGATATTGTAAGGTCTGTGCATCATCGAAACATTCGCAATGCTGAAAATATCGCTTCTCTAGCTGAAAGTGTGGAAGAAGATCCAAATTTGTCAATTCCTCGTCGAGCTCAACATTTAGGCCTATCTTATGGCTCATTATGGCGCATTTTGCATCTGGATTTGCATCTTCATCCGTATAAAGTCCATTTGACACAAGAGCTAAAGCCTGCTGACCATGGACAACGAAGAACATACGCAAATTGGGTGTTGGAAAAACAGGCCGTCGATGCTGATTTTTCGAACAAAATTTTCTTCAGTGATGAAGCTCATTTTTCGCTTGGTGGATACGTTAATAAGCAAAACTGTAGAATTTGGGGCTCAGAAAATCCACAATTGATTGTAGAGAAGCCATTACACCCGGAAAAAGTCACTGTTTGGCGCATTGTGGTCTGGTGGTGTGATTGGGCCGTATTTTTTTGAGAACAACCATGGACGAACCGTTACCGTCAATTCTGAGCGCTATGGCCGCATGTTAACCGATTATTTTTTTACGAAAATCGAAGATTATGATCTTGACGATATGTGGTTCCAGCAGGATGGAGCAACCAGTCACGTAACACGAGCAAATCGAGATCTTTTACAAGAGAAATTTCCTGGACGTTTGATTTCGCGATTGGCTGATGTCAATTGGCCTCCAAGATCCTGTGATTTAACGCCTTTGGATTTCTTTTTGTGGGGCTACGCGAAAGATCGTGTTTACGCAAACAATCCTCAAACTCTTGACGAATTGAAAACTAATATTCGTAAGGTAATGGCCGAGATACCGCCCGAAATGTGCCGAAAAGTCATTGAAAATTACCGCAAAAGAATCAAGGCCTGTAAGAAGTCCCGTGGAGGACATTTGAATGATATCTTGTTTAACTAAAAATGGCAAGGATTAATCTGTAAAATGAAATAAAAATTACAATACATTCCGAATATTTTGTGTGTTTTTTTTAAGTTTACTTTATCAAGCTTGAATTGGATAACCTTGTACAAACAAAGATCGCTAAATAACCCTTGTGTGCCTTGTGACCTCTTCCCTTTGTGGTGCGAACCAGAAAAGGTCCCGCATAGTCGACCCCAGTTGTCAAAAAAGGTCTTTCAGGAATGATCCTATTGTGAGCTAGGGTTAATTGTATTCCTCTATGTATTGTTTGTTTATAGGCTTCTTCAATCAATGATTAAACGATTGTGTGGTCCATTGGAATGATAATCAGATGTTTTTCGTGGTAGCTGTAAACGGATCGGTTTTGAAATCGGGTACCAACACGCAAGTCGTTATCATGTAGGAAAGGAGACATAGATTTAATCTCACTTTTATTGGCCACCCCTTTCTGATTTGTATAATTGTAGATTTCGTTTGGTGCCATTTTGATCAAGAGTTGGATATAATATTTTAATTCTTCACCGTAGGGGCTTCTTGGTTGCTTGCAGTCCTCCTTTGTTGATAAATCTTATCACATCATCTTTTTGATTGTATTGAAATTGGAGTGCCTCAGATATAAACTTTCAATGATGTTATTTGATGTCACTACAGTGGCCCTCAGAATGAGTTGTTTCAGCTCCAATTGAATTGGTGTTATTATTGGTGTTAGTTGAATTACTGTCTCAAAGCCGTGTTGAGGACCGTCCCACCATAAATAGTGTATGAATAATTGATCGGTATCAATACCCCTGGACGCAATTCGTGGGATTGTCGGATGGTTTGACATAAAACCAGCAGATGCGCAGAGGAGAGAGAGGATGAGATGGAGCAGTAAATTTCTGGATTCTCGAGTTTTGATTTACTACAAATATTTTAAATTTGTGGGACTTGTTTTTCATGCATCCTAGGACTAACATGAAATCCGTCCAAAAGTATGTTGGGTTCATTAAATTCGCAAGCAAGTGGCCCCACGTAGCTATAGCCTTTGTAGCGTTAACTTGGCTGCTGTTGGTGCCACTCGTGGTTTTGTCGTTACAAACTTGCTTTGTTTAAACATCTATGGTACATATTTATCACTGCTGCATAAGTCACTTTTAAAGCAGCACAAAATCCATGCAATTCTCGTGGTAAAGTTGAATTGAAGTTATACACCTTGGAATTGTGATCTCCTCTAGATTGGGGAGAGGGACATAATATTAAGAGACTAAGATCCTCAGTTTGCATTAAAATGTTGGCTTGTTTTAAAGTTGGAGATAACCAGATATGGTACAGATGACATTCCGAAAGTTACGGTTGTTAGCTGGTATGTCTTTATATCTTCGTCTGGCGTCGTCCTTCATAGTACTAGTATTTTCTGATATCGTTGATCATTAGGATGTACTTTTATCAGATTATACATTTGCTCTATACTCGCTGTGTATGCCACCTTATATTTTCCCCACCGAACTAGAATTGACAACAGATCCTCTTGTAATTTGGGACCCACGAGTTGAATTTGATTTATGCGACTGTTTTTGTCTGGCTTAGTTGATGCGTCAAATACTACGGTTTGTTGTAATACTTATTATTTTGATGACTGCGTGATGAGGAATGTAATATTGGTTTTGCTTATTTTCATTACTTTCAATGAGATGTCCCTGCCTGAAGTACCCCTCGATACACTCTCGATATTCCTTGTAAAATTCTCTGGCTACTGATAAAGGTCGTCTAGGTGAGTGAATCTAACCAGGACTTGATGATTTGATGACCCGATTTGTTGAAAAGGATGGTATGAATCCATATAACGGCCATCGGTGTCTCGATGGTAATTCTGTCATAAAATTCTCGGGTTGTATTTCTTCCACTTTCCAAAATTGCTTTAACTGATTTTCAATGTCTTCCGAGGCAACCATGGATTGGGGATTTCTCGTTTAAAATATTCCCAAATATAATCCACCCTAGCTCCGTTTGTTGCGTTATTGGTTCGCCTTAATTTCCTTTTACAACTTGGTTCATCAGGGTATTTGGGGAATAATCAGTACCCAATAGAATGTCAATTTTATTTGGTTGCGAGTTGGTTGTAAATTTGACCAGCCCCAATAGATTATTTAAATGCTCTCATCGTTGATTGTCGAAATGTTGTTCAAGCAGTTCCCGAGTTATGCTCGGCAATCAATACTAAGGCTTCCATTTCCATGGAAAAGTTTGATGAAAAACGTGCTCCTACACAAAAAGTAACTATTTCTGTGGCAGTTGTGATCTCGCTATCGTTTATTTATTTATTTATTTATTTATTTATTTTACCAACAGTATTAATTTACATCTGGTATTTTTAAAATTAGGTTTATTTATATAAATCAAATTTGAATAAAAAAAGTTTTTAGAATTCTTTTAAATTCATCTCTGGACAAATTAAAATCGAACACGGTAGATACATTATTAAATACACGGCTAGAATTACAAACCGGGTCCGACATACCAAAATTAGACCCATGGAAGTGCAGATTAATCACTAAGCCTCGGTGTCTGAGTGATCTCACTGGGGCACGTATTGAAACCAAGGAAAGTAGTTGTGAACAATCAATTCGGCCCATTATAACGTCGCGCACAAACATTGCGGAAGAAATTTGTCTTCGAACGAACAATGGTTCAATATTCAATATCAAACAACGGCCTAGATACGGCGGAAGCACATACTTAGGAGCGTTTACCTCTCGAGGAAGTCGCCTTAAGGCAAACAGCATAAATCGCTTCTGGATTGATTCTATACGGTTAGAGGAATTGATATAGTACGGATTCCAGATAATTGACGCATACTCCAAGTGCGATCGAACAAATGAAGCAAAGAGGACTTTTAGAGTATATGGATCATGAAAGTCTTTGGAGAAACGGATTAAAAACCCTAACATTGAATTAGCCTTATTAATACATCTGTCAATATGGTCCTTAAACGATAAATCTCGTGAAAACAAAACCCCTAAATCTAGAAAAGAATGAACTCGCTCTATCATAACGCCATTTAAGAATAAACTATTATCATGTCCATTACGTCCATAACGTCTTCTAGAAATGTTCATAACTTTACATTTCGAAACGTTCAGGCAAAGCTTATTCAAGCTACACCAGTCTCAGAAAACGTTTAATTCCTGTTGTAGATTTAGCAGATCGCGATCATTTCTAATCTTACAAAAGATTTTTACATCATCAGCGTAAATCAGAAACTTACAATGTTTGAAGCACCGCTTCACATCATCTATGAATGCAATAAATAATAGAGGTCCAATGTGGCTACCTTGTGGGACGCCAGACAAAACATTGATGTCTCTAGATAAAATATTATTTAAAAAAACTTTTTGAGTTCTGTTCGTCAAATATGAAAAAATCCACTTTAAAGGAAGGGCATCACACTTGTTGAGCTGTCCCAGTTTCTTTACCAATAAAACATGATCAATTTTATCAAAAGCTTTGCTAAAATCAGTAAACACTACCTCAACACCATCACCACCTTCTAATGCTAGCGTCAAAAAATTTGTAAACAAAGCAAGATTTGTCACAGTTGACCGTCCGAGGTAAAACCCATGCTGGTTTACTGAGATGGAATTTTTAATTAAGAAAAAGATGCGGTCCTTGACCATCGATTCAAATAATTTAGGAATAGTCGATAAGATAGAAATACCGCGGTAATTTTCGATATCCGTTCTCCGTCCACTCTTGAAAATTGGTTTAATGAAACTGGATTTCCAAATTGAAGGGAAAACCCCACTTTTCAAACTCAAATTGAAGATGTTCGTCAGCGGCTGAACTAAGACCGAAGCACACTTTTTCAACACAAGCGGGTGAATTTTGTCCGGGCCACAACTCATTTTCACATTTACATTCAAAAGAGAGTGCAGAGTTTAAGCCACTAATCTCCACATGCGTTTTCTTCGTCGGTTGTTTAATTTTGTTGGATGCTTCTTCGGTGATAGATGAAATTTGTAAACCGGTTGCTTCTTCGTGTTTGTTCATGAAATTGATTGTTATGTTATACCTTTCAGGTTCCTCAGTTTTTGGAGTACTTCCAATTCTTATGTTGAGCATCGTGCGTTGAGGCTGAATATTGGAATGCAACAGCGTGTCGTGGCATCCCCTTATATACACTAAACATCAGATCGAGGATAGTGTTCTTTTTGAAAGATGTGTTGCAAAGCTGATGTTGAGCAATGAATTTAGATCCCTCTTAAGTGATCATTTGCTGAAATTTTGTGCACTCATTTAAATCATGTCTCTGTTTATACAAAACACAAGTCCTTAAAGATTGTGCATGACATATACCTTGACTTTTGCGGGTGCTGGGTTTGCGCCAGCATTACGAACGTTGATCTTTAAGTTCGTTGTCTCTAAAGGCTGTTCGGCGTTTAAGGAAACTGAGGAATTCTTCCAATGTTGGCATTTCCCTTGGATTGGCAATTGACATCTCAACACAGCTTTGATGTTTCGTTGTCCAGCTTTTTAATAATAATTGGAATTATTATGTAATTCCATGACACCGTTAGGATGGTTGCCTAATTTTTGAATAGCATGCTCTCTGTTAATAATTCTACGTTGATTGATGGATAGCTCAGAACCGCGTTAACATGACTGGGTGCCAGCTGCCTCTTATCTACGTCTGTGGCCTCAATGTGTTGTTTTTAATTGGTGTATCTTGACGGTGTCACTTATATTGTTGTTTTCATGGACGATCCGTTTAAATAGGTCGTAGATAGATGCCCATTTTAACGGATCACGTCGAATTTGTTTTCAGGATTATTAGATTTTTGTTGATTCCGCACCTTGGAAATCCTTGATCTCACTTTTTCGAAATCCTGGATGTTTAAGGTGTATTGGCTTTTTCTTCTAGTGTAGCATTTACTAGTAGTTCTTCATGCAGTTATGATGTTGAAGCTTGTCGTGGCTGCCGCCAATCTCTAGCAGGTGGTTAGCATCTGCGATTAGTTTATAGCACAAACGCATTTTGACGTCCTATGTCTTGAATTTTCTTACGTGTTCCGATCGTTGTTAATGGATGTGTCAGAATGATTGTTGATTGGTACATGTGGACTGCTCGTCCCGTCATCGGTGTTTTACTGGCGAATTGTTGATCATCGTTCTGTCCACTTATATCTGTGGTGACTTATTTTAACTTCTTTTAACTCAGCTCGATGATTGGTGTAGAATTGCTTCATTGATATGATGAGTATTGTTGTTATCGAAGAGGTCGAGGATAAAATGTTTTTCTTTTATACAATTATTTTATACGGTAAGCAATTAAAAATACTAACAATAATTATGCTTATTAAACATTTGTATTACATATTTTTACATATAAGTAATGAAATACCGTCATTAAATTACAAAATTCAAATACTCATGACACATATTCAAACACGTGATTGAACAGTCACTCAGCACGTAAGATTGGATCTTGGAACCACATATCACATCGACTGTGGTTTTGTTAGGTTATACCACATACTCGTATATCCATTGGTTGGTAGTGTGAAGTTTGATCCAGTGTTTACTAGATTTTATTGTATGTCCAGTCCATCCTAGCGTTGTAGGATCGCTACCTCGCATTACGTTTGGTTGATTGGATTGTTGATAATTGGTGATATTTCGCATTAGAAGTGTACAGGCTGTTAGACTTGACATCGATTCACATATAATCAGTGGAACTTATTGATGAAATTTTAACTACAGATATTAGCGTACAGTCACACATGAACGAAAGCGGTAAGGGAATTATAATTATTACATTTTTCGTATATTCATGCTTTGACACACGTGATGAAGGTAGTGAATATTATGTCCAGGTATAGAGTAACGGTTACAGGCACGTGTTTTCGTAGTGTAGAACACGTCAAATATAAGCCTTTTTGCGTATATCAGAGGCTCTTTAGTATACTAAAGTCATTTCAAAAATGCTTATCGTACTCTGTCTTTGGACGTTCTATAACCTAGTAATTGAAATATGTGAGTGACGATGGTTGTGACCGATCGGGCGTTGATAACATCTGAGTATTGGGTGGTGCTCTATTTAGCCGTTAACGCACATCACCTGAGGTCATATATATCTGAACTATTTGTCTTCTCGTTACTAAATACTGATGAACAGCAGGATTGCTGCTAAAATTGTATCGTCTGTTGTTACGTACTCCTGGCACAGCAACGTTAAATTGGTTATACGAGTTTCCAAATAGATGTTTGTTTTGCGCACTTCACCGACTTTGTTGCAATTCCTTTGGAAGACGGTTATTTTTCAATATTTTATTGCTGAATAGAAATCAGGCATCTGCTCTAATTTAGTTTAATACTGATCATTTAAATTACCACTGGTGGGGTTTAAATAATCAGAGTGAGCACTATACTAATCTTTACTGCCTTTGGTGTCTGGTTTCTGGATATATTTAAGACTGATTCTGCATGTTGTATTTTCAACATGTTTTTGATCCTGTTGAGTATATCTCAACACGTTCTAATGATCCTTGTAGTCGTGACATATTTTCCGCGTTCGAGACGAATCTTCCGGATTACCATTAAAATAAATAAGATCTGTTTATCCCTATAGTATGTTAAGCGCACATTGGAGCACAGTTCGCGTAAACCGCGCAGAGTAGCGCAACAAAGAAAACATAAACTTGAAGGGTGGCAACGCAATGTAACCGCACATTGTAAAATACTCGTTGCCTACGTTGAGTTTACTATTGCATGATACAAATTAAATAAATGGCTGAATTTATAAATTTAAGATCCTAATCAGAGTGTGGTGCAGAATTTGTTAATAATGCAGATACAATAATCTTTTCTTCAATTGTACTGAAATATATTTCATTTCCAGTGTTTTTGAGCACTGCGTGAAACAATTTTTTTACTACACTATTCTGTGTTGCGCTTTGCATCTCGTGCGCCTTGCCTAAGATTCGTTTAAAAAATTAAAGGAATTTTCTGCTAATCTCAATCGATGTTCACATATCCTGAATGGACTGATTAATTAAAATTTATTGTCGTTGGTTTTCTACATCAATATCGTCACCGATTTTCTAGTTATTTGATCTTGCAATATTTTCATGACTTCAATTCATATTCGTGTTAATAATTTAATTTTAACCATACAGCGTTTTGTTGGATTTGATGTTCTTGGACTTATAATACTTCTGTCACCGCTCATTTCTGCTTTGCCTTATATCGAGATATTAGTATGGGTTATAATTAGGTTCATGTGTGATTTGGTCAAATTTGAAATACAAATTTCAAATATCTTAACTATCCCATTCATATAAAGACGAAATAGTCTGATCTATATGGAGCTCAGTGATCGTTATGCAATTGATTTCGAATGTCTGCAAATTATATGACTATTTGTAGGTTGAGTCTCATCGACCAGGTTAGACAATTTAAGCCACAATATGCTCTCTAGGCAGAACCTGTCATGAGAAGCCCCTTCAACTCTGCAGAATCCGATATGAGAAAATATTTGTAAGCAATTCCTACTTTCAATTTGTGTGACAGAGAACAGCAGTCAAATATGATTTGCATAATTCTCTAAATAATAATTATAAGATTAAGATTCCACGAAGTGTAAGCCTAGAATTATATTAATTGATTTCCAGATCGGTATAGAACTAATTTAGCAGCAGTTTAGAATAGTCAATGATTTGATATTCAAATTTCAAAACAAATTAGAGTAACCGTCCGGGCCTGGCCAAGAAGATTGAATTGTTAACGTTAACTTTTATAAAAATTTTAACGCTACACCGATTCAAATTTCACCATCAACCCTTTCGTTTCACCATCAACCCTTTCAGAAGATTCTATCAGAATTCGCAATTACACCCTGTTACTTTAGTAAACTGCAAGAGTTTAAAAAAAGGCAATAAATATAACTAATCTACATTCTAAGATCTTTAAACAAGAAGGCGGGACCTGATAACCTCCAAGGAAGGACAGGTGAAAACTCCTTGTGTCGCCACATAAGGTTACTGGGGCAAGCTTAATCCGTTTTACATGAAGTTTAAAATCCGTGACTTGTAATCCGAGAACTGTTAGGGAAAAAACTGACGGTTTCTCGATAGGTAAACCCCTGAGAAGGAATTATTGAAGTTAAATTCTGGTAACTGTGGGTCATTATCCATTTTGATTTCCGGAATGCATGCAGAGTGTTCCACATATCCACGCTACTTAGCTTAAAAGCGGTAGAACTAGCCCTTCTCAGAAAAAAACAGCATTGAAGCCAAGAACAAAACGGTCTGGTAATAGCCTTGCATGTCATACCATGTAGACTGTTAAGTTTCGCTAAAGCATAGATAAAAGATTTGTATATAAACATCTACATTTTCGGAGTCAAACCCTACATTGCCAAGAAATAACAAAGGATTTTCGAATCAACTTGATATCTCGATCGTGATATCTCAAAAAAAAACTCAAATCTTAGATAACACCAGTGGTAGACAGAGAAAGGGTAGATAATTCATCAATGTTGTTGTATAGTAAAGATGAATTAACCGCAAAACCTTCTCACCATAACTCTACAATTTGTGAATAAAATTTGTCTAATCGAAGCAAATTTTGTTTGATCAATATCGAAATTTAGAAAAATGATAAATGAAACAGTTGTTAATTTGATTCTAGCAAAAGGAGGCATAAAGACCTACAATAAACTCCTTATTATTAATCGATTTTTCATTCCAATTGACATAATCATAAAGTTCAGCATTACACGATTTACCGACTCTGTAGACTGTAGTTATATGATGCATATTACTGAGTGGGAAGTTAGAAAATTGGCAATTTCTCAAGAGTTTTGAGAACTCCATCAAAACCATCTATCTTAATCGGTGCTAGCGAGATTGACAAGCTTTTGAACAAATCAGCAATTTTTTTATTTTGTAGGTGGTGAGCTTGCCATTAGGAACTCGCCCACATTCAATTTGTAGGTATCATTTTTTGGGAGAGAGAGAGAGAGACCGTTTTAGTTTAGCGATTCCAGATAGACTATTAATTTCGTCCCAGAAGTTAATCTACAAAAGCCTTTGAAGGGGCTTCATTTATATTCTTTTTGTGTCTTTTATTTGGTTATAGTTTCGGCAGTAAGTCAATAAGTATCCCATACCGCAAGAGGACGGCAGTTCTGCATTAAATATACTTCTGAATTCAACACTGGATTTGTTCACACCTATTGTAAATATCCCAGAACATTAAAATATTTTATAAAACTTTCCTTTACCTTCGCTTTTCATTAAAAGGTTATTTTGACTATAAGCAGGGACAAACAGACCACGTACTATCCTTCTATTAATATGTGTTTGATTCTCCGTTTGAATCAAGATTGTTTTATATCAACAAAGCTGACAACTATATTTAACAACGAGTTTTCAACCACGAGTGGAATTGTAATGCTAAAACGTACAGATTGCTATTCAACAGAATTTCAAAATGTTATATTTCTACTGCCTATATAAAACAAGTACGGTCATTTTTGCCTAGTTAGAAACGAAATGTACAGTCCATGCCGCATAGTTTAATGTTCGGTGTCCAAAAAATTCATAGAGGACCATCGGAATTATAACGGTCCAACATCGCCGCTTTCCAAGAAACATGTGAGAGCAGTAAGGATAATTCTTAGACTATACATTTTTGTGATTGTCGGAAGATTAAAACGCTGTATGATTAGCTAATTGCTAAGATTTAGCTCTTTTATAGCAATGGTCAAACATCATATCAATATACTCGAATAAGTTGGGAAAAATAAGACTTTGTATTCTAAGGAAAAGTAATTTAAATATATTTAGTTCCATTATGTAGCGATGGTAAGTTAATTTAACATCGTCCAGCCTCGTAGTCTCATATTTTGCTGTTTTCGAGATCCGATATGTGATACATTACGAATTGACCCAAATGTTTGTACCTTTTATTGTGTTCTAATGCTGAACAGGAACAGAAAAATGAACTACAGCTGCTTCGTTCTCCTCACGCCTACAGCTCCAACAGAAGTCATTAGATTCTAAACGGGACCAACTCACTTGTTCCTCAAAAAAGCCATCTTCTCTTTCCATCCCGATCATTTTCATGTAAGTGACTTTGTTAAGCGCTGGCCACCCCATACACACACTCCTTATACGACGGTGTAGAGCCAGCGTAATTCTATTTCCAAACTTTATTTTTTTCAATGGCATCCTTGTTTAAGTAAAGGGCTATAGTAGCCTTTTTACTCGTTCTAGAAAGTTCGACTTCCAACTCAGATGACTGTTCGAGATAGTCGAGATAACCTTCCTAAGACGAGAGGTCTAGAAGATCCCTTTCATTTTATCACATAAAAGTCTCCAAGGCGTGCTTTGTGCCTTCCTAAGTTCTCTATTATAAATTTTAATTTTTTTTGTTTCCCTTAGGCTTAAGAGTTCTCGGAGAGAAGATTTTTCATAGCATTTGCTTAGATATGCCCGTTTGTCTTTCCAAGAAAGGTAAAGACCTCCAGCAAACTAGTTAAATGATTAAACCAGAGAAGAATACCGGGTGGTAATTAAATGAGAATACAATTTCCGGAAGCACAAACATCAACAACAGGTAGAAAGAATTTATTTATTTAATTCTTCACTTACGTCTTACTCTGCAACACTGTTGCACTATTTATCATATGGTTAGGGATCGGAGAATACCGATGAAACCCTCAACCGCCTTCAAGCTCAGCTGGCTCGGAACGGATCATTTGCGGAAATACAAATAATTCGAGCAATATTTACTCATCAAACAATAACCTTTGTGCTGATGTGTATATTCCTAGAAAGTGAACGGAAACGGAGGAAGGCAAGAAAAACTAAGGATTTAAGATTAGATTATTTCGATTGTCCTTTCGACTGGGGAAAAATCCATATTAAATATATATTTATCTAAAAATGTCTAACACATTTGGAATGGAAACACGTTTAGCTCGGAATAGGCTTTGACAAAAATGACAAAATTGACATTTAGCGACAGAACTGAAAAATTATTCCCACCATTAAAATACCCGATATGGCAAACAGAAAACCCAAAGGAAACTAATTTTTTTTGGTAAAGTAATAATGGTAATGATTTAATTGGCGTTGTGTGCACTAAAATGCCTCGGGATGAGGCAACCGCAAAAACAGCGTTATTGCAGCGGTTCGAGGACAAATCGCTAATCAATCACAAGAAGAGCATACAATATTTAAGCCAACGTCGCACTCAACAACAAGATACACAAGAACGATTTAGTCACACTGTCCGAAATGAAACTCTTAATTTCGATGAAACCTGCTTAAATCCACACATAGTTGTAATGCAATGAACGTCGGGTGTCAGTTCTGTAAATCAAATATTTCATTGCGAACACGCCCTCCGATGGCTTATTCACACAGTGCGGTCGCAAAAGCAAGGTTAAACTTCCAACGCAAATTGAAAATAACGACAACGAACTTGCATATCTTTCCTGTCTGCAAGATCTTATGAGTAATCCAAAAAATTAAAATAATCAAATAACAAGGCAGTTTCATTTACCTCACCGTCACGGCCCTTACGTTTTCAAGGTTCATGGTTAGAATTATCTCACATTTTTTTCAACAATTTTATTTATTTATTGAATCTTTCAAACATGAAAATAAAAATAATTTGTCAAATCTTAATCACGTTAATCATTGATACAGGAGAAGTTTGTATTCTAGGTCAATGGTTGAATATTTCCCCATCAATCAGTGCATTTTATCCACCCTTAATATATGGTCTCGTTTCATTTCAATATGTTTTCGCCAAGTTAACCGTCGGTCTAGATGGATGCCTAGGTTTTTTGCTCCATTTGATTGAGGGATTTGTTCATTGTGAATATTTCTCGTCATTGACTTTCTTTATCTTCCATTTCGGATGCCGTTTAAGGATTTTTATGATTCCATACGATTGCCGTATCATTTGCGAAAGTAGACGTCATAATTTGCGAAGACGCTAGTAGGTATGGAGTGAAAATTAAATTTAACGTTGGGCCAAGCACACTACCTTATGGTACTTCAGCCAAAATGTTTTTCTCGCCCGATTTAGAGGTATTGTATTTGATATAACATCTGCGATTTGATAAATCCGACTTCATAAGATGGTAAATTTCTGGCAATTGAAGATTACTTTTATGAAGCAGATACTCATACCAAACTTTATCGAATGCTTGAGCAACATCCATATAGAAGGCGGAGCAGTATCTTTTCTCTTCGTATGCTGACCTTATTTCTGTAGTTACTCGGTGCACTTGCTCAATGGTTCCGTGCTCGGCTCTGAAACCAAATTGATGACTAGGGATGGTATTTCATGGTTCCGGTTTAATATTTTCGAAAGTTCGAATAATTTTTTCGAATACTTTCGAGATGATTGGTATAGTATGCTTATTGGTCTATATGAATTTAAGTGAATTGATATAAAGTGAATTGAATATTTGAGCCAGTCGCCCAAAGGCACACTCAGACAGTTGTTTAAGCATTTCATCTGTAGTCCGATCATAACCAGGGGCTTTCTTTAATTGAATTTGATGTACACAATAATACACTTTACTAGTGGTTTCTTTATCTTAAATTCTCTCATAGGTTTGATTGCTACATTTTCTGTTTGAACTCTTTGGAGTGAATACACTTTCAAGATGATCAGCAAAGGCGTTAGCTTTTCCCTCGTCACTTCTAGCCCATTCACCGTTAGAAAGACGAATTGGCGGGTTTGGTTGCTGAGGCCGTTTAAGGTATTTAGTGGCCTTCTATAATGAATAGTTTAGGTCCAAACGGGGAGATAATTCCTTACGATAGTTTTGCATATAATCCATCTTATTTTTTTGTATAGGGTTTTCCAATAAGAGGTTTCATTTTTGAATAGTCTGCTATTTGGGCAGCTGTCAATTTTGAAACTATCATCTTTCGACATTTGACAAGTAAAAACTACGCCATTACTAAAAATGGTACGATACATGATTCAACAACGCATTGAAATTGTTAAAATTCACTACAAAAATGGTGAAAATTTTTCAGTCACAGTTCGCAAAACTAAAGCAGTTTTGGGTCGTCATGAAGCACCTTCTCGGCCGGCAATAGTGAAACTGGTGGAAAAATGTGAGCTGTTGGGACAAGTTAGTGATGTTAAGAATCGAAACCGTGTGTGTCGTTCAAGAACAACTGAGAATATTGGTGCTGTAGCCCGTAAAGTTGACGAAAACTCAGGATTGTCGATTCCTCCTCGTTCTTTGGAATTAGACATTCCACAAACGACATTACACCGTATTTTGCATAAAGACTTAGGTCTTAAGGCTTTTACAGTTCAGTTAACAGAAGAACTCAAGCCGGTTGATCACCATAAATGTCGTTTTTCGCTGATTGGGTCCTTCAAATGCATCAAAATGATTCGGATTTTCATCGACAAATCATCTTCAGTGATGAGGCCCATTTTCACCTCGGAAGCTACGTTAATAAGCAGAATTGTCGCATTTGGGGCTCAGAAAATCCAAGAATAATTGTTGAAAAGCTTCTCCATCCTCAACGTGTCACTGTTTGGTGCGGTTTTTGGAATGGCGGTGTGATTGGACCTTACTTATTCGAAAATGAGGCTGGTGCAACTGTTACGGTGAATGGATTGCGCTACCGAGCTATGATTAATGATTTTTTATGGCCGGAGTTGGAAGATATTGATGTGAACGACGTTTATTTTCATACAAGCAACGAAACAATCGCAATTTGACAAGAAAAGTTTCCTGACCGTGTTATTTCTCGAAGAGGTGATCACAATTGGCCACCGAGAACTTGTGATTTGACATCTTTAGACTTTTTTCCTTGAGGCCACGTGAAAGATAAGGTCTATGCTCCACAATCGATTCAAGACCTTAAAGATGGAATTCGTGAAGTTATCGAGGACATACCGCCGCAAATGTGCGAATTGGTCATGGAAAATTTCATGAAAAGGATATGGTGCTGCAAGCGTAGTCGTGGCGGCCATTTGGCAGATATCGTTTCCAAATGTTAATGGCATACCTTCCTCTTTACAATGAAATAAACATTCATTGATTTCTCTTAAAAAATACTCGTTTTTTTAAATATCAAAATGAAACCTCTTATTGGAAAACCTTTTAGTAGGCTTTGTAGTGTACTTTTTGCCTGATTAAAGTTATGTTTAGTATCTGGCGATCGTTAAGCGACGTTTCTCTATTAACATTTTTTCTATTTCAACGGATGTTATGGTGTGTCTTGTATGTTTGCTCTTTAGTGTAGGCGAGGGCGAAATAGCTGCGTCGACCAGTAAATCATTCAAGTTTTCGATAGCAATGTTTCGTTATATCTTTAGCCGTCTGCGGTGTAGACGTCAGGCCGATATGTGAACTGATGTACATTTCGAATTTCAACCAGTTAGTGAAGGTGTTCGTTAGATAGTTATTGGTAGAACATGGCATTTGTTCGGCCAGGAATTTAATAAGATCGGAGAGTGGTCAGAAGATAATTCTAAAAGCGGTTTAGCTTAAGGATTATTTCTCGATTTATTTTACTTGTGACTGCAAAATCCATGACGCCGGGAATTTTTGACGATCAGTAGGCCAATAAGTCACGACGCGACATCCTAATGATTATCTTGAATTGCTTTGACATTCATTAATTGACGCCCCCTTGGAATAGTCAATCTTGAACCCCACTAGATGTTTAGAATTAAAGTCGCCGGCGACCATAAAACGTTGACCCAGGCCAGGCTTGCAAAGTTTTTTTGTAGATATTTAGGAAAACGTTATTATTTTGAGGGTAATATATTGAAGCGATGACTAAGCTTTCTTTGTCGTGGTCCACACATACAGAAATCGGTTGAATTTCCTCAGTGATATATTCATTTTGAAAATAATGGCAAATCCGCGTTTTTATAATAATAACCGTTCCTCCCCGACTTCTGTTCAAGAGATGTTTTGTGCCATAAACTTCGTAACCATTTGAGGTTAATTTCGTGTTTTGCTAGGGAATGTTCTAGTACGAATTTGTGTTGGCTTGCGTTCCAGTGGCATATCTCAGATAATTTATCGGAGACATATAGCTCCTGGATGATAATGGATTGATTTTGTAGCATTTCTTGTAGCATATTTTGCATTGTTGTCATTAACAGCATCATCAGTTGCATGCAGTTATTCGTGGTAGGTTCAGCATTTTAGGATTCACCTTGGAGAACGCTTGCGTATGTTGTGTAGGTTTATACTGCCTCAGTTGAGGAGTTCTTTGGTTTTGGGCAACTTTTGGTTAGGCGTAGTTCCCCCCATACGACGCACACTGATATCAACTTGCCATGTGTCCTTGAGTGACCATATATTTTTGGCAGCTTACATAAACACTGTATTGGTCCGGTCCTTTTCTTTGGCTCATCAACAATTATGTGTCTATGTATGAGGTGCTTTAGTTTATATATTGGATGAACTTTTTCCTTTTTCAAAAGGCTTTCGGATGGATCCAGTTCAACTTTGACCATTGGTTATGGTTGCTGGATTTCTGTTGTTTCAACGTGGACATCGATGCCCTTAATAACGACCGAAAGACCCTATGAAGATTTCAATCGGTATGTATAATAATTTCTGTTGTGAGCATCGTAATAATTAATGACTTCTCTATAGTCGTTGACCTCATGTGTTTGAATTTTTACTTCGTGTATTTTGTTAAGTGAAATGTTTTTCCATTCATTAGCACGCTTGATTTGAGTTCTTACACCACCTTGTGTGTATTGCCCGTGATTAGCCCGTTCTTGAATATTTGCATTTACAGTTTGGCTTTCTACCGCATCCTTTTTGGCGAACGTTTCAAATCGGTTTTTAGCGGTATTTTGCATTTTTCGACGTTCGATTTCTTACTTTTCAGTAGTTTTTCCGTTTTTGCACTATCCCTCTTCCGTTTTACAGTAACATAGCGATCGATGCCAGTTTGTATCGCTACTGTGCTTTTCGAGGAGTTTATTCATCGGATTATGTAACACTTCTGGCTTCATATTCAACATTGAAGTTGAAATTGATAGTACTTGCAGCGGTTTTATAGGCGATCTTGTCACCGTATCGCTTTTAAAGAAAGGATTGTTCAATTCCTTAAAGGTATTTGTACTTCCGTCAGCCGTTCTGGCTGAACCATCCACCAGTCTCACAACTTCAGAGGTATTCACTACATCACATTAGCACGGCAAATGTTTCGTTTGTTCTGCTATTATGTATATAAAGTAAAGGCTGCCTTAATTATTTGTTCGGGTTAATCTCAGAAACTATTCAACTGATTTTGATCAAATCTTCGCCATTGTACTAAGTGTTGTTCTGTGGTGGATTTAGGCCATTAAGAATTTCATTATTGCTTCAATGAATAGCTCCCTCCTTGATAACGGAATTCTGACGGTGTCAGAATTTACCAAACGATGTTATTAGGTGTTTCAAACTCAACATCAAAATAAACTCATAATTTCAAATCATCGGATTAATTCAAATTAATAATTTAAAATTTTTTTTAAGTACCTACAAATATATATCAGGCGAATGAAATAGTGCTCTTTAATTTCATAAGCTCCTTTGGCATTTTTGGGTACTTTTCTATTCCAAGCAATTCATTTAAAATAAACCGAACTGTGTGACGAATAAGCAGTTAGCACCTTACTTCAGCTAGTTTTATAAATATTCGCAATTAATTTTTAAACCTTACTATTGTTACTTTTTATAATTTTATAAACGTCTGGCACGTATTATATCATTAGACACCGCTAATTGGTATCTCAGATTGTAATTGTAAGTAATTTCTTAAACGTCTTGAAATCGACCCTACCACCCAACCTTAACGTAAGCACCAGGTACTCATTCTTGTACGCAACTTAGTCCAACGTCTACTATCTCGATTATCACAATAACAAAGATTTTTTGTCAAACTCTTTTTGCTTCAACTTTTACTACCATTCGAGAATTGGTGGTGTTTTTATGATAACTTTGTAATTTAGAGATCAAATTTATAATGACATACATAATTACATGTCGCTCACAAAAACCAGTTGTTACCGATTTCTGAATTTAAAATTAGTTGATTTTGCCGTTTTTTATAAATTCAACATACATTAACACACGCAATTTTTTGTGACCTAAAAACTTATACCTAATTCCGATAATACATATACTCCTTTCGTGACTATCCGCAATTAAAAACATTTTTTTAATTTATAATTTATTTAATTGGATATTATAATCATTACAATAGTTTTTGTGTAATTCTTTCAAGTTTCATTTCATTTTTCTTATGTTTTTTTGTAATTTGTTTAAAGGAATTTTTTACAAAAATTTCCCAATATTTTTAATATTCTCTGATTTCTTTTTCATAATCATAATAATGTATATTATATTTTCGTGTTTTGTTTTTTCGTCGATCATCATCATTTGCGTCTTATCATCTTTTCAAATCAATCAATAATAATAATATAGTCTGTTATTAAAAACAACAATAGCAATCATTTTTTGTATGTTTTATGTATGGTTTTTTTTGTAAAATTTTTATAAATAGCAATAATATTGATTTTATTCTTTTTTGCTTTTACTAACACATAATTTAAGGTATATAAAGAAATTAAAAAAAAAATTATAGATAATTTTAATTTTCTTTTTAAAGATAGTTTTTGTTTGTTTTTCAAAATTACAATTTAATAAAATGTTATTAGTTTAAATTTTATAATTTCTCGTCAACATCAGCATCATTTTCATCAATTATATTTATTTATTTAGTTTTTTTTTATAACAACAACATAAGTTAGCAGCATTTCTAATTTTTTTAAAATTATAGGTATAATTTGTTTCTTTTATAAAGATCAATAATAAAAATGTCTATACAATTAAAGAGGTTTTGTTTGTAAATAAATGAAATCAAAAATAAGTAACAAAGATTACAAATCAATTGTAAATTTGTCCAACATACTTAAATTGAATTTTATTGGTTTTACCGAAATTTCATAAAGTCGAGTATTTAAAATGTGGTGGCTAGGCACATTGAAATTACACTTCTGTTCGGATAATTTAAAACCAATAAAATTTATATAAAAAAAAGTAAGTAAAAACCATCCAAAACAATAAAAATCAGCAAAATTTGTATGTGTACATGTCTTATTATTACGTAAATAAAAATAAATCTCAAAAATATTTTCTAACCAAATTTGTTTCTTTATAGAGAAGGAAATATATATTTTTTAATTAGCAAATAGTTTTTGTGTTATCATTTTATCATTAAATAAAAAAAAATTGTTTTTGTTTTATATTTTGTTACAACAAAATTCTATTTGATTCATATGTTTCTTTAATTAAATTAATTAATACATTCTGTTTTCTGTTGTGGTTTGCTACCAACATTATTTTGGAAACCTGGTGGCATCGGAATCGTGAATTTATCAAAATTATTTGTAAAACCATTTGTTAAATTATTCATGTACATATTATTTTGATCTAAATTTGTGTTTAACCAATTTGTATGGGAATAATTCACCTGGAATAGAAAAAAAATATAAATAATTAATAAAATCTCAAGTATATTCACAAAATAATATTAAAGGATTATTTAATTCATTAATAAGTGTTTGGGTTCGGTTCATAAGATCATATTTTGTTATAAACCAAAAATAATAAAAATTTAAAATTTCCATCTATGTCAACTGATTTTGGTAGTAGATAATTTAAAATGCCGTTTAAAATACAAAATTCAGGTATCAGATAAAATATTGATTGTAATATTGAAATGAATATAAAATTGACGAATGATAAAAAGCACAAATTAACCAAAATTTGATTTTTCAAAAATTTCTTCATTTGTTCTATGCAGAATTGAAGAACAAAAATTATTAAATCATTATCGTCAGCTCTGAAAACTTTTGTTAACGAGCAATAATAATTCACTTCTTTAAAATAATTTAGAGAATATACATAATGTCTTGGCCATTGGCCTAGATGTGTGATAGCAGCAACCCTAACCTAACCAACAAAATGTCTGTAAAAGTTTAGTGAATTCCTCTATTCCAATAAATTCTTGTCTCATGCCTGACCTGTTAATCCCGAATCTAGAATCGAAAAACAAAATTCGGTTCTCAATATTAATTGTGGTCTATGCAGATTTTTAAATGGAAGGCAAAAATTATTAAAAAATTATTTTCATCGACTGGTTTTTGCAAACGATCGTCAACGGGTAGGTTTCTGCAGGCTTTTATCATCCTGCTTTATAGATTCAGTCTTCAAATTAATTAAGAGAATATACAAAATGTCTGTAAAACTTTAGCAAATGATTCCAATGCATCAAATTCTTGTCTCATGTCTGACCTGCTAACCCCGAATTTAGAATCGAAAAGCAAAATTCGGTTCTCAAGATCAATTTTACTCTATGCAGATTCATATATGGAAGACAAAAATTATTAAAATTTCATTTTCGTCAGCTGGTTTCTGCAAGCTTATGTCTGTATGCTATAATGATAAAAATTTAGTGAATTCGATTCCTATTCCTCAAGTTCTTGTCTCTTGTCTGATCTATTAACCCCGAATTTAGAATCGAAAAACAAAATTCGGTTCTCAAGATCAATTTTACTCTATGCAGATTCTTATATGGAAGACAAAAATTATTAAAATTTCATTTTCGTCAGCTGGTTTCTGCAAGCTTTTGTCTTTATGCTTTAATAATTGTAAAAATTTAGTGAATTAGATTCCTATTCTTCAGGTTCTTGTCTCATGTCTGATCTATTAACCCCGAATTTAGAATCGAAAAACAAAATTCGGTTCTCAAGATCAATTTTACTCTATGCAGATTCATATATGGAAGACAAAAATTATTAAAATTTCGTTTTCGTCAGCTGGTTTCTGCAAGCTTATGTCTTTATGCTTTAATAATTGTAAAAATTTAGTGAATTCGATTTCTATTCGTCAAGTTCTTGTCTCTTGTCTGATCTATTAACCCCGAATTTAGAATCGAAAAACAGAATTCGGTTCTCAAGATCAATTTTACTCTATGCAGATTCATATATGGAAGACAAAAATTATTAAAATTTCATTTTCGTCAGCTGGTTTCTGCAAGCTTATGTCTGTATGCTATAATGATAAAAATTTAGTGAATTCGATTCCTATTCCTCAAGTTCTTGTCTCATGTCAGTTGAATTTAGAATCGAAAAACAAAATTCGGTTCTCAAGATCAATTTTACTCTATGCAGATTCTTATATGGAAGACAAAAATTATTAAAATTTCATTTTCGTCAGCTGGTTTCTGCAAGCTTTTGTCTGTATGCTTTAAAGATTGTAAAAATTTAGTGAATTCGATTCCTATTCTTCAGGTTCTTGTCTCATGTCTGATCTATTAACCCCGAATTTAGAATCGAAAAACAAAATTCGGTTCTCAAGATCAATTTTACTCTATGCAGATTCTTATATGGAAGACAAAAATTATTAAAATTTCATTTTCGTCAGCTGGTTTCTGCAAGCTTTTGTCTGTATGCTTTAATGATTGTAAAAATTTAGTGAATTCGATTGCTATTCCTCAAGTTCTTGTCTCATGTCTGATCTATTAACCCCGAATTTAGAATCGAAAAACAAAATTCAGTTCTCAAGATCAATTTTACTCTATGCAGATTCTTATATGGAAGACAAAAATTATTAAAATTTCATTTTCGTCAGCTGGTTTCTGCAAGCTTATGTCTTTATGCTTTAATAATTGTAAAAATTTAGTGAATTCGATTTCTATTCGTCAAGTTCTTGTCTCTTGTCTGATCTATTAACCCCGAATTTAGAATCGAAAAACAAAATTCGGTTCTCAAGATCAATTTTACTCTATGCAGATTCATATATGGAAGACAAAAATTATTAAAATTTCATTTTCGTCAGCTGGTTTCTGCAAGCTTTTGTCTTTATACTTTAATGATTGTAAAAATTTAGTGAATTCGATTCCTATTCCTCAAGTTCTTGTCTCATGTCTGATCTATTAACCCCGAATTTAGAATCGAAAAACAAAATTCAGTTCTCAAGATCAATTTTACTCTATGCAGATTCTTATATGGAAGACAAAAATTATTAAAATTTCATTTTCGTCAGCTGGTTTCTGCAAGCTTTTGTCTGTATGCTTTAATGATTGTAAAAATTTAGTGAATTCGATTCCTATTCCTCAAGTTCTTGTCTCTTGTCTGATCTATTAACCCCGAATTTAGAATCGAAAAACAAAATTCGGTTCTCAAGATCAATTTTACTCTATGCAGGTTCATATATGGAAGACAAAAATTATTAAAATTTCATTTTCGTCAGCTGGTTTCTTCTCTCAAGTTCTTGTCTCTTGTCTGATCTATTAACCCCGAATTTAGAATCGAAAAACAAAATTCGGTTCTCAAGATCAATTTTACTCTACGCAGATTCTTCTATGGAAGACAAAAATTATTAAAATTTCATTTTCGTCAGCTGGTTTCTGCAAGCTTTTGTCTTTATGCTTTAATGATTGTAAAAATTTAGTGAATTCGATTCCTATTCCTCAAGTTCTTGTCTCTTGTCTGATCTATTAACCCCGAATTTAGAATCGAAAAACAAAATTCGGTTCTCAAGATCAATTTTACTCTACGCAGATTCTTATATGGAAGACAAAAATTATTAAAATTTCATTTTCGTCAGCTGGTTTCTGCAAGCTTATGTCTGTATGCTATAGTGATTGTAAAAATTTAGTGAATTCGATTCCTATTCCTCAAGTTCTTGTCTCTTGTCTGATCTATTAACCCCGAATTTAGAATCGAAAAACAAAATTCGGTTCTCAAGATCAATTTTACTCTATGCAGATTCTTATATGGAAGACAAAAATTATTAAAATTTCATTTTCGTCAGCTGGTTTCTGCAAGCTTTTGTCTTCATGCTTTAATGATTGTAAAAATTTAGTGAATTCGATTCCTATTCCTCAAGTTCTTGTCTCATGTCTGATCTATTAACCCCGAATTTAGAATCGAAAAACAAAATTCGGTTCTCAAGATCAATTTTACTCTACGCAGATTCTTATATGGAAGACAAAAATTATTAAAATTTCATTTTCGTCAGCTGGTTTCTGCAAGCTTATGTATGTATGCTATAATGATTGTAAAAATTTAGTGAATTCGATTCCTATTCCTCAAGTTCTTGTCTCTTGTCTGATCTATTAACCCCGAATTTAGAATCGAAAAACAAAATTCGGTTCTCAAGATCAATTTTACTCTATGCAGATTCTTATATGGAAGACAAAAATTATTAAAATTTCATTTTCGTCAGCTGGTTTCTGCAAGCTTATGTCTTTATGCTTTAATGATTGCAAAAATTTAGTGAATTCGATTCCTATTCCTCAAGTTCTTGTCTCTTGTCTGATCTATTAACCCCGAATTTAGAATCGAAAAACAAAATTCGGTTCTCAAGATCAATTTTACTCTATGCAGATTCATATATGGAAGACAAAAATTATTAAAATTTCATTTTCGTCAGCTGGTTTCTGCAAGCTTTTGTCTGTATGCTTTAATGATTGTAAAAATTTAGTGAATTAGATTCCTATTCTTCAGGTTCTTGTCTCATGTCTGATCTATTAACCCCGAATTTAGAATCGAAAAACAAAATTCGATTCTCAAGATCAATTTTACTCTATGCAGATTCATATATGGAAGACAAAAATTATTAAAATTTCATTTTCGTCAGCTGGTTTCTGCAAGCTTTTGTCTGTATGCTTTAATGATTGTAAAAATTTAGTGAATTCGACTCCTATTATTCAGGTTCTTGTCTCATGTCTGATCTATTAACCCCGAATTTAGAATCGAAAAACAAAATTCGGTTCTCAAGATCAATTTTACTCTATGCAGATTCTTATACGGAAGACAAAAATTATTAAAATTTCATTTTCGTCAGCTGGTTTCTGCAAGCTTTTGTCTTTATGCTTTAATATTTGTAAAAATTTTGTGAATTCGATTCCTATTCCTCAAGTTCTTGTCTCTTGTCTGATCTATTAACCCCGAATTTAGAATCGAAAAACAAAATTCGGTCTGATCTGTCAACCCCTAGTTTAGATTGGAAACACTAGGTTAGATTCTCAAGATCAATTTTGTTATCAGCTGTTACAAGCTTTTATCATGCCTTAATGTTTCTTTTGTATAAAATAAATTGAAGAAGTTACAAAATTCACGTAAAAGTCTAGTGAAATCGATTCCAAAGGTTCAAATCCTTGTCACATGTCTGATCTGTTAATCCCGAATTTATAATCGAGAAACTAGTTCCGGTTCTCAAGATGAATTTTATTCTGTGCAGATTCTTAATTTGAAGACTAAAATTATTATTTTTCATTCTCGTCACCTGAATCGTAAACAAAACAAGTTAACAATTTTTTTTATCATCGAGAAATTTAAAGACATTTTGATATCTACTCTATGTTTATATAACGATTTTCGTAGGTAAGTAACGAGTGCTTGAAGAGATAACCATCATTTTAATTTTGATTGCCCTCGAGTGAAATTTGAAGCTCTTTCCATCAAACTGTTAATAAAGACAATGGGGCTCCAATAAATAATAAATATTCAATAGTTTGCCATTTCCATTTAAAAAAAAAAATCATGTAGTACCAAAACTAAAAACTAGTAACACAACGTCAACAATATTAATTTGATATTGCTAATTGTATTAATTAATCCAAAACTCGGAGAAATTTGAGGGGATAAATAATAAAGTAAATGAAAAATTGTGTTACCTGTGCTGGTGAGTTCTGTTGTTGTTGGTTCATAATACTATTTTGTAAATTAATTCCATGATGTCCCCCAAACCCTGCAAAAATAAACCAATTGTACACGTTTTATATTTATTACAACAAACAAACGAACATACCTTGATTTTGTTGATTCATTTGGGGCATAAACATGTCAGCTGCATTATGTTGTTGCTGCTGCGATTGCATAGGTGGCCCAGACATAAATGATGGAAATTGTCGTAATGACACAATTGCTGGATCCAATGCAGTCCAATCTGTCATGCTACCAAAACCTTTGTGTTGATTATTTTGAGATTGATGATTGTGTGGATCATTTGATTGATTTTGTTGCTGTTGTTGATAATTCATGTGCTGGGGCCAATTATTTTGTTGCGGTTGCTGTTGTTGCGGTGGTGTATTTGCATTCATATTCATAAAAGGGAGAATTTTACTACCTAAGTGAACGATAAAGTAAGAGAACTCGATAAAAACTTCGATCAAGTTAGGAAAATCAAATAAAACAAACCGGCTCGTGGCACACCAAATCCAAAAGCATTCATGTGATTAAAACCGGGTGGTGGCATACGAGGTCTCGATTGATCTAATAGTTTATTATGGTTTATTTGTGTTTGCTGTTGTATATTCTCGTTCTCCATTAGTTCCGCTAGAGCTTTTTGTGTTTCAATGAATGGATCAAAACCTAAATCATCGTCGATAGGCATAATATAATGCGGATGCTGAGCCGGCGGTTGTTGTAATCTTTTCTGCTGTTGATTTGACGTATTATTATTCATTAACAAATTATGTGAACCAATTTGATCATATTTATTTGGTAAAATTCTTTGTTTCTGTTGTTGCAACTGTTGTTGACCTAGCATGCTGTTAGCTTGACCCTGGTCAAAATAGTGTGAATTTAATCGAGAATTTTCTAATAGATTCGCCATATTCAATTGATCAGGTAGTTGCTGTTGTGGTGAATTTGAATGCCCATTAAGCATAATTTGAGTTTGTTGATTTTTATGAAAATCAAAGAATTTAGACATATTTCCAGGAAAAATATGACCATTCTCTTGCATTGAATGAATGCTATTGTGAAGCCTTTGCTGCTGTTGTAACTGTGACAATCGATTTAAATCGGGTATATGTAAATAATCTGTGCTATTTATGTAATCAATACCATTGAAATTATTTAATTGTAAATGTGGTTGAGATGGTATTCCATTTAAACTATTAACTAAATTACGTTGTTTATGTAATTCTTGTACACGTAACATTTCGTCATGTTGCTGATCCTCTAATTGTTTATTATTGCTATTTCGCATCATAACATATTTAAATGCTGCCTCCCAATCTTCCGAAGAATTATCATTATTAAGATGATGAAAACCACTTAGTCCCTTTAATAATAATTTTGCGTCCCTTTGTTCACGTTCTAAGCTTGTTTCATCCGATTCTGCTGTACCATTTAGCAGATCCGGTAAATGTGATGGATTGCTGTTCACTGTCCCCTCATTTTTGAAGTAAGGTTGAAATGTGTTTGTGGAGAAGAAACTGTTGTTATCATCGAATAAGCTAAGTTTAGAGAAGCGAGCTGTAAATAATGAAATTAGACTTTAATTAGAAACTATATTTCGTCAGCAAAATGCTAATCAGTGACCGTTATCGAATTTACTAGATTTTTAAGCCTGAATTATATATGCTAAAACTAAATTTGTTTCACGAACAATTCGCTGGTTTTCTATGCATATTATATGGAAGGCAACAAATAATATTTATCAGCTGATTTATTCAATATCTAATGCAATGTAATCAATTTTATGTTATAAATATAATCGTGTAATAATAATTAGATTTTTCCGTTTAGAACACAAAATAAATAAACTCCATTTCGAGTTAATGATAATAGAAATGATTCAAAAAGTTAAAGTTTTAATTTCAACAGATTCATGACAAAATTGTTGGACAAAACAGGAAGTTTGATTAATTAGTAATTGAGTTTTGGAAACAGAATTACTAGTTTTACGTTTTCTATTCTACTATAACAGCACAAAGTAAACAAGTTCTTTAATCTCCTTGATCATGCATAAACTAATATAATTGAGATATCGGTCCAAAGTAGAAATATTATTTAATTAGAAGTTGTATCATGAATTCATGTACGTAGTTTGACAACCCTATTTAAAATTTCACACGTGTTAGAGAAATTTTTTTAAGTTTTAAATATAATAAACTTTTGGTTCATTCGTTTCTACCATCTGTCAGGAAATTTGTTGATGATTTTAAAAGATCTAATGAATTTGTATTTAGAAAGCCTCTTAGTATATTATTATGAACTATAGCAAAAGAGAATAAAACTTATTTTGTATGAGAGAGATGTAGTTAATGTGTATGTACAGAAAATCTGTACGAAAAAAAATCTTTTTAATCCTTTTTTGCGTTTAATGGAGGGGCAAATATGAAACTTGCATACATTTTTATATGTGCTAGTCCAAACAAAGTGGGTCTTAACTTATCGTGTAATAATCTAAATTGCTGTTACAAAATACCAGCCTAGCGCGAAATGCCCGGTGATTGTGTCGAATTAATTTCAGAATCAACGTAGGAAAAGTATAAATTTATAAGGCTTGATAATCTTTAGCTTGATCTTTGGCTTGATCTAAGTTCATTTGTCAGTTTCTTGTTAAGTGTAGTAAAATGTGCCATTTGAAGTTTCATTTCCATTTCGAGGTTAAGTATATTCAGAATAAATGATTTTTAACATATAAATTTTCGTTACAGTAAAGTGTGTTTTTATCATTTTACTTTTTCAAATCCTTCCCTCAAATACAAAATGTAGATGAGAAGTAAATTGTTATGTAATTTATATAGATAGATTTCTCGAATTGCATAAATGGTATCGAATGAACTTGAGCCTTTTTCAAATTTTATGACACATCGAGTTCATAATTTTGAAAGTGGCTCCCATCTTAGTAAGGAGACACACGTTATTCACTAAATGAAATTGTAAATTTAAATCTCTTAGGTACACTTAAGGAATGTGATACATTGGTATCCAAAACGTATATTTTTAATTTTATTGAAACACAAACTCTTAAAAATCTGAATTTAAATATAAAAGGGTTTAGGCTACTTTCAAAATAAACGATCCAATTGTTGGGAGTGCGAGTTCAATTCAAAATCACGTAAGGGAGGTGAAGCATACGGATTTTTTTATCCAAACTGCTCGGACATCTTTAGTCTACTTCAGTGGATGATAATTCGAATAGATACAACTTTCTTAAGAAGGTGGTGTTGGACACTAAGCCAGAATTGTTTTTAAGAATTTAAGAAACTTCCCATCCAATTTTACTGACAAATTTATTCATTTTAAATTGAAATTTAATGTCAGTTTTAATTTTTCTCGTTTATTTTCCTGGTGGTGTTATCTTTAAATGTAGAAAACCAAACCACAGTATTTTAACAAAAACAATCAACTATTGAGCGGTTTGTGTAAGGGCTGATCGATTTTTGTATTTTATGACTAACAATTATTTCTAAAATTATTAATGATTTCAATATCTATATTTTGGAAAGCAAGAGAGTTCCGAGAAGCAGATATTACTAATTTTACTATAATAGCTAGTTTTAATATAAAGTGTTTTCCAATAAGAGTGATATGATTCGCAATAATTCAATTGTTGCACTTGCTGTGTGGCACGTAGCTCCGTCTTGTTGGAACCAAATGTTGGCAAGATCAACTTCGTCCAATTTCAACCACAAAAAGGTGGTTATCATCGATCTATACCGATCTCCATTGACAGTAACGGTGTTACCAGCTTCATTTCGAAAAAATACGGACCGATGATTCCACCAGACCAAAAACCACACCAAACTGTCAATTTAGGTGAATATAATAGGTTTTCATGAATAATTTGTGGATTTTCTTCGCACCAGAATCGACAGTTTTGTTTGTTTACCGCACCACTCAGATGAAAGTGAGCCTCATCGGAGAAGATGATTTTCTTAAAAAAATCGTTATCGTTTTCAAGTTGTTCCAAGGCAAAATCACCAAATTCACAACGTTTACGGTGGTCCAATGGCTTCAGTTCTTGAGTGAGAACAATTTTATACGGATGTAAACCCAAATCCTTTCTCAAAATCCGCCAGGTTGTGGTTTGAGACAGTCCCAATTCTTGAGAACGACTTGGAATCGACAAATTGCGGTCTTTTGCAATTACTTCGAGCGAATCTTTGTCTTATTGGCACTTCAACATTATGTTAAGAAAATGTACGCTCAAAATTTTCAACAATTCGACGAATAGCGAGCACACTTGGACGATTATTACGACTATAAAATGGCAAAAGCGCACAAAAAGTTGCAATTGGAGAACGATTATTTTGATAATGAAACTGAATAATTTGTAAACGTTGTTCTTGCGTATATCTCACCATGATGAAATTGTAAACATTACTAAATACAATGTAACAAAAAATGGCAGATCAAGACATATTACAAATGGCCGAAACGTCACTTAAAAATCATATCATTTCTATTGGAAAACCCATTATTTGTCACAATGGGTGCGTTCAGGACCGTCATCTGTTGGCATTATGATTAGAGAACTCATTGCCATTTTGAGTTCAAAATTTCATGTTACTAAACATATTCATAACGTTGGACTTGATTTTGTTCCCAACTGTTGGGTGCCCTGAAAGCGCCCATTGATTTCTTTATAGATATTTTAATATTGTCTCATCTATCTATTAAAATCTATATAAACCATTTAACATGACTGCATACCAAATTCATATAAAGTAAATATGAAACCCTCCATGTGTAACCAGACAGTTTCCATTATAAAAGTTGCGATAGATTTCTTGTAATATTCATGGCCCCCCTATGTTCAGTGTAATAACAGAATTGTAGAGAACAAAGATATTATACCATTCACGTCGATTATAGAATCCGAGGGGGCGAATCGAATGCGGATTGGAAAATGCATATAAATAAAGTGGAAAACAATCGCTATAAATCAAAGTAGCCAAGAAAATTTGTAATGGTTTCCATACTAATCGTTTTTTATGATTCCGTATTTACGCAATAAAATAATTGCGGATCTAAAACAAATTTTACTTTACGTATGAAAATTCATAGACATTTTTATGATCCTATAATTTAAATTTTTTTTATGTTTTATATGTTTTTTTATATGCAATTTTCAATTCGCAATCGATTTGCCCCCGCGGATTCTATAATCGAGGTGATTGTAGTGCACTTTTTGTTAAATATAGAAGTTTTATTTATCTTACACAATCAAAAAATTGCATCTAAAAGAAATGCGAATATTGTTCAGTTTTTCGGTTAAGCAAAATTTAATTATTATAAAAAATAGAAAAGTTTAAACATTTATTTTTTGTTCTTAGAGTATCAGACATCGTGACACAAATACAATTTCAAGTGTTTTGATTTGTTTCCCAATCTCAATTTTCTGGGATATGATTAAGAATTAATGATTCCGGGATTATTTATTTTTTTTAAATCTTGTTGCAGCTGTTTTTTTGTAATTGATTTTAATCAACGCTACTATATATATGTATAGATACTACTCGTTTAGTTTATCACTCAACACAAACTGGTTTTTATTTGTTACTAAACAGTCCAACTGCTAAAATGCTCATTCAAATTTTATGCTGGAAAGCATAATTAGTTATTTGTATTAATTATTCGTTCGTTCTGCTTCGAATAGTCATTGGTGGAAAGGTTCCACTACAATTTGAGTTTGTTATTAAATTGTATTGACAATTAAACATTGTTAGAAAATTGAAAATTTTATAAATGCAATGTATAAGCGTAGCCGATATAAATTTGTCACAGTTGGATTCAAATACCTCATTGATTTTGTCCGGTGAATCAAATAAATTTAAGTCCGATAGCATGCCTTCAGCGCACCCACCAATTGAGAGAGTAAAATCAAAGCCAACATTATGAAAATGTTTAGCACTATGAAATTTTCTAGTCAAATTGGCAATGGTTTCAATAATCATGATGACCTGTGACACTATTCTGGTAATTCCCCGGGAATAGAGAACTAAGGAGAATAGATAGTTTGATGTAAATTTTTATGAATTGGGAATAATTTTTCCATATTGGCCGGGAAAAATTTCCCAATTTAATTTTGTTTTCAAAAAAGTTAGCACTAGATTTTTATCTTAGTAGTTCAGAAAAAAAATGTTTAAACAGAAATTACATAACAATTCTTTCCCCAAATCCCTATTCCCGGGAAATTTCCAGAATAGTGCCACTGAAAGCGCAAAATGTAAAAAAGATTAAATCGTGTAACACCGCCTTTTACGGCATACTTAAACCTGCTCCGTGCGATACCACTACATTCACCTACTCACACCATTTACATTATACCATCTCCGGTTTATGGAAGAATATTAATTTTACATCCTGCCGGTGATAATCTAACTAGCATCTACCGCTCAAGAACTGAAACTTTAAGCACTGCACGACTTGATCGGTAGCACATAAATTCGTTTTATTACTTCGTCTTTCATACAAATGGATGAACTTAGTTTACTTTTTTCAAACAAAAAACTTAATAATAAGGGAATAATTTTATGTGTCTCGGGCTTATTTCCACAGCTTAAATTTTGTAATAACCACTAAAACGTGAAAAAGCGGTGGTCGTTTAAGCGTACTCATATCAATAAGTTATGAGCGTATTTTCGTAAAAAAAATTTAAAAATATTTTTGTAATTATGTTCTTGAATTTGGGCTCTGTACCAGGATCCAATTCTTGGTTTTGGTACTGACAAAATGATTTACCTCGTTTTTTGATAATGCAAATGATTATTTTATTTTGATATTATACTGGTTTGATATTATGCTGGTTTTATGATTACATAAAAATCATACGAATAAAGAAGCAGAAAATATTATAAAGCGTCAAGTGGCGGCAAAATTTCTTGCCTAAAAATCAGTTAAATGAATCGTTTACACCACTTGTTCCTATTAATCGTCGAAATAATCACATTAGACATACACGCATACATTGTAAGAGATTTATTCAAATAAATTTGCACTACTTTATTACAGCACACTCACTCAATTTAAAAGATATCTCATTACATCATCCACAACTAAATTAGTCTGATCGATGATTATCAACGATTTTCTACGTCAAATCTACGGAAGGGATCTTCAATTTCGTGTAGTACTCTGAACAGAATTGAGAGAGCCGAATAGGAAATTTCGTATTAAATAAAACTCTCAATTGGCATGATTTTATAATATTAAGACCTTTTTTATGTTATTGTTTCTTTGTTTTACGTATACATGCTAGAGTACGCTTTGAAGAAAGTACGACTAATTGGCCCAAGAGCGAATAATTCATGATGTACTAGTGTGGATTTGTCGCTTGATACTGTGTTAAATTTGCGACGTTCACGTCACTTGCATATTTGAAATTCAAATTTTGTTTGATCGATTGCTTATTGCGAACGTACGGCCACATTTTATAAATTTTACGAGAACAAACTTAATAGTTATTTTGAAGTTAATTAATGGTAAATACTATTGTTTTTACTTATTACTTTGCCGTTAAAATGGTTGTTTTACATTTTTAAAACAAAAATATGTCTATTTGGATGACAAATTTGTGTGTCGTTTTTTACCAATAAGAATTAAGAATTCTATGTAGACCAACCCCATCTTTCATTTTAATAAAAAAACATAATTTGTGATAAAATGATGTTACGTTTAGTGGTTCAGTGGTACTATTGTGGTTTTCCCTGAGAATAGGAAATTGGGAAAAATATTTTCATAGCTTTTTTGTTTGAATTGTATATTTCTGGCCTACTGATGATTCCACTAGTAAAATAATTTGGTGTAAATATTTTACAAAACAAAATGAAATGGGAAATGTTTGATCCATAAAAATTTTATTAGGAAAAATAGTTTCCCAAATAACTTTGTTTCGTAAATATCTACACCAAACTGATTCCAACAGTAGGCCAATTCAAATTACACATTCCAGCAAAATCCAGAATAGTGCCACAGTTCGCAAAAAGCCATCGATACCAAAATCAAAATTTTTCAATATTTTCGGTCCAATCGGCTTAAAGAATAATGGGTGGAACCAGTGATTTAGGTTTCAGCCGAATTCTCAATTAGAGTTAAATAATTCGGCAGCGCAAGTTCGAAAAAACCTTTATCTATCAGTGTTATCTCGACAACAGGTTTTTTATGTTATGTCTCATCGCTAAATAAAGATATTTTACTTATCACTTTTACGTCGAAACTTATTAAAAAAAATCAAACTAAACCGAACTTCATATTATTTGAGATATTTAATAAACAACCTTACAGTATACGAATTCTGTGCTAGGCTTGTTAAAACCGACGAATTTTATTTGAGTAGTTCCAAAAGATTTTAATTGTTCAGAGAAGGTAGAAAATACAATAGAAAAAGTTTAGTCTAATTTATTTCTAATGAATTTCACCGAATCGCTATACGAGTTTGTTAATTAATCGTTTAACAATATATTAAAAAATGTTTAATTATATTTATTTAAATGTAAATTTTAACAATTATTAAAACGCAAAACGTCTACACATTTTTTATGCATGACAAGTTATCGAATTGGAAACAGTTCAGAAACTATCAAAATAAACAATTGACATAAAATAGAACTCTATAATGGCCTAAACAAACTGGTCGTTAAAAAACAAATAAACATTAAATCAAAGGAATCGTTTATTATTCATAATTTATCATTTTCATTTATTTAGAATTTATATCCGATGAGCGTAATTTTGCGCGAATCTAGCAGTGTTCTTGCGTCTGACATTTGCGAGCGGTTCGCGCATCACGTTTGTTTAGGCCATAAGTGAAAAATGTTATAATTTTTTTCAAATGGGAACCATCACTTCCAAATTTAACGAGTCTAAGTCAACATTTAAAATTTTTTTCATAACTGCTTTTGATAAACATTGGGTTTAAATAGACGTGTTTTCAAGGAATTTATTTCCCGTAGCTGGATCGATTATCACCAAGCATGAATTACGTAAAGAAACAATCCAGTCGCGAGAAATCAATTGCAAGAAAGTTCATCCAACACACTGAGTCCTCATTAAAACTATAATTCTTTCCCTATAAAATTTGATAACTCGTCACTAAGATCAGTCAGAATCTCATGTAATGTTGTACATCTAACGTACAGAAAACTGTAACAGTAAAATTCAAAACCTTGAAATCCAAATTTATTTTACGTGCGTCGAAGTTTTCAAGAAAAATTTATCTCACTTTGAAATGAAATTTGCTATCATATATTCTTAGACTGTGTGTTAAACATAAAATGTTGTGCGAATAAAATCGCATAAAACCCCAGTTGAAAATTTGACGACATGTTTGCGAATAATATTTTACGAAAGACATGTTTCTATTTCTTACCTTTTTTGATGGTATGTTGACTAAATTACTAATTTATGACATGTCAGATTAATTTCTCAAATGACTCGTCAATAGGTCCACGATAAATGGCAAGTGTGGGACATATCGCATATATTTTATATGAGTCACAAGTCCTCGATATTTCTTATATTATATCACTTAATGGCCTAAGTATACAATCGAGGGATATGTTTGTCGATTTGGTAAGTAAACATTTTGTAATTGTTTTATTAGGAAAATTTTAACAAAACAAATTTTTTAATTATTTATATTCAACAGAAATACAAACCGCAGCCATTTGGAATTCAACACATGTGCAGTGTAACATTATATATTACTTTTTTATAAATAAATTAGGAATATTAGTCCGCAATGAAATGCTTTTATAATATTTGTTCTGTCATACAAACATTTATTTCAGACTTATCACATGTCATTCATCTTAGATGTATCACATAAAATTCATCTCAGACAATACACGTAAGATTCATCCAAGACTTCTAATACGTGTCATGCTTGACTATCGCTAATGAGTCACTAGTGTGGCGTCAATGACTTTCTTACTGGGAAGTTAAATTTTTGGTTTCTTGATGTCATGCGTAAAATGTCAAAAATTAAACTTTTTAGCTTTTTATGCGGTTGTATGTTCGTTTAGCACAGCATATCATCGCTTGGGTCTATTTTTTATTACAACCGGCGCAGTGCCGGTTGCAATAACATTTAACCTGAGAAATTTCACTCTACACACTGCTTTTTTTGTGAACTGTGCACACTTTGCGGTTTTTCCAAACAGACCCATATCAATTAGAAGTTTTATTTCTGCAAATTCGCACCCCTGGATAAAAACTTGACTCGAAATAAACAAGTTTATGGATTTTAGTTGATTGGTTTTTCTCTTTCGACATTCTTAGTTAGTGCGAGTTTATACATTAGTCAATTGAAGCAGATTATTTTAAAAAATGTTCCCTCCGATAAATCAATAGTAGTTTGCTGCATCGGAAAAAATGTATAAACTTGCACTTAAATTAACATAAAGTTGCATTCATTATCACCCTGTATAAGGCATAGTAATTAATAAATTTTGAATAATTAGTTTAATACTTAGTCAAAACTTCTGAATTTTGATTTTCTTCATGAATTTTATGACCAAGATATATTAATGTTATACAGGACGATAGGTCTTTTCTGTTAGAAAACTAGAAGCTACACGAGCGGCCTTCGCCCATTTGTGAGATAAGGCTGAATACTAGCCTAGAAGTAAAACGATGTACGTATTTAAATATTTTGACAAAATAAAAACAAAAATGTCAATACAAGCAAGGACACTTGTTAGGCAAATATTTTCAATCGCATAATAAATTAATTTTAATAATATTTTACCTAAATTATTAAAGATTTTCTACAATTCGGTAGTTTCCGTTTAATATCCTCAGTTAAAAACAGATAATCAGTTGGTAAATAAACTTTCGTTTATTTTTTGTTTAAAACAGCTTTAATCAATTATTTTGAAGTATCTTGCAATTTGAGTGAAAATCTTTATTTAGTTATTAGATGGAATTCGATTTCACATTTTAATTTAAGGAATTTCAAAATATGAAATTTGTAAACTTCTTCAGATTCAAATCCTACATTGCTCTATGAGATAAATGGTCGATATTCGTTTAGAATATATTAATTTAAATTCTATGTTACCTTTACAGCAAATGCCATTATTACAACACAATATTCACTACAATATTTTGTATGCATAAAATCACTGATCACATTAGTAAAATTTTCACTATTTTGATTCAAATATGTATTATAATCACGAATAATATAAGATCAGATCACAGAATAACACTTCACCAGTAATGATAATAAATCCCAGCTTAACTTACATGATGTATCTATTAAATTACTGTTGTTTTTAATATCTGTAGTACCACTAAATAACGTATTTGATGTATCACTAGTTCCAAAATGGGCTGATTTTTCTAAATTTGTTTTATTATGCTGTTCAACTTGATGTAAATGACTGCTACTACTTGTCGATGACGTTGATGATGACGACGACGACGATAAAGATGATTTTATCACATTTTGATTATCGTGGAATGTGCCCGGCGATGATTTACCGCTAGCACTTTCACTAACTGTACCACTATCACCATTATTACTACTGCTCGATGTACTGCTGCTGAAAATAAAAACAAAATTGGATATTTGCCAAAATTAATATTTGGTTGCGGAAACCGCCTGGGCGTGTAATCTATTAAAATAGTATATTTTACCTTAATGAAGGTGTATCTGCTTTATCGTCGTTCGATAAATCATCGTTTTCAAATTCGGGGAGGGAATTCGAATCATCATCCGTTATATTATTTATAATTAGACTGTTATTATGCTGTTTATTATTTTTTTCTGTCAATATATTCTCCTGTCTATTACTTTGATCTTTATTACTATTATTATTATTAATATAGTTATTCTGTTGGTTCTGTTTATTATTCTTGTTCCCTTTAGTATCCTTATGTTTTGTTTTTTCATGTTTCCGGTTATCACTATTTTTGATAGTGTTTTCTTTACCGCCACCTCCGCTATTACTTGTTTTATTATTCATTTTATCCTTATTTACTGGCGAAGTTGATAAACTAGGCCAGGCCTCTTTGCTCTGTATTGGGCCATTACTGGTACCATTAATGGTTGGTGATGTTTTAGAACTAATAGTATCGGTAATTTTATTAGTACTTGGACTACCCACTACTACTACTCCTAAGCCTAAACTATCACTGGAACCATTTACTGCAGGTGGCGGCGGTGTGGTTGATGATGACTGTTGCTGTGTTAATGCTATTAACGCATCGTGCAGTCTCTTTTCATACTCCTGATGTTTGCCTTGATGCATTTCCTAACAGCGAAACAACGTACCATAATTAACAATAACATAAAAATATATCGAAATTTTTGATTATAAATTTTTTACACAACTATTATTTGTTAATATTAGTAGTAATACTCGTACTAAAGCGAATATTCAAGGAATTTGGATTGGAAAGTATAATGTAGTTTTGAATTGTTTATGTAATATCTTACCAATAAATTCATAAAATATTTGGCACAAAATTCTTTTGTTGAATCGATATGAATTAAAATTATTATTACAACTAAAACTAACCTCTTTTGTAAAACTAGCCTCTGGATCCCCTAGTTCATGAAGATACATACAATCTGGCTTAGGACACTGTTGATTTTTCATAAAATGACTACAATATTTTGTTGTGCCTAAACTTGTTTTAATTAAACGTCCATCTATCATAATATTATTAACGGCCTGTATTGCCCTTAGTGAGTCGTTATTTTGTAAATAGGTTACATACGCGGACGCGGAAGGTCCTTGAACTCCGGCGTATGTTGTACTAGGATTTATTACAACTTTATGTATTTTACCGTATTTACCAAAATATTCGTGACGTTTAAGTATCTGTGGAACATATAAACTAGTCATTAAAGCGACCAAATTTGGTTAAATGAAATTGGAAATATACTTCTGGATCTGCCAGTCTCGGCGGTAATCCAACTACGAAAACAAGATTTTTCTGGACCACCCTAACATTAGCCAAATGTTTACGGTTTTCCGTGATTTTCTGTTTTCGTTGTTGATCTCTTTGTCGCTTTTCAGCTTTAAGTGCAGAAATCTGAAAATAAATTATTCAATAAATATAATTTCACCAATCCAAACCAATAATTATAGAAAAATTCACCTGCTCTTGAGAAAGAGGTGTAAAATCCGCTGGATTTTCCGGATATGCCTTTCGGCATGCAGGACACAATTCATTTTCATCCGTACGAATTCTATGCCAGCAAAAACGACAAATTTGATAACCACATGTGCATGGATAGAAATTTAAATCATCAACTTCTAATGGTTCCATGCAAAGAGGACACTCTACAACATCATCATTGCTATTATTTAACACATTCATCTTGACTTAATAAGAGTATCCAAAACTTATGTTTTAATCAAACCCTTCGGCTGTTATAAAAACTTTGAGATACAGAATCGAACTTTTCACAATTCAAATTAAGACTTCGTCGCTCCCCAAAGGTGTTGACGCCGCGAAATTTAAATTAAACTGATGATCTGAGATCTGGTTGTTGGTCGAACGTAAATCTTCGTGATTTCCTTCTAAATAAATTTAAAAGAAAAGCAGAAGATTTTTTTCCCGAACGTTTGTGGAAATAATGAAGATTGGTTTGGTTTTTTAGTTGAATTCAAACTATTTGCTGGTTTATTCCTAAAATCACTTCGATTTGATTGCACAAGCGTTTATGTTCTGGAATTGAGACAAAAAAAACAACAATTAAAAATGAGTGTTTGAAAGGCGTACAAAAAAGCGAAAAACGTAGTTAAGTATACATTTTATTTGCAGGCATATTTGCACTCAAGATGTAATTTCTATGCCTAGTAAATAGTTTAGCGTACAACACATTTTTTAAAATGTATTTTCAAGGTCAAATAATTTTACATTTATTGTGTGTATATGATGAAGATGAAGTCATCAACCAGAATCTAAAGAATAAATTCTAATCGTAATACCAACAAATTGTACATATATTAAAGTTTATTGGAATTGTTGTTTTTCAGATAGGTTCTAATATATGCAAAAAGAAATAAGAGGACGAGCGAATTACTGAAATACGATGGAATTTTTCAAAGTTCAGGGGCTGTGTAAAAACTACACATATGTACGTACACTTAATCTGAATCATCAAAATTAAACTTGATTAAATATCGAATCCTTTGAGTTAATTTCGCGTTGTAAATTATATTTTCATGAGTACGATTTTGGCACACAATCAAATTTAATGAAATTTGAGATAACACTGAATTATAAAAATATTATTTTAGTTAGTGTTTAAAAATATTTATCGAAATCGCAAAATTTTAACGTTAGCTCCTATAGTTTTTCTGTTATAGTTTAGTAAGAGTTACAAATAATTAATTTCTAAAATCAATATCGTTGATATACAATTCTGTCAAAAAGTGACGGGAATTGGTCATTTAAAAAACCCGCGTAAATTTTTTTTGTCGCTAAGTTGGCAGAATTATCCTCTATCTTGACGTGCTCTATTTTGTCAGTTCCTCTCATGAGTGTTTTCTGAGTTCTATAATGAATAAAAATATCGAACAAAGAATTTGTCTCAAATTTTGTATTGCAAATGGAATTTCCTGTGCCAAATCGCAGAAAAATGTTACACAAGGTGAATCGGCTTGATCAAAAACACGTCCATACGACACGTGCATTCAAAAGCGGTCGAGATGTGGTAGAAGATTTGCTTGGCTTTGACCGGCCTCAACTGATGTTAACATCAACAAAGTGAACGAAATGGTGACGGGAAATCGTTATTTTATTCTTCAAACACTCAATAGTGTAAAGATAGCTGAATACATGCTGGAACGAGTTAATTCTGATCACACATTCATTAAATGCATTATAACTGATGTGGGTTTACGAATTTGACAAGCAAACCAGTCAACAAGCTTCGAAATGGTGCCTTCCAACTGAGCTGAAACCGAAAAAACAACGTCAAAGTCGATCAAACGTCACGGTAATGTTGACTGTTTTCTTTGATTATTGCGGTTTTGTGCACTCGGAAGTTTAGCCAGGTCAGATGATAAATAAATAATATTATCTGGGCGTTATGCGGCGTTTGATGGAGCAAATTCGTCGAAAAAGGCCAGGTTTGTGGAAAGAAAACTCATGGATTATGCACCATGATAACGCACCATCTCACAAGGCTCTCATTATTAGCGAATTTCTGGCCAAAAGTCAACAAATATTATCGAACAACCATCGTATTCACCTGATATAGCTCCGGCTTACTTTTTTCTCTTTCTCTTTCTTTGTTCCGATATTTTTATTCATTATAGAAATTGGAAAACTCACTTGAGATGAACTAACAAAATAGAACACTGTAAACAAACTAAATGACAGATCGCACACAAACTTCACAATTTTACAATCCCTTTAAGCGGGCTTTTAAATGACCAATTCCCGTTATTTTTTTAACAGAATTTACTACACTTACCTCAAGTAACTATCCACCATATTTGATATCACCCCATTTCAGCATAATTAGAAAACAATCAACTGAAGGATCAAGTCACCTCGGAGTTCGTTATATTTGAATAGTTATTTTAAATGAATTTTAAATATATTTAACGTTTACGAATTTATTGGTTCAGGTTGTTAATTTATGGCTATCATAGAATACATTACAGTAAACTCTAATAACCTGTGCAATTGTTACTGTCATCGAAATCAAGAAATTGTACAGATTGGATACGATAGGATTTTCAACTAATCCGAAAGCACAAAATTATACAATCTGCGTATAAGACAAAACGTAGAATAGGTGAATAATCTATTGCCTTTCGAATATTCTGTCTGAGCAAATAAACACATAAGGAACATTATAAATAAAATGGATGTGGCTGTATTAGCTAAAGTTGGATGTAGGTTGTTTGCTGATTGACTTACGCCAAATTCAAGCATTAAACATAATAGATGATTTTTCTATTCAGATTTGATGAAATATGTACCGCAAAGCAAGCCGCTCACTAGATTTCAAATCAAAATTTGATCAATGGGTGTCATGAAAAGCAGCAAGTATAAATAAGTGGCTCACTCTTTGGACATAATCCAAAGGCACAAACCCCTTATTATGTATTGGTGGCTCAGATTATTCCGTGACAAATTTTTGATATGCAGAGGGCAGGTGGATTTGCTTAAAATTTATACTTTATAATTGTATATACATAATTGCAGCAAGTCGCGACCTGCATAAATTTTAATCCGGCCCACTAAATCGGAACAATCAAAGCGATGTAGTAGATATAGCAGCTCGTACAATATTACGGACAACTAATACAGAGGCTAATTTTAAAGTACTTTAGTTGTATTATAAATAATAATCGCTTGGTTTTTCCGGCTCATCGGATCCACAAACTACGTGATAAAATCGCTTTAACTTAAGTCAAGACCATCGTCTCTAATTTTATATTCGAATTAAATGTACTTGAAATTAAGCAGCAACTAGCCTAGTCTAAAGCGAAATAGCCTGTTTGTTCACTTATCTGTCAAAATTGACCAATTAACAACCTCAAGTGTAGACCAAACAAAATATTAAAACTTAATTTCCTAACATTTATAATTATTGCGAACAAAATTATATATTACAAATCATAGTTGAGAAATACAGAATGTGGAAATTTTAAACTGGTCAGACGTTAGATTACGTCTCTCTATTTATTTGTTTAGTGTTGACGAAAAGCTAAAAAAATTGTGGAGGTCGTAGCACGAACCGAAATGATTTAAACAATGTACAACTTAATCTCTTACGTGTTTGCTACAAGTCATTGGTCATTTGGATCAATTTCACGCTTTATATCATCATACAAAAGCTCTCGCTTTAATTATGTACTGTCTGCCTTATTTTTAAGTACCATGGCGCTCATTTGCTATACCAAAGCATCGACAAAACCAATACAATTTCTGGCATTACACAACTTGAATTGAATTAAATTAATAAGATGAATAAGCAATTTTCTTCGTTCAGTTTGTCGATGATACCTAGCATCTGCATAGCACGGGCCGACTTACATGGTAGTACTGTACTACACTCGTCTATTGCATGTCGATAACTGTGGGTGTTCCTCTTCCTCATAAGGGTTTTCTAGATTAAAATGTAAATCAGGTCAATCTAGAAAATCCATTTGATTGAATTGGGTTTAATAATTTGGAAAATGAACTCAATCCTGCGCATACAAATTTCAATTGCGTGGGCAACTGCATTTTTAAATTTTATTCATATTTTTATTTTAACGCACGACATCCCCGTTTAGAAACACTAATTTTAAATATTGATGTCTAACCCATATACTTTACGGTTTTTATAAAAAAATTTTTTTAGATATGTACATGCAGGTACTTAAAACAAAAGCTTACCAAAATAAATATTGCAAAACTATGTGTTGGTAAATCCAAATAAACTTAACTAAAAAGTAACATTCGCCTAGCGTATAATAATTACTAATTGAATACGTACGTAATATAATAAACATTTTACTCAATATCTGATATGACCTAATATATAAGTAGAACCAAGTTCGACGCCCTTTATAATTAATCTAAACATATATAAGAAAACTAAATTTGATGGACCACACCCACACCCTATACAATTCTTTCTTGCATCGAAATACACACAAACTCTTTTCAATTTAAATCGATAGCATGAAAATAGTACAATCAAATCGAAACTCGATTATGAACCATTGCTTACCACAATTAATTATTTATATAAATTATAGTAAATACCCACACAAAAACTAAGGTCAGTACCATCGTGCTTTAAGTCACTTTAGAGTACGAGCTTTTTAATATCTATATACCAATATTTTACATATGAAATCGTTAATATGTTCTTTTCACATTAATCTCTTATCTGAGTTGTCATATAATTCGTACCAAATACAAGAAAATAGGTCAAGTTCTTTTTTCAGTGTTGTGTATTTTTCGACGTTATCAAACATTCATTTATGTTTTTCATTTTTCACTGTAATGAGCTTTTATTTTAAAATTCGTATCATGTTTAGTTTCTAAACCTAAAATGAATTAAACATAATATAAATAGAGAATCGGCAAATTTTTATTTAACTTTTAAATTTTAAATAACACAAAACCAAAAATCTAAATTTATGTTATACCACAATCATTTTCGTTTGTTTAATGCTGGTGATTATAACATTTTACTTTTTGAGTAGGTTTTGTATCCTTTTAGAATTTCTAAATATATCATTTATTCATTATAAACATATAAGCAGGACTAAACAATCATCAGATAAGAATATAAAGGTTAACCAAAAATTATGTTTGAATATTATACTTATAATGCTCCCACAACAGAATTAATATTGTTTTGTGAACATAGACAATTCGGAGCTTTATAATTCAAATTATCAGTCTTTATTAACTAGATAGTTATAATATTACACACATCTATATATATTGTGTGTACATCAAAATTTGTGTTTATTTGTATAGATCGGTATGGCCAAATTGATAACACCACAATAATAATAGAACGTAATATATGATAATAATAACGTAACTCGCAATTATTTCTAGTTCTTTTTATGTCTGCTGAAGATACGAGTTTGTTTTTAAAGAATACCATCATGTAAATATATATATACATATAAACCAATCACATAGTGAGATAAAAATGTTTAATCTTCCTTAATTTTTTTTTCAATATAATATTTCCCAGTTAGGACTGTGGGTTACTTAGAATAATATTGTGAACTATTTTTACACATACAAAACATTGGTAGGAAAAATTTTCAAACAAAAATTAATAAAATTGCCATATACTTTCAAATTTAATTTTTGGAGGAACTCCCAGATAGTATCAGTGAGAATGGGGAATTTTTTAAATTGTATCATTGCGAAATTTATTTGTGACGAAGAAAACTTGATAATCGGAAAGACATTATCATTCTTAACACAGTCAATGTCAAGGTTTTATATTTAAAACACAGAAAAAATGGTGTATGACCTAGCTGATGCATACTAGAAAAATGTTCAATAAAAAGATCCCTCCGTCCCTAAGAATTTGTTTTTCAAGAAGTTTGCTAACCCTATTGATTTGCATATGGAAAATAACGTAAGGTTCTTTTTCAATTCACGTGTTATTACTTAAAATATTAATATGTGAAATTGCACCAGTCGGTATCGTCAAAATAGGAAATGTGTTCAATTACATGGAATACATGGAAAGCTAATTACGAAATAATTATATATGTACTCAATAATATTTATACGTACATTCTTTCCAAATTGATAGATACGTTTATGCTAAATATAGATAGATAGAATATTAACTACTAAATGTTTGTTTTTGATCTTACTTTGGTAGAAACTCAAAACCACCCAGAAGTGAAGAAAATAAATATGATATCGTGTAAAAGTTTCGATGTATATTGATAACAGCAAAGTACCATGGGGCGAACAACAATGCGCGACTTTTATTTTTAAATATGAATTAACGTCTGTAGACAAAAAAGAATCACAAAATGAGTTTATGCACGCTTTTCAAAATTTAGATCTGTTACGGAATGCAACAAGGCATGGGATTGACAAGAAAAAAAGGATGTTTAATTAGGGACTCGAATATAGAATTATTTTAATAATTTTTCGTTCAGCGATTTTTTCCTTTAATTGTGCTTAACTTTATAAGACGGTTGGTAATTTTAACCTGGGTAGAAACGAGAGGATGTATTTCAAGGATTAGTTTCTATAGTACAACAATTAGACCAAATCATGTAGTCATATAGAATTTATTCCTAATGTGCCTTTAGAGTTCCAGCGTTTTCAAACTAAAATTATATATATCTAAATATAAATGAGGTGGATTTAGAGATGTCATGAAACCATCTAAATGATCTCTCACACATATCATGGAGTGTTCCACGTGATAAGCCTCTGTATTTCCATTAAATAGGTAATAGTTTCAAAAAAAAATCACAATGACAAGTCTCCTAGCCTATTAAATTTAATTTGTGATTCTTTTAAAACGTTCTTTATCCAATTTGTAATACGACATCGTATTTTTGTTTACCAGACTAGTATATTATTATTTCAGTCTTTTTACAAATGATACACTTCCTATTTTGGTAACACTAATATTTTGTATTTTTGATGGTCCCTGAATTGGACTGTTGATTGGATAAAACATACAACTTAAAGCCTGTCCAATTTGTTTATTTGTTTTTAATCTTTGCAATCTGTTTTGGCCAATTCCCTTTTTACGTATGGCTATAGCTCTGATGTACGTAGAACCATCTGCGCATTGCAAAGCCCCATGCCAACCCACAGTTATGGCCGGTCGTTTAGTTGGGGACATATCACGGATCGTGGCCTATTGAAGTTCTTAGTCTAAAATTTTACATAATTTGCACTTTCACTGAATAGTCAACATTATTCATTCATTTAAAATTTTCACACAAATCATCTTCAACACACAACCAGTGTTGTACAACCACTTTTTATTCGATTTCGGCTCGCACAACAGGTGGAATACAAAGAGAGATAAAAAAATTGGAATGTCACCATTGAAAATAATTATTGTGTTTGTACCACCGATTTTCTTTCAACCTCAACAAAATAAATTAGATTATTGATTTTTCTATAGTATAAATGAGTATGTATCACAACAATCCAGAACACAATAATTTTATATATTTAAATTAATTTGTTGGTAGGGAAAATCTATTGACCTCATCTATTATAACACTATGAATTTAGTATAAATTTAAAGCAAAGAAATTAAATGACAATTTTGAAGAGGTTAACGCTATTAGCCCAACCTTGAAAATAGTACGTACGTCTATAGAAAATTGTATATTACATATCTACATAGGTTATTTAAAAATGCCAGGAACTAGATATTTATAGAATTATAAATAATGTATGGTCGACCTTACGAGGTAGCTCAATTGATACTTTCATTTTTTTTGAGTGTGATTGTACAATTCGGAAACTATTTTTCCATTAAATATATGTAGATATATACGTATTATAAGCCAGATGTTGGTATGTCGGAAAATACATTAAAATAAGAAAATTCTATGTGAATTTTCTTCAAATAAATTTAAACCTGAAATATAAATAGAATAAGCCTAATTAAAGATCAAACAAATTAAATTTGTTTATTTTTGTTATCATTATACATAGTACTCGAATTATAAAATACTGCAATAATTTTTTGTGAATTGGACTCTTTATGGAAAGTTTTTTTTGTATCGCAGTAATTAATGAAATTGGAAAGACCATCATCAATGGAGGTTTTTGATTAAACAAAAACAAAAAAATCGAATTAAAAATCTATGACAAAGAGAATGAGAAAGAGATGACATCATTTCCACTAGTGTAGTAAAAAAAATTATGGATATTTCTCTTTCGTTCTAATTGCGAATTTTAAGAAATTTTTATTATTAAAAAAAATGTCACAATATGCCAAATTGTTTATTTTTTGTTAATCAAATAATGGAACGAATTTCTGAAACACTTTTTACTATTTAACTTATCTTTACGGTTCAATAATACACAAAACCAAAATAGCTATGTATATATAAAAAAAAATTTGACAATTGGGGAAAAAAATTCAAAATGTCTTCTGGCAAAAATAAATAATAAAATACCAATATAATTAACCAAAAAAATCATTACATAAAAAAATATATAAACAAATTTTTGTTTTCATCACAAAATAATTGTCTTTATCACACAAATTTCTATATTTTCGGAATCAATCAAATGAAGTATATTTTTATTTTTAAATTATGTTTACTTACGAACTTTTTTTTAAAACTTTCTTAAATCAGAAAAAAATTTTACTAGAAAAAACTAATGTAGCAATTCAATAATTTTTTTTCTCATATACATATATATAAATGGATGACAATATCCGGTTTTGTATATTTATTTTTTTTGTTTTTGGACGGAATTTTTCGCTTTTCTGTTTTCTTCGTTGCGTGCAGAATTGATTGAAATTTTCTTGATTGCGTAGAAAATTCCTGTATTTATTTAATTTAATTACCTGAGTTTTTTAATAAAACAAATTATAGTAAAATTTTTAAAAAGATTTTCGTCCAGGAAAATCGAACACTATACAATAAATTTTTTTTCTATACAATATTATTAAAGTGGCGACACAAAAAAGATACGCAATTGACTTTAGTTGTTTTGATAACAGGAAGTAACAGTATTTTAGCACTTGTGAATTAACGATTACTTCATGTTTAATATTTAGTACTAAAATAATTATTACTTGAAGTTTCAATATGCATTAACAGGTGGCAGGCTACTTTATTGAAGTATTCTTTACATTTTTGAATAAAGAACGAACGATATATATAAAACCATTAATTTACATATAATATAGGTTTCTAAGCGCTTTATTAATAATAAATCTCGACCAGGCAAACATTTCGTTTTTGAAGGAAATTATTGACGTATGAGGTTTATACCGTAAAAATGTGGTAGCCTTAGTCATACCCAATTTAGATCAACTGTATCCTTTCTGAATTGTTAATTTGGAACGTCATTCTAGTAGTTTGGAATTTTTGTTTATTATCTTGTATCCTGGTGGTTGTGGAATAGGGAAAAATAATTCCATTTAACAGCACTTTTATTGACGTTAATTTCTCCCCATAACCTGGCTGGGAAGTTTAAACAAGTTTAAACATAGTTAAATAAAAAATAAAAATATTAAATATTCATTTTCAATGTTTCAATATTGATAGATGTCACAAATGTCCATTTACTAAAATGTTCCTGTTATTTAGTTCTAAACTGCTAGTTTATTTCATATTTATCAACCGCCGATTTAAAGTATATTGTGAAGATTGATAAACATTGTTTTATTTAGCAAATTTTAATTTAAAGTCAAACGCGATCCGGGCCACCTATGAACGACTGGTATGAACTAACCATAAATTTCGTTAGTTGGAAGTTTAAACAAAAAATCAGCGCGAGGGACACTGCATTACTTGAACCGTTTTTTAAGTTTTGTGCTCGTTATTTTTATACTACTTCAGGAGATGCACGAGTGTTTTTACCTCCTCATTCGTTAGTTTATTATTTTTCTATTTTACTTTATAGGTCTGATATTCTAATATATCATTTAAACCCCAGTTACTCACCCCAGTCACACTTACTGCAATATTATTTTTATAGTGTGCCACTTCAAAATCAAGTTGATATACATATATTTTCCTTGATGTAGACACCTAGAAACAGGTGGACTAAAATCGATCACAACATTTAAAGCTAGTAGCAATCTATTTTGAAGGTCAATACTCCGTTTTATTTCCAAAATCGAATATTTACATGAGCTTCCCGAGTCAGTGCTGAGTTCACTCACCAACAGAAAGCCATAGCTGTGTTTATTAACTTCAGCGAGGATAATTTTATCCGTTTTGCATCCTACGCTTGACGGGATGCAATTCTGAAATTCTAAAACGATTGCTTTTTGATTTGTCGCTCTTGTGTCAGTGACATGACTGATTAAATTGAAATTCTTAAATCATGTTTTGTACACTTATTAAATAGAATTTTAGAAGGCGAGTTGTCAAACTTTTCACGGCAAAATGTTGCACAAACATAAATTGTATACAATTATTTTCGAAAAACGTCGCTCTAATCGTTTATGTCTTTAACGAATAGCTATTTGTTTGTTTTCCCATAGTAAACAAGTGTTATTTTGTGGTTCACTCGTACAAAGTTCTGATTTAATTTTAGATAATAAAGTTTTAAAACAACGCATTTAAAAACAACATCGGGGTTTAAATTAATTTAATATTGCTGAATTTTAATGATTTGTCTGAAGTTGGTGCGATTTTTCGATACTGATTTATTTATAGGATTCCTCTTTTTAATTATCCAAAGGATAAAAGTTATCGGATGCTCAGTAAAATACACCAATAAATTTAAATATCAAATAACGTGCCGCTCTTGCACCAGGATTACTCTACAAGTTATTTTATATTATCCTTTTAACTTGGTTTCTTAGATCATTAAAGGCATGTACTGTTTTGTGACTGTTTTCAATCTATGCGTCCCCACGGGATATCATGATACCGGTATCAAACTTTGTTTCTTGCACCTTTACCTATAAAACCGGTTTTATATGTAAAGGAGCAAGAAACGAAGTTTGATACCGGTATCATGATATCCCCTGAGGACGCATAGTTTCATTGTGACTTCGTTCGAACGATGCTATTTATCGATTGCAAAGTTAAAAATCGATTAAAAAAGTACTAACAATCTTTAACTGATACACTGTTAAAATTTGCATTCAAGTATGTAATTTATGCAAGTGTACGTTTATTCACCACGTGTACTAAAAATTTGACATTCATTAAATCAAAAAAATTTAATATTTCATTGTTAAAACCAATTTTATTCAAATTAATATAATATTTACAAGTACTCTTAACTAACAATTAATACAAATTATAATGACTTTGTCTTTTATATTGCAAAAAACCATTCTAAAAATTAAAATCACAATTTTGGTTATATTCACCACAATAATTTATCGAGATTGCGTTGACGTTTCTCTTTCGTTCGGTTAAATCGTGTTGCGTTGCGTATATGTGCGCAAGTAAAATTTCATTTTGTAAAATTATATAATTTAGAAATTAGGAACTAAACATGTTAATAAATTAGATTTGTTAATTTTACACAAAATGTCATGAATGTTTTTGTATTAAAGTAATTTTATGTTTTATTCATTTTAGCTAAAATACTGGGGTCGACGGCTAGAAACCTTTGTAATCGTGTTCCATTGTACGGAGCATCGCTGCCTGGTGGATACATGCGCATCTGTTAATTTAAGAAAATAGAAATGCAAAGATATAAATTAAATTATATTTAATAATATTTTTAAATTTTTTTTATGGTCAGTTTGGTATAATGGTGCTTGCTCGAGTAAGCTTTTCTCCTTACGTACCATAATGTAGCGATTTCGATCGAAGCTCCCTCCAAATGGAATATTGTGGCTTTTAGCGTATTTTTTTGAATTTTTGTGTTTTCAAATTAATCTTGAGTAAATTATTTTAATACCTACGGTTTATTTGAAGCTGTTTATGCTACATTTGCGGCTGATAGTATTTAGTTGATTACAAGCAATTTACAATTTATTTTACTTTTCAAAATTAGTTGGAGGAGCTCTTACACTGCTAGCAGGTGTTTTTCATCAAACTTTGCTAGTTATGCCACGACCATCTCTGGAAACATGTAACTAAAATCACACTATCTTCAAACATGCATGTGAATTTACTTCACGGTGTTACTTTCAAAACATTTGCCAGGCAGATTTTGGATATGGGTAACGGGAAATTCGCAAATGATCCCATAACATGTGAGGTGTTATTCCCGCCTAATTTTTGTCAAATGCAGCCGTTAATTCAGGACGATGTAATAAAAGTGTTTCCAAACATTTCAAACAACTTCAAAACTCACGATTGGCTGCAATCCTAAGAAGGGCGATGTCAATAAAATAAATAAAGATGTCTCATCGTCCCGATCCACCAATGAAATTCAAACCTATTGACACAGTTACTGATGAAGATGATGGCGTCTGAAGTTAAACCACACATACTATTTTTGAAAGCTTGTTCACCATAATACTTTTTCGTAATTTTGCTCGTAATTTGGGATGGTAAATCCCAATGATTCCCACCGATTTCCCTTTCGAATTCAAGCGACTACAATTACCACTGCAGGCCAATCACTGGAAATTGCTGGTGTGAATTTAGAAAATTATTGTTTTTCAATAATTTACAATAAAAATTAAGACTAACTAAAGTATTTTATTTATTATTAAATAAGTATTTTATACTTCCTTCTTACAAACTTTCATTATTAAAAAATTTAATAATGAAAGTTGTAAGAAGGAAGTATAATTACTTGAAAATGGGCAAGAAGTGCCAAAGGTAATGAACCCATCCCCACAAATAGGATGTTAAATAATATTATTACAGAATGACCTGCAATATTCCCATACTCTCCTGTAGGGCGGTATTTACATTTAAGGCAATGGGAAGGTGACGCTTCTGTTACTGAATTTAGCGTCTGAAGAATTCTTGGTGTTTTAAACTTGCACCGACCAAATTAGGTCGCTTCAATGAAACCTATACCATAATTTGTTACACATTTATTACAAACTATTACATCAAATCCGATTTTATTACAGTTACCGTTTTTGAGGAACGAGTGGTCGATTTAGCTTACAATTAATCCTGCACCGCCAAAATAGTATCTTTTGATTTAGCTATGATAACGGGATGGTTATTGATTAGTCCAAGACTACCCCTAAAATGCAAGCAATTGTTTATTTCAAAAAGGTTCATTTAACCATTTTTAATAATTTATTACACCAGACCCCCACCAGATTTTGGGCCCAATGTTGCTCTAGAACTTCAGTAGAGAGTAGGCCTACCTTAAAAGGCTAGATTAAAAGGAATTGGCATCAAACGATCTAGGCTTCAAAACGCAATATAAAGATTAGTTTTACCACCTGTAATAATTTATTACACCAGACCGCCACCCGATATTGGGTCAACTGTTATTCCGAGAGGCTTCTGAAGATAAAATGAACCATTAGGTGGGTAATAAATTATTTTTGTGTCAGGTTAGACGGAATTGTTTCATACGGCAAAGACTTCAAATATGTAATTTAAAGTTCGATTTTACCGCGTTTAATAATTTATTACACTAGACCACCACTAGACATTGGGTCAAATGTTACTCGAGCCTTGTGAAGGAAACATCAACCTACCGTAGGCCAATCCGAATTGGCTTCAGACGTTAAAAGCTTCAGATAATTTCAAGGTCGATTTTACTACTTTCAAACTTTATTACAACATATCGTTTTCAGATATTGGGTTAAATGTTGCTTAATAGACCAGTGGAGGACAGACCAACCTTATCAAGGTGTGCAAAGTCTGCCTTCCACAAAGTTCAAGGAGTAACGTTCGACCCAATATCTGATAGCGGTCTGGCGTAATAAATTATTAAAGGTTTTAAAATCGAACTTTAAATTACATATTTGAAATTTTTACCGTTTGAAACCAATTTCGTTTAACCTGATACAAAAATAGTCTATTACCCACATGGGTAAGGTTGTACTGTTATCCACAAAGCCCATGGAATAATCTTTGACCAACTATCTGGTGCTTCAATTAACCGTTTGTAGACAATTCCGTTTAAGCTGACACAAAATATATTTATTATCTGCTTGAGTAAGGTAGATTTTCCATTCACAAAGCTCACGGTATACCATTTGACTCAATATTTGGTGGCGGTCTGGCGTAATATTAATATTTTAACAAGCATATTAACTAGAGTGGCCAGGCCAAAATTCCTAAATTGGGGTAATCTTAAATTAAGGTTTTATTTTCAAAATTAATCCAAAAATTGGTTAAAAATGGACGTTGGATTAGTTTTAATAAGAAGTTCTTTCTTTTATAGGGTAAACTTTAGGGTATAGGAGTAAGTGTGGAAATGTGAGGGTTTCGATGTGCGGTCTGTCTATGTGTCGGTCTGTGTCCTCTCTGCAGCCCAAGTGGATTGACTTATTTTAATGAAGCTTCATACTTGGACATTTTCATGTAGTGGGAGGTACAAGTGGGGTTTTGGCAGAGGTTGACCCACCGGATGTAGCAGGGTATCTTAGCTTAGCTTACGCTTTCTCGTTTTTTATTGTTTTTTCAATTATTTTGGAAAATTTCATTCTGCGATGGAATCGTTTGAGAGCGTAAGGAATTTTGGATGTGTAATAATAGGGCTGGTCAGAATCATTTTCCAAAATTTAGGCGAAACTGACGATTTTGGTAGTAAACTGTTATTTCGCCATAGTTCAGCTGCACTTGGAGGTTTTTGTTAGGTTGGGGAAGGTGGCAACTTCCTTTGAGGCTTTTTCGTTATTGGCAGTATTTTGGTATATCATTTGCGAGGGCCAGGCGGATTCTAAATTAACTTGGCATCTTAATTGGTCCAGTAAATTTTTCTGGAATTTGATTGGAAGTGAAGAATTTTTATAAAAAACTGATTTTTACCAAAATTCGCCTAAGTTCTCGTTTTAGTTTTGGAATGATTTGTTTCCGAAATAAACTTTTGTTGTTGTTTGTTATTTTGGAGACGAGTCGACGACTACGGGTTGAGATTGTGTGAATGCGCAACATACACACACACAAACACAACACTTGACGTTTTCTCCTTAGATGGAGAGAACAGGGAAAGCAATGCGATATCAGGTCAGATGGTCAGATGGTGGGAATCTTACAATTCTTTGGTTACTTTTAGTCGCCATAGTGTTCAAGTGTTGTGATTAACATATATTCGAGATGGGGGTGGGTCGGATGTTGGCTAGAACATCAATTAAATTGTTTTTACTAAGCGCCAAAAGATACTTATTGTCTTGTGTTGCACATTTTATACTGCCGTCCATTAGCTAGAAGCAATGTCAAGCTTAAGTCATGACATTACGTAATAAATATTTGTATTGCGGTTAACAAAGTGGCAGATTTCAAAAATTTATTTAATGTCGCATATCGTTTGAGCCAAGAGAACTGATTGAACATTTTTAAATGCTTCGTAAATTTAAATGTACAAAAGCATAAAAATGTAAATATTGATCGTTTTGAGGTATTTTTCCGTACCCCATTTCATATTTTTGGATTAGGATTGTGAATAAAGGGGTATAATACCCTAGAAAGGGGTATGTCTGGCCACCCTAATATAACGCATTTGCGGACAAGGCAGTAACTACACTGACCAAAATATTAAAATTCCTGAGTAGTTTTACTTGGTAAAGGTTTTACAAGTTTTTTTTTTGAACAAGTGTTAGACACAATTTTGGTAAAATTTTCAAGGTAAGTGATCAAAAGGTTGTTTAGAAAATTGAAGTGTTTTTAATAATAGATAAATATAGTAGATTTAACCAAAATGACGACAAACTATCAGTTCGGAGCAGAAGTGAAAAATTGTGGCAACTATTTGATGAATGCGTTACTGATCATGATGATGATTTATTTAGAGATCCTTTTAGGATTGATTTCGAGTATGGAGATGATCCTACATACGAACCTTTACTAAACGAAAGCGACGAATCCACGTTGGAAAATTCAAATAATGAACACTGAACAGGCTGACTCTGATCGTGACGACGAAATGCCCGGTATAGAATATGATTCTGATCTAGAGAATTTTGGTGATGTTGTGATGGATGTATCAGATGAAGCTTGAATGGATGACCTAAAAGACATACCAAACCACCACTGGAAATGTTTGAAAATATTTTTACCCCCGAAATTTTGCAGATAATAGTTGAGTCGACAGTTCATATGGAAAAAAACTTTGCCAAAGTAACCGCCATCAATAAGATACGGTGTGGAAATTTATAAATTTTTGGGCCTTCGTATGTTGCAATCGCAAGTCAAACCCCAACAATTCCGGATGCTGCTTTGAGCTACTATTGTGCTGCTTCAGCAATGCTGGAACTAATGATGAAGGTATACTTAAGAAAATAAGTCCATTGCTAAACGTTTTCATTCAAAGCTTTCAAAATGCATATAAACCTGTACTATTTCGAGGCAGGCTTAGTTTTAAACAGTATGGGGGCAGAAAGCTAAGTTTGGAATCAAGGATTAGGATCCATTGTAAATTGTCTAATGGATCCATTTTTGAATAAAGGTCATCTTCTTTTTATGAACAACTTTCACAAAAGTGTAGAACTTTGTAATTCATTATTGGCGACGAAGGCCCATACAACCGGAACTTTTCGTTCAAACGCAAAAGTAGCTAGTAAAAACCTGTCAAAAGGAGAATATATTGAGAAACGCAAGGGAAACGTCATCTAGTCACCCAAAAATGATTGAATACGCTGGTATAAGAAAGTGCAATCATTTCTCACTATTATTCACTTATAAAAGCTATGATACGTCTTCCAACAAAAGTGAAAAATGGTCAGGACCTAGTGATGATTAATAAACCACTTCTTTGGTGTGCTCAGAAATGGAGATGTGAATTCAATCATAACCAGTACCTCACATTTTATAGAAAAAGTACCGATTCCTCAAGGATGAAAACGAAATACTATCAGATAAAAACAAAGTGTCAAAACAAAAATTCGCAAAGAACCACCGTATCGGTGTAATTATTGCATCTTTTTACCTCGTACAATGTTTTGAACTATTTCATAAAAATTAATTGGCTATGCTTATTTATTTTGTGTTACTTGAATTTTATAGACGACCGACTATTTAAGATTTTTCTAGCAGTTGGGCCTTTATCCGACGATTCAATCTTGTAAATTTCAAAAGTTGTCTTATGTGTCAATCAAATGATGTCCGCGAATGCGTTATATACATTAACTGCAAAATCCAATTCCGTCTAACTGAGACAAAAATAATTTCTTAGACACCTGAATAAATTTGATCTGTCCTCCACAAGGTCCGATTGCGCAGCTTGACAACCCGCTGTTCAAAAAACAAGATGTACTCATGCGCCAATTACTTCAGCATACTATATACATCAAATCGAGTACAAACTGGATAACGAAGTTATCAGGCATTCAGTCATCTAACGAATACTTTAATCGCGAAATCGGGAGTTTAAGTTCCTCAAACACCTTGAACCGGAAAAGTCGACTGTTGCCTCTGAATCCAGTGATTGACGTAAATGGCCTGTTGCGCGTAAATGGTCGACTACAAAATTCAGACCTACCAGTTGCCGCACAAAGTCCTCTAATATTAACCAGGACAACATAGTTACTTAATGGATCATAGAGGATGCTCATCGCAATACGTTGCATGGAGACACCTAATTGACTTTAGCCTATCTAAGGAACAAATATTGGATTATAGATGGGAAAAGGACTGTACGCAAGGTAAGGCTACATATCCCTATTTATAAGCATGGTGACAAAAGCCATACACATTGAGATAGTGAGCTCACAAACAACCGTGGCTTTCATTGCAGCATACAAACGATTCGTTTCAAGAAGAGGGTTGTGCACAAATATTTACTCCGACAACGGAACTAGCTTCGTATTCAAAGAGAAATACGATAAAGCCTTAACAACACTACCAAATAATATAACGACCATGTTAGCGACAGATGGAACCAATTGGCATTTCATTCCACCTCACACTTCTCACTTCGGAGGCATTTTGAAGGCCCAAATTGAAGCATGTCTCAATTCTCGACAATTGACATCACTGAACAACAATCCTAATGATGTAACGGCATTAAGACCAGGGCACTTCTTAATTGGAAATTCTCTTAAACCACCACCTTGCGGATACATTGAGTTAGTAGGTGTAAAGGCAAGGTGGCATTTGGTTGAGCAAATGGTAAGAAGCTTCTGGAAACGTTAGTCATCTGAATATGTTCAACAACTTCAAACCCGAACTAAATGGCAAATTAGGCTGCCGAACTTGCTGATCAACGACTTAGTACTGTTGAAGGATACTGTTGGGTACTGTTGAGGGACGAACAATTTCCCGCCACATGCTGAAAGTTGGGACGAGTGCTTGACACCTTTACAGGAATGGATGGATTGGTTCGAGTAGCAACCATAAAATGTGCCGGCGCAGTGTACAAGAGGCCCATCGTGAAATTGTGTTCTACTACCAACCAGTGTTCCTAAGTTTCCCGCGCAGGCGAGGAAAAAATCCTGGTAGAAAAACTTCAACAGTTTTGCCGATATTCGTCGCCTGTTGCATCCTGGTTTAGTTCAAGCCACTATTCACATTACTCCGTTCAATCATTCAGAGGGAATATATTTCGAAGAGTTACGCAGGCTTGAAATAACAGCAATGAAATGGAAATTAATAATCCATTATAATTTAACTACCTTTTGGGAGGAATTAAACAACTTCAAAATTGCCCACTCGGAATTAGAAATGGTATGTGCTGAACTTCCTAGGTTAAGCTGCAACCCCATCGTTAAACAACTCTCTTGGCAGTATAACAACTTAATGTCGGACAATAAATTACATATTTGAAACAATTGCCGTTTAAACCAAATTCTTTTTAGCCGGACAGAAAAAACATTTATTACACACCTGGATATGGTTGACCTGCCCTTCCCAACGACCACAGAGTAAGACTCAATATCTGGTGGCGGACAGGTGTAATAAATGATTAAATGTGGTAAAAGCAAACTTAGAACAAAGAACATGTTTGAAGCCTTTACCAGTTGAAGCCAATTCCGTCTTACCTAACTCAATTTATTGCACACCTAGATAAGGTTGACCTGCTCTTCACAAAGTCCACGGAGTAACATTTGACCCAATATCTGGTGGCGGTCTGGAGTAATAAATTATTAAATGTGGTAAAATCGAATTTTAAATTACAAATTTGAAGCCTTTACCGTTTGAAGCAAATTCCGTCTAACCTAACTCAAACATAAACTATTGCACACCTGAATAAGGTTGACCTGCCCTTCACAACGACTACGGAGTAACATTAGACTCAATATCTGGTGGCGGTCTGGTGTAATAAATCTTTAAAGGTGGTAAAATCGAATTTTAAATAACTTATTTGAAGCCTTTACCGGTTGGAGCCAATTTCGTGTAACCTGACACAAAAATAATTTACTACGCACCTGGATAAGGTTGACCTACTCTTGACAAGACCACTAGATCAACATTTTTCCCAAAATCCGGTGGCAGTTTGGTGTAAAACAAATTATTAAAGTTGGCTAAATTGACGTTTTTGAAATAAATAATCGTTTTGTGGTTACCACCCCACTCGGTCCTCGAAAATGGTAACTGTAATAAAATCGGGATTTGTTCTAACAAATTGTAATGAATGTGTAACAAATTATGGTATAGGTTTCATTGATGCGGGCCAATTGGGTCGGTGCAGGTTTAGAGCACTTTCAAAAAGGCTCTCGGAGTAACATTTGACCCAATATCTGGTGGTGGTCTAGTGTAATAAATTATTGCAGGTGGTAAAACCGGCCTTTACATTGCGTTGTGAAGCCTACATCGTTTGATGCCAATTCCTTCTAATCTGACACAAACATAATTTACAACATACCTGTATAAGGTTATCCTACTCTCTACTGGATGTGTGGAGCAACATTTGGCCAAAAATCTCGTGTAATAAATTATTAAAAGCGGTTAAATGGCCGTTTTGGAAATAAATAGTTGTTTGGGGGTGAAATTTACCTTTAGTCCAGTTATAGAGGTGGACTTGAATTAACCAACGAAATGTAGTTAATTTGTTATATAAATTCTGGTTCAAGAACCAATTCGTTATCATAGCTAAATCAAAAGATACTATTTTGGACGTGCAGGTTTAATTATAAACTAAACCGACCACTCGTTCCTCAAAAGCGGCAACTGTAATAAAATCGGGATTTGATGTAATATGTGTAACAAATTATGGTTGATTTCATTGAGGCGGGCTAATCGGTACAGAATTAAAGCTCTTAGTTCCTGTCCTATATGATTGCAACTACAGTGGCGAAGTTTGAAATAATGTAGCTTAATTATATTGATTGGATTAATTATCAAATAAACGAAAGTGCATTTTTAATTACTTTCCGGATGTGTGTGGAGCATGTCTAGCATCTATCCAATAAAGTTCAGTTTGTACAATTAAAGTTTATTAAAATTTTATTTTCTAAACGAAAAAGCTTTTCGTGAGAGATTAGACCATAAAAATTATAATAATTGTAAATTGCTTGTAACACCATTTTCATGTTGTGTCACAATAAAATTTATTTAATAAAATACTTGTGGCCGAGAGTTAAAAATTTATTATTAATTTTAATAATTGTAATATCCAAACAAAAAAATTAGTTAATTAATACAAAAAATATTGATGTTGTATTTATAAAATTTATGTTGTTTTGAGTTGATTTAAAAATTCATTTAATGCCCCACACCAAATTTAAATATTAATAAAAAATAAAACAAATTAACTATATTAAGGAATACATAATTAATACACACAAAAAACATTATGTTTAATAATTAATTTATTGATTAATAAAACAATATAAATTTTTAATTATTTATTTATTTTTTTTTTTTTTGTAATATATATTAATAAATTTGTATATATAAATTTTTTATTTGTTGTTTAAAGCAAATTATATTTGGTTAGTTAAAAAAATTAATAAAAAAAATTAAATATTTTCCGTTCTAAAGTGTCGGTTAAAAATCCCACCGAATTTATTAAGCCACACTAATATGTACCGTATAAAACACCATACCATTATGATTATATTTGAACTTTTTGTTTTTAGTGTTTTGTGATTAGATAGACCTTTTCTAGGAACTTTGTTTCAACTAAATTTTGAGCTAGATAATTAATTGCTTTCCATCCAAAATCACGTAATAAAGTGTTTCGCTTAATTATAATTAATATGGATAGGCGTGTGCGTGTGTGAATACAAAAGTTAAATAATTAATTAATAATAACAAATCCAAATTTTGTTTTAGTGGTTTATTATTTTATTATGATACTGTGTAGTTGATAGGATTTGAGTGTTTTTGTTTTGTTTATTTTGAGTTAAATTTATTTTGAAATAAAAGTTTTTTTATTTGAATATCTTCATTTTTTAGCATCAGTTGTATCTTTGGCGTATCTTTTCTGTAAAACCATAAAGCATCCTTGTTAAAATAAATATTATATGTAATAATTTAAAATTTAATCATAGTTTATTATAAGATATAGAATGTATAGCTATATTTGCAAGATATTAGAGTAGTTTAAATAGTGGAAGAGGGCCAAGAGATTTTTTTTTTTGGTTATTTTTAGGTATTTAGCCAGTTAACTGCGTTCGGCGTATATGCAAGTCAATCTAAAGCTCTATTGCGGTGCGGTTGTGGTAAATAAAAAATTTTCATTCGACTCAAAATTTCAGAAAGATGTAATACAGATATCATTAAGTATTATAATTCCTTTTTATTAATTGTAAACCTGCTGTAAAATTATAAAAAATTACACTTATAATATTTTTTCTTTTTTATATATAATTAGCGCTTCGGCGGCGCTACTTCTCAGACTTGCTAAGTCAGGGGAGGAGATAATTCTGATCCTAGACCATTGGATCAAAAGTTACAAGACCTGTGGTCTGTGAGCGAAGGGTTATACCCTATTATACGCTTGTGGGACAAATAAGAGCAGACCATGTAAACTAGTGAAGAATAGTATAAATATTTTTCTACTTCCGCAGTACTGCAATGGGGACATTACTGCCTAGAGGCGGAGGGTAGGAGATTCTGGCTTGCAGCCGCATACATGGTACGTGATAGGATGTGACGTGAACGCGCACCATACCATCTGGGGCAGTTCGGCCATCAATGACAGGGCACAGGGGTGAGTAACTTTTGAATTTCTTCTAAAAACTAACCTCATTATTAGAAATACAGGTCAGGAACCCACCTTTATTATCAGAAATAGGCAGGAGCATTCCTTCTCTGACCATCGGTATCTAATGTTTAAGCTTAATCTCCGTATTACAAATCAGTACGTTTTCAGAAATCCCAGCAAGACAGTATGGTACGTATATACAGGGTGGCCAGATAATTTTTCTTTTGAACTAGCGGGTTTTTTGAGTATGGTAAAGGTTATGTCACTTCTGAATTGACAGAAAGTTAGTTTTATCCTGCCGCTGAACGAAAATGGTTGTGTATTCGCTTGAGCAACGCTGGGAAATATTGAAACATTAATTCGAAAATTTTGGCAAAAACATCATCTTTTCGGATGAGGCACATTTTCAACTTGGCGACTATGTAAACAAGCAGAATTGTCGCATTTGGGGCACGAAGAACCCGCACGTGATCGTAAAGAAGCCGATTCATCCTCAACGAGTGACTGTTTGGTGCGGATTTTGGTCCGGTGGTATCATTGCGCCATTTTTCTTTGGAAATGTGCAACTATCCGCCGTTGTCAATGGTGAGCGCTACCGCGCCATGATAAACGATTTTTTGTTCCCGGCACTTGAAGAGGAGGACATAGACAACATTTGGTTTCAACAAGACGGCGCTCCGTGCCACACAACACGTTTCAATTGAACTTTTGCGCACTGTCTTCGAATTATAACCAGCAACGATTGACGCCATCGAAAATGTGTTGACATACCATCGAAAATGTGCTCAAAATTTGGACCGACCAAATGGGGTACGTCAAGGCCACCCGAGGCATATGAATGAAAAAGTATTCCATAATTAATCGGACGGATTGTTCTTTACAATAAACAAATAAATTTGAAAAAATATTGAGAACTTTTTGTTTTATTGCATTTTAGAAAGAAATTATCTGGCTCACCCTAGATATATATTGGAGGGTAGTGTTCCATCTAGAGTTCCCCGACACGGGTAGTGAACTGAATTCAATAGTGGATACTCTTACTAAGGCTTGCAATACCTCTATGAGGGAAGCCTGCTTATTAACAAAGCTGAGGGAAAAACGAAAACATGTTTGGTGGACCTCGGCACTCGCGGAGTGCCGAAAAATCTGCAGGTCTGCTTTCAATAGACCGAAAAGATCGAGAGAAAGTCAAGACTGCGACTTCTATAAGGAATGCCTCAGAGAATATAAAAGAGAGACAAGGAAGGCACAAAGGAATTCGTAGAGCTCTTCTGTGATAGAATGAAAGGGGTCTCTGAAATCTCGCGCTTAAGAAAGATTTTCTCTACTGGTCCAGCTGTTCCAGGCTATCTGATTAAACCGGATGGACGGTTTATAGTGAAGAGACTCTTAATCTTCTGATGGAAACTCACTTCCCGGGAACTGAGGATGCGTCGTTTGCGGGTGTGGATAACTTCGGGGCCCAACTGTTGTGGACAGAGGATATTCTGATTACACGGAAGGTAAAATGGGTCATTAAAAGTTTTAAGTCAGCCGATCAAGATGAGATTGTACCAGCAGAAATTCAGAAGAACTCGGAGGTCTTACTTCTCTGGCTGGAGGTTATCTTCAAAGAGTGTCTGAAGCTGGAGTGCATCCCGAAGAAATGGAGGGAGAAACAAAGGGTAAGTCCGTGGACACGGCACTATATGCCTTGGTTCGGGAAATTGATAAGTCACTGGACTTTCAGGAACTGGTGGAATATAGGAATAGTATAGTAATCAATGGACTACTATTGAAACTGGAGGGGGAAGGAATATGTGTGGTTGCTTATGCCGATGACATAGAGATAGTTGTCTCGAGAAAGCACCTTGCTACAATTAGGGATGTGTATAAGAGATATAAAATTCGGGAAGTGTTTCCACCAAGTCTGAATGGTACCACGCTGGCCTTTACTGATAAGGCGAAATTTCTAGGAAATCGGGTCTGAAACCGGAGCTGGTGCACTGGATCTACACGGCAGTAGTAAGGCCTATACTGATGTATGGTATGAGTGTATTGTGGCCAGCTCTGGAGAAACTATCATACAGGAATATGATGAGGACGGTGCAGGGGGCAGCCTTCTTGCTCATTAATGGGTCACTAAAAACAACACCCACTAGTGCCTTAGAGATGATGCTGGCGGTCAATACGGCAGCCCAGCTATCAGTGATTTCGGGGTGGAAGTGCCTGCAAAAAGAGCAATCAACTATAGTAAATTCTATGAGGCATGACCTGGTGATTCCTATGATCATGCTCTGTGCTAGCTGGCAGAAGGCATGATCACTTGGGCAAACACACTATGGACAGCCTCTCTGATTTCGAAAGCTATAATGTGCGAGATCTTGTAAGCTATATTAATACCACTAGATGGTTTTAAAGGGAGTTTAATGATGTCGAATCCTGTGGCATCACAATGTAGTCCCCTTCACAATTTTATTAAATTTTTAATCGATCCTGATTGGATCTATTAGGCCATGTGGTTTCTTCCTGCGCACTCGTCTTACAGGGTTTGAATCATCCAACATGCGACGTATCTCAGCATTTTGGTGTAGACTAATACGTTGCATGTGTTTTCTCGCGTGATTGCGTATTGCTTCACTGACGAAATTCATCTTCAGATCTCTATAGAGGTTGTCATTTTTTATGTACCACTGCATGATATTGACATTGGTTTTCTTTATACAGCACAAGAGCTGAATACTGCAAGATCACACAGGTTTCAGGTTTGGCCGGAATAGAAGTAATTTATTATGTAGAGGTTGCTCAAAATTTCTTCCTAAGAGCCAATCCATCTTTCTGTATATGATGTTTAACTCTTCTTTTTTTTCTTTTTTACATGCTCTTTCCATTTTAGTTTCGCATCTAGATTCATGCCTAGATATTTTGCTGTATTTCCATAGGGAATTTGCTGAGAGTTCAGCAACTGGTATCCAGTTGACCGTTTTGTTGGTAAAGTTTACGCGAACAGATTTTGTTTCATTAAGTTTTATTCGCCATCTCTTCGTCAATGTACTGACAATATTAGTAGCTCTTTGCAATTTGCTTGTGGAATCTTCTATGTTATCAGCGACACTAGTAAGATGGCCGAATCATTCACAAACGTTACTCTGTTAGTCTCCTCTATCGTTGGCAGGTCCGAGGTCTTTATAACATATAAAGTTGGTCCCAGAACGCGCTACTTCTGCTGATATTTTCTTTATTTCTGAGTATTCGCCATCTTATTTAACTCGAAAGTGTCGGTTAGATATGTAAGATTTTAGAATTTCATAAAACTTCTTTGGTAAGTCTCGTTGTACTTTATACAAGGTGGCTGAGACCAAATGTTACTGACTTCACACTGCTGTCATTTGTGTAGTTGTCATTTTCGCGCGTCAAATTTTTGGCAGATTGAACTTTGGTTAAAAAAATCGTAATGGAATTCAAACGTAATAGTGTAATTGCACTGTATTTGGGTGGAAATTCACAGACAGCAATAGTTCGTCAGCTCCAGCATTTGAATGTGAATAAAATGTTTGTGTATCGAACCATAACTCGATACAACGAAACTGGTAGCATCGCTAAACGCAACAGAGGCGGTAGTAAAAAGACAGCAACATCAAAAGAAATGATATGAAATGTGAAGAAACGAATCCAACGAAATCCTCGTCAAAGTGCCAATCAATTAGCAGCACGTCTACATGTTTCACGATACAGCATTCAAACCATATTGAAAAATGAACTACACTTGAAGCCCTACAAGATACAAAAAGTTCAAGATCTTACGGAGGCACAAAAAAAGTTAGGCTTGAAAGAACACGAGCATTGAAGGCCTTGGCCGAACGTGATGAGATTCCAAAAATTGTCTTTTCTGATGAGAAAATTTTCACCATTCAACAGTATGTGAATAAACAAAATGATCGTGTTTGGTTAGAGCACAAGTCCAACGATAATTTGGACACAAGAGTTGCCATGCGCAAGCAATCACCAGCATATGTTATGGTTTGGGCTGCAGTGACTGCAGATGGACGCACTCCTCTGGTTTTCATCGAGCATGGAGTCAAGGTAAACCAAGAGGTGTACCGCCAAAAGATCCTAAACGATGCTTTGCTACCTTGGGCACGTAAACACTTTGGTACGAACCGTTGGACATTCCAACAGGACTCGGCACCGTCACACAAAGCTCGAGCGACACAGCAATTTTTACAAAATTGCGTTCCGCGTCTGATTTCGTCGAAAGAATCGCCACCATATTCACCAGATTCGGTCAGCATGCAATGCTTTCTATGGAAGACTGAACCAAATAATCAGAGCCAAAGAAGGTCATATCGCGCAGTAACATGTTTTTCATAAAATGTAATATGTTTTCAACATATTCCACGAAATTTCAATAAAAAATAATCAAAATTAAAAAAATTACATCGTTTTCATTTGGTAACACTTGGTCTCAGCCACCCTGTATTTCAAGCCTTTATGCCATACTCTGTCAAAGGCCTGTGCTACATTCAAGAAGACGCTTGAACATACTTTCTTATTTTCAAGTACACATCCAATTCTGTTTGTAATTCGGTGTATTTGTTCTATTGTTGAATGGTTTTCTCTGAAGCCAAATTGATGTGTAGGAATAAGATTTATTTCTGCTTTCATTGGTTTGAGTCTCTTTAGGAGTAGTTTCTCGAATATTTTTGAAATTATTGGGAGCAAGGAAATTGTGTATAATTGTGTAATTATGTATCATAATTACTTCTGCGGCTTTCCATTGATTTGAAACGTGTTTAAGTCTGAACACTGCGTTAAAGAGCTTTTACTATTTGTCCTGTAATTAACTCATATCCTGGAGGTTTCTTTGTATTTAGGTTAAGATTGATTTCCTCTTTTAAATCTTGTAATGTGACAGAAGGGTTGCAAACAATGAAGCTTTTTGCTTTGCACTTATAGCCCATGTTCTATCTCCATTTTTATATCTGGTGGAATTTGTAGTTTAAGTCGTTTTAAATTTTTTATCGCTTTCCAAAGGGAGTACTTGGTATCATTTTAGCCAGTAAGACCACTCAAGTATTTAGAGTTGTTTTATGTACATTCTGACGCTCGACTTCTTTACCAGGCCTTTCCTGCTTTTCGTTTTGCTGCCTGAAGATCAATTTTATCCTGAACAAATTTCTGGAATTTCTCCCAGCAATTTTTTTTATTAGTTAGCGAAGGTGGTCTAGTTTTCTGAACAATCGTTGCACTGGTTATCATAATCACAGGCGTGTGTTTAAATAAAAAAATATTCTGTGCTATTGAGGTTACTTTACTGTGTACAAGATTTCACGTTAACAATAGCATTAATATTAGTTGTGCGCATAAAGTATAAGGTAAAGTGGTATAATATTAGCCAAACATAGTTCGTTGTTTCCAAATTTTACCCTCCAGATCGGTAATAACGAATTTTCGCATAACAGAAAGCGAAAAAATGTGTCTCGCCTTCAGATATCATCTGACGAAAGCAAGAGGAGCGACTCAGAAAACAATTTTTATAGCGGAAGTGAATCAGAAGAGGGAATTTTCAGTGCAAGTGAGCTTGAAAATGACTTTTACAGTGACAGTGGATCACGAGAAGAGGACCGAGCGAATTAGTCGGCATACTTCGAAGCATAGAAAAATGTCGGATCCTAATGCTCGGTCTTCACTCGCATTACACCATGACACAGAGAAAATTTATTAAAACTGCTGATGTTTTTGTCATGACATTGCGACAAAATGAGCAGTAAATTTGTATTTTACTCTCAATTAAACAAAACAGAGAACATAAAATGATTTTACATTCATTTTGATGTTAATAGTTATGAGTGTAAAAAAACAATTTTGTCAGGACATTCTATCGTCATGACAAAATTTTACGAGTGAAGACCAAGCATAAGGCGACTCCTTGATGCAAAAGCAATCTAAGCATGGTGTTAGGTGGCTCACCCGATATATTGTTGTTTATAAATCTTGATATTCTTTGAAATTTTGAACCATTGTTTTTGTAAGGTCATTGAGATTGCCCAACTGGTTCGTATTCTTGAAATGGCCTGCGTTAATCAAAATGGTTTATATATTTGCTTTATGTACAAATCATTATTTAAGGTGTAATACTCTAAATTAAAAAAAACTATTGTTGTGTGCGAACGTGCAAGGTGCTTGTGTCTAATGAATTGTTAGGTGCATAGGTGAGAGGTCACTAGAATTTCAGATACACGAGTAAATTTCACGTTTTATCCATGACTGATTTCTAATTAGTCTAATTTGGAAAATTAAGTTGTTGTGAATGCACAGAAATCTTGCTCATAAGACTATTGAAGGACGTGATCACTATGAGAAGGTTAGTATATCGTTATTAGTCATTTGGATTGAATAATGTGTGCATACCATAACGAGAAAAGGTGAACTACATTTAAAAAAATCGTACACAGATCTTTTTACATTAATCGAAGGTGATTTATTATTGAGTTTATATTTAAAATACTTTAATATCTTGCTTATATACTCGTATTGCTATAGTTCATTAATTTAAAAATAAAATTAACGTAGTACCTTTCTCCATTAACCATTTAACAACATTAAATTTATTATAAAAACAAAAAACATATAAAACCGCCGCTCTATACACCTGTCTGTATATAGGGATTATCGGCTTTATATACTAACCATTATCCTGTATTTTTCCTTGCATGCATAATCAGTTTCATCAGCATCCTGATAACAATCTGATTTATAATCGTCCGGTAATGGTTTTCCCTCGAATTCACACAATTTATGTAACGGGCGTGATCTAAAAACAATAAACAATTTTTTTTTGGTATTATAGCGGGTATAGGACACACGTTTATCGGATACAACGGCATCGATCCAGTGAGGTGTATAAAAGATTAGTTATAGAGGATTTATTTTATTATGTAATATATTTAGAGTCGTAAGTCCTACCGAACAATTAATTTATCAAATCCAGTTGGTTTATGGGTTGGACAGTAAAATACATCTGGCGTATTTTTATCGAATACAATTGATTTTCTCATCATGTCCTTTTCTTTGTATTTCTTATCTTTTGCTGCAACTAATCCTATTAAAAGGATTACTGTAAAAATTAAAATTTTCGGATCCATTATTCTATATATGTAGTATATGAGTATGTTTGGTTTCGGGTTGTTTGAATTTCTGAAATTATAAAAAAGACAAAAAATTACAGATTAAAATTTTATTTCATTTAAATAATTTATTAATGTTTTAAAATGGGAGATTTGTAGGTGCGATTTTGATACATGCGGTTCAATTTTTCACAATTATGTCACGTTGCCAGTTTTAATGTAGAATATAAAGGACTTTTATATAAAGATCACTTTTGACTTGGTTGAGCCTCTGGCCAAACTCATAAGTAATGGCTGACACTACTCAATCGAGGAAGAAAATTGAGACAATCTAAAAGTCCACGTTCATCGTATGATAATGAATTAAGAGTATTTAATTCAAAGTATCGCCAGAGTTAGTTATATATTTTTACCATCTTTTAGGCAATGCGTGGATGCCACGCCAAAAAAAAACTGTTCTTCTTTTGAGCCAAACCAGTTATCGAGCCATTTTCGTACATTTTCATAGGAAGTTAAGTGCTCCTTAGCAAGCTCCTGCCCCATCGATGCAAATAAGTGATAATCGGGCGGAGCCAAGGTTTTAGCAACTCAAAATAAATCACACTCTTCTGAACCCACCAAACACAGAGCATTGTCTTCCGTTCGAAGCGATTTGGCCTTGCCAGATCCATTTTTCATCGCCAACCATAATTCAATGGAGAAATGACTTTCATTTGTATCTGGCGAGCAACATTTTGCAAGTCGTTTTTCTATTTTCCTGTTGTCTTTCATTCAGTTTATGCGGAACTCATTTTCCCAGCTTTTGGATCTTTCTCATGGCTTTTAAACGTATGAAAACGGCTTCTCGTGACACATTCAATTGATCCGCGAGTTGTTTTTGCGTTGGAGCGTCATCTGCATCCAACAATACATGCAATTCGCTGTCTTCAAACTTTTTTGGTGGTCCTACACGTTCTTCGGTTCTCACGTCAAAATCATCACTTTATTAAACCACTCATAGTGTTGTGATTTACCAAGAGCATGCTCATCGTAAGCTTTGTGATGTAATCTGCAGCAGTTTTTTTTCAAATGATAACAAAAAATCAATGATGTAACTTGTATGGTTATGAATTGAATGTTGTTGACAGATGCCAAAAAAACAAAAGCACCGATGACCTGGTTTGTCGAAAGGTACATTGATAGGTGATGCCATTTATTGGTAAATTCCAATTTCATATTTACACACCTGATAAATTAAATCTTAGATTTGGTCGGTTTCTATTAAGTTTTAACATATTTCAAAATCAAGGAGAGCAAAGTCCTAGATTCATACCTCCTCCAAACTCCAAATGAATCAAGCGTTATATTGGAAACGAGCAGAGGAAATTCTGTTAAGATTGGTTATAGAAAGTCTGAATGAAATAAATAATTATTCCTACTAAATAATTAGTATCGTAATCCACACATTTCTTTCATTTCAATTAAGTGCACGTTATTTTAAGAATTTTATGGTAAAAATGTGCATTAAACAAATGTATTAAAAGTTTAGTGAACCTAGGATGATGCAACTAAGGTAAGTATGTAACTCGCCGATTATTTTTCGTGGCATCCCTCTCCTCCTACTGTATATCCCATGATCTTACCAATCTCTGCAACCCCACAACTAGCCCTACGCTCTAGCCGTATCATCTAATAACGGAATTTGGAATTCAGATTTCCGATTTCGTTGCGGTTGAGAATTACAGAGAGCCAAGATTCAGTTTGCATTGAAAGAAGTCATTTATTTGGGTTATTTTGTAGAAGACGATTTTGCGAAGGCACCGTAACACAAATCATGATAAATGCAAAGCTGTCGTGGACTTTCCTAGGCCGAAAACCACGAAACAGATTAGACGTTTTCTGAGAATGTGTGTATGGTATCGTCGTTTCATCAATATTTTTGTCTCCTTATTCGCCCCGCTTACTGATCTGACAGACAAGTCTGCTCAGATCCGATGGTCTGTTGCAGCCGATACTTCGTTTAGCGCACTCAAGAAAACATTATCTTCTACTCCCGTATTGGTTCTGTTTCAAACGGACACTGGAAGAGAATGAGTAATTTTCTCAGAAACTCGATTGAGTGTCAGTCGCGTTCTTTTTGCGAAGAACCTTCACTTCACCGTCACGGACCCTTATCTGACCATCGCATGATTTCTTCGACTTTTGTGGAAGACGAACAGCATTGCATGAAAATTGCTAGTTTAAGTAATACGGCTGATTCGACTGTTATGCATATTGACATAGACTCACCGGCCTTCCTGGAGGTTGAGTATGTGAATAAACTAGAAAGAGTTAAGCATTTAAAGGACTATGATTCTAATTTATGGATACAAAATAGAAAGCTCTTGATAGCTCCTTCTTAAGGCTTTCAATATTTGAAAACAGGCCTCCTTACTGGAAAGTTAGTGGTGCCGTTGTCTTTAACGCCAACATTGATAAAACAGGCTCACTCCCCTTCAACTTCAGTTCACTTAGGGATCAGTAAAACCCTCGACCGATTATGGATTAATTTCTTGCCAGATGTGCGCAATTTTCAATGAATGAGGCCCAAACTTCTCAATGCTCATGCAGGCTTCTATGATTGAACCATCGCGACCCTTTCAACACCGATCTAAAAGAGGCAATTGTTTTATTGCTATCGTTTTGGATCATTTTTCGAAGTAGGTAACAGTGAAACCTCTCCACTTCCCTATTATGCACATTTCTGAAGAACCAATTCTCCAATCTCCAAGTTATTTGAGGAATTGATAATTTAATACGGAGTATCTTAGTTTATTCTCTACAGAGTAATGCTTCATTTGTAGTGAGATCTTCATTTGCAGGAATTCACTGCAGCCATATGGCACGCGGTGCATGATACAACCCATTATTCTCCTCACTATTTAGTCTACGGGCAAGACATGTTTTTTGCTTTAGGTCAACACATGGTTCAATGTATCGATTACGGAAGTTTTTATTCGAATACGATCCTAACGAGTTATACCTACACTTCAAACCCGATCGGTTGATTAAAATTCGAATCAAAATTATTCAATACTTCAGGGTAGATAACAACCAGGCGGCCCAATATTACAACCTACGAAGTAAAAGTTAATGGTTCGTTGTAGGGCTGCCGGTATTTGTTTGATCATTTGCTCTTAGCAATGCCAGCAAGAAATTTTCGGTTAAACTATGTGCGTATTTTTTACCAGCCATTATTGATGCTAAAGTAGGAAATGTCGCTTATCAACTGAAAAATCAACCAGGGAAAGATTTGGACACTTTCCACATCGGGTTCATCACAAACTCGACTTCTGAAAGTGTTTAGCCTTTAAGACCTGGAGTTCTCCAAAACCTTTGGAATCAGGCAAAGAGTTAAACATTCGACGTACTTGCATTACGAGTTTAGATGGTCTCGTAGTGGGATCCATGACACCACCAATGGCTACTCTTTCCGGAAATCAAAATGGAGGAGAATTTGGAGTTGGCTTTGAAGCAACATATCATCGATTTTCGCACTATCAGTATAAATCAGACGATGTCAAAGATATCTATTCTTTGTCGATTTGGAGGAAGCCATCAATAACATATCGAAGAAAGGAAAATGAAACCGATAACATCCTGGTTTCTAAGAGACACTCCCACAGCATATCCGTAGATCATACAGAGAGGCAGACATGGAAAGCGATCATTTGTTTGTCATATTCAAATATAAGTCTAAACTGTCATCTACATTCAATAGAAAATCATAAAAGACCGTTCGATGGAATGCCGATATTCTAGCATCACTGCAGAGTTATCAATCATCTGGACTATCTGGATCACTGACTATCTGGACTGGCACAGTAACAACGATAAAACTCCTTTTAATATCTGGAAGCAGTGATTAGCTACACAGTCAGCCATAATTACTGCGACGCAAAATACCATTGGAAGTGAACCTCCGAGATCTGGTAATGAATGGTCCGATGATATGTGACGCCTGGCAGTCGAAAATAAACCAACGCTTTGTGAAGAATGTTTGGCTCGAAAGACTAGAAGTACACTAGCAGAATATCTCTAGCAGGAAATTCGCAGGACAGTCTTACTAACTCCAAAAATCTCACTAAAAAGAGGAGGGTGGAAATCTGAGAACAAATGTGGCTAATGTTCTCTCGGTTTCAAACTTACTTCCAAAATCTGCTTAATCGGAATGACGAAGTAACGCTTATTAGAGCAATTACTCCACCAAGCGAAGAGGTCTTCGAATATCGTACAGTGGATAAAGTAGAGCTGCGTCTACTCTTAGTAGGCAACAAATGGAAAGGCAGCTCGCCTCAACGGAATCCTCGCAGAATTGATTAAGCCCGGACACTCTACTCTTGCATGAAATCCTTATGATCTCAACGTCTCTATTTGGGATCAAGAAGAGCTGCTGGGTTATTGTGAGCTGTACAAAACAATATGTCCACTGCACAAAAAAGACTTCCGTCTTAAATGTGAAAACTGTTGTGGAATAACTCTTTTGAGCACTGCCTATACAAAGTATTGGCTAACATTGTACTTGCCAGAGTCATCCCTCTCGCCGAAAGCATTATTGGCGACATATGGTTTTCATTCCAACCGATCAACCACTGACCGATGTTTTACGACGAGGAAGATTTTGGAAAAATGTTGGGAGTACAATATAACCATACATCAACTATTTATAGTCTTCTGGCAAATGCCAGTATCAATCGCGAGAACCTATGGGCCGCGATCATGTGTCTATGATTTCCGTACATTAATAACGTCTGGGAAAATAATATCTAATGTTCGACAGCTAATTTTGATCTCGAGTCCGTGGTAAGGAAAAGCAATATTGAAATTTCGCACTGCATATTTAATAAATCAAGCCAAATTCTTGGATATGCAGATGATATCCTGCTTCCTGCCGAGGACCTAGCGATATCAAGGACAGCTTCATAGAGCTCGATCGCTGCGCCAGAATACGGTATGGAGGTGAACGACAGCAAAACTAAATTCTCGGAATCGGCAACCATAGTTTTGATAGGGCTGGTTTTCGGAAGCGAGAGGTAAGCTCTGACCTCTAGCAACTGTATAATGGTATCTACATTTGAAAGAAAGGTATTTCGTTCCATCTTGGTCCCACCACGTTGGTATGAATCACGAGATAAAGCAACTTCTCGGAGGAACGATATCATCGTATTCATCAAATCCAATGGAGTTAGATGGCTGGATAACGACGCAAGGTTCCAACAACAACCAGAAGTGTTCCTCGTAAAGGATGACCTCGACTGCGTCTGCGTGACGACGTCGAAAAAGATCTACGTCCTGCTAAAAGAATGTCGAATCTGAGGGACGAAAGCGATGAATTGGAGCAGATTGGGGACCACAGGTGCAAAATTCGTTCATGGTTAATTTGATTATGTCCTTAATGAAAAATGAGGAAGGCAAAAACAGTAAGACTTGTTAAATCACATGAATATATAATTTCAATTATATCGAGCAACAAAAAATTTCCGTTTCCCAACTCATCATGGTTAGAAAACCGGAAATTGGAAGTAATCGATTGGCAACGTAAAGAATTCCATTCATCGTAGCTGGTTAAGTCATCTTAGTATAACGTTGACTAGCACGTCTTCCTAAGTGAATGATATATACGATAAAAAAAAGATTGGAGTGAGGTTCTGGGTCACCTAGGTTATGGGTTGGAGAGACCCATGAACCAAAACAAGGAATTCGGCAAGTAATGGTCGTAAAAGCCTTAGTAATACCAAATAACGACGACAGAGTTCCAATTAGAGCTCTAAATCTCTCGGATTATTGAAAAACAATCAAGAAAGATACAATCAACCGACCAAACGGCACAAAGGTAAACCTGACATTTTTCAACAAACTCTCTCTCCCATTTTCTCCACAGATTCACCTGAAACATGCGAAGTGCATCTCTGGCATCCATGAATTCATATTCATTTACATCCTCAATCAAACAACCCCGTTTCGCAAGCATATCGGCTGTTTCATTACCTTCAATCTGTAGGTGTGAAGGTATCCATTGTAAGGATGACCTCCCTCCAGAGAATAACACTATTCTCCTACTCGCTTGTGTCATTGCCAACTTGATCCCTTCCATAATCCCTATCAATTCTGCATTCATTATACAGATACTGTCATGCACTCTTACCATTTTCTCTTTCCTCATTGAAGGAATATAAGTGCAATTTAATCCATTCGCATTTTGCAAAATTCGCTCTTAACTGATAACTTATTCATCATTGCTTTTGTTGTGTCACCAAACTTCAACCGCACTATTAGGTTGCTCGGACGGACGTTCGGATTTGCCGGACGAATCATGGAGAATATGTTAATATTTTCCAAGATTACCAGTGATCTTGTTGTCCTTTTGTAAACCGTCCCTCTTTGCAATCTCTCTTTCATTCCATTCACCAATTTATTGTCCTTAGTTAATATTCGCACAGTCTCTCGCACGGTCATCCATTCCCTCTTATAGTTAAGAGGCGAATCACCCAATTCAGACCACAGAGTGTGTATTTTTGTCGAATTGATCGCTCCCAATACCACTCTGGCACATGCGTTCTCCACAAGCATCAACTTCTTAAATCCAACCTTTGACCCATCACCATATATACTCATTCCATACGCAATTTTAGTTGACACTAGCGCCTTTCGTAACATATCAGTTACACCCTGATGAGCTCCCCATTTCGGTTTGCTCACCCTTTTAATCACGTTCAATCTACTCTTACAATTATTGGCCAATTTTTTCATATGCACTTTGAAACCCATTCTTCTGTCGATCCAGATTCCCAAATACCTAGTCAATTTCACACACTCAATTCTCTCATTATATATTCGCACATCAACCATCCGATTCGTTGTAAAAGCCATACTAGAACATTTACTCGAATTTACCCTCTAATTCAATTCACTCAAATATTCGGTTACCTGATTCACACATTCTTGAGCCCGACTCAAGGCCTCCTCGATGGTACTTCCCTTGCCCATCAGGACAAAGTCATCTGCAAATTGCAAAATGTCTTTGCCCGAGGAGTTACACCTATGTATCGAGCTCGTGTACAGGTTGAAGAGAGTCGGTGAGATTTTACTGCCTTGGGGGAGGCCCATAGTCACCGCTCCTTTCAACCTATACCCTCTACCACATAAAACTAACTTTCTCTCATTCATGAACTCATACACCCATTTGCAAATTTTCCAAGGAAACCCCAAGTCCATAAGGATATGATAAAGTTTCCCTGGAACCACGTAATCATATGCTCTTTCTATATCCAAAAATCCCGCCACAACATACTTATTTTCCTTTTGTACTTCCCACACAAACTTTTCTACACATTCATTAGCAGAGTCGTTGTGACGGAACCCAAACTTGGCTTCCGGCAACAAATTTCTCTCATTCAAAAATTTATCTATACGACCTTTCATCATACCATTCACAATTTTAACAAATACATTCAACATACATATCCCCCTGTAGTTTGTTGCCAGATTTCTATCCCGATCCCTTTTAGGAATAGGTACCACTCTGCTCTCGTTCCACTTTTCCGGTATCTGAATACTCATCCATACTTGATTGAGAATTCGAAGCAAGGCCTAGAATTCTAATCTACCAATCATTTTATAACTCACTCTGTTAGTTCCGGGGGTAGTAGATTTTCGATATTTCTAAAACCCCTCGGAACTCTTCCCATTCAAACTCCTTACACATATCGTTCATAAATTCATTTTCATTATCAGGTAACAAAACTTCATACCTATCGTTCAAATTGTTATACGTACGTCCGTAATCATTTGTAAAAATACACCTCCATTCTCTTTGTCATCTAACACTGCATTTCTGCTTTGCGCTCTATATCCTCTCACTCTATTAAATGTATCCCATATATCCTTAGATCCTTAGATTCCTCATCAATCTTGCATTCATCCTTCCATAATTTATTCTGCATTCATGACATATACACCTATTGAACTCTCTCAATGCTCTCTCATCCGTTTCCTTTCATACCAATACTGGATTTCATTGTTCCACCAACCATTCACCTTGCATTCATTCCCTCTAACATTTATAGTTATACATTTCATTCACTCTCTCTATTTCATCCTCAAGTTGGTTAACCTCATTTACTTCTTTCATTATGAGAGTCTCATTCATACGTTCGACCCATTTCTTACCATTCATAATGACCTTACGGTCTATGTCAACATTTATACCACCTAAGCATATCCTGTTCAAATAATGATCACTACCCAAATTCGCTTCTGTGACATTCCAAGTGACTTGGCCCGCCAGCCCGCTAGATATTAAAGTTAAATCTTTCGACCCCACTCTCGCCATTCTAGTCGACCCACCATCATTCAGGACTACGAGATCGGAATCCAGAATGAGGCGGGTCAACCAGTTACCTCTAACATCAGTTCTTTCACTCTGAATCACGTCACTTTTGCCTTCCACCCATTCAAACAAAATTTGAAAATCTCGTTGGCTTACTCTCTCTGTCAGACGTAGACAACACTGGAGTTGCATAGATACTAACAAACAACAAGTTTGTAAACCAAATGATCGAGTAGATCAGCCAAAGTGACAGTTTTTTAAACGCCGTTTAAATTTTCATTAGTGATTTTCCGTTCCTGGAAATGTTAGTAGAGTGTCTCATACATCCGTTCAGTAAGCTTATAGTCAACGTTAAATGTGTACTGAACGAGATCAAGTTATGATTTTTAACTTATCTAGTGGCATTTTTAAATTAAGGAGTGCCTCGATAATGGCGCTAACGCGTGTTTTACTTAGTGTACCGCTAAGTGATTAAACATCCATTTTTATATTTTGGAAACTTTAAAAGGTTTCAAGATACCTTAGTGGGAATCTCAACTCATAATGTCTAATATCGATTAAATTGGTTCGCATAATTACAAAACTTTCCAAGGCAACAAATGTCTTGTTGTTTGTTGTATAATCTTTCGGTTTGTTTAAACCAATAAATAGAAGATTTTCGGAACTTGACAATCGTGTCACACAATTATAACCAGCTTAAACTTCAGTAATATTTGTAATAAGGACTGTCCAATGAAACTTTGCACTCGCAAACAAACCGGCTGCTCTAAACTACATTAAACCGACCGTAATAAAAGTGATAGTAACCACAGACTATAATTAATCTAATTGGCTTATTATCTCAATTATAAATCTCAATTATTAAATCTTGCATTCCGACGACTAAAGCAGCCAGAACCAAGCCAGCAGTAAAAACGATAAACTTTGAATAATTAATTTCCCTGGCAATCATTATCAATTAAACTTTCACTTTTTGTTAATAATATCAATAATAATTTGTACATGCACGAGTACTACACACTACTCGAATAATTATTTATTAGCATTTAATTTTAATTTAATTGATATTTATATGTTTGAATTTAAAAATATATTTTGCAATTTTTATTTATATATCAACTCTAATAATTGAACATTAATTGAATATTTGATATTTATTACATTTTAAATTAACCGAATTTGGATGTGCATCAATGTTACAACATATTGCTTCAGTAAACAACTCTCGTGGCATTTAAAATTTTCACTTTCTAATTAAATTATTTCGTGTGACTTTTAACATAAAAAACAAAAAAAAAACATCAACAGACTTATTTTGAAATTTAAGAATTTAAATTGCATATCATTTGTACAGTATGAAAGAGTTATTTGACTCAGCAACGAAGCAAACAACAGCAGAAGGGGGTCTGATAAATAAACCAAACAAATTACCCGTGCGTCTATTTCTACCCGACTGTCGCTCACAAAGCAAATCCATTGCACAAGTTGCACCGCCTACTCAACATGAACATGAAGTTTTTGTCCAGAATAACAAACAAATGAATATTATAGATGACAAAACATCCAGTACGAGAAATCTATCGCCATCTGCATCAGGAATGACTGTAGTTTTCCATCAGTACCAGTGCCAGCTTCGAGCCCGACTTCTGAGACACAATCAACGGAACATTTTTCACTGTTTTAACAAATGACCTTGAAACAATTAGAGTGGTGAAACCACAAAGATGAATATTTATCAGCAGAATTCACACATCTGTAACTGACGAACAATTCAAGAGACCACAAATAAATTTCAAATCGTAAATTCGAACCGAATCATTCCAAATGGATCAGTGTCAATGATTTACAATTTGATTCAATGACAAATTCTGATGTTTGGCCAATAACAGCCAAATAACTTAAAAGCGTGTAAACCGAGCGACTCAACATAATAACTTCAACGATGGTCTCAAAATGCGTACTACTTGGCGTTCCGGAAACCTCATCAAGTCAGCGAGAGTAAAGACCATTAAAATCAGAATGTGCGATTCAAACGGTGGCTTATTGTATTTTTCATCTTCAGAAAACTACTCCAAGACGCCAAGGCTATGAGTAACATCTACTCATCTAAACATTGCGAAACTCTTTTTGCGAACTTTTTGTTAAAAATATTCCTTCTAAAAAATTGTTGCTTGCCGAATCTTAGATTTCAACCTTCATAAATGGTAAACACTTAGAAACTTCATCAATTTTATTTTGTGTTGCCTTAGATGAAAAAATTGGAAACAATCTAAAACTGATTGCAGTGATCTAATCTACGCTCTAGGTTACTTGCAACAACGAAAAGATAAGCCTTTCACAATTACTTTAGATGTTAACCACCATGTCAACAAACTTATGTCGGTGTAGGATTGTATTACCAACTATCCATCTAACAACATCAAATGGGTTTTAAATATTCCATTCAATATGTCAACTCAGTTTGAAAGAGCACTGTCTTCCCGTTGGATTACTGGCGATCTCTCGAAGTTTTCATATAGTAATGGAAACAATGTTTTACATTAAACACTCAGGCAGCCTAATTAAAAGCCACTTACGAGTAGAAGACCATTACATTAAGAACATCCATCTACTGCCTTTCTCTGCTTCTTCATTACGACAATTGAAGATATTTATATTTGATAAAGTTACCAAACAATATCTTGAAAAACCCATCACTATACATCAGTTTGGCTTTGATGGGAATAATCTGGTGCGCAGCTGTGTGAAAACAGTAACACATTTATTACCCCAAACAGATATATTTTTTGTTCATCGGGCACGGAAATTATGTTAGATTACCAGCAAGTGGACATTTCAAATATATGCCGGACATTTCAAATATTCATTGTGTACCTAAATGAATCCAGGTAAATCAACCTGGATTATAAACAAGCATACACTTGGAAGTGATTTGGTTTAATATGTTTTAGGACTTGTTGATATTAAATTAAAGGTACCATCCTAAATTAAACTACAAAACGATTGCCTCATATCTAATAAATGGAAATCGAACCTACGATATAGTTTTTATTGATGAGTACATGATGGTGCATGCCGGATATATAGGACGCGTGGTTATCCGTGACAGATTACATCATGTCAACATGCAATTTTCCGATGCATGCGCGTTCGTCACAAAGACGGAATACTTCAATGTGACGTATAGACGCCCAGCTGATCCACGAAGCACAAGGATTAACCTCACCAAATGTGATGTATTTATTAGAATCAGTTGCAATTAGTTAGTTAGTGCCTAATGATAGACTGCACTCACTTTTAATGTAAGCTCGAACCTATACTACTACTCAAAAGGTAAATCAACCCCTAAAATTCAAGAAAAGTTTGTGAGAAATGTGCAATTTACCATCAAAGCGTCAAAAAAATGGCATCAAAAGCATCTAAGTTTTATAACTTCGTTTTAAAACCAAACTACCTTGTCTTTGTAATTTGTGAAACTTCATTAAAACCCGGCATAATGAGCACGTTGTTGCATTTACAACCGAATTTAAATAACGAATTAGCTGTTTGACAGTAACTTGAACAGCAAATTCGTTTCAGCTGTAAATGGGGTCTAAGCTACCGACAAGTTTACTGATCCCTTCACTTAAATACCAGTAAAATTATTTATTCACCACGAGTGGATTAAATGGTAGAAAAGGTTGGTCTACCAATTTGACTTGGAAAGCTATTATTGTAAAATAAACTAAATCCGCTTTAGATTTGAAAATTAACAAGTATGGGAAGTCTCGTTAGTTGACTACTAGGAACCATATTTTTTATTGAATTAGGCTCAACAGGAGATTACCAATAAAAGTGCATATTTTCTAGCGTTGCCATGTTGTAAGCCTTACATCCAGTTAGACATCGTGGTAGTTGCTGTATATTTATGTAGTACGGAAGATCATATATACCCATCCGTCTTTCCAGGTAAAGTAGTGCAGGTTCTTTTGAATTTTCTCAATTCACATTTATACATTTAGCTGGAATCGAACGTAAGCACAATACAGGATCTTAATTGCCCGCAAACCAAAAATGTTTGACAAGCCCGGACTAGGAGTTCGCTATGGCGATACATAGCTCAATGAGCTTGTAGAGTGAAGTAACCCCTAGGTCTTTAGTTTCAGGTACTACCTGAAGAAGTTCACCTTTTATTTTACAGTCCTGTGTAACAGGGTTGGCTTTTCGGTGAAATGATAGAGATTTGCACTTTTAAATGTTGAGATTCAGAGATTCATTCCATGTTACAGCTGGTCGTCCCTCTTTCTATTTCAGAGATCTTCTTGTTATGTCATTTTGAAACTTCCTCAGTGTGTGGCCAACCCATCTCCACTTGTGCTTCTGTATTTCAATGCTAATGAAAGCATGACTCTTTTGCCAACAAAAAGTTCAACATTTATTTATTTAGTTATTTTATTGGTCTAGAAGCACCTTAGTATTCTTCTAAGGCATTTATGTATGTATACTTGGTTGCGCACCCGTATAGAGGCCGATGTTTTCCACAGTTTGTGTAACATGTTGAATCTTCATCTGATCCACCTCTTTGCGCTAGGGTACAACCAAGGTATATAAATTCTTTGACCTCTTCTATTTCTACTTGATTGATATAAATCGGTGTGAATATTGTAATGTTTAACCTGGTCGTCTTGGCTTTCCTGATATTTATTTTGAAGCCAATTACTTTTGCTAGATCTGATAGCTTCTGTACATTATGTTACATTCCGGCGTGTTTGTGTGTTAGTAAGCATATGTCATCTGAGTAATCCAGATCATTAAGTTTAATCCGTTAATCCTGACTGGATGACATTTTCTCATGACATAATATTAGGAACAGAAGTGGTGAGAGTACGCTTCCTTACCTACTCCAGGCTATTACAGTATGATTCACTTTGTTTACCTTTATGTTGAACGCGGCGTCGTATGTATGTAAAGATGTAGCGACGCATGTTTCGGGTCTGCTGTCTATTGACGTTTCTGCTCCAATTTTCTTCCAAGTTTTACCACTGATCCAGAGTTTGCGTCTGTATTCTAGGTACTAAGTACCTGTACTGTACTGAGTACCTAGAATACCACCGAGTGTGTTGGTAGATTTTTTTTCATTTGTTTGGAAGCAGAGCTTGAGCACTTCCCAGAATGTATTTGTTGTGTCGACATCTTTTAATCTGTCGGTGTTAAATTTCTTCCAATTTAAATTGATGCATTTTACAGTCTAAATGTTGAATTCTGATATTACCAGTTGCTGGTCACTCTGAACATTTACACCTTGACATTTTCTTTCTTTGCGTCTTCTGTTTGAGCATAGCATTGAATTATGGTTTGTGTTTCGTATTTTTAATGGACTTTTGCTAAGATTATTTGGCTTTTAACAGGGTTTTATTTCATTAATGCCTTCGTTGCTTTAGCCGTTGTTAATAAATATTACATCGCGTCCAAATGTAATTTCGCGTGTATTTGCTTCAAACTGTTTTTCCATTTCACTTGCCGGAGGCCAAGAATTTTGATTTTGTAATGCTTCATTTCTCTTTCTCTCTCTATTTGTGCAAGACTAATGATTGTGTTACAGTTTTGGTGTTTCAATTCCCGTGTACGATAGCTGAGGGTCGATATTTGTGTATGCCGGCTTGTATTATTCCTTCTAGTATTCATTTCTGTAATCATTTTGATTGGATCAATGATCAGCAGGGCTGCTGATTAAGGTATACTGGCGTGCAGGTTAAACGGTCGCCCAAATTTGTACTAACCTAAGCAACGGAAACTAGACGTTGGTAATAAAGCTTGCCTTATTTATCTCTGCCACTTGTCCTCCTTTCTGCCAGGAAAAACAAATGTTGATGGATAATCAATAGGTGAATCTCTCGAACAATAATGTAAGAGCTCAGCTACCCTGAACAAAATGGATATCTCTTACATTAAAAAGTTCCCATCTGTATTATTGTTCAAGGAAAGATCAATCACAGATTTCAGACAATTTTAGTCTGGAAAAACCACATTGCTCAAGAAACGGACGTTAAAATCAGGAATGAAGTATTCGTACCGAAAAAGTTCATGATAGACAGAGATTTTTTTGGGACAAAGAATTTCTTTTAAACTAGAGCCGACTTTAGTCTCGTACAAGTTCATGAAAATACATTACATATTGACATTTGTATTTGATCACGTTAAAAACTAAATCGATTTCAATATTGAAAATTATTAATTTCTATAAAGCCTGCATCATACTGCAAAAAAATCTTAAAGATTCTCTCATTTTCCAGCTTCCTTTCCGAGGGATTTCAACAACGCCATTATAGAATCGATACTGCTAATTAGAAAACGTTACAGGATCGTGTAAATGGTTGGTATGGAAGTTACGAGACCTACCAGTGTACGCTGAAGCAATGCCAACTGTTAATAATATAAATTATTTGATTAAACCTGGATTTACAAAATTTATTCCACGAACGAAAATGAGATCGTTTATGGTTGTACCAATATCAGAGACATCGATTGACCAAGATATTCTAATCAGACCAATTTTATTATAAAAAAAATTAATTTTAATTTCCAAAATATAGGTATACCCCAATTAAATACCCCTGCAAAAACCAAGAGTTGTCGACCCATAATTTCGGCCTCTTTTTACGAATAGCTTCGCACAAACGACGCATAACACTCAAGTAGTATTCCTTGTTGACAGTTTGGCCGGTCGGAAGGAATTCGGAGTGCACCACACCTCGATAATCGAAGAAAACTGTCAACATCACCTTGATTTTTGACTTGCTTTGACGTGGTTTTTTCGGCTTCGGCTGACCTTAGGCACGATATTCGGCCGATTGATCGTCTCTTTCCGGGTCGTAAGCATAGATATAGCATCCAAGACTCTTCGCCAGTTATAATACGTTTCATGACATCCTGGTAGTCGGAAAGCATTGTTTCACAGACGTAAACGCGACGCTGTTTCTCCAAAAAATTGAGTGATTTTGGAACCAATCGTGCTTTCACTTTTCTTCCGATATTTAATCGATGCCAGTAAGGTCTCTGACTGTGAATCGTCGATTCTCGAGCACCAATTCCTTGATTTTATTAACGTGTTGATCATCAGTTGATGTTGATGGCCGTCCTAGACGTGGTTCGTCGTCAACATGTTCTCGAACCTTTTTGAACAAATTGTACCAATCAAAAACACTTGCTCGCGACATTCAATTATCACCGAAGGCCTTTTGCAACATTCTGAACGTTTCGGCACCACAAAATTCATTCCGCACACAAAATTTAATGGAACTTCTTTGTTGAATAATTTCACTCATTGTAAAAATCGCCGAATGCACTTTTTGTACTTCAGAAAGACAAGCGTATACTAAACACTAATGATTATTTTGATGTGACATTTGGCACAGATGTCACTGACAGTCATACCAACATAGAAAAAAAAATATTTCGACGAATGGTTTTCCGCGTGAAATTTAAATTAAATAGTCTTACGAGTACTACTTTTGTCCACAGTAGTATACCACATCAATCAAATAGCCATCATTACGCAATTTAATACAACAAACTCGTTAGATTTAGTTCTTGTGCTTGGTGATTTCAATTTTCCAAATATAATCTGGGATCTGGAGTCGGAACTAAATTGTATTTTACCATGCAATATAACAACAGATGCGGAACCTTTATTTGTGGACGCCATGCTTGGTTATAATTTACTGGAGTTACTGGATCTTGGCTTCAGCAACGACATTCACACTTTCAAAATTTCAGAATCCGTGTTACCTTTTGTCAGAAATGATATCAATTACAAATCTTTAGACATTGTATTTGACTCAACTAATTTAATGGCCGGATCGGAACACCTACAATCAATCAAATACAACTTCAAAAAAACAAACTCTCAATTCCAATGATATAAACGAAAATGTTGATAAATTTAATGACATTATGCAACAAGGCTTCGAGCTTTATGTACCTATGTGCTGTAAACCACAAAATGCTCACTCTCGGTGGTTCAATGATAGACTAATTAACTTAAAAAATCGGAAGTCGAAAGCGTATGCCAGAATGTTGAAAAGCGGGAACCTACAACATAGTAACAAATTAGAAATTTATTTCAAATCACAATACAGGTAAAATCAAGGTAAATCCAAAACAATTTTTGAAATACTTTAGGAATAAACGCGAAATTGACGGATACCCTGCTAATATGACCTATAACAATACCAGCTCCTCAAACTCCAAAGATATAGCTGGCATGTTCGGAAAGTTTTTCCAATCAGTCTATAAACCAAGCGTTACTAGTGGATTGTACGAACAACCCAGCAATAAAAACGTATCAATAACTCCTCCTGTTACTTTTATCGGCTTTAAAGGGATTTGGAGACGGCTGTGGTCTTGACAATATACCCTCTTCTATTCTGAAGGAGTACGCTGACATTTTAGCAATTCCATTATGTTACCTATTCATTCATTCCTTAAGACCCGGCGAGTTTCCCTAAAATTCGAAAATTTCAAAAATTACACCAATTTTTAAATCGGGCAAACGAGATTACGTTACATGCTGCAGAGGAGTATCCACTGCTTTAGTATTATGCAACAACATTAAATCCAATAAACCAGCACGAGTTTATGTCTGGACGATCCACATCAACTAATCTGGTTGAATTCACTAGTAAAATAATTAATGAGATAGAAAACCATCATCAAGTGGAAGTAGCGTACACGGATTTCAGTAAAGCATTTGATTCCATCTGCCATCAAAAAGCACTCCGGAGTTTATTCGCATTTGGGATTTGAGTCGATCACATAAATTGGTTCAAGTCTTATCTATCAAATCGGCGACAGTTTGTAATAATGAGAAATGAGAAATCAAACGTTATTAAAGTTACGCCAGGTGTTCTCCAAGGAGCTCACATCGGGTCGTGGATATTTATTGTTTTCATAGACCAAATAACCGAGATAATCAAACATTTAAACTTCCAAGTCAGAAATACCAACCGTCGCGTCGTCTGGTTCTTATGACGCGCTATAAATTAAAATATTTTTTTATCTTAATTTACCTTATTTTATTCGTAATAATCATCGAATCATGACTTTGAATTATTTTAAAAATATTTTTTTTCCAGATAATCAATTTGCAATTAGTTCTTGTACATAATACAACAATTTAGTGTGAGATATTTCAATTTACGAGTACGTTTAAAGAAAATTTGATTAACGTTGCTTGGTATTTCAACAAAATGTGTCGTATGGTTTGTGTTATGTGTAACATTTATAGCAGGGTTGCATCTTGAACTCCTTCCGACAATTTTATATGTTAGTAAAATTTTATTTTATAGAGAAAATGTTGTTTCAATTCAGGGTGTCCATCCGAAAGGTTTGTAAATTATTTTTTTGCCCCAATTTAGGCGAATATTGGCAGTTCATACTTGACAGTCGTCAAAATACACACTTGGCAAATTAATCAAGGAAAATTGTTCGATTGGACAACTCGTTTTAATAGTGAAATCCTTTTACACAAGTCAATCGTCAATTACATTAACATTAAGAAAATTACGCGGAAGTTCCTGAAGGAACATGGTGCTTTCCAAACTTATAATTTTATTTGGCAAATAAGTCAAAGTGTGTGCAACAACGTGTAGTCAGAACACCAGAAAATATTGCTGCTGCACGTGAAAGTGTACGAGATAATTCAATGACGTCAATCAGGCACCGAGCGCAAGAACTTGGACTTCGAAGAGCAACACTAATCAATATTTTTCACAAAGACTTGGATTTATTCCTGCATAAAATTCAATTGACACAAGAGCTGCTACCAAGAAAACATTTGCAGTGCCGTACGTATGCAAACAATATGCTGTTGTAGTGACAAAGCTTAAGGCTATCCTTAAGTGGTCATGTAAACAAACAAAACAGCTGGTTGGTGTATGGTGAGCAATTAACGTTATCGTGATATGATAAACAACTTTTTCAGACCAGAATTGCATGGTTTAGTGTGCATGTGGTTCCAACAGGACGGTGCCATATGCCTAGAGAAGAAGTTAACATGATAAAAAGGCAAAAAAGTAGCAAAACTTTCAGCCGGACAGCCCTGTAAATACCTGCGTGAAAGCGAAGTACTTTATTTGTGAACCTAGCCTGAGGTTAACAAAGTACGTTATGCCTTTGAAGAAATATCAGCTACTGGTTTTGGCTAGCTATATTCTTACTAGCCAAGGCCGTTTTAAACTCCATTTACAACGAATGGATTTATTTGAGATTCCTGTTGTGACGACTGCTTGAACAGAATCTCTATAGCTATTTCTGAAGCAATTTGTTTATTATCTAGAGGAAACTCTTCCAACGTGATGTTCCTTTTCTGGGTTTTTCTGGGCGAAACAGTTATAAGAGGGGCTTATGATCCGTCACCAGAATAAATTCTCTGCCATAGAGATATTGGTGAAACTTTTTACAGTCATAGACAAACGAAAGAGTTTGTATCTCAATCTGTCTATATTTCTTCTGATGATCATCAAGCATTGGATACTCCATTCCATCAGAGTAAATATGAGAAATCATTGTCCCCACTCAACTATCATTGACCTCACTCGGTACTGTCAAGTTTCAATTGCAAATATGCTTCGCTGTGGTCAATCTTCAAATATCGTTTTCCTCTTTGAAGGTATTGAAATAATTCTTTACCTCTCGGAATTGGATACTGGCAAAGTTCAGAGTTTAATGTGACCCTTAAATTTCCGCCGATTCTCACTAAATTTTTGTCAGCTTTACGGCAACAGCCATGAGAGCGGTAAATTGACTGAATTGGATTGGTCGAAGAACGACAAGTGAAGCCAAGCTATCAATCTATCTTTTAACTTCATCCTTCTGTTCAAACGTTAACGGACGTGACTTGAATCATTTCGGTGTAACATCAGTTAGTTTCAAGGTTAAGTGAGCTTTGAGTTGATTGCAGTGCCACCCAGTGGCAATTCTGTCTGAACGTTCAAAAATTTTATACTAACGTCCAATTTACCTCGCACTAGCACTCGAATATTACCATAGACGCTCAAGCTTGTATTCATGTGACTTTCGAGTAGTTTAATTTACGAGAACCATCATTACCAATTATGGTAATTATTGATCCAGTGTCAACTACAAATTGTAGAGGCTTTCCGTTAATTCTTGTTGGTTTGCATCTCAAACTTGCAACTTCATACGAAATCAATGATGGGCTGTACAGAGGACGACTTTTTGTTGAAAAACAGTTTTTTGTCAAAAATCGTTACTTCCGCTTAAATTTTGAAAAACTGAACTGGACCAGTATTGTTGCAAAATTAATTTAGAATCTTTTAGTTCTTAGTCGTTTTTCTCGTAAATGTAAAGAATACTTCAAAATATTTGACAAAAAAAAGAAGAAAGCTCCTGTGGAAGCTGCCACTTCCGGTGGACTGATTTCGATCAAAAATCACTGAGATCGTCCAAATTATGGGAAAAGCTTAAATAACTATGTAGTTTTATCCCGATCAATCAGTCTGGCCTATAGAGAACCAACATACATTTAGTCTACACGGCAACAGACACATACAGAATCTAGATTTGCAGTTATTATGCCCCTCCAAACGAGCAAATTGAACAATTTATCCATTTCCTGGATTATTTAATTTCCGAAAAATCAGTGTGGGCGGTCTACTGAGTAAGGGAGCACTCCAATAAATAGAAGAGGTCAATTTCTACAGGAGGTCTTCGCATTTCTGAATGTTGTTCTGTGCAATCTACCGCCTGCTTGCTAGGAGCAATCTTCGAAACGCGTGATAGAAAACAACACTAAGGCAACCCAGTTAATAGGCAACGACGCCAAAGCATGCGCAGATGCAATCGATCTAGACGCTAGAGTTTCCTCCTATAATACAACACACATGCAGGGACCCACGTGGTGAATTGAAAATGGTTCTTCTACAAAGTGAGTGATTCTAGCACAATCACAACAAGTTCGTATTCATCCGAGTACCAGCGAAGCGGATAATGTACTCCCACCGTTCACAATGGACGAACAAACTATTTAACTAATTTTCGTTTGTAGGTTAAATCTTAATTACCAAGTTTGAGGACCGGACTAGCCAATTTCATCACCATACGGGAGAAAGCTCACGAGTTTTTGGAGGTGTAAAACTCTTGTCTAAGATAAGGTACATTTCCAGATATTTGGAAAATGCAGGCGCGTATATTGGATTGCATCTCATGGGCAACACACAATTAGTAGGCTCGACATCATTTCGTATGATTTGACTGTTGGATCGAGCAGGACAATTACTCTAAAGGTTAGTCTGCAATCATTTAGAAGGAGAGGCCGAATTATCTAGAGATCAAGACTGACCATTGTTAAATTAGTTATTAAAATTATATTACACAGCAACTGTGTACAATACACAGCAAAATGGATGCAGATTATGAGCACTCTTAATGCCTGGAAAGTGCCTAGCAAAAGAATGCAAGAAGAACAGAGCTAATTGTGAGGTCCATCAAGGTTCTCTTCTTGGTCAAACTCTTTGAAATATTATGTCCGACGATATTCCTATACTTCAAGTCGACGAGGAGGTAAAGGTAGTCGCATAAGCATAAGGTCCAGTTGGAGAACATTAAAAAGATTTTGTGGATATAATTCAAACAAATTGATGCCAAATCTAGAAAGTCTCTCTCTCTCTCTCTCTCTCTCTCTCCAGGCTTAGCAAACAAGAGTACTAATTTGAGTATACTTTATCGCATAAATTTTGCAGCATAAACGAAAGCGTCGCGAAACGAGATAATTCGAACTCAGCAGTTGAGTACATGTAATGGTCGTTCTGGTGAGCAAGAATGTAGAATGTGGTGTTAGTGAAGATTTTCACATTGTTGTGGTGGGTTTTTCTTGTTATCCCCACAGCCTCCATGGTGGATTTATCCACATTCTCCAGAACAATGGAAGAAAAAGATACATATGCACAAACACACATACGGCGAACATTTCGAGGATTTCGGATTTTTCACTTTTTAATGGATTCTTTCCACGTAAAATAAAGTAAACTGTTTCAAGAGCTGGATCCAAGACAATGAGGATAACTGATCAATATTAAAAGGTTTGTGACCAAGAAACGGGAACCCTTAACTAACTCGAAACCTGGACAATAGCAAACAAAGTGAATGCTGTCGTTATCCTCTTCAAGACAGTAGTCACACAAGGAATCACGAGCATGATCTTCTTTGTAAATGGAGTTTAAAACGGCCACAACCCGTAAGAATGGCGACTAAAACTCGTAGCTGATCTTTCTTCAGCTGTGCCGATGGACAGAGTGCCGATGGGCAGAGGAAGCAGGCCAGTTTCAGTTACCTTCGTAGCAAACGATGTTCGTAATAGCTTTTTTGCCAGTATTAAAGCTGAGCGGAGCTACAGGCTCGGACCAGATTCGAACGCGCCTTGACCAAAGAATCAGCCACTACATTTCCCTTAATATCATTATGAGTCGGCACCGGCATGACTTTGACACTATTGTTGCATCAAAGATGGCAAACTATCCAGTTTCGAAGTGGTCACAAGATACCGCAATGCATTGAGCACTGCTTTACTATCCGTATATAAAATAATATTTTCGTTTGAAACAGTGAGGTTAGACACATCGAGAGCAATCAACCCACAAAGGTTATTAAAGCATTGGTTGTCCAAAGGTCTCGCGATGGGTAAACCACTGAGATGAAATTATCGAAGTCGGATATATAACAGTTTGTCATTAACCATAATGATTTTTGGTATACATTAACCGATGAAAAATTGGTTGTGCCCTGCAATCACACCTATGGTATTTCACAAGCAATGCACCTTAGGTCGAACGCAGAAGACTGTTAAGTTTTGCTATAGCAGAACTCCTTTAACCACGGGCCACCAAACAACAGAAGCATATGATAGCATAGGTAAGACCAACGATTTGTTTCCAAACCCCAGGACTTTCCCAATCTTCTTTTACATTGCTAAAAAACGGTAGTGGCTTTTCGAAGTTTACTTTTAATGTGAAGCTTCCAGGAATGTTTTCTGACTAAGGTATGTTTGACACTATCTGATCGGGTGATCGTTTCCCCAAAAAAGTAGAGAAAGACAGTTCACCAATATTTCTTCGTCTCGTGAAGATCAGCAAACTGGTAACTTATTGAGCGTGCTGCATTTAATCACGTGTTCATTTGAAACCGTGATGACAAGATAGTTTAACAAGTAAGTGATCTATCACAAAGAGCCACAAGAGAGATGACGAAACAGCCCCCTAGAGGCAACATTTGGAGACTTTAACAGAGACTAAATCTAGCTCGATCTTAGCAATGCGAGACCTGAGTATGAATCCAATTAATGCAATCATAGTTTGGCCCATGCCGAAATTAGTGCAGCCCTCGATAATGGTAGAAAACGAAATGCAATCGAAGACATCTGCAATACCCAGGAACGTGTCCACGAGAAACTCTTTAATGTTAAGTGTTTTCTCGATTCTTGTAACAAGTTCATTTAGCGCAGTTTCACATGATTTGCCAACTCTGTAAACATGCTGCTTGCTTCAATGTGGGAAATTATATAAATCCGTCGATAATTCTCTCGAGAGCTTTGATAATGGTTGAGGAGAGAGTAATAGGCATGCATGCTTTAGGGTCAGTGTAATCCCCAGCCAGCTTGAGGGATGAACATAACTTTGATTCTGCTCTAAGCTAGGAAAATTTGAAGTATATGTCACTGGTCAATGTACGTAAATCACGAATATTACATTCAGAATATCAATAGAGGCTACATTTGTTGTAAGGGGTGCTTATTTAGAGGTTCACATCTTTCAGTTGGCAACATTGTTTTGTTTGGCAACCGATTTGATAGCTGACATTTGCTTTGTCATTAGTTTGATTTAGCATTTTATAATGAATAGACTCAAGCCAGGGCAACGCTTCCAAATTGTTGAATTTATTTTTATTTATCAAAATAATAATTCTGTTCGCCAAACTTATCGTGCATTACCTCTATTTTACGGTCGTCATAATCGTCCATCAGAGCGAGTAATTCGGCTAACTATGGATCGTTTTTACACCACGTATACTCTAAATGATAATACGCATCCAGTAAGACGTCAAACTCAAATCAATAAATTCGACGTCGTTCTCAGCAACTGAGAAAACAAAAAACTTGTGCAGGAATTAAAGCCATCCGACCATCGCACACGTCGCCAATTCGACCAATGGGTTGAAGCACAAATTGATGTTGATGTTGATTTTCCAAACAAAATTTTGTTCAGCGATGAAGCTCATTGGCGGAATCATTGGTCCATATGTCTTCAAAAAAGATGATGGGCGGAATGTTACAGTCAATCTTGCTGATATGTGGTTCCAACAGAGCGGTGCCACATTGACTAATTTCACGTAATGGTTTTCTTTGGGGATATGTTAAGTCACTTGTCTACGCCGATAAACCAGAGACGATTGAACACACACAACATTCAGCGAGTTATTAGCGAGGTGCAGCCGCAATTGCTGCGAATAGTGATCGACAATTGGGCTTCCAGATTACACCATGTACGCGCCAGTCGCGGCATAAAATTATCTATCCATTAAAACTAGTTTCACTGTCAAATTGTGAACCTCTAAAAAAACCCTTTAAATTTAATTTAAATTTTTTTTGTTCCCAATTGTTTTTTTCTTGTAAAAGCTGTTCTATTCGAAATATTTGGATCTTCTGGTCAACCGATTTCGGCCAAACATAACTGGAACCTCACGATTAATGGAAAAAGCTTCACTCTGATCAATGAATCCACCTGGGCTGTCAAAAATTGTCATTTTCGCTTAAATTTTGGGAAAACTGATCTGAACCAACTGAATTGGCCAACACACCCAAAGAGTTGATTTCGGCGATATAGCGATTGGTAAATCTGTAAAAGTCTCGAGGTCAAACATTTCCATGATTACTATTCGTAGCCGGGGGCAACATCAAATCAGTCCTCGCTGAAAACGGATTTTAGAGTCAATAAATTTGCTGTTAAGATAGGAACTTACCACGTTAATATCAAAATAAACGGAGGGCATGTCTGCGGTGTTTTAACATTTACAGTTTGACGATCTAATATTTCGGATTTAGCTGACACAAGCAACGACAATCCTAAGAATTCAAACTGTTATGATTTTATAAAATGATCAGAAGAATTTCCAAATATTAATTAACGTTTCGCTCAAATATTAAATTTGGTGACGTGCCTGCGTGCGCCTATGACCTTAGGTATTTACCAATAACTTAGTCGATCACTATCCAATTTCTTTCTCTTTGTGTGTGCATGCTGGCTTGGTATTCAAACTTTGGCAATATAAAATTTATTTTCATAATTGTTTATGAATATTTAAATTTTGTATCGTGCGCTTATTGATGAAATTCATCATAAAAATTGATTACGGCCATAAAATATTATCATAATTGGGCAACATCGTTAATGCATTTTCATAGTTTGGAATTTTATTAATAATTTCCCTGGTTTGAAAAACGAACTGATTACACACATATATACGTAAGCATGCCTTGAATATTAAAAACTTAAAGTCCTTGACAGTAAAATTACAGTACCACCGCAGAATGGAACGTGCGCGACGTCACGATTCTATAGTATTAAATACATAAATTTAAAATTCCCACATAAGGGGGTAAAACTAATTACGTGAACACATTTTTAAGGCAACATAATTTAATCTTGTGTGAAAACAAATTTTTTGTTGGTTTTAAATATAATTGATTTGTTACGAGGCTGTTTCATGCTGCCTATCTTATCAAGAGAATTAATTCACAATGCACTGCATTTCTAATATTAAATCTAATGCGTAATTTAACGTACACTCAGACGTATATGGGCGACTACATTTCGAGTATACGTACTTAGTAGTTCTTACTACGGTATTATAGAAAAAATTCCACTCGGCTGATTTTAATTACATTTATAAAAATTTGTAAACTCTTCGTACACACAGTGATACATCCACTATGTGCAGAGTACGTGTAATTAAAAAATGTAAAATACAATTTTATGCTACAATTAATTTATTTCTATAAAGTTAAAAATCATAATTATGTTTTCTAACATTACTCGTATGTATAGAGAAAGTTGGGTTTTGTTGAATTGGTACAGTTTTGCTTTGAGTGAAATTTTATAAAGTCATCTTAACAAACGAACTTAATTACAGTGTTAAAATAATTTACACGATTTATCATTTCCTGTCATATTTGCATTAAATTAATTACTTGCTAACTATAAGGCGTACCAAAAATTTATTATTCTTAAAATCTAATTGGATGTGGATCATAATATTGGGACTAAACAATCTTAAATTGCGAACGGTGATGGAGAATTTTCTAAAACCTTCCTAAACTTAAAATCGTTTGATAGTAGTTATATATTTTCACTATAGTGGATCAAATAACAATTAAAAAAATTACTAGTTATAATTATTAACAAGCAAGAGCTTCAAAAAATTAACATTTTCAATTTTATTCTAAAATTAATATTCAAACTAAAACGTCCCCGAAGAACTGAAATTACTCCGAGTACAATTGAATCGATCTGTACTCATGATTTTGCTTCCACAAACTTTTTTAAAAGGCGAAGGCATCAATAAGCTAATATTTGTAGATAGGACAGATATTGGTCAGTTTAAGCCATGCAAAAAGTTTCAAGAAAATCTCTTGGGGATTTGGGGTACGAGTTGCTGAAAACGCCAAGAATTGAATTGTAGATCAATTGAATCGCTTTGCATTCATGATTTTGTTTGCCTAAACTACTTTAGAATTCGAAGTCATCAATAAGCGAATATTTGTAGATAGGATAGATATTGGTCAGTTTAAACCATGCAAAAAGTTTCAAGAAAATCTCTTAGGGATTTGGGGTACGAGTTGCTGAAAACGCCAAGAATTGAATTGTAGATCAATTGAACCGTTTTGCATTCATAATTTTGCTTCCGTAAACTACTTCAGAATTCGAAGTAGATATTGGTCAGTTTAAGCCATGCAAAAAGTTTCTAGAAAATCCCTTGGGGATTTGGAGTTGATGAGAACCCCAAGACTTGAATTGTAGATCAATTGAATCGCTTTGCATTCATAATTTCGCTTTCCTAAACTACTTCAGAATTCAAAGTCATCAATAAGTGAATATTTGTAGATAGAGTAGATATTGGTCGGTTTAAGCCATGCAAAATGTTTCAAGAAAATCTCTTGGGGATTTGGGGTAAGATTTGATGAAAACCCCAAGAATTGAATTGTAGATCAATTGAATCGCTTTGCATTCATAACTTTGCTTTCCTAAACTACTTCAGAATTCGAAGTCATCAACATGTGATTATTTGTAGATAGGCTAGATATTGGTCAGTTTAAGCCATGCAAAAAAAATCTAGAAAATCTCTTGGGGATTTGGGGTAAGATTTGATGAAAACCCCAAGAATTGAATTGTAGATCAATTGAATCGTTTTGCATTCATAATTTTGCTTTCCTAAACTACTTCAGAATTCGCAGTCATCAATAAGCGAATATTTGTAGATAGATATTGGTCAGTTTAAGTCATGCAAAAAGTTTCTAGAAAATCCCTTGGGGATTTGGAGTTGATGAGAACCCCAAGACTTGAATTGTAGATCAATTGAATCGCTTTGCATTCATAATTTTGCTTTCCTAAACTACTTCAGAATTCGAAGTCATCAATAAGCGAATATTTGTAGATAGGATAGATATTGGTCAGTTTAAGCCATGAAAAATGTTTCAAGAAAATCTCTTGGGGATTTGGGGTAAGATTTGATGAAAACCCCAAGAATTGAATTGTAGATCAATTGAATCGCTTTGCATTCATAATTTTGCTTTCCTAAACTACTTCAGAATTCGCAGTCATCAATAAGCGAATATTTGTAGATAGATATTGGTCAGTTTAAGTCATGCAAAAAGTTTCTAGAAAATCCCTTGGGGATTTGGGGGTAAGAGTTGATGAAAACCCCAAGAATTGAATTGTAGATCAATTGAATCGCTTTGCATTCATAACTTTGCTTCCCTAAACTACTTCAGAATTCGAAGTCATCAATAAGTGATTATTTGTAGATAGGATAGATATTGGTCAGTTTAAGCCATGAAAAATGTTTCAAGAAAATCTCTTGGGGATTTGGGGTAAGATTTGATGAAAACCCCAAGAATTGAATTGTAGATCAATTGAATCGTTTTGCATTCATAATTTTGCTTTCCTAAACTACTTCAGAATTCGCAGTCATCAATAAGCGAATATTTGTAGATAGATATTGGTCAGTTTAAGTCATGCAAAAAGTTTCTAGAAAATCCCTTGGGGATTTGGGGGTAAGAGTTGATGAAAACCCCAAGAATTGAATTGTAGATCAATTGAATCGCTTTGCATTCATAACTTTGCTTCCCTAAACTACTTCAGAATTCGAAGTCATCAACATGTGATTATTTGTAGATAGGCTAGATATTGGTCAGTTTAAGCCATGCAAAAAAATTCTAGAAAATCTCTTGGGGATTTGGGGTAAGATTTGATGAAAACCCCAAGAATTGAATTGTAGATCAATTGAATCGTTTTGCATTCATAATTTTGCTTTCCTAAACTACTTCAGAATTCGCAGTCATCAATAAGCGAATATTTGTAGATAGATATTGGTCAGTTTAAGTCATGCAAAAAGTTTCTAGAAAATCCCTTGGGGATTTGGGGGTAAGAGTTGATGAAAACCCCAAGAATTGAATTGTAGATCAATTGAATCGCTTTGCATTCATAACTTTGCTTCCCTAAACTACTTCAGAATTCGAAGTCATCAACATGTGATTATTTGTAGATAGGCTAGATATTGGTCAGTTTAAGCCGTGCAAAAAAATTCTAGAAAATCTCTTGGGGATTTGGGGGTAAGATTTGATGAAAACCCCAAGAATTGAATTGTAGATCAATTGAACCGTTTTGCATTCATAATTTTGCTTCCGTAAACTACTTCAGAATTCGAAGTAGATATTGGTCAGTTTAAGCCATGCAAAAAGTTTCTAGAAAATCCCTTGGGGATTTGGAGTTGATGAGAACCCCAAGACTTGAATTGTAGATCAATTGAATCGCTTTGCATTCATAATTTCGCTTTCCTAAACTACTTCAGAATTCAAAGTCATCAATAAGTGAATATTTGTAGATAGAGTAGATATTGGTCGGTTTAAGCCATGCAAAATGTTTCAAGAAAATCTCTTGGGGATTTGGGGTAAGATTTGATGAAAACCCCAAGAATTGAATTGTAGATCAATTGAATCGTTTTGCATTTATAATTTTGCTTTCCTAAACTACTTCAGAATTCGCAGTCATCAATAAGCGAATATTTGTAGATAGATATTGGTCAGTTTAAGTCATGCAAAAAGTTTCTAGAAAATCCCTTGGGGATTTGGGGGTAAGAGTTGATGAAAACCCCAAGAATTGAATTGTAGATCAATTGAATCGCTTTGCATTCATAACTTTGCTTCCCTAAACTACTTCAGAATTCGAAGTCATCAATAAGTGATTATTTGTAGATAGGATAGATATTGGTCAGTTTAAGCCATGAAAAATGTTTCAAGAAAATCTCTTGGGGATTTGGGGTAAGATTTGATGAAAACCCCAAGAATTGAATTGTAGATCAATTGAATCGTTTTGCATTCATAATTTTGCTTTCCTAAACTACTTCAGAATTCGCAGTCATCAATAAGCGAATATTTGTAGATAGATATTGGTCAGTTTAAGTCATGCAAAAAGTTTCTAGAAAATCCCTTGGGGATTTGGGGGTAAGAGTTGATGAAAACCCCAAGAATTGAATTGTAGATCAATTGAATCGCTTTGCATTCATAACTTTGCTTCCCTAAACTACTTCAGAATTCGAAGTCATCAACATGTGATTATTTGTAGATAGGCTAGATATTGGTCAGTTTAAGCCGTGCAAAAAAATTCTAGAAAATCTCTTGGGGATTTGGGGGTAAGATTTGATGAAAACCCCAAGAATTGAATTGTAGATCAATTGAATCGCTTTGCATTCATAATTTAACTTTTCTTAACTACCTCAGAATGCGAAGCGACAATTAACTGTGTTGCTCATATTTGGTTTTAACTGCACATTACAAATCGATATTCGATATTGAGCATTCGGATTTGTCATATTTTCTCAAAAATAAGGTGTTTCGTAATTTTGAAATGCGAAATTGCGCCAAATGGTGAAATGGCATTTTTTTCATAATATGCCCCTGATTCGCGTATTCAGATTACATTCACGTCACTTCAATATTTCATTTGTGAACCAAGTCCTAGCGGAGTCGGAATCAGACGCTAAAGACATTTTCCGTGCATCACCTCGAAAGAGCTTTAAACAGAATTCCCTTCGTGTACGGGAATTCTGTTTAAAGCTCTTTCGAGATACAATATGTTTTGTGTGACTTCACTGCCCAAATAGAACTAGCTTTTCCATTTAATTTCAATCTAGTGGTAGCCGCCCCCGCGTTTTTCTTACGTAATAATCCTTCCTAGGCAGTCAAAACTCGAACAATAGTGCATTTGTCAAGCAATTCGACCACATCGCTTTGATCAAATCTTACCCCAAATCCCCAAGATATTTTTTTGAAACTTTTTGCATGGCTTAAACTGATCAATATCTACTTCGAATTCTAAAGTTGAGATAATATTTCGGATATGCTTCTTTTGAAGTTTTCCTAGGCGGAGTATGGCAAATTTTCAGTAAGATAAATAGTTTAACCATACTACTTTAACTATACGATCTGTTTTACATTACTCGTATTCACCACAAAAGGTGTCATTGTATTCTTTGTCTCATAATCTTAGATAATAAATTAATTTTTAAAAAAAAATTGCATAAAGATCACAAGTCAACGTAAAAAAAAATTGGAACAAAATTGAACTGCAACTGGAAAAGGGGTTTTAAATAAATACTTTGTAAAGACTTGTACAGTGCAGAACTCCCGGTGGGTGCAATGCACTGCACAAATTTTGTAACAAATTCCAACTTTGTTCATTTAAGTTTATTATTTTTTTTAATCACTAATGGTAATGGAAAAATGAAATTGGTAAATTTAAAATTGGTTCCGTGGCTACGAATCAGCTGGAATTTTAGTGGGGGGCGATTATGCCCACAAATGATAATCGTGGTTTTGCAACCACTGAACTTCTTTAATTTCACCCTCTACTGTTTTCAATGTCACTAAACGAACCTTCCCATCGTGTCCTGTATTTCAACACCTTGCCCATGCCTTCAATTATTTATAAGTGAATTGTCCTCTCTGAATAACAAGACTTGACCCATTTGCAGATTTCCCCGCTCATGCTTCCACTTGGTCCTTTGTTGTAAGCTGTGAATATATTGTTGGTACGATCGTTTTCATATTATTTGTAACAATTTCTGAACCGCTTGTCAGTTGCGTAAGCGATTATACAACAACTTTGTAACTTCTGGATAGAGTAGCGACACCCATTATGTCCCTATCAAATGATGTGTTGGGGTAAGCACGTCTTCAAACTCTGCACCATTATTACACAAATGCCGATTAGTCAACATCATGATCAACATCGTGAACAGCCGTGTAACTGTGTTTTAATGGAGTTTTCTCCGGCCTCTTAAAGTTCAAAGAAGTGAGGTGCCTGCACAGGAATGATGTGCCAATCTGGTTTGATGCTTTCTCATAGACTGGGACGCAATTTCATTTTATTGTATTCCGCGACGATGAATTAAAACCGATCGAATTGATCTGTCAAAATCGTCACCAGTGTGCTGAAATGCTTTCGTCAACTCTACTCTTTCCATAGGTGGCACAAGCGTCTTCTGACCGACTCTTCGTTGGTTTTCTTTAATATACCTTACACAGTTCCAAAAAACTCTACTTAGTGTACTTCGTATCGTCAATATCCAATATTTTCTCCTCAAGAGATTTAGTAAGTAAGATGGACCAAACTGGCAATCCTTTACATGCTGCTCGATTATCAATTTCTTCACAATTGGATGCTATGGTAACTCAATCGGATGCGCATGACATACGAAATTGGGACATTTTCGATTCGATCGCCTACTAGTAGCAGCCCACGATCGTCCATAAATTGGACCACTAAAATCAATTTGCTATCTTGATGAATTCGATCTCCGGATCTTAATTGTTTTATCTCCATATTAAAGTGTTTTGTTTGAACTGCTTTAAACACCATGAAAGGTGCTCGCCATTAACTCTTCCCGGTTTACTCTTCATTACCTTTTGGCCTTTTCTTAGCTATCGTATCCATGAAGAATCTAGAACCAAGGTTATCTTTACAAAACTTTCTTTCTTGTAGCTCGTATATGAATTTATTTCATCATCTCGATTGGTAGCTCTTGTTAATAGACATTTACGTTCCTCCAGCAAATTTTGAAAAATACAAATTATAAATAGTCCGTGCCACCACAATTGAAAATTTTTCAATAATATTTCCTTCAAGCCGCACTCCTGATACCGAATTAGAGGGCGATACTTTGTTTTTGATGTAGCCAATTGTGCTGTTGTGACTCCATCATTTTTTGTGCAAAGATAAACTGCCGCAGCAAACGGCCTTTCGCGGGGCCCGAAAATCTGTGGATTAGCGTATTACTATTTATAGAACCTAACCATCTCGAAATTTTGATTTTTTTGATATCCGGTATCTCCTGCCTTAGATTTTTAACTATACATTTTGTGTTCTTTACCGTTAAGGCTTAACCCAATCTATTTTAACACACCACTACTACACCACTACACGACAAAAAGGTGCAATTAAACCGAATGGATCGAATATTCTGCTGAATTCAGGCAATATCTTGAATTTTGAAGATTGTGATCATTGCAAATTCAAAACCTGAGTTAACTGATCCTGCACCAATAAGTCATCAATGTATTGTATGGCTTGTGCAGCGTCTCGATAATAGGTTTGATTCTTAACTGCCACATCTTGCAATACAAGTTTCGTCAAAAAGGAAGATTATGTTATGCGGTAAGTTATCGTATTTCACTCATAGATCTGTATTGGATGTTCAACTTTGTCAAGCCATAGTATTCGCTATGTATTTACGATTCTCGAGATGTACCAAGATTTGGTGGTACGTTTATTTAATGTCCACCGCGATTGCAACCCAATGTGTTCGAAACTTCACTAGAATTTGGTACAGTGGATTTTGTATCGTATAGGGCCTACTTCAAAAACGTTATTTAATGCGATACCGGTTGATGTTATAGTGACACTCGATTCTTTTAGGATGTCATGTTGGGGAAGAATCATAGCAGATTTGTTATCTGATGGATTAGAAATTAAAGAAGTGTTTTGAGACGCTGTTTAATTTCGAAGGTTGAATTTGAACCACAAGTGTGGTTCTTCTTCTCGGTTCATTTTCTCGCTTTCCCAGAAGTGTGTAACACCTTTTTTATATCCATCTCGCAACTCAAATCAAGGAAGAAGTAGCTTGGCTGGGGGTAAATATTCCAGATAGTATCCAACCGAATTTACTTCTCTGCGCTGTAACTTTGTTTTGCTTACGTAATTGTCCTTCATATAATAGAGACCAGAATTGATCGATTCCGACCAAAACATCTTTGCGAGTAATATTTGCTGGACCTGGATTAGCTATCTCCTCTCCATTGATTATTTTTAACACTGACGGTTATATGATGCGTCACGTAAGCATTCATCAAAAATCTGAGGGGAAATGCAGTTTTAGTTTGAACTGCGCAATTTCTTTTATTAGACCAATACTTTAGTTTCCCAAACCGCAAATGCTTATCTTAGCGTTACTTCGCGATAACCGAAGTCTCTATACGCATTCTTCCGATATAAAAGAAGTCTCTGCCTCTGAATCCAATAATATTCTACATATTTGCCATCCGCCAATACGAGCTTGATTTTTAACGAGCGCTGTCGAGAGCACCGATATGTTTACTTGTGGCGTGTCGTTCAACTTCACTACCAGCAGACTGACTAGATTTGTCGTATTCGAGTTAGTTTCTATTTGGCTGATTACTGACGGAATTGCATTAAAGGAGTATGCATTACTGATTGGTGTCGCCATCGACAATACTGACATCTTCGAGAGGATCAACAGTGTTTCACGGTATATTTATTACCAAAACAATTGAAACATCTATTCTCGTTTTGGATGAATTCACGTCGTCCTTCAATCGTCATCTCTCGGAATTTCACGCATTTATAAATCGGATGGTCACTTGTTTTACATAACCGACAACTATAAATTATAGTAGTAAATGCTTTTGATAATGATGGAGCGGAATCTTAGATACCTCTGAATGAGTCACTTGCAGCACAATACTAGGATTTCGTGCCATAACAAAAAGGACTGAATGTATAAGCTCTATATGCTGTCTTTCACGCTGGTCACGCTGGTTCATCGCTATAAAACCGTTTGCTGGTAAGGATCTACCTACAAAAAGTTGCGAGGATTATTAACCCAAGCGAACGTAACATTTCGGTCAAAAATCGCAATATTTGAAGCTCAATCAGATCAGTACTTCTCCTTTTAGTTAAATACTTCTGTTATTCACCGTTTTATATTTTTACCATATTTAAATCAGGTGCTTGTAACGTATCCGTTAATTATGTACATCTGCGTTGGATGCGTTACAATTCAAGTTCTGTTTGTTTACCCTGTGGTAGGTAACCTGTTCACAATAATTTTATTGGAGTTGTTTGTTTCATCATAAAATCATCTGGTACATATTTTTATTTGATGGAGTCGAGCCGGTTGACCGATAAACGAGGAGTTACTGTTAGTTAAAATCTGGTTTTGGTGAAGTGTGTTAGTGTGGTCTTCAACCAAGATAATTTATTTGTCTTATTTTTTTTTATTAAAATTATCATTAAGTTAAAAGTAACATAACGCATTTCTAATTTTTTTGTCTAATTAATATTTCGGATATTTCGTAACATTAATCATCCCGTTATTCGTGTATAAGATCGATGTATATAAGACCAAGTGTTTCTTGTGTTAAGACCAAGTGATCGTGACTTATTATTTTGAGTGTTTTTTTCCCCTCTAATACTAAAATCCGCGTCGTCTTAGGCCTCCATCTCGCGCGCACTTATTAAGTGGAGGAGGGGCGGTTGGGCGGCTAAAACATTAAAAATAGTGTGTGTTATAATAATAAAGTGTACGGTGGAAAAAAGGGAAACCTATGTTACCAGGAGTGCAGATAAATACGTGTGAGGCCAAAAAGTACAACTCGGGTCAACTTTAGTCTCGTTTGCGGAACTATACAGCTAAGTGTTATGCTCTTTATTTTATGTTTGCTATATAATTTTGGTGTCGGTAGCTTATTTATATTCTCTTAAATAGAACAGTAGTCCTTTATGCGCTCCTTGTTCTAATGAATCCGTAAGCTGGGTTAAATTGGCGGAAATTGGACTTGTGCTCAAGATAATTTTTTTTGGCATGATAAGTTTTTAGTAAAAAGCGGTTAAATCTAAATTACTTTTCCCCTGGAATACAACCCCCCATCGCCCCTGAGACATAGCCGGAAATATGCAAGAGCACCAGATCCGGAACAGTAGAAGTTTAGAACCAAACAGACATGGTTGCTTCAAAACAAGTGGAAATTGATTTATCTATGGATTCTTATGTGAATGATCTTGATTTTTGTATTTGAACGTCCCTGAAAATAGCAACGGTGGCGACTCAGGGAGCAAATTAGTCTTTGATTTTTTCATTTTTTGATATGATCCATCCTAACTACCATTCCAAAGAGTGCAAAAATATAGGTTATAATTTTATTAATCTGTTGGAGACAACACCAAACGTCTTGACATCGATCGGAGATGAGACCTTTTTTTGGCTACTCTCAACAATATAATCCTACACGCCCGGCAACCGAAACTAATACAACAGAACAAAAACAATTCGAGTGAACTCAGCACATACCAAAATTACGTTTTGGTTTTTTTGCAATTCACTCCACCATTTTTGGTCCTTCGAGACGGATTACCTGTCCGTGACATAATTTATTTGTGACTAAGTCACCAACAATTGTCGGTATTAGAACTTGAATCAGCCGCGAGATTGAATAAAATCCTCGATATATCAACTGACACCGTTCGCAGTTTAAATGTTTTAGGAGTTCCGATCATCACATGGGATAGGATGGATATGATCTCGCATGCAATTGTTAAATTTGTTCCAAAACTGCGAATCGTTTCAACTCCTTCTGTATTGGACATAGCACCCATTCATGGATCATTTGAAACTTGCCGATTCTCATTATTATCGTCTTGGCAATATAAACACTCTATTTGGAGCTGATGTCATTGGATTGCTTCAAAAGGATGGGTACATCACCGATGCCGAGGGTTCATCCTTTGCGTAAAACACGAAACTCGAATATATCTTGCTTGTCAAAGTGGAGCGCAAAGTAACCAATCAATTGTCGACAACCCACTTAGGTAATTTTGGGAAATTGAGAATCTTACTTTACTTCGAGAACCAATCCAAGTTAAATAAAAATGTGAGCGGCATTACGATTCGGCATACTGGAATAAAATAATTCAGATGCCAGAATTGTTGGAATCGGGCTATATGGACGAAGTATTTGACGGCCACAGTAACCTGACCGAAACTTTTACCTGATTGACCACGGTGTAATACAATGCAAAATTTGTGTGAGCTTCAATACAGCATCTTCGCTGTACTAACCCGCTTTCGCAAACACAATTTCGTTTTGTGTTATCAAACAAATGTATCGACAGGTTTTGAATGCATCCATAGAGACTACCGGCAGATCGTCTAGTAAAATTTATTAAAACAATTTCTCGGAACAGTACGAAATAAGAGAGCACACTCGTCGACGGTATCACTGTATCTTGCAATTCCAACCATCAACCAATTTGAACGAAACGAGGAGATATTCTCAGTAGACTAATTGATATAATTGCTCTGCTCCGATATGGTGGCTTGTAATTGCGGAAATGATCTTTGATCAACAAGATTGTCACAGTCATCGAATATATTTGATCCTCTCGGGTAGAGAGAGAGAGGAGTGTGGGTACTTGCCATATCGTGGACTAATGTTGTTCCATAATTATCACTAAAAGATGTCTCACACATCGAAACGGTTAGCTTGCGTTGGAAGCTATCAGATTCGATCACTGGCTAAACCATTCGAAAAAAACGAAAATTTTCGATTTTCTTGGCGTCACACTTCTTTCCGTGGTAGACAGACCGTGCTTGACTGCGAGAAGGTCCCAGTTATTGACCATGTCAGATGATTTGTGAGGCTTACACTAGCATTAATAAGGTAAGCAACATCCGTAGTCGCAACGCATGCAGTAGCTGTAACTTGTCATAACTACATGTTTCATTTACTCGCGTATCACGGCCTCCTGCAAATAGCTCACCCAACATCGACGACCAAGATCGCGTTCTAGGTCAAGCTCATTGAGAGAACTACTTCACTAACGAGATATCTCGATGCCAATCGGAAGAACTATTACTGGATAAAAGCAAATAATGGTAGAGGAGCTCTTAAAGAAATTACCTTACACAGGGAAGCTTCTGAGATACCTTCTATAATCAGCTCACCCATTTATTTATTTCACAAAGCTTATCGCATAACGCTACACGGCAGTTCGCAGCTGGTGTTGGTTTATTTACGAAAGCATTATTGGATCCTAGCTATTGAATACGATTATCACTATTGGATACTCGCACACACAAATGCAAGGTTTGTTTTCGTATGGTTTCGCATCGTCTCATCGATTCCATAGACCATCTCGATTAAACTACATGCGAAGTAGGAGTCAAATCCGTAAAACATAATTTATGCCCCTTTTTAGCTTGAAATCAAATCGTGGCCGACGTGTTCTTTACTAAGTGATTCAGACGACTTGATACCCTCACACCTACCTCATACCGGCCTCACACCTACCATCAAAGACAAAACCACCCTGCGAAATTGGGCAGTCCGCTAATTATCAATTTAAACTCCAACCACCATTTGACCAACAACACACCACATCATTTTTATTTTGCCCTCTCTCCAACGTCATTCCATTTCATAACCGAGCGCAAACTATTTCGATGATCCCTGAAACGCTAAACTGAATCAGTTAAGTTGGTAATCGTCCCGTAAACAGCCAGGCCCACTTTAAAAATAGTCCATTATCAAATTATGTATCCGAAGACCTCCGGATAACGTTATTTGTACGTTTTGAGGGTCTCAGTACAGATGGACAACCATTAACTTCGCTACTTGTGGGACTTAATATGAATCTTCTGTAAACGTAAATGAAGAGGCTCGCTAACAAATCCGGGAACTGTCGCTGAGGGAACTTTGGCCTTTTGGCTTGGTGTCCGAGTCGCAAAGAAAAAACAGGGCACTAATTACCAGGGCTCTGATCGACGTGGCACAGGAAAACTTGAATAAAGTGGAAACTTATTAGAGTAACATGATAAGCTTTGGCCTCCACCTGTCAAATAACAATGACGGTGGATCCGAATGGCACTGTTCAAATTTATTTTATTGTTTAATCTCAAACATAAACCGACCAACTGTCTTTGACCGAGTACAAGAAGACTGTAGAAAGGCTAATTGAGGTATAGCCCGAACTGGAGGTTGTCGCTAGGAAGATTTTTCTAGGTTGCGATTCCAGTGGAACCTAGCGATGTATAGAAGATTCTGAAAATGTTTCAGTTAAGCAATCCCGACCTTCCAACTTACAACTACAGGATTGTGAAGTTTGAAAAACCAACGGTCGACTGCAGGTTGGCGGTGATAATGCTAAACAAGGAGTTACTGGCTGTACTGGCGATGACTAATGGCGTGGTCGCAGAAGAACGGGGGGAGGTTAAACTAAATGTTTAGGTTTTTGCACATTAATCTTCACCACTACAAGGCATGCTAGAATGCTCTTCTGCTCAAAATAAATTCAAATAAATGAATTGATATCGCCAGCAAGCATTGAGATGAAAACGCTGGTTTATATCAGATTACCCTCACACGATGGAGAAGAGATCACACCTGGTATTTTCCAGCAGTGGAATATTGTAATATGAAAACAAACGGGAAATGTGTGTTACATTCTGATTTCATTGTTGGCACTAGGTCAATTTTTATAAATACTAACAGTAGATAATTTATCTTTACGACCTACTTTTGAATAAACCTCGGCCACCTTGGTGGTTGAGAAATTCCAAAACACTTGTATAAATTTCAAGAAGCTCTTCTAAAAAGCCAAGAAATCGAGAGTTGCTGGGAATTTTTCCAGTACTACTATCCCTAGCTGTCTTAAACGACCCGATGAACTTTGGACCGCAACCAGCTCGGAATATTTGAAGTTGTTAATGAAAAGTCGCGTTTCGGGATGCTATGAAACGTTCGACAAGGGCAAAGAGTCAGTGGGATCCCGGACCTCGCAATATAAATAGACAGCTGTAAACTTTACTTTAGGTAAGCAGAACCTGATGGTATCTCTCTGTGAATGTTAAATGGTCTACTAACATGGCGTTACGTACGCTTCGAACTCTATAGAGACTGCTCTCCATCCCCTTATTTTCCTCATCAAGAAAGCTCTTAAGTGTAAGGAACTCCTTACGAGTCTTGACGTAGGCTAGCCACTCATGGGCTGGATAGATCAATAGTTGAAAAGTAGGATATTTATGGGTAGTCTGGGTGGATTCTCCATTACCAGATGTAGTGAGCCAAGGCACACAGGAAGTTTTGGTATTATTACCATTCGTTGATACGTTAGGTAAACAAAGGGCCGCTAGTTCAGTTATAAGGTTCAACTCCATCTCCATGTGGAATTGTAGAAAAATTGTTCTGAAATTTAAAGGTATTAACTTCTTCACGATTGGTTAAAATTGAACAGTAAGGTTGGGAGTGCGGTGTTCTGTGATGCATTGAACTTAAACCTATATCTTTCCTTCGCTAAACGTTGGAAGATTAGTTTAACATCCACTTGATGTGAATGTCAGGACATTTTAGTATCACGGATATTCTAAGGGCTTATGTTACCTGCCTCATCTCATCTAGCGAGGCATGTTGTTGAAATGTTGTTTCAGGAGGAAGCTGTGAAACTAATAAACGACAGTTTGGTTGATACCGCCTTATGTGTAATAGCGGAGAAGATGAAGATGATAAAGAAAACTTACTTAATTTGCCTTGTACCGGTCCCTGCCTAACGTCCAATAATTTGTGTTAATTGACCTATCGGACCTATTTGTGGGGTAGACGTCAAGAAAATTCTGTGCTTCGTTGAAAGCTCTGGATAATTTTAATGAGTAAGCAAAAACTTAGTGGCGTGGCTACAGACCAAAATGTGTCTGCTAAAATACATTTTTCATATAGCCCACAAGAGACTGATCTATAAATCTCCTGAAACATTCTTAGATATTTTTAAAATTTCAAAATTATCAAATCTGGTTCGTTGAATCACTTAGTGGTAAACTTATGAAGTGCTCCCGATCAGCTAGTATTTCTGGAACTTACTTTAAAACATTTTATCACGTTTTCCTTGCCCCTTCACTAACAGGGCGCCTATGCTAAAAAGGTTGTTACTTCAGATGAAAACTGTCTGAAGTATGTAATGGGTACATGTTACGTACATCTTACACACAAAACCAATTTTTTTGTACATTCCGATCCTTTCGTAATTTTCAGTTATTTTTTGCGCCAACGAACGTAATTATTTGATAAAATTACGTAAGGTATACCAAGAATTATTTTCAGTGATTCATGTTTTTTTTGTGTTATACATAATATATCGCTCTAAGCGGTTTATAACTTGTATACAAAAAGTAAAATAAAAAGTTTCGGGTTTTATTTTATCTACCCTTCCTATAATATGGAACCGCGGTTAAGAATGTCGGTATTTTATTTTACTTACATATAGTTTTAAAACTTTGACAACCGACAGTTTTCAATTTTAATTGGAATAATAACTAACTTAAATTCTGAAGATATTTTTTGTGTGACCTTTAACTTCACAGTATGTCTCGTACGTATGCCACTCAAATGTTTATACTCCTAAATAACAGAATATAATGCACAAACTACCGTAATTAATTACTGGAGTGTTACGGGCACGCAACCAAAATCTAAATACTTTGTTTAATTATATGCCCCGATTGAATTAGTTACGGTTGGTAACACTAAAATACTAAAGATGTAAATCTTCTAGAATTTTTACACCTTGTCCTTGCCAGACATTTAATTTCCGCAGTAACCAGTAACCTATATATATCGAAAGTAAAAGCAACCAAGCAGAACAAATGTGGAATGTACATACGTGTGTATTACAGACATGGATAAGACAAAAACTTGTTCTAGATTTTAGTTTATAAAACCAACCAATGCCAGAACTAAAGACAGCAATAATTAATATTATTGAATTGTGGAATTTATTAGGTGTGCAAGTAGAAACTGTTTTTTTGGTCAAATTCAACTTTATTGAAAATGTAATTGTGACGAAGATTTATCATCGAAATATTCGCGATTACTATCTATGGTCTTTTGTTATTTATCAGGTAAATGATGAATGCCTCGGTTCGTTTTTTTAATTTTAAAAATGCATTTACTTTAAAATAAAATGAATGGACAGATTAATTCAACTATTGTCCATCGCTGCTTACGATTTTTTCCCACCTCTCAGGCAATTTTCGAATCCCATCGCGGGTAAAAACGTTTCGTCTTTTGAGGCGATCCACGTTTGAAGCCAATTTTCAATTTCTTCGAAAGAAGTCAACCGGTGACCTGCGCGGGTGAGGTAAAATATCCCACTTGAGCGTTTCCAAATACTTTTTTACGGCTTTTGCAACGTGAGATCGAGCGATAATAACTTTATCATGCCTTTCCTCATATTTCGGTCGTTTTTCTCGTAATGCACGACTCAAACGAATTAATTGTAGTCTACACAACGCCTCTTTGGCCCCACCAGATACACAGCATAACCTTCGAACCATGAATGTTCGTCTTTGGTGTTGATATTGAAGTCGATGGAAACGATTGGCCGGGCAAAGCGTAGTATTTTTTCTCTTGGGGTTATCGTAGAAGATCTACTTCTCGTCACCAGTCACTATCCGATGTAAAAGCTCTTTCTTGTTTGCGTTTGAAGCAGTTGCTCGCAAAAAAGAAATCGCCTTTCTACGTCTGTTGGTTTCAATTCATAAGGGACCCAATTGCCTTGCTTTTGAATCATGCCTATAGATTTCAATCGTAGGAAACTGTTTGTCGGGTCACTCCAACCGAGGCTTATCTTCATCATATTTCAAGCGTCGAAACCATTCTCTACATGATTTACCCGTTGGAGCTTTGTCACCGTAAACTTTCATAAGCATTCGATATCCTCTAGCTGCACTTTTTTCCAATTAAATCAACAAATTAACACTTCCCCCAAATGCCGTTTAGTTATCACAAAATCCGACATATTCAACACCGTAACAAAACACGTTTTGTATGAAACTCAAAGGAATACAAAGTGAATGTTAACGGCAGATGTCTAATCTGTCTGAAACAATGGAAATCAGCTGTCACTATAAAAAAACTATTATAGTCAGAGCCACTTTTTGAAAACGGCCCGAATTAATTTGTATTCCAATACATTTTGGCCTTTCAAATATGATGACATCGATCTGAACAAATGGTAATCAGAGGACTGATTGTATAGGGTTTTCCAATAGGAATGATATGATTTTTAAGTGACGTTTCGGCCATTTGTAATATGCCATGATCTGTCATTTTTTGTTTCATTGTATTCAGTAATGTTTACAATTTCATCGTTTTTCAAATTATTCAGTTTTATTATCAAAATAATCGTTCTTCAATTGCAACTTTTCGTGCGCTTTTGCCATTTTATAGTCGTAATAATCGTCTAAGTGTGCTCGCTATTCGTCGAATTGTTGAAAATTTTGAGCGTACATTTGCTTTACATAATGTTGAAGTGCCAATTAGACAAAGATTCGCTCGAAGCATTGCAAATATTGCTGCCGTTCAGGCAAGTGTTGCTGAGGATAATGGACGTAATTTGTCGATTCCAAGACGTTCTCAAGAATTTTGACTGTCTCAAAAAAAATCTCTCTAAAATTGTTCTCACTCAAGAACTGAAGCCATTGGACCACCGTAAACGTCGCGAATTTGCTGATTTTGCCTTGGAACAAATCCACAAATTAATCATGAAAAACCATTACATTCACCTAAATTGACAGTTTAGTGTGGTTTCTGGTCTGGTGGAATCATCGGTTCGTGTTTTTTCGAAATGAAGCTGGTAACACCGTTACTGTCAATGTAGATCGGTATAGCTCGATGATAACCAACTTTTTATGGCTGAAATTGGAAGAAGTTGATCTTGACAACATTTGGTTCCAACAAGACGGGGCTACGTGCCACACAGCAAGTGCAACAATTGAATTATTGCGAGAAAAGTTTGGAGATTCGATTATTTCAAGAAATTGTGATATTGAATGGCCTCCAAGAAGTTGTGATTTAACACCATTAGACTATTTCTTGTGGGGTTATTTGAAGTCATTGGTCTTTAGCAATAAACAAAACTCTCTTCAAGCTTTACAAGTAAATATTGAACGTGCTATTCATGACATACGACTTGATTTAGTGGAAAAAGTGCTCGAAAATTGGGTTAATCGAATTCGTTCCTGCAGAAGAAGTCGTGGAGGCCATTTGAATGACGTTTTATTCAGAACTTAATTGTATCGATTGTACTTGACATTAAATAAAAAACATTTCAAGTTCCTTAACAATTAGTGTGTTTTTTTTAAAGAAATCATATCACTCTTATTGGAAAACCCTATACAAAACACAATGTACAAGACAATGTACTGGACTAACTCTAATAGCATTTAGCTCTAATCGTGGAATAGATATCGTTTTCGTTGCTACCAGGTTGGTTATGACTATGATTCCTTCCAATACACGTGCATATATTACGGCCGCGTATACATCCTTCGATGCATCGGCAAACCCGTGAAGTTCTAAATGAGTTGTCGCGTAAATTCATCGGGGAAATTTAACCTTGGTTAACTCAATTATATGGTTTCTAAATAGAACCCACTCCTGTTCGATATCTGGAGGGAGTTCATCATCCCAACCTGTACCCTTTAGCCAAAGTGAATGATCTTTTAGTGAACTCTTTTGGCTTGGGTAGGGATAATTGAAAAAAGACGTTGTCTTTAACAGGATCATATTTTATACCTATATAACGGAAATTACCTTGGATTCGTCGCCTATCTCCCAAGAGGAAAGTGGAATGGGGTCTAACAATGCAGGATGGTTTGCTGACCATTTTCGTAGGTTAAACCCACCCTGCATACATGTAAAAATCGCGTTTTAGGATTTCGTACTATCCGCAAGATGACGACGATTGTGTATGTGATAGTGCTTAATCGAAAATGTTGGATATTTGACGTTTGATTTTCACGCCAGATAATCCTATGGTAATCTCTGTCTTTGGGATGGATGCAAATTTGCCTAAACATCTTCTCTATGTGGGCGGAAATTACAAATCGGTGCTGTCATAATCGGATAAGAATAGTTATTAAATTCTGTTGAATAACAGGACCGACAAGGAGATTATTAAAAGTTCTCGGCATACAGTCTTCGCGGAATCATCAAACACAACACGGACCTTAGTGTCGTACTGGAGCTTTTGACAACTGGATTGACAACTTGATTTGGAAGAGCATCAATCTCTAGTTCGGATACAGGTTCCATATGCCCTATATGGAACCTGATGCCCTATAGGGTATTCTTGCAGAAAACATACGTAGACTTCCTTAAGTGGAAAATCTGAATCAAGTTTTTTTTCTAGAGACAAATATCGTCGTAATGCTTGATGGTAGCTATCACCAAGATTTGGTGGATACCTTTTAAATGGTAACGGTAAAAAATATTCGATTATCTTGATACAAAATGTTATCATGGAAAAATTTGATGCGCAGGCACTTTCGTCATCGGTGAGACTACTAGGGTTAAGAATCTCTTCAGTTTCCCAAAATCGCTGGAGGGAATTCGCAATACTTAATAATTTTGTTTGTCCTTGGTTTAATTGGGTATGCATGGATTTTGAGCGAATCTAGTAAGGGAAAATATTCAGATTATTTGGGTTAACATTTCCTCCAAGGACCCAACCAAAACGGGTGTTACCATCATTGAGCGCATGGAATAAATGTTCACAGCCAAGTAGAACATCTATTTGCTTTGGTTGATAAAACTCGGCATCGGCCAGCGGATAGGTGGATCTAAAGTGTGAATTGCTGACATCAATCAACTGTGTTGGAAGTTTAGAGCAAATTCTAGGTATAATATAAGCTTGGGTTGAAATTTTATAATCATGATCAACAGTCCTTGGACGTTCGCTTTCCTTGACCTGTAAATGGTATTTTTTCCTCCAGAGCATCACCTAATTTGATCAATTGGGCCTGATTACGTTCAGTTGTAATAGCGCACAACCAGACTCCAACAGCTCGTAGTAAATGACTACTTTCCAACCCCACCAGAGACACAGTAAACACTTCCTTGTCATGAATATTCATTTTTGCAACTGATGTTGATGGCTGGCCAGGATCAATCCATGGTTTTCTGTGTTTAGTATTATCGTACAAAATCCACTTTTCATCACCCGTAATGATTTTGTGCAAAAAATTCTTGCACATCTTCAACTTTCGTGAATAAGTGATAATCAGAGGGAGCTAAGTCTGAAGGATACGCCGCATGCTGTAAAACTCCCAAGCCTAAGGGGAAGAAGAGTTTCTGGGTTGATTTTACCGTATGTAGACGAGCGTTGTCATGCAACAATATCATCTTCCGCCTTCCTTGGCCCGTAAATGGTCTTTGTTCCTCCAGAGCATCATTTATTTTGATCAATTGGGCCTGGTAACGTTTAGCTGTAACAGTTTGAAAAGGTGCTAGAAGCTCTTAGTAAATGATTCCTTTCCAAACCCACCAGACACACAGCAACATTTTATTAGCTTGAACATTCATTTTTACAACTGATGTTGATGGCTGGCATGGATCAATCCATGGTTTTCTGCGTTTAGGATTATCGTACAAAATCCACCCGTAATGATTTTGTGCAAAAATTCTTTCTTTTGTATCGAGAAAGCAAATGCAGTTGTCAACTCTTCGGTTTTTGTTTTCTTCGGTTAGTTTATGAGGAACCCATTTTCCTTTCTTTTGTATTTTTTCCATTGCATGCCATGGAAGTCATATTGCTTGGAGAGTAACTCCTTACTGATCTGCAAGCTCTTTTTGAGTTTAACGCGGGTTTTATCCATTAAAACTTTAAGTTTTTTGTCTTTAAATTATTTTACTGCCTTACTGGACGTGGATTATCCTCAAGACTAAAATTCAACGCATTTCACAAGATTTTCGTCTAGCTTGCTTGATCTGATCATTACAAATATCGATGGGATTTTCGGATCATAACTTTATCTTTTTTCATATGATGCCGACAATAGTAGGGTGGAGTGCTCGAATAGCTGCCAAGATTACTAAATACAACAAGTCTAATGCGATTGATACAACAAGTCTAATGCGCAAATGTTAAAACAATATTTATGGACCAAATGATAGTGTCCCTTTTAACAAAAAGGTTGTGTCATCAAAAACGCAAAAATTCAGTATTTAGCTAAACGTCTCGATCCTACCTTACCTTCTAAGACATTTTGGAAACACCTTAATTCTATAACCGGACTTTCCAATAAACTAAATAACTCAACATCGATTTATCAGCAGCTGATCTGAATAATTATTTTTGTAATCAACAATCTTCACCTAAACATAAACAAGTTCGAGTTGAATATGGCAACTGTTACGATTGATATTGTAGACTTAACTGAAGCCTTTAGATCAGTTAAATCTAATTCAGCTGGTGTTGATGGACTGCCATTAAAATGTTAACAGCAGTGTTTAATAGCATTATTACATTCTCTATAGTTTCGCTTATGAATGGAAGCACAAGTTATACCGATTCCTAAAAAACTAAATAGCTGTTCTCCTTCTGACTTTCAGTCCACTTTTGCTACCGTTTCTTTCTAAGATTCGAGAAAAAATTCTTCAAACGCAAATTTTGCATTACTTAGAATTTCATAAAATTCTATTCAATGTTCAATCAGCGTTAGGGTCAAAACTAGTGTGTGCCTTCTGCATCTACAGACTAAATTCCTTCAACATTTCCAATTTCATTGCGGAATTCAATATGTATTGGGCTGATTTAACAAACTCTAATATAATAATTATGGGCGACTTTAAATCTTTAAATCTTCAGCAATCTGTATCGATAACGTTCTCTGTAGGTTTGATCAGAGGTATTTCCGAAGTCTCTCATGCAATGTTTTAGACTTGGGCATATCAGATCATTGTTTAATAGAAACTAGTTTTTTGATGCACCCATTTCGAAACTAGTCGTAAGAAACTCTGTTGAGGTTGTCCGGATTGACTATTGCCAACTGCAAGAACTGCTTCTATGAGAGAATTGGCGCGATGTTTATAGTCAAGTAAGTCACTTGCTTTTGATTATTTTCTAAATATTCTAAATAGTCGTCTTAGTAGCTGTACAAAAACTACCTCTTAAGCTGGGAAAGCTGCTAAGCTTAGGCCTTGGATGTCTGATCTCCTATTAAATAATATACGCAAGAGAAATAATATATGCCTGCTTGCAAGGAAAAATCCTACTGGCAAAACGCTTGCTAACTATAGTCGCAAACTACGTGACAACGTTAATGCCAAAATAAGTCAGAGTAAAAAGCAGTACTACGTTGAACAGTTTAATTCCAATGACACTAAGGCCCGGAAAAACTGGCAGTCAGTAAATGAATTGATACATGAGCACCCCGAGTCTGCTGAAATTAAAGATGATTTAATTGATTCCAGTGTCATTGCTAATGAGTTTAACATTTTTTTGGTGCGACTAGGTGAATCCAGTTGTTCGACTGTTACTTTGGATGAGTCGGTAAAACGTTTGTTTTTGTACCGATGGTTTGGGCGCCACGCTAAACTAGTTATGTTTTGTTTAAATATATTAATTGAGAAGGTTAAGTTTACTAGATTGACATGGTCGAATTAAACATGGATTCGAATATAGACATTAATCATTTAGAATTAGATGAATTTGAAATAGAATGTCTAATTCGCGGGTTAGCAAATATGTTTTTAGGTGAAAAGAGGACAAAACTTTCGAAAATATTAGAATTGGAACTGAGTGAGGTTGGAATTCGACCAACACGACCTCATTCATCTGGTTCTAAACGATCTCGCGAAGAAGTAAAATTTATTAGTTTAAAACTAAAACACGTTTTCAAGATATGCAGGTTGTTTTGAAGAACAATGATACAGATTCGATACTAAGGCTAAATTCTCGACTCTTACATTTATACGGCAGGTTGATACGTTTGACGTAGTCGAAGACAGTAGCTGACGAGGTTAAATCGATTCTCGAAAGAGTTCAGAACTTACTCAATTTTATACTATTAGGTCCAAAGTGCAACTCGATCAGTCTATAAACAACTTAACGGATATGGAAATAGACGTTGATACTGAAGAAGGGGAGAGCTTTGTCGAAGAAGACTCAGAATCCGCTAGTCTTAATTCTGAGATCGTATCTATTGGCAAGGAGAAATTCCGTGCTAGAACTAGTTCAAATGTAGAAAAACAGGTAGAGAGTTCTACTAATCTCTCAGAAAATAAGGATCAACTAAATAAAGGTATTGTGCAATCCAGAATTTTTCATTATACTGGTACAATTCCAAATGTGAATCAAGAGATTCAATTTTAAGAAACCCCGGCCCACCAGTAAATTTCGATCCTCGAATACAAACCACCTTATTATCCACCTCAGATGTTTTGTCCAGCCCCAATTTTAGAGCATTTCGAAAAACTTTGGCAAAATGGAAACTTTTATTTGATGGTTCACCTACTGGCACAAATATTAAACGATTTTTATTTAAAATTGATCATATGGCCAGCCTCTTCGGAAGGTATTCCACCAGAACATCTAGTATATGAACCCAATCACGTTTAGCACGGTCACGCGGCCGATTGGTATTGGAATGTTATTGAAGGACAAACAAATATTAGTTGGTAAAATTTGAAACTGGAATTGGACAAGAGATTTCAAGATCGTCAAAGCGATCTCGATATTCGATTCTGGACAAAAGCCCGAAGAAGGTTCCCTAGTGTTTTATAGTGATCTAATAAGCATGTCTTTGTAAATGGAAAACCCAAAATCAGATCAAGAAATAATGTTCAGAATGCGGCGTCACGTGCGTGCAAGTTTAAAAGACCGACTAACAAATATTGAATGTAATTCAATTGGTGAGATGGTTCGTTTCTGTGTTGCTCACGAAGGCACATGGAGACGAACAGGCTGTGTGCCAGAATTATTTATGAGACGTAAAGTGTTAAATGAGATGGATGCTGCTGAGGATGAGATAGCTGCGTTAAATAAAAGTTTTAGTCAGAAAACCGGTAACCTATCGTTTTCTTCTTCGCGAATTATACCTCAAACATTTTTATGCTAATCATTAATCATTTTTATAAAGATTGTCCTAATCCGGGTCTTTTAAAGCCAAACAGTTCATTTCCTCAGACATCGTCGGGAAACTCCCAACCGGAGGTGACTGTTCTCACCCCCAGCGAAACGAACAGCTCCGAAGCAAATGCCAATATCAGGTCCAAGAGACCTCCAATTTCTTAAAGAAAGTAAATTTATCAGATACAAAGAACTCACTACACTCGTCATCGTCGTCTTTAGATAACACTGTGCCTAAACCTTCATATTCGCAAGCATCCCCGAAAAACTCTCCACGTACTACTACATACTGGAACGAACGACGCAATATTAAAACAAATATAACAGAATCGTAATTAAAGACGAATGTGATGGTCGGCCATATGCAGAGGTAAAAATTTTGGATCAAAAGTACAATGGTTTACTGGACAGTGGTGCGAACATTTCTGTGTTAGGCAGAGGCAGCGAAATATTTCTTGACCATCCAAACATTCGTTTTCGGCACCTTTCTTCAGCGGTACACACGGCTAGCGGGAAAACAAAAATAATTTTGGGTCATAGGCGCACTCCTGTTACGTTTTGCGGTAAACCATGTATGTTAACTTTCCACATCGCTCCTAGTCTAAGCCAGGATTTATATCTTGGTGTAGATTTCTGGCGACCGTTTAATCTCAAGATTTCCGTTTCTCCTACTTCAACCTCCAATAAGACCTGGAATGATATCTTCCTTAAACATTTCCTTAATAGAGAGCAGCAAATTTTGTTAGAAAGAATTGTTGAAAAATTTCCATCTTCAGCGGTTAGGAAAAACCTGGGTTACGAAAAACTGACCTTTTGTCTCATACAATTAAAGTTAAGGAAAATACTGAAAGTTAATGAGGTGACTGTGAAGGACGCTTACTCTTTGCCCATAATCGACGGGCTGCTGGGGCGTCTTGACAATAACCAAATATATCTCAAGCCTGGATTTGAATGACGCTTTCTGGCAGATTCCGTTAGATAAGGAGTCAAGGGATAAGACGGCCTTCACTGTTCCTAGACGGCCGTTCTATCAATTCACAGTCATGCCATTTGGACTTTGCAATGCTCCACAGACTATGAGTCGATTAATGGCAACTACTACTGCTAGCGAAACATTTGACGAGCACCTGGTTTTATTGGAGAAAGTTAATTGCAGGTTCGAAACAGGTAAGCTGATATGACTGATGATGATGGTGAATTCGTTCAATTAAATTGCGGTCTCGAACAGAGTTGAATAATCTGTTACAAATCCCACCACAGCCCTTAAGTCAAGCTGGCCGCCAGATTGACCGCCTAACAGTCCCTGTACAACTAATTTGTTTTGTTTCAAATACATTGAGTGATGTGACGTGCCACTTAACATTTACACATTTGACATGGTACATCGCAATGTGCTCGGAACAGGCATGTCCCACATGACATGTCACATCACTCAATGTATTTGCAACAAAACAAATTAGTTGTACAGGGACTGTTAGGCGGTCAATGATAGCTAGCTAGACTTCGGAGTGGTCCCGAAACTTCATGGTGCAAAAGCATTGCCTTACTATACAGGCTTATGGTTAAAACGTTGAATATTTAAAGGAAGCAAATTTGATGATTAGCATCGATAAAAGCCATTTCATGTTAAAAGAAATAAAATACCTTGGTCATATCGTTGGTGACGGCGTGCTAAAAGTAGATCCAGACAAGATTTCGGCTATTAGTAACTACCCCCTACCTAAAAACAATCGTCAAATTCGGAGATTTTTAGGTATGGCGGGGTGGTACCGGCGATTTGTGCAAAATACGCGGATATTGCCGAGCACTAATTTATTGCGGAAAAATTCGAGATTTACTTGGACTGATGAAACTGAGAAATCGTTTGGTAAATTGAAACTCGCTTTGTCTATGGCGCCCGTTCTTTGCAATCCTAATTAGTCATCCCACGTTTATATGCAATACGACGCTTCGAAAAGTGGTATTGGTGGAGTGTTATATCAAAAGAACTCGAGCGGCGAAGATCGCCCTATTGCTTATTTTTCTAAACGGCTCAACAAAGCACAACGTAATTACCGTATTACGGAACTCGAATGTTTGGCAGCATTGTTGAGCGTTAAGAAATTTAGACAATATGTGGAGGGGTTCCCCTTCACTATTATCACTGACCATGCTAGTTTGAAGTGGTTAATGGGACAGTTCTCCAGGAGAACTTTTCCATCCATCTGACGCCCTTTGCGTATTCATTCTGATGAAGTCAATAACGAAATAGCATCACTTGTTATTGATCTGGACAAAACCAAATTTTACCCAGATAGTGATTACCCACATTGGTGACAGAAAACTACGATACGACGAGAAGCTTTTAATTTTCCCCGATCTTCCCGGGTGAATTATATGCAATTATCAGTTCGCTTAAAAATAATTCATCGCCTGGATTAGATGGTGTTTCGAATGTATTAGTTAAGAAGATGGCTTAGGATGGTCCATTTTCTGAATAAAAATAATTTTCTCTCTCCTCTGTAATTCGTGTTTAGGAAAAATCAGAACACGGAACAAGCTATTTTAACAGTTCTAGAACAAATAAGTGGGAGCATTGATTTAGGGCTGAAGTCATCTGGTCTGTTTGTCGATATGATTAAAGCTTTTGATAGAGTAGACCATTCGATTCTCTTAAGAAAACTTTATTGTTGAGGCTTTCGTGGAATGATCTATATAGCTGGTTTTGTAGTTACCTATCTGATCGATCACAAGTAGTGCGTGTCAATCACCAACTGAGCGGAGAACTGCCAATGTGAATGGAATTTTCCGACGCCCTTTTGCAGGCTCCCACACCGCTGTTGCGGTCGACTTTTCGTTTGTGTACTTTGGTTCAAGCAAACAGGTCAACATATCAGAGATCGAATACGATTTAGATTTACTGGCGGAATTGCTTAAAGCTCACAACTTACTTTAAAGTGAGCGAACTGAAATAGTACATTTTAGGGATACCCAGGAACTACCTGATGCTCTTTCTATCCATGGTTTTGACGGTACCAAAGCTCAGACTTGGATTTCGACTGGCTGTTTTAAGATTAGCGTAGTAAATGAAATTAGATATTATCCATTATACTTACGGATGTTAGTTTATTATGCCCTAGTTGATTCTACGGGCTGAAGTGTATGAAGTTACCCCAGTATTTCATTCCAGAAAAATAAAAAAATGTTCATCAGGCAATACTAGTTATATCCCATCCCAGGAGTTTTAAGTTCATCCCAGAAAATTTTGAAATTACAAAACCAAGATAATACTTAATCTAAAGTATTTATTCTTGAAATATCTATGCTAAAATGATAAGAAGTCAAGCCTTATGTTGAGCTTGGCGAACAGATCGATTCTGTTTATTTATGAATAATTGATTTAAATTAATGGTTCCCGGAAACCACGAGTGTCGAGGCCGATCTCTCTTGATTTCAATACGGCATCATGTCCGCCATCCAAAATAAAATTCACATGATGATCCGTATGTTGAGACTGGCGCTAAACCATCCTGGGATGGCTCACTTTAAATAAAAAATACATTTTGATTTAAACGAATGGTTCCCTGGAACCTTAAGTGTCGTAACCGATCTCATTTGATATCGATTGGATATAATGGATACTATCTACAAATTAAATTCCAAGACCATTCATATGTCAGGATTGGCGCAATAGGCTCATATATGGATGACCCATTCATTCAATTTCATAGCTTGAGCAGCCTTTGTTTGCATTTGAAAACAGAATACAATGCAATGAAGGTAAATGTTGCTTGTCGACATCCATGTGGCGGGCGACTTGGTTCCGTTCAATTATATTTTAACGCAACCAACTTCAGAGCCGCGTTTCTACTTGCACACCTAATATATTTACCAAAATAAGATTGTATAGAATTCCTGTTTCAAGTGCGTGCTCTGTACATTGTGGTAAGCAACTTTAAAACTACTTTGCAGTCTGCAAGCAGTGACCATAATCAAAACTTGTCGAACGACAACATTTTATGTGTGCTGCCCAACGGCAGGCACACATACCAAACAAGATAAATACTTTCTAATTAAAACATTATTTATTCACAACGATCAGATCTCGCGCTAAATTATTTTTTGGTAAGAATGGCTAATTTATGATAAATTTGCAAACTTTAGATTAAGCTTTAAATTTATATATTTTGTTAATTGTTCCGTGGGTCTCTTTTGGAGCGTTTTCATTGTTTCTGTTTGACCGACTTTCGTAAAACCTAGAAACGTATTGTTTATGAGCAATCATAACAAATCTTAATCATTAATTAATAGGGTGGTGTTAAATAAGCTGGGCATGCAGTAAAATTCCGCCAATAACTTTTAATTCAAGCCAGTTTTTAAATAGTAAATGCCATCCTGTACATATTCGTCATATGCTCAAATAAAGAAGTGAAAGGAATACCTACGTGTTATTATTGAAAAGGTGTCTATGCAAAAGATGCGGTTACAATTTATTTCTTGTCACTTGAGTACAATGCCATTTAATAGCAAAATTCGAAATTGATCTGATATTTCTACAGGTCGCGATTAAAATAAAATTTAAAAGTTGTATGTAAAATAAATTTAAACCTTGAATATTGGAGTACAAGTACATCTTGGGTACAACGATGCCACATGGCAGGTTGATTTACTTAAAATGGTATAAAGCACGATTTTAAAAAATTCAAAAGTAGTTGTACAGTATGAATGGTTATTCAATAGAATTTGATAATTAATGTAACCGTGGGTCTTAGAAGAATCCAATTGGGTATAAGGTAACTCATTACTTGCACGAAGCTGCGGCACCTCATCAAGCGAATTTTGTAAAAACAAAATTTGGCTCTAACTGTTCACTATTTGGTCAAAATTAGTCAGTTATTTCCAGTAGTTCGTTAGAGATGGGAATTTTTTTTAAATCGGCTTAAAAAATTTCAAGGTTATCTAAAAGTTTTAGCACCACAAGTAAGCAAAATAAGCAAGATAATGAATGCTTTTGATTAATGTGGAAATTCTGATAATTTATCACGTAGGTTTGATTAAATGTCAATCATAATTTTTTGTTATATGTAGAGATGCGCATGCAACACAAATTAAAAATTTGCGGCTGAAGCTCAAGTTTATTTTAATTTTTTATACTAAATTAAAGTGTTTATTCGATTGGACCCTAAATTTTATCTAGCAATAGATACCGACAAATGTAGTCAGTTAGTACGAATAACAGGTTTAGTATACTTAAAGAACTGATAAAAAACAATTACATTACAAACAATTATCAGTATAACTTGCAACAAAACATGTTGCTAGCGTATGTAGCAAATCTATATGTCTCGAATTATTCGGCGTAGCATGCTGTCTTTAATTCAAATTGTTTAATGTTCAACTTGGTTGTTTGTAAATAAAAATCAAAGAGCGGAGTTAGTTTAGCAATAGATTATGATATTAGGTCAGGCTTAGTAAATAAAATATTTAATTTGAACGAATAGGTTTCTGAAGTGTTTCCAAAAAAAAACGGTCTAATTACCAGTATCGATTGCCAAATTAACACCGCACGTTGGTTTATACAAATAACCGCGTTAAAAAATTTAAATTAAAGCGACGGTGCTACATCGAATTATTCGAAATACAGATTTGCTCGATATGCTATAGCAACATGTTATATTGCAAGCTGAATTCAACATATATAATTGTTTTTCAACATTTGTTTAAGCATATACCAAACTTGTTGTCGGTATCTATTGCTAGATATAATTTAGATTTCAATATAATCAACAAACACTTTAATTTACTACAAAAATGAAAATAAACGCTTGAGCTTCAGCGGCAAATTTTGTTTGTGTGCATGCACATCTCAACATATAAAAAAACCTTCTGCATGACATTTTATCCAACGTATAGGTTTGGTTTATTTTCGTTTCTTTTATCTCCAAATTAAGAGCATTCGGCGTCTACTAGGCTGGACCATCTAACTCTGTTAGGTGCTATTGCTTTGATTTTCACTTACAGCTGGTTGTCCAACTCTCCTTTTTCTTTGTAGGTTTCATTACAGAGACCTTCTTGTTCTACGACATTCTACGATTTCTTCAGTGTGTGGCCAATCCATCTCCATTTGAGTTTTCTTATTTCGATCCCAATGATTACTTGATTCGATTGCATATGGAACTCGACATTTGTGTTTTTATTGGACCAGAAGCCCCTCAGTATTCTCCTAAGGCATTTATTTACAAACACTTGTAGCTTATCGTCGATCGTATGTGTATGCTTTCAGAGTGAAGATGTTGAATGTTGTTGTGGCTTTTTTGATTCGTTTCCCTATACCTAAATCTGTTCCACCCGTTTTCACTAGAGTACAACCAAGGTAAACAAATTCATTGACCTTTTCTAGTTCTCCTTGGTTGAAATATATCGGTATGGATATTGATGAGGCTTCACATCGGCTTGGTTTTCTTGATATTTATTTTGAGGCTAACTTCTATTGCATGATCTGACAGCTCCTGTACTGTTCTGCTGCATGTCGGCGTGTTAGTGCGTTAGCAGGCATATGTCCTTTGCGTAATCCAGATCATTGATTTACTCCGTTATTCACGCTATTTTATTTTCTCATGATTATACTATGAACAGAAGAGGTAATTGTACGTATCCTTGTCTTATTCCTTGGCTGTTACAGTATGATTGCCTTTGTATTGAGCTCGATTATCTGCATCCCTGTACATATCTTGTATGACTTCGATTAATTTCTTTGGGATGACCATTTCACAAAGTGCCTTCCATATTGCGTTCTTGTGTATTGTGTCGAATGCACGTTCGAAGCCCACGATAAGTAAGTACAGTGGTGAATTTCATTCGTTAGACTGCTCAATATGTTCTGTTAATATGATTGATGCAACTTCGCCTTGACCTGAAGCCAAAATATTCCTTGCTTAATTTCGCGTCGATTGTCGGTCGAAATTCTACGGTTCAATGTATGCATTGAAGTGGTGTGTGTATGTTTTGGGTTGCTGCAGCCTCATCTGCAGACTTAAGTATGTTTTCTTCTCGTCTGTACTCTTGCTACCCGAGTGTGTTGATAGCGATTGGTTTCCCCTGTTGCTCTACACTGATGGCTTCTTCTTCATTGGCCTTTGTGTTGGCATCTTTTAATCTGTTAGTGTTAAATTTCTTCCGATTTGCTTTAATGGTGAAACGCATGCGACAGGCTTAATTTTGAACTGCGAAATTTCTTGTTAATCATAACGTAATCTATTCGGTTTCTTCTTCTGCCATTAGATGATATTCATATGTATTGTGTATATTTTGGTGTAGAAATTTACAGCTTCCTATCAGTTGCTGATTTGTGTCGCAGAACGCGATGAGTCGTTCTCCATTATTATTACGCACAGAGTCTAATGCTTGTTTACCCGCTTGATAGTTCTCAGGACGATGTTTTCTGTTCCAATTTTTGCATTGAAATCTCCTTGTATTATTTTGAAATCATTTTTGTGCTATTGTGGCTTATGTTGTTGTTCCTACAACTCCATGGTTATTTTATCTGCGTCTTCTGTTGGGATCACTGATTTATTCTTGTGTTTCCTATTTTTGAATGGAAATGAAATTGAATGGAATCTAATGCTACGATTATTCTGCTATTTAACTGGTTACATTTCTATTAGTGCCCTTTTGCTAATATGCCGACACTTTGTTCATATAGATCATCGCGTCTCAGGTAATTTCCTTCGCTTTTGTTTGCTTTTTGTCCATCTCACTTGATTGAGATCGAGAAATTTGATTTTGTGACGTTTGATTTATTTCTCTATTTGTGATAGACTTGATTTGATGATTCTGTTAGAGTTCTGATGTTCCAATTGCTGATTCGTGTACGTGGACGATCCGGCAATCGATATTTATGTATTCCGGTTTGTATTATTTCTTTTAGTATTCAATCCTGTATAATCATTTTGATTTCGGGTTATCGAATGATTGGTCCCATTGAATCCTAGCAAGCTCTTATGGCTGCTGAGTAAGGCTTACTGGCATGCCGCTGGAAACGTTTTGTCTATTCCATTATGCACTTTCTTCTACGATGTTCCTACGCGGCCACCCATATTTGTAACCAACACAAGCAATGGTTGGCCCATAAACCTACGCTTGCGTAGCATTTTTAATTAATCTTCTTTAACTGTCTTAATATATTTGCACTGACCAAATATTGGGTTTAGCAGATCAATTATCAGAATTTACAGCTTAATCGATAGCATTCAATATTTTTTGATTTTCCTTATTTGGGTTGCCAACGTTTTTAGATGAGATTGAATTTTTTAAACCATTTAAAAGAAATTCCTGTCTCTCACCAATTACTGGAAATAACCGACCAATACTGACCAACTAGTGACCAATTAGACCCAACTTTTGTTTTTAGAAAATTTGTTTGATGAGGTGCCAGTTTCATGGAGTTTCGTGTACCTTTTTAAAACTTGCCACTGAATGTAAGGTGATATTGGATTCGTTTTTTACCAGTTCAAAGGCCTTGGCAAAATAACTTAAAATGCTGATAGAAGAAAGGAGAAGGCCCTGAAAAATTATTAATTTTACTCAGCTTCCACTCAATAGCAGAATGTAAATCTAGAATAGCACAGATTTGCAACTATATCACCAAATTGCTCAATTTACGCCGAAATACCATAGAGGGTAGTGGAAGATTTAACTTAAGATTGCTTGTTATAAACAAAGTAAGACCTAGAATTAGGTCTCATTTTCTAAAGAAATATACCAATATTGTCTCAGGCATTCAAAATTTCTTGCATTATCCAGGGGAAGGGAGGTCTAGGTCGAATTTCGTGGAACTTCATCGAATGGTCCGGCTCCTTGTATCTAAATTAGAATTGCTTCACAATTTGGCTAGAGTTAGCAGGTGAGTCCAAGAAATTGAACTATCAAAATAGTATCAAATTATGCCTCGCTGGAACATCAGCTTTTACACCGGCTTCTACATCGAACTTGAACTTAACTATTTCTCAAACAATAGGGATCACGACTAATATTAGCGTTTTCAAGCAAGTATGCCGCAGAGGTTGGCGAGCAAACTGTCTCAAGATGCTTCGAATACTCGGGATTATCCTGAATCACACCAAAGATGCCTTAAACAGGTCTCCTTCTCAGACCACCCAAATCGGAAGAGGATCATATAGTTCTTAGCCAACAATAGAAACAACTTACAAAAAAGGCATAAATAATGGCTAAATGTTGGCGACAGTAAAATTTTGCTGCTACTAGTATCAGCGTCTGGTTATGGATTGGAGCTTTTCTGACCACCACGTTATATGACTTATACTCTCGACATGCACTCTACAACTCAGAATGCCTTTAGGAGTTATAGGAGGACTGGAATATATCAGAAAGTATTTACGAGACCTTTTAATAAAGCCAAAATAGTATCAAAGCTAGAATAGCAGTAGGTACTCTTATAAGTGGAACCGAAGAACGCACAAAAGTGAATAGAGGATAAAGTTGCTGTACAATTCCTACCACTCCCACTTACTTGATTAAACCGATCGCCTCATTAACAACTTTAAGTGGGGTATCCTTAGAGCGTTTCATCGAAATTAATATTTCTCTGTAAGCTTTAGATGGCTTCCCTGTAACTGGATGGAGAACTGCAACTGGATAGAAACTCACTCGCTGCATACAGAGGGTATTATTAATGAAAAACGGATCCTGTTGACGATAAACGACTCGGATTAGTCTCCTCAAAGCCAGAGTTGCTTGTTCATAATTATTTCCGACTGATGTAGCTTCTGCTTTGAAATGTACTAAACTCACTGTTCCTGATAAAACGAGATTTTCGGCCACTATCTATCAGTACTTAGGTAAGGAGTGAGTATGTGTTGACCAGCTCTGCAGAAAGTAACGTACTTCATTCCTGAGCACTTGGAATTCTTGAACAATAATGACTAAAATTTTACTCGGAGTGCGACTCTCCATCTGCAACCAGAAATCGCCATTGTAGGTATAGGAAGTCTATTATGGAGTTTAAACTGACGTCTAGGAAAATGACGGAAGTTATGCAGTTTATGTAATTTTTCACATTGAACGCCTATGGTAATAATCGGGTGCTAGTGCGAGGTAAATTTGACGTTTGACGTTAACTCTCAACCCTGCGTCGACCAGTATTCAATTCCGAGAAACTCCTCAAGAGTTATTTCAGCGCCAGCAAGAGCTTGACAGTGAAAGATCTGGTGGTTGTTTCGACTCCATTTGAACTATTCCAGCACCAAATATTGCCGTTTAGAATAGTTAGCACACCAGAAAAATTTCAGCGGTTTATTGAGCAGATAAACAAAATCTCAAAAATCTGGAACAGATTTTGAAATGTAATATGAGCAAGTGATAATGTTTTGCATGAATCTGGAATCAAACCATTATCCGAAAGAGTTCGAGCAATTGAAGAGATGCCCTAATCCATAACCTTGATAGAATTGCAAGCTTTCATTGGTACGGTTAATTATTATAATAGTGTTTAGAACACTTTTTGGCAGCTTACAGCTCCTCTCAATGTCAAAAGAGCAAGAAAATATATTTTACCAAATAAAGAATTTCATTGTGAAAGGAACAGCTTATTCTCTATCAGCGTGACTGTCTACTCTTTTTAGTAACAGATGCCTCATGTCATGCAGTAGGGGCAATCAATTCTCATATTTACCCCGATGGGTAGTAGTACCCGATAGCTTTTCATCGAAAATGCTTGATGGTCGTCAGAAAAAATATAGTCAGATTGAGGAAGAAGCATTTTTGATCGTCTACGCCTGTAAGAAGTTTCACCAATATGACTGGGAATCGTTCTGGTGTTGGATCATATGCTCTCGTATCACTGTTGCACCCAGAATAAGGCTTAGTATAAAATTAAGTATAAGGCAACCGACAAGCATAGCAATGCTGATGCACTTTCATGACTTCCAGTTGGTCCAGATGTGAAATTTATTCGTGAAGATGTGCGTGTCAAGCGAACGAAGAATATCACGAAAGGTTTAAAATATTTCCTCTGGACAGTAAACAAATTTGCTGCAGAAACAGCTAGAAGTTCTGTTTTAGCGCGTGTCCAGTTCTATATGAAGGAAGGGTCGCTAGTCACTGTTCAAAATCGAAATCTTCAGCAATTTCAGTTCTGTTGTCAATAACGTTATTTTTTCCAGACGGAGTTTACTCGAATCATAATTCCCCTCTGGTCCGTAGACTCCGTTGCTGGCCGAACATTGACAACGAAATCGAAACCACAGTGAAGAAATGTCGAGTGTGGCGGGAGATTGCTCCGAATCCGAGAAAAGTGTTAAATAGTTGAACCGTTTCTAGATCATATGCGGATAGTTTCTCTCGATATCCATATATCATGAAAGTGTCCGACATTACTATCAAATCTGTGGATGTGCGCTACAAGAACTTTCTGCAATGGAAGGGTTCCTGGAAAGTATTGTAAGTGATAGTGAGCCGTTTACATTACCAGATTTTCACTAGTTCTGTCGGGGCAATGGTATTGATCACTTAACATCTGTCCCTTTCCATCCCTCGTCAAATGGGGATGCAGAAAGGTTTGTGAGATCTTTCAAAACCGCTATGCAGAAGCAAAAGATGAAAAAAGTACTGATCACGAGAAACTAACGTTCTTTAGTAGTTACCGATTTTCGCCGGGTCCTGATGGTAAATCTCCGAGCGAAAAACTTCAAGAACTCTATGTATCCGTACTCGGCTTCAACGAAGAATAGGCGAACAAAGTTTATTATGGGCCACCCTGTTTTCGAACGATTTTTCTACGGATTCTGAAGCTGGGCAAAAATGTCCACGTCGTTCCAGAATAAGAAGGGGGGAATGTTGTTTCACTCATTTACAACAACAATATATTTTTCGGTTCTCTCATCATGGATTGTTCTCGAGCATAGTTTGTCATGCAGTTCTCGTTTGGGTCTCGTCATAACATGTTTCCCCTTATCTGGAAAAAATTATCGGAAAAATCCTCGAGATCTGGTTAGTATTCAATGACCAATTATTCATTATTCAGAAAATAAAATTATTTAAGAAACCTCAATCCCGATTTCCTCAATTGGAATCTCCCAAATCTCTCCAGAGCATTATCAGGAAAGATTTGGCCTCATCGTAGGTAAAATACAGAATTTTTATGCTGCCGAGATTAAATACGTTCAATGTCGTCACCGGTGATGATACATTCATTCGGCATAAAGTTGTAAACTAAATTTGTACAATAAATATTGCATGCAAATCGAATAGTGTAAGAGGGTCGTAAATATTTTAGAAGGTTCTATTAACCATTTGATGATTACGGATTTCACCTGGAGTACACATTTTAAATTGAGCTAACTGATAATATCACGTAGTATCTACTAAATTATTTGAATGTCCTGATATTTGACAAGTGATTTTTAACATCTGACATGACAAGTGATGTAACGACTGGTATAACATGTGATATGACATATGATATGACATATGTTGTGACACAACATTTAATTTCGTTCATTTGTACGTATTTTGCGACTATTAACGTCCTAATAATGATACAATCCATTAATATTAAAAACCACAGCAAAGCAAACCACGCTGTTAAACAACATTATACAGTTCTATGTATAAATAAAACCACAATAAATAATGTATTTTGCTTCTAGCATATTCTATGTTAACATTTCAAATAAAATAAAACATATTTAATGTTAGTTTTGATGAACGTTCTCATCAAAACTAACATTTAGAGTCCCTAATTAACCTTAAGCTGGTGAGCAGTCAAAGCGGGGTTGTATATATTTAGTAAACGTCACAACCAACCCATTAATATTGTACAGATAATTTTTCAAACAGTTCGATCAAGATTGCGTGTCACCCTCGCTGTTTACTAAAACAATGGTTTTATCTGTTGTGTATTAATCAACTAATGCTTTATAGCAATAATGACATGCTTTCTTCAAATTAATAACCAACCATAAAACAGAAAATAATAGAAATTTATTTTTTGAACAGAACATCTACCAAACAGAGGAAGAATAAAGTAAATGACGTATATAGCGGAACCTACCCTTAATTTATAAATAAATTGGAACCATTCTGTGTCGTAGGTCGATAAAGTTTACAATGAGCAAATAATTTTTTTGTTGAGTACCTACAACGTAAATTTGTCCCAATTAACAGTTTGCCAGATAAAAATTGAATTATTAAAGCAAAAAAAAAAAAAATGTCACACGCTAATTGAATTGTATTTTCACTGTACGTACGAAAATCATTGGTTTTATATCGGTATCTGCATCTGTTGAACACACAAAAACCAATTCTGTATCAACAAAAACCCTATATACCATTTTTTTTTCTATGTATCGTATACACATACGAATACACAGAAATGTAATTATTTTGTTGGGTTTTGGTTTTTAAAAGCCACATGAAACGGTTTTAAATGATCGATACACTCGTAAGCCGAAATGAAAGTGAAATGAAACACATTACACAGTCCGGTATAACTAACAAAAGTAACCACCACATACTAACTGCTGACCAAATAATTTATTTTGCGTTTTGTTGTTGTTGTTGTTGTTGTAAACATAATGTAGTTAAATTTTATTTTGACGTGATAATTTTTTTATTAAACAATCGCGCATATAGCGAGTTGGAAATGAATAACCTTGCCGATTGGAGAAATAATAATTGGCTGTTTAATACGTATAGTTAGTATGGTTAGGGAAAGTGGTTTTGGTTTATGTGCTGTATGCTTTATGTGTAATTTTACCATTCGTTATTTTATATATTCTAATGATTTGTTTTAATTTTAACTTTAAATATTGTTTATTGTTTATTTGTAAAATGTATTTAAGGAACGGTCGCGCGTGGATGATAAGAGTTGAACTTTCACCAAATTTCAATAATAGATTTAATGTTTGTGCCGTGTATAAGGTGAAATGACCGAATATGTATTGTTTTGGTTGGCAGTTACGGTTACCTATATACGGTTTACAGTTTCTCTGCTTTATATTCACTTTTCCAAATTTTAATATATTTTTTTTGCTATAAATTAATAAGCTTAAGTTGTTATGATGAAATTATGGTTATTATTATTAAAATTTCATCTTCAAAACTCAATCATATGATTGATCACTTAATTATGCTCACAGTGAAAGGAAATGTTGCTGTTAAATAATCGCACAAGTATATTAAATTGGTAATAATGCCATGTTATTTGGTTGCATAATATGTGATATTTGGTTTTAAACAAAATTAAAATTCGATCACCAAAATTGGGACAATGCATTTTTATTTAACAATACAATCTATTTAGCAGATTCAGAAGGACCTGTGGGTAAATAACTTGCCATACATTTCATTCCAACCAGAACAGTTTATTCCAAGTTTTTGTAGGAGGAATGGGAATAAAATTATTCTATGCTAAGTTGTCTTTTGACCACTAGAGCAACTTGGCATTCTTACAAGAAAAGTCTATTTTAAATTTGTCAGCAATGCAAATTCATGTAAGAGGCGTTGGTCTAGAAGGTCTATATGCCATCCCAATGGTCAACCTCACCTGCTCGTGTTGCTCCCTGCTAATCAACCAACGAGGTTCTGGCGATCGAGAAACGGCGGTATAACCGCACAACCTAGCAAATGATGTTCTCTCTCTCAGTCGTTGAAGCAATGAGTCTACAACAAAACGGAATTTTTACCCCTGGTGGTATGCCAACTATGCACAGTTTTCTAATCCACTCTCATACGAGACAGGCTCAATGGATTTTGAAGTGAGCCAAACATTGCGAAATCCATTTTATATGAATGGAGAGATTCTTGAGCATCTTCTAGATCACCACCTAGACAAATGTATCCTGAACGCATGGAGAGCGCGAACCAAACCACCACGATCTCGCTAGAGAAACACTGATTTAAAGAAATCGCTAGAAATCAAAAATCAAAATCAAGCTAAAGAAAATACGATAGCAACAGATGAAGATGAATTGGCTTATGAAATGAGTTTTATACGAAGACAAATTAAAACTTAACGGTTAAATAAAAAGAAGGAAAGAAAAATCTTCGGCTGAGATGAAACAATCAACACAGAACGCAAGAAAACCACAACCCCACCGACCTGATCAGGCATCCAAGAACGTAGTAAATGTACATATAAGAGCGTATGGTATCACTGCAACCGAAAGAGGGACCACTGCAATCATTAAATGCACCCAACGTAGAAGGAAAAGTGCAGGAAAATCAACCAATAGATAAAGAGATCCTACCTTCAAAAAATAGTAAAGCTAGTTCCAAACGATAAATTGTACTGACTAATAACGTTTGCAAAGTGAATGTACTTGACCCAGAAACCTACAGAATGTTATCAAATGCGCAATCACTGCTCAAAACATCGAATGGTTCACTTATGAAAACAAAGCTGAGTAAGCAATTAAAGTCATGACCAGAAGACATCATACATGCTCAAATGTAGAAATAATTGAGGAACTTAGCCATTTAAAATCCTAAACACTGTGAAACTAAAGAAAAAGGTCACTAAAACGCAAATGGTGAAAGAGAAACAACCAAAGTTGGCTTCCTCCTTTTGATGCTAACTTTTGATAACATCTAGAATGTGAATATTATATCAGAATATGAAAGTTAGGATTAGGACAATAAAAAATACCGCTATAACAGGGAGCCCAGATGCGTAGAGAGCGAAACATCCATACACTGTGGTAATCATCACTCAGTAAATAACAGAGGCTGCAGGGTAGCCAAAGAGCTGTACAGAATATGATACAACAAGAGAAATCAAACGAGTAAGAGTTCTCAACAAGATAGGATTGCATCATATCCTATTTAAAACAAATCCCTCTAAATAGCGCCAAAGTAAGAGAGGGCATTACATATGAACAAGTGACTAAGCAGAACGAAAATATCAAGACAGCACTGAGTCAGGAAAACCATGTGCTGCTAGAAATACTTCAGAAGCTAAACATGTCTCATCTGGTTGCGCAGGACCAAAGACTAGTATCTATAGGCGAGCTACTGAAAAGCAGGAACAGAGATTAGGAACAATGAAAAATACATCGATGAGCCAAGATAAAAAACAAGTAAAACTCAGGTAGTCATTGACTACCTTAATTGTAGTCCATACAAACTTAATAAGAAAAAATATTGACGCACTATTTAAGAATCACTACCTGGAATGCAAATGGCCTTGCGCAACGCATTTCAGAATTACAAGTATTTTTAAACACAAAACATATCAGTACTATCAAGCTCTACATCCAGCAGAATGAGCTAGAGAGGGGACCGGGAGAGCAATCTTTGTTAAGCATAATATTAAACACCACAGGGAATTAAAAGTAGTGGATTAAACGTTGCAAGTAGCCACTGTATCTATTGAAACCATAACAATAACAAGAGCTATAGTATATCAACAATCTAAAGAAGAAGACTACATCAAACTTCTTAAATCGCTTGATAGTAATTTTTTATTGGAGGCGACTTTAACGCGAAAAACATATTCAGGGTATCAAATAGGACTACTCCCAAACAAGAGCTATTTGATGTACGGAGAACATTAAAATGTTCGTCCACTCCCGTAGAAGTCCAACATACTGGCCTACGGACTCACATAAAATTCCTGAGCTTTCCTCTACCTCTCTCTCTCGCACAAGGTCTGCCACCCGTCTCGATCCACCGCTCTTTGACATCCTAATATGCGTAGTTCTTGTTCACATCGGTCACACCAGCGCAATCGAGGTCTTCTTTCGAGCTGGTTCTTGATGGAACACTTTATTAATCATTCGTTGCTGTCGAGACCTTGCAACGTGCAACTTGCATCCAACTCTCTCTTCCGAAAGGCAGTACAGGTTTCATGCGTGCTTTATAAAATGCGAGCTTGCACGATTGCGATAGATGTTTAGATCACAATAATTTTGATTGTCCGGCAGCCATTCGGGCTTTCATTTCTGCCTGCATATCATTCGACTCGCCAAAAATTTAAAAATTTGATTTGTCTAATGTTCACCTCCAACCCAAGTCTTCTTGCGCAGAGATCATTGCGGTATGAAACTGGCATTGATATCACTAGGTCTTCGCTAAACTCGCTACTGTTGGTAAATACTCCAATACAGTTTAAGTTAGCTACGGGTGCAGAGATTAACGTTCTACCTTTTCATATATTTCGGAGTATAAGGAAGTACCAGCATTTAATAGTTCCGATTCCAAAGATATGTCCAGTGGCCTTTGGAGGGTTTACACTTATTATATTGGCAATGTTTCATATGTTGTAGCGGTCCTAGAACAAAATATTCATTTGGAGTTTGTAATTGTGGCAAATAAGGCCACAAAACCAATATTAGAGCTGAACTCATGTGAGAAATTCAATCTGATCAAAAGAATCTCAGCTATTTAGGTTAGCAACGTATAGAGAAATCTATATCTGATCATATTCATTAGAAAAATATCAATGTTTTCTCAGAAGTAGGTAGATTTCCTAAGAAATGCTCTTTGAAGCTTAACGAGAATGCAATTCCTACATCTCCAAACCACCACGTCTTACACCATTTGCTATCCACCATTTGCTAGGAGAAAATTATGGATTCATTGAATCATTTCGCCCATGAAAGACAAAAGATATCGTTTTCTTGTGGCCAAAAGCACGCAGTGAATGTCTTGAATTAATAAAACATAAAATTTCGCAAGCCACACAGCTAAAAATTTTCAATCCCAAATTGCCAATAACTATTCAGAAAATGGTTTGGGGTGTAGTCTAATGTTACGACAAAAACCGGTATGTTTTGCGTCAAAAAGAACTGTTAGTGTATAGCTTTAACGTTAGCTTTAATGATACAGATTCATCGTTAAATTGATACAAAATGCCTGAAGACATAAGTCAGTTGCAAACTCTTAAAGCATATTTACTTTGAGGACGGTTTAGTTTTCTATAAAAATAGAATTTGCAAGATTCCCTTTTCGGGATGTCGAAAAGTATTTTGTATTGGCCACATATGAAACTGGATATTGTGCAAATTGACAGTAAATGCCGACTCTGGGAGAAATTTTTACTAGCCGAGCGAAATCTTTCGTTACCACATTCGTTAAGGTTGGATGTGATTTTTTGAGGTTGACCAGCCATATTCAGTTCTTATTGTCAAAAAGGTTGGAAATAATTTCAACTCCTGACAAGACTGCTCTTAGAGCGCAAACAGATTTTTACAGAATAAATTCATTGACTTGGAATGGGATTTTCCATTTTTAAACTCAAGTCCAGCATATCCTCGATCAATTCGCCGAAAAAGCTGTTCTTTTGGCGAAAAATATGCTCAAAAAGCGAGGAAGGAAAACCAAAATATCTACTCGTCTTTATTGGAATATCCATAACAGTCCTCAGGTCGCAGTTAACACAAATCCGTCAGAAATTTGCGAACATGTTAATAATAAATAGTTAATTATCATTGAGCTTCATATGGAATACCACATAGGCAACCATGAAGAGCAGGAGTAAAATAGCAATAAATTCAACATTTACAAATCGCTCGTTAACTCTAGCAAAATTTAACTCTAGCAATCGACCAACGAACCCGAGTTACCCGAATAAGGAGTTTTTTTCGTTGTTAATTTGCCCAAGTTATCTATGAATATATTTGAGTTCTTGCATTGGTATAGTAAAAAAATTAATAAGGAGTACTTTGAAATCGCAAAACACCTGTTGGTTATCCTGGATTTGTGTAAAATTGGGAACAAATCGATTACATTCATTAGATGTAGCAACAAAGACACACAATACATAATGCCACTGATCACCGACCCGTGCAAAACTCTACATGATCCACTATAAAAACTCCTCTTCCAGGTTGGTCTAACACTTAGTAGTATCATATTCGTCTTTGCGAACAACGTTGAATACCAGGATAAAATCCCCATTAACAATGAAATGGAAATACATGTTTGTTTACGTAAGTGAAGACATAGGTAGTTTTACGCATTCGCCTTACATTTCGGTAGTAATGGGACAGCTACTTGAGTTTTTTGTTGAGTTATGTTCATAAAATTCCTATAAAAATGTTGATAATATAGGAAGAAAACATCAAACACGCCAACTACACTTATGTACCGATTCAGGAGGATTCGTCTGAAGGTTCTCTGCCCAAAAGGCAGAGATCGGAGGAGGAATCACAGAAGAAGGCTAGGATGACTAGAATTCAGGAAACTGTAACTAGGCCTTCCGATGAGGTCCTAAAATACCACCTATAGTGATGGCTGATATTGACCGAGCCCACGAAGACGGATATATATCGTCCAACAATTGGAGGAATGTCGAGAAAGCCTTAGACGCCAGTTTTCTAAAAGTGATAAGGGAAAACCCTGGATTTTATCTGGCTTGCGGGAGCGGAATCTAGGTGAAGTATGGCCTGGTGCTAAACTAGAAGTAGTCGCTAGAGAGAAAATGCTACAAATTACAATCCTGACTGCCGACCGTCAACTGGAGAGTAGCCAAGCTGGAAGAAAAAGGACCTAGAATTGGTTAGCTATTATCATATGAAATAGAGAGTCACTGGCTGCAACGACGAGAACTAGCTAGGTTTAATTAGCTATGGGTTCAGCGCAGTTACACTCAAGATTTATAAGAAAGGTGAGGGTAACATATTGAGGATGCCGATGCCGATAGAGGCCGCGGCTGACAACCCGAACATCTTGAAAATGGGTGAGGAGGTGGAAATACTCTCTACAGACACGTACAAGTAACGGAGCAATCTTAATGTTGAGGTTCCTGCAGATTAACCTCCATCACTCCAAGGCAGCTTCGGGCTGCACTCCTGCACAAATTAATAACAGAGGAGATAGACATTGTCCTAGACCAATAACCTTGGTTTGATGATAACCGTGTATTTGGACTTAGGACTCCTAATAATTTGAATATCTTTCAGTTATCAAATTACAGTAATTCAGATGTGGTCACAACATGCATTGAGCTGGATGGTTAAAATTTCTGGCTAATATCGGCATACCTTTCACATAATGGGGAAAATATCCCACCTGCAATTTTAGAAAGCCCATTAAAAAAGGCTCAAAAACAACAAATTGGAGTCATCCTGGGAAATGATGCAAATTCGCATCACACAATTTGGGGAAGCACTGGTATGAATGAACGAGGTTTATAACTAGAAATAAGAACTAAAGATTACACTTCTCTCAGACACCATCATGCATAGTTTAGTGAATTGGAAGGTGGAAGACAAGCCCCATAAAAACCCTCGCTATAGAAACAGGAGAAAATCCGACTGCGATATTTTTAGAATTATTCTAAGGAATTCACTACTGGTACTGAATCTAAACTTGACTAATTCAACACTAGAGCATGTCGTCCTAGTGGATCGGCTATCCGAAGCTTTTAATAAAGCTAAATTAGGTGCGTCTTCTCCTATAGTAGTCTCCAGTCCCTCTTAGCGGGTCTCTCCCAGTGGCGGTCGGAAGCACCTCAAACACCCGTATAAAATGTACTTGAAAATAGACAAGGAAACTAAAGCTTTTAAGAACTGTTAGAAAGAAGTCCACAAAACATACAAATACAAATTACGAAATGCTAAAACAAATGCTGGAGGCTATACTGTAGTAAAATACAGGAGTCCCCGCAGGCATCTAGGCGGCATAAAGTACTATTTCTAAGTCCAACACTCCTTCTTGGAGTGTAGTGCTGAACCCTTGAAGCTACTACTGTAAATTATTTTCCAGGTAGCTCCAAGCCTGCATAAAAGGCCTAGTCACAACAGAGTCGTAGACAATGAAATAAACTGGTTATAAGAAAGTAATGTTGGCTACAAATAGGTTTAATATTTATAAGTCGGAAGACTCCATGACTTAACCTTACTCTGTCTGGAAGTTATTTCGAAGGGCAGCCTAGAGTTCTGTCACATTAATAGTAAATGGACTGAAGTAAAATCTTTCATTGCAGTCCCAAAGGTTTTATACCTAGAAATTTAGGCTCTTCCCTACTAATTTTTTTGGAAAGATATATTGAAGCCCACAGCAGCAGTTCGACTAAGCCAAATAGGCTATCGAAATTACAACATGCGATTTGTAAGGGGAAATCTGTTGTAACTGCGCGTCATTCGCTTATTGTCCCTATTGAGGAACACGAGCAGGGCCTTTAACAACATCAGACCAGTAGCGCTCACACAGGTCTTTCTTCTATGTGCGTGGATGAGTCATTCGGGGACTGGGTAGATCGCCTACTTAAAAACAGGGTCGTGATGATCAGCCTGTCCTTTTCGTCTTTGGAACTTGTCCATAAATAATCTGTCACTAAACCTGAAAGGGTGCGACTTTAAAGTGGTTGTGTATGCGGATGGTGTTGCGATTGGTGTCTTTGGTAAATATCCTTGAACCTTCTTCATTTGGGCTAACAGTTGTATTTTGAATGAGAATTCACACAAAACTGAGTTGGCCGTTTTCTATAGGGCATACGAACTTCCTCAGTTCGACCGCTAGCTTAAATGGATCTCATTCTGGATAGTAAACTAACCTGAAAATCTAACATATTAGAAAGAGTAGAAAGGGCTTCAAACCTTATTTTTTACATTGACATTTCCACAGGAGTAAAGTGCTATTGTAGCTGTCTGTACTCTTCCTAATATGTTAGGCTAGGACATTAGGATTTTCTACATTGACTCATTTAGGGCCAGCTTTAAGTATTCTAACCAATCTAAAATCCTTGGTGGAAATACAGCAAACAGCTGTCTGGCGAATTAGTGGGGCTCTTAGAAGCACATCCACTCAAGCACAGGGGATTCTCTTTCATTTCACACCCCTAAATATCCTAGGTAAACGAACATAAGCTGGCATGCGATGGCAGCGAGTTCAGCTATAAGGCTAATAGTACTGGCTGTACTATCCCATCACTATCTTACAATCAGAGGTTTAGGACTGATATTCCCACCAGACAGGACTGGTTTCTAGAAGCAGAATACAGAAGGTGTTAATTTCGTCACTGATGGTTCAAAGATAGATGCGAAGCTTGGGGTGGGGTTTTATGTGAAGAATTAAATCTAAACCTCTCTTTTTCGTCTTCCGCATTACTGCATCATTTTTCAAGGTGAACTAATTGCGATAAGATTGAGGTATTATGTTATATTTAAGTTTAACTTCAATTAAGGCACTCAAATCATATTTTCTTGCGTAATATAATTGTCTCTCACATATTAACGAGATGGGAGATCAGTTCAACATCCACCTGATATGGGTGCCAAAGCATTTCAATATTACGGAGAGTCAAAAATGACACAATCTGCCGGATTTCACCAAGCGGAGCGGATATTCATATACTTTTCGCTACGTGCAAATTACTGCTTCAAGAGGAAGCTAGAAGAACAACGAACGACAGGTGGTTTAGTAGGACCTCATACACAATAACTAAGCAGTTCCGACCAAAACTGGACTAAGGAGGAAGAAACTGTTTTCACTTGCTTTGCACTTGTCTAGCGCTTAGCAGATTGAAATTCCTGGGTTCCAGTTCTTTAGGACAGCCACTCTAGCCTAACCTAACCTATCCAAGACACAGCTTTGAACTACATATGCTAAAATGTTGGTAAGGCTGCTTTTAATTTATTGCTGTTTAATACGAAAATATAACATTAAAGTTGAGCGAGCTTTCCGCATGTAACATCATAACGTAAACTCATTAGAAATAAAATGTACACAAATTTTGACATCAATGGTAAATGGTGCTAAATGAGTGCGTTTTATGACAAAAGCTAATAATTGGCCTATGAAACAAGGCCTCCAGATTTTAAAGGCATAACTAAGAATATGTGAATGTTAAAATAGTTCAGAAGTATTTAAATTGTTTGTCGACTTTTTTGAATCATTTTATTCGTTTTGAATATTTAGAAACTGGAGACAAGTATTTAAAGGTAAACCAAATGGCTAAACTTGTTACGTTAATTTTGAGGCAGCATTTTACCCTTCGACATGACATAAGAAACACAATTTGAACACAATTTGCTTAGTTAAGATTGACCTAACATTCGAAAAATGATAATCCAAGTTATTGTTGTTAAACATTTATATTCGGGGTCTCAATGAAGTCTAAGAAAAAGTCGATGACCTCTTATTATTGCCTAGTTCAGTTTTGTCGCCTTTATATTATAACCTGTGCCGGAAATGACGTGACGATTAGTGTATTTTGCACTCCAGCCAGTATAGTACAGTAGGCTAATTTTTGGTTAATGATAACAAATATTCTAATTTTATAAACTTTTCAGCCTTGAAGATTTTACGATCAAAAATTAATTAAAAATTCTAGCAGTGTATACCTTGAGATGTACATATAATTCTACCATATTGGGAATGCACAAGAATTATTAAAAGTTCAAAAAATCAAGTAACACTTTACACAGAGGTGTTCATGCCTATTTTGAGCGGTAAAATACGCCAGATATCCCACACACCATATTAAAGTGATATAGAGTCATTATGATTCATTCGCACAGTAGTTTAACAGTATTAGGGATCATCATCATAACCGTCTTGCGAATATCATGCGAAGTTCATTAAATTTTTTCATATTTCAATTTGATTTATTAATAATAATTATGTTCGGTTGTAAACATTGATCCATACAGACGAGTACATTATACAAGCAGTATAACAATCGTAATTTAAAAATTAAAACCATTTCTTTTGTATTTTAATTTTTTATGCTTTTATATAACGTAAGATTAACTTGAATTACAAAATAAAGAAATGTAGCGTTTATTTAATAAAAAAAAATTATCCACCCAATTCTACTCGTATTGAAATATACGGAAAAAAAATAAAATAATGAAAGAACTGTATTTGTTTAATATAAAATAACAGAAATAAATTGAGCGGTTTTCGCCTGTAGAACACTCAAGCGAACCAAACCGCCAACGCGAATCATATTTACTCGTACCACAAAATTTATCGCAATATGGGAAAAATCCAATTGCCTTCCATTCCAACACTATCGATAACGATTTGGTATTTATCCACTTTACATATACCATATATTCACAATGACACTAATTTCTGGCACAATTAATTAACTAATTTAATTTACCTTTTAAAATTCACAATTCACACACCAAATTTGTTTTACTTCAATTTACAGTTTATTTCAATCGCGAATAGCTCCACGAAATAGATGAGAACACAGGCACAAAAAGAAAATATTAAATCACTTTATTAGAACACCGCACAACCGTTTAATACGATTATTTGTTTAACTCTAAGAAGAAATATATTAAAATAATGACTTTCTTACAAAAAAAAAAGACAAGACAACAAAACACAACTTCAGCCAAAACAACAACATGTAAGACTATTATTATGATCTCATACCTCTATACAAAAATACATAAGACACTACTCACTGTTATTTACACTGGAGTAGGTAAAGGTTACAATATGAGTGGGGATTTTATAGTAGTTATGTTGTTGAAGTTGGGATTGTACCCGACACTGGACGCTAAAGAAAATATTTGTACAACATACATGCACACTGAATTAGAGGTAATAATGCAAGGCACGATCATCAAGAGAAATCCACGTTTCAGTATTTCATGCACAGAGATAACAATGAGAGCCATTTGAAGATATTGTTACAATACTTGTGTTTGTGAGTATCACATACACTCACCGATCATTCGTTTATCGGAACAGATTTGCGATCTTACTTATTCATTCAAGAAATTGTATATGTCCCGTGTCTTCTTTTTCTACTTGTTGATATTGGTATTTCATTGTCGCTGCGGCTTTTGTATATGTGCAGTTCGCTTACTTGTGGTTGATTATGAATTCATGTGAGGTGTTACAATGACGATGACGAAACGAACTTTATATTTGAATATTAAAAATGAAGATAGCGGTTTGAGCGTCGGCAAGTGAATTGTGCTGTGTGAATGGAATAAATGATATTTTTGGTATTGTGTGCACACCAACTGGTGTTTTAAATTTGGGCTTTTGAAATTGTGATCTAATTTTTAAATTAAATTCGAACTAGAAGACAACAATCTACAACTTGCTTTAATTACCGCATAAATATTTTCAGTGTGATGGCTTATTTTAGCTTACGAAAAAATTTCAACTCGTTCATAGCCAACATAAATGCGATTAATATAAATTTAGGGTGTTGGGTGCGTTTTAATCGAGTAGGAGTTGACCGTCTATAGCCACGTAAGTCATCGTGGACTATATTCTAACTCTGCAACTATGTAGAAAAAACCAAATGTGTCTAGTATCCCTCCATGTGGTAACACCCGGCAAACTTCGTTTTGCCCAAAATAGATTTTTTGATTGAATTAATTTCGAGCGTTCACGATACCACCAGAAATTTGTTTTTTGACAAAATTTGTTTTTTTATATTTATACGGAAAGCTGAACCCTTCGAACTTCGTTCCGTTCAATATTTAGCGAGAATAAAATCAATGAACAATGAGTTATATTCAACTTAAGACTGCATGATACAGAACATTTTTGTTTTCTGCTCCGGAGCGTAAATCAACAGTGAGGATGGTTTCCCGGGTGAAATGCATGACATTTCCAGATTTATGCCGCACACTTCCAGCGACTACCCTTGTGACTTGTTTATGGTAATCGCAAATGCAAGTTTCACTGGGAACTGTGAATGCGTTTGAACTGGAACGGCAAAACGGTTGAAGTCAAAGGAATTCGCGGAATTAGGCATTCTTCTTCCTTGAACGGTACTTGCAAAATCCTTGCCACTATCACATTGTTCTTTAGCTTCGTCCTAACCAGTCGGGCTCCATGATGACAGATCCAACTTTAAGACGCAACTGATGAGGCGGCGTACCAGGCAAATCGAAAGAGTTTAGGAATTCCACTGGATAATTGGCGACTTCGCCCTCGTTTTCAACGCGATCGATCGCGCTAAAATTGCGTGTGCGACAATAATTTTGACGAATGTTCGGATATACATTAGTGATGAGTTCTTTTTACGTTGAAGTGAATTGGCAAATTTCGATGGAACCGATATCAAACCACTGGAAGTATCTACCGGAATTTGTCCATTTCAGATTCTCAGCAGTTGTTTGGAGAAAACTTCTGCGGTTCTATCCTGTTGCAGGAATACTCGTATATTCATACTCAATGGAATGGTTTTCACGTATCGCCACAAATACGATGACTTGAGACATTCATCCGCCGTTGTTGATTTCGGAATCACGGTAAGGGTTTGTCGGAAGTCGCCCGCCAACAGTATCATCACGCCTCCAAAGCGACGATTATTGTTGCGCAAATCTTTCAATGTTGGATCGAGTGCTTCTAATAATCGTTAGTGCGCCATCGTGCACTCATCTTTGCTTTGAAATGTTGCAAACAGAATTTTCATTGATTTTCAATGTGTCATTCTTCCACCTTGCAACAGTGTTGCAGTAATTCCGGTAGATGCGGGAGTTTCCACCATCGACAGCTTTCATTAGTTTGTACTTGTTGTTGCAAAGTTGCCGTCTCGTAAGTACGCTCGCGTTCCAATTCACGATTCAATTAAATCGAATTAATTGAATGGTGATTAATTGAATCGAACGCTTTCGAAAAATCCAACAAAGTAAGGCAAGTCATTTCCCTTTTACTCATACTACGACGAATATCATCACCAACATTCAGTAAAGCAGTGGTAGTACCGTGAAATCTTCTAAAACCCGATTGAAAAATACTAAGCAAATTAAAGCTATCAATATGAGATTGAATTTGATTTTTTACTACCAATTCAAACGCCTTGGACAGAGAACTTAAAATACTAATAGGTCGGAAATGGGAAAGCTCAGAAGGATTGCTAATTTTAGGAACAGAAATAATTTTACTCAACTTCCACTGAGCGGGATAAAACGAGGTCGTTAAAATAAAATTAAAAATATGTAACAAGTATCTTGATACATTAGGAAAAATACGCTTAACAAATTTTAAACTAACCATATCTAGACCAGTGGATTGCGATTTAACTTCCCAAATTGCAGAATGCAAATCATCAATTGATATATTTGCAAATGAAAAAGAATTAAAGGATTCTACGGATACTAAATCAATATTGGAAATATCATGGGTGGAACTAGAATTACTTAGGTAACGGTTAAAATCATTAGCTTTGAAACTTACCGAAGCACCCCCTTTGCAACTACCAAGGCCCAAATTGCGAACGTTACGCCAGAATATCTTAGAGGGAAGAGAGGGATCTAGCTTATCCTTGAAAAAATTTGGCTTAGCGATACGAATTAAACTTACCACTCTATTTCGAGATTGCTTATAAGCTAGATAAGAAATAGAATTAGGGCTCATTTTCCAAAGACGATATTAGGAAAAACGAACAGAAATAGCATTCGAAATCTCTTGCGTCATCCAAGGGGGGGGGGGGGATCTAGGTCTAAAATAAACAGTAGCGAGAGGAACGCAATTATAAAATACATAATTAATAGAGGAGTTAAAATAGTCAATTTGATCGGTAGAAGTACTAAGAGAAAAAATATCGTCCCAACGAATAGAGCCACAAATTGATGAAAGGTGAGATTAATCAATTTTCGAAAAATCCCTAAAGTTGAAACTTTTAGGTTTAGGACGAGAGTAATAATGAACAGAAAAAACAAGGAGATCGTGATGAGAACCAATACCAAGAGACAATTGATTGAAAAAACAGATGTAATTATCAGCAGAAGCGACAACATGATCAATGAGAGAATAAGAACCACCACTTGCGGTTGCATAAGCGTATGTGGGCGCTTCAGTGTTATAAACTGAAAGATTAATGCTATTTAAGATATTTAAATAGCTACGAGAAAATAAAGTCTCTTGAGAAATATCAAAGTTGAAATCACCCGAAATGAAAACCTCATCATACCGACAGGAAAAATAACTAAAAAGACACTCAATGTCTAAAAGCGATTTTTTAAATAGAGCATACGACCTCTTGTTCGTTTTAGGAGGATTATAAACTACACCAAAAAGGAATTTCCGCTTACTGACGAAGACGTTTAGAAAAAGAAACTCAAAGTCAGAAACGAGCCTTTGAGAAATTGAGAGGAGTACCGATACAACATTACATTTAATATGCTCGTTAACATATAGGCATACTCCGCCATAATTAACTGGTGGATTAGCTCTATCACGCCTGAACAAATTATAACCACTAATGGCCAACGCGGAATCGATAAGATCGGACGATAGAAATGTTTCCGATAAGCAAATGACATCAATTGAGACCCCATTAAAAGTATGACGAAGTTCGTCAATATTTAAAATAAGACTCTGGACGTTTAAACTAACCACATTAAGTAAATTGGACCTAGTCCGAAGCATGGATTTAAGTAAAATGGAGGGCAAAGGAATACTTTCGGTGGACATCGCGAATCGTGGCGCACTTCAACAACAATACTTACATGAACAATTTTTAAATAAATAATTAAGTTTGTCTTCAAAAACCAGGTTAACTTCAAGCCAAATAATACCAGCAATATAAATGGTAATAGAGGAACGATACTTATCTAATTATAAACTCGTCAAACTATAGTCGAGCCCCAAAACCCCCAAAATATATATACACAAAATGTAATGGAAAAAAAAATTTAATTTGCTGGCAGTCGCAAAAAACAAACACGCGCATCAGCTAGGCCTGCTAACGAACCCAATCGCTAAATGGCGCAAAGTGGTTTCCAATTTTATTCTTGCCGAGATTGGTTGTCTAAACCACGTTGACTTTCTCTGTATTCTGTGTTCAACCATACTAAGGAGGTTTTCAAAATTATCTACTGACATTTTTAGGATATTTTTGTATGCTCCTATATTCTCTGAAACCAACTCTTTTAGTAGAGTTGCTGAGGCGCCTAAGTTATTTCATCTGCCAATCCTCTTCCTTACCCATATGAACCGGTTACGTTTATGTTTAATTAATAGCCTGATTTGGAATACAAATTAATTCGGTCCGTTTCCAAAAAGTGGCCCTGACTATAATACATTTTTTATAGTGATAGCTGATTTCCGTTGTTTCAGACAGATTAGACATCTGCCGTTAACACTCAGTTTGTATTGCTTTGAGTTTCATACAAAACGTGTTTTCTTACGGTTTTACGAATATGTCGGATTACCTGAACTGATACCTGAACAGCATTTGCGGGAAGTGTTAATTTTTTGTTTTAATTGGAAAAAAGTGCAGCTGAAGCACATCGAATGCTTGTGGAAGTTTACGGCGACAAAGCTCCAACGGATAAATCATGTAGAGAATGATTTCGACGCTTCAAAAATAATGATTTCAGTGTTGAAGATAAGCCTCGCTTGGGACAACCAAAAAAATTTAGAGGCATTGCTTGACGAAGATCCGACCCAAACGCAAGAGAAGCTTGCAGGTATATTAAGATGACCCAACATACAGTTTCCAAATGATTGAAATCTATGAGCATGATTCAAAAGCAAGGCAATTGGGTCCCTTATGAATTGAAGCCAAGAAACGTGGAAAGGCGATTTCTTTCTTGTGAGCAGCTCCTTCAAACGCAAACAAGAAAGGGTTTTTTACATCGAATAGTGACTAGTGATGAGAAGTGGATCTTCTACAATAAGCCCAAGAGGAAAAAATAATACGCTTTGCTCGGACTATCGTTGCCATCGAGCTCAACATCAACACCAAAGACGAACTTTCATGGTTCGATGGTTATGCTGTGTATCTTATGGAATATGAGGAAAGGCTTGATAAAGTTATTCTTCTGCATGACAGCGCTCGGTCTCACGTTGCAAAAGTCGCAAAAAAATATTTGGAAACGCTCAAGTGGTATATTTTACCGCACCCGTCGTATTCTTCGGACATTGATCCTTCTGATTACTGGTTGTTCCGACGGATGCAACACGATTTGTCAGATCACCGGTGCACTTCTTTTGAAGAAATTGAAAATTGGCTTCAAACTTGGATCGAAAAAAACGGACCGAATTAGTTTGTACTCCCGATAACTTAAATATATATGAACGCAAACTTGAATAAAAGTTACTTGACTAATGAGAACGAGGCCTTAGTCAGGATTGATTACTAGTTATTTTGTTTGGTAGACTATAGAATTTGGACAAATCTCATACTCTTTTCATCAAATTTCGTTAAAAATAGTTAACTGAGGATTAGACAAGCGTTGGTCAACATTAATTGGCGTAACATAAAAAGCTCATCCGCTCAAATTTTGATTGATTATCATCAAGAAAAAGGCACCAAATAGTTATCGCAAGTGATATCTCTTGTCCAACGCTTAATGTCTCATAGTCCAGCATATGTGAAGACGAACTTACAATTGAACATTGCTTGTTGTAGCGAGTTGTACAAATCAATTCTGATACTAAAATCGTTGTTGACAATTTGTTTATTCAAACGCTCTGTGTCTTGTGTATTTCAACAAACGTAAAATAAAATCTTTTGAATACTCAGTTCCGCTTTGTAGAGCAATAGAAACTTTATGTTGGTTTATTAATTCTCCAATTAATTCAGCGGAACTAGCTCAATCTAAAACATTGTTTATCTTACCATTTACAAGATATTCATACCACTAACAGTATTTCGCACGCTTAACAAAATTTCTATCAAACGTGTGCATGTTTAAGCAAACATTGAAATCTTTACACCGCTAAAGTTAAAAATTAACGGAAATATTTTACATTTCATACAACTTTTTGTCATTAATTACAGCGAGTGAGTTCAAAAAATCGTAATTAATTTTTGCCTTCGGTTTCTTGGAGGGGGCGGTGATGCGGTATTACTATTTGTGTATATAGACGTTCTATTATAATAACGATATATATGGTAACTTGGGGTTCCTACACAAAATATAAATTCGGGTAAGATTTCGATGACATTTTGTCGTTTTTTTCAGGTTTCTCTTTTACCATTCATTGAAATTTATTTAGTTGGCTGTTTACACGCGAAACTGCTTGCTTATAATTGTCTCATTATCTCATAATACTTTGACATTGAAACAATACAATTGATTGCTTGATACTTGAAACTATATGCGAGATGCATATACCATTCGGCATTTATATAGCTTTGAAGAAACTTTTTAGCTATGCGGAGTGATAAATCTTACAAAATTTATTTAAATCTTTTTATGTTATGTTTTATGTTTCAATAACTTCCTTTATGCCAATTTACATATTTTATATATTTTTATGGCCGAATTATATTATGCCACCAGCCAAACGTTATGTACTTGTGTATCACAAAAGAATATTATTTTTGTGCATCAAAGGCAAGAATTTCAACAATTGGTTGCTTTGTGCAGATTTTATATCAATATTATAACACGGATTGATTGTTTGCAAGTTAAAATTGATTTAACAATATCTGCAACGTACTGTAAAATTTTATTGTGTGCAATAACATGTCATGAGTTAGATGCTATAGTGAAGTTTCTGACAAACTAAAATTGACAAAAACTTTACTAACTTGTAACAGCCCAAAAAATGTCAAAAAAACGTGTTATGCAAAACGTAATAAATTGTTAAAATATGTTCACAATGGCAAGCTAATTTAGCCATAACCATTCTTTATGTTTTCTAGAAGCCAACATATTTATGCGGTGGAACCGTGATAGATGTTTTTTAATTTTAAAATTTTGCTTTAGTAGAAAGTGTAGTGGCGCTTAGATCGTCAATGACAACGCATCCTAGAGATGTCGAAGGAAATCAAAGTAGGTTATCGTGTAGTATTGACCCTATTGCATCTTTTGTAAAAACCAACATAATTATTATCGCATAATTAAGACTATTTCTTTTATCACAATATATGTGTAGGACGTATACATAAACACAATGATTAAATGGTAAACATTAAATTATTTAATCCTTAACAATATTTTAAATTAACTAATAATTAGCACAATACAGAAATAATAAAATAAACTAAATAAAAGAATCAACGATGATCCAGAAGCTGCTTTCAGTCGTAACGTGTTGGTGGTCTAATTGTTCTTCCAGTCCTGGTTTGAACTGGTTCCTTTGGTGGAAGATTGAAACGAACCTTTTTTAACACGTTTGTACGATCAGAACCCGGCGCGTTATCCGAAGTTCTCTCACCCAGCGGGGCCGCCGAAATCGATCCCACGATGTCTGCATTCTCCGCGAAACACGGTTTGAGGCGATCCAATGATACCACGCTCGACCTGCCGTTTACGTCAATAGTGAAGAACTTATCCCCTCTTTTGAGAACTTTAAACGGTCCTGAATAAGGTGATTGTAACGATTTACGCACAAAATCCGACCTTAAAAACACGTGTGAACACGTAGAAAGTTCCTTGTTTATGAAAGTTTTTACATTAGAGTGCCTGCTAGCCGGAGACGGTCTTATATCATCAAAATGTTTTCTAAGATTGTTGATAAAATCTGTCTGATGAATATTATCTGTCGAAAAAAAATTTAGAAATTGACCGGGCACCCGTAACGTACTTCCATAAACAAGTTCAGCAGGAGAAGTTTTAAGTTCCTCACTATATAACGTGCGTAAACCTAACAGTACGGTTGGCAGCAACATTACCCAATCTCGTTCGTGACACATGATTGCAGACTTTAATGTTCTATGCCATCTCTCAATCATACCGTTGGACTTTGGGTTATAAGCCGTCGTTCTTACTCGCCTGAATCCAATCAACGCTGCCAATTCACTAAAAAGACAAGACTCAAACTGCGAACCTTGGTCGGTTACTATGACGTTTGGTACCCCGAAGCGCGAAATCCATGTGGAGTATACCGCAGAAGCGACAGTAGCTGCAGTAATATCAGGAACTGGAACTGCCTCAGCCCACCTCGTATACCTGTCGATTAATGTAACGCAATACCGCTGATTGTCAGAAATAGGCAAAGGACCAATGAAGTCTAAGTGAATTTCTGCGAAGCGCTGCGAAGTTAATTGATAAGATCCGAGAGGTGAAACGGTGTGTCTTGAAATTTTGGATTTCTGACAAGCTAAACAGGATTGTGCCACAGTTTTTGAATCTTTCGTGATGGAGGACCAGATGACGTTTTTAGTCAATAATTTGACTGTTGCTTTAAATCCAGGATGCGAAAGATTGTGAAAGGCTTCAAAAACTTTTTTTCGAAAATCAATTGGAATAAAAGGTCTTTGATTAGCTGTCGAAATATCGCAATATATAGTTTTGTTAGAGTTAAAACTCAACGGAACTTGAACAAACTTTAAAGTTGAATTATCGCGCATCAGATCTTTTAGCTCGACATCATTGGTTTGGGCATCCGCAATTTGCGCATAATCTATACTTCCAGGAATCAAAATTAGATTAATCCATGCCTGAAATGTGTTGGATGTCGGTAGTGAACTGTCCGATGAAATCCAAATGTCGAAATTGACGCGGTGATGCTTTTTCCGGATTCTGACAAAAAGTGAAGACAAGTGGTTTATGGTCCGTAAACAACGAAAACTGTCGTCCTTCCAAAAGATATCTGAAATGCTTGATGCCAGAGTACGCTGCTAACAACTCTCTGTCATATAAGCACTATATCTTGTTTGCGTTTCATTAAGACGAACCGAGAAGAAGCTAAGTGGTTGCCAAATATCGCCGATATGCTGTTGTACTACTGCGCCGATAGCTGTGTCCGAAGCGTCTACCATAATAGCGAGTTTAGCCGTAGACGAAGGATGTGCAAGAAGAGTAGCTTTACACAACTTCTCCTTACAATTGTTGAAGGCATCAATGGACTCTGCTGACCAATTAATTGAACGTTTACTATTTTTCTTATAACCTGTAAGAAAATCATTAATTAAAATTTGATCATCCGCGGCATTTGGAATGAAACGTCTGTAGAAATTAATCATCCCCAAAAATCTTTTGAGTTGATTAACCGTTAACGGACGTTCAAAATTTTTGATGACTTCAACACGTTCTGGAACAGGTAAAATGTCATTTGCATTAACAAAATGTCCTAAGAATTTAACTTCAGGTGAAGCGAAGACACATTTTCCAGGATTAATTATTAAACCGTTGTCTGATAATTTTTGGAAAACTAGCTCGTGATGCGCGTGATGTTCCTCGAGCGTTTTAGACGCTATCAGAATATCATCTAAGTAGATGAATGCGGAATTAAGTCCCGACAATACGGAATGCATGAAACCAAAAGTCATTTTAGTGAATTCAAATAAACCGAAAGGAGTCGCAATAGCGGTTTTTGGAATATCAGACGGTTCAATAGGGATTTGATGATACGCTTGAACAAGATCAAGAGTCGAAAAAACAGTGAATAGTAACACGATTCCGACTTCGGTAATCACCACATGGTCTCCAATCTTCGTTTTTCTTCAATACAAGATGCAAAGGACTAGACCATGCACTATTACTCGGACGACAAATTCCTAGTGCCATCAGATTCTCGAATTCCAGTTTTGCAATCGCTAATTTATCGGGTGCCAAACGTCTAGTTTTACAGGAAACCGGTGGTCCAAAAGTTTCCAGCCGATGAGTGATCATATGCCTAACTGGTTTGACGTTTAGGGAGTTTGCAATAATTTCAGAGAATTTAGAAAGAAGTTGCTGGATTTGATTATTCACCTGAGATTTGTCTAGTTGAGACAGTGTTGACTCGGCTGTGAAAGTTAAAGATCCAACCGTAAACAAAAATGTCGTTGGATCTAGAAGACGGTGTTTGCCAAGATCAACTATCAAACCAGTACTTTTAAGGAAGTCCGCTCCAATAATTGGCAGCGAAAAATCTGCCACTATAAGCTCCCATTTAAAATTACGCCGTAACCCAAAATCTAAATTTAGAATTTTTGTTACAAAAGCTTTAATTGGCGTACCATTCGCAGCGATTAATTTGGAGGTAGTTAGAGCCTGCGGAATGTTACAAATTTTGAGTGGAACAACCGAAACGTCAGCACCAGTGTCTATTAGAAATTCAACTCTAGAATTTAAATCATGTATTAATAGACGACTGGTAGCAGGTTCATCAGTGACAGTCCTGATGAACATTTAAAAATCCTTTTTGATCGACTGACCTCCGCAAGTTTTATCATATAATTTACAACCAACCTGACATTTCCGCGCTTTGTCACCGAACCTAAAATGATAAAAACACAAATCGAATTTTGGGTTAACCCGACCTCTAGATCTCGAACGAGAATTTGTTCGATTTCTATTGTTAGAACGAGATCGAGATCTAGGGTTAACCATAGATTTAATTTCCGCCAAAATTTTAATTCTAAAATCTTCTAATTTTGAGTCTAAATTAGATGCATCAGAAATACCGGTTGGATTGACGTATCCGTTAGATGCTGCAGACAAGGATGGGCCGAAAGGATTGCACGATTTAACGGCATTTAACCCTAACGGTGGCATCACCTCCATCATGTTATCTGCGCGAGCTGCCAACACATCTAACGTTACGTCATTTTCAAACGTTGTCAGGATAACTTGAACCTGCGAAGGCAACCTCTTCATCCAAAGTGGTCTGAGTAACTTATCATTAAAGTTACTGCCAGCGTTCAATCGGATCTGGCTCAGCAACTTCAAAGGCTTTTTATCCTCCAAAGTCAGGTTTGTCAGGACGTTGTTCAAACGTGACATCTCTGACTCGCCCAACACGCGAATCACTTCCTCTTTGAAAACCGAATAAGGAAGTGAACCCTTATCGCGGAGAATTAAATCCGCGAAACGATCGTAGAGTCTCGCGTCCAACGCCCCCACTGCGTGCGAGAACCTGGTGGTCTCCGATCTGATGTTCGCCACAGCAAACTGCGATTCCAGTATCGTGAACCAAACGGCCGGATTCTGACCGTACAACGGTTGCGGAGGTCGGAATCGAACTGCTCCAATCTCCAAATTTGGATTTTGGACCCCAGCCCAACCAGGTCCCGAACCAGACTGCCCAGACGACTGAGCAACTCCTGGATCTTGGAATAAATTTTGAGATTGAAGGAACAATTGAAATTAATAAATTTTGCATACCTTGTGACTGACTAGCAGTGTCCACGGAGCTTGCATCTCCATAAACCTCCTCATTGACCGGAGAGTTAGATGGAGTATCGGACGACATTTACAAACTTTAAATAAATACGCGAACAAAAACGCAAAACGAGTAGGCGAAAAAAAATAAATAAATAAATAAATAAATGCCGGAATAATTTTAATTTTTAAATGGAAGCTTTATTTATTATTTTTTGGTCGAAATGAACCCAAATAAAAATATGAAAAGAAAATTACTCACCTCGGTCCACCTTCGTTTACAATTTAGAAATTTCCAAAATAAAAAATTCTGAAGCCTGGTGTCCTGTTGGCTCGCCCGCTGCCTTGTTACTGCTGTTGAAATTTGTCCTGATTGTTCCGTCCAAAAAAAAAATTTTCAAACCAATGGCTGTCCAATTCCGAATGGCCTTGGATGTCAATTCAGCACTCGAATGACGTAGAATGATGTGTATTAGTTGCACGCAAATAATGCAGTGCTTATGTTATAAAATCACGTCGGTGGACCGGGTTTTTTGTCTCTTCCATATTTTTAAATGAGTTCATTGGGATTTGGAATTTTGACAATTAATTTGATGTGAATATTTGTCGAACATGTTTGTCGTGAACATCGCCACAATGCGACCCGTCGAAGCAAAACTTTCTCTGTTGGAATCATCAAAATTCGAAAAATTCAACCATTCGAAGGGCATTGATTCACTTAGACAACAGCATCTTTTGTAGAAGCCAACATAATTATACGACCCGTCAAGTCGCATAATTATGTTGGCTTCTACAAAAGATGCAATAGGCTCAGTACTACACGATAGCATACTTCGATTTAGTTAGACATCTCTACGATGCCTTGTCAATGTCCTTCGAATGGTTGAATTTTTCGATTTTTTGTGATTCTAGCACTGAAAATTTATGCTTCGGTGGGTCGCATAATTATGTTGGCTTCTACTAAAGATGCAGTATTTTGCGTGTGAAGGCTTTTCTAAGCAATACCAACATGATGATGCTATGACAATTGTGTGACAAATGCTGCACTGTCAATTAAATTTGACCATAAATGCTTCATCGTAAAGGTGCCTATCGTCAATCAGATCACGCAAAGGGCTCTGATAATCTTGTTAAAAAATTAAAAAAGTTAAAAATGAGTGGTATATAAATGTCTGGGTATTGGAAAGAGGGTAAAAATGAGGCTTTACGAGATTAACAAGAATGGGAGAAACCGTATAGTTGCAAGTTTTGCAAAGCCATCCTCAGAAATACGTGACAAAGCCGTTTTGTCACAACGGCACAGTAAATCGATTGCACATAACACACAAAGTGCAGCCTAACTGATCGATCATATAAGTCGGATTGAAAAAGTTTGCCAGATCAGTATAGTAAAACAGAGCTAAAAACGTTCGGTATACAAGTTTCTGCAAAGGCGTGAATCTGATCCGCAAAAACAGTCCGAACAAAATCTTAGAAATCTTCTGAAAATGCTGGAGCTGGAGCACCGAGAAATAGTGGATCAAAACCAGTAAGTAAACCTTCAATCATAGTCGTGTCACTGAGGCGGCGTCTCTCCTTCCGGAACATAAAAAACAGTAAACGTGAATATCACTAAGGTGAATGTGCACTATATGCTGAAAATTCGAAAAGCACTTTCGCTGCTTTTTCATCTCGAAAAATCGAATGGCTCGGCGTCAATTACTCATTCCGAATTACTTTGTCAAAAGAAACAAATGAGAACAGATAAAAAAAATAAACGCCCCTATTGCATGTTATAGAGGCGAATATAATTCTGCACAGTAAATATTCATTGGCGAAACCTGGTTGACGTCAAGAATTAACTCCGAAGAATATTTTCCATCAAACTATATCGTGTATAGAATGGACCAGTTCAACTTTGACACTAGTCTTGGAGGAGCATTGATTGCAGTAAAGTATGCCGTTATAAGTGAAATGATTGCTCGGCATCCTGATATCCTTTGATGATGGTGATGATCCTTTTCGCAGATGACATGAAAATATCTGCCATCAAGTTGTTTTTGAATGTAAATTTCTACTCCGATATTTCAGCAATATTTCTTGCATGATCACGATGTTGTTGTAACTCCGATAGAAAAGACCACATTCAAAGACAGTTCATTCTGTTTGCACTTCAACATTTACATTCAACATTCTTCCACCTCAACAGGATCGTTGTTATTTGTTGAAGTTGCAGCGGTTATCGTATTGACTGCTTCGAATTGCTGGCTAGTTTCAGAACGTTTTGTGCGCCGGCGTGTTGTTTTTATGCATATTGAATCTGTGCCACCTATCACGGTCTATCGGAGCTAGTCTTGAGCATGTCGCGTCTGTTAAGAAACTACCGCAGTATTTGAAATTAAAGTCTTTAACTTATCAAGAAGTTCGTTTAGGAAGGCGGTCAAAATAAAAAATAGATTATGTTGATGTTAAAACTTAACTGTGTATAAAATTATACTTTTTAACACAGATTTCGATCGATTTTCGTTTACGAGTTAGATCTGACTCCGTAATCCTGGTTCTTGTAGGTTCAATCAAAAAGCGTGACGTAGTTATTGGGTAGACTTCGGTCTTAATACATTTTATGCAACGCATAAAGCCGGTGAATTTAGGACTTCTTATATTTCGGTAGGTAGAATGTTGATTTCTTCGAGAGTTAAAATGTGTTTGCCTATCTCGAGATAAATTTTCGTAGACTTAACAGCCGCTTCCCACAAACCCACAAAATGTAGACAGTTACGTGTGATGAAATGCCAAGTGATGCGGTTTTTGTGAAGAAATTGGCTTCATCCAGACCCCTTGGCCATAGTCGCTGTGCAGGTAAGTGCAAATTCCACGCAGGTCGTGAATCTTTTGAAGGCTGCCTAAAATGAATTACTCTGGTAAGATCACCGAGTTCCAAATGGATAGCCTTTGTATTTAAACTTATGACCTAAGAATCTTCTAGGACGGATTAATTCTACTCGACATCTTCTCTCTATATCACGGATTAGTATAGAACGATTCTAGATTTGGCGTGAATAATTACGAGATATTTAGTTGAGTATGGTGCTAAACTATGTAGCAGACTTGCTCCAACGCGTAGTAAACCAGTCTTGTCCAAAAATGGGTTTAAAGACTTGAATCTACCAGTCTTTTATAACTTAGTAATAGTAATCATCAATTTTGATCTCGTGATTTTTGCAGATTTAGCATTCACTATAATCCTCGAAGTCAAAAAGATTAGTTTTTAAAAATTCCTGTATGGGCGAGTGTGACCGCCTGTGTCTTGCCCTGCCGGCTAAATGTCTATAATTTCTCTACAGCGCCTTTCTCATAAATTTGGAGATCCCAATGATTTTCGGCTGAAATCGGTCCACCGGAAGTGACAGCCTCCATACGAGCATTTGTGTTTTTCCCAAATATTTTGAAAAGTGAAATATATCATTGACAAGAAAAATGATTAAGAACTAAAAGATTCAAAATTAATTTTGGAACTTTTATCGGTCCAGACCAATTTTTCAAAATTAAAACGGAAATTTTGACATAAAACTGTTTTTTTTAAAGAAAAATTCGACCTCTGTACAGCCCATACGGATTGATAAATGAGGAGATCCCAGTGATTTGTGGAGATTTCACAGGAGCTTTTTCATTTTTTGCAAATATTTTGAAAAGCATACACATTTATGACGAGTTAAATTTACTTTCTCAATACTTTGGAGATGTGTTTCGTAGATCGGACACCACACATTTACAGTATAATCCAGCTGGGATCGAAATTTCAAATGAAAAAAGGCACGAAAAATGGCTTTTTGACTCAGACTGGCTTTTAGATGAAATGCTAGAGCGTATTACACTTTTCAATGTTGAAACTCAGAAAATTAAACTCACACCATTCCGCTAGGATGTCAATATATTCTTGCAGTTTATTGGTAAAGTTAACTAACTCGATGGCTCTGTAGAGTTTGAGGTCATCTACTCACAATGGAAGACTGTTCAAAGACTGCATCTATCGAGTGCTCTCTTTCCGAATTTATAGTTCTTAATTTTCATAAGCGTTTGTTGCATCTAAGCTCACTAGTTCAGGTAGTTTTATTATGATTTGTAAATTATTAAATCAGAACCACAATTTGAGGTGAACCTTGATTCAGAAAATCATCTTTCCGTACTTTTATGATAATTTTTTGAAACCATAGGCTACCATTAAAGTATTCTTTCAATTGTAATTCACTTACCTATCCAGTTACCTTATACATATCGAGCAATCAAACACTTCAAAAATTTTATTGAAGGAAGAGAGTTCAATTTATTTTCGGATCATAAACCTCTAACATGTGCATTGCATCAAAATTTGGACAAAACCTCACCTAGACAACGACGCCATTTGGGTTTAATAGCCCAATTTACATCCGATATTCGGCAATCTCGGGAAGTTCTAATGTAGTTGCTAACACACTGTCACGGATTCAACAAGTGGACATTGGAACCACAATTGATTACGTGACAGAAGCACAACAACCAGATAAAGAACTTACCGCATTAATCGAATCAAATCCAAATTTAGATTTTCAAAAATTACCACTCCAAATGGACAAATACATTTTATGTGACATCTCGAATGGCAATCAACTTTCATTTGTTTCCAAACGATTCCGACGACAAATTTTAAATTTTTATTCTAGTTTATCACATCCCGAAATTAGAGCAACTACAAGACACATTACCAAAAAGTTCATATGGCTTTCAATGACAAAATAAATACGCACGTTGGTAAGGAATTGTATTGTTTGTCAGAAATGCAAAGTTACCACCAACCATTTCTCCAACCTTCTGTAGTCAAAATTTATTACCTTACGATGATTGATAGGTACACACGATGGTCTGAAACATCCGAGTAGAAACGATTGCCGGTGCCTTACTTAACAATTGGATAAGTCGATAAGCGTTCCTTCAAGCATCACGACCGACAGAGGTGCCCAGTTCGAATCTGCACTATTTAATGAAATTTCCAAAGTATTAGGATTTCAAGACAAACGAACTACAGCATATAACCCTGCATGTAACGGCATCATTGAACGATGGCATAGAACGTTAAAAGTTGCAATTTTGTGTGGTTGTTGCATGTATATGACCCTTATCCCCATCGTATGGTGATGGGCTTGCGGATGCATTTTACTGATAGTCTTAAGCATATCCCACATTTGTGATATCTACAGGTCTATGTGGGCTGAGATACATTTGTCGAAACATGAAGGTTTTTTTATTTTGGAGTTTGTTATATCAATTATTGAATTTTTATTGATCTACCACATACTTAGTTGGCAAATTAGAAGATCAAACTTTGGAGATCCGGAGGAAAATTTTATATATATTTTTTCGGGAAGGATTTGAATTTCCTGTTATTTTGTATTATTTTTCGGACTGAAAGGCCTTTTTAAATTACGCGAGGACACAAACTTTTGGCTTTCTGGCCAACTTCACATACGTATTATCATTGGTTCACCCACCATCGCACCATTTTTAAAAAAATTTTATTTCTCTTTTTCAAATATCTGTTATGGGGTGTTGAGGTGCGTTTCAATAGGGTGAGAGTTGCCCGTCTATAGCCACATAAGTGATCGTGGGCTATATTCCAACTCTGCCACTATGTAGAGACCACCAAATGTGTCTAGTATACCTCCATGTGGTCACACCCGGGCAACGTTTTTAAACAACAGCTAAATACTAGAGGCGAGTGGTTTACACTTTAAATATACATTATGCAATCAGTAAAACAGGAGGAAGAAATTCCCCAGGTGGTACACCAATGGAAACATTGGGCAATCCACTCTTTGATGAGACTGGCTCTAAGGATTCTGGGGAGGGCCAATCCTTGCATACACTAAATAACAAGAATATTCAAATAATAAGCAGCCCCCCAAAGGCGAGGAAGGGTTACTAGATCTCTTGGGAAACTTTTAATTTCTCATTTGTAAAAACTAAACATGGAACAATTCCAAAATAATATGGGCACAACAACGGCACCCGAACAAGCAGGTATAACAACCTCATAAAATTATGGTGAAACTTCTGTTCTTGAAAGTTGTGCCTCAGAGAAGGAGCGAATGTTATACAAACAATGGCAAAAAGTAACTGATGAGAAAAATCAGCAAAGCATTATTATTTCCAATCTACAACAATAAATTGACGAACTAAAAAAAGGAAATGATGCTTTACATAAAACCTTTGCATAGTAAATGTCAAACCGAATCGCCAATGATACAGAATCAATGTTAATAAAAACGTTGAATATCAAACTGACGAGGAAGACTTAGCTAAAGAAACAGAATGGATTCGTGCTACGTCTAGGAAAATTAAATAGAAAAGGTAAATGATACACCGTCACCACCACAAAAACCACAACCATTGGATCAAAATATTCAGCCTCAAAAGGTTGAGAAACACGTCAAAAAAGATAAAAAAATACCTCCCCTACCACCTATCATAGTAGATGATGTTAAAAATAATCATGCGTTCTATGATATAAATAAGGCGAGTGTTTCAGAAGATTCATTCATCACTAAATTGACTCATCAACGTAAATAGCGGAGATGCATATAGAAACGTAGTGAAAACTGTGAGAGAAGGCTCATTTATCTTTCACACGTATGAAAATAAACAAGAAAGGCCAATCAGAGTCATGGCAAGGAACTTACATCATACATGTAGCCCAGAACAAATAATGATGAATTTTCATCAAAACAATTAAAAATAATCAGCGTAATGAACAAAATTAGCTGGAGAAATGAAAAAAGCTAGACATGTTTGTACTAACATTCAGCTGTGACGAAAATATAACTAAAATTTATAAGATCACTAGTTTATTGGGTTGCAAAGTGGAAATTCAACCACTTAGAAAGTCTAAACTAATTCCCCAATGCGAAACATGTCAAGCATATATGGACACACGTAAAAATATTGTGGCAAACTTCTAAGGTGAGTTAAATGTGCCGGCCACCACCTAACTAAAGAATGCAACAATCCGCAGGCACATCTATAGTGTGCACACTGTGCACAAGGCCATCTTGCTAATTATGGAGGATGTATTGTTGCAAAGGAAATTCAGAAAATTAAAATCCAATGGATGAATAAAACTCAAATGTATGGTCAGGCAAATCGATACGAGAGGTAGACAAAACAAGACAATAGGCAACCATTTGGTCGCCATCTAAGAACTGAAGGTGTTACATATGCCGAAGCAATGAGAGGCGTAGTCAATAAACCACAGGAAAAATCGATAGATGTAGACATCAGTCAAACATTACAAGATATTCTCATGAAACTAACAAAATTTGGTGAGAGGCTACAAAAATTGGAAGATAGTGCACACAAAAATAAACAGCACAATGAAAATCATTGGCACCGGCATCAACAAGATCTACAAGCAGTCCTCGATATTGAGAATATAGATGAGTGTCTTATTTCGGAAACACATTTTATGAAGCAATCCTACATAACATTTAAAGGCTATTGCGTACATCACACTACTCATCCAGATAATTCAGCCAGAGGAGGAAGTTTAGTCATCATAAAAAAATATCCAACCTTTTGAAGAAGCAAAGTATGAAAAAGAAGAAACTCAGACTGTGGCCGATATAAAAACCAACAACTTTCCTATTGTTGTGGCAGGATTGTACTGTTCACAATACTCAGAGTTCATCAAGCGTCTGGGGAAAAGGTTCATTATAGGTGATGACTTCAATGCGAAGAATATTCACTGGGGTTCTAGATTAACTAAAACTACAGGGAAAAAATCACTGATTGCCATTAAAGAAAATGGATATGAATCCATTTCTTCAGGAAAACCAACATATTGGCCAACTGACCCAGGAAAAATACCTGACCTGATCGATTTTATGAAAGTCGAGGAAAGCCAAGTCCTAACCCTAAGCGAGTATATCATCCAAAATGGGAATAACCCAGTACTAACCAACAAACATACTGACTGGGAAAGCTTCAAAGTACACCTTGAACAAAGAATAATTTTAAAAGTTTCTTTAAAATCTAAGGATCAACTGGACAAAGAAGTAGAAAAGTTCATTAAGGATATTCAACAACCAGCATGGGCAAGTACTCCTGAAATCAAATCAAGGCTAAAAGGAAATAACTATCCAATAGAAATTAGAAATGTTCTTAGGGATAAATTAAAATCCAGAAAGAAGTGGCGCACCAAACTAGAGCTCCACAAGACAAAAAAAGATTAAACAATCTTACTCAACAATTCACAAAAGAAATTCGGAAACTAAAAAATGAGTCAGATAATTTCTACTTAAATAAGTTGACGAATGACAGTAAGACGGATTATTCGCTCGGGAACATGGATAAAGAAAAAACAAAGAAAAAGCTGAGGATTCGGAAAATATGTTTCAACCTCATGAATGTCAATCACGAGAAACATTGAATGATAACATAATACAAATTCTCGAAGATGTCACACCTACATCGCCTACTGAAGTAACAAACGAAATTAAAAACTTGAAAGCACCAGGGTTTGATCTGATTACCGGAGAAATAATAAAGCAGCTACCGAGAAAAGGTACGGTAAAGTTAACTGATATTATAAACGCTGCATTCAGATAAAAATATGTGCCGAAACTTTGGAAAGTGGTTGAGGTTATCATGATTGCCGAACCAGGAAAACCTATATCGTTGTTGCCAATAATGTCTAAACTCTTTGAAACGTTACTATTAGAAAGACTCAAACTAATAATTGAAAAAAAAAATTACCTAATTCCGAGTCACCAATCAGGTTTTCGCAGTGTGCACTCAACTATTGATATCCAATATCATTGAGAAGACTTTTGAAGATAAAAAAATTTGCTCCGCAGTATTCCTTGATGTAGCGCAGGCCTTTGACAAGGTTTGACACGAAGGTTTAATCTATATATATTTCAGGCTAAAGCTGGAAGATGAATATTCTGAGCTTAAGGAAATAAAAGCAGGAGTTCCACAAGGAAGTATACTTGGGCCACTTCTGTATTTCCGATACACCCGAGATGTTCCAGCCATCATGGCAGTAGGTGATAACAACTTAGATACAACAGATAAATCACAAACCGCCATAGAGCAAGTACACAACTGGACAAAAATGACGCAAACGACTGCCAAATATCTTGGTATGACAATATTCGCTAAGCTTTGCTGGAAAGCTCATGTAATAAAGAAAAGAAACGAGTTGGGATTAAAATACAATAAAATGTATTGGAAACAACATCTCATCTATCAATCCCTAATAAGCTGGTATATAGCTGTGGGGATGTACCAAGCAGAATAAAATGGATATTATCCAACGATTGCGATTCCAAAATAAAGTGGTAAGGAACATCGTCAACGCACCATAGTTTGTCAGAAATAGTGAAATCCACAAAGATCTGTACATCTTTGAATCCATCAAAACCGAAATTATGAAATTTGCTAGAAGTCATGAACAACGGCTACTTCACCATGCCAAGATAGAAGCCATCCAGCTACTGGATAATATGGATTTACTTAGAAGGCTCAAAAGAGTAAAGCCTTTTGAGTTAAAGTAAAATTAGCTAAAATAAATCTCTATCTAGCGCACACAAAAGCGCGATTAAATACTAAATATCAAATGTAAGGAGTACATCGATGGATGAACCCTTAAATTTCAGTAAAATGTAGTAATTCAAGTTAGAATAAAATTGCTTATTAGTATTCGATTAGATTGTAATTAAAAAAAAATATCTGTTATCATCGAAAGTAATCGATTAGTATCGATTTTTGGTGCCTTAGGATTTAATATCTTTTATATGGTAAACTCCGAGAACTGTGTCTTCATCCACAAGCTGACATGCGACATTACCGACAAGGTTTTGAACAAAAGTTTTCTTAAACTTTGATGCTAGTTTCGCTGAATATTTATTAGGTGCACTGCATTGCATTTCCTTAACCTACTCCGCAAATTATAGGTATGATTATTGCGTTCGTAGGCTTGCCGAAGATTTTTAAACACATGTTCATGAATTAAAGACAACCGAACGGAACTGGAGAGATGGATATGTTTCCCATCTAAACTGTGTAGTTTACGAAGTAAAGCGTAACTTGACCCATGACCAATATAGTGTTGTCCAAAAGCTAAGAAACTTGGAGAACTTCCAATAGTTTGGTGTATTCCGTTTCTTACGGCGACCACAATTGTATCTAGATGCTTATTCCATTCAGTATGTTCTTTCCGTATATAAGACCGAATTGCCGCAAGCACAGTCGGTTAATTCGTTCGGAGGCATTAGCTTGCGGTGAATATTTAGCAATTAGTAGCTGCTTTATGTTGTATTTAAAAAAATTGTAAATTGTTGTTTCCCATTGGCTCAGGTAAGACAAACCGCGAGTATGCATCAAGTATATACAACAAAAATTTGCATATAACCTTGTTTGGAGCGGGGAAATGGACCGATAAAATCTATTTATAACTTTTGCCATGGACGAATTATTTTGACAAAATTTCCCTTAAGAGGACGGGTTGTTAGGTTCGACGCTTTGCTGGTCTTACATGTCTTACATTTACGAATAACACTCTGAACTAGGAACTAGGTTAATGTTTTTGGAACATTCCATTCTGGTATGTCGGAATAATCATTAGAAGCAACACCCGGTTTAATTTTATTCTCCGATACTTTTAAATTAAGCTTATCTTTCGGATGAAGTAAGATCGTATTAATCAATTCGTGATAATCGGGGTTTTGAAATTCAACTGAGTTCATGTCACTATGTAATGAACCAACATTGCTGAGGCCAGCAAGGACTTCGACTTGCCGAGATACAGCATCTAGAACTACATTATCTTTCCCTTTTCGGGGGGACAACTTAAGACTCCAACGAGCGAGACGCCCAGAAAGACCCCGTTGACGGTAATGGTAAACGGGTATCCTTCTATCTAATGCCTAAATTTCCCAACACTTGGGAATCCACAGCAGCCAGACATTTAAGCTCAGTCACACTGTAATTGCGCTGCGCTGCATTAAGTTTCTGGGAAACAAAAGCAATAGGGTGTTCCTCGCCGCTGGAGGACTTTTGGAAGAGAACTGCACCAATGCCGGTGGAAGAAGCGTCGCACTTTTATCGACGTTCGATAAAACAAGTGCGTATGTCAAGGCGGATTTCAAATCCTCAAATGCTTCCAGCGCTTCACTGTTCCTTTCGAACTGTTAATTTACTGTCGACATATAGTCTGGGATGAATTGCAGAGTCCGAATGGCGTTACTGTAAACTGATACAGTGACCTTCCAGCTACTGTGAAGGCTGCCTGATCTTGTGACTGCTCATCTAGTGGTATCTGCCAAAAGGCGTCTTTCAAATCAAGGCTCGTGATGAACCTTGTTTTTGAGGTCCAATGAGAACAATGCATCAATGAAAGGCAAGGGTCCCCACAGTAACCTCATTGAGCTTTCGGGCATCTAAGCACAAACGGACTCTGCCATCCCTTTACGGACTGATGTAATATGTGAACTCCGTGTAATATGTGAACGATCATCTAATCGTGATTGTTGATCGGAACGTAAATTGTGGAATTTTGTTTCTTCATGTTTAATCTCAGACACACGGGCACTTCTGACACCAGACACTGTCGGGGAAGCTCGGAAACGTAATTTTAAGATCAAACGTATCCCAGAAATCGACACCGAGATGGTGTGTTTCTAGAATTAATGGATTTAATGGGTAAAACAAAGTGCCATGAAATCCTTTGAAAAAAAACCGAAGGAATGAAAAAATGCCTGCCGCTCCAACTCACAAGACGTGCGTTAAAATATTATATAAGCAAACGTAGTAATTTAAAATATAAAATAAACTTTATAAATATAACAAGTTTTTAAAAATATTTTGGTACTAATATTAAATCCAAGCTGTCTACCAAATCAGAACCACAATTTGAGGTGAACATTTCCGTCCTTCATTATGAGTAAAGAATATGAAAACCTATTTAAATAGGCTTATTTGAGGTATGATAATTTTTTAAAACCATAGGCTACCAGTAAAGTATACTTACAATTATAATTCACTTACCAATTCAGTTACTTTTTATACATATCGAGCTTTTGACTTCACATAATAAAAATACTATAGTTTGATTTAATCATAAAAAAAATGCTCATGTATTTCAAATACACAACATTCCGGCGCAACTACAATTCATCATTTTCTCTACTTTTAGGTTTTTGATTATCACGATTGACTTGCTGTCGATAAAATTCTTCATCTTCTTTATGAAACCATTTATCGTAGAAATAGTGCGGGTCAATCAACCAATGCTTATGAAATGATATTTCATGATCATAGAGCAGGGTTTCGGCCGCATAATCCTTTTTACGTGCCTGATGAAACAGCGGCGAATGTACTAGTTCGATATTTAATTTGGCCAGACACGATCCGATAATCATATCATCGGGTGAATTTAAATTGGGACAATAACAATAATTTATTATTGTTTTAAGCGTATTTACGTTGAAAACGATGCCACCGCCGCCGGTTATGTAGTTATACCCGTTGCTGTTGAGTACGTTGAATCCGTACCGTTGCCCCAGGCAGATATGTTGTTCGTTTCGGTAATGATATAATAGTTTTGATAATCGTGATGGACTGTAACAAAATAGATATGCAATTTAAAATTCATAATGCATTAAATTACAAATTTTAAACTTACCTTAATATAGTGTCATCATCTGCCAAGACAATCCACTCAATCTCGCTCAGTTCTCTATTGTCCGCAATTTCATCCAACACCATTCGAAAAATTTTAAATGTTTTCTCGCAATGTCCATCCTCCGTGTTTGGAATTCCCGTCCGGATAGTTGGTATATTGGCATCGTCTACATCACTATAATATCTGATATGTTTAACGTATTTTGCCCATGTTGCTAAAATGACGGGCATACGATCATTGTGAAATTTTACACATGTCTTTATTGTAAATATAATTTTATCTAAATTTATGAATTCCAGAAATTTTGGATATCCCCTATCGTATATACCACAATTTGTATTATTATTATTACTACTACTACTACTACTAATACTACTTCGACTACGATATGAACATAAATAAGGCACTGGAGTTAATGTTTCACCATTCCCTTTGTCCCATAAAAACTTTGTCATCTCATAGATTGGATCGATTGTAAAATCATGTTCGGCGATACGTAATCGCAATAAATTTTCAAACAAATCATACCGAAATATAATGCCCGACGATAAATTTGGATAGAAGAACGATTTCAGGCTATCGAAGTGATGTATAATTGTTGGCTCTTTATCGCGCAGCGGATACCCAAGAAATCGATTTGTTTCGTGCTTTAAATTTGCCAGCAAAATTTTTATGTCGATATGACAGCGTTCGTCACAGAACACAATCCATTTCGTATTTAAATTTATCGTTACATTAATTTGCGTTAATACACCAATTATGGTCCATGAATTTATTGAGTTGGGAAATTGTTCATGGGTCATTAATATTTGGGGTGGTTGATTTGTTGGTATCTCGTCACTATTTTGATCGCCATCAACAGCATACAGTAATTTGGTTTGATTTAATAAATTTGTTTTAATTAAATTTGATAAATTAGAATTAAAATTATTTGGTTGACTTAGTATGATTATTGCTAAATCAGATGGAACTGAAAATAGAAACAAAATAAAAATTAATTTGTTAACGGGCGTACATGTAATACATAAAATTTGATTAATTAGATTTTATTTATGGCAATATAATTTTAATTGGAAAATTTATTTTGCTTTATATTATATCAATACAGGCATTTCCGTTTTGATAAACAAAAAATCTAATTAAATTATTTTTATTTTCCGTCTACATCCCACATTTCTTAACAATAAGATTTAAAGCGAAATTCCAACAGACCCGCTCATTATAAATAAAAAATTTGATTCTATTGTCTAATCATCGTCATACGCAAAACTACCCAAAGCTGTACCAACTCCACGATTGTGAAGATACTGATTTTGTGTCCGTCACGCCGGCCGAACCAACACTATGGCACAAGAACACAACGCATCATTGTGCACTATCTGATTTTTCAGTCGGAGTCATATACCATAAAGCCAGCCGGAACTATATAAAGCCAACCGGAATCATTTACAGCCAGCTGGAACCAGAGTTTGAACGGACGGAACCTGTAGGAGCTTACACAAGGAGTACAATACGCTCTAACGGTGGTACAACATATTAGCGTTCAGCAGGAACCATAACAAGGTCAGCCGGAACCACCAAAAGCCAGCTGGAACCGGATTTTCATCATCCGGAACCATTAAGAGCTTACACAATAAGCACAATGCATTTAAATCGTTGTGCGGGATATATGGTTTCAGTAGGAACCATAACAACAGCCGGAACCATATAATACAGCCAAAACCATTTAAAACCAGCTGGAACTGGAGTTTTATAAGCTGGAACGATTAGGGGCTTACACAATGAATATAATGCGCTTAAATAGTTCTGTAACATCTAAGCTTTCAGCAGGCACCATAACAAGGTCAGTCGAAACCACTACAATGCCAGCCGGAATCACATGAAGCTAGCCGGATCAAACAAACTATAGCCCAAGTAGAAAAACGCATTGGGCACTATCTGATTTAACAGCCGGTACTATATTGAGCCAACTGGAACCATTTAAAGCCAGCTAAAGCCCGAGATTTATCATCCGGAACCATTAGGAGCTTACACAATAAGCACAATGCTCTTCAATTGTTGTGTGGCAGATACTCTTTCAGCAGGAACCAAAACAAGGTCAGCCGAAATCACTACAATGTCAGCCGAAACCATATGAAGCCACTCGGAACCAAGGCAGCAAGAACCAAACAAACTATGGCACAGGTAGAACAATGCATTGTACATGTTGTGTGCATTTCTGATTTATCAGCCAGAACCATTATTAAGCCAGCTGAAAATCATTTAATGCCAGCCGAAAACAGACAGTTTTCAGTTGGAACCATTAGGAGCTTGCACAATAAGTACAATGCACTTAAACGGTCGTGCAACATATAAACTTTCAGCTGGAATTATAAGAAGGGCAGCTGAAACTATGCCAGCAGGAACCAAGCCGGCTAGGCCACAAGTGGCACAATGCATTGTGCATTGTTATGCATTACCTGATTTTTCAGCCGGGAGCAATATGAAACCAGCCGGAACAATGCCACAGCAACAAGCCGTACCAAACAAACTACGGCACAAGAAGCACAATGCACCATCTGATTTAACAGCTGGAGCCAGCCAGAACCAATTAAAGCCAGTCTTGAATAGAGTTGTATAAAAGCCATTTAAATGCTTCGGGCTGCCATAGTTTGGTAACGGCTGGCATGGTTGCGGATGGCTTTAGATGGTTTTAGCTGTAGCCTATTGTTTCCAGCTCAAAAATCAGGTAGTGCGTAATTATACACAATCCATTGTGGTACTAGGCATAGTTCGTTCGGTTCCGGCTGGCTTTATATAATTCCGGCTTACATTATAGTGTTTTGGCTGACCCCGTTTTGGTTCCTGCTAAAAGCTTATAAGTTTCACAATCATTCAAGCTCTTTATTGCAAGCATTCATTATGCAAGCTCCTAATGATCTGGCAGACAACATTTTGACTCTGGCTGGCTTTAAATAATTCTGGCTGGCTTACTACTGATTCCGGCTAAAACATCAGATAGTGCACAATGACGCACAATGAATTGTGTAACTTGTGTCCTAGCTGGCTTGGTTCCTGCTGGCATAGTTCCAGCTGCCCTTGTTATGATTCCAGCTGAAAGTTTATATGTTGCGCGACCGTTTAAGCGCATTGTGCTTATTGTGCAAGCTCCTAATGGTTCCGACTGAAAAATATCTGGATCCGGCTGGCTTTAAATGGTTCCATCTTGCTTAATAATGGTGCCATAGTTTTTTTGGTTCCTGCTGCCTTGGTTTCGAGTGGCTTCATATGGTTTCGGCTGACCTTGTTATGGTTCTTGCCGAAAGCGTATTTGCTGTACAACGATTTAAGAGCATTATGCTTATTGTGTAAGCTCCTAATGGTTCTGGATGATAAATCTCGGTTTTTAGCTGACTTTAAATGGTTCCAATTTGCTCAATAAAGTACCGACTGTTAAATCAGATAGTGCACAATGATGCACAATGCATTTTTCTACTTGGGCTATAGTTTATTTGGTTTCGGCTAGTTTCATGTGATTCCGACTGGCATTGTAGTGGTTTCGACTGTCTTTTTTATGGTGAAAGCTTAGATGTTACACAACTATTTAAGCACTTTATGCTCATTGTGTAAACTCCGAATGTTCTGGCTGACAAAACTTTGACTCCGGTTGGCTTTAAATGATTCTGGCTGGCTTAGTATTGGTTCCGGCTGATACATCATATAGTGCGCAATGACGCATAATGCATTGTCCTACTTGCAACATAGTCTGTTTGTTTCCGGCTGGCGCGACTGACACAAACTTTTGTTAATTTCTTTTATTGTGTTTGTGTTAGTGATTTTACCTGGGTAAACCGGAAAATTGCCTAAGTTTAAATTTTTTTGGATGTTATTTTTGAATTCAGGCCCTTATTGAAATTAAAGACAATAAATACATATCACACCTTTTTATTTCAATTAATTAACCAACTATTTAAATTGACTTAAAAATAAGGACTTAAAAATGGGAGGAGCTACAGATTATTTATAACATTCGTTGTACCTTAGGACGCCATAGAACAGTGGGCCTCAGTGGACGAAGATGAGAAAATGGAGAAAACGGAAAGCCATGAATACTTAGAAACAAGATTTGCTGCCTTAAAGCAGAAACATCAACCAATTCACTACTCGAACGAGCCATCAACACTTGGAGTCGAGCAACATAGTTTCGCATACTTGTGAGGGTTTTATCGAAGATATATGGCAACGACTTAATAAAGATTTATAAAGCACTCCAAACAAATAACCAGATCCAGGAAAATCGTTTACCGTAATTGAGAGTAGCTTAAACTGTATATTAAACAACAAGGTAGCAAAACGCAGAACCTGTCAAAAGATATAGAAGCCACACAAAATATAATTGAAAAAGGAAGATAAGAACTAACTGTCACTCCCATGGAGAGATTTATAAAACATGTTTTAGGCCTGAACGATAATATATGCCTGTAGGCATGTGAAGTTGAAGTAGGAACAATAAGTTATTTTATGGAGGGACATTAGGACAATATACGAAAGTCGTATGATGATACAGTAAACGCTGTCCAATCATCATTTCAGAATTCCAAATGGTGGCGTGGCAAATTCGAAGGAAGTGCTACTCTCAAAAATTTGGTATACCCCACTTTAATGAGAATCATTTGTAACGAAATGTTTGTAAAAACCTAAGCCGGTGGCCAGGCAGCGAACTGATCAATCACCTTCCATACATTGATGCCACGAGGGCCCGTCTGTACCCGCTTCCGGTTTTCACTCATTATACGAGACCATCTATGGGTACCTGCATGCAAAACAAGATACATTGGAGTCAAAAGCGACTCTTGCGCTCAAATTATCATACACGACTAATAGACGTAAATACAATACGCTCATAATGCCGCCTTAGAACCGTCAAGCACAACATAGCAAAGTACAAGTAATGTTTGATGCCTCTGCAAAAACATCTAATGGTTGGGCACAGTTTCAAAATGTGTCATTTGTCACAAATTTGCAGGCAGCCGTCAAGGCCGTTCACTCATACTAGCCTTGACTATATGCAGGTTCTCTACACATAAAAACGAGCAAAGGTGGATGACACTAAACTTTAAAGGTCGCCATGTAGATCTTCATCTGTCTTGCCACCAAAGCAATCTCAAGACGAGAAATGTCTTGTGTTACGTATCACGTCAACAACCAGCTAAAAGGATGTGGTAGCGGATTTTAACAAAATCGTGTGAGAACAGCTAGCTTCGGACAGGATAACATGGCATTTTAAACCACCAGCATCATATCGAAATATCTTATTTTGGTGGATTATTTGGAGCTCGCGTAAAACCAGTTAAAACCCATCTAAGGAACATCGTAGGAAATACCACCCTGACCTTAGAGTTAAATTCTAAACTCTTATGTTCAATGTTCAATCATATAACCGACAACCGAGTACCTAAAAAAGATCCACCCAACAACTTCATATATTTTATAGGCTGTCAAGATGGCAGCGGTTGGAATAACTAAAACAGGATATTTGGAAAATATGAAGACTACAACAACGCCGAAACTGGTTACGTACAAAGCCACAAATCAACGTCGAAGATCTCATTCTTCTAATAGAAAATAATTAACCCCATTCTAGGGATACGAGGCAAAATAGTTGAAACCCATCCAGGAATAGATGAACACGTACGAGTCGCTTCAGTACATTGCTCGGAAAATTCTGTCTACAAAACACCTTCTCACAAAGGTATCGGTTTTGCAAAAAGAGGAGTTACTAACGACAGAGAATACCGATGACACTATTCTCGACAACACTGAAAATAACCAACCGATACAATATAGACGAGTGAAACGCTCTCAATAATCTACAAGTGGGAGCACTAGTGGCAGGAACAACAACGAAGTATAACATATCACGATTCAACTTCCGTCATGGAATCTATTTCGGTAAAGTTGGCCAAGGTAATTTAATCAATGTTAAATGGAAGATGATAACGTTCTTTAACATTTGATTATATAGAGTAGAACTAGGCTATTTTGAGCTCTGTACTTGACAGCTGGATACCAGCTTGATTCCTTCGCCATAACGCGCCACAAGCGAGAGCGAGATCGAACGGTGCACTTAGTGAACGTTCCGATGATGCAGTTGTCGATATTGGAATCAACAATTAAAAAATTCAAAAATTTGAGAATATTCTGAACAATACATTGTATCATGAAGAATTCACTGGCATAGGTCTTCGTACTATGATAGAAATGATCAAGGTTTGCACATTTTAATAATCAACACTATCACAGAGGTTTAGCAAGGAAGACTAAACACTATGATATTGACATCTCACCAAGTCCAAAGTCATACCTTGCCGAAACAAAGCACAACAAGCTGACCAAATTTCAATTACTGTTATTTCGGTATTTTACTTCCCTCTGTTTTAAATTTTCTTTCCAACATCCTCCTTAAACGCAGACGAAGTTTTCTCCAAATCCAAGTATGCCACGTATCCTTTGAATTTGTGTTGCCTTTTGTGTAAATGTTGTCTCACAATCGCAGCCGCCTCCAGGTTCTCATTCTTGAAAACAAGAATGGGTGAAATGAGTAACCTAGATGAAGGGCAGGTCACACTAAATGGTGGCAGATGCCACACTCGGAACAAGGTGTTATGCGAACCGTGTCGATGATCAGCCAGGCTTGGGTTTTTTTTTGTATATTTTGCTTAATTGGCAAATGCAATGAAACCATAAATAATGTTAGGTTTCTAATTTCGTTGGGGATTTCGAGGCGAGAGGATGTATGTGCCCGAAAAACCAGCCCGAAAAACACCTTTTCAAGTTTGGTGTGTTTCTTTGCTAATTATTGTTATATCTGAGATGGTTGGACCTAAATTTTCAGCAAATAACCTCGAGGGGGATTTCTCAAGGATTCCAGACCGGTGTGAAGTTTCTAAGGTTAATAAAAAGTGTAGCTACACAAATTAACAAAAAAGTGTAGCGTACACAAAAAACATTTTTAAAAGTGTATGAAAATATTCTATATTTAAAATACAATTAATTTATACGAAAAAAAACGTTAACTAATATTCAGTTAATATTTCTAATTAAAACCAAACAAAACAATACTGATATGCAAATATTAATGTTTTCAAAGATTTATCTATTTACCGATTGAGGTTAAACACATAATTAACAGCCCAACTTAGAGTTTTCGCAAATTAGCCACTACCATTGTGGAATAGTAGACATTCGAGCCTATTCAAATTAGTATAGCCCGTACATATAAAAAGGGTTGGACTCCTCTGACAAAATTTGATATGTTGACAGAAATATGTTATGAGAGCTGATCATACACACTCAATTAACAGTTTATCCTAGAGTTCCCGCAATATAACCACTACTATTATCGAGTAGTAGACATTCGACGCTAATCAAATTAGTATAGCCCGTACATATCAAAAAGGTTGGACTCCTCTGACAAAATTTGATATGTTGACAAAAATATGATATGAGAGCTGATCATACACACCCAATTAACAGTCCATCATAGAGTTTCCGCAATATAGCAAGTAGTATTATCGAGTAGTAGACATTCAAGCCTATTCAAATTGGTATAGCCCGTACATATAAAAAAGGTTGGACTCCTCTGACAAAATTTGATATGTTGACAGAAATATGATATGAGAGCTGATCATACACACCCAATTAACAGTTTATCCTAGAGTTTCCGCAATATAGCCACTGGTATTATCGAGTAGTAGACATTCGACGCTAATCAAATTAGTATAGCCCGTACATATAAAAAGGGTTGGACTCCTCTGACAAAATTTGATATGTTGACAAAAATATGATATGAGAGCTGATCTAACACACCCAATTAACAGTTTATCCTAGAGTTTCCGCAATATAGCCACTACAATTATCGAATAGTAGACATTCGAGCCTATTCAAATTAGTATAGCCCGTACATATAAAAAGAGTTGGACTCCTCTGACAAAATTTGATATGTTGACAAAAATATGATATGAGAGCTGATCATACACACCCGATTAGCAGTCCATCATAGAGTTTCCGCAATATAGCCAGTAGTATTATCGAGTAGTAGACATTCAAGCCTATTCAAATTGGTATAGCCCGTACATATAAAAAAGGTTGGACTCCTCTGACAAAATTTGATATGTTGACAAAAATATGATATGAGAGCTGATCATACACACCCAATTAACAGTTTATCCTAGAGTTTCCGTAATATAGCCACTACTATTACCGAATAGTAGACATTCGAGCCTATTCAAATTGGTATAGCCCGTACATATAAAAAGGGTTGGACTCCTCTGACAAAATTTGATATGTTGACAAAAATATGATATGAGAGCTGATCATACACACCCAATTAGCAGTTTATCTTAGAGTTTCCGCAATATAGCCACTAGCATCATCGAGTAGTAGACATTCGAGCCTAATCAAATTAGTATAGTCCGTACATATAAAAAGGGTTGGGCTCCTCTGACAAAATTTGATATATTAACAAAAATATGATATGAGAGCTGATCATACACACCCAATTAACAGTTCATCCTAGAGTTTCCGCAATATAGCCACTGCTATTATCGAATAGTAGACATTCGAACCTTTTTAAATTAGTATAGCCCGTACATATGAAAAGGGTTGGACTCCTCTGACAAAATCTGATATGTTGGCAGAAATCTGATATGAGAGCTGATCATACGCACCCAATTAACAGTCCATCCTAGAGTTTCCGCAATATAGCCAGTAGTATTATCGAATAGTAGACATTCGACACTATTCAAATTAGTATAGCCCGTACATATAAAAAAGGTTGGACTCCTCTGACAAAATTTGATATGTTGACAAAAATATGATTTGAGAGCTGATCATACACACCCAATTAACAGTTTATCCTAGAGTTTCCGCAATATAGCCACTACTATTATCGAGTAGTAGACATTCAAGCCTATTCAAATTGGTATAGCCCGTACATATAAAAAAGGTTGGACTCCTCTGACAAAATTTGATATGTTGACAAAAATATGATATGAGAGCTGATCATACACACCCAATTAACAGTTTATCCTAGAGTTTCCGTAATATAGCCACTACTATTACCGAATAGTAGACATTCGAGCCTATTAAAATTAGTATAGCCCGTACATATAAAAAGGGTTGGACGCCTCTGACAAAATTTGATATGTTGACAAAAATATGATATGAGAGCTGATCATACACACCCAATTAACAGTTCATCCTAGAGTTTCCGCAATATAGCCAGTAGTATTATCGAGTAGTAGACATTCAAGCCTATTCAAATTAGTATAGCCCGTACATATAAAAAAGGTTGGACTCCTCTGACAAAATTTGATATGTTGACAAAAATATGATATGAGAGCTGATCATACACACCCAATTAACAGTTTATCCTAGAGTTTCCGCAATATAGCCACTAGTATTATCGAGTAGTAAACCAATTTTTTAAATTGTAAATTTAAACCGTTTTAGACATGAAATCTATGTTGAGATTGTGCTGTAGATCAGACCTTTATGTTCACCGTCCAGACTTGAGCTATTGGCGTTATATCTGAGATGGATGGACCTAACTTTTAAAATAATTTCGAGGGGGATATTTCCTGGATTCCAGCAATTCAGTTTTTAATTTAATCGATTCTTCTTCGACTGCGTTTATTTTGGCCACAAAGTTTGCTAACTTTTAGGCCCAAATTCCCGATGAATCTTTACACGGTTTTTGTAAATGTGCTGATGTGTAATCGCTATTAGTAACTAGTACGATTTTCCGCCATGATTCACAATGGAACACAATTTCTTTTTAATATTACAATTGTTATCTGTATAATATGGCATTACCAATTTAGTATCTTTTCGGGATAATTTTAGCTTTCTCATATTAATTAGTAAAAATTTCGTAGATACATAGATGAAAAAATTATTTCGGGATTAGATCCCGTTTTCCATACAATTATGATATTTTTTCGGGTTGGTATTGAAATTAGCAAAGAAACACACCAACATTGAAAAGGTGTTTTTCGGACCAGCTTCACATACATGGCGAGAGGGAGCGTTTGATGATGTTTATCGCATAAATAATATTATTTCTGGTTGTCTTCGTACCCACCCGAACTATCGTGCTAATCTTGCAGGTCACAAATGTAAAAGGAATGTGCCATCCCTTACCAATAAGGGAGACGTGTTACAAGATGGCCATTCCATAAAAAAATCTTCTCCATCACAATTAGTAAAATAAACAAATCGATTTAATTTAAAAAAAAATCAATCTTATTCACTCCAATTTTCGCCGAATATTAAAAAAATTAGTTTTACGAAATGTGACCTAAAAGTTTTTACCTCAATACACTCGAGAAGAAATCCCGTGATATTTTATTAGGAGCTCGAGAAATCTATTTTAAAATTAAAATAAAATATGGCGGATGGGGAGCTAAGAAAACAAATAAATAAAAATCGTAAAGGAAAAATAAAATTTAAATCCTCATGTGAATTGATACATGAAATATGGGGAGAAAAGGAAATTTATTAAGGTTTCCATGTATGAATAGGAACAGGATTAGTTTTCGTTTTTTTTTTTTTTGTAAATGTATCGTATGTAAAAGGAAGGATACATGAAAGTTATTTATTTAATGTTCGACTATAAGGAAGGATGAACAATTTTTTTTAACTCTTTCTCACATTCCTTGTGTTCACATGTGAATCTTTCAAATCATCTTCAGGGTAAGTCGTAATATTTTATATATGAATACCATTAGATAATAACATTTTGTTGTAATTTGTAAACACAAAATTTAATTGCAACATGAATTGAATTCAATTAAATTAATTATTGCTGTTTGTTGGTTTGTTATTGGCTGTCGAAATCGAATTGTAATTGAGTTTTGATTGTCGAACGTTTCAAACCAATCCATATAACAAATTAATTGACAATTTATTACATATTTTTGGATATGTGTAATATCCACATACATATTTATGTATATTTGACGTGTGAAAGTTGATGTTTAGTAGTTGGTTATTATAGTGGCATTAACCTTGAAATAGTATTTGGTATAATTATGATTAGTTTCCTTCCGGAATATATTTTAGCCGTGTTACACCGAATATAAATTCGCATAAATACGTTACTGCTAAATACAAAAATAAGTAAACCATTTATTTGGTAATTTATTTCATATTTCATGTTGACAATTTGTTAGTCCCATGAGACTTTTAAGGATGTTATGTACATAATTTTTTATGTGAGGTTAGCATTTTCATAAGATATACAATTTTTTTTGGAATGGACCTAAACTGACTAATTAATAAAAACTGTACAGTAACGAGTAAAAAAGGTGAAATTTGTTTACATTTTTACCTGGCATATACCTGGCTCGTTTAGTAGTAGAAGCACGATGGTGAGGTTGCGTGACATGAAAACAGTACCACACCATTGTTGATTATTTAATATGTAGGCATGACTTACATTATTAATCGTAGTCAACATATGTACAGCTTATATCAATTAGCATTGTTAACCCATTGTAATCTCTAGCCGCATGGAGACATGTACAGTTCGGATTTCCGGTCTACTATATCGCACTATTTTGTTCAGTTAACATTGTAATCAGTTCAGCACAGTACTGCCGGATTTTAGCAAAAAGTAATCGTTTAGTAATGACAGCAGTGGCAATTCGTTTATGTTTGTAACATTTTCTACTTTAGATGGTTTAAACTCACCATGTCCAGGGATTACTTGCCTCATCGAGCTCGTAATAGGTAGTTTCATTTTGAGTCAGGAATGGAGTCAAATGTATGCCTATCATTAGCAGATTTATTCCACCAGCTTTGAACATTATTATTATTATTATTTAGATATTTATTAAGCTGAGCTATCAGTCTGAAACGCCACACCGAGGTAACTGGCGGTTCTATATGCAGCTAGCGACTACGCTCCCTATAACTACATTAGATTCTCATACATGCATTTTAGCCATATCCATTGCACCAGTACATGAATATGTTTCCGTCCCTATCATATTTTTCATTTGCATGACACGTACACAAAAGTTCGCGCAGCTGCAAATCGGATTGTTGCTTACAAAAGGTGGTTTTATCAGCCGATCATGTAATATTTGCATTGGTTAGGCTAGAATGAGGCCTTCGTCTCTCATTTTGATATCGTATACATTCAAATCTTATTTGGTCAGGTGATTCTATGCTTGCACCGCAGAGGCATAGTTCATTATCCTTAATTCTAAATCTAACTAGGTAGCTGTTGAAGTTACCGTGCCAGTAATGAATTGTGACAAGCAGTTATTTAGTGAAATTTTCGTGTTGAGCCTCACCCTAACATTTGGAAGGAATTCATACGTGTATCTTCCTTTAGTGGAGGTATCCCATCTTTGCTGCCACAAGTTGCTGCATTCTTCTTTCGTTCTCCGGATATGTGAATTTTTATCCATCGGCTCCTCAGTTTCAATGATGACGCTCCCATTGTCCTTATATGGTGAACATTTAACTTGTCCACCCAGCTTGCACACGCGTATGTTAGTGCGGGCTAAATTACTCCCTTATATAAGATAATAAATGGTATGTAAGACTTTTTTGGCGTTTTCAGCGATAGTTTTAACGTGACTTGTAATGCCAGGACGCTCATTAATACTACCGCCTAGATATCTGACAGTTTTGGCCAGTTTTATTTTCACATTATTTAATTTGATAATAGGCGGTTGATTAGTGTCCAATTTACCTTTAAGTAACATCATTTCTGTGTTTCCGGGTGATAGATCTAGTATATTGTCATGCACCATTCCCTCATACGATTTAGTGCCAACTGAGTGTTATTTTCAAGATCATGTCTGAATTTTTCCATGGCAGTCCTCAATTATTGCTATTCGATCTTTTAAATAATCTAATATTATTTTATAAACATTTTTAGAAGTGCCAATGGTTTTCAGGTGATTCATGATACAAGGCCACCAGACATTGTCGACCTGCAATATCCAGGAATAGATAACACGTACTTTGCATTTGAGGCTTTAACTTTGTTCATTAGCGTTAGGATAGCATCTTCCGTTGAGCTATTTTTGCGGAACCCGAATAGGTTACCCGAGTAGACTCCGCTGGCGTTAAATTTTTCTATCATCCTGTTCGTTACTGATTTTTGTAGCAGTTTGTCCGTTACCGAAAGAAGGACTAATGGTCTATATGCTTTAGGGTCAGCTTCATTTCTATCTCCTCCTTTTCTAATCACAACAACTTTACATGTTTTCCAGATTCACGGAAACACAGCCAGCTCTTAACACTTATTGGACAGATATGTTAGTTTACTCCCAATGATAGGCCATACAGCCTTCAGCACGTCTGTTTCGATAAGGTCAGGTCCAGGTGCCTTGCCGTTTTTCCTACTCATCAGTGCTAATTCAACCTCTTCTTCACTGAAAGGCGGATCGTCTCCAGTCGTAGGTGCCTGCCTGCTGCATCAATATTCTTATATTCATTTGCTCTTGTGAATCATTTGCAGGATCATCGTCAGGTAGCATGAGATACAATTGAGCATAATGGCTCCCGATAATTAATTTTCCCCGCCTGTTATTTATAAAGGGTGATTTTTTTGTGGTTAGGATTTTCATGCATTAGTATTTGACAGATCACGCGGGATTTCAGACAAGGTGTCAAAGAGAAAGATGCTCAGTATGCTTTGACATTTCATAATGAATAGACTTACTAACGAATGGGCCGGGTGAATGGGCCCTAGAAAAGTTGGCAGAAAATCCGCTTTTTTATCGACAAATTTTGTTCAGCGATGAGGCTCATTTCTGGTTGAATGGCTACGTAAATAAGCAAAATTGCCGCATTTGGAGTGAAGAGCAACCAGAAGCCGTTCAAGAACTGCCCATGCATCCCGAAAGATGCACTGTTTGGTGTGGTTTGTACGCTGGTGGAATCATTGGACCGTATTTTTTCAAAGATGCTGTTGGACGCAACGTTACGGTGAATGGCGATCGCTATCGTTCGATGCTAACAAACTTTTTGTTGCCAAAAATGGAAGAACTGAACTTAGTTGACATGTGGTTTCAACAAGATGGCGCTACATGCCACACAGCTCGCGATTCTATGGCCATTTTGAGGGAAAACTTCGGAGAACAATTCATCTCAAGAAATGGCCCGGTAAGTTGGGCACCAAGATCATGCGATTTGACGCCTTTAGACTATTTTTTGTGGGGCTACGTCAAGTCTAAAGTCTACAGAAATAAGCCAGCAACTATTCCAGTTTTGGAAGACAACATTTCCGAAGAAATTCGGGCTATTCCGGCCGAAATGCTCGAAAAAGTTGCCCAAAATTGGACTTTCCGAATGGACCACCTAAGACGCAGCCGCGGTCAACATTTAAATGAAATTATCTTCAAAAAGTAAATGTCATGGACCAATCTAACGTTTCAAATAAAGAACCGATGAGATTTTGCAAATTTTATGCGTTTTTTTTTAAAAAAAAGTTCTCAAGCTCTTAAAAAATCACCCGTTATATAATTCCTCATGGCTCGCTGTTTTGTTTCTCGCGTGCAATTTCATTAAAATACGAGTTTCTTAGTTGCCTGTACACCAGTTTCTCAATTTCTCTAAACTCTGTTTGTCTAGTGTTTTGAAATTCTTTCCGACTACATTGCACTTCTTTTTGTTTTTTGTTAAGGCTAGGAGTCCACCAAGCGACTTGCCGTTTGGAGCTCTTTTTTGCCTTGGTATCGCAAATTCGCAGGCTTTGATTATGCTGTCGGTGACTGTAGCAGCATGTCTGTTTACAGTGTCTTTGCTGTTCCAGTCTTCCCAGTTTATGCGATCCCATTGACCAGTAAGATAGTCGTTCAGAAGGGTCCAATTTGCACTCTTTTCCAGATAGCTTTATCAAGATCGCCCTGTGATCACTGGATGTTCAACTTGTTTTGACACTACAATTTCTAATTTTATTTAACAGCCCACTAGTTACTAAGGTGAGATCAATATTTGACTTACCATTGTGGCAGTAGGTACTATCTTGTCCTTCCTTGTTTATCAAGTGCAGTATATGGCCTGATATAAAATTTTCAACTTCAAGACCACGATCATTAGTTGTGGTGTCAAACCAGAGAGCTGACCTGGCGTTAAAATCACCACATATCATTATTTGCCTTCCTTTGCAGATATGGTTTCCTTTCATCACTAGCCTGAAACTAGATACTCACAATGTAGAAAGTACCTGATAATGTTCTCAATTTTACACAGACACAATGTGAGTCACTGAATTGGGTGAAGTTCGTGGCCGTAATATTGTTATTGTGGATACTAATTGCAGATTTGTAATCCACATCAGTACCAGTTGCAACAATTGCCCTTGTTGGCATTCCACCATATGCCGAGTACGGTTCTTGCATACATACCACATCAATGGCGTGCGAGTCGACCGCCTCCCTTACTTCACTCCCAACCGCAATCGCACCTTGCATGTTTATTTGCAGTATTTTAATTTCTTGCATACGCAAATTACTTGGCAGTATACTAACCATAATTAATTCGTTTCATGAGTGCTGTTATAGCTCCTAAGTTTGCAGAGCAGTTTTTGTTAGTAACACTGTGCGAGTGTGGTTTTTTAATTTTAATGCGCAATTGATGCACTTGTGCATTTCTTTTTTCTTCGGGAATTCACTGTACCTATGTCCCACCTCGGAAAAATGCCACTAAGTACAGTCATAGGAAATTCTGTCTGATAAGAAGTCAGCAATGTTGCAGAAGGACCACTCCAGGTATATATTTTCTTTTGTAACAGCTTTTTTGCGTATGTCCGGATTAACCTCAATGACCCAGTCATGATCTCGAGGACTAGTTCTCAAACATGCTTTTATCCAGTTCGGATCAACTCCAGACATCTTTGAACAGAGCCACCTAGTTCGTTTGGATCACTTCTTCTTAGAGGTGATAGAAGTGCGCTCTCTTTTTGATTATAATATCGACTAGGAGTACGCCGTTTAGAAGCACCGTAATATCTTAAGATACTGCCCAGTAAGCCTTTTATGTGGTGACAGTTTAGTCTATCATACCATTCAGACGCGGCATACGTGAATAGCGTCTCCGCTACTCACTCTCTTGATTATCTCGCCAGGGAGTAGAATCGTTTCTTAGCGGTTTCGCAGACTTTTAGAACATGAGAAGTTTCTCCCATACGTTCATCAAAGTTAACTCCGAGATATCTCACAGCCCGCTCTGTTCAATCCGCGGTGTAATGCGAATGACTAGCGAAGAAATCGGATCTCTATCGCCAAATTTCCTGATTAAAATTATTTCACCTGATTGAAATAACCTGAAAGCAGCTGTTTAATAATTTGATTATGCTGGATCCTATGATAGGCCATGCGAGTTATGTCAGCGTTCAAGTTGTCAACTCTTTATTTATTTGTATTGACAACGAAACTCTTACACATCATCTTCACTGGTTCATTATCGCCATAGTTGGTTCTGTGTCTATCTAAGTGAAGGAAGTCATGATCTCTTAGTTGTTTACCAGGAACCTTTATTTTAATTGACTTTAGCACATCTGCTGAGTCGATTAGGCCTAGTAGGAGATTACAAATAAATGTAATTTTTAGCAATTCGCGTCTATATTCTAGAGCTGTTAAATTGTATGTTTTGTAAATCATGATCATACACCCATCCATCTTTCCAGGTCAAGTAGCGTATAAACTTCTTTTGAATTTTCTCAATACTTTGGATATGATCTTCGTAGAATGGACACCACACATTTACAGCATATTCCAGCTAGGATCGAATGTAAGCACAATACAGGATCTTAATTGTTTTCACATCAAAAATGTCACCCATCCAACGTTGGACAAAACCGAGCGTGGAGTTCGCTCCAGCGGTGCACAGCACTACGTGCTTAGTAAAGCTCATGTTTTCATCGAAATTAACCCCTAGGTCTTTACTTTCAACTACTGCCTGAAGAAGTACACCATTTATCTGGTGGCCTTGTGTAACATGGTTCAGTGAAATGATAGAGATTTACACTTTCCATTATTGAGACTCAGAGAATTAAAGTCGCACCATAACGCTAGGTTGTCAATCTCTTCCTGTAGTTTATTGGCATCGTCGACTGACTCGATTTATTACTTCAGTAATACCATTATTGAAGATTGTGAAAATCCATGGGCCAACGTGAGGGCCTTGTGGTATCCCAGATGTTGCTTGTATTCTATTCGACGTTTTACCTCGTATTTCAATATATTGGATTCGATTACTTGAACCAGGCTACAAACTAGCTGGAAAATCCGAACTTGAAAATGTGTTCCAAAGTTGTACAATGGCTGATGGAGTCGAAAGCTTTTGCAAAGTCAGTGTATATTTCGTCAACGTGTTCTTCTCAATTTCTTTAATAGAATAGCTAGTAAATACTACGAGATTTGTAGATACTGATCTTTTAGGCAATAAACCATGTTGATCTTATGATAAATACCACGGTAGCACTGCTTTGAATGAGTTGCATATTACTAGTTCAATACAATTATTTAGGTATAGCAGAAATACCTCGGTGGCAAGAAACATCATTTCTAGATCCAGTTTTGAAAACAGGCGTCACTCTAGTTATTTTTCACTTTTCTGAAAAAGTTGCCAATTTTAATGACTGATTGAACAAAATGCTTAGAACAATTGCCAAATTTTTAGAACCTTTTAAAAATGAAGCCGAAATACAATCAGGACCACATCTTCCTCCGAATACTACCAATGCTCGCTGGATGTCTTCTGGCTCGATGTGTAGAGTAAATATGAATGCGCTGTATTAACTAGTGGTTGGAACTTTATAATTATCAATGTCCTCTGCTTTATAAACAGTGGATTGCAAGACTTTTGATCATTAAATTCCATCCAGGCTGAGTAACCATCAGTTTCGCGTTTGGTTTTAAAAGATTTCCAAAAGTGTCTGGGATCGCCCTTTATTTCATCCTTTAGGTTGCGATTATAGCATCTGTATCTCAGTTCAAAATAAGATTCAATATTTCGGTTATATGCAGTGAATTTCTGTTTACTATCCTGATGAGCTGATCGTCATACCATGGAGGATATTTGTTCGGTTTGCTCATAGACACGGGAACGAATAAATCAATTCCTTTAAATAGATGTGTGTAAATTTTTTCCACATTTACATCTATGCCATTGCTGTTAAACTCGGCATACCAATTTATTTGATCAAAATATTATTGTAAGTTACTTGAATTGGCCTTGCTGAAGTTGTAATATGGTTTCCGGTTTTAGTAATTTTGGAACCTGTTATCCACATTGGTTTCCAATATTATTTTTATTGCTTTGTGGTGAATATCGTTAATTACGAAAGGTGTTGGTGAGTCTTCTGTTTCGAAAATAAGGTCCAAGGTTCGGTCTCGTCGATTTTTTCAATTGCTGAAGTAAAGGGTGATTTTTTTGTGGTTAGGATTTTCATGCATTAGTATTTGACAGATCACGCGGGATTTCAGACAAGGTGTCAAAGAGAAAGATGCTCAGTATGCTTTGACATTTCATAATGAATAGACTTACTAACGAGCAACGCTTGCAAATAATTGAATTATATTACAAAAATCAGTGTCCGGTTCGAAAAGTGTTTCGCGATTTACGTCCGATTTATGGTCTACATAATCGACCAAGTGAGCAAACAATTAATGCGATTGTGACCAAGTTTCGCACTCAGTTTACTTTATTGGACATTAAACCAACCACACGAATGCGTACAGTGCGTACAGAAGAGAATATTGCGTCTGTTTCTGAGAGTGTTGCTGAAGACCGTGAAATGTCGATTCGTCGCCGTTCGCAGCAATTGGGTTTGTGTTATTCGACAACATGGAAGATTTTACGCAAAGATCTTGGTGTAAAACCGTATAAAATACAGCTCCTGCAAGAACTGAAGCCGAACGATCTGCCACAACGTCGAATTTTCAGTGAATGGGCCCTAGAAAAGTTGACAGAAAATCCGCTTTTTTATCGACAAATTTTGTTCAGCGATGAGGCTCATTTCTGGTTGAATGGCTACGTAAATAAGCAAAATTGCCGCATTTGGAGTGAAGAGCAACCAGAAGCCGTTCAAGAACTGCCCATGCATCCCGAAAAATGCACTGTTTGGTGTGGTTTGTACGCTGGTGTAATCATTGGACCGTATTTTTTCAAAGATGCTGTTGGACGCAACGTTACGGTGAATGGCGATCGCTATCGTTCGATGCTAACAAACTTTTTGTTGCCAAAAATGGAAGAACTGAACTTAGTTGACATGTGGTTTCAACAAGATGGCGCTACATGTCACACAGCTCGCGATTCTATGGCCATTTTGAGGGAAAACTTCGGAGAACAATTCATCTCAAGAAATGGCCCGGTAAGTTGGGCACCAAGATCATGCGATTTGACGCCTTTAGACTATTTTTTGTGGGGCTACGTCAAGTCTAAAGTCTACAGAAATAAGCCAGCAACTATTCCAGTTTTGGAAGACAACATTTCCGAAGAAATTCGGGATATTCCGGCCGAAATGCTCGAAAAAGTTGCCCAAAATTGGACTTTCCGAATGGACCACCTAAGACGCAGCCGCGGTCAACATTTAAATGAAATTATCTTCAAAAAGTAAATGTCATGGACCAATCTAACGTTTCAAATAAAGAACCGATGAGATTTTGCAAATTTTATGCGTTTTTTTTTAAAAAAAAGTTCTCAAGCTCTTAAAAAATCACCCGTTAGCTCCCGAAAACATTCTTAATATTTTAGGGAGATTATGCACCCAGGTCTAGGAATATACCCATAACATATTTAGAACTTTGGGTTTTGACAGTACTAATTAGGCGGACTATCTTCAGTAGATATGCTACGTCGGAAACCAAATTGCTTGTCCGAGAACAATCCGCTCATTTCAATCCGCGGTGTAGTGCGAATGATTTGTAAATAGCAACATTAAAAATCTGTAAGATTTCGAAGGAAGCGGATCTGTATCGCCAGGTTTCCTGATTACAATCAGTTCACCTGATTTCTGCACCTTGGAAAGTAGAAAAATTTCAAGCAGCTGGTTAATAATTTGATTATGCTGGATCTAAGTGCTTTAGAGCATTACTAACTCAGTGTTGTGCGTTTCCGCGTAGACTTTGAGTAGAGAATGTCGAGAATTGGTATAATATGTAGATAATTCAGTATAAAATATATATTATTGATTCTTTTTGATGTTTTGATGGTACGAAGTCATCATCTTATAGGTTTTAAGTTGAAATTTGGGTTTATCTTGATTCTAGGTTGACATCTAGGTGAGAGTAATACTTTTAAAATAATTCAAGATATCAAATTTAATTTTTATCAACAAGTCCTAATGACACGTATATCTAACAGGACAAATCGGTACATTTTGCTCTTACCTCAGAAGTCACAATTGGATAATTTATTTTCGAAATTATGATATGTTTGAATAATTATTCTAACTAAACTAAACTATTAAATAGTTTATTTTTGAAAATGTTAGTGTCAATTGTCACGAGCATCAAACAGAAATAGAGGTAGATGAAAAAATACCAGCATTACCTCCCTGAAAATTGAATATAAATTTAGTTAAATATAACAATTTGAGCCTATAAATTTTTGTGACAGCTTAGATCTGCCTAAACTTTCCGAATTTTGTTATTCGTTCTTTCAATTAGGTCAGTTGGTTTAAATGTGTGGCACCGTTTCCATTAATCAATTGCTTGAACTTGTTATTGCACCAAACGATTTTAAAGTGAGTGAGTGTATTGCCGAAGTTTATCCGTTTTATTTCTGGGCTTGTATTATGCCATAGTTCCCTTTTATTAGCCGGTGCAGTAGTACATGACCTAAAACACTTGTCAGGTTCTCATACCGATTCGAAAGGACGTTTGGTTTGATATTGGTACAACCATAAACGATTTCATTTACGTTCGTAAAATAAAAATAATTTATTTTAGGAACCCAGGAACATTAAAATAAATTATATTATCAATAGTTGTTATTGCTTTGCCAACATTTGGGTTAACGTAAAGTCTCGCTCACTTTCATACCAGAAATTTTTTCTGAAACCAGCACTGCTCTATAGTAATTAAAAGTTTTCATTCTGTTTGAAATTGAGTTACATCCTTTACATATCGTAACGAGTTCAAATAAAATGTCAGTATGTAATATGATTGTGAAATACATTTGGTATGTACATACCAAAAATTTACACTGTTAAATTCAAAAAATTTTCAATTGGAATTTCCTTGGTCAAAGAATTTGAAATGTACACGAGAGATACAACTTACTAGATTTTTAACTCTAAAATAGGCTATTATAGACAAAGTTTCTACCTTTATATCTCCGATCCTAGAGCTGTTCACGGGATCTCGCCTACGAGTATATGACCTACTAGCTAATTCAAAACTCTGTGTGTGTGGTGAGCAGAATTTAATGCTGATGATTTTAAACTTGTCCAGTGTATTTTAAGCATTTGTGGTTTTTGATTAAAATCTATTTTCCAATTTTTCTATTATCGGTTCTAGAGATGTTCGTATACTTTTGAGTATATTATTCCTGATCTATTCGGGTACATGAACATTTCTAGGATGTGCGATATAATCGTAAACGTAAAAAAGTTAAAAATCACCATAATTAGATCCCGTTCACGATTTTTTTTTGACTGAGCTATCCGACCATGTAGATGAGATCCCGTAAACATATCTAGGTTCGATGAAATAAACTTCTACGTAGCATGTATGGCACAGCAAATGCCATCATAGCTAAACCAAGTTAATTTTTTTAATAGGACTTTGTTTAGGCTAACCTAAAATACATTCAAAAGTCTATGAACATCTCTAGGACCGGTAATACAAATATTGGGAAACCGGTTTTAAACAAAAACCACTAATGTTTAAAATACGCGGGACAAGTTAAAAATCATCATAATTAAATTCCGTACAAAGGGTTTTATTTTAGCTATTGCATGATCTTCTCAAGGACACCTACTCTCTAGGGTGCGACTCTGTCATGAACATTATCGTCATGTGTTACGGCTGTCATGAAAATTGCTTTATTGCTTTCCAAAATATTCGCCTTTAACATCTATACACTTTTGCATACGCTCAAACCATTTATCGAAACAGTTTTACCAGCCCGAAGATGATAGCTCCAAAACATGGTTTTAGAGCGCTTCAATCGCTAAATCAGGCGATAAAAATTGTTGTCCGCGCATCTTATCTTTGATTGTTGGGAACAGGAAGAAGTCATTGAGTGCCAAGACGGATGACCCATCAATTCGATCGTTTGAGTTCTCAACTACTCGCTTGCATGATGTGATGTGTGCGCATTATTGTGATACAAAATGATTCGCTGTTTTGGGTTGTTTTCTCTCAATTCGTTGAAAACCTCGGACAAATGGTCGTATATCAACCTGAATTGACTGTCTTTTGATTTTCAGGAGCCATAGTAGCCACATGGCTGGTTTTCGTGAAGAAACACACTATCATTTGCTTCCCAACGCTTCGACCTCGTACAACTTTTGTTGGTTTTCTTCGAATTGGAAGACCCAAACCCATTGGAAGTACCTCTAATGAATTTTTCAAGCATTTGGCGGCACCAATCAACACGAACCATTTTTGTGAGTCTGTCAACAAATGTGGAATCCAACGTGCATATAGCTTCCACACCTTTGAATGTTGGTGTTACTAATGCAAAGGCATGCCTCGATTTCACGATAAGTCACATGACGATCCTCTCCAATCAGTTTTCTCACAGCATCGATGTTTTCTGGCACAACGGCTGTCTTTGGACGATCTTCACGAGGCTCATCTTTGAGTGAACCTCGTTCGCGTTTAAATTCATTGTACCAATAATAAACACTAGCCAAGGATGGTGCTTCGTCGCAAAAAGTTGAATGAAGTGATTCGAAGCACTGTTGTTGAGTTAGCCCCTTACGAAAATCGTAAAAAATCATCACATGAAAATTTTCACGCGATAATTCCATTTTTTCACTGAATTCAATTTTTCAAGTAAATAAAAAACAATGTTGCGATGCGAACTGACAGATGACTTCTGATAAATATAACCTCTAAAATTGTTACACTTTTTGACTGACATAGAGATTTGCATCGGAAAACACTAGTATTACCATTTTCTAAAAATTTTTACGCCAGCCTATGTATTTTGACATTTAGTAGGATAAACTTGTATGATCATTGTTTGTCAGATTTTTTTCCCTTTGCCATATTATTGGTAGAAGTTATAGAATTAATTAAACCACTATTTGTTAGGCTATACAGAGCTAGGTATAGGTTAAAATACGTTCTAAGCTGCTGCAGAGGCGAACCAATAATTTCTTACCGAAAGTGTATGATACCATAAAAACCTATCAACCCTACGTCAGCAGTCCTCAAAACCATAGAGAAAATACTTGGACACTATATCAGACCCAATATAATTCCATTATATGACTTGCATCAATTCGTTGAAGTTAGCCTGAAATGTGAGCCCGAAAATAATTGTTGCATTTGTTGGATAAAATGTAGCTATACCGAAAAAGTGTAAATTTAAGTACAAAATATGGCTCTCTCCCGAACTAAAATTACGTCCATAGTAATTTTGGTTATGCTAAGGATGCCTCATCTTAATCGTTTTGCTAGCACCCCAGTCAACTATGCAATCAGTCTAAAAACTCAACAAAAACGATTTTTCTGCATATTGACCACAGACAGCGAACATGCACTCGGAAACAAATAAATTTCAGACACTTTTTAACACTAATTTCGAAGAAATTATAGCACAAGCTGGAGCAAGGCGCAAGTGATCCAGCGAGTAAAAGCGATTCCTTTTATGGCTGGACCTAGTCCTTTTTACGCTACAAACAACTAGCTCTAAAGAACAACAACCAGCTAAACCAAAAGAGAAATCCCCTCCATATACAATGGATTATGAAATCGGTTATGGTAGCCGAGTAAAAAGTCGGATTTCTAAGCAATAGCACCTGGAAAATCAATACTGCAGACTCCAAAACCTATAGAGCCTAGGGAACTACACATAACCTGCGCTAAAGTGAAGTTATTGAGGATCTCAAGCAAAAGGATCATTAGATAGAAAATGCTGTAAACATCATTAAGAAAGAAAAAATCGAGACTGAACAAGGAGTTCAAATGAACAACAGAGGGTCCACTATTAACATGAGAGTTAAAACAGAGCCATTGAAAAAAGTAGCGGTCTAATACTGCAGTGCAAAAAAGCCAAGGTTTTAATCATACACAGAAATATTATCAAAGAGAGACTAAATGCGCGAAATGTGCCAGAAAGCATCACGACCAAGCATTCCCGGTCAGATATATATTGCGTCCGAGAAAATGTGTTAATTACAGGAAGTCACATCCCCCCTCAAGTAGCTATAAAGATTAAGAAATAAAACGCGAGAACGAAATCCAGGAGTACCGGAAAAAATGAAGCAAAACCGGAGAACCAAAACTATACTTGCAAGTGGCAATACCAACATCAGTATTCGAAGGTTCGGCTACCTAAATAATAGAAATGCATTGAACCTCTAAGCAACAGATTAGATAAGCAAGACTCTTTAAATGAAATGGCGTCCGTCCTTTCTGTATTAAAATGATGTAAAACATTAAGAATAGTAACTTGGAATGCAAATAAGCGTTTCTTCTTGGATGTATCACAGGCCTTTGACAGAGTAAAACATAAACGTTTGGAATATAAATTATAAAGAGGCTTACAGTATTCTGAAATAATAAAATTTTACACAGCTTACTGACACTTTCGTGTTAAATTAGATGGCAAATACTCGGAAATAAAGAAAATATTAGCAGGAGCACCACAAGGTAGCGTCCGGAGACCAACTTTGCATGCCCTATACACTCCTTGCGAACGATAGAGACAAACATAGTAACGTTTGCGGATGGTAAGGTCATCTTACTAGTGTCGCTGATAACATAGAAAAATTCACAAGCAAATTGCAAAGTGCTGCTACTATTGTCAGTATCTGGACCAAGATATGGCGAATAAAACTTAATGAAATAAAATCTGTTCACGTAAACTTCACCAACAAAAAACTCTCAGCAAATTCTCTATGCAAACAGGGCAAACTAGATAGACAGGACGCTAGGCACAAAACTATTGTAGAATGGGAGAATCATGTCAAAAAGAAAATAGAAAAATTAAATATTAAATATAGAAAGATGGAATGGCACCTACACTACTTAGGCAAATTCTAAGGTCTGTGGGGCTGTACAAAGTAAAAACGAATGTCAATATCATCCAATCATTCCAGATCTGAAGTAAAAAAATAAGCAAGCACACGAGAAAACGTCTTATACTGGATGATACAAGCCTAGTAAGACGGCTAGGCAGAGAAAGTAGAAACCACTTGATCTACTAGATCCAGAGAATTTACATTATGAACGATAAACTAAATAAATATAATTAAAAAAAATTCTTTGTGGAAGATCCCATTAATACTGGTATTCAGACCAAAATCCACTCCATAAACAAGGTATGGTTTCTGAATTAAAAATATGTCTGTTTGCGATGCAGAAAGCAACCTCCTAACTGGTTTCAAGATAGAGTTGGGTCTCCACAATATACAGCTTTGGCCAAAAGTATTGATCACCCTATAAATTTCGGGCGTACACGTGATTATTTTCTCGACATCTAAAAAGGGTTAAAAACAATGACTCACACCGCAGGTGTGGCAATAAACCATCTGGTGGTTATTATTGCAATATGCCGAGTTTAGAACAACGTGCAGATACAGCTTCTGCATGAGCAAGGGAAAACATAAGTAGAGATTTCTAAAACTTTGAAATGTTCATCTGTGCAATATACTATTGGGCGATTCTCCGCTAGTGGTTCACACAGTAAAAGGGACACGGGCGTAAACGCATCACCACATACCGTGAGGACCAAGTTAGTGGGAGAAGCTTTAAAAAATAGGAAAAAAGCTTCTTCAGACCTCGCTGCTGAGTTGTCAGTAGAAATTTAGAAATAAATCTCTGCTCGCACCACTCACAGAAAGAAAGAAAATCTCCCCCACCAATAAATATTGTGGGTGTACTCAGTTACCCAGAAATACAGTCAATGATGAAATCGGTTACTGACAAAGACTATAAGGTATCAGCGCTAAATTAGTACTGTGGCCTCAGATACTTATAGAACCTTTTCTATGACCTTGAATGTTGAAAAGTATCAGTGGTCCACTAACGAGAACAAACAGGCTCGACCTATAAAAGACCTTAAAATACTAGATGCTGTGAATATTGTTAAAAAGAGAGAACAGAAATTCAGAAAGGAAACCAAATTATCAGTAAAAGGGGACTCCCTCTTTTTATGCTGGTATTTGACAACAAAGAGAATATTCAAAACATTTATGGAATAAAAGGAACCTTCACATGAAGATGAAAATTAAACCAATGAGGAGACCACAACACGCATACCGCAATGCAAGAAATGTAAGGCATTTAATCACACTCAAAGATATTGCGGCCGGGATCCAAGACGTGTAAAATGCTCAGGTAATCATATTACCCAGGCATGTGCAATAGGGGAGAGATGTGCCAGCCAAGTGTACAAATTGTAAGGGCCAACATTGGGCTAATTATCGAGGCTGTGAGGTTGCTAAACAACTACAAAAATTAAGAGACAAAACAAGAAATCAACCGCAAAATAATGAAAATCGGAGGGTTCAAATATTAAATCAGTTGGATCGAAACCCACAAGTAAGCAACACAGGGGAAAGAAGTTCACTTGCCCAAAAATAACCAAATTATGAAAAACATTGTGAACAGCATTGCAGCTATTACAAAACGGCTAGATGACCAAAGTAATCTCAACAACATGATACTTGATCAACTGAAGCAAATGCAATTCTCTCAACGCAATCCGCCATCCTTAAAAATGTTAAGTAAGAACACAACTTTCAAAGTAGCAATCTGGAATGCGAATGGCATTATGCAACATATTCCAGAAATACAAATATTTTCTGAAAGCCATCTAGTTAAATCTTCGTTTGTTAAAATACGGGGTTATAACTTATATCACTCCATTCATCCAGCGGAGAGAGCAAGAGGTGGTTCGGCATTACTAATAAAAGAAAATTTAAAACACCATTTAGAAACAAAAATCGAAGAAGAAACAATGCAAGTAACACAGACAGATTACTGTCTCTGCAATATATTGGTCTCCTCGGCATAACTTGAAAAGGGAAGACTACCTCAACTATTTAAATCGCTTCAATGTGATTTTATTATTGGAGGTGACTAATGCGAAAAACGCCTATTCGGGATCTACACTTACGACATCAAAAGGTAAAGAATTGCTCAAGCACGGCAGACATCAACATGTGAATTTTACTCTGGTGGTTCCCCAACATACTGGCCCAGTGACGGAACGAAGATACCTGACCTAATCGACTTTTATGTAGCATGAGATATATACCAGAACTAATATTCACATTGAAAACAGAAATTGTCTAGTATCGGATCATTCCCCGGTTATCACGACAGTCAGTGAAATGGTAATTCAAAGGGAGAGTGCGCCCATATTAACAAATTCAAAAACAAACTGGAATCTCTTTCGTGAAGTAATGGAGGAAAAAATAAATTTTTAGGTACCGATAAGAAATTCTCACCTGTTGGAAGAAGAATTAGAACAACTAAATGAAACAATTCACTATGCTGCTTCGGCAAGAACCCCCATTATACAAAATAAGAAGAAGAGAGTTTTTAAGAGAAAAACTACGGGCACGTAAAACCTGGCAAATAACTAGAACACTGGAGAACAAAACAATTCTTAACAATCTAGGTAACAGTCTCAAATCTCTTTGAGACACTCTTTCAAAAAAATTCTGATTATTCACTGTGAAAGGCGACGAAGGGACTCAAAAGACCTAAAATGCAAGTGCCCCTACTTAAAAAGGAGGATGTAACGTGAACAAGAGGTCCTAAAGAGAAGGCTGATCTCTTTGCGGAGTATCTCAAAGATATACCTTCCAACCACTACCGAAAAAAACGGCAAATGAAAATAAAATTATATAATTTATAATGTCAATCCACAAGCTAGATGATTTTGATATACGCCCAGTAACTCTCAAAAGCCCCAGGGTATGACTTGGTTTCTTGCCAAATAATCAAGGCTCTACCAGGTAAAGGATTTCGTAAGCTTTCGGTTAAAATTTATTCCGTGGCAATGGAAAGTAGCAGGAGTAATCATGATACCAAACCTAATACACCACCTAACGATAAAAAATCATACAGGCCAATTTCATTGCTGCCAATTATGTCAAAATTCTTTGACAAATTATTATTAGAAAGACTTAATCCAATAATTAAGGACCGGCAACTAATTCCTCCACATCAATTTGGATTCAAAGAAAAGCACTCCACAATTGAACAGCTGCATAGAATCACCAACATTGTTGAAAGAACGTTAGAACGTAAAAAAGTAAGCTCCAGCATATTTCTGGACGTCGCCCAATCATTCGATAAAGTCTGGCACAGTGGACTGGAATTCAAGCTGCATAGAGATCTGTCGAGGAAATTCTATGCCATACTAAGATTTTTTTTATCCAATAGACATTTTCGTGTGATCCCTATTATGAGGATGAATACTCCGAACTAAAGAAAATCTCTGCCGGTGTCCCGCAGGGGAGTATCTTAGGACCATTGCTGTATTTGTTATATACAAGGGATATTCCAACAAAAGATGAAGGAACCATAGCCACCTTTGCAGATGACACAGGAAGGAAGTAATGTCATTAAAGCAACGAACAAACTCTAGAAGATTATCAATGTGGTTTGTAACTGGACTAAGCGCTCGAGAATTAAGCTTAATGGGACGAAATCCACGCATATTAACTTTACATATCAAAAGGCTTCCCATATACCGATAGAAATTAACTCACGACCGCACCGGTCCACCATATGGAAACAAAGCTAAATATATTGTCATGACACTCGATGCCAAGCTCAAGTGGAGAGAGCATGTCAAAAAGAAAAAGATGAACTTAATATTAAGTTCAGAGAAGTGTATTGGCTTAAAGTTAGAGGCTCTGAGCTACAATACACAACAAGCTGCTGTTATATCGGCAAATACTGAAGCCGATATGGACATACGGTATTCAACTCTGGGGATGTACTAAGCAACCACACGCCAAAATGATACAGACGTTTCAAAACAAGGTTCCCCGTGGCATCGTTCCGTGGTACACAAAAAAATGAAGCCTTCACAGGGACTTACAGATCGAATACATCAAAGATGAAATAAAAAAAGCAGGCCCCTGAACACGAAATAAGGCTCCAGGAACATGGAAACCTCTATATTCGCCGTATGATAGATAACCCTGTAGTTAAAAGAAGACTTCAAAGAACGAGGTCGCTTGACCTAGTAAACATATCAAGTTAAAATTAGTACTTTAAATAGGTTTAATTAATTTTGGGACTAACTATTGGGTTTCACCTCAACTAATCAGAATTTTTTAAGAAATGTAAAATTTGTAAAAATTTGAAAGATTAATTGCTAGATGAGCACAGTCTCAGTTGTAATTAATAAAGGAAAAAAAACGCTCGCAGAAGGCCCGAAAGAACTATAAGGCTCGGTATAAATGGGCCCAAAAATACTAAAGTTTCACCGAAGAAGATTGGTCAAACATCGTGTGGTCAGACGAATCAAACTTTGAAGTAAGTTGATAATTATATGCCCTAATAATATTAAATAAAATTCATTGATATAAATATTTTGGTTTTCCGAAGTCTCTACACAGCATATGTGGTATCAATCGTAAAATACGGCGGAGGCAGCATAATGATCTGGGGCTGCATGACTAGTTCTGGAGTTGGCTAAATGTTTGTGTGTCAGGGCCACATGAACTCTTCAAAATACATAAACGTCATAGGTATGGTTTCGTGAAAATGGCATTGAGGTTCTGGAGTAGTCTGCCCTGTCGCCGGACCTGAACCCCATACAACATTTATGGAGTTTATTAAATCGCAGAGTCACACAATAAATAACAAAGAAGACCTAAAACGCTGTCTGCACCATGAATGGAGCGCTATACGTTTTGCAGAAAGTAAACAACTTATAAGCGCTCTTCTCAACAGAATTTTGGCCGTAATTGAGGCAAAGGGTGGACCCAAAATTGTTTCAATTTATTTCAAATTGATACTCCCAAAAAAATTGTAAATGATGTCTTACTCAAATGCTCAATACTTTTGGCCAAGGCTGTATTCCATTAACCATCGTTCTAGGAATCATTATTAGAAGGTGGCCCAATGAAATCTATTTTAGGTTCAACTCTATTCTTCCGGATTCCCAAGAATCTATTTTGATCCAGAAATTGTTTTCATGGGGCAACATAATTTAGACAATTTTGATATGTTTGAGTATTTTTATTAAATTTAATTTAAACAATTCGGTTTAGTAGAGCTTTAGAACTTAATTCAAAATCGTTAGAACACAGCTCTAGTAAATTAAATTAAGGAACAGAACACGTACCGAATACATATATGAACTTGATTGTCAGGGTGATGTAAGTTGATTCGATTTACCTTAGACTTAATATGGACTTATGTTTGACATCGATATAGGGATCAGAACAGGTGAACAAAAAAAAAATGCAAATACCGCAAAAAAGCTCAATCCCCATGACTAAAAAACTATTATATTATGTGTACCTTTATAGATTTGAACACGGAAAATAAATAAGATTTTGTTGTATTAAATAAGATTTAACCGTAAATTTACGTTATGTACATACATTGTATATATACATAGTTATATATGTACTAGAGACCGAGACTAGAGAAAACCTTTATTGATTTTTCCAACACTGTTTTTGCTGTTGAACAAATTTTATTTTTTGTTTTCTAGCACAAATAATAAAAGCTCAAAATGTACAAAAACAACAAACAATTGTTTCGTTTTAATGCTGCCTGTATTATTTTTTTTGTTCGGTTTAAAAAAGGGAAACAATTAAGGAGGATAAAATTACCTTAATTGCGGGTGCTTGGTTGGTGGTGGTATTGATTATGATTACTGTATTGTACGCTACATATTAGACGATTAGACCGACATATTAACGTGTTTAACACGTTAATATTATATTTGAACAGGTGATCTAATTTCATTTCAACAAATTCACACAACAGAAACAACCATTACCCGTACAAACCCAGGATATTGCTGTACACCTTAATTATTATTTCGCACGCTATCATTAATCATCACATGTAGGATGAACAAATAACTATTAATCTAGCTTTTGTAATACAAATACACCACACCGATAATAATGTGATAACGAAATGTACGTACGAGAAAATGAGAGTAAAAAAATAAAATTCGCTAGAATCAAATTGCATATAATCGAATATACGAGTAAAACATTTTTTGAACTTACCTAATCCAATGGATTTTTGAATGTAAAAAACTGTAAATATTAGAAAACAAATAGAATTTCGTACGTTGGTAAAATTAAATCTTTTCATTATCATATTGCACACATATGTAAATACACATCTATTTTATTATAGCGAGCAACACAAACACCCAAAATTCTTATAGTGTTATGATGATGATGATGTTGATTATAATCACAAAAATGAAAAAAATAGAAAAAATTCTAAATTTATTCTGATGAATATTTTCAATACATAAATTTAATGATATTTAATAAAATTTTGAATTTCTTAAAATAACTTTTTTTTTGCACTTTAATTTAAATAATTCCATTGTGAATGATAAGAGCGACACGAGCTTGTTATCATTTTTGCTCTACACTTAACACAAAATTCTAGTTCTCTCCTCACTTAATTTTTATAATAATTTTTGCCAAGATAAATTAATTGCACACTCTTGTCACGTCAATATATTTTGGTTTACTATTTTTTTTTACTACACGCAAAAAAATAAAGTACAAAAAAAAAATAAGCGACAAAGTAGTTTTTTGTGATTTTGTAATAAAAAAAAAACGTGAAATAATAATTCGAGTGGGTTGAGGTTGAGAAAATAGTACATTGTACGTACTCGGTCGCCGAATTGTTATTTTAATATGCCCGCGGTGCGGTGTCATGTATAACACCGCCTAATCGGTACCTACTGCACAATATGATCTCTGAGCGATTTTCTAATCTTAATTTACGCAGTGTTTTTTTATGAATGGATTTAATCACTATGTCGTGGTCTCAATGTCATCAATATATTATATACGAGCAGATATTTATTGTACATATTTATTTAAATAACAGAATTGAGTATAAAGTTTGATACAGTTTGACAGCATTTCATAATTATAAATGGGTATGCAAAATAGAATGGAATATATTGTTTGTCTAGCACATTTTATTAGAATGACTGGAATTATTTAACAAGCTTTGCAGTTGTTGTTGCGTATATATTTGCAAGTTGATATTGTAAGCGGATACTAAAATTTTTTCTGCACACACCTATTATGCGACTTATACCAAGGACTTGCAAGGGTTCTAAACTTTTAAACCTACATTTTTTAAATTCCAAATTAATTTTTTAATTAATTTCAATTAATCATACAACTTATTATACTTATTATACTTATTACAGCGACAAAGAACGCGAAGGGAGACCAGTAAAGTTTGAAGACGCTGAATTGGAGGCGTTAGACCATGATTCATGCCAAACCGAAGTACTCATTCAAAACCGTCTCAAGACCATGAGTATGGTGCAAAAACAAGGAAATTGGGTTGAATTCCATATTTTCACGTGGGAACAACTGCTTCAAAGTCAAAATCGGAAAGGGGTTTTGCATCGAATCGTGGCGTGAAACGAAAAATGGATCCATTGCGATAAACCAAAGAGCAGAAAAACGTGGAGGAAGCCCGATCATGCATCAACTTCAACCGTCAAAACGAATATTCATTGCAAGAAACTAATGCTGTTCTGGTGGGATCAGTTCGAAGTGATCTACTGTGAGTTACTCCAGCCTAACTATAACGTAACAAACGCCCACAATAGGCCAAAAGTCATGACTAAGTCATCTTTCAGCACGACAACGCTCGGTCACATGTTGCAAGAGTTGTCAAGGAAATATTGGAGGCGCTAAAATGAAATGGCCTACCCCACCCGCCGTATTTACCAGATATTGCTCTTTCCGACTACTACTTGTTCTGATCGATGACTAATGGCTTGAACGAGCAGCACTTCACTTCTTACGAAGAAGCCATAAATTTATCGACGCTAAATCCGTATGCAGCCTGCAAGATAGGAAATAGTCCTAGCTAACGATGGACAGTACTTTGAATAAAATAAATTGTACCAATTTCTCTGAATAAAGCTTCGAAGTTATAAAAAAAAATCTCAAAACTTATTTGTACAGAAGGTTTTTTTTTATTTTTTTTCCCTGATCTGTTCTGGGGCCGAAGCTCCTCTACCTACTCTTTCGCGGTTCGCTTATTTACATCCTTACCTTTACGCCTGTATTGGCCAATTCGAGGACGTACGGATATAGTCCGATTTTATTACCATCTGCACATTGCATAGCTCCATGCCAGCCTATACTGGCATTGAAGATGGGTCGGCCTCTGAGCCCCGCACTCCGACAGGGAATCATAGATGTGTTCCTTCTCATCCCAAATCGTAATTTGTTGATGAAAATTCCCTATGCATCCTGCCTCTATCGGGATTCGAACCCGGTACCTCCCGTCCCAAACGCCAAAGCTTTAACCACTATGCCATTTGGTCGGTGTACAGAAGGTTGTATGAAGGTTTATTCAAGTCAGTGAATTAATCTGGGCTGTAGAGAGGAAAGAGAGGATAAGTTCACGTTCGTGTCGGCGTTAACTCGATTCTAATCGAAAGTTTCTGTTGACATTCCTCTGGGAAACAAGGCCGAGTCAAAGTCAGAAGGACGGCCTCATGGGCCACTTGCACATAATGTAAAATTAAATAATTTACGTGTTAAATGCCCCAAAATTATGAGCGTCTTTAGGAAAGGCCGCACTCCAAAAACGATTGTGCAAGAAGTAAGAAAACCAGCTAAAGGCGGAGTTCCGCCAGTCCATGAAATGTTAAAATGGTGGCGAACCTAGCAGCTTAACATTCGTTCAGAGATGTTCAGAGAAGACGAGGTAACCGTACATAGAAGGTTTATTTTATTGCCTTCTGTGAAATGAAACAAATCGGAAAGCAAAGAAATAAATGAAACCGGCCTTGGACGAAGAATTGAAGAACTCCTTGAGTTTGTGCAACCTAGAAATAATGTGCGAAGTGAAAACAAAAAGATTAGACACAATTAGTCCATTATATTGTTCAGCTAATGAAAATGTACCACTAGAAGAATCGAGACAAATGAAAGTTATCGACAATACCTAAGAGTGGTGAAAGTAGCCAAAAGAAGAAAGGAATATGGTGAAATATTGGGCAGCTGGACCTGGAATTAGTTATCTAGATAAAATGTAAAATACAGCCGCAATACGTCTAAGGGTTTTTTTATTTAAACTTCAAAATAGTAGGAACCAAAAAATTCCCCTGGAATACAAAGAAAAGCTAGACTATCGTTCGATAGCTCGCTGGAAATGTCTGGCGCCAAGAAAATGGTAGCCGGATATCATGAAACATTTAGTACGCCATCCCAGCGGTCTGGTGGGAAAAGTTATTGCTTTAGATAAAATTCGAATTGAATGTCTCTCCTGTACAATACGAGAGAAGATAGTCGATACTAAAGCTAACATTGCAAAACATGCAAACAAGCAAACATTTTGCGGGTGGTTTTAAATGTTCGAAATACTACAGAAATAGAAATGTGTAAATAGATTATGAATTTCTTATAGCTGAATCTTAATCGTTGTAAAGCGACGCAAAAAATGCTTATCCGGACTGTGCATGAGATTATTGCTCATTCGAGCACATCATGGGAGAAATTTGGATCAATTGGTAGGAGACGTTAAAAATCGACATCTCTTCGATTATAGCAAGGAACTTTAATGCTTAGTGAAATGTCTCCAACCTAATCCAAAAAATATAACGACATCAAACTTATTATACAGGGTGGCTGATACGAAGTGTTACCAAAACAAAACGCCACAGAATTTTTATTTTTTCACAAATATTTAAATTTTCGAATTGCATTAGCTGTTTTCGATTTGGTCACCCTTAGCCGCGATGGTCTTCAAACGGCCGACAAAGCTATTGCATGCAGTACGAAAGTGACTCTGCGGTATTTTGGCCCATTCTCGGCGAGGCGCTTGCTTGTGATGATCGACACTTTGGTATCTTTTTGTCCCAACCTTGCTCTTCAAAATACTCCAAACCGAGAAATCTATCGGATTTGCATCCGGTGAATTTGTTGGCCATTGGGCAGTGAAAATGAACCGCGGAACGTTGTTTTTCAGCCAATCTTGATTGACGCGCGCTTTATGACTCGGCGCCGAGTCCTGTTGAAATGTCCAGGCTCTGCGGCCGAAATGTTTTATGGCCAAGGCTTCAACGCTCCCTCCAACACATGATCCCGTTAAATACGAGCATTTATCTTGATGCCACGGTTAAAAAAAACGAGCGGTGAACGGCTTTCGCAAACCATCACCATCGGCGGCGCTTGGTTTCGAGTGGCATTCCGTTGGTCCAAATTTTCAGTAGAACGACCGGGCAAGTAAATTCGGCCGTTTTGCTTGTTCACATATTAGTCAATAACAAACGGTGACTTATCGGAGAAAAAACAAATTAGGCAAATCGCCACTTTCGTGCAAGCGTAATAACTTCTTTGCTCTTTCCACTCAAATTTTTTTTTTTGGGCATCGGTGAGACCATGCGTTTTCTCGAATTTCAAGGCCTTTAGTCCAAGATGATCTTTCAATATGTGCTGCATCCGTTCGAGCAAAATATTCGCCTCACGAGCCATTTTTCTGCCGCTATAACGAATTATGGTGCGACACACAAACATTTTATTCACATGCAGATGTTTTAACTGATTAAAAATCTGCGGCTGTGGTTTTCCAGCCAAATATTGAGCAATCACACTATTACGCTTGAATTCCATTGCGAATAACTTTTTTTCTGAATATTTCCCACTAAAATGCTTTTGTACGCTTGTAAACAATGGAATGAACTGTCATTAGTGTAAATTTGAGCGCTCTGTCATCACTGATTTGACAGCTATGACAGTGTGATGTTGGTAACACTTCGTGTCAGTCACCCGGCAGTAGTATTGGTGTAAGTAAACATTCTGGCGGATTTATATTATGTAATTGCGAGGAGTGTGATTTTTTGCTGGGACTTAAATGGAAGGTAAATTCCAAAGTTATTCTAAGCTCTTATGATGAATTTCAGTGATATTGGTGAACTGCCTAGATCCAAAAAAGTGTCCCTAGTAGTAGACTTTCTAATGGGTCTGAGAGAGTGTACCATGAGATTTAAAACAGTGAATTTTTAGGTGCCTTAGGTACATTACAAAGACATTTTCGCATTTTATAATCATTTAGCTGGCACTTCAGTGATATTGATGAACTACTGAGACTAAAAGGGGTATCCTTAGGAAGATAAATGACTCTGTAATAGTTCTGACAGAATGTTCCATGAGATTTACAAATATGATATATTTATGGGCCTCACGTACATTCCAAAGTTATTTTAAGTATTTTCTAAGCTTTTAGCATAAACTTTAGCGATAATTGTGGAATACTGAGATAAAAATGAGTGTCTTAAGCAAGCTATATGATTTTCTAATGTGTCTAACCGGGTCAGCCCTGAGATTTAAACATTCAATTGTTTAATGAGCATTAGTACATTTCAAAGTCATTCTAAGTATTTTGAACTTCAGTAAAATTTTAGGACTAATTAGACTAAAAGAAGTGTCCCTAGCAAGTTATTTGCGACAGGGTGTTCCATGAAATTTTTAATGCTATTTTTCATGGACCTTAGGTACATTCTAAAACATTTTTAAGTATTTTTTAAATGATATTGGAGGACTGCCGAAACTTAAATAAGTGTCACTAGTTGGTTATATGGTACTTTTATGGGTTTGACAGAGAGTTCCACTAGATTTAGAAAATCATATAACTTACTAGAGACATTTCTTTTGGTTTAGGCAAATCAGCAATATCACTGAATTTCGTGCCAAATGCTTAGCAAATACTCAGAATGACTTTGGAATGTACCTAAAGCTCATTAAAGCATCGAATTTTTAAATCTTTTCGAACACCTTGTCAGACCCAGAATATCACTGAAGTTTATGCTTTCGGTCAGAGTAGTTAACCGATATCATTGAAGTTTATTCTAAATGGTTAGAAATAAAAAAATTGCATTTTCAAATCTTATGGAACCACCTGTCAGACCCGTTGGAAAATGGGGAAAATATAACTTACTAGGGACACTCGTTTTGGTCTCAGTAATCCATAAAAATCTTTGAAGTGCTTACAAAATACTTAGAATGTCTTTGGAATGTGCCTTTATTAATTACAACTGAGACTGTGCTCATCTAGCATTTAATCTTTCAAAATTTTAAAATTTTACGTTTCTTAAACAATTCTGATTTGTTGGGGTTTTGCTATCATGATTACTTCCGCTACTTTCCATTGCCACAGAACATATTTTAACCGAAAGCTTGCATTGATTTTGCGTAATAGCTTACGAAATTTTACCTGGTAGAGAATTGATTATTTGGCAAGTAACCATGTCATACATTGGGGCTTTTGAGAGTTACTAGGCGCATGTCAAAAGCATCTAGCTTGTGGATTGACATTATATTTTAATTGGCCATTCGTTTGGGTAGTGGTTGGAAGGTATTCTCAAGATACTCCGCAAACAGATCAGCCTTCTCTTTAGGACTTCTTCGCCAGGTTCCATCGCCGGTGTGAAGTACTTAACGTTAATGAAAAGTGTACCTACACATTTTGACGAAAAGTATAGGCTCAAAAGTGTAGACACACAAATTATCAAAAAGTGTAGCTGCAAAAGAAAAAACTTTGGAATTCGAAATGCGTGGTTTAATTAAAATTATTAAAATTGCGTCTTTCAAAAAATCATCGGAACAATGAATGCCGAGTATGGAATTTAGTGTTCTCAACTTGGCGTGATGTCTAAAATGTGTACATTTTAATACAATCACAACATGCAAATTGTCTTGAAATTTTTTGTACGCATTTTAGACACCAATGTTGAGAACACTAAATTCCACACTCGGCACTCATTGTTCCGATGATTTTTTGAATTAAATAAAAGTTATTTTGCAGCTAAACTTTTTGATAATTTGTGTATCTACACTTTTGAGTCTACACTTTTCGTCAAAATGTGTAGCTACACTTTTCATTAACGTTAAGTATATTGAAAGAGTGTATAGAACCAGTGATGATGGGCTACAAAAAGCCACAATCGACAAGTTAGAATTTCGTGTCCAGGAAACCATTGAGATACCAGGGTCGCAGTATATCCAAAAATGGTTCAAATCAAGTTTTAACAACTTCGGAATATTGGAAGCTCGTACTTTGATGTTGGTATGTAGGTCTATTTACTTCTCATTTCGAAGTTTTTTGGGTTTCTCGTATAATTAATTAGGATTTACAACAACGATCACGGGCTTTTAAGTCCCCCAAAGAGCCTTCACCAACTCTTCGATTAGATATCTCAGTACAAGACCGATTTAATTGTTTAACAAGAAACTAGGCTAATCAGCAACAATATCGTCGATCACGGTCACCGCGCGGATTTACTCGATAGGCATGAGTTCGGCATTGATTTTCTGATCAGCAATCGTAGCAGATTTAGATCCACTTCATCATCTCATTTATGAACGTACATGCCCCAACGGAGGTAAAATCGGAACATGATAAAAACACTTTTTACTACCACCTCGAAAGTGTTTTAAATAAAATTCCCCAATATGATGTAAAGATTGTTTTTGGTGACTTTAATGTGCAATTCATAGTGGAACTATCGGCACAGATTCCCCACACCTTGCATCAAACAACAACTCGAGGCACACCGCCAAGCTGGCTCTCCCATATAATCTGGTAGCCAGCACATACTTCCTACGTAAGCGAATCCACAAAGGCACGTGTAAATCAAACGATGGAGTTACGGTCAATCTATTGAATTTAGTACATCCCTATTGCTTGAGTATTCTGTTCAAGTCGACACTCACACACATACACAGAACTTTTGGCTCGGCTGTATAAGCGAACTGTCACAGCCACTTCACAATTAAATTCATTCTAAGTAGGACATGCGATTCGTTCTCAAAATAGTTCAAGGGTTTTTTTTTCTTCAAAAACGAAAATACTTTCCGATCAGAATATAATCTCAATAGGTTATGAAGCCCAGATCACGGGAAACCGCAAAGTAAAAGTAATAAAAGGAAAACACAGCGGTCAAGCAGTCACGTTGCACATTTCAAGCGGAACATTCCAGAACAAAAAAAAAACATTATTTTCTGAATTTTCGTAGCCGGTGAGCACAATTGAAACAAAATGGAAGGGGAACGTGTCAGCATTGAAAAATTGGAGGGCGTTCAAAATTACCCAATGTGGAAATTCCAGATGCGTCAAATCTTGGAAGCAGCTGAATTTTTCGACTACGCATCGATAAACCAACTCTTGCGAGTGCAAATTATGCGACGGAAATTGTGACATGGAAAAGGGCAGACGCAAAAGCAAGGCGAACAATTTTCAACTACATGCAGAAAACAGTCAATACAGCTAATCATGGGCTGTGAGACAGCAGGTGAAATGTGGACGGCGCTCACAAGTACGTATGAGCAAAAGTCGGAGAGTAATACTTATTTTCTGCAACAAAAGTATTACAACATCAAGAAGGAGCCGTCAGACGACATAGCGATTTTCATATCAAAATTAATATAAATTGTACAGCAGTTCAGAGATCAGAAGGAGACCATATCTGACTCGCTGATAATTTCGCAAATTTTGATTACGATGCCTGTCGAAAACAATCATTTCAATAGCGCATGGAAGTCTGCGAGTGTAGTCGATCGAACACTAACGAATCTTAAGGCGCGTTTGATGGCGGAAGAAATGCATCTGAAATCACAGGGCCAGGTCGAGAAGGTAGAAGCGCTGATGGTCAAGCGGACTTTTCCAAAGGGCAACAATAACAAAAAGGGAAATTCGTCGGATAACAACAACAATGCGGCGAATAAAAGCGACAAGCCGAAAGACAATCACATGAGTCACCGACGTGATTGTTTTGAAAACTTCGCGGAAACATCTGAATCTGTGAAAATAGGCAATGGAGATAGAATCAACTGACACAAACTGAGCATGGATGCGAAATACTGAAAAACGGAAACGTCGTTGCAGTGGGAGTTCGCAGAAAGGGTTTTCTCCAGTTGCTTTTCAAAACAGACGAATCACCACAGTTCGAGACTACAGCAAACGTAGAAATCAAATAGACGTCACTTCAATCGTGGCACGAGCGACTGGGACATCAAAATATCACATACGTGAAAAAGTTTCTGCAAAGCCGAAACATTGAATTTTTCAATGAGGATTTTACATGCATAGCTTGTGCTTTCGGCAAACATCATCGAAGCAGCTTCAAGACTCGCGAGGAGAAGGCACGTGACAATGGCACGGAATTTGTGAATGCAGGATTAAAGGCATTTTTCGAGGTAAACGGCATTCATCACTAACGAACTGTATCGTACACACCTGAGCAAAACGGTTGTGCTGAGCGAGAAATGCGGACGATCGTCGAATCAGCGAGAACGATGTTTCAGGCGAAGCAATTGGAAAAGAAGTTTTGGGCCGAGGCGATGAATTTTCCAGTCCATCTGCTAAATCCAACTGGAACAAGCACGATCGTCGGAAAAATACCGAATGAATTGTAGCACAACAAGGAAGCGAGGATTGACCATTTGCGAATTTTTGGTTCAGAAGTCTTCGTGCACATTCCAAACGAGAAGCAACAGAAACTTGATGCGAAGGGCACCAAATGTATCTTCGTTGGATACGACAGTCGTTCCAAGGCGTATCGAGCATGGAATCTAAAGACAGGAAAAGTTGAAATATCATGCGACGTGGTATTTTTGTTGGAGGAATCCATGGCACCGCTCGACATCGGAGCTGAAGAAAAATCTGGCGCGAATGAGGAAAAGGCGAACGCAAGTGACGAGAGCGCAGATGCGTGGCGCGATATACGATCTTGATAATAGAAATGTTGTCAATCGATTGCGCGATCGGAGTACCATCACGGCAGCGAAGCGTCTAATATTTTTTGCATCGATGCAACACAGTGTAATGTTGGCAATCGGCGAAGAGCCGAGGACATACGTGCAATGGACGAAGAGTACGAGTCGCTCATTAAAAATCGTACATGGACTTTGGTTAAGGAACCAACTAACCTAAGAGTAAACAACAATCGGTGGGTCTACAAGATTAAGAAGAATCCAGACGGAAGCATTGATCGGTACAAGGCGCGATTGGTAGTGCGGGGATTCACGCAAGAATATGATATTGATTATCAAGGTTGAAGCAATTCGACGTCAAAACGGAATTTCTAAATGGAGCTTTAGAAAAAATGTATACATGAGCTAGCCGATTGGATATGACGATGGAAGCGAAAATGTGTGCAAGCTATCCAAAAGCTTGTATGGGCTGCTACAGGCGTCACGCTGTTGAAACAAAAGATTTACTGTTTTTGTCAACAAATTTGGATTCAGAGCGAGTGAATCGGATCCGTGTGTTTTCGACTGCAGCGGAAAAAATGGTATGTTAATCTTTGCAATTTATGTCGATGGTGAAACTTTTCTTCCAAGGATTGTGTTAGAAAGGTGCTACGAAAAGGACATCAATGTGGAATTTCTATAAACAGATTTGTAACTGGAGTACGATAGTATCCAGAGGAACACATTGTGGAGTGTCTTGTTACATTTGGGAATTCCTTAAAATTTCATAATCATGTGCAATATATTAATGGATGGCTCTAAACGCAGGGTGATGGAACAGCAATGCGAAGGAGTCGAGGGCAAACTCTCGGAGGCTTACGAAATAACATCAATGTTTGGATTGGGTCGTAGCATCGTGCGTCTTATAAAAATTCTGCTCCCTTTGAAAAGTCCAACAAATCGACCTCCATATCAACGAAGCGAACACCAAATACATGGTTATCGCTAGAATACGAACACGTGGAGAATTTTTATTAGTTGACACGCAATACGAAAAGGTGAATGAGTTTAAATACCTGGGATCGATAGCAAACGTGATAAACTTAGTCAGGATAGATAAAATATCACAGATCGTAGCAGGTCACGTAATATATCGCGCCAAACAAAATTAAATAATTACAAAGCTCTGATAAGACCAGAAGTGACTTTTGGTAGTGAGCCTTGAAGGCTAATAACTCGGGGCAGCCAAAAGATTGCCATTTTGAGCGCAAATTAGTGCGTTGATGCTAGACCCTATTAAGGATCGAAAATTGAATTTGAATCTCGAGAACAGAAATGATCTACACAACTCTGATATAATTGAAACAATTAAATCATTAAGGCTGGTATGGCTCAGGCACGTTGCATGTTACCGAAGTCGTACCATAAAATAGGCCCTGGAGTAGTCACCAATGAGGACAGGACTCTGTTGGAGGCTCCTTTTTGTTGAGCGGAGCAAGAGCATTGTTGAGGCGGTCAAATCCCTTCATGGGATTTTGCGCCAGTGAAGAAAAGAAAAAGTTGTTTGGCTACTATGTACATCCTCTGCTTGTGGGATGTGGTGCGCCGCTATTCACACACTTTGCTGAAAATTTTCTGTGTTTTTTACAATCCTTTGTAAGATCTGTAGATGCTCACTTGATGCTTCTTGGGTTGCAATAGTTACGAGTGTGTCTATATAATTGACATATTTTGCATTGTGTGACAGCGAATTAAACTTGCAAGATCAGATCGATAATATCATCAATAGAGCGAAATCTATGCTTGGATTGGTTAAGCGCTGGGCTAAGAACCTTATTTCTTGTTCGACCCATAATAAATGTGGTCCGTTTTTGCGTTGCGAGATAACTTTGGGAGAACAATTTTAACTTGACGCCTTATCTGAATCGATTAAAATTTATTTCGATTTCATTTTACAACCACTAAGCCGACGAGCGATCTTTCAAATTTTAAATAACCGGATCGCTCTGGCCAGCAAAATATATCACGAAACATGGGACAATCATAATTCCGACTACATAACCGTAAGAAACCTCTATTCGGTTATGTTTATAGTCTATGTGTTTTCAAATATTCAACAGGCGTACCTACGCGAGATTAGACATCTAACCTGAAATTTATATGCAACTTACTGACGAGAGTAACTCAACTCATGCATGAGTGAAATTCCAAAGTAAAAATTTATTTATCCTTAGAATAGTTCATCCGTCAGCTCCACATAATAAATCGCAGCAGATACTTTAAATCAAATCATGGCGTCGGTGGAAAAGAGGCACAAGATCGAGGATAGATGGCAAAATCCCTGCATGGGATGTAACGCCACTAGTATAAATAAGTAAGTCACATAAAACTGAAGTACGGACGTTAACACGTACTGAGTTAGAATAGTCATTAAATGGATTTGGGATATACAAAACTGGCAACCCACTGTTCTGTTATATCTAGTTCTCGTGGTCGTTGTGTTGTGGATTGGTTTTGCAACAACGTTGCTATTATTAGTGTTCACGAGACGCGTATATCGTTTTAAATCGACTGTAGCTCTTCTGTTGGAGACAACTACCACTTGTAGGGTTGAAATTTAGAAATAAAATTATTAAATATCATTGAAATTACCTGGTCTTTCAATCTTCTTTTTCTCAAACCATTCATTCATATCAGAACTGATAAATATGGCTGTATTTGATGGAATTAATACGAAGTTGGTTTTGGCCAAGCTAGATTTCCAAGTACAAAATAAAATCACCTTGGGGTGAAAAAATAAGTTATGATTCTTTCAATGTAAATTTATTAAAAATTGTCTCACTTTATAAGAAATACAAAAGTTTTTAAATATTTTACTTTTCTTCATTCGATTTATCTTGATCACCACATCCTCTAACGCCAAATAATTCACCTACATTGTATTCATCATCGTCTGGTAACTGTTCATCACTCTTCTCATCCTCGTTTTGGGATGTTATAGAAGTAGCGTGGGATAAAATTTCAACACCTTGTAGATTTTTATTTTTTGTTACCCATCCAAAAAACAGCCGTGCAGTTATTTGCGGCCAAAGCTGCCTTCACGTTAAATACCAGAAGTTAAATAGTTGGCATAAAAATAGAATTTATGTATCGATTGCAACGTTTTGAATAACTTTTGAATAACAGCACCAATTGTCTAAATATCGGGTTGTTAAAAATTTTTTAGGAGCTCATTGGTTCGCTCCGGGATTCGTCTCGAATTACGTTCCAACATCGACATACCGTATTGTAAAAGTACCTAGTTTAATGTATATGCGAGCATGTTTTAGAAATAACACAAAATTCCGTTGAATATTTAAATTTTTAACCACTTCGAGAAAGAAATTTATAAGTTTACATCCCTTTTTCCACGTGCGCAATTTTGCGGTCGATTCCGAGTTATTGGAATGGATTTCCTTGTTCATAGCGGCGATAAATGAAGTGCATAGTGCTCGGTATACCGGGTGTTTCTTTTAAACTGAGACGATCAAATATCTCGAGAAATAGCCACTCTACGGAAAAAATGTCCATAATCAAAATTTAATCATACCGCGGGGGAAATACATTAGTGCAAAAAAATAGTCCCCCACCCCCGCTTTGTAGGTGGGGCGGGGGTAACTTTTAAACTAAGATAGGAAGCCATATTTTTTATTGCAGTTTCGGATTCTACGACTAAAAGTACGTATGATTTGAATGAAATATTTTGATCGGTTCTTGATAGATGGCGTTGTAATCGACGAAATTCAATTTTTTCAATTTCTGCTTCTTAGAACACACGCATTCGATCCTGCAATACGTTTGAAATAAAAAACATCACGTTTTTATTGGAAATACTCGAAATTCACTTCTCAGTTGTGTACAATCATTTGAAATACGTATTAATAAGTGCCTTGAAGTCACAGGCCATCATTTTGAACACTTATTTTAAGCTAAAATTATTTTATTCACCTGCCATTTACATTAATACATTATTTTGATGACGAATTTCGAGTATTTCCAATGAAAACGTGATGTTTTTTATTTCAAACGTATTGCAGAATCGAATGCGTGTGTTCTAAGAAGGAGAAATTGAAAAAATTGAATTTCGTCGATTACAACGCCATCTATCATGAACCGAACAAAATATTTCATTCAAATCAAACGTACTTTTAGTCGTATAATCCGTATCTGCAATAAAAAATATGGCTTCCTTTCTTAGTTTAAAAGTTACCCCCGCCCCACCTACAAAGCGGGGGGTGGGGGACTATTTTTTGCACTAATGTATTTCCCCCGCGGTATGATTAAATTTTGATTATGGACATTTTTTCCGTAGAGTGGCTATTTTTCGAGATATTTGATCGTCTCAGTTTAAAAGAAACACCCGGTATAGACGATTTATATGAAAATCAATACCAATTTTCTTGGCTACTTTGATTTATTGCAATTGTTTTCCATTTTATTTATTCGGCGGCGGATTCTATAATCGACGTGAATAATATAGTATGCAACGTTATAAAAAGGTACGTTGATATTTATTAAAAAACATCGATACAAGTAAATATTTATGTAATAATTTCCACCTTAAATTATTGTAGTAGCGCCATTAGTTAGGAGATGTCAGGCCCACACAAAATAATCTACAATATATTAATTTAAAAAAAATTCAACTAGATGTAGTTGCACGTCATGGTTGTATTATCGACTAGAAATTGATGTATTTTAATTTTTTTGGTAATTTAATTTTTTTCAGGTAGATGTCGCTACGTATGTGAAGTTATCCCCGGATTTTATCCCCGAAATTTAAAAAATTTAATCAGGCAATACTAACATAATTATATCCCTCTAACTCTTGTGTGAAGTTATCCCCGCCCCGTCTTATATTATATTTTATTCCAATTACACTTCAAATGTGAAGTTAGCCCCGAATTTTATTATATGAAAAATCAAAATGTATATGAAAATTATTTTAATTTGCAAATCACACAAAATAAATGTAATAATTTAATAAAATGAAGTAAAATAATTTTTAATTTGGCAAGATTAAGATAATTTGGTTATAGGACGAAAAAACACATATATCACATTTAGGAAAAACGTAAAAAAATCGAACCGTTACAACTTAGCGAAATTAGGCTCCGACCAAAATATTTCCATTTAATACATTTTTGACCAAAATTTACATTTTAATTTGACATGTAAAAAGTATTAACTTGTCGGATCTATGCTATATGGTTATGAGATGGCCAGACCTAAACGTACCTTTTAGCAAAATATGAACAAAATCGTGCCGTTGCAACGTGGCGAAATTAGGCTCCGACCAAAATATTCCATGTAATACATTTTTGACCAAAATTTACATTTTAATTTGACATGTAAAAAGTATTAATTTGTCGGATCAGATGTATAAGGTTATGAAATGGCCAGGCCCATATCTCACTTTTTGCGAAGTATGAACAAAATCGTACCGTTGCAACGTGGCGAAATTAGGCTCCGACCAAAATATTTCCATGTAATACATTTTTGACCAAAATTTACATTTTAATTTGACATGTAAAAATTATTAATTTATCGGATCTATGCTATATGGTTATGAGATGGCCAGACCTAAACGTACCTTTTAGCAAAATGTGAACAAAATCGTGCCGTTGCAACGTGGCGAAATTAGGCTTCGACCAAAATATTCCATGTAATACATTTTTGACCAAAATTTACATTTTAATTTGACATGTAAAAAGTATTAATTTGTTGGATCTATGCTATATGGTTATGAGATGGCCAGGCCCATATCTCACTTTTTGCGAAGTATGAACAAAATCGTACCGTTGCAACCTTGCGAAATTAGGCTCCGACCAAAATATTTCCATGTAATACATTTTTGACCAAAATTTACATTTTAATTTGACATGTAAAAATTATTAATTTATCGGATCTATGCTATATGGTTATGAGATGGCCAGACCTAAACGTACCTTTCTGCAAAATATGAACAAAATCGTACCGTTGCAACGTGGCGAAATTAGGCTCCGACCAAAATACTTCCATGTAATACATTTTTGACCAAAATTTACATTTTAATTTGACATGTAAAAATTATTAATTTATCGGATCTATGCTATATGGTTATGAGATGGCCAGACCTAAACGTACCTTTTAGCAAAATGTGAACAAAATCGTGCCGTTGCAACGTGGCGAAATTAGGCTCCGACCAAAATATTCCATGTAATACATTTTTGACCAAAATTTACATTTTAATTTGACATGTAAAAAGTATTAATTTGTCGGATCTATGCTTAATGGTTATGAGATGGCCAGACCTAAACGTACCTTTTTGCAAAATATGAACAAAATCGTACCGTTGCAACGTGGCGAAATTAGGCTCCGACCAAAATATTTCCATGTAATACATTTTTGACCAAAATTTACATTTTAATTTGACATGTAAAAATTATTAATTTATCGGATCTATGCTATATGGTTATGAGATGGCCAGACCTAAACGTACCTTTCTGCAAAATATGAACAAAATCGTACCGTTGCAACGTGGCGAAATTAGGCTCCGACCAAAATACTTCCATGTAATACATTTTTGACCAAAATTTACATTTTAATTTGACATGTAAAAAGTATTAGTTTGTTGGATCTATGCTATATGGTTATGAGATGGCCAGACCTAAACGTACCTTTTTGCAAAATATGAACAAAATCGTAAAGTTGCAACCTTGCGAAATTAGGCTCCGACCAAAATATTTCCATGTAATACATTTTTGACCAAAAATAACATTTTAATTTGACATGAAAAAAGTATTAATTTGTCGGATCAGATCTATATGGTTATGAGATTACCAGGTCGATACCACACTTTTTGCAAAGTATGAACAAAATCGAACCGTTGCAACCTAGCGAAATTAGGCTCCGACCAAAATATTTCCATGTAATACATTTTTGACCAAAATTTACATTTTAATTTGACATGTAAAAAGTATTAATTTGTCGGATCTATGCTTAATGGTTATGAGATGGCCAGACCTAAACGTACCTTTTTGCAAAATATGAATAAAATCGTACCGTTGCAACCTTGCGAAATTAGGCTCCGACCAAAATATTTCCATGTAATACATTTTTGACCAAAATTTACATTTTAATTTGACATGTAAAAAGTATTAGTTTGTTGGCCAGGCCCATTCCTCACTTTTTGCGAAGTATGAACAAAATCGTACCGTTGCAACGTGGCGAAATTAGGTTCCGACCAAAATATTTCCATGTAATACATTTTTGACCAAAATTGGTATTTTAATTTGACATGTAAAAAGTATTTATTTGCGGATTATAACCATATGGTTTTAAGATAACCAGACCCATACCTAACTTTTAGCAAAATATGAACAAAATCGTACCGTTGCAACCTTGCGAAATTAGGCTCCGACCAAAATATTTCCATGTAATACATTTTTGACCAAAAATAACATTTTAATTTGACATGTAAAAATTATTAATTTGTTGGATCTATGCTATATGGTTATTAGATGACCAGACCTAAACGTACCTTTTAGCAAAATATGAACAAAATCGTACCGTTGCAACGTGGCGAAATTAGGCTCCGACCAAAATATTCCATGTAATACATTTTTGACCAAAATTTACATTTTAATTTGACATGTAAAAAGTATTAATTTGTCGGACCTATGCTGTATGGTTATGAGATGGCCAGACCTAAACGTACCTCTTAGCAAAATATGAACAAAATCGTACCGTTGCATCGTGGCGAAATTAGGCTCCGACCAAAATATTTCCATGTAATACATTTTTGACCAAAAATAACATTTTAATTTGACATGTAAAAAGTATTTATTTGCGGATTATAACCATATGGTTTTAAGATAACCAGACCCATACCTCACTTTTAGCAAAATATGAACAAAATCGTACTGTTGCCATCTAGCGAAATTAAGCTCAGAGCAAAATTTTTTCATGTAATACAACGGTAATGCAACGGTACGATTTTGTTCATACTTCGCAAAAAGTGAGGTATGGGTCTGGCCATCTCATAACCATATAGCATAGATCCGACAAGTTAATACTTTTTACATGTCAAATTAAAATGTAAATTTTGGTCAAAAATGTATTAAATGGAAATATTTTGGTCGGAGCCTAATTTCGCTAAGTTGCAACGGTTCGATTTTTTTACGTTTTTCCTAAATGTGAGATATGTGTTTTTTCGTCCTATAACCAAATTATCTTAATCTTGCCAAATTAAAAATTATTTTACTTCATTTTATTAAATTATTACATTTATTTTGTGTGATTACAGCAGTTAGAGGGAGATAATTATGTTTGTATTGCCTGATTAATTTTTTTAAATTTCGGGGATAAAATCCGGGGATAACTTCACATACGTGATGTCGCTAGTTAATTACATTTTTTACATTTATTACCATTTTTACCGTAATTAATATTATTTACGTAAAAAATGTAATTAACTATTTTTTACGCGTAATCGCACAACACTGATTGTGGAATCAACCTTGATTTTCTTAGGGCTTGAGTTGTGAATTATTATCTGATTTGATCTGAGTTGGTTACATATTCTTAACTGGTTGTTTATTGGTTCAGTAGCAATGATATTAGGTTTCCTTCTAAGGGTAGAATTTCCAGAATAAAACCTGGTTTTCCACCTGCGGTAATATTTCCCTTTCGTTGTGTTTTCCATTGCATTGGCCTTTGCGTTTGGTTCGCGGGCAGTATTTAAGTTCCTCCCTACCTCCCACTATCCGCGGATACTGATGAACTTTCCTAGGTCCGCCCTCTTATGGAAGCGGTGATGTCTAATAATATAAAATAGTCATATTTATTTCCCATAATCAATTTTTCACTGCCTGTTCCTTCAGTTTATACATTTTGCAGACTCATTGTGCAGAATTTGAGTAGTTTTTTGGAATAATAGTATATTAGAATTTGAATGTGGCATAATTAGAATGATAAAACTGTTATTACGGTGGCTGCGAAAAATGTATGCGATTAATACCCACCTATCAAATTATCACCTTCGCTTTCAATCAACAAGTTGGTATGAAATATCTCGCGAGCGCGATTTATACTATTCCAAGCCATTTATTGTTACGTGTATAGTGTTTGTTTCCCTATATGTTGTGATTATGGCTACAAACTAAAACATCACTGAATATGATACAGAAATTAATTTCAATTATTATTTTGTCTAAGATGTGCTTTATGTGATAGGAATACTTAATGCACACCATATACGCGGAAAATGGAATGAAATTCCCGGTTTTAAATGTACTAACACCTAACTTGAATTTTAGTATTACGCAAGCTCCAGAATTTCCAAGCAAGCAAAGTAAAAACGCTATAAAACGATATCAGTATAAAGTAGTAAGTACATTGAAGCGAGACGGCAACTTTTGGGAAGTTATTTTTTTTTGTAAATTTTTGTTTTTTTTAACTTTTATGATAACAATGAATGAAAATGATGGAAAAATTTTTGTTTTTAATTTTCTTTTCTTTTGCCCCAAAACAATTTTCTTCTACCGCTCGTTCTTCTTCTTCGTTTTTATGTATCGCATAAGACGAGTCGAATATGTAAAGTAAAGAGGAGTGGGTGGTAAATGTTTTTTTTTTATCCGAGTGAGATAAAATAATATACAGTATACTGGATGTATATATAGACGACCGAGTGTATTTTTATTATATAAAAAAAAAGAAAATTAATTTTCTTTTTTTTTATTTTATTTTTCATTTTAAGAAGATTGAAGCTTTTATCCGTTTGAATGATTTTTTTTCTCATTTCGTTTTCAAGGGATTTTGGTTACACTTTTACTTGTGTTTTTGTCTTTTATGTTTTCGTCTTGAGACAAAAAAATATATTTTGCCAAATGGAAACCGGGTGTATGTGATGAGGTTGTTAAGACGCGTGGTGTCCCGATAAAATATAACACTTCATGATATATCCTTTATAGTGTGCACCAGTACGGATGAATATTTTATGCATGTGAAATATTTCATGATGATGACGATGACAATTTTTATGTACCTATTTTATACTCTTCAATTCGGTACGTGACAAATTTTCATTGGCATTTTTATTTTGCCATATCAACTTTTCTGATTTATCTTCCTGGGGTCTTGCTACATACACGTACATATCTTTTCTTGCCCATTGTTGTAATGAAAATATTTATTGTTTTGTCGCATATCTCTACTGTACTGTCTATAAAATAATATCAATAAAATTTTTTTAGTTTATCACTCGCCATGAATCAGTTTTATTATACCTATAGGATCAAATACAGATTTGCAAATAAATTATTATTTATTGTGGTCCATTTGGGCATTGGTTAAAGTATTTTTGTAATGAAACGCAAGTAGCATCCTTTGTTTCAAAATCAGCAGCTGGACATTTCGCAACAATATTGCCAGTGACACACATGAACAAGAAATTCGTGACTGGGTTACATTTTTCGCCTTTGGTCAATGCGGAGGAAAATTCGGTCGATCGGCTTTTGGCGAGCGGTAAGCATGTATCCAGGGCATAGGTTACGGCTTCATTTAATCCAGCATTGGTTTTAACGGTTTCCGTAAATATTTTACGAATTTGATTTTCGTTTAATACTTTCCCATCATATAGGCCGGTTTCATTAAAAACACACTCAATGCGACACTGCAAACGTACCAAATCATATATAAATAACATGTATTTCGATAAATTTTTAAATACTTACAGATCCTTTTATTCCTTTGCCGTGTTTGTGGGGGCCTCCTTTTGGTGGCTTTCCATTACCAGGTGGACCGTGGTTTCCATCTTTGCAACTTTCGAATGCACTTTCATTGATTAAATTAAATTTACAGCATTCCTCGGGTCGTTTCCATTCTTTAGGACCCTTATCACATTGTCCATTTGCCAGGGAGATACAAGCAAGAGCTAATAAAAGTAATATACAATTTTGATTTATTGCCATTGTTGGTAGTTGAATTAACGGATTACTAGTGATTGATCCAGTAAACTCCAACTATTTATACTGTAAAGCAGAATAACTCTTAATCTCAATATAATTATGATTATGCAAAGTAAATCTAAAACTAATTCGATGCAATTTTCTGAATCATTAATTTCGAACTAAGTTTTTATCTCTATATATGTACATTATATACGAGTATTGATCCACCTGTCAGCGCCATTTCAAAAGCACACAAAAAAGTTTATTTTATGCTTAGAACTTTATACACATAATTTTGTCTAGACAGCATTTCTCATTCTTTTGTACTCGTATCTACATGTAGACGAGAATATATCCATGCAGCACCAATCTAATTCGATATGTCAAAAACTGACATAACCAATTCATTTTCCTTGTCACCCAGTTACACCAATAACGGCAGTAGTAGCAGCAGCACACCAAACACACAACAAAAAATGGCAAATTGCTATTTTGAGAAAACAAAGAAAATAAAGCGAAAAGAAAATGGAACATTTGTGTGTTATAGAACATACTAGCACAAAGTCGAAGAAGCGGAGTGCCAAAGTGAAACATGTAAGATGGGAAATTTTTTCTTCCCGCAGATGATGAGATGATTTTGTTTTGGGTGATTGTATTAAAAAAGTAAGATAACGAAGAAGTTAAATAGATCATGGCATTCTATCTTATGTGTGTGTGTGTGTACTCGTATATACCCATCCACACAGTACATCAATAATTCTTCTTTGTCTTCTTTTATTTGTTGAAGTTCTTAAAGCAAATTTATAGATTCAACGAGTAAATGAACTTTTGATTGATTTTATTTTCTATTTCTATTTATTTTTGTTAAAATAAAATTTAAATTTTAAATTAATTTTCATTCTTCAATTTCACTTCAAATTTAAATTTTTTTTTCATTTTTTGTGAATGAGCTGATGATGATAATTTTTTCGGTTGTTTATCTTTGTACAATAAGAATAATAATTAGAATATTTGTTGGTCGTGCGGCAGGCGCGGGGGTGGACGTTTTTTTGTTTAATTCCCGCATTCCTTCACTGCGCCGTTTAGTTTCGTCGTTGTGGTGTGTGGGATGGGATTCATTTCTCTGTTGATGGGTGCCCATGAGTTATTACTATTCTGATTTTTGTGATTTAATGCTTGATTTAATTATAATGGAACACGCTAACAGATGATTAATTTTCATCGCATTGCAGAGCGTGGTTAAATTTCTGGGAAGAAAATGGTGTGGGTGAGATCTACAGAGCGAGTTAAATTTATTTATGATGTGTGATTTGTTTTTTTTTGTATTTGTGCGGATTAAAGGGGAACGAATACTTTTAGCGTTGAGCAAAATGTGTGAGAGATGAATCCTTTTCTTCAGAATCTAATATGGCGCTAAATCAAAATAATTGAATTTATTTAGCGCTGTGCCACAAAGTGGGTAAGCTCGTTGATTTTTGGTAATAACTAAAAATTTTCTACTTCTACGACTAGCAATTCTTCGTACTCGATCTAGGTTTATAAAACGTCATTACCGGAATGTATTTTATTCGACCCTGGGCGGTATACTTATTAGTTCTAGTTTTACTTATCCCGATACGGAGTTACACTGACTTGCTCTAGTTTAAATTTGAAAACGGTTTACTTATTATGAACAGAGCTATGTTGATTTGTATCAGTGTGATATCGAGTTTCTATAATATCTAAAGGAATTCGGTCTGGTATGTCTTAGTGTATCGGAGATGCTGTGCTACAAATTTTACATTTCTTAAACAATTCTGATTTGTTGGGGTGAAATCCAATGGTTAGTCCCAAAATTAATTAAACCTGTTTAAAATACTAGTTTTAATTTGGTATGTTTACTAGGTCAAGTGGCCTCGTTCTTTGAAGTCTTCTTTCAACGACATGGTTATCTATCATATGGCGAATATATAGGTTTCCATGTTCCTGGAGCCTTATTTCGTGTTTGGCGGCATGCTTTTTATTACATCTTTGATGTATTCCATCTGTAAATCCCTGTGAAGGTCTTCATATCTTGTGTACCAGGTCTTCATTTGTTGAGAACATTGTTTTGAAACGTCTGTATCATTTTGGCGTTTGTTTGCTTAGTACATCCCCAGCGTTGAATACCGTAGGTCCATATCGACTTCAGTATTTGCCGATATAGCAGCAGCTTGTTGTGTATTGTAAGCTTAGAGTCCCTACCTATGAGCCAATACATTTTTCTGAACTTAATATTAAGTTCTTCTTTTTTATGTTTGACATGCTCGCTCCACTTGAGCTTGGCATCGACTGTCATGTCAATATATTTAGCTTTGTTTCCATATGGTGGACCGGTGCGGTCGTGAGTTAATTTCTATCGGTAGATGGGAAGCCTTTTGATATGTAAAGTTAATATGCGTGGATTTCGTCTCACTTAGCTTGATTCTCCAGCGTTTCGTCCAGTTACAAACCACATTGGTAATCTTCTGAAGTTTGCTCGTTGCATCAGCGACATTACTTCTAATCGCCATGCTTGCTGTGTCATCTGCAAAGGTGGCTGTGGTTCCTTCATCTGTTGTCGCAACATCCCTTGTATACAATAAATACAGGGTTGGTCCTAAGACAACTCCCCTGCGGGACACCGGCAGAGATTTTCGTTTATTCGGAGTATTCATCCTTATATTTCACACGAGAATGTATATTGGATAAAAAAGATCTTAGTATGGCATAGAATTGCCTCGGCAGATCTTTATGCAGTTTGAATTCCAGTCCATTGTGCCAGATTTTATCGATTGCTTAGGCGACGTCCAGAAATATGCTGGAGCATACTTTTTTATGTTCAAACGGTTTTTCAATAATGTTGATGATTCTATGCACCTGTTCAATTGTGGAGTGATTTTCTCTGAATCCAATTTGATGTGGAGGAATTAGTTGTCGGTCCTCAATTATTGGTTTAAGTCTTTTCAGTAATAATTTTTCAAAGAGTTTTGACATAATTGGCAGCAATGAAATTGGCCTGTATGATTTTTTATCGTTAGGTGGTTTATCAGGTTTTACTATCATGATTACTTCTGCTACTTTTCGAGCTTTAACCGAATGCTTGCATTGATTATGTGTAATAGCGTACGAAATCCTTTACCTCGTAGAGTCTTGATTATTTGGCAAGTAATCAAGTCATACCCTGGGGCTTTTTTAACATTCATGTTGCTTTTTATTTCTTCTTTTAATTCTTTTAGAGTTACTGGGCGTATATCCATATTATCTGGCTTGTGCATAGACATTATATTTTCATTGGCCGTTTGCCTTGGTAGTGGTTGGACGGTATCCTCGAGATACTCCGTAAATAGATCAATCTTCCCTTTAGGACCTCTTACTCAGATTCCATCCTTCTTTTTATGTCGAGCATTTTCATTGGTTAGGCTAACTAGGTATCTGTTGATTGATGCATTTCGAACTTCTTTAAGAAGAGGTTTGAGACTGTTACCTAAATTGTTAATAATTGTTTTGTTCTTCGGTGTTCTAGTTATTTCCCAGCTTTTACGTGTCCGTTGTTTTTCTCTTACCAAAGAGGGAGTACTTGCCAAAGCAGCATAGTGAATTGTTTCATTGAGTTGTTCTAATACCTCTTCCAACTGCTGAGAATTTCTTAACGGTACCTGAATGATTTTTTCCTCTATTACTTCACGAAAGAGATCCCAGTTTGTTTTTGAATTTGTAGATCTGGATGCACTCTCCCTCGTAATTCAACCATTTCACTGACTGTCATGATAACCGGGGAATGATCTGATACTAGGGAATTACTGTCTTCGATGTGAATGTTAGTTTTGGGATATACCTAGGGTTGGGTATTTCCCGAGAAAATCAGTATCTCGAGATTCGGGATTTCCCGAGAAAATTAAAAAAACATAAAATAAGAACGTAAAATATTCTAAAACCACTGTAAAAACAAATAAATAAAAAAAATGTATTTTTTTGTTTAAAACATTACTTATTTTATTGAAATCAACTAACAAAACAAAAACAATTCAAATTCCTTTTTACAAAATAAAAATTACAATTCAATTAAGTATCACACACAATTCAAAACATTATTTATTAAAATGAAACTTTAAAAAACACAAACTGCCAATGGCCGCATCTGACAATCGCGAAAGCGTTTGTGACACAAAATTCCCCGATATCGCAAAATTGCGCTCGTTTTGAGTCGACGTTAGCTTTATTGTATTTAATGCCCCGATGAGTCTTTTAACGTTTTTGGTTTTCTGCCCAGTTTTTGTATACACATTTAGCTCATTCTTAAATGACGGAAAAAGTTCGTTCGCTGCATGTCGTTCAATGCTTGCGTTTGGCTTTGAGCATTGCTGTAAATATTTTTGAAGTTGTTTTGCCATGCCATCTTCTTCATGGCTGTTTTCAATCACGACATCATCTTCAAAATCAGAAACCGCTAGGCCTTCTCGAATTTTTGAAGGGACATGACGAAGCAGGTACGCCTTGGCTTCTTTAATTAGTTCTGTTTTGGAACATGGATGGAAGAATATGGACTTCTCACTTTCACGACAGCTATTTACCGGATCGTTCAAATATTTAGAAGTAGATAACAAACGACTGCATCTGTGATCCGTTAGTTTTCTTTTTAGGCTGGATAGAAACTCGCCACTCAATTCAGTGTGCTGATTCTCCAATTTTGCGAACAAAAATTGTAGAATAGAATCCGCTGCAAGTAAATTCACATTTTGTCGGTTGAGAGTTTCAACAGCAACCCGTATAGATTTTAGAGTATTACTGATATTAACACAATGCTTTACTTCTGCGCCCGTAGTGGCCATAATCGATAAATTGAGAGTATCGATGGCTTTACGAACGTGCTTACTACTGGGAAAGTACCTAGTAGGTTAGCATCGATTCAAGACTATGCCAAGGTGTCTTGCAATCCAATATCAAGTAAAGCTCTTTCTTTTCGACTTCTTTAACATAATTCTGAATGATAGAATTTTGTACATCCGAGTTCTTGAATTTCAAAATAATTTTACGGAGTTTGGTTATGATTTCACATGTAGATTTAATAGTCATCGTTTTATCAGAAGCAAATATGATATCGTCGTCTGTGCCATCAGAATCGTTTGAACAACTATTTTGTGGCAGCCAAATGTTTCTCGTATAAAAATTTTATCAGCTCTTGAAGCAGATACAATTTTGACATTTTTATTCACCTCAATTTTGAACTTTTTATGCGGTATTTAAACCAACCCACTCTTAAAACCAAAATTTTTACCAAAATTTCTCGAGAAAAAAGTGGATTCCGCGAGAATCGGGATTTCCCGGAATAGAAAAAATTCCCGAAGCCCAACCCTAGATATACCTGTTTCTATATAAAAGTCTATTAGGTCAGGTATCTTCGTTCCGCCACTGGGCCAGTATGTTGGGGAACCACCCAAGTAAAATTCACATTTTGATGGCTGCCCTGCTTGAAGCAATTCTTTACCTTTTGACGCCGTAAGTCTGGATCCTCAATAGGTTTTTTTCGCATTAAAGTCACCTCCAATAATAAAATCACGTCCAAGGGATTTAAATAGTTGAGGTAGTCTTCCCTTTTCAAGTTATGCCGGGGAGAACAATATATTGCAGAGACAGTAAGCAGTCTGTGTTTAATTTGGACCCTTACAGTATAGTGACTTGCATGGTTTCTTCCTCGATATTTGATTCTAAATGGTCTTTTATTAGTAATGCCGAACCTCTCCTTTCTCTCTCCGCTGGATGAATGGAGTGATATAAGTTATAACCCCGTATTTTAACAAACGAAAATTTAACTAGATGGCTTTCAGATATTAAGAAAATGTCGATTTTTTGTAAACTTAAAATATTTCTATTTCTGGAATATGTTGCATAATGCCATAATGATTGCGTTGAGGAAGTTGCATTTTCTTCAGTGGATCGAGTATCGTGGTGTTCAGATTACTTTGGTCATCTAGCCGCTTTGTAAATAGCTGTAATGTTGTTCATAATGTTTTCCATAATTTGGTTGTTTTCGGAGTCCATATGTTTGGTTGAATTCAAACCTTTCACTACCTGAGCAAGTGAACTTCTTTGCCCTGTGTTGCTTGGTTGTGGGTTTTGATTCATCTGATTTGATATTTGAACGTTTTGAACCCCTTAATTTTTGTAGTTGTTTAGCAACCTCACCGCCTCGATAATTAGCCGGATGTTGGCTCTTACAATTTGTACATTTGGCTGGCACATCTCGACCTATTATACATGTTTAGGTAATATGATTACCTGAGCATTTTACATATCTTGGATTCCGGCCGCAATATCGTGGGGTGTGATTAAATGCCTGACATTTCTTGCATTGGGGTATGTGAGTGTGGTTCTCCTCATTGGTCCGATTTTCACCTTCTTTTGAATGATTCCTTTTATTCCATAAATGTTTTGAACATTCTCTTTGTTATCAAATACCAGCATTAAAAGAAGGAGTCCCCTTTTACTGATAATTTGGTTTCCTTCATGGATTTCTGTTCTCTCTGTTTTAACAATATTCACAGCATCTAGTATTTTAAGACCTTTATTTTGCAAGTCTTCTTTTATTTCTTTGCTTGAGCAAGTGTGATGCAAACCTCTTGCCATCAATTTTATAGGTCGAGCCTGTTCGTTCTCCTAATTGAACCACTGACACTTTTCAGCATTCAATTTCATAGATAACATTCTATAAGTATCTGAGTCCAGAATATTAACTATCCAAACGTCATTGTTTAGCGCTGTTACCTTATAGTCTTTGTCAGTAACCGATTTCATCAGTGACTGGATTTCTGGGTAACTGGTTACATCCACAATATTTATTGGCGGGGGTGGTTTTACTTTCGGTTGCACCAAATTTGGTATAATGTTCTTGGTAGATTTACTACCTTTTGGTTGATTGGCTTAGAATAGAATATCTTTTGAATCTGGACTAGATTGTCCCCTACCATTTAATTGCTCAGCCTCAGGTGACAATTCAGCTTTACTTTTCTTACTCTTATTGTTCTGTTTTTTATTCTTCAGAATCCAGTCAGCCATTCTTTGTAATTCATCTTCATCAGTGGAGTAGATGAGTTTGTCTGGTTCAATGCTTCCTATAGTGCAATCTTCTTTTGAATCCCGATTCATTTTTAGGTTTTCATTTTCTCGCTTTAGATACTCAATTTCTTCGCTTAGCTTGGCAAATAACTGCTCCATATGCCCAAGCCTCCCTCGCCAATAGTTGTTTTATTAGATTCGGCTATTTGCAAAGTAAAATTTCCGGCGGCATCACTTATTTCAAGTAATGTTTGTCCAGTACATCTAGGTATAGCGTTAGAAAGAGTATCGGATTGGCCAGCTACCGAGTTCAATTTTTTTTTTATCGGTGATCTTTGTAAATTTGATGTTCTCTGCAATAGATGGCCCTCCCATTGGTGTACCACCTGGGGTATTATTACCCTTTGTTTGTACAATTGCAAAGTTTTGATTTTGATACTTCGTGGCTGTCAATCCCGTACTCCTCGCATTTCCTAACTCTAGTTTTAATTTCAAACCGATATGTTTGTTGTGAACAGAGTTATGATGGTTTGGTATCAAGTTTATATAATATCTAAAGGGGGATGCACTATGTATCAAAGGCCGGTAACGAAATGTATTTTATTCTATAAGGGGTTGTATTGACTAAATGCAAAACTTGCAAATCGATGTGGAACTAAAACTTTACCTAGTTAATGCGACTCCGTATCGAATAAAATACATTCCGTTACTTGCTTCCGATACATAAAGACATACCAGGCCGAATCTCTTTAGATATTATAGAAGCTCGATACCACACGGACCCAAACTATTGTTATGAATTCTACTCTACAGAGTTATAACACTTTGGAAGTCGAGTGGCTAGGTTATACACCACCAAGTGTTTTCATCCCAATAGTCGCAAGTTCAAATCCAATCGGAGTCTAACTGATGCTACCAGATCAAATATTTTCCTCCAATATTGATTGAAAATTGGATTTTAGAATGACATTCAATGTGAAGGGAGGAGGGGGGGGGGGAATGGAAATAACGAGAGCAAATTAACAATGGCGTTAATCATCAAATCAGGGAAATTGTTGACTTGGAAGTTCGCGAGTGTATATGCAAGTGATTTACAATTGGATTACGCATACATCGCCAGATACAATAAATAACATAATCTCGATCAATTAGGGACGCAGGCGTTTGTAATTTAACAAGCGAAGCGTTTACACTCTTAAGAAGTGAAAATAATCAAAAAGCAAAAAGTTAAAGTGAAATAGTGCAAACATACATTCCATCAATTAAGGGATAAGCTGCAGAGCCTATAGGGCTTTCAACTTATTGCAATAAAAACAGCTGCTTTCGAGACTACAGAGCCTCCAATGGAAAATAATGCTTAAACAGGAGGGCGTACTGGACGGAATTAGACCAGTGAATCAAACAATAAGAACTTTTTCAGTAAAACCGCCTTTTCCAGAACAATAGAAACTTTCCTTCAACATGGCAGATATGTTAAAGGCCCGGTTACTTAAACTGTAGCCAAATTAATCCAACATAGTGCCCTATTAGCAGGAGTACGAGCAGAGCAAGGCGAACAATTTGCTGGGTTACGTAAAGAACAAAGCGCCAAATTCGCAGAATTACGAATGGAGCAAGGCGGTCAGATTGCTGATCTGTGTAAACAGCAGAACGTGCATAAAATGAAAAACTGGACCAAGTGTACCATACATTATATCTTCAAATTAAACACCTTAGAGGAGAATTAGAGCCCCTTGAAGAAAAATTTGAGGAGGAAGGAATTTGAAAAGGAATTTGAAATTGGAATTTGAACCAGGCAGGAGCTTCAAAATAAAGTTAAGCAAGTGGAGTCCCGCTTTGACACATACCTCGTAAACTATTCATATGACCAGCCAAACAAAACGTTTTCAACGAAACCAGTTGCATGAAGTTCAAGAGGAACTTTAAAGCCTCCGACGTTTGAGGGTGAGATTCCATTTGAGAATAGCTACGTGGCAAAGTTGCAGATATCTAGCAAACTGTATCCGCAACAGAAAGGCGCTATGACTAGGTCACGACTGAATTGGAGCTAAAATATGGACAGTCACACGTCACAGATTTAGGCAAGATTCAACTCCAAAGTAAGCCGCAACTACGTGGCGATAGCATACAAGACCTAGAAAGAAAAGTAACCAAATTGAAGTGTTGAACGGACTAACAGTAGATGCGTTTTAAACCATTTAGGCGTTGGCTTTAGAATATGAAGCAGCCAGAGCAACTTTACCAAGTTACAATAAAGTTGCGTAAGCTTAATTACGGAAATATTACGGAGGGAAAAGAAATAATAAGGGGGGTTGATGCAATTGACACAAAGCCATTGTTCACTGATTTATTTATTTATTAATTTTTCTACAATTTACAATTTTGCGAACCGCACACCCCATTTTGAGCATCAAAATTCATTCATAACGAGGGTGCAGTTCATAGTTTTATCCAAAAGTTTTAGGCTCAGTCTCTAAATTGATTTCCGTGTAGTTTACATTTTTCTCAGTCACTTGGGAATATGAAGAGGATTGAATTTGTTCAATGTTTCTAGATCTCTCTCCCAACTGTGTGTGGTGTGTGGTTCACTAAATTGTTAATAATTTTATATAATTGGACTACTGTTCCGAATTTAATCTGATCCGAAGTTAATCTGGTCCTGAAGTAAATCTCGCACCTCACCTAAAATTGAATATAAGGAAAAAAGAGAAACTTCTCTGTATGAAATTGAAGGCCTACTCTTATGTTAGAGTCACGAAATAGTCAAGTGTTGAGCCAGGTGACAATAAAAGTCAGCGAAGTTGCTTCAAATGCGGGGAGTTAAGTCACTACTTCCGAAATTGTACGCAACGATGGAATGATTGTTTTGCGCGGCAGCCTGATTTCTGAGGAACGCAACAAAAAAAATGACGAGAAGAGCAGAGAGCGAGAATACAGAAATACTCAGTCCAAGATCAACAAGTCAGAGACCATTCGAAGGACCATTTGGCTTACTGAGTAGAGGAAAGATTTTTGGGAGAGACCAACCCAAGATTCCAGTACGTTCGACGAGCGTGATTCTGGCTTTGGAGTCGATTTCGAAAGAGAGCACAAGGACGGAGAGACGTGCTGAAGGACGCGACACAGAGCGGCACGCGGGGTAGTTGTGGTGGAGAAGTGCTGGAATGTGGCGAGGTAGACATAGGATCAGGAGCAGGGTGAGCCAATAGTGGAGAGCGTCCAGAAAGTCGAGTTAAAACGATGTCAATAGTTCGTGGCCTTAAGATATAGAAACTTTCGAAATCGAAATAAATTGAATTTTTTTAATTTCAGACTTTGTAATTTTGCTAGATAATTGTCAATTTTGATTTTTATATTTGGAAATTTGAATTATTCAGAACATTATTATTTTTGTGGAGAAAGAAAATTTTTATCAAAAACGAACATTTCCGCTTAAATTTTTAAAATCTGATGTGGGCTAACATTGTTACCAATTTAATTTAGAACCTTCTGGAAATAGTTCTTATTCTCATAAATGATGCTCCTATAAAAGCTGCCACTGATGTTAACCGATTAGTCCAAAAATAGATAGAATGTCATAAATTTCCTAAAAAAGTTACATTCCGAAATTTCACTAAAATGAGTCGTTCCGTCTGGGCTGGCACACACACAGCTGGAGCATTGGTTTAATCCGATGTTATTTCGTACTTTCAACTGTTAGGCTAAATCTCTCAATCCCTATTGCTTCTGGCTACAGCCCAAGTTCGTGTCGGCAACTCGGTTCTAGCCGAAACTTATGGTTGACATGGCTCGAGGAAGCTAGGCCGAGGCAAAAGATAGTGAGAGACCATTGCATAGATTACTTTCAAATATTGCCCCTAATCAGCGACTGTACCCTAGGAGGGGCGGCTACTTGGCACCAAATAGAAAAAGCTAGGGCATCCTATCCTGTAAACGAATCAACAAGAACTTGGTTGTTGTGGCGGATATGTCTTCAAGTGAAAATAAAGGAAGCGGTAAATGTCTGCACGAAGTCAGCACGTCCACAAATCCGTTTAAAAAGGGTCATAGTTCGCAGACCTCCGAAGAAGGTAGCGGTAACCTGTACATTGCAGAGATGTTTTTCATCGCGTTCTCTGGGAGATATCAAGGTAGAACCGAAAGAAAGAAATCTGACCTGGCTCGGACGGAAAATTTAAGAATTGGTCGAGCTTGTCAAGCGGAGAAATAAATAATATGCTTAGTGAGATAAGATGATAAACAGATGACAAAGATGATAAACATCGTTAGCATACTTTATGATTCACTGTTAGTATGATAAACGTATCGGAAATGGACCTCAAACTTCATTGATCAGCAATGATTGGAGAAAATTTTAATTGTGAGCAAGAAACATAAACCGTGGAAAGCTATTAACGAAAATGCACCACTAGGAAAATCCTACAAAATAAAATGATCCACACCACCTAAGAGTGATTAAAATAGGCAAGAAAAGGAAGGTCACTCGGGCAAGTATTTCTGTAAATGGCGTGCAGGCGCCCCGAATGTCATTGACAATTATAAAGGAGAAGGATGGAAATCAGGAAAAGTATGAACTGAAAAATGAATAAAATGGAAATCAAGAGACCGCTCAGAGACGTAAGAGGGTCACAATTCCGCAAGGTAGATCATTTATTAGAGCTGCGAAATATCGGCAACCAAAATATGACCATGGAATACCAATCCAAGCTTGACACTATGTTTGGCCAAAAATTTAATATAAGAACTCTAACGAATCTTGTTGAAATCCTAAAGAAAAGCGGGATGCACAAAAAAGAAGGATTGAGGACTCGAAGAGAGGTTTGAGGTGAAGAATTTGACAGCCAGATATCGTGTAACATTTCGAGGACATTTAAAGAAGAGCTGGAGTACGAAGATACACACATAGCGACCACCAAATGTTGATTGGAGAATGAAACTTTCCGACAAGAGTATGTAGTTAAGCAGAACTGCTTAAAACAAGGCATCCCAAGTTCTGATGGTCATAATAATCGTAATCCTTAGAAGAGAAGTAAATAGCCGCAGTATTGGTGGTGCTGTGTATTGGTAGAATGAGGAAATCGTGACTATACACAGAAATGATTCAAGTTAAGGATGAAATATCAGTGTTCCAGGCATCGAAAAGTGAAGTTTTACAGCAAGCTTATTGCAGTGCTCGATTGAAGCTCATTCGTGATAACAGTAAATGATGGGGACGAAGCAATATCCACCGATGATGTTATTTAATTGGTGAAAGAAATTTGGCAAAATGCGATCGCCGAAAGTAGATAGCAGGAAGGTAAAATAAATATTTTGCAGATGTCACCTGTGATGTAAGAAATGCGTTCTTTACGAACTACGACGACGAAAAGTTCATAGATATCTGTTAAAGATTTAAGGGGACTGTTTCCGTAATAGGATCCTCATGCAAAACAGATGATTGCATAGTGGAATATGATATTAGGGGTAGTGTTCCACAAGGATCTGTGCTAGTTCCGTTGCTGTGGACCATTATGTAGAACAGCGTGTTAAAGCCCCAGATTAGCGGCTACTAAATACAAACAAAAGGTAATCATGATCTGTAACGAGGTCGTAATCAAAATCCGCTACTGGTTGCAGTCAAAGGGTTTTAAATTGGCTATAAAAAGAAGACGGAACCTGGCTTATTTTCAGCAGAAAGGTAAACGAGACTATAACTCATATCCAACGATTACGTATCTAGGTATCACCATTCACAGCACATTAAACATTAAGAATCATTTGGATACTGCTGCAAAAATGGCCTCCATTGTATGCAAGACATTGCTTCGAATAATGCAGAATAGAAGCAGGACAAGAAAGAGGAGTGCTATTGGCTCATGGTGATTTATCAATAATGCTATATTGAGATTCAGTTTGGGCCGCCGAAATGATGATCTCGTAAAGGTGTATGTTAAACTCCGTTCACTGACTGAGTGCTTTAAGGGTGATCTGCGCGATACTACCGCTAGAATTATTATCTAAAGGAAACTACAATCAAGTGGCAAACCCTTGATTCCTTCAATTATTGACAAAACATCGCTGCTTCCGAGAGTAATTATGTTTAGGCACAAGTACGGTAATAGCCCTTATTGTTCTACATGCAGTGAATTAAGGGGGAACGTGATGAGAGAAGCTTTTTAGAGCATGTAACCCTTGAACATTTACTGCAGGAAATATTTACTTGTGTAGAAGGCACGAAGAAGAATGATTATGTAATATATCCGAGCTATAACCATCGAGGGATAGATGTGCAGCTGCTTCGAGCCTGCTCCGCAACGTAATCTCTAGCGATTTATCCCAGGGGCTATATGATACTAGATATTGGAGGGAATTTTGTTGGGAAAATTCATCTGTCCTATTACACACAGAGAAGTAGATTAGAACAGTGTTCCTATATTGATTCCCACACACTGAGCATAAAAATTGCAATAATGCCACCAAAAAGAACAGTTCTAACATTCTTGCAGCATCCGCGTCAGCCAAATTCTTAAAACAAATTGTGATTCTGCTTAACAGAGCCTACGCAAGCGTTGACATAGTTGAAACGGGCCGGAACACTAATTGTTGAACTTTCCTAGTTCGTCAAACACAAATGGAACTTGACCTATAAGGAGTCTCTATGGAACGGTTTTAGGCAAGCTTTGCAACCCAAAGAGAAAATTAAATAACATTTTCATTAGGAAGAGAAAACACTAGAGAAATCAGTAAGTCTAGATACAGTGAAGGGCAAGAGAAAGAGGTTGGACAGAACACCAACGTCAAAATGGCCCTAAAATGGAAAGGGGTGCAACACGATTATCTATTTCCAGAAAATTAACGCAAAAAACGCAAAAACCGAGGGCGATATTAAAATTACCCTCTTCTTCCATTATACTCCAGATATAATAAAGGCAGGAACCCTAAAGTATGCGGAAATATTGAATTATATGCAGACCAACACAGAATGAAAGATCTAGGAGCTCCATCATTGGAGTGAATTCTGGGGCAGAAGCACAGGTAAAATCTCTGAAGGAAGCAAACGAGGTCTCTACCGGGGTTCAGAACTTACATGTGGTCACCACAAAAGAAGAGCTTTACCAGGTAGAAGTAGCTATGAAGTTTGGTGATGGTAAAGTTTTCCCAACGAGTACAAATAAGTCATTGAGAAAGGCATACAGAGAAACCCAGACTGTAATGTTGGCCTCCCGAGAATAGTGCCGCGAATGGTGACAGCTGAGAATAAGATACTTGTATTGGAGGAGTAGTTTACTGTATCTTTATGAAAGCTACCCCGGTTTGATGTTGCAAGTGGCCACACTAAGGAAATAGGTCGCGTGTCTGCCGTGGGAATTGCAATAATAACGCAAACTCTGCTGTAGCAAGAAAGAGGCAATAAGGAAAACAATCATGGACTGTTAGTACGATACAAGCGAACCTGAGCGTTCTGCTGGCGATATCATAGCCCGAAGGACATACATCAATATATCGACTCACTACCATTTCTCGATATTGTATCTTGTCATAATGGAAAGTATCCTAAATTTTTAGAGGTGCGGCGAGATCGCTTATTGACCTATACACACAGAGCGGCCATCAAGCAATACTTCTCAAATTACACAGTTATATTGAGTTTCACCACAATGTTGGAAGAGGCCTATAACGGAGTCATATGTCTAAAATAGTTGTCATAACCGCCGTTCGCTGAATACGGTAATTTTGATTCTTAATATGACAAATGTTATGCCGACAATATGCCGTATTATGATGCAAAGGATTTCCTCGACGATTTTTCAAGAGCAATTTGTTTTCGTAGCCAACTTGCATGCATAGTACTAGAGGCTATTCCGATTATGACCGAGAATTTAAAGAACACTTATAAGAAAATTGGAAAAAGTAGGGCGTTGGGCTCGAACGAAGGAAAACCTAAGGTTGGTGTTATTACAGAAACGTCCGCAGCAAACTTGAGGAAGTCTTTGAAAGAACTGAAAACTTTGTGCAGCACCAATATCAGAAAATCTAGTAAAGCAACACAAGGCAACATATGGAAAGGAGTAAAAAATTCTGGACATCAAAATCGCGCTCAACTCAGCCTGGTAGAGTTGCATGATAAACGTATTAAATACTCTTGGAGTATATTAGGAAGATTGTGAGAGACTCCTAAAATCCAATGCGAATGTAGAGAGGTATCAGGGAGCACAAGGTAACTGGAGGAGTTTAACAAGGCTTCTGTGTTAGGTCCGTAATTGTGGAATATTTTGTACGATGGGGTATTTCGACTACGAATTCACAAAGCATTAGTTGGGCTTTGCAGATGATGGAACATAAAAACGAGAAAGTATTAATTACGAATAGAGAGCAAAGACCATATGGCCGTACCAAATCTGATAAAAATGAAACAAGGAATAATATTTTCGGCCAATAAAAATTTATTTTTCAACGTAGTCACCTTTTAGCCTTCCGAATAATTCGATTTCTCCAGCTGTTCAAAATTGGCGTTTGTTGCATCGATGATCTCCTCATTAGAGCCGAATCGCTTTCCACCGAGCCATTTCTACAAGTTCACAAACAGAAAATAGTCGCAGGGGGCTAAGTCTGGAGAATATGGCGGATGTGGAAACATTTCGAAGCGTAATTCATAGATTTTGGCTAAGGCAACTACACACGCGTGCACTCGTGCATTGTCTTGATTGAAGAGAACTTTTTTCTTCGCCAAATTTTGCTTTCAAAACGTCGTTGAAACGGTCCAATACGTTGCAGTAATATTCGTCGTTGGCTGTTTTGCTCTTTTGAAGGAAATCGATTTGGATTATGCCACGTGCACCCCAAAAAACTGTGGCCATGACCTTGTTGGCCGATAAAACCGCCTTAGCCTTCTTCGGCGCAGATTCGCCAGCAGCAAATACACTGTTTAGACTGTTCTTTGGTCTCCGGTGTATAATGATGGATCCATGTTTCATCCACAGTTACGAAACGACGCAAAAACTAATCTTTTTATATCGCTTGAACATCGCCAAACCTGCCTCTGAAGTTGTCAAACGTGTCGGTTTTTGGCCGATTTTTCATATTCAAATGTTCGTGTAATCTATTGCGCACACGTTCATCTGAGATGCTTACTATACTTTCAGAACGTACTACTATATACTATCTGAACGTTCGGCATCAGTTGTGTTTGTACGACCACAACGAAAATCAGTAAACCACTTGTGAATCATTTTAATCGATGGTGAACAGTCCCCATAATATTTATCAAGCTTTGTTTTGGTTTGCGTAATGGTTTTTCCACGCAAAAAATAATGTTTACGAATACACGAAATTCACTTTTTTCCATGTTTGCAAAAAAATAATGGGTTGTCTGTTTTCAATGGCTGTCAAAACTGAACTAAATGACAGTTATGTCTAAACATTTTAATTTGGTCTAGTGACAGATGGTATTGACTTCTCACTATGCCCTCGTATAACCACAAATACATTAAGCACATTAGTGACAAAGCGGATGTCGAAGATGTCGCCCTTTGACGTTCAATGCCTAAATCCGCGGAGTTTTTTGGCCAGTCACATCCATCTTAACCAGTTGAACAGGCACAGACAACTGTCGAAGCATCAGTTCAATTTATCGGCGATGTGCTCTAGCTGAAACCGAACGAGATGCAAGACTTTCAAGACACGGTTGATGGACATTTCGCCTCACACCTTTGATCGACTTTTACTTCACTTTACTTTACTTGTTCTAGATAGCCTAGAACAGCTGGACTACTAGAGAAAATCTTTTTTAGCGCGAGGTATCCGAGACCCCTTCCATTCTATCACAGATGAGCCGCCACGAATTCTATAAGGCATTCCTTATAGAAGTCCCAGTCTTGACTTTCTCTTGATCTTCTCGCCCTATTGAAAGCAGACTCATAGACTTTTCGGCACTCTGCAAGTGCCGAGGTCCACCAAACAGGTTTTCGCTTTCCCCTCAGTTTTGTTAATGCGTAAGCTTTCCTCATAGAGTTATTGCAAGCCGTAGTGAGATTATCCACCATTGAATCTAGATCACTACCCGTGTCGGGGAGTCTTGGGACTCTAGATAGAATCCTGCCCTCCAATACCTCCCTATATACGTGGGCTTATTACTAATAATGAGGTAAGTTCTTAAAAGAAATTCGAAAAGTAAGTCACCTCTGTCATTGATGTCCGAGCTACCCCAGATGGTATGGTGCGCATTCGCGACGCACCCTAGGATAACTTCCATCTTCCTTCTTTCCGCGTCAAAAACAAGTGTCCCCAATATATCTGGCGGCACTGGCTTCTCTCGGTCCATGTATGCGGCTGCAAGCCAAAATCTCCTCCCCTCCATTTCTATACAAACCACAGTGATGTCCACATTGCAATACTGCGGAAGTAGAAAAACATTTATAATATTTTCTACCAGTATACGTGATCTGCTCTTTTCCATCCCACAAGCGTAAAAATGGGTGTGCCCCTTCGCTCGCAGACCACAGATCTTGTCGTTTTTAATCCAAGGTTCTTGGATCAAAACTATCTCTTCCCCTGAATTAGCAAGTCGGAGAAGTGGAGCCGCCGAAGCAGCCTTCAACGGTATCCTCCGTCTCACTTCTTCCGCATTCCCTAAACTTACGGAGCTCCACATCTCTCCCCTCAGAGTCCGATGTGTCCCCCTCCCCATGCTTTGCCTAGAGATAGTCTATATCTAAGATCCCTAGTTAACTCCTCACTTGGGTTTGCCACTAGCTGCGATGGTTCCTCTGGAGAGGTACCACTCGTCGAGCTTCCCACAACCGGCTGGACCTCTTGCTCCCCTTCTCGGGCAGCGCGGTGCTCGGTTTTTCTATGACCTCGTCCTTCCTAAACACCTTAAGAGTGACTGAGCCGAAGCCGAAGTTTATAACCACTTTGGTTTTTGACAGGGTAGCCAGGTATTCTTTATTGATTATCATAATTGATCATCTCAACTACACTTGGGCTCCTCCTGCTTAATAATCCTCTAGTTCCCCGTTGGAAGATCCGGATTGCAATCCTGGATAATCCTCAGGGATTCATCCAGGTTAGCCGGCTCCGTGGGAATCCAGACCATTGCCCTAGGTCTACTCGGTATCTCCTCCTTCGGAACTGCCCTGAGCTTTGCTCTTGGCCATACCTCACCTAACTCCCCCATCGCCTTCCTGTACAAGAAGGTTGATCTTTGATCTGCACACACGGTCAGTTTCAGACGCCCCTGATACCAACCCGCGTTCCTACAAATTGGCGGTGGTCCCGGATGTTGTCCAAGGACTTTAAGAAAAACTAGGTTCAGTGTGTTACACACCAACCTCCATTTTTCACCAGGTGATGGCTCTCGTCCACGACGGCTAGCACCACCTCCCCTTCCTACACAATGTCGCTGAAGAGCTTATGCCCTTCGGCGACTGTCCCACATGGAGCTTGGCCAGTTTCATCTCGGCATCTAAACCTTTATGCTCCTCTTCACAAGACCTCTGTATTTTAGACTCAAGGTCCTCCGTACGTTCATTGCTCTCTTCGGCTATGCAACTCTTAGCCCAATTAACAGATTTCCTCTGTTCTTCCGTCCATTGCCCCTCCGGGACTGTAGTCAGTCTGTCCAAGACACAGAAGGCCAAAGGCCTCGTCCGGTATCTCCGAACCGAAGGAGAAATTACTTTCTCCTTTTTTCCACTACCACTAATTCTTGGCTTGCAAGCCTCGGAACCAGTCTTAGCCACCCTGACGATAAGAGTCACAGACCCGCCCGTCTTCACCAGCATTTGAGAAGTGCACTCCACTTCTTTAGTTATTTTAACCTTTTTAGATTCCATACTTGATCCCACGAGTATCGGAGAGAATGATGGTCCGTCCGTGCGAGATCCGTATGCACGGGTAAGGCTACATAACTGGAGGTCGCCAGGTACCCAGAGGGTTCCGTTCAGGACTGAGAAATTATTTTTAGATGGGTCCCAAGCCAGACTGATCATTAGCACGATTCGCATAACACCTTGATCCGGCCCAACCGCCACCATTTAGCGTGACCCGCCCCATACCTAGGTTACTTATTTCACCCATTCTGGTTTTCTAGAATGAGAAGCTGGAGGCGGTTGCGATAGTGGGACTACCATGGTGTATTTCGACTACTAATTCATGAAGCAATAGATGGGTTCTGCAGATGATGGAACATAAAAGCGAGAAAGTATTAATTACGAGTAGATAGCAAAGACCACAAAGTTGGAAATTCCGAGATCGTCTCTCAGAATTATATCAAATATTTTCGAGTTAAGATGTATACGAGAATTTTTTTCAAGGAACACATTAAGCACGTTAGTGATAAAGCGGATATCAAAAATTTCAGGCTTACAGACAAAATCCCAAGAGTTTTTTGGGCAATTCCATCATATCCGTCTTAACCAGTCGAACAAGCACAGACAACTGTCGAAGCATAAGTTCAATTTATCGGCGATGTGCACTAGCTGTAACCGAATGAGATGCAAGACTATAGCTGAATTTCACTCCTATCAAGGCACGGTTGATTGACATTTCGCCTCACACCTTTGATCGATGTGTGGTTTAACCGACAACATGGTGAAGTTGACTTTTACTTGACGCATTGGGAATAGGAGAACGTAGACTTAAGTGAATACCGTGGAGAATCTGGAAAATGTATTTTTCAAATGCCCGCATTTCGAATTGGGCCATTCGCGGCGTCTATGTATATAATTGTGCTAACGCTGAGCTACCAATAACTTGCCTACCGTATGTCGATTCGTAGCGGAGATTATGATCCAGTTACAGTTACTTCTTTGAATCTACTGTCGCCTCAAAATTAAATCATAAAACAAATTGATGAAACATTGGCAAATGTTACAATACAAGACCTAAATAACAACTTAGTGTTTTCAATTATTTTTCCACATGGTTTCATGTCTGCCGGACGCCAGTGTTCATAAATTTGAAAATGTTCATTATTTTTGCGAGGCGTGAAATCTTTACGCCCCAATAAATCCAGGTTACCCACACATACGAGCTTGTAACGTCGCCACCGTAGACGAATTGATGCCGATGAACTTTTCCAACCCTCAATCTGTTACACTGTGTATATTAATCAATTGAAGATGATTCAACAATTTTCGTACATATTTGTGCATGTACAACGTCGTACCATCAAATATATTAGACTTTTTGACGCCGTTAAAATGAAATAAAAAAAAAACTTTTGGAAAATTGAAAAATGACGAGGGAACATAATTTTTGTTTCATTCAGAACTTGGAAAACATAATAAACTGATTAGATTCATTTCGGGGAAGCTGAAAAACAAAAATGAAAATTAAGAAGAAAAATTCATGGGAAATATTCACAGCGTGGTCGTTCTTTTGGCGTGCTCATATTTCTTCTTGTCTTACTTCTTTTTTTTGTTCATAAGCAGTGATTTTTTATGGTACAGCTTTATGTAAATCAAATTAAAACTTTCGGATACACCAAAGTTGAAATTTAAGTGATTTAGGTTTGAAATGCTTGTACGATATAAATATTTATGTTTTGAAAAAAGTTTTCATTTCGTTTTGATGTGATTTATTTGAAAGTTAAGAAAATTTATTGGGACATGGATTTGAAAACATACCACCCATGTTACTCGTATATACGAGTGTGCTGTTAGTTTCGTTAGTTGTCCGGATGTGCAAGTGGTGGAACGGGTGGAACTAATAATTGTGAATATTGTTTTATTTGATTTTATGTATAGGAACATTTCTTTGTTTAACGATAAGTTATTGGAAAATTTTATTATATACGGGGAGATATTTTCCAATTTTCCTTTTTCTGGCTGTAGTACCTTAATATAATTTATACATAAAAAGAATCGATTTGATTGATTTATAGCGGAGGGAAATTCTTTTACTGGCTTTGTTATAAAGAATTTTTTGGGAATGTACACGTAAATGGGGGTGATATTATTTTTGCGTATAGTGAAGATCCGTTAGGGTGGAAAAATATATCTTGCAAGTTTCGATGTTTATTAAATCGTAATATATGAGAGGTATTTGTTTAACTGTTCAAGGATCTGCGTTGTAATTTAAATCTACATAAATCTGTCTTAATGTTTACATGATACAGTCTTAAACTATATGGAAATATTAGAACTAAAAAGAGGGACGCAAGTATCAAGTATCAATGCATATAGCCAGACATTTTAAGTAGGACTCATACATAACAAAAATTTCGAGGCTTTGCTCGTTTCGGCCCATTTTAGCATTTTCAAAGGGCAACTCTGAGGCATCGAAGAACCCCCATCGTTTATTGCCTCTTTACTTCAGATCCATTGTAAATATTCTAATTATTCGAACTGTAATGAAATGTGATTAGTACGCCTACCGTGGGGCGGAGCTAGTCCACTAGCAAGCGATGTCCTTACAGGTGATATATAACTTCTAACTTTATTATAAAAATTTTACAGTTTATTTAGCAAAATTACTTGATTCAAGTAAATGATATATGCCAGCACTTTATGTTTATAATTTGCTGTTACCAGTTGATTTGGAAACATATTCCCGGGCCTAGTTGTTGATTGGCTACGGATCTGAAAGTGGATCTGTTGTAGCAGCTTGAGTTGTTCTTCTGTGCATATATGATGGAATCATCAATCACTAACATTCCTATAATGACGTAAGATGTTGTGTAGTGATGAGGGTCATGTATGTTTAGATTCCTTAATTGATCTAACTGGTGGGATCCATCTAATTGGTGGGATCTAACATCATATGATCACTCAAATTAAATCGTGGCATGAACGAGAGTGCCAATCTACTGCTAAATGCTGAGTACCCTGTCAACGTGAATGTTTTTCCTTTTAGGACACAGCTTGGATCTAGTGTTAGGATTCCCTCTCCTTGGATGAGAGTGGTTGTTGTTTCGATCATTCCGCTGCTACTTTCACTAATTACGTTATAGATAATCACGGATTTGATTATAAAGGAAACGAAATCCATAGTGAGGTAATGTAGTGAGGTAAATCCATAGTGAGGTTGTGGTTGATACAAGCATTTAGTTCTTCGGAAGAGAGACGTATATGTGATTCTCTTGTATCGCAATCAATAAATAGCTCGAGGATGGCTTGATGTATATGTAGTCTTTCTAATGAATCGTTGGGACTGCCATTGCGTGGTATATGTTGTATTGAGTCCTCTGTACTAGTGGAATTTTGATCTCGAGTATAACTGTTGCCTCAATTTTTATGGTTTTGACGGTGACTATTTTATAGATGGCGGCTATATTTTCACTTCGGTATGGCATAGCCTGACATGGTTTTAAGTTAGGAATGATTTGTTTGACCTGCTCCTGAAGTTGATGTGGAGTTGGAATCAAGGGATCTGTGATGGTGCTGTGTTGTTTCCTCATGAGTGTGTTTCATGACGTTGATTGATCTAGCACCCCGAATAGCTCGTTGACAATTGTACCTTCAAAATCGAAGGGCGCTCTTCTTTTGCGGGTGGTTTTATTTCCGCCTAAGGCGTTTACTACTTCATTTTGTTCATTTAATTCTACGTGGAGTGTTTTTATCTGTGAAGAAATGGCTTCACAGCACTTAAGCATATGTGCTGGTTGTTTAAGCGTTTTATTCGAACAAAAGCTGTCTAGTTGACGAGCAGCGTTCCCAAAGTGACTTAGTTCCGCCCAATAGAAAGTGCGGTTATAATAGGTTATAATCCTCCCGGGATGAAAGGAGATCCCGGGATGAGAGAAGAATCTCGATATATTATATCTTGTTAGTGTTTCTGCTGCTACCAGTCCTAATGCACAGATTAATGCGATAGTGTAAAGTAGCAGCTTGGACTTGGTACTTGCTCTCGTCACTCGTTTATGCTGTTTTGCGTGGTCGTTGGCTTTAACTGCGTCTATTTGGGTTTGCTCTGACGAAGGTACCTTCTTGCATCGTCCATCGTCCTCAATCGGTAGACGGGTGATCTTTGTGATTAACCTTTTTAGTAATCCTCCGTTGGTTTTCTTTACTGTTACGATTCTAACAAAACCTTCGTTCCCATTATGTACCTCATGGATTCTTCCTAGAGGCCACTTTCCTGTAGGCAGATCATCATCTTTAATGAGCACTACCTCTCTTTTCGCTATATTTCATTCCGGTTTGTTCCATTTGCTTCCCTTCTATAACGATAGTATATATTCGGCTAGCCAGATCTCCCAGAATGCTTGCGTTATTTTCTGCAGAAGTTACCATCGTGCTAAATGACTAATGTTTTGATTTAAGTGGCTTGGTTCTGGCATCGTTCGCAGTGGTTCATCTATAAGGAAATGTCCTGGTGTTAAAGTTGTGAATTCATTCGGATCTGATGATAGTGGGAGAAGAGGACGTGAGTTGAGACTTGTTTTTATTTAACAAACAATTGTTGTCATCTCTTCAAACGTTAGATGTTGTTCTCAAATTACTCTACGGGGTGATACTTGACGGATTTAACTGCCGCTTCCCATAGTCTACCCGTGCAAATTACTCGTACAAGAAATAATTATTGGATGTTTAATGTCGAAACAAACTCTGGCGATAGACAACCTTCTTCCTACTCGCAACAATTTGTCTTTGCCTATTTCCGGATTAAAGGTACGGAGTTTTGATTCGCTATGTTTTCCATGGTGTTCGTCAAATTTCCAAAGCTAAACTCTTGTGTTAACTTTAAAGCTAACTTTAAACTGTCGAAAAGTTCTTTGGTCGTCAGGCTTGGTGACGAATTAGCTGTTCTTTTGGCAAACCTAAGAACATAAGCGATGCTCCTTATTCCTTCTTTCAGCCAGTATGACGCTTTCTTCTTTGGTTGTCGTAGTGAATGCTCATACTTGGTTCCTGGACTCTTTTGTGGTCTCTTCAACTTGTGGTTGTAAGGCATATTCGAATGAGTCTTTGAGCCAGCTTGGTTTAATCCATGCAACCGTTATCATTGAATCCGTCCATGCAAATATTTAGATCTCCGGTTCTTCTAACGCTTGTTTAGTTTTCTTGATTAATTTTGATCGAATACCACTGGTCCGCTGCACATGATTCCAATCTGGGGATGGTTAATTTACTGCTGCAGATGCGTCATCTGATGCATCACAGAAGCCGTGTAACTCGTCTGTGTTGTCTGTGTTGTGGTTTAACCATCTTTGTAACTTAAATTTTTCTAACGTCTGCAATTGGGTAGCATAGCAAATCCATTTTGCTTCTAATTCAGTGGACAGTTGTCTGTCCCAACCTGTTCCTAATGTCCATAGTTGTTGCATGAATATTTTTGCTTTTATTATAACTGGTGCCAGCCACTCTATGGGGTCAAATAGTTTGGAAGATTCGGATAGCACTTTTCTCTTTGTTATAGGTGTTTCAATATTTAGTGGTTTCATTTAAAATTGGAAAATGTCTTCTGTAGGATTCCATAAAATCCCGAGGGGTTTAATAGTTTCCTCTCCCCTATTTCGGTTGTGTGGTTGCTTTCATTTTGTTGTTCAGTATATCTATGTTTTCTAGTATCTGCTGGTTGTTGCTGCTCCATACTTGTTCTTGCATCCTCCTAGCTTGTTTGATGGTATCCGCTCCTGATAGTATGTCATCAACATAAAAATCCTCAGCGACTGCTCTTTTTGCAGCTGTGTATGTATGGCCCTCATCTTGCGCCAGCTGGCGTAGGACTCTTGTGGCTATATATGTAACTGAGGATGTCCCATACGTAACAGGTTTCAGCTTTCGTTTCTCCATAGTCTCAACTGGTAGCTTTGATCTGAAGGACTGATTTTTATTTGTCTAAACATCTGTTCGATGTCAGCTTTAAACACATACTTATGTTTCCTCCAGCGCAACAATACCTCTACGAGTGGTTGTTGTATTGTAGTACCGGTGTGGAGCAGGTTATTTAACGATATTCCATTTGACGTTTTAGCTGAAGCATCAAAGACTATACTCTGAGCTTGGTTGTTGAGCTATCATCTTTGAGTGCTGCATGGTGTGGTGGAAAATAGTTTCTATCTGCATCATCACGTTGGTTTTGTTCTACCATATGATCCAAATTGATGTATTCATCAATGGAGCTTCTGTATTCCTTCCTCAACTGTGGATTTTTATTTAGTTGTTTTTCAACTTGAAGAAGGCGTGCTGTAGCTTTTTCCTTGATTTGCCTAATATGACATCGTCGCTTATACATGGTAATGCGACCTGGTATGCACCATTTTCTAATCTTGTGTAGTTCTTTTGAAAGTGTCCTACGCATCTATGTTCATCACTGGTAAGTTCCGGTTCTACTTGGACTTCTTCAGCATCGCAACACTTCTTGAGCTGTTTTCCTAAATCGATATACGATATCATAGATTTTATGTGGTGATGTTGGTTATTACTTGAGCTTTTGAATTTTTCAAACACAATCCATCCTAATTCTGTGTTTTGTGTAATTGGTTGTTCTGGATTTCCTTTTCTTTCCTTTCCTCCTCACTCTATACGATCTTTGGATAATAGTCTGCTCCAAGCAACATGTCTATAGAACCCGGCGTGTTATAGTTTGGATTCCCATGCTCTAAGTTGCTTAGATGTTCCCAGTGCAAAATTAGAACCGCGAGATGGAAAAAATTCAATTACACCAGAAGCTCAACCAAATTCAGCACGCTCAACCAATTATACTGTGCAGTTTTAAGAGGCAGTGCAGCACAATTGTGGGGGCGCAGAAGAGCACTCATTGTAAGCAGATGTCTTGCAAACTGTATCCGCCACAGAATGGCGCTACGAGCAAGCCATGACTTAGTTGGAACTATGATACGGACGGCGGTTACACGTCACATAATTATACAAAATTTAACTCCAAAGCAAGAGGCAACTACGCGGGAAAAGCCTGCAAGACCTGGAGAGAGAAATAACCTAATTGACGCGTCAAGCTTACGGCAATGCATACGTTTATCAGTGCTGTCAAGGAACACTATCTGAAACTTCATTTGGGAAGGAACACTAGAGGTAAAATCATATGAATGAAGTATTGGCGTTGGCTTTGGAATACGACGCAGCAAGGATGGATGCGGAGGGTATCACGCAAATAAAGGCTATTATTAAAGAGGAAATAAGAAAACCATGGCCAGGTTTTCGAGGTAACGGAATAAAATAATCGGGTTCCCGTCTCGTTGTATCCGCCGCCAACAACCCGGACATTATATGATTGATTGTAAGCAGCTAACACAGCACCTCAGCGCCAAGATATGGGGCAGTTAGAGTCTGATCGAAACGGAGAGAGAAAGCACTTGTCTCATTTAATGACCATGGATCTAGAAAACTAAGTCACACCAGTTATGAGTTTTATAAGCTAAATCACACAACTAGGGGCGGATTACAAAAGTGTAGCTGTTATTGGTGTATTGGTACATCGTGAATAATCCCCCATTATATTGGGGACTGGAGTATCAAAATCGGTGGTGCCTCTTAATATGGTAGATCCAGAACAGATAGATGCTACTATCCGTTATAAGAGTGTACCCTTCCAGTAGTATTAGGTGAAATGCGGTTCAAACATCGGTTTATCATAGTTGGAATAACGGATGAATGTTTCATCGGACTGAATGTGATGAAAAAAACCAGGTGCTAAATTGGCGCAGTGTGGAGGTACTCCATCAAATATAGATAATTGAACAATATGCGTTGCGAATGGTAGTCGAAGACAAGGTTCCATCGTTGTGCGAAAAAGTTATTTATGCAAAAATTGCCTTAACGGGTTGCTGTGTGCGAGAATCTTAGTGAAATGACGTGAGCTCATCAACAAATGCAATCTAGAAAGGGCTGGTCATAGGTACAGCTGAGGGAATCTACTATATTGCCAACTGCCAGTCGAAACTTTGTCGTCGATCACAAAATCATAGGCAGAAGAAGATCATTCGCACACTATGCGGTCATCTCCCAGCGAAACAGTTAGATGTCGCAGTGGAAGCACTGGATGAATTAGCCGATGTACTAAAAACTAATATTGTGCATTGTGCAACATACTCGTAGAATCGACAGAAGAAACGCTGTTCCAATCCAGCAAGCATCAAGAACAGTACCACTCTCGAAGCAGCAGGAGACTGTAGAATTAACTAACAACATTGAACGTGCTGGAGTAGTAGAGGAGTCTAGTGCTCATGGTGTTCGCCAGTGGTTCTTCTTCAGAAAATGGACAGAACAAGCAAATCTGAAAAGCAAATATTGGCAAGTAGCAATCCAGCCTGAAGATAGAAATAATTCAATTCGCTGTAATGCCGTTTGGATTATGCAATGCGCCTGCTGCATTTGAGAGGTTAATGAAGCAAGTTCTAAGATTCTATTGGAAAACATGTTTGGTTTATTTGGATGACATCATCGTATTAGACCGCACATTTGATGAACACGTCAACAATCTTATACGAGTACTACAAGTGACCCGATCAGCAGGATTGAAGTTGAGTGCCACAAAATGCACACTGTCCAGGCAAGTTAACTATTTGGGTCATATTGTTTCAAGTAATTGTGTACGATCGGATACAAGGAAGTTAGTATCAGTAATGGATTGGCGTGCACCAAAAGGTATCAGCCAACAAAGGTGCGTTTTCTAAAATGATGCTGATACTATTGACGGCTTCTACCAAACTTTGCAGATGCTGCACGAAGTTTTCATCGCCTTACCGAAAAGAGTCATCCATTTCAGGGGAACACAGAACATCAAAAAGCAGCGCTCTTATTTTGGCACGGTTGTGAATATTTTCCTAAATACAAAGTTATTTAGAAAACCAACAACAACAAAACAAAATGTCTATGTATGTCCATTTTTTTTGTTGTCCATTTTAAAAGTATACATTTGACACATCAACCTCAAATACATCCCCCAGGGGAGGATATACTATACCCAAGGTTTAGACGCAATCATTCAACTGAATTGATAAGTTAACCGTTCGATGGGATTTGTTCGAATACATTCGAGGATGCCCCTGGAGTTGGATGTCCATTTGCGAAGATTTAAACCGCCTTGTTCGGTAGTTGTTCCTAATTTATTCACGGCTGCAACAGCTTCCTCCCGTTAGCATGTGATCTACGTAGTTCTTGTATTTTTCTTGAGCTAGTTGTAACAGAGCTCTTACTGCTAGAAAACTGGCAGCCGTGGTACCATAGGTTACATTGATGAACCTGTAAACTTTGAAAGGTTTTCTATAGGGTCATCTCTCTACACAATTCTTTTAAAATCACGATCATCTTTGTGTATCCATACTTGTCTGCACATTTTTTCAATGTCGGCGGTTACGACAAACTTGTGCTTTCGTCATCGAAGTAGGATGTCTACGAGCTATTGCTGAATCTTAGAGCCAGTCATCATTAAATCGTTCAATGTTACGCCGGCTGTCGGTTTTGCTGAGGCATCGAATACCACACGGAGTTTAGTTGTGTTGATATCGTGTTTTAGCGCTGTGTGATGTGGGATATAATAAGTTTGATTAACTGCCAGTTGTACTTGTTCCTGTTGCACTTATTCATATGATTGAGGTTGATGTATTTTTGGATGAACTGGTAATACATTTGTTTAAATGGTGGATCCCTCATAAATTTTTTTTCCAGTATTGTATTACTCTTGCTACAGCCGCTTTCTTGGATTCGTCTAAGTTAGAAGTTTTAAAGGGAATATTTACTGTATATTTACCATCAGGGCTATGTTATAAATTTGTCTGGAGGTGTTCTTATATTCTTATTTCAACTTCAGTATGATTTCTTAGTGCTTATTTAGGGAATAGAGCGCTTATCACGGGTGGGGCTTGACCACCATTTCTAAATAAATGTGAAAGTGAAAACAAAACTAACTTGCTTGGTATATAATTTTGTTCTGGTTTATTATTGAGAATTTAGTTCTTTATATACAAAAAATAAGTGCTTATAGTTAAAATTTATCTTAGTGCAAAAAATGTTGTATTATTGAATTTATATGTCACTAGCCAATTTATATCATAATTTGATGACTAAGCTTATACATTATGCTAATTACATTACAATTATAATGTTTGTGCAGATCGGTGCCCTGTTGATGTTGAACTCGACATATTCCGGGCCGCCTACTTGGGATGATTAGACTTCTACACGTTGAAGTGGCGAAGGTGGTGGGCGAGGATTTGCTCATCTTTGTCTTATAGATTTGATGCCCCAAATGACACCTAAGACTAAAAGAATCGCTGAAATGACATGAGTCATGGTATAATGGTGGATATGATGATTTTTCTCCTCGTGTAGTTGGATCTTCATATTTTCGAGCATCTTTATCTCTTGTTCCAATTTGTCGGTATCTTGAAGCGTTACGTACTGTGGATGATTATGTCGGACTGGGCTATCTTTAATCCGGGTGATGAACTTCTTTAAGTGAATAGATTCAGCTAACGTATTAACCGATCTATTGAATCCCTTTTCCAAATCGTTAGAATAGGATCCGATTGCAACGATATAAAAATTTGCATCCCGTAGCACACAACCAGCATTCATTTTTACTATGCCTGATCCTTAAAGGTCATACGATTTGCTTTCATGACCGCATATTACACCGACTATTGTTTCATTGTGAATGGCATATACCCACTGATTGTTGGCATTAAGTTTTATCCAGTGATTTGATGCATTTACTGTTTCGATGGAACATAATTCCTCAATACTCATCTTCCGTTGTAGGATTGCCATCTCGCACTGAGCTTGGCTGCTCATGATGTTGTATATTGGCGATATTTCACACAAAAATCTTCTTCCTTGAAATGATTGATAATTTTTTACTTGCTCTCTAGTCATTAATGCGAGCTGTTCCCGGTGAGCATCTATTGCTAAATAGAGGAAGATCAGAGTTACTCTACTGCGTACCTTCATGCCATGATATACGTGAAGAAGATCCGGAATGCCATGCCCGAGTATGGTGCATGGTACATGTCTTTTAATAATTTCGAGCTCTTGATCCAATTGAGCCGGGGAGAATAATGACGGGTGCAAAATGTTCTAGTGTGCATTATGGATTACGTCAAGTAAGGCTTGTTGCGTGTCCTCCTTTCAATATTAATATCAATTCAATGCTTGAAGTTAATATTAAACGAATTTGCTTTTCCCGTATGAAGTACTCGTTCAATTGTTCTAGTTCAGGCGTCAGCGTTCCATGATCATTTACCAGTTTGTTTAATGATTTCATAGTAAGAATTGAGTTATGCTTTATTAGCATAACTGTGTTGTCTATTACTGTGGTATGATTCCTTATCAGTGCCTCTAATTGATGCTGATTATTGTTTATGGCTTCAAATTGATTTTCATATTCTCTTGCTTCACGTTCTGTAAGAATCCCAAACATGCCGCATAACACAACGCCTATTGTGTCGCCTAAACCTCGTTTTGGCATGTGCACTTCCTTGTTGCTCGCTAATATTATCTGCCTCCAAATTGTTGAACTGATTTCATCCACGTATATGCATGACTTCTTCAGTTGACTTTGCGCGGTCTTGAGTGCTTCAATTTCCTCCCAGTAATTACTCATATTATAATAGATTATTAGTGACCATTTCATGGCTACCACCTCGAGTCTGCCTATCGATTCAAAGTGTATGCCTGTGAATGGTTGACTGGAGTAATGTCTATGTTAGCCTGAGCGAGTCCCAAAATGCAACCAGCACATGGACAACGTCGATGAGGTTCCTGCCGCAGAATCCGCTCGAAATTCTTTGATATTTGCGACTCCTGCTCCTCTTCACTCTGGTTGGTTTTCATGGGCATTAGATTCTTTAAATTTTCCTCAATTGGTAATTTACACAATTTCACAATTGGCCGCTTGAAGGTAATGTTCTCGCACTTCACTGTAGCTACTCTAACTAAATCATCGTCCTTCATCCTTTAGATCATCCTTTAGTAACAGCAAGTCGTTGATCTTTAGGTTCGGTTGGCTACATTTCCATTTAGTTCGTTGTTTTAGTTGGTGGAGATATTCAGAGAACCATCTTTTCCAAAAGCGCTGCACCATTTTCTCAACAAAGTGCCATCTTGTTTTTAAAGAGATGTTATCTGTATCAGCGACCGGCAGTGACTTGAGAAAATCACCAATCAAAAAATGTCCTGGTGTTAAAGCTGATAGATCTGTTGGATTATTGGTCAGTGGAGTTAGCGGTCGAGAATTTAGACATGCCTCGATTTGTGTAACTACTGTGTAAAGCTCCTCAAAGGTGAGGGTTGCTTCTCCTATGATTCGTTTAAAATGGAACTTGATAGATTTAATGCCCACTTCCCATATGCCACCGAAATGGGGTGTCATGGGCGGTATGAAATACCAATGGGTTTTGTCGTTGGCTATCATAGTGGCGATCTCGTCCGGTAATGTGGTTATTGCGCGATGGTGTTCTTTTAACATTACCTTGTTCGCTCCAACGAAGTATATCCTATTGTCAGAGTAGATATTCGTGCATAATCATGTCTTGGATGTAAATCGTTTGTAGCAGCAATAAATGATGTATAGCTTTTGTTACCATGCAGATAAATAGTGCAATGTAACCTTTGTGAGTTTTGTGACCTCTTTCCTTGGTTGTTCTTACTTGAATGGGGCCAGCATAATTGATACCCGTTTTTGCGAGCGGTCTTCCCGGCCGTACTCTAGCAGATGGTAAGTTTCCCATTTGTTGCTGTGTAAGATGCTGTTTGTTACGAAAGCAAATAATGTATTTTTGAATTACTCGACGTACGCCACGTTTACCGTCAACAATCCAATACTTGTTTCTTAAATGGACACCCCCATGGAAGGTACTGATATGAGCATTTTCTATAATTCTTTGTGTTACAAGGTTGTATACATCCAGGATGATGGGGTTTTTGCTGGACCTTGATAATGCTGAATTTTGAAGTCGTCCATTTAATCGTAACAAGCCATTTTCATCTAAAGTTTGATTCAATGATAGTAGCTTGCTTCTTTTGCTAATTTGTTTAGCCTGGTTAAGACAGCTAATTTCATTAGAAAAATCTTGTTTTTGTAATGTCTTCAGAATTGTTGTTTCCGCATCCCGAAGTTCTATACCTGTTAGCTGCTTATGATTATTGCTGCCGTGCTTGGCATTGTTCATGAGTCGTTTACAGTACGCAACTATGCGTTTTAATCTGTTGTAAATTGAACATCGCTCAAATAATTCATGTAATACGTGCTCTCCTCTGCAATAAGTGCTCTTCAATACGTGCTCTTCATTAGTTTTCAAGTTTTCTCTTCTAATTCTTCACGATGATGTGTATAAGTAAGTGAAGACCTGTTGACTTCCTTCCAACTAGTTATATTTTGTCACAGAAAGTTCGGTCCTCTCCACCATATTTTGTTGTTTGTTAGTGCATTTTACGTGATGCCATGTTGTGGTCGGAATCAAGGATTTTACTGCAGAAATTCTGTTTGCCACGAATGCCTTAAATTTGCTTGGCTCGCCTGTGATCCAACATAGTGCAATGGTTGAGTCTGACCACGCATACATCCTGCAGTTGTTTAGATTTAAGGCTTCTTGTACGTATGTCTAAGCAGTTTTCATAATAATAACGCTGCATTTAGCTCTAGTCGAGGAATTGACAACCTCACTTGAGTTGGAGCGACTCTTGTCTTCGATGTTAACATTTGTGTTGTTATTGTTCCATCTTTGTTTATTGTTCGACAGTATATAGCAGCGGCATATGCGTATTACGAAGCATCAGCAGCATCACTTAATTCAGCCTTATATTTTATCCATTTTGTGTTAATATGTTCTGGTAGATGTTCATCCCATTTTATTCTGCTTAACCATAATTTTTGCCTCATAATTTTTGCTGTAATTGTTGATAGAGAGAGCCATCCAACTGGATCAAATAGCTTCGATGATTCGGATAATAATGAACGCTTTGTAGCTTGGTTGCTGGATAACTGAAGTCTTGCAACATCAAATTTAAAGTTGTCTTCTTGTGGATCATACAAAATGCCTAGGTTTCCATTTTCGTTAACTTACGAATTAAAGTTAATCAACGTCTATCTGTTAGCAATTTTAATTCGTGAACTGATTGACATGCTTCCCTTATATTGTGGCATTCGGTCAGCAAATCGTCAACATAAAAATCTTTCAATATGATATGTGCTGCTACTGGATACTCGCTAGCTCCATCAAGAGCTAACTGTCTCAAAGCTCTTATGGCCAAGAAACTGGCTGCTGTTGTCCTATATCTGACTGTCTTAAGTTTATAAGTTGTCATTGGTTTAGACGGTTGAGTTCTCCATAATATTCGTTGGTAATTCTGGTCTGGTTCGTTTATCCAGATTTGGCGATACATTTTCTCTATGTCCGCCGTCATTACGATTTTGTATTTTCGCCATCGCAATAATATATCCGCTAGGTCATCTTGTAATTTGGGACCATTCATCATGCAATCGTTTAAAGATACTCTATCGTAGTTTTAGCCGAAGCATCAAATACTACTCTAAATTTTGTATTGGTGCTATCCTGTTTGATTACACCATGATGCGGTATGTAATAGGAGTTACTTGCTATATTGTGATCTTCAACCTCTTCCTGCACGAGTTCCATGTGCTTTAGATTTATGTATTCCTGCATAAATTGATGATATAACTGCTTGATAGACGGATCTTTCTTGAACCGATTTTCAATTTGTATTAGCCTGGCAGCGGCTTTTTTCTGGATTCTCCTAATTTGATATGATTATCCTTGAATGGAATTCTTACCACATATTTTCCATCTGATCTCTTTTCTGAGGTTAACTGGAACTTACTCTTCCGTATTAGTTCTGTTTTCTGGTATCGAATCTACCTCTATGAGAAGTCGCTGAAGTTAGCCCGAACCCGAATATTTTTGGTTGTTGTCTTAGATAAGTGTAGTCATCCCGAAAAAGTGTAAATAGTAAAAAATGTAGCCTCATCCCGAAAAAATTGAAAAATGAAAAATTAAAACAATTTTAAAAAAAAAAATATTAAAGTGTAAAATAATGTTTTCGAAGCAGTAGAAAACAAAAACATGAATTTTAAATAATATTAAAGCCACAAAGCAAAAAAGATAAATACTGTTTAAAATTAAATTATGCATAAATTATACACCGAAAAATGATCTCCATATACTGTCATACAACGGGATAAACGGCTAAATAAACCAAAGTACTGACTACGATGTAGAAACTACCCTATGTCCATATCATGTGGAAATAACCTGTTTTTTGGTTTGTTTATGTAACCGAAAAGCGATTTTTTGTGTAGTTACCATGGGCCCACATTAAATTCTGTACTGAAATACCTAGAGATATAGCCACCCAATGGCGTAAACGGCCAGATAGGTCAATGTACTGACTACGACGTAGGAACTACCCTATGTCCATATCAGGTGGAAATAACCTTTCTTTATTTGTTTATTTAACCGAAGAGCGATTTTTTGTGTAGTTACCATGGACCCACATTAAATTTTGTACTGAAATACCTAGAGATATAGCCACTCAATGACGTACACGGTCAGATCGGCCATTGCACTAGCTAAGACGTACAAACCACCCTAGGTCAATATCAGGTGGAAATAACCTTACTTTATTTATTTATTTAACCAAAGAGCGATTTTTTGTGTAGTTACCATGGACCCACATTGAATTCTGTACTGAAATACCTAGAGATATACCCACCCAATGGCGTAAACGGCCAGATAGGTCAATGTACTGACTAAGACGTAGGAACTACCCTATGTCCATATCAGGCGGAAATAACCTGTTTTTTGGTTTGTTTATGTAACCGAAAAGCGATTTTTTGTGTAGTTACCACAGGCCCACATTAAATTCTGAACTCAAATACCTAGAGATATAGCCACCCAATGACGTACACGGTCAGATCGGCCATTGCACTAGCTAAGACGTACAAACCACCCTAGGTCAATATCAGGTGGAAATAACCTTTCTTTATTTGTTTATTTAACCGAAGAGCGATTTTTTGTGTAGTTACCACAGGCCCACATTAAATTCTGAACTCAAATACCTAGAGATATAGCCACCCAATGGTGTATCCGGTCAGATAGGCCAATGTACTGACTACGATGTAGAAACCACCCTAAGTCCATATCAGGTGGAAATAACCTGTTTTTTGGTTTGTTTATGTAACCGAAAAGCGATTTTTTGTGTAGTTACCATGGGCCCACATTAAATTCTGTACTGAAATAACTAGAGATATAGCCACCCAATGACGTACACGGTCAGATCGGCCATTGCACTAGCTAAGACGTACAAACCACCCTAGGTCAATATTAGGTGGAAATAACCTTTCTTTATTTGTTTATTTAACCGAAGAGCGATTTTTTGTGTAGTTACCATGGACCCACATTAAATTTTGTACTGAAATACCTAGAGATATAGCCACCCAATGGTGTATCCGGTCAGATAGGCCAATGTACTGACTACGATGTAGAAACTACCCTATGTCCATATCAGGTGGAAATAACCTGTTTTTTGGTTTGTTTATGTAACCGAAAAGAGATTTTTTGTGTAGTTACTATGGGCCCACATTAAATTCTGGACTGAAATACCTAGAGATATAGCCACTCAATGACGTACACGGTCAGATCGGCCATTGCACTAGCTAAGACGTACAAACCACCCTAGGTCAATATCAGGTGGAAATAACCTTACTTTATTTGTTTATTTAACCGAAGCGCGATTTTTTGTGTAGTTACCACAGGCCCACATTAAATTCTGAACTCAAATACCTAGAGATATAGCCACCCAATGGTGTATCCGGTCAGATAGGCCAAGGTACTGACTACGATGTAGAAACTACCCTATGTTCATATCAGGTGGAAATAACCTGTTTTTTGGTTTGTTTATGTAACCGAAAAGCGATTTTTTGTGTAGTTACCATGGACAAACATTAAATTCTGTACTGAAATACCTAGAGATATAGCCACCCAATGGCGTATCCGGTCAGATAGGCCAATGTACTGACTAAGACGTAGGAACTACCCTATGTCCATATCAGGTGGAAATAACCTGTTGTTATTTGTCTATTTAATCAAAAAGCGATTTTTTGTGTAGTTACCACAGGCCCACATTAAATTCTGAACTCATATACCTAGAGATATAGCCACCCAATGGCGTGCACGGCCAGATAGGCATATGCACTAGCTAAGACGTACAAAGCACCCTCTGTCCATATCAGGTGGAAATGACCTGTTTTTTGGTTTGTTTAACTTACCGAAAAGCGATTTTTTGTGTAGTTACTATGGGCCCACATTAAATTCTGAACTCAAATACCTAGAGATATAGCCACTAAATGACGTACACGGTCAGATCGGCCATTGCACTAGCTAAGACGTACAAACCACCCTAGGTCAATATCAGGTGGAAATAACCTTTCTTTATTTGTTTATTTAACCAAAGATCGATTTTTTGTGTAGTTACCATGGACCCACATTAAATTTTGTACTGAAATACCTAGAGATATAGCCACCCAATGGCGTACACGGTCAGATAGGCCAATGTACTGACTACGACGTAGAAACTACCCTATGTCCATATCAGGTGGAAATAACCTGTTTTTTGGTTTGTTTATGTAACCGAAAAGAGATTTTTTGTGTAGTTACTATGGGCCCACATTAAACTCTGTACTGAAATACCTAGAGATATAGCCACCCAATGGCGTACACGGTCAGATCGGCCATTGCACTAGCTAAGACGTACAAACCACCCTAGGTCAATATCAGGTGGAAATAACCTTTCTTTATTTGTTTATTTAACCAAAGATCGATTTTTTGTGTAGTTACCATGGACCCACATTAAATTTTGTACTGAAATACCTAGAGATATAGCCACCCAATGGCGTACACGGTCAGATAGGCCAATGTACTGACTACGACGTAGAAACTACCCTATGTCCATATCAGGTGGAAATAACCTGTTTTTGGTTTGTTTATGTAACCGAAAAGAGATTTTTTGTGTAGTTACTATGGGCCCACATTAAATTCTGTACTGAAATACCTAGAGATATAGCCACCCAATGGCGTAAACGGCCAGATAGGTTAATGTACTGACTAAGACGTAGGAACTACCCTATGTCCATATCAGGTGGAAATAACCTGTTTTTATTTGTCTATTTAATCGAAAAGCGATTTTTTGTGTAGTTACCACAGGCCCACATTAAATTCTGAACTCAAATACCTAGAGATATAGCCGCCCAATGGCGTACACGGCCAGATAGACCAATGCACTAGTTAAGACGTACAAAGCACCCTCTGTCCATATCAGGTGGAAATAACCTTTCTTTATTTGTTTATTTAACAGAAAAACGATTTTTTGTGTAGTTACCATGGGCCCACATTAAATTTTGTACTGAAATACCTAGAGATATAGCCACCCAATGGCGTACACGGTAAGATAGGCCAATGTACTGACTACGACGTAGAAACCACCCTATGTCCATATCAGGTGGAAATAACCTTTTTTTTGGTTTGTTTATGTAACCGAAAAGCGATTTTTTGTGTAGTTACCATGGGCCCACATTAAATTCTGTACTGAAATACCTAGACATATAGCCACCCAATGGCGTAAAGGGCCAGATAGGTTAATGTACTGACTACGACGTAGAAACTACCCTATGTCCATATCAGGTGGAAATAACCTGTTTTTTGGTTTGTTTATTTAACCGAAAAGAGATTTTTTGTGTAGTTACTATGGGCCCACATTAAATTCTGTACTGAAATACCTAGAGATATAGCCACCCAATGGCGTACACGGTCAGATCGGCCATTGCACTAGCTAAGACGTACAAACCACCCTAGGTCAATATCAGGTGGAAATAACCTTTCTTTATTTGTTTATTTAACCAAAGATCGATTTTTTGTGTAGTTACCATGGACCCACATTAAATTTTGTACTGAAATACCTAGAGATATAGCCACCCAATGGTGTATCCGGTCAGATAGGCCAATGTACTGACTACGATGTAGAAACTACCCTATGTCCATATCAGGTGGAAATAACCTGTTTTTTGGTTTGTTTATGTAACCGAAAAGCGATTTTTTGTGTAGTTACTATGGGCCCACATTAAATTCTGTACTGAAATAACTAGAGATATAACCACCCAATAGAGTAAACGGCCAAATAGGTTAGTGTACTGGCTAAGACGTAGGAACTACCCTATGTCCATATCAGGTGGAAATAACCTGTTTTTATTTGTCTATTTAATCGAAAAGCGATTTTTTGTGTAGTTACCACAGGCCCACATTAAATTCTGAACTCAAATACCTAGAGATATAGCCACCCAATGGCGTACACGGCCAGATAGACCAATGCACTAGTTAAGACGTACAAAGCACCCTCTGTCCATATCAGGTGGAAATAACCTTTCTTTATTTGTTTATTTAACAGAAAAACGATTTTTTGTGTAGTTACCATGGGCCCACATTAAATTTTGTACTGAAATACCTAGAGATATAGCCACCCAATGGCGTACACGGTAAGATAGGCCAATGTACTGACTACGATGTAGAAACCACCCTATGTCCATATCAGGTGGAAATAACCTTTTTTTTGGTTTGTTTATGTAACCGAGAAGCGATTTTTTGTGTAGTTACCATGGGCCCACATTAAATTCTGTACTGAAATACCTAGAGATATAGCCACCCAATGGCGTAAAGGGCCAGATAGGTTAATGTACTGACTACGACGTAGAAACTACCCTATGTCCATATCAGGTGGAAATAACCTGTTTTTTGGTTTGTTTATGTAACCGAAAAGAGATTTTTTGTGTAGTTACTATGGGCCCACATTAAATTCTGTACTGAAATACCTAGAGATATAGCCACCCAATAGCGTACACGGTCAGATCGGCCATTGCACTAGCTAAGACGTACAAACCACCCTAGGTCAATATCAGGTGGAAATAACCTTTCTTTATTTGTTTATTTAACCAAAGATCGATTTTTTGTGTAGTTACCATGGACCCACATTAAATTTTGTACTGAAATACCTAGAGATATAGCCACCCAATGGTGTATCCGGTCAGATAGGCCAATGTACTGACTACGATGTAGAAACTACCCTATGTCCATATCAGGTGAAAATAACCTGTTTTTTGGTTTGTTTATGTAACCGAAAAGCGATTTTTTGTGTAGTTACTATTGGCCCACATTAAATTCTGTACTGAAATAACTAGAGATATAACCACCCAATGGAGTAAACGGCCAAATAGGTTAGTGTACTGGCTAAGACGTAGGAACTACCCTATGTCCATATCAGGTGGAAATAACCTGTTTTTATTTGTCTATTTAATCGAAAAGCGATTTTTTGTGTAGTTACCACAGGCCCACATTAAATTCTGAACTCAAATACCTAGAGATATAGCCACCCAATGGCGTACACGGCCAGATAGGCCAATGCACTAGTTAAGACGTACAAAGCACCCTCTGTCCATATCAGGTGGAAATAACCTTTCTTTATTTGTTTATTTAACAGAAAAACGATTTTTTGTGTAGTTACCATGGACCCACATTAAATTTTGAACTCAAATACCTAGAGATATAGGCACCTAATGGCGTACACGGTCAGATAGGCCAATGTACTGACTACGACGTAGAAACTACCCTATGTCCATATCAGGTGGAAATATCCTTTTTTTGGTTTGTTTATGTAACCGAAAAGCGATTTTTTGTGTAGTTACCATGGGCTCACATTAAATTTTGTACTGAAATACCTAGAGATATAGCCGCCCAATGGCGTACACGGCCAGATAAGCCAATGCACTAGCTAAGTCGTACAAAGCACCCTCTGTCCATATCAGGTGGAAATAACCTTTCTTTATTTGTTTATTTAACAGAAAAACGAATTTTTGTGTAGTTACCATGGACCCACATTAAATTTTGTACTGAAATACCTAGAGATATAGCCACCCAATGGCGTAAACGGCCAGATAGGTCAATGTACTGACTAAGACATAGGAACTACCCTATGTCCATATCAGGTGGAAATAACCTGTTTTTATTTGTCTATTTAATCGAAAAGCGATTTTTTGTGTAGTTACCACAGGCCCACATTAAATTCTGAACTCAAATACCTAGAGATATAGCTACACAATGGCGTACACGGTCAGATCGGCCATTGCACTAGCTAAGACGTACAAACCACCCTAGGTACGAGTACGAGGTACGTACTTTCTACGTCGTAGTCAGTACATTGGCCTATCTGACCGTGTACGCCATTGGGTGGCTATATCTCTAGGTATTTGAGTTCAGAATTTAATGTGGGCCTGTGGTAACTACACAAAAAATCGCTTTTCGATTAAATAGACAAATAAAAACAGGTTATTTCCACCTGATATGGACATAGGGTAGTTCCTATGTCTTAGTCAGTACATTGACCTATCTGGCCGTTTACGCCATTGGGTGGCTATATCTCTAGGTATTTCAGTACAAAATTTAATGTGGGTCCATGGTAACTACACAAAATTTCGTTTTTCTGTTAAATAAACAAATAAAGAAAGGTTATTTCCACCTGATATGGACAGAGGGTGCTTTGTACGACTTAGCTAGTGCATTGGCTTATCTGGCCGTGTACGCCATTGGGCGGCTATATCTCTAGGTATTTCAGTACAAAATTTAATGTGAGCCCATGGTAACTACACAAAAAATCGCTTTTCGGTTACATAAACAAACCAAAAAAAGGATATTTCCACCTGATATGGACATAGGGTAGTTTCTACGTCGTAGTCAGTACATTGGCCTATCTGACCGTGTACGCCATTAGGTGCCTATATCTCTAGGTATTTGAGTTCAAAATTTAATGTGGGTCCATGGTAACTACACAAAAAATCGTTTTTCTGTTAAATAAACAAATAAAGAAAGGTTATTTCCACCTGATATGGACAGAGGGTGCTTTGTACGTCTTAACTAGTGCATTGGCCTATCTGGCCGTGTACGCCATTGGGTGGCTATATCTCTAGGTATTTGAGTTCAGAATTTAATGTGGGCCTGTGGTAACTACACAAAAAATCGCTTTTCGATTAAATAGACAAATAAAAACAGGTTATTTCCACCTGATATGGACATAGGGTAGTTCCTACGTCTTAGCCAGTACACTAACCTATTTGGCCGTTTACTCCATTGGGTGGTTATATCTCTAGTTATTTCAGTACAGAATTTAATGTGGGCCAATAGTAACTACACAAAAAATCGCTTTTCGGTTACATAAACAAACCAAAAAACAGGTTATTTCCACCTGATATGGACATAGGGTAGTTTCTACATCGTAGTCAGTACATTGGCCTATCTGACCGGATACACCATTGGGTGGCTGTATCTCTAGGTATTTCAGTACAAAATTTAATGTGGGTCCATGGTAACTACACAAAAAATCGATCTTTGGTTAAATAAACAAATAAAGAAAGGTTATTTCCTCCTGATATTGACCTAGGGTGGTTTGTACGTCTTAGCTAGTGCAATGGCCGATCTGACCGTGTACGCTATTGGGTGGCTATATCTCTAGGTATTTCAGTACAGAATTTAATGTGGGCCCATAGTAACTACACAAAAAATCTCTTTTCGGTTACATAAACAAACCAAAAAACAGGTTATTTCCACCTGATATGGACATAGGGTAGTTTCTACGTCGTAGTCAGTACATTAACCTATCTGGCCCTTTACGCCATTGGGTGGCTATATCTCTAGGTATTTCAGTACAGAATTTAATGTGGGCCCATGGTAACTACACAAAAAATCGCTTTTCGGTTACATAAACAAACCAAAAAACAGGTTATTTCCACCTGATATGGACATAGGGTAGTTTCTACATCGTAGTCAGTACATTGGCCTATCTGACCGGATACACCATTGGGTGGCTATATCTCTAGGTATTTCAGTACAAAATTTAATGTGGGTCCATGGTAACTACACAAAAAATCGCTTTTCAATTAAATAGACAAATAAAACAGGTTATTTCCACCTGATATGGACATAGGGTAGTTCCTACGTCTTAGCCAGTACATTGACCTATCTGGCCGTTTACGCCATTGGGTGGCTATATCTCTAGGTATTTCAGTACAGAATTTAATGTTTGCCCATGGTAACTACACAAAAAATCGCTTTTCGGTTACATAAACAAACCAAAAAACAGGTTATTTCCACCTGATATGGACATAGGGTAGTTTCTACATCGTAGTCAGTACATTGGCCTATCTGACCGGATACGCCATTGGGTGGCTATATCTCTAGGTATTTCAGTACAGAATTTAATGTTTGTCCATGGTAACTACACAAAAAATCGCTTTTCGGTTACATAAACAAACCAAAAAACAGGTTATTTCCACCTGATATGGACATAGGGTAGTTTCTACATCGTAGTCAGTACATTGGCCTATCTGACCGGATACACCATTGGGTGGCTATATCTCTAGGTATTTCAGTACAAAATTTAATGTGGGTCCATGGTAACTACACAAAAAATCGCTTTTCATTTAAATAGACAAATAAAAACAGGTTATTTCCACCTGATATGGACATAGGGTACTTCCTACGTCTTAGTCAGTACATTGACCTATCTGGCCGTTTACGCCATTGGGTGGCTATATCTCTAGGTATTTCAGTACAGAATTTAATGTGGGCCCATGGTAACTACACAAAAAATCGCTTTTCGGTTACATAAACAAACCAAAAAACAGGTTATTTCCACCTGATATGAACATAGGGTAGTTTCTACATCGTAGTCAGTACATTGGCCTATCTGACCGGATACGCCATTGGGTGGCTATATCTCTAGGTATTTCAGTACAGAATTTAATGTTTGTCCATGGTAACTACACAAAAAAAACCTTTTTCGGTTACATAAACAAACCAAAAAACAGGTTATTTCCACCTGATATGAACATAGAGTAGTTTCTACATCGTAGTCAGTACATTGGCCTATCTGGTCGTGTACGCCATTGGGTGGCTATATCTCTAGGTATATGAGTTCAGAATTTAATGTGGGCCTGTGGTAACTACACAAAAAATCGCTTTTTGATTAAATAGACAAATAAAAACAGGTTATTTCCACCTGATATGGACATAGGGTAGTTCCTACGTCTTAGTCAGTACATTAACCTATCTGGCCGTTTACGCCATTGTGTGGCTATATCTCTAGGTATTTCAGTACAGAATTTAATGTGGGTCCATAGTAACTACTCAAAAAATCTCTTTTCGGTTACATAAACAAACCAAAACAGGTTATTTCCACCTGATATGGACATAGGGTAGTTTCTATGTCGTAGTCAGTACATTGGCCTATCTGGCCGTGTACGCCATTGGGCGGCTATATCTCTAGGTATTTGAGTTCAGAATTTAATGTGGGTCCATGGTAACTACACAAAAAATCGCTCTTCGGTTAAATAAACAAATAAAGAAAGGTTATTTCCACCTGATATTGACCTAGGGTGGTATGTACGTCTTAGCTAGTACAATGGCCGATCTGACCGTGTACGTCATTGAGTGGCTATATCTCTAGGTATTTCAGTACAGAATTTAATGTGGGTCCATGGTAACTACACAAAAAATCGCTTTTCAATTAAATAGACAAATAAAAACAGGTTATTTCCACCTGATATGGACAAAGGGTAGTTCCTACGTCTTAGTCAGTACATTGACCTATCTGGCCGTTTACGCCATTGGGTGGCTATATCTCTAGGTATTTCAGTACAGAATTTAATGTGGGCCCATGGTAACTACACAAAAAATCGCTTTTCGGTTACATAAACAAACCAAAAAACAGATTATTTCCACCTAATATGGACATAGGGTAGTTTCTACATCGTAGTCAGTACATTGGCCTATCTGACCGGATACGCCATTGGGTGGCTATATCTCTAAGTATTTCAGTACAGAGTTTAATGTTTGTCCATGGTAACTACACAAAAAATCGCTTTTCGGTTACATAAACAAACCAAAAAACAGGTTATTTCCGCCTGATATGGACATAGGGTAGTTCCTACGTCTTAGTCAGTACATTGACCTATCTGGCCGTTTACGCCATTGGGTGGGTATATCTCTAGGTATTTCAGTACAGAATTCAATGTGGGTCCATGGTAACTACACAAAAAATCGCTCTTTGGTTAAATAAATAAATAAAGTAAGGTTATTTCCACCTGATATTGACCTAGGGTGGTTTGTACGTCTTAGCTAGTGCAATGGCCGATCTGACCGTGTACGTCATTGAGTGGCTATATCTCTAGGTATTTCAGTACAAAATTTAATGTGGGTCCATGGTAACTACACAAAAAATCGCTCTTCGGTTAAATAAACAAATAAAGAAAGGTTATTTCCACCTGATATGGACATAGGGTAGTTCCTACGTCGTAGTCAGTACATTGACCTATCTGGCCGTTTACGCCATTGGGTGGCTATATCTCTAGGTATTTCAGTACAGAATTTAATGTGAGCCCATGGTAACTACACAAAAAATCGCTTTTCGGTTACATAAACAAACCAAAAAACAGATTATTTCCACCTGATATGGACATAGGGTAGTTTCTACGTCGTAGTCAGTACATTGGCCTATCTGACCGGATACGCCATTGGGTGGCTACATCTCTAGGTATTTGAGTTCAGAATTTAATGTGGGCCTGTGGTAACTACACAAAAAATCGCTTTTCGGTTACATAAACAAACCAAAAAAAATGTTATTTCCACCTGATATGGACATAGGGTAGTTTCTACGTCGTAGTCAGTACATTGACCTATCTGACCGTGTACGCCATTGGGTGGCTATATCTCTAGGTATTTCAGTACAGAATTTAATGTGGGCCTATAGTAACTACACAAAAAATCGTTTTTCTGTTAAATAGACAAATAAAGAAAGGTTATTTCCACCTGATATGGACAGAGGTACGTAGTTTCTACGTCGTAGTCAGTACATTGGCCTATCTGACCGTGTACGCCATTGGGTGGCTATATCTCTAGGTATTTCAGTACAGAATTTAATGTGGGTCCATGGTAACTACACAAAAAATCGTTTTTCTGTTAAATAGACAAATAAAGAAAGGTTATTTCCACCTGATATGGACAGAGGGTGCTTTGTACGTCTTAACTAGTGCATTGGTCTATCTGGCCGTGTACGCCATTGGGCGGCTATATCTCTAGGTATTTGAGTTCAGAATCTAATGTGGGCCTGTGGTAACTACACAAAAAATCGCTTTTCGATTAAATAGACAAATAAAAACAGGTTATTTCCACCTGATATGGACATAGGGTAGTTCCTACGTCTTAGTCAGTACATTAACCTATCTGGCCGTTTACGCCATTGGGTGGCTATATCTCTAGGTATTTCAGTACAGAATTTAATGTGGGCCCATGGTAACTACACAAAAAATCGCTTTTCGGTTACATAAACAAACCAAAAAACAGGTTATTTCCACCTGATATGGACATAGGGTAGTTTCTACATCGTAGTCAGTACTTTGGTTTATTTAGCCGTTTATCCCGTTGTATGACAGTATATGGAGATCATTTTTCGGTGTATAATTTATGCATAATTTAATTTTAAACAGTATTTATCTTTTTTGCTTTGTGGCTTTAATATTATTTAAAATTCATGTTTTTGTTTTCTACTGCTTCGAAAACATTATTTTACACTTTAATATTTTTTTTTTTTAAAATTGTTTTAATTTTTCATTTTTCAATTTTTTCGGGATGAGGCTACATTTTTTTACTATTTACACTTTTTCGGGATGACTACACTTATCTAAGACAACAACCAAAAATATTCGGGTTCGGGCTAACTTCAGCGACTTTCTATGAGTAATTTAAATTGATCTTCAATGCCTTTAGTAGCTATCATTGTTGTTGATTGGTTTGTTCTGGCATACAATATCGCCTGATTTTTGGCACATGTGTTCACTGTTAATGCCTCAACTCAAATTCATTGGCCCCTAACACGACAAATTATAAATACGGGATCGAGCTATTTACGAATTCGTCTAATTTCACCCAGTTTATATAATCTTTAAACATTCGAATTATGTGATATTGATTTTTAAAATATTTTTTCGGCGAAAATTTACTGTTAAGGTCAATAACATGTAATTTTCGGCTAATATCAACAGAATTTTGTACTACCACCTGATACGAAATATGTCGATAATGCAGGTTTTTCGGCTGAAATTTTCGGCTAACTTCAGTAGCATGTATAATATCCGGTTTCCGAGATATTGGTCTTTATATGTACGAGACACTGAGAACAAACTAGTTTAAACAGAAATATAATTGATTTGTTTAATTTAAGTCGACCCAACTAAACAAATTTTCAACAACTTCCCATTACACAATAAAATAATTTTGCGGATACGCGTACACCTTTACCAAAAAGCACTTAAATTATCAAATATCAAATTGAACTGAACCTGTTCAAACAAAACATTTTTCCCACAAGAAATTCGCGCTCCAATTTCCCGTTCAAATAAAATTAGCATATTTTATCGATCATACCACATAATGCTAACGCAATCAAATTAATTCTTACGTCTACACAATTTAAAGATAATTTTATAAATCGGATGTGCGCTTATTCCCACCGTGCTTATGGATACAGATTTATCTGTTGTATTGATTCAAATCAGGAGGAGGCGAAACAATTAATTGTGTGTAATTTTTAATCCGATAGTACAGATCCGCAGTGGTGCTCATAAATCAAAATTAGAGGCAAAAAACCAGAACTATAAAATTCCAATTTATCAACCTCTTTGTGTATCTGCACACAACACATTACACACAAAACGTATCTCAAAAAAAAAAAAAAATTATCTTACACGAATGATTGATGATTGGCACAGTCAGAATAGAACCTTGAATTGTTCATTTCAAGATTTTATATTTGTTGACTTAGTCTCGCATGTCAATCGGAGAATACGGATAAAGATAAAGGATGTCGCTACCATTAGTATGTAAATTACTTGTGCACTGTACAGTTCCACATTAATCGTTCGATTTACGAGTACAAATTGCATTAAAAAATCGTTTTTATATAAAAAAAATGTTATCTAAAAATCTCATAAAAGATGAAAATCTTTAAGTACTTTTAATCAAAAACTTTTAGAAATAAGTAATTAAAGTGGAAAAATAAAAAAAAATATTTTTTGTTGCTAGAGCTAGTGGTGGAAAAAACTTTTAAATTACTGTTCACACTTTAAATACACAAGGAAATTAATAAAAAAATTACAGAAACAGAAATAAAATGAAATAAAAGAAAAATTAATTAAGAAGACGACGAGAGGCAGGCGAGAGGTTTATCAAGATGTTTAAACGACCAAAGCACCTTTATGTTAGCAACTTGTTATAATTGTTTTTCACTCAATTCCAAACATAATTTTTAACCCTGCAAGGGCTGTTTTGTTGTGATGTTTTAAAATCATGGTGTTATTATTGTTGTTGTTGTATAAAAATGTATTGTAAACGGGATAGATTTGTTGTGGCTTTAAACCATTCACATAATATTTTCTCTTGAATCAACATTTTTGGTTGATTAATGTCTCTGCTATGTGTCATCCGGAGTACGGGATTGACAGCCTCCACGAAGTATTCATAAATGGATACGGGCGTACTCTGGGCAATGTTCTGTAGAACAAACGGTTGTGGTACTCAACCCCTTCGTAGTAGTGAAACAGAATAGCTAACTAGTCAATCAAAACTATGCAATGGTACTAACAAAAGGAAATAATACCCCAGGTTGTACACCAATATCAACATTGATAAATCCACTCGCTGTGGAGACTGGCCCTATGGATTCTGGGAGGACCATATATAGCACTATCAGAGAACATTAATTCCGTTCCAGTAAAACAACTGTTGATCTAGAAAAGGAGAATATGGATCTCTTGGCGAGGCTAGAGCATATGGCATTGAATCGGGATTCAAAAGAATATTGCTATATAGGAAGCATTGAACCAGACAAATTCATCTACTCCACTGATGAAGATAAATTACAAAGAGAGGCGGACTGGATCCTGAAGAAGAAAAAACAGTCCAAGAGTAAGAAAAGTAAAGCTAAATTGTCACCTGAGGCTGAGCTATTAAATGGTAGGGGACAATCTAGTCCAGATTCAAAAGATATTCTATTCTAAGCCAATCAACCAAAAAGAAGTAAATCTACCAAAACCATTACACCAAATTTGGTGCAACCGAAAGAAAAACACCCCCACCAATAAACATTGCGGGTGTAACCAGTTACCCAGAAATGCAGTCACTCATGAAATCGGTTACTGACAAAGACTATAAGGTAACAGCGTTAAACAATGACGGTTGGATAATTAATACTCTGGACTCAGATACTTATAGAATGTTATCTATGAAATTGAATGCTGGAAAGTATCAGTGGTTCACTTACGAGAAGAAACAGGCCCGACCTATAAAAGTTATGGCAAGAGGTTTGCATCACACTTGCTCAAGCAAAGAAATAATTGAAGACTTACAAAATATAGGTCTTAAAAAACTAGATGCTGTGAATATTGTTAAAAAAGAGAGAAGAGAAATCCAGGAAGGAAACCAAATTATCAGTAAAAGGGGACTCCCTCTTTTCATGCTGGTATTTGACAACAAAGAGAATAAACATATATGGAATAAAAGGAATCCTTTTATTCCATATATGTTTTAAACTGAGAAATACAAAAGAACCGAGTGTACAAATTGTAAAGGCCAACATCCGGCTAATTATCAAGGTTGTGAGGTTGCTAAATAACTACAAAAATTAATATATAAAACAAAAAATTAACCGCAAAATCACGAAAATCGAAGGGTTGAAATATCAAATCAGATGGATCAAAATCCACAACCAAGCAACATAGGGCAAAGAAGTTCACTTGCCCAGGTAGTGAAAGGTTTGGGTTCAACCAAACATTTGGGCTTCAAAAATAACCAAATTATGGAAAACATTATGAACAGCATTACAGCTATTACAAAGCGGCTAGATGACAAAAGTAATCTGAACAACATACATGATATCAACTGAATAAAATGCAACTCCCTCAACGCAATCCAACACAAAATGTCAAGTAAAAAGGAACACAACTTTCTAAATAGCAATCTGGAATGCGAATGGGATTATGCAGCAAATTCCAGAAATATAAATATTTTCTGAAAGCCATCTAGTTAAATTTTTGTTTGTTAAAATGCGGGGTTATAACTTATAACACTCCATTCATCCAGCGGAAAGAGTAAGAGATGGTTCGGCATTACAAATAAAAGAAAATATAAAACACCATTTAGAATCAACTATCGAAGATGAAACAATGCAAGTCACTACTGTAAGGATCCAAATTAAACACAGACAGCTTACTGTCTCTGCAATATATTCTCCTCCCCGGTATAACTTGAAAAGGGAAGATTACCTTAAACTATTTAAATCCGAAACAGGAAAACTCGGCGACAATCAACTCGGTGACGGTAAACTCGGCGACGGACAATTCGGCGACGGTCAACTCGGCGATGGCAAAAAATTGAAAACAATCAAAAATGGAGATAAAAATGGACTAATTGCGGGATTGCTGATTTTTGGTAGCCACAAAGTGTAAACAAAATATGGTGCAGGTACATCTTCGAGGTGTGCATGTTTAGTTTGTAAAATGTTGTTTAATTAAAACTAGTACTTTGTGGAATAGATATAAGCATACAATAAATTCTATAGTTGCATAATCAAATTGTAAATATTAATATGTTTAATAGCGTAATTGCCAATTTTTGCAGGTGGATTTTCGCCAAGTATCAGTATGTAAATTTTAGCGAATAAATTTTTATTCGATAGTCGATATTACAGGAACAATTTTTGAGATTTAGCTAATGCAAATGAATTTAACGGGCCCACGATCGCACCAATACATGGCGCCAATTGGAACCCAGTGTAATAATAAGCTGAGATGTGAAGGACAGAAGTATTACTGCCCGAAGTGCGAGAAACATGAACAAATGTAGCGGACATGCACAATTGTGACGAGCCCTTCCTATTCACCGTTGCAGTAATATGACATCATACGATGTCATCCATTATCGATATTGGGCTGATGATAGTGCGCGGATGCTAGATTTTACATATGTATGAATGAAATGTATGTATGTATATGTATCTGTAGCAATTCAGAAGAACCATTTAACTTAGGTAGTAAGATAAGTGGTTTTTCTGAATTGTCAATGATATAGCTAAATTTCACTCCATGTTATAGTTGCACGATATTCCGCGAAGGTATTCGATTATGCTCCTAATCCGCTCCTTGATCGTTTCGGTGGACATTCATGACGTAATTTTTTTGCATTTTTTTAGTTTCTCAATGAAAACCCATATACTAGGGCGAGCAATACCACCGCCAAAGCTCAATTGTAATTTGCGATGACAAGCTTCAGAAAAATTATTTGTTCTATCGCTAGCTACTATTTAGTGATCGTTGGTAAACTGACTAAATGCCGTATGGAAATATTGCTACACCTCTGGTGGCATTAAACCACGATAAAATTGGTTCTAACTCCTCCTGTAAATAATATTCCAGGCTTGCTATGGAATGGATAATATCGTCTTCAGGAACAAATACCATATACTTGATCATTTCGCCATGCAATGCAAAATCGACATCTGTAATATAACTTCCTAGAAGATGAAACGATTAACGTCGGTAATTGCGAGCTCGTAATCCACATTTATACCTTCTGGATTGAGTAGAGACCAAATCGGGAGCTCTTTTATCCGACAATAAAAGCTTAACTGTACTTCTATTCTTTCTAACCAGTATGACGCAAATTTGAGAAAACAGTGGAGGGGATAGCAAAACAGCTCCATGCATAATATAATTCCTTCACATGTTTACTCGATGTTAGTGATATTCCCTGCCAAATATCAGAATACGTTGCGGGTTTGGTTGATCTCTACCTGAATCCCCTAGTAGGAAACGCTTAAAATTGGTCGGGCTATACTCGTAACGTGTATATACATCAGAGTGTCGATTATGTATCAAAAATGACAGCGCGAGGAGAGCAAACCGGAAAAACATAGTGTAGTGTTTTTATTTATATTGGTTTGCTTGAGCGCATGCGCGTCATCTTCTTTATATCGAAAAATCGAAATCACATAGTAAACAATCGGTTCCTCTGTGCAAAAGCGCAAGCGGATAGAATAGGTAAGGTAGGCGACAGCATCATACATATTCAACCGGTTCATCCGGAACCATTGATTTTGGTAATTGTCATCGTCAAATTTACATACAGAAGGCACAGACACATGAGAAAAAATACACTGTCTATGTACATAAAATTATTTCTCATCTCGCCAGCTCGCGCTGTCTGTTTTGGTACAAAATCGACACTCAGATATATTAATAACTTCGCGATATTCTGGATTAGCTGGCGCTCTCAAATTATTAACTCTCTTTCTTTGGATATTTCTGCGCATGGTACTGCCACTTGGTAAAATACCTCGCACTGCAGCAGGCATATCTTCAATGACCTTTGCTCTTATTTGCGCCAAATTTTCCATCGTTGTGTCTTCTACCTGTTTCACGGTTGCATTTATTTTTTGAAGAACGACATTTCCTGCATTTCCATAGAATGGAACGAACCATCCTTCATATTAGAATATTCAAATTAGATTTGACTGGATTTCCACCAGCAGCAATAATGGTATCGTACAAATTGGGGTATTTTGCAAACGTTATTTTCAATACACAAACATCAGCCAAAGATAAGGGAAACATAAACCAAGATTACTACCGATCAAAATCGTTTAGTCAAATTTTGATATCGAATTGATAATCAAGGAAGCTGGGAAATTCGTCGATGAAGATAAAACCTACGAGTATATCTGTTCTGATGCAGTAGACTGGATGATTGTTGGATAATGTGCGCATGTATGATTAAGTATTTTGGTTTCTTTCTGAATGAAAAAACTGTAATCTAAGTTACTTTGGATATTTAGATTTAGATCTGTTAATCCTTTGCTAAAATAATTTATTATTTCTGATTTTGTGACATAGGAATAAGTTTCCGAGTTTTTTCAGTTTTTTAAATTACAAGTAACAAGTTCTTAATTATACGTGTTCTATGTCCCAAAAGATTTATTTTAGATAAAACTTCAATATTTTGTTATTAATTTAAATTGTGTGTTCCATACGAAATTTGGTCTGTTTACCAACGATCACTAAATAGTAGCTAGCGATAAAACAAATAATTTTTCTGAAGCTTGTCATCGCAAATTACAATTGAGCTTTGGCGGTGGTATTGCTCGCCCTAGTGTATGGGTTTTCATTGATAAACTAAAAACAATGCAAAAAATGTACATCATGAATGCCCACCGAAACGATCAAGGAGCGGATTACAGAATCTTAAGCAAAGTTATCAAATATGATTGTCGAAGCATACTCGAATACCTTCGCGGAATATCGTACAACTATAACATGGAGTGAAATTTAGCTGACAATTGACAATTCAGAAAAACCACTTATCTTACTACCTAAGTTAAATGGTTCTTCTGAATTGCTACAGATACATATACATACATACATTTCATTCATACATATGTAAAATCTAGCATCCGCGCACTATCATCAGCCCAATATCGATAATGGATGACATCGTATTATGTCATATTACTGCAACGGTGAATATGAAGGGCTCGTCACAATTGTGCATGTCCGCTACATTTGTTCATGTTTCTCGCACTTCGGGCGGTAATACTTCTATCCTTCACATCTCAGCTTATTATTAACTGAATTCCAATTGGCGCCGTGTATTGGTGCGATCGTGGGCCCGTTAAATTCATTTGCATTAGCTAAATCTCAAAATTTTTTACTGTAATATCGACTATCGAATAAAAATTTATTCGCTAAATTTACATACTGATAGTTGGTCAAAACCCACCTGCAAAAATTGGCAATTACGCTATTAAACATATTAATATTTACAATTTGATTGTGCAAATATAGAATTTATTGTATGCTAATATTATATCTATTCCACAAAGCACTATTTTTAATTAAACACAGACAAACTAAACATGCACACCTCGAAGATGTACCTGCACCATATTTTGTTTACACTTTGTGGCGACGAAAAATCAGCAATCCCGCAATTAGTCCATTTTTATCTCCATTTTTGATTGTTTTCAATTTTTTGCCGTCGCCGAGTTGTCCGTCGCCGAGTTGGTTTCGCCAAGTTGACCGTCGCCGAGTTGGCCGTCGCCGAGTTGTTCGTCGCCGAGTTGGTTTCGCCGAATTGTCGCGTACCGCATTAAAGTCACCTCCAATAATATAGTCGCGTATGGACGTGATTTTATTATTGGAGGTGACTTTAATGCGAAAAACACCTATTGAAAGGTAAAGAATTGCTTCAAGCAGGGCAGACGTCAAAATGTGAATTTTACTCTGGTAGTTCCCCAACATAGTGGCACCTTGACGGAACGAAGATACCTGATCTAATCGATTTTTATGTAGCAAGAGGTATAACAAATTCAAAAACAAGAGAAGAACTGAATGAAACAATTCATTATGCTGCTTTGGCAAGTATCCCTATTATACAAAATAAGAAGAAGCTTAACATAGCCTATCCAAAGGAAGTTAGAGAGGTGGTAAGAGAAAAACGACGGGCACGTAAAATCTGTCAAATAACTAGAACACCGGATAACGAAACAATTCTTAACAATCTAGGTAACAGTCTCAAGGAGGATGGAACCTGGTCAAGAGGTCCTAAAGAGAAGGCTGATCTTTTTGCGGAGTATCTCGAGGATACCTTCCAACCACTACCAAGGCAAACGCAGAAGTAATCATGATAGCAAAACCTGATAAACCACCTAACGATAAAAAATCAACAGGTTAATTTCATTACTACCAATTATGTCAAAACTCTTTGAAAAATGATTACTAAAAAGACTTAAACCAATAATTGAGGACCGACATCTAATTCCTCCACATTAATTTGAATTCAGAGGAAAGCACTCCACAAGTGAACAGATGCATAGAATCACCAACATTATTGAAAGACGTCGCCCAAGCATTCGATAAAGTCTGGCACAGTAGACCGGAATTCAAGCTGCATAGAGATCTGCCAAGGCAATTGTATGCCACACTAAGATCTTATTTATCCGATAGACATTTTCATGTGAAATCTGAGGATGAATACTCCGAACTAAAGAAAACCTCTGTCAGTGTCCCGCGGGGAATTGTCCTATATGACCAATACTGTATTTATTATATACAAGGGATATTCCAACAACGTGGATGGAACCGGAAGGAACCATAGCTACCTTTGCAGATGACACAGCAATCATGGCGATTGGAAGTAATGTCGCTGATGCAAAGAGCAAACTCCAGATGATTACCAATGCGGTTTGTAACTGGACTAAGCGCTGAAGAATCAAGCTTTTTTTAATCCATGCGATTTTTTCTGGGGTTGAAGCACTCCCTGCTCTGTCGCGGATAATTTTCCCATCTTACTTTACGCAATTACTGCCAAATCGAAGACGTACGGCTGTAGGACCGATTTAAGTTACCATCTTAGTTGTGTTTCTTTTAATCACAGATCGTAATCTGTTGATGAAAATTTCCTTCCAAAGCTTTAACCACTGTGCCATTTGGTCGGTCAGAATCAAGCTTAATGACACGAAATCTATTCTAACTTTACATATCAAAACGCTTCACATCTACCGACAAAAATTAACTCACGACACGACCGGTGCGGCACAGTCTCAGTTGTAATTAATAAAGAAAAAACAAAAAAATTTCATCCAGCCCTTTCGTAGCAAGCAGAAGTGAGGATTTTCGCAATCCAAAATATTAAAAACAATGTTTCGCAGTTTGAGACATCTGGTTGAGGGTGCGGACTCACCAAAAATTCGTCAACCTGGTCGTGGTAGATCCCATTACGTATTACGAGGAGTTCGAGGCAATTTTTCTAAATAACCTTACAGTTAATCTTCCTAATTATTGGGAATGTTTAATCGGTTCAATGATTACCACACCATAACCTCGTTCTTCGACTGAGACAAGTACAAGTGAATCGAGTTCGAGCTGTACTAGTACTGTCAGATGCCGTGAACTAAAAAATTTCAAAATTAACCACGACGCTGTTTTAAAATTGGTCAACGTTGGTGAACGAAATATAAAAGTGCGACGTGATTGATAAAAGGCATAATCACGCCTTGCATGGTTTTATAGTCTTGACGATTAGACCAACTAATTTCTAAAAATAATCTGATATAAGATTTATCTTAAATGCGGCTACACATTACTTTAATATTGAGATTGGTTACACGTTCTGTACTTTCGAAAATGTGCCCTAAGCTCATCTAAATTATAGTTTGGGATGGTCTTCTGGCTGATAAACGTCTAGTTACGTCGTCGTTGTGTATAGATTTTGTCCTGAATTTTAGATACGATACTGTCAATAAATAGGGGGGGGGGAAGAAATCCATTATTTTTGCGTTTATTTCGGGACGATTTAGAAGTCGATTTAGCGATTTAGAAGTCAGTTTCATTATGCCGTTTTTCCAAAGCGCATTGTCCCTATTAGCGAGAAACTGGGATAGCGAGTTTTCACATACGTCTCTCTTGAGGCCATCTTTACAGCATCAACAGCGTTTGCCATGGACAAAAAGAGACGATAATCGCTTAGTGCCGCAGGTCCGGGCTATAAGATGGATGCATGCGTCGTACACTACGATTCTCTTATTGTCTAATTCTGGCCGCTTCTGACCGATTGCTGCCTTCAGTCGGTCCAATTGCTTGACATTGTCATATGTGACTCATTTCTCGTCGCCAGTCACCATCCGCTTCAGAAATGGCTCGATTTCGTTCCGTTTGACCAAGGATTCGCAGATGGTCGAGGTTCTTTTTAAAGCCAGCCTTATGTAAGTAGGTTAATTCTGTTTAGTTGTTGAGCTCCTGGGCGATGCTACGACAGCTCGCATGCCGGTCTACTTCGATAATTTCCATGGATTTTTTCGACATTTTCGACGATAGGCCTTCCAGTGCATGGTGTATCTTTGATATCGAAATTACCGGAACGGAATCGACGAAACCAAAATTGCGCGTGGTTGGCGGTGACAGTATTGGGACCACAGACCCCATTCACAATTTCAGCCGCCTGACTTGCGTTTTCGCCTTTATCGAAGCAAAATTGTAAAATATAGCGAATTTTCTCTTGGTCAACCTACGATTTCTTTTCTCCCAACCCATTAAGTCACAGTCATTGTACATTGGCCTGGTTGAATTTAGTTGATCCGGGCTGATTTGTTTGAAGTTTTCAGGTTTTATGGCTAAAATCACAATGTATTGTGTATGGGTATTATGGCTAAGACTATTATGATTGGTTGGCTTAACCGACACAATCGATAAATATTGTAAACTAGATCGAAAGCAAAGTAAAATTTTTGTGTTAATCACGACAGAAATCCCATTTTGAAAATTCCACTGTGCAATTATGTGAAATTTGTGAATAATGTATTTTGGGAAGTAATGTGGGATTACAGTTTGCGAATATCATTTTGTAGTAGTGTGTCAAAACAAGGTGGCGATTCTAGACCTTTTGCTAGGAGATTTCATTTCTTTAGTTAGTGCATACATTATCAATGTTAGTTGTGCCTTAAACCATGCTTGTAACGAGTACACCGAGTATTAGAGCCTTTACTCTTCTGAAGCAACAATTTACTTTATCTGACGTGAGATTACAGTCCGGTTCCATTCCTTCAATGCCACAAGTTTCAATATTTAATATAAAATTTGGCCTACACATAGATGTCTTTAAACAATTTTGTAAATTTTTGCTGACTGTAAAATAATGAAACGCAGAACATATTCCAGAAATGAACCTATTCACCTTTTTATCAAAACGCTCTTGAAAGCCTTTTTGATATTACTCAATATTGCCTTATTCGTGAGATAGAATATGGACCCCGAAAACAATTTACCGGTGTAATTGAACTCTTTACACACTTTTCATATTTATTCCAAATTGTTTACAAAGGGTTCGAGTAAATCATTCCAATCGGTGTGTAATAATCGGGTTACGAGTTCAAAAACTAATTGTCGTCCACGATATTTTAGATATTTATGCCTTGAAAGTCGAAATAACCTCAATTCCAAGGTTTTGGAATGCAGGACCGTGTAGTTGTTTTGTTAAATTTAAGTTTTCGACTGTTCTAACGATCCGCAGAGACGTTGATCTTATTTTTGTAAGCCTGTGTACATATATTTTGCACCACACCTGCTTGTTGTTCATTCTCATCAATTATCTGCGATCTCTTTTATAATTTGTGTATCCAAAATCAGGTTTATATAAAATTAATTCCAATAAAAATTCATTCATAAGACGAGCCAGCGAAATATACACGTAAGGTGGTAAAAACATATAACCGTTCAACTTCCAAATACCAGCGATAACGCCTACACAAAATTATACGTATCGTGATTTATACGTGCACAAATTATCTAACTTTCCATTTGCGCAAAAACTGGGAAAGAATTGGTTTTCATTTTGTGCAAATAAAACCACAACAACAGCAATAAATAAAAAAAACTCGAATCACATTTGCGTTTTATGAATGAAACTAAAAATAAATTTCATTCATTTAAATTTTTCCGTGTCGCAATACGAAATTCTATATACAATAGACCAGCCCACGATTTGTGCGCTAAATTTTTTTATTTATGTTGATCTATAAATACGATTAATATCGATCCGCCTTTATACGCAAATTAAATATCGAGCGCAGCTCATTAACCCACCATTATACAAGGTGAGTTAAGCTTGATTTCATTCCGTGGCCGTACATCATTTAAATGTCACGATTCATTTGAGTATAAATCGTTTGGTATACGCGCGATTATTCGTAAATTCCATGCGGAAAAAATTCCTAATTACAGTGCGCGCTTATACAAAAGTTAATAGCATCTTTAAAATTGTTACGGACAGATCAAGGTGAATTCGTTGCTTACATTCTTTGATTGATTACAGTTCTGATTTTATAAAGTTTAATAAAATGTGTCGTAGTATGAGTTGCTACACAAAATCTTTGTACCACTGAAAAATAAAAAATTTGGCTTTTGCTTAATCCGCAAATGGAATTTATCGGAAAAATGTTGCTTTTTGATGTTTGTAAGATTAGAAAATTCATGAAAAATATATTTCAATGATGGTAATTGATTTTTCTGTTTTCATGCTGTGAGCTTTATAATATTTTTCTCTTCAAGCAAAATTCATTTATTTTGCGGGTAAGCCAGATGCGATACCCCACTGATAAGAAGGTTTACGTAAAAATTTTTCGAGAATCTCAAAATGTTCGGTGTGAACATTTTCATATATTCGTAATGTAATTGCTAGATGATTTAATTTCTACTCTGACATATATGAGGATGCTCGTTATTACATAAAGCCATAATTTGTTATCGGTAAGGGGCGTCGTTCATGAAAGGTTTAAATAACAGCTGTCAAGCTGAGAACCTAGTAAGTGATCTTCTCTTCATTGACCCACCACCAACTTTATAGGCTAGGTTGGTAGCTGCTTCAATAATCAGTCCTTAAGGCAATGAGTTCACAACGAAAATAAATTTTCAAATTAATTTTCCGGATCAAAGGATTCTGGGGTGAGCCAACTTTTAGACGCCCATTCATATGAAGTTCAGAAATGCATATCAATTGAAATTGAAAATACAAATCTACGTGAAAGACGAACGGAGAGCTGAAGAAGACCAGATTGATAAAAGTTTTGGAAACTCCTTTTACTAGTTTTAATGAAAACAGCACACTTGCCTGTATTAACGCTGAGTTTCATACAGATGATGAACTTACAAAAGAAACTGATTGGATGCATATACAGAAGAACAGACCTATAGACAAAAAATATAATTGGCGGAAAATTTTCGCCATACGTAGGAGAGCATTCACAATCTAAAGTAAATGAGACTGCCAAACCAGTGCCTGTGCCACTACCATACCGACAACAAGAACAATGCAAGGTTGCAAAGAAAGCAAAGGTGCCATTGCCAATGGATGGATTATGGAGTAGTGGCACTCAAAAATAATGTTTGGAAGATCAAAACTAAGTATCCCGATGACAGAGAAATTAAGATTATAGCTAGCGAGTGGTCTTCATCCCACCTGCAAGAAGGAGGATATAATAACGGGTGTTTTTTTAGGAGGTTTGTTTTTCCGATAGATGTCGTTTTATTTTATGACAGCTGTTGTTTTGACAGCTCAAAGTGGCATTTCTACTCAGTATTGTTTGGCAAATCATTATGAATAGGTTAACTCCAGAACAACGTTTTCAAATCGTGGAAATTTATTTTCAAAATCAGTGTTCAATTAAAAATGTTTATAGAGCACTTCGTGAATTTTATGGTGCACATAATCGTCCGTCAGAGACCACCATAAAGAACGTAATTACCAAATTTCGGTCTACATTCACTCTTTTGGATGCCAAGCCACCGACAAGAATGAGAAGAGTTCGTACAGAAGAAAATATTGCTGTCGTTGAGGCCAGTGTCGAAGAAAACGACAATTTATCGATTCGTCGTCGTGCTCAGCAAATTGGACTTTGTCCATCGACTTTATGGAAAATTTTACGTAAAGATTTGGGTTTGGTGCCATACAAAATTCAATTGGTGCAAGAATTAAAGCCACACGACCATCGTTTGCGCCGTGAATTCAGTGATTGGTCGTTAAATCAATTGAACGAAGATCCATTTTTTTACCGTAAAATTCTCTTCAGTGATGAGGCGCATTTTTGGTTAAATGGATACGTCAACAAACAAAATTGTCGCATTTGGAGCAAAGATAATCCACACGCCGTTCTAGAATTACCAATGCATCCTGATAAATGTACTGTTTGGTGCGGTCTATGGGCTGGTGGGATCATCGGTCCATATTTCTTTAAAAATGAGGAAGGACGACGCGTTACCGTGAATGGAAATCGATACAGAACCATGTTAAATGAGTTTTTGTTGTCAAATCTTGAAGATATGGATATGAATGAAATGTGGTTTCAACAAGATGGTGCCACTTGCCATACAGCACGTGAAACAATCGACTTATTGAAAGAAACTTTCAACGACAACATTATTTCGAGAAATGGTCCGGTGAATTGGCCTCCGCGTTCGTGCGATTTGACGCCACTCGATTACTTTTTGTGGGGATACGTGAAGTCATTGGTTTATGTGGATAAACCTCAATCGATTGACGCTTTGGAAACCAATATTCAACGTGTCATTGCTGACATACGCCCTCAAATGCTTGAAAAAGTGCTGGAAAATTGGACCTCCAGAATGACATTTGTGAAAAATAGTCGTGGTAGCCATATGCCAGAAATTGTGTTTAAATGTTAAATGCCAAAAAATTATCTACCAAATAAAAAAAAATTTTGGTCATTTCATAATTTTATATGTGTTTTATTCAAAAAAAAAATCGGCAACCTCTTAAAAAAACACCCTTTACTAGATCTCAAGATGAAAAAATTGCAAATTGAAGACGCAGTAAACATTCTTAAACGGGAGAAAATTCAAAATATCTAAGAAAACAATAGGATTATTAAAAGAAGGCTCTTACTAGCCATGTTCACATTCAACAAAAGCGAAGAAATTGAAAATATTTTTAGTATCAAAGCAACACTCAATCTGAGAGTTAAAATAGAACTACTGAAAAAGAACTCGAGATTAATACCTCAATGTAAGAATTGCCAAGGATTTAACCACCCCCAAAGGTAGGGCGTTAAATTGAACCGCAAAAGAGTTTGTATAGTGCTTTGGCCCGATATCAAATTGCAAAGTTAATAAACAAACACAAAAATGAATGTGCTCAGTTAGCTAAAACGAACACGAACCGGCAAGGTGTATAAACTGTAAAGAGCAGCACCCACCCAACTGGCGCGTCAATCGACTCAAACCTCTAACATTTCACAAGAGAAAGGATTTCAACTATAACGGAAGTGCCGCTACAACCACAGTTCTTAGGAGTAAATAGGAGATCCTCTTGCCAACCTCTTAAAACTATCTTCTGCTGATCTTTTGTATAAACCCTAGAAAAATATGTTTAAACTTCAGACGAAATGTTCCTCCATTGCTACTGTTTATCCAAGTTCTTCCCACAATTTGATGGCCGGCCATCCGTCTATATTAAAGAGGGAATGATCATGTTCTCCAATGATCAAATTCGCGTTACACATGTTTTGTATTCTGCAAAATTCTTCGCTTAGTTTTGAAAATACCATCCTTAATATCAGCAGCTAGATTGAATTGAGATACGTGAGACACAAATTATGCCCCAATTAACCCATCGGTGGGAAATTTTGGGAAGGTATCGTAATGCCGGGGACTACATTCTGACATTGAAGCTATGCGAGGTGATAAATATCGAAAGCGTTTGCTTACATGGGGACAGCTCAACTGTCACGTTCAAAATGTAAGTGGTATTGTTAAATTGAGTGTCTTTCAACAAATTGTTTAACCCTTTCAAAAAATCAGTGCAATCGTCGAGCCAATATAGTTTTATTCTGCTATTTCCTTTCTTAGATAAAATGGTAACGAAATGCCAGTCATTTTCCTCATTTTACAAGTGACAACAGTATGGCAAACGTTTATCGTAAAACTGGTTGTATCTGGAAAGTTAAAAATGACTGAGGCCGAAGAAGTTGAGTGAATTCCTGATTGGGTGAAGCCCTGTAGTTGAAACACTTCAGTTAGGAATGCTGGAATGTCTGGGCTGAGTTACAAAGGCCAGATGGCAGATACGTTCTTAACAAGTCTTCTGTATTTCAAATTATCGTTGAGTCCACATTTTGGTAAAAGTCCACATTCACGACTGAAGGAACTCCTGAAATGAAAACTAAACTTCAAGTGTTTAGTTATGTAAATATAAATTACGTAATCGTTTACTGCGACAAGGCTACGATTCGAGTTGAAATTAAAAAATGTTTTCTGATTGTTCATGGCAAGGGAGTCAGATGAACCAATTCTATACGGTTCTTCATAAAACAGCGGAGTTTATCGGTTTTCCGAAAACTTTTTCAATTTTTGGACGAAGGAGTAGAGGCACAAAATTTCCTAAAATTTTGGACTAACCAACCAACCACTATTATGGTTTTATTTGAAAATAGGAATTATATTTCATTTTTGTCAAAATCATATTTTGCTGGAGATTTTCTAAAGGCATAATTATTACAATTCGCCAAATATCAAATTACTAAAAGCACTGGACGTTCAAAAGATCTAAATTAAGGTCCGAGAATGGCAGAGTTTATTCTTTTAAGTATGAAACTGGTTGCTTTCAAATCTTTTAAAGCCTGTGTTCATTAAGTTTATTTAGATCAGCAACAATGAATTATTGCTTTGTCAGGTAAAATTGCAAGCTTTTTAAAACAGCTTCCATTCAGTTGGCCGTTTGATTTTTTAAAAAAAATCATTTGGTTACCCCAGAAAATATCGCTCAATCCCATTACACCAGAAAACTAAAACTGGCAACTCTGCAAAAAGCATGGTATTGGAACAGAAATAATGCAAGTTAGACTTACAACCTCTAAAGGAAAATAGTTGTTTAATGTAGCTCGCGAGATCAGCTGTGAATCACTCAGGGGATAAACCAACATATTCATATACTGATATACATAAAATACCAGATCTTCTTGACTTCTTTGTAACAAACGGTGTTTTAGAGGACAATCACCTAGTTAGTCGGCTGTGATCATGACTCTGAGTACAAAGACAATTAAAAAAAAACTTGCCAAAATTAACAAACAATAAAACCAATTGGGAAGTTTGCGAAAGAGCGAACCATTCTTCGAGTAACAATTGGTACAGCGACGGAGTTGGAAGGTGAACTAGAACCATTCAATGATATAACAAGCAGCGTGTGGAAGTTCACCTATTCCTCATACCAACTCCTGGCAGCAGACTCGTGCTATGCAACAAAAATATTTTCAATTTTCTTTACAATCCATTAAAACACACAACTTCGAGATTTTTCGGAGCTTAAGGTGGCTAAAGTAATTATGATTTCTAAACTAGGCAAACCAGCAAACTATAACAAATCTTATGATCGACAGTTGAACAAGTTCACAGAGTAACGGATGTCAATGATGATGCACTTGAGAATAAGAAGATATGCTCCAGCATTTTCATAGATATAGCTAAAACTTTCGACAAAGTTTGGCTTGAATTTAAACTGCATCGAGCTATCCTAGCAGTGGGAAAAGATGTATCGGAAGCAATAAGCAACTCCAAAATGCAGGTAACACAGTGAGTAACTAATTAAGCAAATCCGCACATATAAACTTTACAAACCAAAATATAAAATGGATTCCCGTGGTTCTTAACTCAAACCAAATTCCATAAGGAAATACAGCAAAATACCTTGCCATAACCCTCGATGTAAGCTAAGATGGAAGACAAAGAAGAGTTAAACTTCAAATATAGAAAATGTACTGTTTCATGGGTAGAAATTATGAGCCACTACAAACCAATACATAACAAATTGCTTCTTGACGAATTGGATTTTTATTGTACCTTTCTAAATAACTTATAACTCTTTTGACAGCCATAATCCCATTTCTGGGGTATTTGATATTTTACGATTGTTAGTCCTTGAGATTGTTGATTCCATAATTTCGAATTACCCTCTGGATTCCAGGCCACACGCCAGTCTCAAATAGTGGCACTGACCACAGTTATCTGCTGAATAGTGGTGCTTCGTTCGACTTAGGTGCGGGTTCAGGGAAATTCTTATCTGAATAATACCCCAAGACAATTTCAAGTATTAAACACTTTTCCATGTTTCTGTTTTGCATGATGTTGCAAAATGGTGTTTCGCACTGGTGAAAAGTTAAATTTTTTTTACAATATTTCGAACCATTTCAATTGCCGCACTTGAACGCACAAAGTCATTTCGAATGTGCATTTTGGCGTGATATAGTTGTTTAACAATCAAGATCAACATGAAGAGATCATTCGGATTCGTCTCATCGTAATCGGTTTCAGATGAATCTTCATTAAGGTATTCCTCTTCGTGATCATTATCACGATAATATCCTCTGGTTCTGGTTCCTTTGTTGTATTGCTACGTTTATTGCAAATGACTACCATAATTGCCAGATGAATGTCATGATAATAGCAGAGTTGATATTGATAATGTCAATCTCGTTCAAATTTTATCATCACTGCTACTCCGTCGGTGGTTGTTGCCATGGCATCTGTCGGAGTAATCCCAAAATCATGGAGCTTTGCATCAAGAAGTGCAATGGTTTTTGCAGCTGTACAGCTTCCAAGTATTCTGATTAATCCCAGGTTGATGTAACATTTTTTTAAATGTACATTCGTATTTAGGTAACGTTGATTTCTTACACTCGTCCATTCATCTAAAGTTAGACTGAACTTTCCACTCATTTTTTGTGAGACTTTATGGATTCAAGTATTATTTTCTTTTATGCCAAATCATAAAACTCATATATAGCATACATCACACGGTGTTTGTTCGGCAAAGTATAGTGCCGAGATGATTGTGAAACACATATCAAAAAAATACCAAAAATTTACACTGTTAAAATTCAAAACATTCCAATTGGATTTATTTTAGATTATCTTTAACACATATTAGGGAAGTTCCTGAATCCCTCATCACTTGTCGCTGTGGTGATTTTTACGAGCTCGCATACTCATGTTATTGATGTTCGGCATGAAGTTGATGGAGTGTTTGTTATTCCGGCGTGAGGCGCTATCGCCAGTGTGGGGGCGAATGTTGGCCCTTATATTTTTGTTGTTGCGTGGGTGTGGCGGCTTTATGTGGGCGCACATTTTTAATTATCATCCACGCTTTTTTTAATGGCTGGCCACCACACTGCACTATTATTTTTCGCACTTGATTATTTTTTAATTCATTATGAAACCGATAAAAACCGGCGTCGGGGTCACCAAATATAACTATTATTTTTTATTATTTATTCTATGTGCTTCCCTTCTACATCTCTACATTCGAATCGAAATACTCTCTATAGCTGGTGACCCCGACGTGATAATATCACAATTACTATCGCTGCGGAACAAGTCACAATCCCGATTTAGTTCTGTTAGCAGCAAATGATACCACAATAAATACTTTTGGTACCAAATTACTCAACGTTGACATTGGACTATGGACAAGAAAACAACGTTGACATTGGACATTGGCGCGAATTTCCTAACGAAATTCGGTTTGTTATTGGATCTGAAAAATCGCAAATTGATTGATCCATCTACTAAGTTTAGTATCAACACAACATCAGCAGTTGTTGATAGACCAACACCATTGTTTTACCGAAAACCCGAACTACAACTCTTTGGTAAGGCACAATGTAGTACACCACATCGTGACTACAGGCTATTTACCATGGCACAAAGCGGCATTCCTAGAATACCAACACATAGGGGAACTAGGAATCTGCTTGCCTTCTTCTTCAGCAATATCAAGTCCAGGTGGGGACTATAGAAGGCTTAATGCCGTCACAATTCCTGACCGTTCCCCTATTCCCCACATCCAAAACTTTTCCATGGAATTACATGGATGCTCAATTTTTTCAAAAATCGATCTTGTCAGAACAATTTGCCACCAATTGCTCCTGACGACGACTGTGCAGAAATGCTGCACAAACATTTCAGCGTTTCATCAACGAAATTGTGAGAGATCTCGATTTCGTTTTTGTTTATATTGACGACATTCTCGTAGTATCTATGTTGAGACGAGAAGCAACACTTACTCCTTTTGTAACAACTCTTCCAAAAATATTCAAGTAATGGCGCCAATATTAACCAGCAACATGTGTGTTTGGGACAAGAAAACTCGACTTCCTCAGTCACGAAATTACTCCTAATGGCATTCTGCCGTCTGAGGGTTAAATTAAGTCAATTAGAGAATTCCCAGCACCGGTTCATTCCAAAATTTGCTGAGATACTTGCCCCAATTCACTCACAATTGGCCACACTTCGCAAGAAACCTAAAACGTCTCAACATTTTTCTTGGCCTAATGAATGTCAAAATGCATTCCTTCAGCTCAAGAACAGCTTAGAAAATATGGCTCTTTTAGCGCTTCAGCTAAATGCAACTTTGCAAGCAATTATACACTTTCGCTATTTGGTAGAAGGGCGGGAATTCAATATTTTCACCGGCCACAAACCACTTACTAGAGCAATTACCTCTAAAGCGGAACGCAACCCAAGGCAAGCATGCCACTTAGATTATGTCTCTCAGTTTACGACAGACATACAGCACATACAAGCTATGTGGTCGCCGATGCACTTTCTCGGATTTCTGACCACGAGCAAAACGAGAGCTATCAACGTGAAAATGAGTGCACATTTTGACAAATTTTTGACTCAGAGTCAAAACATGTCGAAAGCGATATCTCAAAAGCTTGTCACAATAAAAAAGTTTTAAGCACAGTGAATTATCTACGCGATACGGCACAACGCTGGTTTTTGGTTTTCGCATTACATCTACCATGTTTTTGCTATAAAGCTCACCTTTAAAACAAATACCGGGAAATACAAAAATATGCACGGGAAACGGAAAATAGGAAACTAACCAAATCCCCGGGAGTGACTCTTTACTTGTTCTGTAACGGTGTTCGTAGTTCTTTCATTTGCCGAGGCGAGCGAATGTGCTATATCCATATAAGATATTTACTTAAACAATCCCGCTTAAAGTCGAAGTAGAGCTGATATTAACGAAATTTTTCAGAAGTTAAAATTAATTTAGGGTCGCAGTTCTCGATTATAAATTTGTTAAAACCTCAACCAGCGAAAACTTAATTGCTTAAGTTGCGCTCCATTTGGACCACTTAGAGGAGCGGTACGACCACCAAAGCTTTAGAGGTCAGTTGTTTATTTGTAATGAGAAACCTATACAATTTTGGTGATTGTAGCATTAACCGAAATGGTACAAACAGCGTGCAACTTAAGCTCCTAAGCGTCCGCTGGTTGAGGCATAAAGCTTTATTAGATTCTGCCTGTATCGAAGCAAATTGTAGACCGATTATATTTTAATTTGCCGATCAATCCAGTATGAATGGCAGAGAACGTTTTTACATCTCATAATCACATTTACATACATAAAGAAAACGTTACTAAAAATATTACCGCTACATAATTTTTCCAATGTACCAACAACATCAACAACAACACAAACACATTAAAAAAGACATAAAAAAATATTCAGCGATCGCTTTTACAAAAAAATCCGTATAACTTTTTTCAGTCACATTTTGTCTTTGGACTACGACTAACGTGGTTATCGTTCCTCCGGTGTTTTACATTTCTAGTATCGTAAAGTGGTCGTGTATATGAAGAATTCGAAATCTTCACTGCATTTTGTTTATTTGCCTCGATTCTATGCGGTTGCAATTTTTTTTTTGTGCGTCGATCGTGTAATTTGATCCGTCAATTAAAAAAATTAAAAAAAAAAATTATTTACATAAAAGCAAAGTTAAGTGCACAGTTATACGCGTAGTGAGTGTTTTCGGTTGTAAGACGAAATAATTGCCATAATTATTATGGTCAGTTTATAAACGGCGGAAGAAAATAAGTTAAATTACGGATAATTAATCCGTTAATGTAAATCGATGTGCCGGTGATCGTGTTGTGTGTGTACTATAGCTAAATTCATAAGTGTTGGTGTTGTGCTGGATAAATTTCCTGAATAGTATTCGTGTGTTTGTGTTTAATACATAAAGTGCATAATTTATGATTTTGTAATAATTAGCAAGTAAATAGAAGTGCATTTTGATAACAGTACATGCAAAAATTTAATTATAAAATCGATTTATATAAATTGAAAATTAATTTTGTTGTTGTTGTTTATGTGAATTGTGCTTTTGTGTATAGTCTGGATTCGACGTAATTTACCAATTGCATTTGGTTGGATTTATTGTAATCGGTAAGTCTATTGATTTTGTTTTGTTTGGTTAGGCGCTTTATTTGAATTACATATTGGATTCTGTTGTATACCTACACGATCGATATTTATCTAGGAGTGCGTTAATAATTTTATGGTACAGCAATCGTAAATGTAAATAGTCAAAAGTAACACTTTTACTTGAATTTTTTCATGTGAGTGTGGTTTGTTTGAAGATTTGTGGTTTTGATATGTTGGTGTTAAATTATACTCGTAACTGTACTTTAGATTTTATCTATTTTTTTTTTTTTTTTTTTGATATATATTTATTTATTACAACTGATTTATAAATCATCTAGTAATTTATCTTTCATAATTTATATTCTTGTTTGGAGGGTTGTAGCCCTTTGGCTAGTCCCCTTTACAATTTTATTATATTTTTAGTCGATCCTGATTGGATCTAGTAGATCATGCGGTTTCTTCCTTCGCAGCCGTCTTACTAGGTTTGAATCATCCAACATACGACGTATCTCAGCATTTTGGTGTAGACTAATACGTTGCATGTGTTTTCTCGCGTGTTTGCTTATTTCTTCACTAACGAAATCCATCTTCAGATCTCTATGGAGGTTGTCATTTCTTATGTACCACGGTGCATTAACTATTCCACGAAGGACTTTGCTTTGGAATGACTGGATGATATTGACATTGGTTTTCTTTGTACAACCCCAGAGCTGAATACCGTAAGTCCACACAGGTTTTAGGATTTGCCGGTATAGTAGCAATTTATTATGTAGAGTTAGCTCAGAATTTCTTCCTAAGAGCCAATCCATCTTTCTGTATTTGATGTTTAACTCTTCTTTTTTCTTTTTCACATGCTCTTTCCATTTTAGTTTCGCGTCTAGAGTCATGCCTAGATATTTTGCCGTATTTGCATAGGGAATTTGCTGGGAGTTCAGTTCTACTGGTATCCAGTTGACCTTCTTGTTGGTAAAGTTTACGTGAACAGATTTTGTTTCATTAAGTTTTATTCGCCATCTCTTGGTCCAGGTACTGACAATATTAGTAGCTCTTTGCAATTTGCTTGTAGATTCTTCTATGCAATTAGCAACTGCTAAGATGGCCGTATCATCCGCAAACGTCGCTATGTTAGTATCCTCTATCGTTGGCAGGTCCGAGGTGTATAGAACATATAAAGTTGGTCCCAGAACGCTACCTTGTGGTACCCCTGCTGATATTTTCTTTATTTCTGAGTATTCGCCATCTAATTTAACTCGAAAGTGTCGGTTAGATATGTAAGATTTTAGAATTTCATAAAACTGCTTTGGTATGTCTCTTTGTAATTTATATTCCAAACCTTTATGCCATACTCTGTCAAAGGCCTGTGCTACATCCAAGAAGACGCTTGAACATACTTTCTTTTTTTCAAGTACGTCTTCAATTATGTTTGTAATTCGGTGTACTTGTTCTATTGTTGAATGATTTTCTCTGAAGCCAAATTGATGTGGAGGAACAAGATTTCTTTCTGCTATTATTGGTTTTAGTCTCTTTGGGAGTAGTTTCTCGAATAATTTTGAAATTATTGGGAGTAAGGAAATCGGCCTATACGAATTTTTGTCATTAAGTGGTTTGTTTGGTTTAGGTATCATAATTACTTCTGCTACTTTCCATTGACTTGGAACGTGTTTAAGTCTGAACACTGCATTAATTATTTGGAGTAGTTTACGCAGACCTTTTTCAGGAAGAGCTTTTACTATTTGTCCTGTAATTAAGTCATATCCTGGAGATTTCTTTGTGTTTAGGTTGAGATTGATTTCCTCTTTTAATTCTTGTAGTGTGACAGGAGATATATTGCAGTTATCCATTTTATATACTGGTGGTATGTTTTCCTCTGCAGTTTGTCTAGGTAGTGGCTGAAACGTGTTCTCGAGGTGGGTTGCAAACAACGAAGCTTTTTGCTTTGCACTTATAGCCCATGTACCATCTTCATTTTTTACTGGTGGAATTTGTAGTTTAGGTCGTTTTAAACTTTTTGTCGCTTTCCAAAGGGAGTACTCGGTATCTTGTTCCCCAGTAAGGCCACTCAAGTATTTATTAATGGATTCGTTTTTGATTTCTTTAATTAGCAACTTTAGTTTATTGGATAAAAAATTAAGAGTTGTTTTATATTCTGGCACTCGACTTCTTTGCCAGGCCTTTCTTGCTTGTCGTTTTGCTGCAACCAGTTCCCTAACTTCTAGAGGATAAGTAGCATTTCGGCGCATTTCCTTTGAACTTGAGGGGGTACTACTCCACGCCGCTTCTTGTATACTGTTGTTGAGTTGTTCTAGTTCTTCTTCTAGCTCTATCGGGTTTTTAATTGGCACCTGAAGATCAATATTATCCTCAATAAGTTTCTGGAATTTCTCCCAGCAGGTTTTTTTGTTCGTTAGCGAAGGTGGACTAGTTTTTTTAATAATCGTTAAAACATAATAACAGGCGTATGATCCGACATAATCCCCTCGCTGCTTTCTAGGTATATGTAGTTTTCGTCTATACCTTTGGTGATAAAGAAGTCAATGATATCGGGTATTTTGTTTCTATCCGTAGGCCAATAAGTTGGTTGATCTCCAGAATGAAAATTGCAATTGCATAGTCTTCCTGCTGCAAACAGCTCTCTTCCTTTTTTAGAGGTTACTCTTGATTAGGTGTTTTTTGCATTAAAATCACCTCCGATTATGAAACTTGATCCAAGTGATTTAAATAACGTGCAATAGTCTTGTTTAATTAAATTATATCTTGGGGGGCAATATATTGACGATACACTATATTCTTTGTTGTTATTTATAAATACTTTTAAGGTGACTACTTGCATAAATTCCTCTTCAATTTTAAGATCTATAAAGTGTTTGATGTTTTCTTTTATAACCACCGACGATCCTCCCCTTGCCCTTCCTGCTGGATGAATTCCGTGGTAGCAATTGTATCCATATATTTTAAGATATGAAGTTGAAGTAAAATGGGTTTCCGATACTTTATCTAACTATATGTTAAAAACGAGTTATAAAAACATGTGAAAAGGAATTATTGGCTAGTTGCTAACTTCAATACTTGAAAGATTACAAAGCTTTTGGTATTTCGTTAAAAGCTTTGTTGAGGTTTATCATAAATTACGCCTTAATTTAAAAAAAAACAGATTAGTACTATTTTAGGAAAAACTTCAAACGTCCACATTAGATTTAAAAAAAAACTCCGTAAAATCATTTAAGAATTAAAAATTAGTTTTCTAATTCAAAAATTGGCGTATTCAAATCAAAAAAATAGAATTTTCAAATCAAACGAAATTTTTTATTTCAAAAACCTGTAGGTTTTTATATCAAAAATCTTAAACTTCTATTTAAAAAAATGATATTTGCAATTAAAATTAAAATTTTTGTTTTAAAAACGTGAAATTTTAAAAAGAAAGTGACATTTGAACTAAAAAGTAAATTTTTAATTTAAAAGCTTTGACAGCTACTCCAAAAAATTTTAATTTTAAAGCAAATGTCAAACAGTTTTTAAATCAACAATAAACGTTTTTGAAACAAAATACAAATATTTTAAATCAAAAAATTAGGACCTTTGATTTTAAGGGAGAAACTTGGGTATTGAAAGCCATTATTTATTATTTTGGATTCAAATCAAATTATTGAAGAAAACCAATTGTTACTTCAATATTTATATTTATTTGAAAACGTTTAGTTACTAAAAGAAGATAATAAGCATGACACGCTTGAAATTACTTCATTGTTCTTTGTATCAATGTTGAATAAGTAATTCTGAATAAAAGGCCTAGCTGGGAACCTGGCTAATGGATATTTTAAGTTCAAACTCTGAAATGTCTTAAAGCACGCCGACAAGCAAGATATAAAATTGTCAATATAAAAATATATTAGGGGTTCAACGCTATTTATATTACCAATAAAAATTATCATTGAATGAACGCTGGTTGTATTCTCCCATGCACAATTTTGTCTGGACTTAATTTCCTCGTGAAACTCTGATAAGGCATTGATGTGGACTACGAGCGAATCGTCTGCTTCTTTGATCGTAATTTTTCCGGTTTTCTTCTTTTCGTATCTTGCAACAGTTGGAAGGATGTGGGCTAACATCTTATATATGTTTAAGTTGATGAAATCTGAAAAAAGAAAACGAATGGCGTTCAATTTTTATTCAGAATGATGTATGGTATTTATGCTTCATTTTATTGACTAAAACGATATAATGGAAGTGTATTAGTTTGACAAATATTATGAAAACAATAACAGTTTATATGTATTAACTATAATTGGACACGAGTTTAGCTAAATCGGATTAATAAATTGCAATCTGCCAAGGGTACAATATTCAATATTGGCTTTAGATAACCTTGGATTTGATTATAAAGATCTATGCGTTGTGTCAGTGTAACGGAATCCATAGTGAGGTAATGTTTATTCTGAGGATTTCACAACTAGTTGGCACGGTCCTAGTTTGCTGGAAAAGTTGCTGCTCCATTTCCGCAGATTGAAACCATCCTCCTAATTTGTTTGATGGTATCCGCTCCTGATAGTATGTCATCGACATAAAAATCCTCAATCACTGCTCTTTTTGCAGCTATGTATGTATGGCCCTCATCTTACCTTAGCTGACGTAGGAATTTTGTGGATAGATTTGTAGCCGAGGCTGTTTCATACGTAACAGTTTTCAGCTTGTTCGTGTTGATCGCGCCTTTGTCGTTTCTCTGGTAGCTTTGATCTGAAGGACTGATTTTTATTTGTCCAAACATCTTTTCGATATTAGCTTTAAGCACATACTTATGTTTCCTCCAGCGTAACAATATGTCTACGAGTCGTTGTTGTATGGCAGGGCCGGTGTGAAACAGGTCATTTAACGATATTCTATTTGACGTTTTAGCTGAAGCGTCAAAGACTAATTTGAGCTTGGTAACAGCTATCATCTTTGAGTACTGCACGGTGTGGTAGAAAATAGTTTCTACCTGCATCATCTCGTTGGTTTATTTCTACCATATGATCCAAATTGATGTATTCACCAATGGAGCTTCTGTATTCGTTCCCCATTTGTGGGTTTTTATTTATTTGTTTTTCCACTTGAAGATGGCGTGCTGTAGCTTTCTTCCTGGATTTGCCTAATATGAAATCGTCGCTTTTACTTGGTAATGCGACCTGGAATGCACCATTTTCTAATCTTGTGTAGTTCTTTTGAAAGAGCTTTTCGCATTTCTGTTCATCACTGGTAAGTTCTCGCTCTACGTAGAGTTCTTCAGTTTCCCAAAACTTCTTAAGCTGATTTTCTAAATCGATACGATATCATAAATTTTATGTGATGATGTTGGATACTACTTGAGCTTTTGAATTTTCCAAACACAATCCATCCTAATTCTGTTTTTTGTGTAATTGGTTGTTCTGGATTTCCTTTTATAATATAATCTGCTTCAAGCAATATGTCTATGGGACCTCTAAGTTGTTTAAATGTTCCCAGCTTTCGGTTTGTATCCATTGTACTCGTAGCAGTGTCGTGAGTTTTTGAAACACTAAAGCATCTAAGTGTAATTCAAATTTGGATGCTCTGTCATGTTAGAGTTTGAGGCTCACTATTTCCATTACCTCCCCAATATTGTGACCACCGACTCCAGCTATTCACATACTTTCTACCCCTTCAGCTTCAATTTTTGAACTGCTTCTTTGGTAATAAAAGTTGCTTGAGATCCTGAGTCAATCAGGACTCTTAAAGTTGCGTGGCTTCCATTATTATTGGCGGCTGGTGTTGCTTTGATCTATCGGTGTGTTGGTTTGTTTTACGAGCTTTTTATTAGAATCGCCTGTCTCGGATGCTATGACCTCCATGCTGCATGCTGGTGATAGCGGCGTTGGATTGTTTAATCGCTGGCGCATTTCTTCTATAAGTTGTTTGTATGTTGCCGCCACTGTAACTCTTTGGTTGGTGTTTGGATGATCTTTATTGATTGGTGGAACAACATGCCGCGTTCCCGTAACAGTTATGCCGGACGTTAACCAAAACGGTTCCTGCTGGCTAGGTAGTAAAACTATACCAAATAGACACTTTAAACGTCACATGTTTACTTAAGATATGTTATAAGTCTCAGAAAATGGAGTGAATCGGAAAAAATTATATTTTTTGTATGTACCATATGTTAAACCAAACCATGTAAAACAAAAAAAATGTCAAGACAAATAATGGTCATAGAAGTTCCTAGGTTTATATCCTATTAAATTCCAAAATATGACCTTTGACTCACTGGATATTTCAAGCATTATTTTTTCCCTCGTTATCTCCAATTTGGGAACATAGGGGGTCTACTGGGTGGACTATCTAACTCTGTTATTTCCTCCCATGACTTTCCAAGTTGTTTCGCTTCTGCTACCATCATTCGTTACAAATGGTTGTCTGATTTTCCTTTTCCGTTGTGGATTCCATTCCAGAGACCTTCTTGTCAAGCCATTCTTCGACTACGTCAGAGTGGCCAATCTACTCCCACTTACGCTTTCTTATTTCGTTCCCAATGACTGTTTCCGAATCAAACCTAAAGAGCTCAACATTTTTTATTTTGTTGGGCCAGAAGTAGCTCAGCATTCTCCTAATTTATTAATTTACAAATTTCTTATTGCTAATCTTGTGTGTTACGCTTCCAGGTTTCGCAACCGTGTAGCAACCATAATTTCACACACGTCTAGAATATTCTTATGTTGTTCTGGCTTTGTTGATTTAAGATTTTAATCTGTGCCACCCGTTTGTACTGTAGTGAGAACGGGTGAACCAAGGTAAATCCGTTCGCCTCTTCTATTTCTTCATGATTGAAATATATTTGTGTGGGTATTGGTGTCTTTAGTCTAATCGACTCAGTTTTCTTGTTATTTATTTTAAGACCAACTTCTTTTGCTAGATCTAATAGCTTTTTACTTTATGGCGCATAACGGCGTCATACTACTGAATTTCTCCTTAAATTCCCGCTACTATCTTATACTATTAGGAACAGGCGTGACTAGAGTACGCATCCTTGTCTTACTTCTTTCACTTCAGCTTGTTCCTTTCTTAATTTCGGGTTGTCTGTCGGTGAAATTCTATGTAGGATGACCATTGCTATATCTTTATAGTTATGTTGGGAGTGATATATCCTGGCAACTTTTGCAGTCTTCTTTTAGGTCACCTCTGTTAGGGAATTATAGTCAACCCTTCTTGATTTTATCACTGTGTTATACCAGAATTCCACACTTGTGTTATTACCGGTGTTAGAGCTATTGCAGTTTCCGATATGCCTCTTTTCAATATTTCAGCTTGTACATTGTCCGTTCCAGAGGCCCTGTTATTCTTCATTTTAGCAATGCCACCAACAACATGTGTTGTCTTCGAAATATTTCTTCCATCTCTTCAATTGTACTTCATCTATTGTTAATATTTGACCAGATGCATCCCTTATTGTTAGGATATTGGTGAATTTTCTTGTTGTCCGTCGCAAGCAGTGACTTTTTTTAGTACGCGCATGTTTCGGTATTGCCTACGACCACTCCTTGCCATTTTCTTGAATTCTCGTGCCGTATCTTCGTATTGAATTGTTGGTAGCTATTTCGATATAGCCTTCTTCGATTTGTGGACGTCTATTGATGAAAACACCAATTTGCCTGTTCAAACCAAGTTTTCTTTGAAATATATTTAGGATGAGTAAAGGACAGGGGTTCGACATTTTTATTCCCCTCGATCATTTCTTTGTCAGAATTCAGCTACATTTATGATTCTTGACCTGCAGAAATACTGGTACTACATAAGCTCTCAATAACTCATAAACATAATTTATCAGACTGGTGGCAGAGTTAAGCATCATTTATTTTCGTTGTATCACATAATAATCAGTATCAATTCAAGGAAACGCTTCCTTGATTGTATGATTTAGCCCAGGTATTTCAAACAAGAGCAATACCAGGCCATCATCTTATATATAACGGAAATTTAGAGGCATCTTCCGAAGGGCTGAAAATTGAAATACTATAATTTCATGACAATGTCCGCTTAAAAAATATTTTAAAAATAACCAAGAAGCTCATTTGTATTTCGGCAAATCTGTATGATGCGTTATAGTTGATCGTACGAGTAGATTGCCAATTCTCAAGGTTGAGATAATATGTGACGCTCAATTAGAATTGCAATCTGGTCGACACAAATATGGGTCTACTAAAATTGTATAGTGGCAAGCTTGCCGATCGGTGAAAATTATTAGATATTTCTTAGAATCAAAAAATATTGTTTCAGATATTCGCAAACAAAGTAGGTCGGAACAAGTAGAATACAATAATCGGTCAACAATAATGTCTTACTGACATGTTTTCTGATCAATGAAAGTATTGAGATACGAAATTTCCTAGAATCAAAATTTCTAAAAAAAAGATCGACTCTCACAATAATATCGATTTAGGTAGGCGAGCTCTATTAAAATTTTAGTCGAGATGGCACTAGTACGTGCCTCAAGTTTGCCGTTCGGTAAAAGTTTTGAGGTATCAATTTTCATAGAATAAGACTATTTTAGAAATGTCGAGTTTTCCAGAATGTTATTTTAGGTAGGCAAGCTTCTCTAGAATTTGTACCGAGTTAGCACAAGTAGATTACACATAAAGGTCTACCTTAATATTATGGGGCAAGTTTGACCATCGGTAAAAAATTTGTGGTACGAAATTTCTTAGAATCAACATTTCAAGGAAAAGTTGAGCTTCACAAGAATGCCGTTTCAGGTAGGTGGGCTCTATTAGAAACCGACTCGGATTAACACTAGTAAAGTACGCGTATGGATCTACCGAAATATTACAGTGACAAGTTTACCGATCGGTGAAATTTTTTTGATATGAAATTCAAGTTTTACGTAGGCGGGCTCCATTATAATTTGAATTAGATTGGCACTAGTAGAGAGCACAAAATGGTTTACCATAATTTTACAACGGCTAACTTGCCGATTGGCGAAAATTTTCGAGATATGAAATTTGTTGTAATCAAAATGTCGAGCTCCACAAGAATGTTGTTTGAAGTAGGCACGCTCTATTAGAATTTGCATCAGGTGCCTGAGATATAAAATTTCTTAGAAACAAGATTTTAAGAAATGACGAGCTGCACAAGAATGTTCTGTTGGATAAGCGAGTTCCATTACAATTTGGATCAGATTGGCACAAATAGATACACATATGGGTCTACCGTAGTACACTACGCAAAAAAAATCCCCAGATTTGAACACTTCTATACTGCTGTTTGAGACTGTAATCGAACTTACCCGATAGATACTTCATTATCTTGGATTTGTGAGCCGATTTATAGAGAATTTAGGAACCTTGAAATCGATGCTATGGAAATTTCTGTTCGACGACTGCTTGTCGATTTATTGAAGTATTAGCGAGGTTTCCAATTAAAACTTATTGTTACTGATAACGTAAACACGTTATCAGTAACATAAATATATAATATTTTTTCTATGAATACTGGAATTAGAGACTTAACCATTCAGATATTTGGGCTGGACTGCATTTAACCCTTATTCTATTCAATCAGTCAACTTTAAATTAATGCTGCGACCTCTCGTTGTTGCACACCTTGTGAAGTTTACCATTCCCATTGGGACCCCATTTTTGGTATCATAATCGTTTGGTACATTTAGCTTTCAGCATTCGCAGAATTTCGATTTTACGCCTAAGTAATTTCATTAATCGTTAATTAAAATATTAGTGCAGTGTTTTGAAAAATGCATTTAACCAGCTTCCCCCAGCTTTCATAGTGATGGTAGCTTGAATCATTGTATTGTGATACGACCTATTATGAGAAACAACATGTTGGACGAGCTGATAACGCCTAATGTGTCTGTGCATTTTGCGAATGTGCACTAAAACTTATAAACCTTAATCGCTGCTTGTCCGATCAACTAAACGCATAGTTTATTAGTCAATTTAATTTTCATTTTATTCAGATAAATTTTATTTACAATGCATGTATTGTTACGAATTTGACCTATCAAATCCCGCACGTGTCACGATTTTGTGAATACGGCTATATAATTTTAAAAGGTGGAACGTTGCATTTTCATATTTTCAACGCAATTGTGTTTATTTTGGTGAAATTTGTAGTGGATGTAGTGGATGGATGTAGTTTTTCGGGTATATTATACAACATTCCTCCCCTGTCAAGAGAAGTAAAATCTTCTGGAAAAAGAAAATTTTAAATTGAAATATTTTAAAAGTTGTTTCTTTACAATTTATCGTCATGTGTTTTGAAGGTAAATTGATACCCCCCTTTCATTGATGCACACACCACCTATTCATCTACTCAAATAATTACAGTACATCACATGCACATTGCAAGCTCCATGTGAGTTAACCTGTACACCGACAAGGACGGTGGGTCCGCGCTGAATTCTGCACTCCAATAGTGGGTCTTAATTGTGTTTATTATCATCACCGATCGTAATCCAGTCTGTGGTGGGATTCTAGCTCAGTATCTCCCGGGTCAAGTACAGAAGCTTTAACCACTACACCACCGTCCGCTAATTGTGAATTATCTGATTTCGTTGTGTTTTGTCGCACTTTTTGAGCTTCTGAACTTATCTGCTTAGTAATTAATTTCTGATGTTCTGGTATCATTTAGTTTTGCTGAATTTCTAGAGCTGCTTTATTCGACAGATTCATGGGCACTAAGGCTTGTTTGTTGCTTTCTTTATAATATTTGAGCAACTATATTGTTTTTTATTTGTAATGATTTTGTGTGTCTTGCGTTGATTACGAATATGTCAGTGCCTGGATCAATTAATAAATCTACTTTGGGGCTGTTTATGGTACGTGGGCTCGTATCTCCAGTTATCATATGGTTAGTTGCTCAGTTTATTGAGTGCGACTTGTCCAGATACAGTAAATTGCTTAGAATGTTTGATTCCGTTTCGTCTAGGTCGAGATCCAGTAGATTGCGTGTTATTGCCTTTGTTATTTCAGATTCTTTGTTAAACTATTTGTTCTGTTTGATTCGGTTTTGATTAACTTTGGATATGAAGTTTTTCGGATTTAAAAATTAATTTTGTTGGTGTAATTAGCTATAATTTTCCGTTGGTTGTTTGTTCCTTGTCTAATTTTGTTAATGGGGGGTTACTGGGTTACTATTTGAGACACTGGTCTCGTTTGTATGAATTGAATTGATGTGTCTCGAACTCATTCGGTTTAAGTCAATGAAGTTAGCCCGAACCCGAAAGTTTTGGTAGGTTTCTTCGCTAAAGTGTAGCCATCCCGAAAAAAATGTATATATTGAAAAAGTGTAGTCTCATCCCGAAAATATATAAAAAAGTGTAGGATTCACGAGAAAATGTAAATTTTGGAAAAGTGTAGTCCCATCCCGAAAAAATCAGCAAATTAAGAAAAAATATTTTGTGTAGCTCTGCATTATTTTGATAATGAATAATGTACTCGTATTCATTATTTTTTAAAATACCAAACAAGAAAATATATATAAAAATTATATACCTTTATAAATATTATATTTTTTCGAAAACTGAAACTTGAGATTTGGGAGTTTTGTTGCGTTTCACTTGCCTACTAGACGCATAAAACTAATATTATTGTTGATTGATGTAAATAATAATTAAATTTTATATTTACATCTAGTGTGCTGTAGAAACAACTGAAAAACCTCAACAAACTCATATTCATATCATGGAGATAAAATATTTAAATTTGAATGAATATGTAAATCCTATTTCGTCGGTGTGTGGTATAGAGACACTTGAAATTCTCGGGAGCCAATTCCAAGGATATTCGACACCAGTGGCATATACCACCAGATAGGGCTTGGTTATGACTATCAACCACAATAAATTCATATCCATATCATGGAGATAAAATATTTAAATTTGAATAAATATGTAAATCCTATTTCGTCGGTGTGGATAGGGACACTTGAAATTCTCGGGAGCCAATTCTAGGGATATTCAACACCAGTGGCATATACCACCAGATAGGGCTTGGTTATGACTATCAACCACAACAAACTCATATTCATATCATGGAGATAAAATATTTAAATTTGAATAAAATTATAATGCTGTGGGCAAAAAATATTAAGACTTTGCTCATAATTTTAAAATTCTTTATTTATTTCTCCAAATCTATTTCGTCCTCCTTTAAAGTAATCCATCCCGGCCTCAAGACACTTGTGTTAACGTTTTTACCAATCCTCGAAACAGTTGTTAAAGTCAATTTTCGGAATAGCCTCCTATGCACGTAGCGATTCACGTTTAATGTCTTTAATTGACTCAAAACGGTTTCCCCGGAGCGGTCGCTTGAAATTGCTGCACAGCCAGAAGTCACACGGAGCTAAATCAGACGAATACGGTGGTGGCGGATCGATATGGGTGGAATTTTTGACGAGACAATCACGTAAAACCAATGCAGTATGAGAAGGTGCATTATCGTGGTGCAAAAACCAAGAGTTGTCGACCCATAATTCCGGCCTCTTTTTACGAATAGCTTCGCGTAAACGACGCATAACACTCAAATAGTACTTCTTGTTGATAGTTTGGCTGGTCGGAAGGAATTCGGAGTGCACCACACCTCGATAATCGAAGAAAACTGTCAATATCACCTTGATTTTTGATTTGTTTTGAGGTGGTTTTGAGGTGGTTTTTTCGGCTTCGACTCACCTGTTGCGCGATATTCAGCCGATTGATCGTCTGTTTCCGGGTCGTTAGCATAGATCCAAGACTCATCGCCAGTTATAATACGTTTCATGACATCCTGGTAGTCGGAAAGCATTGTTTCACAGACGTCAATGCAACGTTGTTTTTCCAAAAAATTGAGTGATTTTGGAACCAATCGACTTCACTGATCCTTCGGATATTTCAACGATGCCAGTAGGGTCTCTGACTGTTAATCGTCGATTCTCGAGCACCAACTCCTTGATTTTATTAACGTGTTGATCATCAGTTGATGTCGATGGCCGTCCTAGACGTGATTCGTTGTCAACACGTTCTCGACCCTCTGTGAACAATTTGTACCAATCAAAAACACTTGCTCGCAACATACAATTATCACCGAAGGCCTTTTGCAACAATCTAAACGTTTCGGCACCACAAAATTGATTCCGCACACAACATTTAATGGAACTTCTTTGTTGAATAATTTCACTCATTGTAAAAATCGCCAATTCCACTTTTTGTACTTCAGAGAGACAAGCGTATACTAAACACTAATGATTATTTTGATGTGACATTTGGAACAGATGTCACTGACAGTCATACCAACATAGGAAAAAAAATATTTCGACGAATGGTTTTCCGCGCGAAATTTAAATGAAAAAGTCTTACAACAATTGTCCAGCTGGACACAATCTGTTAGTTAGCAGTAACATCAATTGAATTTTGTAACTCGGAATATCAAATAGATAGGATTTATTAACTGTAATAAGGTACTGGTAGTTAGCAGTATCATCACTGATGTCCCTAGGATTGGCTTCCGAGAATTTCAAGTGTCCCTATACCACACACCGACGAAATAGGATTTACATATTTATTCAAATTTAAATATTTTATCTCCATGATATGGATATGAGTTTGTTGTGGTTGATAGTCATAACCAAGCCCTATCTGGTGGTGTATGCCACTGGTGTCGAATATCCCTAGGATTGGCTCCCGAGAATTTCAAGTGTCCCAATACCACACACCGACGAAATAGGATTTACATATTCATTCAAATTTAAATATTTTATCTCCATGATATGAATATGAATTTATTGTGGTTGATAGTCATAACCAAGCCCTATCAGGTGGTATATGCCACTGGTGTCGAATATCCCTAGGATTGGCTCCCGAGAATTTCAAGTGTCCCTATACCACACACCGACGAAATAGGATTTACATATTCATTCAAATTTAAATATTTTATCTCCATGATATGAATATGAATTTATTGTGGTTGATAGTCATAACCAAGCCCTATCTGGTGGTATATGCCACTGGTGTCGAATATCCCTAGGATTGGCTTCCGAGAATTTCAAGTGTCCCTATCCACACCGACGAAATAGGATTTACATATTTATTCAAATTTAAATGTTTTATCTCCATGATATGAATATGAGTTTGTTGTGGTTGATAGTCATAACCAAGCCCTATCTGGTGGTATATGCCACTGGTGTCGAATATCCCTAGGATTGGCTCCCGAGAATTTCAAGTGTCCCAATACCACACACCGACGAAATAGGATTTACATATTCATTCAAATTTAAATATTTTATCTCCATGATATGAATATGAATTTATTGTGGTTGATAGTCATAACCAAGCCCTATCAGGTGGTATATGCCACTGGTGTCGAATATCCCTAGGATTGGCTCCCGAGAATTTCAAGTGTCCCTATACCACACACCGACGAAATAGGATTTACATATTCATTCAAATTTAAATATTTTATCTCCATGATATGAATATGAATTTATTGTGGTTGATAGTCATAACCAAGCCCTATCAGGTGGTATATGCCACTGGTGTCGAATATCCCTAGGATTGGCTCCCGAGAATTTCAAGTGTCCCTATACCACACACCGACGAAATAGGATTTACATATTCATTCAAATTTAAATATTTTATCTCCATGATATGAATATGAATTTATTGTGGTTGATAGTCATAACCAAGCCCTATCAGGTGGTATATGCCACTGGTGTCGAATATCCCTAGGATTGGCTCCCGAGAATTTCAAGTGTCCCTATCCACACCGACGAAATAGGATTTACATATTTATTCAAATTTAAATATTTTATCTCCATGATATGGATATGAATTTATTGTGGTTGATAGTCATAACCAAGCCCTATCTGGTGGTATATGCCACTGGTGTCGAATATCCTTGGGATTGGCTCCCGAGAATTTCAAGTGTCCCTATACCACACACCGACGAAATAGGATTTACATATTCATTCAAATTTAAATATTTTATCTCCATGATATGAATATGAATTTATTGTGGTTGATAGTCATAACCAAGCCCTATCAGGTGGTATATGCCACTGGTGTCGAATATCCCTAGGATTGGCTCCCGAGAATTTCAAGTGTCTCTATACCACACACCGACGAAATAGGATTTACATATTCATTCAAATTTAAATATTTTATCTCCATGATATGAATATGAATTTATTGTGGTTGATAGTCATAACCAAGCCCTATCAGGTGGTATATGCCACTGGTGTCGAATATCCCTAGGATTGGCTCCCGAGAATTTCAAGTGTCCCTATCCACACCGACGAAATAGGATTTACATATTTATTCAAATTTAAATATTTTATCTCCATGATATGGATATGAATTTATTGTGGTTGATAGTCATAACCAAGCCCTATCTGGTGGTATATGCCACTGGTGTCGAATATCCCTAGAATTGGCTCCCGAGAATTTCAAGTGTCCCTATACCACACACCGACGAAATAGGATTTACATATTCATTCAAATTTAAATATTTTATCTCCATGATATGAATATGAATTTATTGTGGTTGATAGTCATAACCAAGCCCTATCTGGTGGTATATGCCACTGGTGTCGAATATCCCTAGGATTGGCTTCCGAGAATTTCAAGTGTCCCTATACCACACACCGACGAAATAGGATTTACATATTCATTCAAATTTAAATATTTTATCTCCATGATATGAATATGAATTTATTGTGGTTGATAGTCATAACCAAGCCCTATCAGGTGGTATATGCCACTGGTGTCGAATATCCCTAGGATTGGCTCCCGAGAATTTCAAGTGTCCCTATACCACACACCGACGAAATAGGATTTACATATTCATTCAAATTTAAATATTTTATCTCCATGATATGAATATGAATTTATTGTGGTTGATAGTCATAACCAAGCCCTATCAGGTGGTATATGCCACTGGTGTCGAATATCCCTAGGATTGGCTCCCGAGAATTTCAAGTGTCCCTATCCACACCGACGAAATAGGATTTACATATTTATTCAAATTTAAATATTTTATCTCCATGATATGGATATGAATTTATTGTGGTTGATAGTCATAACCAAGCCCTATCTGGTGGTATATGCCACTGGTGTCGAATATCCTTGGGATTGGCTCCCGAGAATTTCAAGTGTCCCTATACCACACACCGACGAAATTGGATTTACATATTCATTCAAATTTAAATATTTTATCTCCATGATATGAATATGAATTTATTGTGGTTGATAGTCATAACCAAGCCCTATCAGGTGGTATATGCCACTGGTGTCGAATATCCCTAGGATTGGCTCCCGAGAATTTCAAGTGTCCCTATACCACACACCGACGAAATAGGATTTACATATTCATTCAAATTTAAATATTTTATCTCCATGATATGAATATGAATTTATTGTGGTTGATAGTCATAACCAAGCCCTATCAGGTGGTATATGCCACTGGTGTCGAATATCCCTAGGATTGGCTCCCGAGAATTTCAAGTGTCCCTATCCACACCGACGAAATAGGATTTACATATTTATTCAAATTTAAATATTTTATCTCCATGATATGGATATGAATTTATTGTGGTTGATAGTCATAACCAAGCCCTATCTGGTGGTATATGCCACTGGTGTCGAATATCCTTGGGATTGGCTCCCGAGAATTTCAAGTGTCCCTATACCACACACCGACGAAATAGGATTTACATATTCATTCAAATTTAAATATTTTATCTCCATGATATGAATATGAGTTTGTTGAGGTTTTTCAGTTGTTTCTACAGCACACTAGATGTAAATATAAAATTTAATTATTATTTACATCAATCAACAATAATATTAGTTTTATGCGTCTAGTAGGCAAGTGAAACGCAACAAAACTCCCAAATCTCAAGTTTCAGTTTTCGAAAAAATATAATATTTATAAAGGTATATAATTTTTATATATATTTTCTTGTTTGGTATTTTAAAAAATAATGAATACGAGTACATTATTCATTATCAAAATAATGCAGAGCTACACAAAATATTTTTTCTTAATTTGCTGATTTTTTCGGGATGGGACTACACTTTTCCAAAATTTACATTTTCTCGTGAATCCTACACTTTTTTATATATTTTCGGGATGAGACTACACTTTTTCAATATATACATTTTTTTCGGGATGGCTACACTTTAGCGAAGAAACCTACCAAAACTTTCGGGTTCGGGCTAACTTCATTGACTTTTCGGTTTGGATTTGTTAATCCCTAGTATCTATCCTTCTTAGTATTTTTTCTGTGTTTGAAGATTGAACTGATTTAACGTCTTGATTTGCTTGTTTTTTGTGAGATAATTGAACGATTTGATTTGATTTGGTTAATTGACGAGTAAATGGATTCGTTGGCTTCCATACTAAATTCGATGAATGTTCTACTGAACTTGATTGTTTTATGTCGTTAGGTTGGTTTTCTGTTTGTTTTAAATTGTTGATTGGCAATGGTTTAGTTCTCGGTGTAAATATTTATCGTTCCTGTCACTATAAAATTGCGATGATTTATTTTATTTGTATTTATGTTGTATAATTGTTTGAACGGGTCGACGGTTGGTTGTCGCTACTGATTTGTCTGTCAATATTGAGTTTCTTGCTGATTGGAAATCTATCGTTCGTTTCTGGAATATCAATTTGGATGCCTTCGAATTTATATGTGTGACTTTCCGGCTCGTACATGGTGGTTGTGTTCTAAAGTAACTGTTGGTGTTTGTTTGAAATTTAATTTTAAGTTTGAGTGTTGTTGAATATAATTTGGCATTTTGTAGTAAATTTTTATCTTTTATTGAGGTATGGTATAGTCCTCGTAGATATTTGTTGTAAATCTGGTCAATATTTCCATATTTGTTTTAAAAACTGGTCTTGTATTGGTCAAGGCCTTAAGATGGCCCTTGTCATACATTTCTGGTAGTCACCCCAAGATTTTGTTTTGTTTCCAAATATATATTTCTGTTCCAGTATGTTACGGAATATTTAGGTAAATAAATTTCAATAAGCGTTTCTCGCAATGTTGAATAACTGTTTATATCGCTATGGTTAATTTTATGGTCTCTATGGTTAAGTGTTTCATAAATTCTGTCTGTAAATTTAAAACAAACGGGTCAGTTCAATTGGTCTACCTTTTGTGTCTGGAATATAAGCGATGCACTTTAATATTTGTAGCTGATTCATTGTGTAATATTTTGGCGTATTGAAGTTCGGTTTTGATAAGAATGCATGTTATGCTGGGGATGATTCTGTTTCCATTTTATTAGTTTTGGTTGAAGTTGATGATATTGATTTGTTGTTTTAAATAGTGTCGTTGATTTGACGTTAAAATGTCGTTCATGATTTGCTCTCAATGGCATTCTAATAATAGTTGAAATATTGCCAAACAACAATTCACTTAACACACCATTTACTATTTTTTTTGGCTTGGTCTGGTTGATTCAGCGCAAGTTAGAAACATTTTTTTGAGATTAATGACGTCTAGGTTTTAGTAGTAGCATTAAATTATGATGGTTCGACGATAATCTAGAACGTTCAGCAGTGGTTAAGGTTAAAACGTGGTACGCGATATAATAAAAATGAAAGTGAGTACCAGGAACGTTATAAGTTGTGTTAAAATGAAAATAGCGATGTAAATACTATTTTCACTTTAACGCAATTTATAATTTTCCCACTACTACCTTTCGCTTTTATTATATCGCGTAACGCGTAACTTAACCTTAATACTCACTAAAAACTGACTTAAGACTCACCCCGTGTTCTTCGTACTCGTTTTATATACCGCTCTAAACATTCCAGGTTAGTCCGCGAACAATCGCAGCCAATCTGCAATCACACTAAGCTGCTATCAAACTACTACTAATGCTACTACTTAAACCTAGATGCCATTAATCTCACAAAAATGTTACTAATTTACATTGAATTAACCAGCCAAAGCGACCCATTCCCCCCCCCCCCACGCTAAGTTATACCCAATAGGCATAATCGTGACAGTTTGAGGAAATTAATAATGCGTTTTCGTTTTATAAATTAGTACAAAATATTAAAATATCATATTGATTTAATTCAGTAATGTAAGAACTTTTTCTTTGTAATTTTCTTTTCACTCTAATATTTGTTCTTTATTATTTACTGATAAAACAATTTATTTCTGCTTAACGATAAACAGCGGCCAGCCAATAAAAATATTTATTTGCGTTTGAATATAGAAATTGATTTGATTGAGCTAAATCGAGTTTGAAACAATAAAAGTAGGAACGTATTTTGTTTATTGAAATTGCTAAACAAATTAGACTGCTGTTTCCCACCATGGACTTCGATTTTGTGTTTTGAATTCATTAGTTCATAAAAAAAATTAATTACCTCGTTTTATGTTTACGAACATAATAATGTGCATTTACATAATTTTGTGTAAGTTAATTTAATTAAAATTTAATTACTTTTTACAATTTAATACTCATGAATATACTGAACACTATATATAGGAATATTTATTATAAACTTGTTCAGCGACAATATACAGGGTGTCCCAGAATTGGACGGTGAAACGAAGTAGGTTGATAGGGGAGCTCCGTCATGCTGCAGCCACGTATTTCGACGTGTTTGTAGAGAAACGTCATCAAGTAGTTCATCCAAGTCGTTTTATAGAAAACTTAGATAAATGACCTCGTTGATCCGACGTGGGAGTTCAAATGGGCCAATCAATTTTCTGTCGACTACATGATACCCTTATCTTATTTCTTCCTTAGCATTATTGATTTAATAAGGTTCTTCAATAAGGATATTATCAGTTATTAGACAACTAATGTCAAATTTTGCTTTCCGCATCGAAATTAGTTCGTGAATATATTTCACATTAGTTATCCTGCGAATAGATTCGGTACTCGAACGCCAAGACTTATTGATAATCATTTTTAGACATTTGTTCGGCTGAATTTGTGAGTAAAGCAAACGTTTCTTTGATACGCGTAAGGGTGAATTTCTATTTATCAGAGAATAGAGCGATTTTACAAGATTTATCGATTTCTGCAGCGATACTCTAGTATGCGCCTGAAATGTTAATTTGGGATCAAGGGTTATCCCAAGGTATTTTATTGATTCCCGGAACTCGACTTCAGTATTGTTTAGAATTAAATTTCGTTCAGCTGTATATCTTGCGGCTCTTTTCCTAGTGAAATAGATAGCTCGTGTTTTTTCTGCATTAATTTTTAATTTTCGATTTCGTGAAATAACTGTGCAAGTGTCGATGTCCCAGTCTCGTCTGATGTTAATATTGCTGTGTCATCCGGAAAACACGCGATAGTGTAATTACTGGGAGACGGTATATTCGAAATGTAAAATGAATATAAAATCGGCTAGGAAGCTTTTGATTACCTCTCTTATGAAATGTGGAAACTCTAACAGGTGCAATTTATATAACAGACCTTCGTGCCAGACAGTGTTAAATGCTTTTCGATATCGAGTGCCGTGTTGTGCGGTATTGTCTACATCGTGTAGATAATTCATATTCTACATGTGTAATGAATGTATGTACAGAGAATGTATACAATGTCGAAAATTATCGTTTCTGTTAACAATAAGTAAAATTCTATGATTTATTTGTTTATTTATTCCTATCCCACATATGAGAAACTTGAACCCAAGTTTTTATATTCGGCAATGACGTACTCGTATGTATATAGTAGAACCGTTTTTAGTTGGGTTAGTACAGTTAATGCGAAAAAGGTCAGAAACCTATGTTAACAAGTAGGACTGGTAAAATAAACTACTTTGAGCGACGGTTCTGGAATGAACAAAATAATCACTACGCGATAAAAAAGCACCAGTTGATGGAAGAATAAAAAAAGCCTATCACATATCGCAAATTTTATTTTGGTAAAACTACTCAAATACCTCAATATTTATATGAAGCTTGTAAATCCAGCAAGCAAAAAAATGTTTATGTGCCGCCATATAAACCTTGATTAATGAAGATCGATACAGTATCCGTTTCGCAGATCTATATGACATGACAACCAGCATTGCAGAGAGATTTTCTTTTATAGCCGCGAACTTAGAGTGAAAAGAAGATATAATTTACGATTATCTCGGGCTTGGCGAATTGTATAAAATTATTTTCAGAATACTAGCAGGCACATTCTGAATTGTTTTAACGACCATTAAATACCTTGATCCAGAAAAAGCGTCAAAACTAGTAATAACATGTTGCCACTTACATAATTACTTACGTAGGGAAAAGGACGCCTATTTGAAACCAGGTGTAGACGTGAAAGATGGTTCTGACCAAATCATATAAGATTGACAAGCACACCAATACACTTTCAATCATGACTGCACAAAACAATCATGTTTGATATTTCGTTAGTTATTTTTACAGGATTGCGCAACCCTTCAGTCATCATGTTCAAAATGATTGCGCTGACGCGATTATTGTCAAGCAAGCTTTTAGTTGTATGGGCACCTTTATGCTTTACTTCTAACTAACAAATTTGCGTTCCATTGAACATCTACTCACAAGTTCTAGCAAATAGGTTGCTAACACTACGGAACTCAGCTATTATGTGCAAATGATCGTTATCGAAAGTAAATGAATGTTGTATGTTGCGCCATGTATATTAGCCTACCAAAACAATTGAAACATAAGATAAACAAGAAAATGCCGAAAATTCAAGGAAGGTGTAAGCCAAATGGTCTACTAAATTTTACCGTAAAAAATGTTAAACTAGTTTTATTTGAAAGTGCCAGTATTTCTGTTTTTTGCAGGTGGCAGTTTATATTTTTAAAAAAAAATCACTAAAATCGAAAAGTGACATCATCAGTTACCCATTGCGGCGCTAGAATTTGTTAATGGAAAAACGTATGGCATTGCAAACACAAAATTGGAAAATATCTTGAATTATTTTGAACATACTCGTAAACTATTATCATCTATTTCTTTTGTAAACATTATAACTTTACACAATATTGGAAATTAGCAATTTGAATTGGAAAACTCTGAGATGGCAATTCCCAACTGAAAAACTATGGGGAAACAACAATAATAATAATCTACATTGTCTAGGAATATTATACATACTCTACGAATTGTTGACATTGTCTAAGCCAAAATGAATTGTCGACGCTGTTTTCGTCACCAACATGTCTAAAATTCCAGATTACGCGTAGACACACAACACTGATCGAGTGTTAGGATTCCTGTAGAGAACTGCTTATTTCTGTTATTTGTGATTATGTTGACTATCCGAGACACTTGGTGATTGCATGGATGAAAACTTCTAAATCCAAATTGAACGTTTGAGATTAAGATTATCTTATTATGTATTTTTTATGGTCGATAAATTCTGAAATTCTTAGAAAAAGTATTTTTTCTAAAAGTTTACTCAGGTTACTGATTAGACTGATTGGTCTGTAACTACTTGGATTAAGCGGATCCTTACCGGATTTTCGTAGCTATTGGTTAAGTCGTTACACTGAGAATGACAGTTCTTAATTTCATCTAATATAGGGTTGTGGATGCTTGGAATATGAAATTGGCTCGCTCCAGCATCTGTGTTATGGATCTGTTTAGCAATCGCCTCTACTATTGGTTTCGTTGTCAGTAACTTTCATGCGTTTGAGCATTCAATTTTTTTAGAGTGGAATCCCATTTGTTTTTTTACAAAAAAATTTGAATTTTTGAATTTAATAGCTCTGCTTAGGGCAAGGATTTCTTGTTTTATGTGAGGTTCAAAATACATGTTGTACCTGCGACGCAATCTGTTTCTGAGAGTTTGGCTTTTTGTATGCTGACTGGTAATTTCGGTAAATTTATTTAGGTATTCGTCAATAATGTGACTTTCCCGGCTATGCGGGTTTTCCACAAAGTTTTTGGTTTTCAACAAATCTACATGATTGTGGCTTGAGAATAATCGTGATCTTGTAAAATAAACCGAACATAAGAAGTTTGACAATTGATTTTAAAATATATGGGCAAATGATCAGACTGAAAATCGGTGAACGTAATTGGCTGGGTGGGAAGACTTTTTTCAGAGGTACATATGTGTGTGAGTTCGGAACAATTAACGAGGATGTTTGAGATTGAGTTATAAAATCAAATAGGACCTTTTCGGCTGAATTAGGCCAGATGCAGTTCCAGCTAGAATGATGCGCATTGAAGCCTCCGCATATTAAGGTGCTATGCTTAGAATTGGTTAAAGTTTCAAAATTTTGTCTAAATGCTCGCAATATAGTGGATTGGTTGTTTTCACCATATGTGCTTTCACACATATATTTCGAAACTGGAGTATTTTCGTCAGGAGTGTAAATTGAATAAAGATTTAATGGACCGGAGGAAGTTGAAATAGAGACACCAATTGCCTCAATAACTGTTAAACGCGATAAATGAGGGAGTATAAGACTCTTCAGACTTTTTGTCACTATATTACAGCAACACCTCCTTTTTTTCTTTAATGGTATAAGATCTGTCTAACCTGTGAATCCAGAATTTGCTTCAGAATGCTTCTGATTTTCATTTGAACCAGGTTTCATTAATCATTGCTATATGGATATTATTGCGTGACATATAATCAAAGAACTCACTTAGAAAATCACAGTTAGATCTACAAAAGATGAAATTGTTGTATTTAATTGGTGTGTTATGCAATTATTTGTCATAACAATACTTAATGGTCAATCAATATATTAATTTTAATTGTAATCTATACGCGGCTTACCTATAACTCCGTCTATAATTTCACTGACCAAGTTGAGAATTTCTTCTTCTGCTTGCTTGGAATAGTGGAATGTTGTTATCTTTGATAGCACATGAGGATTTATTATTGTTAGTGGGGTGTAACTGATTTATTTTTAAAATACGATGCAACGTGGACCGTAGCACTCCCGAACGTCTTGTTAAACAACGAACACTTATAGATGGTTCGTCTGTCTATGTCAAGTTGACTGGCTGTTTCATATCTTCTCGGACGACCAGGAACTTCGCCTTCACTGTACATTTATTTCATGTACGTTTTGAAATACTCTGTAATCGGGAAAGCGTTCCCGCGTGCATATTCGCGGTGGGGAAAAGCCACATAGCCTCCTGACATTTTAAGTACAAACGTTCGAGTATGTACGAATGGAACTACTAATATGAATTACAAAATGTTTTTCTTTATATACCACAAATTTTGTTTAATTCGGAAATTTTGTTAAGTGCGTTTTTTTAATAAACACGACATACTTTGTGAAAAAATTGATAAAAAACATTCTGTTATGAATAGTCCGGTGTGTCATACCATTTTAAACTCTGCATTAGTGTCGTATATTTGTCTGATAATGGGTCAACTTTCTGTGGTACATTGTTTTCCCGCTGGCGTTACTTAAACATTAACAAACATTTTTGAGAAACAAAAAGCCTTTACATACCCATTGTTTTTATTTGACAGAAGTTACTATAGCTTATAGAAATGGTTTTATTGGTGAGGCGAGAAAGAAAGTTAAACAAAAGAACTCTTAAATTTTTTAAATAAATTTTCGAAATTCGAAAAACTTTACTTGGTTTTTTGTTGTTGGAAATGAGCTCCCCTGTCACCCTGCTCCGTTTGATCGTCCAATTCTGGAACACCCTGTATACCGCAAAGCCAATAAAATAAACATTTGAAAGTCAAAACAATCTCTTAAATTTTAAAACAAATAACTTTAAATAGCCAATCAGGAAACCACAATTCATACTAATTTAGAATCGTTTTAGTTGTCAATCAAATTATGATGGAATTCTTTTGTGAGTTATAAAGAATCGAGTTGATATTGATATCTTGCACAACGTCTACTCGTATGTTACTTTATATGTGTATGTAAATGTGTGCATATTGTTATGTATTACAAAATTGATATAACCTTTGCATAATTGTTTAAATACAACAACAAGGGGAATTATTTAAACAAACAAATAATAATTCCATTTTAAGAACAGAATTATAAATAAATTACAAATATGCAATCAATTTCTAACATCTTACCATTCCTATTTTGTATCGTTTTACGAAATAAACATAAAATAAATTTTCATAATTTAGCAAATTAAATATGTATGTTCTGTCTGTAAAAATGGATGCCAATATGTACCGATTATGTACTTTTACTTGCATAATACATGGGTTACATACTTTAACTTCAATTAACGATACTGGGCATGGGTGCTTTTAACTATGGTTTGGAGCACTTTCAAAACTCTAGAACTTCGTTAAACGACCCTGTGATTTTAGAATATCGCACAGTGATTCATGAAAATTGAAGCACCTAACCTAACCTAACCTTGTTTTATTTGAACAAAATATTCAAACTAAATTTTAATTTAGTAATCTAAATTAAGACATCGACCACTCGAGACCAATCGTTTATGTTGCGATTTGGACCTTCTTTTATTCATTTCTAAAAAAAATCCTATTCTGTGAGTTACCTGTTTTTGTTTTAATTTTTTTATTTGTTATTCAATATTACAACTGATTCTCTAATTCTAATTCAAGCTGTCCAGCTCCAGCGGTTTCTGCCTTTGGAGTCTTCTTGCTCCAGCGGTAGCGTCCAACATACGACGGATATCTAATTTTCATGTCGAGATAATCGCTGTATGTGTTTCCTTGCTTGTTTATTTATTTCATCGGTGACATACTCCATCTTCAAGTCCCTATGAAGGTTGTCATTTCTAATGTACAATGGGGCATTCACAATCTCTCGCAGCACTTTATTTTGGAAGAATTTAATCATTTGTACATTGGTTTTTTTGGCACAACCCTAAAGTTGCGTACCTGGGTCCACAGTGGTTTTAGCATTTGCCTGTATAGAAGCAATTTGTTGTGTATTGAGAGCTCACAATTTCTATCCATGAACCATTACATTTTCCTATATTTAAAGTTTAACCCTTCCTTTTTTTCTTGGGGTGTTCTTTCCATATTAGCTTAGCACTGAGGATCGTGCCAAGCTATTTAGCTGTATTTGCATATGGAATTTGGTTTGAGTTGAGAACCACGGGAATCCAGTTTACATTTTGATTTGTGAAGTTGACGTGTACTGATTTGGCTTCATTTAATAAGATGCGCCATTTTTTAGCCCAGTTGCTCACGGTGTGTACTGCATTTTGAAGTTTGCTTGTTGCTTTAGTAGTACCTTGAATATTGGGTAAGTCTTGCGTATAAATAATAAACAAAGTATAATCCAATTCAAGCTTGATAAAGTAAACTTAAAAAAAACACACAAAATATTCGGAACGTATTGTAATTTTTATTTCATTTTACAGATTGATCCTTGCCATTTTTAGTTAAACAAGATATCATTCAAATGTCCTCCACGGGACTTCTTACAGGCCTTGATTCTTTTGCGGTAATTTTCAATGACTTTTCGGCACATTTCGGGGCGGTATCTCGGCCATTACCTTACGAATATTAGTTTTCAATTCGTCAAGAGTTTGAGGATTGTTTGCGTAAACACGATCTTTCGCGTAGCCCCACAAAAAGAAATCCAAAGGCGTTAAATCACAGGATCTTGGAGGCCAATTGACATCAGCCAATCGCGAAATGAGCTTCATCACTGAAGAAAATTTTGTTCGAAAAATCAGCATCGACGGCCTGTTTTTCCAACACCCAATTTGCGTATGTTAAATGCTCCATATTCTTAAATGGCAGAATGTCAACTAAATAAATGACAGCGTACTTGACGTTTATCTTTGACAGATGTCGGTATACAGAGTTCTACTTTATCAACCTCGAATTGGATAACCCATTAGGTCCAAGTACACTACCTTGTGGCATACTTGCTCATATTCTTTTCAGTTCAGAGTACTCATTTTCAAATTTGACTCTAAAGTGTCGCTCTGCTATGTGTAGGACTTAAGAATTTGATAAAATTGCTTAGGCAGGTCTCGATGGAGTTTAAATTGAGCTTGAGCTATATCCAAGAAAATACTGGAGCATATCCATTATTCTGAGAACATATTCAACTGTACAGTGATTTTGTCTTAAAAAAATTGGTGTGGTGGAATTAAGCATCTCTTTTCTATTATAGGTTTGAGTCTCTTCAGCAACAGTTTTTCAAATATTTTTGATATGACCGGAAGTAGTGATATCGGTCTATATGATTTTTTATCGTTTCCTGGTTTACCTGGTTTAGGAATCATAATTACTTCAGCCACCTTCCATTGACGTGGACCATATTTCAATCGGGAATGGCTTTCTTTCTGATACTTACTACTACTTTCTGCTATTTCTTTCTGATACTAAGTTATTATTGAATCCAGTTTTAAGTTCCAATAAGGTCACATGTCTAATGTTAAGATCATCTAATTTGTTTACGGCCGTTGTATTTTCATTTGCTATTTGTCTCGGCAAGGGTTGAAAAGTATCTTCTAAATAAGCAGCAAATTGAGAGACTTTCTATTTGTCACTTTTAGTTTAGCAACTGTCATCATTTTTGATAAGGGGCACAAGCATTTTAGTTCTTTTAAGCCCCTTCGTTGCTTTCCAAAGCGAATAGTCGTCATCCTTTAGTTCAGAGAGACCTTGAAGTCGCTTATTTATGCTTTCGTTCTTAATTTCCATAATTAGTTAGTTTAATTTGTTGCACAGACAATTGACGATATTTTTGTGTTGCGGAGCACGAGTCTGCTGACAAATTCTACGGGCTTTCCGTTTCTCTTTAAATAGTTCTCTGTGTTCAAGAGGATAGTTATGTCTCCTTGTGGTGTTGGTCTGAGAAATCGGAGAACTTCCCCAAGCAGCTTGTTGCATATTATTATTAAATGCTTCTAGTTCTTCTTCCAGCTGCACTTTCGTCCTATTTGGTTCACTGAGATTTGTTCGCTCTTTCGCTAATCTGTTGAACAGATCCCAATTGGTTTTATTGTTTGTTAATTTAGGTGAATACTCTTTTTTATTGTCATTGTACTCAGAGTCATGATCGCAGGTGATTGGCCAGATGATAGTCCTTCACTATTTGCATATCAAGATCTGATATTTTCTGTATGTCAGCAGGCCAATATGTTGTCGTTCTCGCGAGCTCCATTAAATAGCTATTTTCCTTTAGAGGTTGTAAGTCCAGATCCCCAATAGGTATTCTTTGTATTATTTGGCCCTAGTGATTTAAAAAGTCCACTGTAGTCTTCTTTTTTTAATTGATGGCGTGGAGGCCAGTAATTAGAGGAGATACTGAGAATCCAATTATTGATTGATTCACTTTTTACGGGTTTGAATTGCATAATTTTTTCTTCAATACCAGGCACTTTATAATCTTTAATATATATTTTTTTAATAATTACGGTAGATCCACCTCTAGCGTTTCCTCCTGGATGAATATTTGCAGTTCTTTCATTTTGAGGTCTTCTATTATATCCTCCTTCTTGCAGGTTGGATGAAGACCTCTGGCCATAACCTTAATTTCCCTTTTATTCTTGTCTTCATGTGTATAACACTCTTTTCCTTCTTCAGCGAACTTCGTGGCTAAAGCTTTCTATGCCTCGAGATCTCTTGTGCTTATCTTCGAAACATTTTTGTTTAGTGCCACTACTCTATAGTCGTTTGTGGACACTGATTTCATTAGAGCTTGGATATTCGCAAACTCAGTAACGCCTATCAGATTAATTGGTGGTTGTGCCTTGGTCTACATTTCAACCTTACGTTGCTCTTGTTGCTGGTGATGTTGAAGTACAGGCAGTGGTTCAGTAGTTTAATTCACTTTTATCTGCAAATGCTCCTCAATTTCTGGCGAGAATTCTGCTCTTCGTTTTTTCCTTGGCCTTTTCTTCTGTTTGTGTATCCAATCAGTGTCTCTTGCAAGTTCCTCGTCATCTGTATATAACTCAGCGTTAGTACAGGCAAGTGTGTTGATTTCGTTATAGCTAGTAATAGTAGTTTGCAGAACTTCAGTCAGCCTGGTCTCCTTTAGCTCCGCATTTTCTTTCTTTAACTTAGCGATTCCATTGCTAAGTTGTGATGCCACTTCTTCTATTTCACTCAGTCTTTTGCGTAGTTCAAAATTTTCGATTAATTGCTGAGTCGCGAACTGTTTTTGCCTAGGTGGTGATCTAGATCTTGTTGAACTTCGATCGAATGGGGATTGTAATGGTTGGCTCAGCCCAGAATCCTTTGAGCCAGCCTCGCTAGAGAGTGGATTAACCAACTGAGCATAGAACAATTCCTTTTTGTTATAAACTCATTGCATTAATGACTGGTTATTGAAACAGCTACCAATCTAACCAGTGTAATTGGTAGTGGGCCAATGAAGAGAACATCTTTTGCTAGGATCTCGGTATTCGGTTATCCCGCCGTTCCTCAGTCGCCTGGAATAATTAGCAGGGCGCACCGCATGTAGGTGAGGTTCACATTTTGGGCTGGTATAACCTTCTAGAATGATTTCAGGTTTAAAATAGAACATTCATTTTAAGACAAAAATTAAATTAAAACAAAAAAAAATACTAGGTCCAATCTAATAGAAAAAATCGTTTATTTTAGTCGATTTGGTAGTCTAAAAAGTTTAGGTCAGCTAAAGTTTCCAAGTACCATAAATCGAACGTACAATTTTAGGGATTGTTCCTAGAAACTCCTATAAACCAGCATGCTAAGTGACGGATATTCTGAGATGCTATTAGGCCTCATCTAACAGAAAAATACGTTTATTTGATGAAAATTCATGTTTAGGGTGTTTACGTACAGCGAAATCTCCCTTGGAGTGCCATAGTTCTAATTTACAATATTTTGAAAAACAGCAAATTAAGTGAAGTATTTTCTAAGATGCTACTAGACCCCGAGACCACGAGAATAGAAACTCATTTATTTTGATCAAATTGTGAGCTTAGGGTGTTTAGTACAGCTAAATGTTCCTTAAAGCAAAATATAAATCGAATGAAACTTCTATATGGTTTTTTAGTTTTAGGACTGCCAAATTTTGCCTTAAAGTGCTATAATTTTACTATAATTCGCACCTCTAATTGGCGTTTATAAAGAAATGCTACTGGGTCGATTATAATAGAAAAACTCGTTTATTTTGAACAAATCGGGAATTTAGGGTGTTAAGGACAGCCAAATTTGCATTGATCTTCCATAATTACATGTAACGTTTTTAGGAACAATTCAGAAGATTGTATATTCGATTTATAGCTCTTTAAGGAAGGTTTAGCTGTACTAAAACCCTAAGCCCCCAATTTGGTCAAAATTAACGAGTTTCTATTATTCGGGGTCGAGTGGCATCTCAGAAAATACTTCACTTAGCATGCTGTTTCATAACTTTCTCGGAAAAATTCAAAATATCGTAAATTAGAACTATAGCATTCCAAGGGACATTTGGCTGTCCTAAACACCCTAAACCTGGATTTTGATAAAAACAACGTGTTTTTTCCGTGTCCCAATTAGGGACGCGGATTATATAGTATTTTCCCGAGAAATTTAGGAAACCTCACATGCAATTTATAGAATATCAATGAAAATTTGGCTATCCTAAATAACCTTAATACCCCCAATTTGGCAAAAATTTGTCCAATTCAAATTTATTGAAAATTGTTACAAAGATTAATTATCGAAATTATCGATTTCGCCATTACTATCTATAGTCTTTTGCTATTTCTCAGGTAGGTGATGAATGCCTTCGCGATAGAAGCTTGGTGGTTTCGAAGCAAAGTAGTTATAGAGCCATTTTTGGCACATCTTCAACTTTCGTGAACCGATGGTCTTTCAAATATAATGACATGGATCTGAATAAGTGGTAATTATAAGCCGCATATACTTTTAAACTTCCCAGCCTAAGAAGAAGCCGTATTCCTGGTTTGATTTTGCTATGCATATGTGGGCGAGCTTTGTCATGCAGCAATATCACTTTGCGCCTTCCTTGGCCCGTAAATGGTCTTTTTTCATCCAGAGCATCTCTTAGTTTGATAAATTGGGCCTGGTAACGTTCAGCTGCAATCGAGTCGTTATATCGAGACATTGTGCGAAAATACGTTATATCGAGACACTTTACAAACCATCTTTATTATTGTTGCTTTTTAGTACAGAATTAGGACCAATTTCACCAACGTTCTAAAATAAGTGTACTCGTATACACCATAAATGCCGAGAGTGAAATTTAGAGTTCTAGCCTCGGATGGTATCTGGAATTGGAAAAAAAAATTAAAGACAATTCCCATATTGTGATTGGCGATATGGCCCTACACATGAAACCATCTTTGGGCAAACTGACTTCATTCGTTTATTGATTCAATATATCATCGAAACAATGAGCGACGAGTGTGGAATTTAGTGTTCACGTTTTTTTTAAATTTCAAGACTATTTGCATGTTGTGATTGGCAATATGGCCCTACTATCCCAAATCGATAACACTAAATTCCACAATTGGTACTCATTGTTCCGCTGATCTTTTGAATTGATAAACGAATGAAGTTAGTTTGGCCAAAGATGCTTCCATGTGTAGGGCCATATCACCAATAAAAACATGCAAATTGTCTTGCATTTTTTTGCGGACGAATTTTATAAAGAAGATATTGAAACTTATTTTCGTTATATCCAACATAACCAATACTCATTTTGGTACTACACAGTTAGAAATTTTGCTGCAATTTATAATGCAACCCTTGCATCGAGTCTTATACAATGCAATCGTGTATCACATTCTGATGCAAAGCATGCATTAAAAATAGTTACGACGCAGTTGCGTCTAAAACTACTGCAGCACTGTTTCGAAAGAAAATTTCTATATAATCTGGGATTAATTATTGTTTAGCGAATTTATAATAATTCGCTAAGGCATTGTGTATACTTTTAATATAAGCTTAAAATATTTTTCATATATTTCCAGTGTAAAGACGTCAATTGATTTACGTCAATCGAATTTTGGAAGTAAAAAACGTGGAATTTGTGAAACTCGCCTTATGCTTTTGATACAAAATAATAAAGTTTTATTAGTATTTGGGAATTGCTAATGTGGTGTGCTTTACAGTTTAAAGCACTGGGCTATACAATTTTAATGTCGCTTACGACAAAAAATGATGCTTCCTAATAGATATTTTAATTTATATTAATTTATTTTTATATGCAATGTGCTGTAAACTTTTAATATAACATGTATCAATTTTAACAAAATATTCCGTTAAAGTTTAATGTAAACTATACAATAAAAATTAATACAGTTAGCATTAATATCTGATATAATGCAACTTGTGCATTAGTTTGCAATGCAAGCTAGCGCAGGATGTATATGTAATGCTATTTGCATTACATAGGTCATATTTTTTCAACTGTGTATGATGAGTATCAATTTTTATTGTTTAGGTTAGGTTTCAGTGGTTGCTTACTGCACACTTAGGCCAATTTTTAGGCCCATTGTGATACCACTCATTCACTCCACATCATTAACCCACCTACTTCACCTACTCACACAACTACAGTATACCACCTGCACATTACAAGCTCCATTTCAACCTGTACATTGACATGGAAGGTGGATCGGCGCGTGACACGGAATTCTACACTCCATCAGAGGGTCTTAGTTGTATTTATTAGCATCACCGATCGTAATCGATGATGAAAATTCGATTTGCATCTAGCCTCTGATGGGATTCGAACCCAGCACCTCCCGGTCCAAGTGCCGAAGCTTTAACCACTACACCACTTGTCCGGTTTCGACCGTCGTTGCTCTGAATTGAATTTGCAAATTTTGTGCAAAAATATTTTGAAGCCGGAGTCACGCCATTCATATAAGCTAATTTACGCCGGTAATACAACTTTGCCGGATGCACAACCGATGCCTGGTGCCCTTGATTTGAATGTTAATGCATGACAATATTGCCATTATTTGTCTATTTTACCGATAACAATTTTCGAATGCATCGAATATTTAATGTTCGGTTCATATTCAAACGCAAAGCCAACGAATGTAGAACGCGTTAATGCACGATGTGCTTGCATGCACTGTCGGTTCTGTGTGGTATTTTGTCTCGTGTGTCTGCATTGTCCTCCGAGTGTTGGTCTGATGCTCTGATGTTCCGTACAGCTTGATTATATTCTGTGTACGTCGACCAAGGTTTGTCGAATTAATCGATAAATAATTCACTCAGTATGCACGCAATCCGAAATCGAAATATCAAGACAATACCAAGCTACGACGCAACCAACGTGCGCATGTATTGATGCGAGTCATGAAACGCTCATGTATATTATAGAAAGGATTATTGAATTAAAAAATATTGAGATGTGCTGGGAGAAAATTTTGGAAAATTTTCTGGATCTTGACAACCGCGCCACCTACCGTGACCAACTATAGTTAAGAACTAGAGTATTTTGCGCGTCCAACAGTGTATTTAAATAATATCTAGAAACTGTCTAAAATAAATTTCGAGCGCCAAGTACCACGACGTAATGTGTTTACGTCCTAAAAAGTTTAATTTCACGAATATTAATGTTACCCATAGAATGTTGTAAATTTAATGGAATTGTGTACCAATAGTAGATATCAATTCCTCAGGCCTTAGGCATTGTTAAAAGGTATTCGATTAACATTTAAATCGCATTTTCATATTTTTGTGCTTTGTCATGTATAGTTATTCAAACTGAAATGAACTGTGACTATATTACAGTTCTACAACATTATAAGGCGATCGAGTTTCGCAAATTAATTTCATAATTTGCGAAACTCGATCGCCTTATATAGCGTTTTCCAATAGGAATGATATGATTTTTAAGTGACGTTTCGGCCATTTGGAATATGTCATGATCTGTCATTTTTTGTTTCATTGTATTCAGTAATGTATACAATTTTATCATGGTGAGATATACGCAAGAACAACGTTTACAAATTGCAATTACAAACGATAACGATTTTTTTAAGAAAATCATCTTCTCCGATGAGGCTCACTTGCATCTGAGTGGTGCGGTAAATAAACAAAACTGTCGATTCCGTTGCGAAGAAAATCCACAAATGATTCATGAAAAACCATTACATTCACCTAAATTGACAGTTTGGTGTGGTTTTTGGTCTGGTGGAATCATCGGTCTGTATTTTTTTCAAAATGAAGCTGGTAACACCGTTACTGTCAATGGAGATCGGTATAGGTCGATAATAACCAACTTTTTATGACCGAAATTGGAAGAAGTTGATCTTGACAACATTTGGCTCCAACAAGTCGGGGCTACGTGCCACACAACAAGTGCAATAATTGAATTATTGCGAGAAAAGTTTGGATCATGTCACTCTTATTGGAAAACCCTATACATTGTTGTGCCATCGTTTTATGGAATTGTGTTCAGAACCACCAAAATTCTCGATCAACTTTTCAATTCAAATTCGGGTCTTCCTATAATAAAGCTTTATTTAAAATTATCGCAGTGAAAGTAGAAAAAATCGTTAATTAAAAATATTTTTATTCTTCATTGAGATATAAAAACCAAAATCATTCCTCATAATGATTGCAAGATCATTCGTTTGAGATCATAAATGCAAAATCAACTCTATACTATCGCTAATAATACTAAACTACTTGAGCAATAATAAATTTTATGTCGTTCAGGTTAGAAACGTTTAAGCACCGTTTCCAATTTTTACTTTTATATGTAAAGAAAGAATGCGTCGTGTGTAGCGGGGTGTATGACCGTAGACACAGCAAAAAATACTCGTCATAAATATGATTTATGATCAACATCTCGAAAAAACATCAGTTGTCAAGAACAGATTAGATTACATGTTTGGGCGAAAGAAGGTCATCTTTCCGGAAATCAACGATTTTGTGTGTTTTTCGTACTCGCACGCCGCACACAAATTTGGAAATGTTGATCGAGCCGGTAAACAACTTCAATTGGATTCATTATTAATTTAAATATAAAAAACAAATCAACATTTTTTTATTATAAAGAACCGAAAAAGAATTATTTACTCTGACATTATAAAGTTTATGCTTTTAATTTGGTTTTGATGCTTGTTAAAATAAATTACGTACACAGAGTTTTTTATTTGTATTTTTTTTTTTGGTATAAAAGTCAGAAAGTTCAGATTACATCACATGCTCGAGTGTCTATATGATTTTTAATTAAATATTAAATTTAATATTGTTGAAATGATAAATTTGCGCGTTTTTAAGTGTTACAAGTGGTTGTGGTTAATTAAAAATTTATAATTGACTTTGCTTGTTAATAACCTAAAGTGGATACATATCTCACCGTTGTTTTGTAGATGGAAGGTATTGCGAAATTTGTATCCAGCCGATTTGCTTCAGAAATATATGCGTATATTGGTCCTAGAATAATGAGAGAGCTAAATAAGTGCCAACATAAACTAGTCGGAGCACAAGGTGTGGCTAACAGAAATATATCCACTCAACGTGCCTATGGATGAACTTAAAATACGAATCAGTCGGAAATATAAGACACAATGTATAAAACTAATGACGGGGTGTGATTCGGTACTGAAAGCAATGCAACAAATTGCTGAAGGTACGTCCGATCCAAATAAGACGATCGATGATATCAAACAACAACTGTTTCTGGAGGCATTACAGTTATCCTCTTCAGATGACGACGATATTTTATCGGATCAGAAACATCTACATTCCCCAAAAACTGGTCCAATGAGAACGGTTTAACACATTGATAGCAAATCTTTATGCCATTGGAAAATTAGTTTTGACTGTTCCACGGATGGTTCTTCTGTTACCTTATTTTCATTCCAAGTAGAATTTTTAGCTAATTTACATAAACCCTCTGAAACTGAAATTAAAGCAGGTTTCCATTTCATATTAAACGGTAGTGCAGCGGAATGGTATTGGTGCTATCTGTTAAGAAACAAAAACACTTGTTGGGAACAAATATGAATGGCATTTGAGAAGGAGTTTCAAGATCGTTGGGATGATATTCATATTAGACGTTGTCTAGAGGCGCGAAAGCAACAGTCGAATGAATCGTTTATAAAATTCATTTCTGCCATGAAGCCAATATTAGGCTGTTTTAAAGTGCCGTTACCCTGCCGATGATTTCCTTAGAATAATACGGGAGAATCTTCGATTTAAAATTCAAATTGCTTTGGCGGGCCAAACAATTAATAGTCTAGATGTTTTGACAGATAAGTGTTTAGGTATAGAGGAGACATTTGAAAGAACCAGATATAATCCCGAAAATATGTGCCAGCGAAGATTTATAAGTGAGATTGTGAATGACCTTGATCCTAATATGTTTGATCCAATGAGTTTGGAAGTTCTATAAATCAATGCTCTAGCGATCCAAACCGAGCAATTAAGCACAACAATAATACTGACCAACGTCAAAACTTTCAACAACCAAATGTCGATAATGCTAGACATTCATTAGAATTATGTTGGGATTGCCATGATGTGGGACACCACTTTAATCAGTGTCTTAAGCCCCGTAACAAGTTTTGTTATGATTGCGGGCGAAATGGCATAATTATTGACCAATGTTTAGGTTGTGGGCCGGGAAACGGATCAGCGAGGCTTCGAGTAGCTGTGCGACCGAAATCTCAAATGACCAATGCGCAGATCGTCGACGGTGCTACAAACACCGATTCGAAATTAACAATGAACTAGTAACCGTCAAATGTGCGAATGTATTAACTGATTTTAACGTTAAAAATATACCTAACTTGACTAGCCACTCTGATTTGCCAGTTCATTCTGGATTAGAAAATCCAAACGATACTCAAGTTCATTCCTACAATGGTTCTTGTAATAAACGTAAGAAATACAAACACCGAATTTCCAAGTCTTCTAAATCTCGAGTTAAAAAATATTGGAATAATAAAGTCACACGCTATAAAGTTTTTCATTTGGCAGGTACAGTTAAAACTGCGAATGGCGAACACCAACGACCATTCCAATATATTTGGGCCAATGTTAGCTACAACAATGAGAGTAAACCGCTACGAATTCATTTGGTACCTAGTACAACCCCAAACGTCATTGCGGAAGTTGTGATCAATGCTCGGGGCAAATTAGATTCGTTGGATAATCAACATAACATTACCGAAGAAGAGCGTATTGAACTCGAACAAGTTATTTTGTGAATTTCCGTCGTTTGCTACACTCGGTCTTGGTAAAACAACGCTACTTCAACACAAAATTAAAGTTACGTCTCCACCAATCAAGCAGAGGTATTATTCGGTATCACCCGCCATCCAATCTGAAATGTTCACAGAACTTGACAGAATGATAAATGTGGGTGTTATTGAAGAATGGAGCTCCTCGATGACATTATTACGCAAGCCCAATGGTAAAAATGGATTATGTTGCGAGGATACGTATCCTTTGCCTGGTTTGGAACAATGAAACATGATGGTAAAATATTTGTTCGTGGGCATTATTCTCATGAGGCTGTTAGCTATTTACCGCACTGGAAATTGTTAGTACCAGTACCATTACGTCTCGGCATTGTTAAACAATACCACGAATCTTTAGTTGCAGCGCATTCTGGTATGATAAAAACGTTGGAATTAATTCGGCGATTTTACTTTTACTTTACGGCCTCTGATATAAGATCTTTTATCCAAGAATGCCAAAAATGTAAGACGAACAAGGCTGTGAATTACCAAACTCAACCGTTGATGGGGGATCAATTGACTGGCGAACGAATATTGGCTGTGGCACCTGGAATGGAAATTTGTTTCTTCCCTCAAATAGATTGGTGGCGGTTTCTCAGTTTTTGATGTGTTATTTATGTTGTCACAGCCATCGTTTTCTTCTTTAATCATGAAGGCCTAGGTATACCACTTTTAGATTTCTTCGCATCTTATTCGGATCTTCTAAATTCCGTATTTTTGTTTTTAACGAACCAGAGCGCTACTGTAATCGTTCTGAGAGTGTGTACGTTCGATAATGTCAATATTCCAATTTGAGGTTGATTGCCATAATTGGCATTCATACGATCAAGTTGGTGTATTTATTGCATTCTAAAGGAGAAGCTTGTTTTCTAGGCCAATGGTTGAATATTTCTTCATCAATATGGTCTTGTTAAGATGGACGCCCAGGTATTTTGCCCCATTTGCTTGAGAGATTTATATTCCGTTCATTGCGACAGACGGACACATATTTAATGTGAATGTTACGTGGGTCGATTCCTCTTCATTGTCCTTTATCTTCCATTTCTTTAGCCAGATTTCGATGTTTCGTTGAAACGTTTGTTTCGATTTTTTGGGTACATACGATTGCCTTATCATATGCGAAAGCAGGCGTTATCATAATTTGCGAGGACGTGGCTAAGCACAGTGCCTTGTTGTATTCCAGCCAGAATGTTTTTCTCGCCCGATATAACATCTGCGATTTGTCAAATACGACTTCATAACTTTATCGAATACTTGGGCATCCAGGAAAACGGCGGTGCAGTAATTTTTTCCCTTTGTATATGCTGATCTTACTTCTGGAGCTATTTGGTGTACTTGCACAATGGTTCCGTGCTCAACTCTGAAACAAAATTGATGATTAGGCATGATATTTCATAGTTCCGGTTAAATATTTTCGATACTCGATTTTTCGAACACTGCCGAGATGATTGGTAAGGTTATTGGTCTCTATGACGAGACTATGGTAGGATCATTTTTATAAAATTTCTTCTTTTCTTCTTTAATCATAAAGGCCTAGGTATACCACTTTTAGATTTCTTCGCATCTTATTCGGATCTTCTGAATTCCGTCTTTGATAGTTAGGATTTTAAGGTCCTGATAAATATTTTTGTTTTTAACGAACCAGGTTCGTTAAAAACAAAAATCCAATTTGAGGTTGATTGCCATAATTGACATTCATACGACCAAGTTGGTTTAATTATTGCATTTAGAAGCTTGTTTTCTAGGCCAATGGTTGAATATTTCGTCATCAATATGGTCTCGTTTCATTTCAGTATGTTTTCATCAAGTTAAGATGGACGCCTATATATTGTGCTTCATTTGCTTGAGAGATTTGTATTCCGTTCATTGCGACAGACGGACACATACTCGTAAGCTTATTTAATGTGAATGTTACGTGGGTCGATTCCTCTTCATTGACCTTTATCTTTCATTTCTTTAGCCAGATTTCGATGTCAATGGATTTTTTGGGTACGTACATTCACCATAATTTGCGAAGGCGTTGGTAGGTCTGAAGTGAACATTAAATGTAACGTTGGGCTACACACACTGCTTTGTTGTATTCCAGCCAGAATGTTTTTCTCGCCCGATATAGAGGTATTGTATTTGGTATAACATCTGCGATTTGACAAATACGACTTCATAACTTTATCAAATACTTGGGCATCCAGGAAGACGGCGGAGTACTATTTTTCCCTTCGAATGCTGACCTTACTTCTGGAGCTATTTGGTGGACTTGCTCAATGGTTCCGTGCTCAACTCTGAAACAAAATTGATAATTAGGCATGATATTTCGTAGTTCCGGATAAATATTTTCGGTACTTGCTTTTTCGAACACTGCCGATATGATTGGTAGTACAGGGTTATTCGTCTCTATGACGAGACTTTGGTAGGATCCTTGCCAGGCGTCGGGATCATTTTTATAGTTGACAGTTTCCAATACTCAATGATATATCCTAATTCATAAATGGAATTGAATATTTGAGCCAGTCGTCCAAAGGTACTCGGGTAGTCCTTAAAGCATTTCACCTGTAATTTGATGATACCCAATGCTTTCTTTAATGGAATTTGATGTACAATAATAAACTTTACTAGTGGTTTCTTTATCTTGAATTTCACACTTTCAAGGTGATCAGCGAAGGCTTTAGCATTTTCCTCATCACTTCTAGCCCATTCACCGTTAGAAAGACGAAATAGTGGGTTTGGGTTTCTTCGGCTTTGCAGTTTCCTCTTGGTCTGGTTATAATTGTGTTTTACATCTGGCGACCGATTCATTTGCCAGATGCGTCTTAAGCGACGTTTCTCCGTTAACATTTTTCTATTTCAGTGAATGTTTATGGTGTGCCTTATATGTTTGGTCTTTGGTTTAGAAGAGGCCGGTCGGCCCAGTAATGTAGTAAGACTGGAAAGTGGCCAGAATAATTCTAAAAGTGGTTTAGTCTGGATTATTTTTCGGTTTATTTTACCTGTGACTTCAAAATCCAGGACGTTAGGAATTTATCGACGATCAGTAGGCCAATAAGTTAGATGGCCACACGATTCGATATCACAGTGGTTTTCTTGAATAACATTCGTTAATTGACGTCAACTTGGAGTGGTTAATCTTGAACCCCAGTAGGTATGTTTGGCTTTAAAGTCACCGACGATCGGCGAGTAAAAAACGCCTTGTAGATATGTGCCGAAACGTTATTATTTGGAGGGCAGTATGTTGAAGCGATGAATAATCTTTCCTTATCGAAATCAACAAATACAAAGATTGCTTGAAATTCCTCAGTGCTATTCCTCAGTTCCTCCTCGACTTCTACCGAAGCGATGTTTCGTATCATGGACTTCGTAATCATTTATTCTGGAATTGTGGTTAACGGAAACAGTCTAGGTTCTAGATGATAATGGTTTGATTTTGTACCATTGCTTATTGTAGCCTATTGTGCGTTGTTGCGCCATTAACTACATCTTCAGTTGCTTGTAGTTATTCAGGATAGGTTCAGAATTGAGCATTCATCTTCGCACCTTCACGAGAGTTATTTGGCGTATGCGAAGGTGTATTATTCTGCGCATCTGGTATAGTTTTATACTGCCGTCTGGGACGGGATTGGTAGTTTGCAGTGTATTTTCCACCGCAATTGCTGCATTTATTTTCTGTTGAGGAGTACTTTGGTTTTGGGTAACCTTTGGTTTGGTGTAGTTCACCGCATACGACGCACACTGATATCAACTTGCAATAAGTCCTTGAGTAACCATATTCTTGGCGTTTAAACACTGTATTGGTCGTTTTCTTTGGTTCCACAACAGTTACCCATCTGTGAATGAGGTGTTTTAGTATATTTATTGCATGAGTTTCTCCCTTTTTCAAAATGCTTTATGGGATGGATCCAGTTCAGCTTTGATCATTGGTTTTGGTTACTTTAAGCGGTTCATGATCCTATATAGTTTTTGTACCTTAAACCCAACTCCATCAAGTGCGCCCTGGATTGCGGTTGTTTTAACTTGGACATCGATGCCTCTAATGACGACAGAAAAACCCTTTGAATGAAGTCTTCGGTATGTATAATAGTTTCTATAGTGATCATCGTAATAATTAGTAACATCTTCATAGTCGTTGACCACGCGTGTTTGAATTTTTACTTCGTGTATTTTGCAACGAGGTAAATTGCACACTCGCTAACCGCGTACCATCTCGCTAGTAACAACGTGCACAGTCTACATTACATAGTAATAGGTAGTTCACTATATCACAAGGTAAATATCGCTCCTTTAAAGAATTCGACAACAAAACTTACAAAAACTTTCAACTGATGTGACAAAATCAAAAATAAAATTCAAAATTCAAAATTAAAATGCACAATAAACAATCAAGGCCTCCTAAATTGAAAATGGATTATTTTTCGAATGTGGATGCAAAGTGCTGTATTTCCACATTTCCGCTATAAGGAACAAACATTCAAAAACAGTTTGCATGAAAAAAATCTTTATGAGGGCAGACTGAATGTCTGTAGTTTCTCTACAGACCAGAAGAATTGATTGATCGGGATGATCATCATATTTAAGCTTTTGCAAATATTTTGAAAAGTACGTCATTTAGAACAACAACGATTATGAATTAGAAGATTCAATAGCTTTCTAACAATATCGGCCTAGTTTTACAAAATTTAAGCGGAAATGACGATTTTTGACACAAAACTGTTTCTTAATAATAATTCGACCTCTGTGTGTAGCCTCAACGGGTTGATTGATCGCGATGTAACTTCATACTCAATCGTTTACCATAAATTGGGGAGCGGTCCCATTGATGTTCGGCTGAAGTTGATTCACCGGAAGTGACAGCTTCCATAGAACCTTTCTTATTTTTTGCAAATATTTTGAAAAGTCTATAGCGTTTACAAAAAATCGATTAAAAACGAAAAGATTGATTCAGGCAATTTTTAAAATTTTACCTGAAATAACGAGTTTTTAATAAAAACTTATTTCATCAAAATCGACACGGATTGACAATTCGGTATGAAACTTATGAAATTTGGTGGAAATCTTTGTACCGGTATTTAACATTTATCAAAAGTGTAGCTACACAAATTAACAAATAACAAAAGTGTAGTTACATAATAATATAAAAAGTGTAGCTATACACACAAAAAATATGGCAGGGTTGAATTTACAATTTTTCTCATTAAAAACCGATTTTTACAAGAAAATGAAAAACGATTTTACAAATAAAACTAAAAATAATTAGTTTTTATTCATTGAACATTATAGAACTATACACCCGGTCACGTATTTATTTGAAGGCCATTTACACATAATCCTAGAGATATCCTCTCCTAGATATACGCAAATCTGGTTATACCGCCATTTTTGGAATACTTTTGACAATTTTTCGTGATGTGCGGTATATCGATGCGACTCTCGGGGAATTTTTTATCGAATTTACAACAAAATAAAATTATGGAAAGTGTTCGTGCAGTCTTGTGGATGTTTGATGACCATTAACACATAATCCTAGAGATGTCTACGCAAGTTTGGTTATACCGGCATTTTGGGAAAATTTTTGACAATTTTTAGTGATTGCGGTATATCGATGCGACCCTCGGGGAATTTTTTATCGAATTTGCAACAAAATAAAATTATGGAAAGTGTTCGTGCAGTCTTGTGGATGTTTGATGACCATTAACACATAATTCTAGAGACGTCTACGCAAACCTGGTTATACCGGCATTTTGGGAATACTTTTGGCAATTTTTAGTGATGTGCGGTATATCGATGCGACTCTCGGGGAACTTTTTATCGAATTTACAACAAAATAAAATTATGGAAATTTTTCGTGCAGTCTTGTGGATGTTTGATGACCGTTAACACATAATCCTAGAGATGTCTACGCAAATCTGGTTATACCGCCATTTTGAAAATACTTTTGACAATTTTTAGTGATGGACAGTATATCGATGCGACCCTCGGGGAATTTTTTATCGAATTTACAACAAAATAAAATTATGGAAAGTGTTCGTGCAGTCTTGTGGATGTTTGATGACCGTTAACACATAATCCTAGAAACGTCTACGCAAATCTGGTTATACCGCCATTTTGGGAATACTTTTGATAGTTTTTAGTGATGTGCGGTATATCGATGCGACCCTCGAGGAATTTTTTATCGAATTTACAACAAAATAAAATTATGGAAAGTGTTCGTGCAGTCTTGTTGATGTTTGATGACCATTAACACATAATCCTAGAGATGCCTACGCAAACCTGGTTATACCGCCATTTTAGGAATACTTTTGACAAATTTTAGTGATGGACAGTATATCGATGCGACCCTCGGGGAATTTTTTATCGAATTTGCAACAAAATAAAATTATGGAAAGTGTTCGTGCAGTCTTGTGGATGTTTGATGACCATTAACACATAATTCTAGAGACGTCTATGCAAATCTGGTTATACCGCCATTTTGGGAATACTTTTGATAGTTTTTAGTGATGTGCGGTATATCGATGCGACCCTCGAGGAATTTTTTATCGAATTTACAACAAAATAAAATTATGGAAAGTTTTCGTGCAGTCTTGTGGATGTTTGATGACCGTTAACACATAATCCTAGAGACGTCTACGCAAATCTGGTTATACCGCCATTTTGGGAATACTTTTGACAATATTTAGTGATGGACAGTATATCGATGCGACCCTCGGGGAATTTTTTATCGAATTTACAACAAAATAAAATTATGGAAAGTTTTCGTGCAGTCTTGTGGATGTTTGATGACCGTTAACACATAATCCTAGAGATGTCTACGCAAATCTGGTTATACCGCCATTTTGAAAATACTTTTGACAGTTTTTAGTGATGTGCGGTATATCGATGCGACCCTCGGGGAATTTTTTATCGAATTTACAACAAAATAAAATTATGGAAAGTGTTCGTGCAGTCTTGTGGATGTTTGATGACCATTAACACATAATCCTAGAGATGCCTACGCAAACCTGGTTATACCGCCATTTTGGGAATACTTTTGACAAATTTTAGTGATGGACAGTATATCGATGCGACCCTCGGGGAATTTTTTATCGAATTTGCAACAAAATAGAATTATGGAAAGTGTTCGTGCAGTCTTGTGGATGTTTGATGACCATTAACACATAATTCTAGAGACGTCTATGCAAATCTGGTTATACCGCCATTTTGGGAATACTTTTGATAGTTTTTAGTGATGTGCGGTATATCGATGCGACCCTCGAGGAATTTTTTATCGAATTTACAACAAAATAAAATTATGGAAATTTTTCGTGCAGTCTTGTGGATGTTTGATGACCGTTAACACATAATCCTAGAGACGTCTACGCAAATCTGGTTATACCGCCATTTTGAAAATACTTTTGACAGTTTTTAGTGATGTGCGGTATATCGATGCGACCCTCGGGGAATTTTTTATCGAATTTACAACAAAATAAAATTATGGAAAGTGTTCGTGCAGTCTTGTTGATGTTTGATGACCATTAACACATAATCCTAGAGATGCCTACGCAAACCTGGTTATACCGCCATTTTAGGAATACTTTTGACAAATTTTAGTGATGGACAGTATATCGATGCGACCCTCGGGGAATTTTGTATCGAATTTACAACAAAATAAAATTATGGAAAGTTTTCGTGCAGTCTTGTGGATGTTTGATGACCATTAACACATAATCCTAGAGATGTCTACGCAAGTTTGGTTATACCGGCATTTTGGGAAAATTTTTGACAATTTTTAGTGATTGCGGTATATCGATGCGACTCTCGGGGAATTTTTTATCGAATTTGCAACAAAATAAAATTATGGAAAGTGTTCGTGCAGTCTTGTGGATGTTTGATGACCATTAACACATAATCCTAGAGATGTCTACGCAAGTTTGGTTATACCGGCATTTTGGGAAAATTTTTGACAGTTTTTAGTGATTGCGGTATATCGATGCGACTCTCGGGGAATTTTTTATCGAATTTGCAACAAAATAAAATTATGGAAAGTGTTCGTGCAGTCTTGTGGATGTTTGATGACCATTAACACATAATTCTAGAGACGTCTACGCAAACCTGGTTATACCGGCATTTTGGGAATACTTTTGGCAATTTTTAGTGATGTGCGGTATATCGATGCGACTCTCGGGGAACTTTTTATCGAATTTACAACAAAATAAAATTATGGAAAGTGTTCGTGCAGTCTTGTGGATGTTTGATGACCATTAACACATAATTCTAGAGACGTCTATGCAAATCTGGTTATACCGCCATTTTGGGAAAACTTTTGACAACTTTTAGTGATGTTGCGGTATATCGATGCAACCATCGGGGATTTTTTTATCGAATTTACAACAAAATAAAATTATGGAAAGTGTTCGTGCAGTCTTGTGGATGTTTGATGACCATTAACACATAATTCTAGAGACGTCTACGCAAACCTGGTTATACCGGCATTTTGGGAATACTTTTGGCAATTTTTAGTGATGTGCGGATATCGATGCGACTCTCGGGGAACTTTTTATCGAATTTACAACAAAATAAAATTATGGAAAGTTTTCGTGCAGTCTTGTGGATGTTTGATGACCGTTAACACATAATCCTAGAGACGTCTACGCAAATCTGGTTATACCGCCATTTTGGGAATACTTTTGATAGTTTTTAGTGATGTGCGGTATATCGATGCGACCCTCGAGGAATTTTTTATCGAATTTGCAACAAAATAAAATTATGGAAAGTGTTCGTGCAGTCTTTTGAATGCCTGATGACCATTAACACATAATCCTAGAGATGTCTACGCAAATCTGGCTATACCGGCATTTTGGGGATACTTTTCACAATTTTTATTTTGTTGTAAATTCGATATAAAATTCCCCGAGGATCGCATCGATATACCGCGTATCACTAAAAATTGTCAAAAGCATCCCCAAAATCCGGTATAATCAGATTTGCGTAGACATCTTTAGAATTTTGTATTAACGCATCGAAAATGTAAATATTGAGTAGATATCTCTAGCATCACGTGTAAATGGCCATCAAATAAATACGAGACCGTGTGTATAGTTCTATAATGTTCCATGAATAAAAACCTATTATTTTTAGTTTTATTTGTAAAATCGTTTTTCATTTTCTTGTAGAAATCGGTTTTTAATGAGAAAAATTGTAAATTCAACCCTGCCATATTTTTTGTGTGTATAGCTACACTTTTTATATTATTATGTAACTACACTTTTGTTATTTGTTAATTTGTGTAGCTACACTTTTGATAATTGTTAAATACTTCATACCGGTTTAATTGGAGCCTTTTCAATTTCTGCTGCAATATTGAAAAATATTAAATTTTCAACCAACAAGAGTTGATCTTCTTTCTGAAATTTGAACAACGATATTGTTTTTTGATTATTCCAGACAGTTTTACCAAAACTCCGGTAAGTTTATTTGTTCCGGTAACCCATTTCTTTTGACTCGATTTTGCTGGGTACATAATTATCCCTAGCTAATATGATTGAATATCAAAACGTTGAAAACATTTCTCCCACACCAGAAAATTTCTAAAATTCGCCTCTGGTATGTACGTAGCAAATAAAAATCAATTATTCGCCCAATACAATACTAATTGACCTGGGATCTGGAAAATAAATAAAAATCCAATAAATGATCGATTTATTTCTATAAAGCAAAACTACAACGCTATCGTGATTTTGTATCGTTTCTATTGTTAGATCGCAAATTGATTTGGTTTTGGTATTTGGCATGTAATTAGACGTTATAAGAAATCTTGCGAATTCTTTGAACAATTAAAATACCATCAAGTGTATCGAAAAATAATTCTATTTGGTTTTATAAGGATAGAGTCGTCGAAACGATGCCATAAAGTGTGTGAACTGTAAGAAGCACGCGTTACCTACATGTTTCGTTTAAATTTATAAGACTTTCGAATTGCTGAAATAAATAAAATTCGAAAGGCTTTGTTGTGTATACTGTGTCACAATCCATTCCGTAATGACAAGTTATATAAAATTTGCTTGAACTTGTTGTCCTACAAGTAAACGGTCATTGCTCCATTCAATACAAGTGACTCAAACATTAAAAATATTATTAAATACATAAAATGTAAATTAGCTTTGGTTTGTAGCATAATAATGTCAAATGACATTGTTAATTAATATTTATATAACATTGGGAAATGCAAACAAGCAATCTTCTTATTGATGCAACTATGGTATCTCTACTGGTGCTATCGAAGTGATTGAAAATTGAACAAATTTTTAAGATTAGTCGAATGAATGGAATCGAAATTTATTGCCGAAATCTACTCTTATTGTAAATCTCGATAGTATTCTTACCGTACAAAATAATTGTAAAGAAGCAAAATGGTAACAATCAAAAGGCATTCTCGTTGCTATTTATTAGACCCCACCAGCTGTAATCTAGTATTTAGCTAGAAATCAATTTTCAATAAACTTCCCATACCCAAAGTTTATGCCTTGGGCAACATTTGGGATGTGTATAATTGGCTCCTCGGCCCGGATCGTACATATTCGATAGCCTACATATAAAAGTTACTCTCAAACAACAGAACGTTCGATTCGAATAATTTCATTAAACGCACCCACAATAAACGATGGAAGACCTCTACCGGGCACAATGTGCTCATTTTGAAGAAATCCAGGGACGTAAAAAACGAACAGCTTCCCCGACTCGGGAAACAATTTTCAATGCAGATTCACGGATGAAGGACGTTCTCTTCAGTAACATCAATACTTATCAATTGGAACGAGCAAGAATTGATCAAGCAATTCTACGCCAATCACCGTCACCGATATACCAGAACAGAATGATGACCAACAATTCGAAAGTAAGTCCTCACGGGTGTCACAAAACACCGATGACGATACAATTAGTTCTGAGGTACCAATCCACAACCATTCTGACACATCCATTAACAACAAGATCGGAAGCAACAATTCGGAGCAAGCACGAAAATTCAATTCACAAAAACGTCAAAATGCATTTGACCTAATCGCGTAAGCTAACCAATTGCTATAGAGATTGAAGGCAATCGATTGAAGGCAACGAGTTTCCGATAGAAGGATAGTACAAATCGATCAGCTGCGTGAAGAACTACTAGTAGATGCTACCCCAAAAGAAGAATCCAATACATCTTACTTCATCCAAGATTACTATATTCAGTATTAATGCACAGCTTCGAAAAAAGGAGATCGAGAATTTCCAAGGTGGTGAATCATATAGTCCACGAAAACAACTATAAAAGTGACACCATCAAGATACACCAGTTAAAACAACACATTTAGGCCACGGGATAAAATTATAAGGACGCATGCAAACTCTTGGTAAATCGATACCAAAATAATCCAATCATGTTAATGCAATTCTGAGCTATCCATCAATCAACGTAGAATCAGAAACAACAATAAAGTTATTACCCGACTAATTAACCGAGAGCATGCCATAAAAATTTTTTAATTACATAATAATTCCAATTGTTATTAAACAAACTGGACAACGAAACATCAAGGCCGTTTGAAATTGACATTCCAAGAAGATTGACTAGAAAATCCCAGATTGTCCCCGAAGACATGTGCGTGCTTATGTGCGGCAGCTATTTGTCGAAATTGGGCATGCGAGCACCAATTCGTTCGATGCACGATGCATTTAATCGTGAATTGCACCGGGAGCAAGTGTACGATCGACATTCAATGAGACAAATAGTGCGAACAAATTTCACGCTTTTGAATGCACAGAAAAAGAACGTGTACGATGCATTGATGAAGGCAGTTGACGATGGAAACGGCGGAATATTCTTTTTCGATGCTCGCGATGGAACAGGCAAAACCTTTCTGATTTCATTGCTTTTGGCCAAAATTCGCTCGAAATCTGAAATAGCGTTAGCCGTTGCATCATCGGGAATTGCGGCCACATTGCTAGACAGTGTGCTTAATTGTCAGGAACTCGGCGATGGCCAAGGTATTGCAAGAATGCAAAATCATCGTCTGGGACGAGTGAACAATGGCACATAAACGATCATTGGAAGCCGATTCATCGAACGATGAAGGATTTGCAAAGTGACTCAAGACGTTTTGGTGGAGCGATGATTCTGCTGGTCGGCGATTTTCGTAAAAAGCTATCTCAATGCATGTTTGAAATCGTCAAGTTTGTGGCGCAATGTGTAGAAGTTATGTAGGGGTTGCAGACCACGAACATGAGAGTCGAGTTACAGAACGACTCATCAACTGCTGATTTTTCAAAACAACTGTTGGCGCTTGTCGATGGTAAAATTCCTGTGATGTTTTGACCGGATCGATTTGGTTTCCTTTGAATGTTCACGACGTCGAAGGAAGAGCTTAGCACGAGAGTGTTTCCGGACATCCGCCGAAGTTATATGGATCACGATTGGCTCAGCGAACGAGCGATTTTGGCAGCGAAGAACCAAGATGTTGACACTCTGAATTACTTGATTCAAAACCAAATCGCTGAGGAAATTCGTTGTTACAAATCCGTTGAATATGTTACCAATCAGAAGCAACCAACTATCCGACCGCATAACTTGGTGCTCAAAGTAGGATCTGTGATAATCATGCTGCGTAATCTGAACCATCCCATACTGTGAAGAAACTGATGAACAACGTGCTTCAAGCGACGATCATTAAGCGCAAATTTAAAGGAGGGGAAGTTCCAATTCCGAGAATTCCTTTGATTCCAACTGACATCTCGCTCTACTTCAAGCACATTCAGTTCACCGTTCGTTTGGCGTTCGCTATGAGGATTAACTAATCGCAAGGTCAACCGTTGGAAGTGGGCGGAATAAATCTGGAAAATACATTGAATTCTTTTAACTTCCAACTGACTGCAATCCATTTCCACACTGAGAGCAAAAATCCAAAAACAACTCAATTTTCGATAGATGCCTGAGTTTCAATCGACATTTCACTCCCTCTCAATACTTTAGTGTTGGATTCGATGAACCAAAGAATGGAATGGCCACTCAACTAAATCGTCTATTGAGAATTGAGTTAAGTTGTTTGATTTTTTCTCTCGTAAAAATCAATTTTCGTGAAGAACAAAAGTATTTGCTCGGAACGAAGTAATTTGGGGCGGAAAACCATTCGCCGAAATATTTGTTTTTCTATGTTGGTATGACTGTCAGTGACATCTGTTCCAAATGTCACATCAAAATAATCATTAGTGTTTAGTATACGCTTGCCTTTCTGAAGTACAAAAAGTGCATTCGGCGATTTTTACAATGAGTGAAATTATTCAACAAAGAAGTTCCACTAAATTTTGTGTGCGGAATCAATTTTGTGGTGCCGAAACGTTCAGAATGTTGCAAAAGGCCTTCGGTGATAATTGTATGTCGCGAGCAAGAGTTTTTGATTGGTACAATTTGTTCAAAAAGGTTCGAGAACTTGTTGACGACGAACCACGTCTAGGACGGCCATCAACATCAACTGATGATCAACACATTAATAAAATCAAGGAATTGGTGCTCGAGAATCGATGATTAACAGTCAGAAACCTTACTGGCATTGTTTGAAGTATCGAAAGGATCAGTGAAAACCATTTTGAAAGATCATTTGGTCCTAAGAAAAGTGAAAGCACGGTTGGTTCCAAAATCACTCAATTTTTTGGAAAAACAGCGTCGCGTTCACGTCTGTGAAACAATGCTTTCCGACTACCAGGATGTCATGAAACGTATTTTAACTGGCGATGAGTCTTGTATCTAAGCTTACGACGCGGAAATAGACGATCAATCGGCCGAATATCGTGCCAAAGGTGAGCCGAAGCCGAAAAAACCAAGTCAAAGCAAGTCAAAAATCAAGGTGATGTTGACAGTTTTCTTCGATTATCGAGGTGTGGTGCACTCCGAATTCCTTCCGACCGACCAAACTGTCAACAAGGAATACCATTTGAGTATTATGCGTCATTTGCGCGAAGCTATTCGTAAAAAGAGGCCGGAATTATGGGTCGACAACTCTTGGTTTTTGCACCACGATAATGCACCTTCTCATACTGCATTGGTTTTACGTGATGTTTTCGCCAAAAATTCCACCCATATCGTTCTGCAACCACCGTACTCGCCTGATTTAGCTTCATGTGACTTTTGGCTGTTCAGCAAACTCAAACAACCGCTCCGTGGAAACCGTTTTGAGTCAATTGAAGACATTAAATATGAATCATTACGCGCATTGGAGGCTATTCCGGAAATTGACTTGAACAACTGTTTGGAGGATTGGGAAAAACGTTTCACAAGTGTTTGATGCCGGGGAGGGATTACTTTGAGGGGACGAAATAGATTTGGAGAAATAAATAAAGAATTTTAAAATTATGAACAAAGTCTTACTATTTTTTGCCCACAGTATTATATGCTGCGTAAATGAATAGATTGGGTTGGTTAATTTTGATTTTTACACCAATTTGTTCAACTCTCGATGGGGCGAACTTTCTACACGATGTTTTGAGTTGGTTTCAAATCTGGTTTGTAACACTGGATTGCAAATACAGCTACGGTTTACGACACCAATTCTCACTAATATTTATAAAACAATTGTCACGGCCGTAATATGCCCGAAAATACCAGAAATAATTTTCACTTTAAACACCATTTATAATTTCCACGCAACTCACTTTCTTTTTTCTGAACTAAGACTCGCCCAAGCCTATCTTAAGACTCGCACTCATTGCGTTCATTGCACCCGTATTTATATATCGCGCTGAATATTCTAGTTTGTTCACGAATCTGCAATACAACTAAACTGTTACAAAACTACTTCTAATGCTACTACTTAAACCTATAGATGCCACTAAATTTTATATTTTGCATTCAACTCTTAACACTTGATTGACGAATTTACGCCGAATTAATGTTTCACCCAAGTAACCAAACCACGAGATCATAAAAATATATTCTATTTGCAACAGTTCAACTGGCCAGTTCAGGAAATCCCGATCACGACCTCAAATGGATGACACGATATCTATAATTGGAATAAACACTGTACAAAGATAATGTCGCGAAACTATAAACGTTAAAATATAGCTTGAGTTTTACGGTACCTCCACCTAACCTGTTGAGACCTTACTCATTTTTATTTCCACAGATGTTACAGCATAGGCTTATGTACAGAAATAACCGCATACACATTAATTTCATCAAACAATAAACAATTTAATTTTTACAGCAAAACAATAAATTTCCACATGAAAAACCACAGCGAAAAGTTAAAGGTAAACAATAATATTAATTTCCATATGCATGTGAATTGTATATAACAATAAAAAGTAAATAATAAAAGTAACGAACTCTAAAAGTCGCTTTTTGTTGCTTTTGTAATAATTTGACAATATTAAAACCAACAAAGTTTGATTATGATTTATGGGATTGTCGTGAGATTGGAATCGTTTACCATACATTTCGAACATAAAAATAATTTTTTTGGTTTTTGTGTCTCTATCCTGTTGTACATACTCGTATATACCACATATGTACTTATGTACCTACTATTTACATATGAACATGAATGATAATATAAAAGGTATAACATAATTGGCTGTGTGCTTGAAATGATACCTCAATGTGTATTTCGATATCGTGCGGCGCGGCGCGTATGACTTTCAAAAACAATTTTATGCGAGAGTGACCAATTGTGTGCTATAAATTCAATGTTTTTCCGCCGTTCGTACGCTCGTACAGCGATCGTAATCTTTTGTAACAAGACATTTAAATTTTATTGTATTATTTACGTTGGTTTCTTAAAATTTGTATGTACATGTATGTATAACTTACAGACTTGAGCGTTTATAAGACAGAATCACGCAACATTTAAGATTTCGATGAAGTAAATAAGAAACACGATAATTGTAGTCCATAAAGACCAATTAAATAAAAATCTGATTGAATTGCTTTTACAGATTCTATGCGTAAGATGATTGTATATTTCGTAAGTAGGTGAAATGCATTTTAACATGTAAGTGGACTGATCGACTGATTATTTTTACCAATTCAGCTCTAGAATGTTTATTCTCAACCTGAGCTTATCATTTGTTTCCAGAATAAAACTACACATTACAGTTTTTGGTTAGCTGCATAATCTTTATAGATGTTTTGATTTTAGTGAACGACCCTGATGACGGCGATGAAATAAGATTAAACAAGATAAGACAATGGTTCTATACCGCCTTGAAGTTATCCCATACTGTCATCCCACGATTTAAAAAAAATACCACTAGCAGCACAAAAGTTAAAAAAAGTCATCCCAGACCATTTGTATTATAACGGGTGATTTTTTAAGAGCTTGAGAACTTTTTTTTAAAAAAAAACGCATAAAATTTGCAAAATCTCATCGGTTCTTTATTTGAAACGTTAGATTGGTCCATGACATTTACTTTTTGAAGATAACTTCATTTAAATGTTGACCGCGGCTGCGTCTTAGGTGGTCCATTCGGAAAGTCCAATTTTGGGCAACTTTTTCGAGCATTTCGGCCGGAATAGCCCGAATTTCTTCGGAAATGTTGTCTTCCAAAACTGGAATAGTTGCTGGCTTATTTCTGTAGACTTTAGACTTGACGTAGCCCCACAAAAAATAGTCTAAAGGCGTCAAATCGCATGATCTTGGTGCCCAACTTACCGGGCCATTTCTTGAGATGAATTGTTCTCCGAAGTTTTCCCTCAAAATGGCCATAGAATCGCGAGCTGTGTGGCATGTAGCGCCATCTTATTGAAACCACATGTCAACTAAGTTCAGTTCTTCCATTTTTGGCAACAAAAAGTTTGTTAGCATCGAACGATAGCGATCGCCATTCACCGTAACGTTGCGTCCAACAGCATCTTTGAAAAAATACGGTCCAATGATTCCACCAGCGTACAAACCACACCAAACAGTGCATTTTTCGGGATGCATGGGCAGTTCTTGAACGGCTTCTGGTTGCTCTTCACTCCAAATGCGGCAATTTTGCTTATTTACGTAGCCATTCAACCAGAAATGAGCCTCATCGCTGAACAAAATTTGTCGATAAAAAAGCGGATTTTCTGCCAACTTTTCTAGGGCCCATTCACTGAAAATTCGACGTTGTGGCAGATCGTTCGGCTTCAGTTCTTGCAGGAGCTGTATTTTATACGGTTTTACACCAAGATCTTTGCGTAAAATCTTCCATGTCGTCGAATAACACAAACCCAATTGCTGCGAACGGCGACGAATCGACATTTCACGGTCTTCAGCAACACTCTCAGAAACGGACGCAATATTCTCTTCTGTACGCACTGTACGCATTCGTGTGGTTGGTTTAATGTCCAATAAAGTAAACTGAGTGCGAAACTTGGTCACAATCGCATTAATTGTTTGCTCACTTGGTCGATTATGTAGACCATAAATCGGACGTAAATCGCGAAACACTTTTCGAACCGAACACTGATTTTTGTAATATAATTCAATTATTTGCAAGCGTTGCTCGTTAGTAAGTCTATTCATTATGAAATGTCAAAGCATACTGAGCATCTTTCTCTTTGACACTTTGTCTGAAATCCCGCGTGATCTGTCAAATACTAATGCATGAAAATCCTAACCACAAAAAAATCACCCTTTATAATACCGTAGGCAAAAAATAGTGAGACTTTGTTCATAATTTTAAAACTTTCCCCCAAAGTAATCCCCCCCCCCCCGGCCTCTATACACTTGTGCCAACGGTTTTTCCAATCCTCGAAACAGTTGTTAAAGCCAATTTCCCGAATAGCCTCCAATGCGCGTAGCGATTCACGTTTAATGTCTTCAATTGACTCAAAACGGTTTACCCGGAGCGATCGTTTGAGTTTGCTGAACAGCCAGAAGTAACACGGAGCTAAGCTAAATCAGGCGAATACGGTGGTTGCGGAACGATATGGGTGGAATTTTTGGCGAAAAAATCACGTAAAACCAATGCAGTATGAGAATGTGCATTATCGTGGTGCAAAAACCAAGAGTTGTCGACCCATAATTCCGGCCTCTTTTTACGAATAGTTTCGCGCAAATGATGCATAACACTCAAATGGTATTTTTTGTTGACAGTTTGGCCGGTCGGAAGGAATTTGGAGTGCACCACACTTCGATAATCGAAGAAAACTGTCAACATCACCTTGATTTTTGACTTGCTTTGACTTGGTTTTTTCGGCTTCGGCTCACCTTTGGCACGATATTCGGCCAATTGATCGTCTGTTTCCGGGTCGTAAGCATAGATCTAAGACTCATCGACAGTTATAATACGTTTCATGACATTCTAGTAGTCGGAAAGCATTGTTTCACAGACGTTAACGCGACGCTGTTTTTCCAAAAAATTGAGTGTTTTTGGAACCAACCGTGCTTTCACTTTTCTTAGGACCAAATGATCTTTCAAAATGGTTTTCACTGATCCTTTCGATACTTCAAACAATGCCAGTAAGGTCTCTGACTGTTAATCATCGATTCTCGAGCACCAATTCCTTGATTTTATTAACGTGTTGATCATCAGTTGATGTTGCTGGCCGTGCTAGATGTGGTACGTCGTCAACACGTTCTCGACCCTTTTTGAACAAATTGTACCAATCAAAAACTCTTGCTCGCGACATACATTTATCACCGAAGGCCTTTTGCAACATTCTGAACGTTTCGGCACCACAAAATTGATTCCGCATACAAAATTTAGTGGAACTTCTTTGTTGAATAATTTCACTCATTGTAAAATCGCCGAATGCACTTTTTGTACTTCAGAAAGACAAGCGTATACTAAACACTAATGATTATTTTGATGTGACATTTGGCACAGATGTCACTGATAGTCATACCAACATAGAAAAAATATATTTCGACGAATGGTTTTCCGCGCGAAATTTAAATTAAAAAGTCTTACTAACTTTTTGCCCACAGTAGTAGCTGACATGTTCGCGAAGTTTTTCCAATCAGTCTATAAACCAAGCGTTACTAGTGGATTGTACGAACAACCCAGCAATACCAACGTATCAATAACACCTCTTGTTACTTTTTTCGACTTTAAAGGGAATTGGGGACGGTTGTGGTCTTGATAATATACCCTCTTCTATTCTGAAGGAGTCCGCTGACATTTTAACAATTCCATTATGTTACCTATTCAACCACTTCTTAAGCACCGGGGTGTTTCCCGAAAAATGGAAAATTTCCAAAATTACAGCAATTTTTAAATCCGGCAAACGGGACGACGTTACATGCTACAGAGGAATATCAACTACAATTCCATCAATCCAAAATTGTTCGAATTAGTTTTATGCAACAACATTAAATCCAATAAACCAGCACGAGTTTATGCCTTGACGATCCACATCAACTAACCTGGTTGAACTCACCAGTAAAATAATTAATGAGATAGAAAACTATCATCAAGTTGATGTAGCGTACACGGATTTCAGTAAAGCATTTGATTCCATCTGCCTCGCATTTGGAATTTCACTCGTGTACATAAATTGGTTCAAGTTTTATCTATCAAACCGGCGACAATTTTTAATAATGGGAAATGAGAAATCGAACGTTATTAAAGTTACGCCTGGTGTTCCCCAAGGATCTCACATCGGGCCGTCGATATTTATTGTTCTCATAGACCAAATAACCGAGATAATTAAAAACTCAAACGTACTCTTATTTAAAGATGACGTGAAAATTTTCGAACTGTTAATGGAATGGAATGCTAGAAACGAAGAAACTTCAAGAAGACATCGATAGATTAAGTGAATGATGTGACCGAAACTTGCTTTACTTAAATATTAAGAAATGCAAAATCATGTCTTTCCATCGTAAGAGAAATCCGCTAATTACTTACTACAAAGTCAACAACGAAGTATTGCAAAGAGTCAATGAGATCATAGATCTAGGTGTTACATTTGTCGAGAATGCTAGTTTCAATAAGCATATTGAAAATTGTATTGCGAAAACGAATGCCATGTTTGGATTTGTTAAAAGATGGACAGATGCATTTAAAGATATTCAAACCATATGTTCACTCTATTTCGCTTACGTTCGATCTCAACTGGAATACGCTGTACCCGTCTGGAATCCATACTATGCAGTACACATTAAAATAATTGAAAGCATTCAAAAGAAGTTTCTGATTTTCTTGTTAAAGAAAAGTGACTGGGATTACGACCACAATTTACCATTCCATGAAAATGTGGCTCGATTACCTCCGTACTCAACAAGATGCACGGATTACAAAATATGCACGCTTGAAAATAGATGACTTCTCTTAGGTGCGGCCTTCATTGGTAACGTTTTGCTTGGTCACATTGAATCAGCATACATTTTGGAAAACATCAATTCATGTGCCTTGTAGAACATTTCGAAAGCATGAGTTTTAGCACTAGAACACCATTCCACAAACTATGGGGAAAATAACCCCATTAATAGGTCGTCCAAATCTTTCAACATCGTCGACGACCTATTTGACTTTAATTTATAAAAGGAGAACTTCAGAAATATACTTAAGAATTATTTTTTAAATTTTTAATTGTTAAACCAAGATTTGATTTACATTTTTGTGTTTTAAAGTTCTTTATTTGATTTTTTAATATTTTTGTTTTGTTTGTCGGTAGCAGATAAGTCTGCCGTGTACAACAAGTATAAAATCGGTCCCAGAACGCTTCCTTGTGGGACTCCTGCGCTTATATCATTTAGGGAAGTTGTTGCACCATTTTGCTGGACCATGTATTGCCTTTGGAAGAGATAGTTTCTCAGAACTGAGTGAAAATTCTTCGGCAGAAGCGCTTTAAGTTTGTATATTAGTCCATCGTTCCAAACTTTGTCAAATGCTTGTGCTATATCCATGACGTCTGTTCTATGTTACTGGTTTCGGAATCCTAATTGATGATCTGGAATGATTTGCCTTTCTTCTAATACTGTTTTCAGTTTTGTTATTAACATTTTTTCAAACAGCTTTGAGATTGTGGGAAGCATGCTTATTGGACGATAAGACGAGATTTGAGTTTCGTTTTTCCCAAGCTTATATATCATTGTGATCAAAGATATCTTCCACATTTGAGGAATATGACTAGTTCGCATTGATTATTAGTTTTATGCATTCTCTGATAATTCCCTTATCATTTGCCCAGTAATAAGTTCATACCCTGGCGCCTTTTTCGGGCTAAGGCAAGTTTTAATTGTGTTCTTAACTTTTATCCATTCAAACTTTATAGGTTTGCGCACAAATTCAGCCAGATTTATGCGACAAAGTCATCGATAATTAGACCTCCCGAATAAGTTCTACCAGCAAAGCTGCGGCGGATATTTGAACGACATTATATTCCATATTTAACGCCATAAAATATTATTTAAAAAAATTAAATGGATATTTCGAGCGTCCTTATTGGAAGACTCTACCTACTCTTCGACGAAGTAGCTTTCCATAAGTTCCGTTTATCGCTTTTATAAGCTTAGGCATCACTGCACACCATTGGTCTTCCAGTTGGAAGTTTTTAGTTCTGGATTTCTCATCGGTAGTATTTCCAGTATCTCCTTAAAATCACTAGGTCCTTCTGGAATCCCAGTGCTGTCCCTTGGGGTTCGCACGTTAAATTTTCACTACCGACAACCTTCATTCTGGGGCTCCAGGCCAAACCTCATCTAAACTTGCTAAAGCCTTCGGATAGAGAGGAAGCGACCGTTGATCACCATGGGTTACTTTTGTGGAATCCACGCCATTGAAGGAGTATGTGATAGTTTATCTACCACTTTGTGTTCTTTTCGCAACCGTATAAGCGATTCTTCTTAAGATTTCTGTCTCTTGGACCAAGAGCTACTAGACGCGATACCCTGCCACAACCATTCGAGAATTTTAATTGTTGAGCTCGTTAGCGTTTTCAGGGTTCTTCTTGTGTGTTAAGGCTTGCACGTTGTATTCCATGGCTTCACCACATTCCTATTAACCATTGGTTTTATTTGACGTCGTTCAAGTCGCCCCAGTAAATTCATGGAACTCTTAAGTAGGATTAATTGCACATGGAATATCATCATAACTTAACCATGTTCATTTTAATGTTAGAACATTGTCTACGCTATCCTAAAATATACATTTGAAAATATATGAATATCTCTAGGAGCGATAACAGAAACCGCAATGTTGGAAAATTGTTTAAAATACGCTGGACAAGTTAAAAATCATCATAATTAAATCTTGTTCACGATATAAATTTAGCTGTTCGGACATATATCAGGTGTGTAACTAAATTTTTGGGCTTCACACATAGATAGTGCTAGCATTCTCATTTATGTCAGAATGTATGTCGTGGACAGTTGTTAACGATAACCAGTTGTAATACCAGCACATATCAGAACGCTAAAATATTCTTTATAAACTGTCGAATTTTGTGCCAAACAAACCGCATCTGCGGGAAGCTTTGCTTTCTGCTTCAACTTGGAAAAAATGCTACGACGAACATGCACCATCGAAACTACGTGTGAAGATTGGTTTAAACGCTTCAGAAGAGGCGATTTCGACATTGGGGATAAGAAGCGCATCGGAAGAAAAAACATTTGAAGACACTGAGCTGCAAGCGTTATTGGATGAAGATGATACGCAAACTCAAGATCAACTTGCGGAGGCATTAAACACGACTCTCCAAGGTATTTCCAAACGTTTACGTGCTTTGGGAAAAATTTAAAAGGAAGGAAAATGGGTACCGCATGAGTTGACTCTCTAGGTCAACGGTCAGATGGAAAATCGAAGAGTCACTTGCGAAATTTTGCTTGACGGCATGAAAGAAAGAGCTTCCTGCATCGAATTGTTACGGGAGATGAGTAGTAGATCTTTTTTAAGAATCCTAAATACAAAAAGTTGTGACTTTCACCTGGCGATGCATCAAAATCGACGGCTCGGCCAAATCGCTTCGGAAAGAAGATAATGTTCTGCGTTTGGTGGGACCAGAAGAAATTGTGTACTATGAGCTACTGAAACAGGGCGAAACTGTCAATGGGCAATGCTACCGACAATAACTCATCATTCTGAACCATGCATTGCTCGAAAAACACCCAGAATGGGACACGACGCGCGAACGAGTGATATTGCAGCACGACAACGCTCCACGCCATCACACTCTTATCGTCCAGGACACCATCCAAACGCTGAGATGGGATCTACTACTGCACCCGCCTTATTCGCCAGACCTCGCCCTCTCGGATTATCTCTTGTTCCGGTCGATGTCGCATGGCTTGGCAAGGCTAAATTTCCCCACTTTCGAAGAAGTGTAAAATTGGTTGGATGAATGGTTTTAGAGATAGCAAAAATGTGTTGATAGCGAAGGACAATATTTTGAATAAACCATTTTTGATACTTCCATTGAAAATTTCCATTTTTCATTTTTCAGAAAAGCCCTGAAATTTAGTTGCACACCTAGTAAGTGACCTAGTGACCCCGTGACCGTCTCATAGATCGGAGATATAGAAGTAGAAACATTATCTAAAATAGCCTTCTTTCGAATTAAAAAAACTTTAGTAAATTGTATCACAATTTTCTCGTGTTTATCTAAAATTGATAATTGATTTTTGGTATTATTTTTGGTATGTATTGTGAGTACAAGTTAATTCGGTCCGTTTTCTTAATTTTAGAAATGCATTTAATATTGTCCATCGCTGCTTAGGACTTCTTCAAATCCCATCTCGGAAAAACGTTTCTTCTTTTGAGGCGATCCAAGTTTGAAGCCAATTTTCAATTTCTTCGTATGAAGGCAACCGGTGACCTGCCAAATCGTGTTGCATCCATCGGAAAACCCAGTAATCGGAAGAAGCAATGCTCGGAGAATATGACGGGTGCGGTAAAATATCCCACTTGAGCGTTTCCAAATATTTTTTTACGACTTTTGCAACGTGAGGCCGTGCGTTGTCATGCAGAAGAATAATTTTATTATGCCTTTCCTCATATTCCGGTCGTTTTTCTAGTAATGCACGGCTCAAACCAATTAATTGTAATCTCTATCGCCCGCCCGTAATGAAATCGCTAGGTCGGAGCAGCTTGCAGTACACATCGTCTCTTTGGTCCCACCAGATACACAGCAAAACCTTCGTCTTTGGTGCTGATGTTGCTTGCTCGTCTTTGGTGTTGATGGTGAAGTCGATGGCAACGATTGGCCGGCCAAAGCGTAGTATTTTTTCCGCATCGTGGGGGGGTTATCGTAGAAGACCCACTTCTCATCACCAGTCACTATCCGATGTAAAAAACCTTTCTTGCTTGCGTTTGAAGCAGCTGCTCGCACGAAAGAAATCGCCTTTCCACGTCTGTTGGTTTCAATTCATAAGGGACCCAAATACCTTGCTTTTGAATCATGCCCATAGATTTCAATCGAACGGAACCTGTTTGTTCGGCCACCTCCAATGTACCGGCAAGCTCCTCTTCCGTTTGAGTCGGATCTACATCGAGCAATGCTTCTAATTCATCGTCTACGAATTTTTTTGGCTGTCCCAAGCGAGGCTTATCTTCAACACTGAAATCATCATTTTTGTAGCGTCGAAACCATTCTCTACATGATTTATCGGTTGGAGCATTATCAACGTAAACTTCCACAAGCTTTCGATGTGCTTCAACTGCACTTGTTTTCCAATTAAAACATAAATTTTACACACTACAAACTGAATGTTTGTTACGACTCCTTGTGGGGGTCATAACATTATTTCCTTTCCTTTGCTCTTTTTGAATTTTTAGTTCCATGGTAATTGAATGATTTATGCCGTCAGTAAGGCATTGCCATCTGTTCTATGGTATTGATACTAACTTTATTATTATTATTTGTTTTTAGGGAAATTAGCCTTAATATTTTTTTTTGTTTTTTTTTATTCACATCCAGTGTTCATGTAAACGTCGAATGAATGTTGTAGAGCGAGACCAATGTGTACACCTTATGCGTGTGTGCGACCGGCAGAGATGTAGTGAAATATTTTTGTTGTGTTTTCTCGTTTTGTTGTGTGCAATTGATGCGCGGTGAGAAAGAGTTGGCGAGTGACGCGCACGAAAAACAAAACAAAACATATCAACGAAAGCAAAAATATTCTTCTAGATTTTTTGTGGTGCGAGAATTTTTGTAGGTTAGTGTCTAGTTTTTGATTGTGATAAGTTTAGTCTGAAATTTTGGAGTTGGGTTTTAAATTTTTATGAGTCAGTAAATGATACATATTAATTGATTGGAAAAAAATTCAAATTCAAATAATAAAGCGTAATAATTGTTTTTAAAAGCGGAAAAAATAAAATACAAACTATTGTTGAGTTTTAAGTTTGTAAATTTTTTTATTGGAACATACCTGAAAAGTAATATAATATTGTGATTTTATTAAAAAACAAAAGAAAAATAAATGTACTTACAAATTGTGTTCGGTTATGCAAAAAATCTATTAAAGAAAGAGAAGAAGAGAAAAAATTGCAAGTGCTATGAGGCTCAATGCGCAGTGTTCAATGAGTGCAGTGCTCAAGGAGGTCAAAAGGTACCGATTTTGTTTAATTTTCTTTATTTTTCTTGAATCAAAATTTTAAATTTCAAATTTAAAATTTTTTTCTTAATGTATTTTGGTGTAATTGAGCACCATAGCGGTTGCTTAGCACGCACGAGGGGGTGCACATTGGTTTAGCTGGATTAATGTTCACGTTAAGCATCTATTTTGCTCAAATTAATTTTTGTTTTATTTCGTACGTATTTATTCAAGTTAGCGACCATTTTTGTTCGATTTTTTTCATTTCCCTTTTGCTTCGGAATTTTCACGTTTGACCTTTTAAGTTTGATTTTTTTTTTGTTTTTTATTCCACTTTTCGCCACTGATTTGGTTTTTCTTGAAAAATTTATTGAACTAAAGATGGTACGGGGTTTCCTGACATTCGGTTTTATTTTATTTCTATGTTTTTGTTTTTTATTGATGAAATAAATTATTAAATTTTTCGGATTGGTATAACGGAAGTGGGGGGTCTCATTTTGTGTCAACTCCATAGTTGCAGGCTGGGCTGGTCACTTCCCTTCATCGCCACGGAGTGGTGGGTCCATCATATCTGTCGTTCATTTAGGGAGGACCGTAAAATCTGTCGAAGTGTGTAATGGGGAGATTACCTACAGGTTTCTCCGGGTGCAGAGAGGCTCCGGGTGCAGAGAGAATTTATCATTCGGGGAGACCCGGTTGTTCCTGGGTGGGCACACTCGGTTAGTATTATATTTATCTCACTGTTCCTCAAATTTCAGCCGCCGATTTAATTATGATGTAAATTCAATGGACTTGCAATATTTAATTTCATTTATTTTTGTGTTCTGTTTCACGGTGTAGGTCAGGAATATGCAAGCCTCGACTTCCCCACGACCCAAAACCCCGAGATCTAGTCGGCAAAATCACCATGATAGAGGCCTCTGCATATTTAGATGAATCTGCGGGTTGGCTTCATGCCATCCCGTAACATGTTAACGGCAGATGTCTAATCTGTCTGAAACAACGAAAATCAGCTGTCACTATAAACATTTTATTATAGTCAGAGCCACTTTTTGAAAACGAACCGAATTAATTTGTATTCCTAATATTTCATAATCATTTTCGTACATTGTATTTGCATAATTTCATATTCACTCACATATCTCTAGTTATACAGGGTGTCCCAGAATGAATGGATAAGCCTGAAACGCCTTATAGTAGAGCTATTGGGCGCTCAAAATAAAATACAAAAATAAAATATAGTATCTAAGATTTAGGTACTACATTTTTTAAGAAAAATTTCATTTTTTCACATTACTTTGCGTTTACGTTACGAAAAAAATCTAAACTTCAATTTGCAGTATGAAATGTGGTAAATATTTTTTTTTATAAAAATTTGAGCGTCTTTGGTGAAAAAAATGTATGAGAACCTAAGTGGCTAACTATTTTAAAAACATGCATGTTTAATGCAGATTCTAAAATGGTATAATACATCCTTTTATCTAATGTAGATACGAGGTTATTGCTATTAGTATGCAGAAGGAATAAATTCGATTAAATAAAAAACATTTTAAAATTGGATTATTTCTTGTCTTAAACTGTATCTGATGATAAGGGCTTCATAAAAAAAACGTTACACATTGATAATACTTTATTTAACCAATGTACATTTACAGTAAATGCTCAAACTGTCTGCCACTGACTCTGATATACGCCCGACATCTCCGAATAAAAGCTCTTTTGAGAAGTCGCGCATAACGCCTTTGAGTAATGTATGAAGCGGCTTCTTGGACATAGCTACGTAACTCTTCTAAACTCCTGATCAGTTTAGAGTAGATCTCTTCTTTTAGGCAGCCCAGTAAAAAAAATCCAGCGGATTTAGGTCCGGGGAACGTGGAGGCCACAAAATGGGCCACAGACGGTCAATCCATCTATCTGGATATGTGGAATTCAAATATGCCCGAACGTTTACTGCATAGTGCGCAGGACACCCATCATTCTGAAGCCAATGGGATTCTCTCCTCGGACACCTCTTTTAATAAATTTGGCAGATCATTTTGAAGAAAGTCCAAATAGCTTTGGCCAGATAAGTTCTCGGGCAGTTCAAATGGGCCAATTATCTTTCCGTTCAATATGCCGGTCCAATAATTTATTTTGAATTTGTACTGGGATCCGTTTTCTCGCATTAGATGAGGATTCGAAAGTTACCAGCTGTGAAGATTGTACATGTTAAAGCATCTATCTCTATTCAGTGTTGATTCATCGCTCCATAGAATATTATTAAAAAATTGTGGATCTTGTTCTATTTTCTCAAGCATCTGTCGGTTAAAAACACGATCTTGTGTAGTATTATCTTGGTTCCAGAGTTTGCACGCGTCTATTTTGCGTCTAGGGGTGCAACTTATTTTTTTTCAATACACGATGTTCGTTCGATTTTGCGATTCCAGTGCGTCTTGCTATTACACTTGTAGAGGTAGACAAATCTCGCTCAATTTCCTCAAGCACCGTTTCTTCAGTGTCAATATTAGCGACTCTTCCAGTGATAGTACCACCAACACCGCTGCCGGGTAATCTTCCTTCCGTGTAACAACCGTGGATAAAAAAATACGCGATAATCCGGGTGATGTGCATTTGGGTATTTTTCCCTGTAAAGGGCTGCAGCTGCATTTGCGTTACTTCTGCGTTCACCATAAATATAATGCATGTTTGCATATTCTTGTGACGTATACTGATTACGTGACATTTTGATACACAAAAATCCGCTCAGATATAAACCAGAAAAACGGAATAAACACATGCGATGTCGAACAAGTCGAGTGACGCATTAAATACTTGTTTAATAATGTTAATGTTTAATTATTTACCGTTTAATGCATTTTATGGACAAAAGATGAATAGCGAAGAGCACGTCTCGGAATAAATAAAACCCGATTTCTAGAAAAAAACAGAAATAATTAATGCCTAGTGGCTGAATTTGTGCTAATCCAGAATTGGCCCAATTCCATTGCACAACAACGACCGTTGAATGAACAATTTTCTGACAAAAAGTGTCTAGAAACCAATGAAGTTGGTAATTCTGATTGCATATTCCGATGAGGTATGTTCATTGCCATCCGAGAAATATAGTGGCTGAATTTGTGTTAATCCAGAATCCAGTGCCAACTTCATGAACATATCTGATAGGAATATACAATCAGAAGTGTCAACTTCATTGGTTTCTAGAACACTTTTTATCAGAAAATTGTTCATTCAACGGTCGTTGTTGTTCAATGGAATTGGGCCAATTCTGGATTAGCACAAATTCATCCACTATATTTTTCTCATGGAAATCAACATATCTGATAGGAATTGGTAATCAGAAGTGCCAACTTCATTGGTTTCTAAAACACTTTTTGTCAGAAAATTGTTCATTCAACGGTCGTTGTTGTTCAATGGAATTGGGCCAATTCTGGATTAGCACAAATGCAGCCACTATATTTTTTGGATGGCAATCAGAAGTGCTAACTTCATTGGTTTCTAGAACACTTTTTATCAGAAAATTGTTCATTCAACGGTCATTGTTGTTCAATGAAATTGGGCCAATTCTGGATGAGCACAAATGCAGCCATTATATTTTTCGGATGGAAATCAACATACCTGATAGGAATATGCAATCAGAAATGCCAACTTCATTGGTTTCTAGAACACTTTTTATCAGAAAATTGTTCATTCAACGGTCGTTGTTGTTCAATGGAATTGGGCCAATTCTGGATTAGCACAAATTCATCCACTATATTTTTCTGATGGAAATCAACATATCTGATAGGAATTGGTAATCAGAAGTGCCAACTTCATTGGTTTCTAGAACACTTTTTGTCAGAAAATTGTTCATTCAACGGTCGTTGTTGTTCAATGAAATTGGGCCAATTCTGGATTAGCACAAATGCAGCCATTATATTTTTCGGATGGCAATCAACATACCTGATAGGAATATGCAATCAGAAGTGCCAACTTCATTGGTTTCTAGAACACTTTTTGTCAGAAAATTGTTCATTCAACGGTCGTTGTTGTTCAATGAAATTGGGCCAATTCTGGATTAGCACAAATGCAGCCACTATATTTTTCGGATGGCAATCAACATACCTAATAGGAATATGCAGTCAGAAGTGCCAACTTCATTGGTTTCTAGAACACTTTTTGTCAGAAAATTGTTCATTCAACCAACGGTCGTTGTTGTTCAATGGAATTGGGCCAATTCTGGATTAGCACAAATTCAGCCACTATATTTCTCGAATGGCAATGAACATACCTGATAGGAATATGCAATCAGAAGTGCCAACTTCATTGGTTTCTAGAACACTTTTTATCAGAAAATTGTTCATTCAACGGTCGTTGTTGTTCAATGGAATTGGGCCAATTCTTGATTAGCACAAATTCAGCCACTATATTTTTGGGATGACATTGAACATGCCTGACAGGAATATACTATCTGAATTGCTTATGACTTGGATTTTAGAACATTTTATTTCTATTGTTAAATTTGTTGTTCAACACAAATATTATTGAACGATATATCTCTGTTTTTGTAATATAGTATCTTTCAGGGGCTGGTTTGGTTTTCCCCGATTTATGAATGAAAATTATATTTTTATGATAAGCACAAATTTCATCAGTTTAGCGGTCTTTAGAAAATTTTAAAATTAGGCTTAAATTATTTCTGGTTTTTTCTAGAAATCGGGTTTTATTTATTCCGTCTTTCAGGCGAAATTTGAAATTTTCTTTTCCCGTTTTTTCGGCTCCTGGACTAGCACTAATTTTTTCTCGTGAGCACTAATTAGCACAAATTGGCCTTAATCGGTATGCAAAGTTTCATTTTGAAATTCGAAAGTTTCCCTGCTGCAGTTACCCACGTCTATTAGTATAGTCCATTAAGAATATTATAACACCAAAAAACCGATAGATTTAATTTATTTCTAGCCGTGGGGATCGGAAACGTAAAGTAATGTGAAAAAATGAACTTTTAAAAAAAATTATATATCTTAGGTACTATTTGGGATATATTTTGTATACATACATATGCATGTGTAGTCGATCACATAGTTAGACTGCGTAAATGACATCGGGAGTTAGTTCGGAAAAAATACCACGGTATCACACTGAATGAAAATATTTCAACTCGAGTGCGGAACTAGTAGGCGGGACAAAAAGCATTTCAAGAAATTTGATTGGTTTTGAGTGCGGAAGCGGGTGTGATGCTAATTATTTCCAATGTCATGCACGCAGCATTAATAAAAAAATAATTTTTACGAAAGCTTTGAAACTGTATATCATTTAATCAACATTTAGGCGACACACTATATTCAAAACTTTTGATATACAGATATTTTATAATTTAATTCGTTTGCTCTAAATTGTAAATATTTATTGCTTTCAAGTTAGTGGTAAGCAATTTAATAATTTATCAATGTCAATATAAAAGAAAACCCTCGAGGTGTTTTCCTTCACTGCGCTCTCCATCAATAATAATAAATATGCATTGTAAAATACAAATAAATAACGATAATATTTATTGCATCCTGTTTAATTTTAATATTGTTGTTAAATATTTTGTTTAAAAACATAAAAATGTTATTCTGATATCGTGGCCAGTGAGATAGAAAAATACGATAAAACAAATTTTCGTGGATCATCGAATTTGTAAAGCGCAAGAAAGTTAAAATGCTTTCTCATGCCCGCGTGTGTGTACACAATGTGATAAAATCTTCTGCGATGTTTTTCTTTTTGATGTTCGGCGCACACAATTCTTAGTAATTCGTTTTCTTTATGTGGTGTCATCGTCCAATATTTTTGTCGGTTTTATATTGTGTTATTTTGATGCTGATATGTATACGTCACCGGTATGTATTACGTACTCGTATGCTCTAAGTAAACATAACAACTATATCAATTTGTTCCCTTGATTTTCAACTTGAAGATTGAAGATTTTGATTTGGTATGTGAATTATGACGCCTTTTAGAGTAGTATTAACATGATTATATCTGGGTAGTTAAAACGTGCGTTTTCCGTTGCACCATAACAAACTGTGCTATGTGTGAGGTAAAAGATTTTTATACGATTGTTCATTGTACGAACAATAAAAATTCCGAAAGATCAATATAAATGTTGTTGTAAATCTGATAATCATCTTCAATTTCAATTCAATCGAATCGAAAACGAACTTAAAACAATTGAATTATTTTTTTAAATTTTCTCTAGCTTCTTCAAGGAAAATTTATATTTTGTGGCGCATATACAAAAGAAGTCGATAAAGAAGCCAAGAAAGAAAATTTATATACGCGCACAATAACAACAAAATTTTCACTTTATAACGATCACGTATTTGAAAAGCAGCAATTTTATAATTAAATTTATATTTAGAAATAAAATGTTTGTGTACGATGTGTGCATTTAAGTTTGATACAAACTTTTTTACTCTGCGGTAAACTAACAGTAGTGGTTTTCATTTTTACTGGCTTTTTGGGTTGTGTGTAATGGAGAATTATGTAATATTTTCTTTGAGACATCCACGTATTTATTTATTATAGCATAAACGTTTAAATCGGTCTGAATTGTAATTTAGTTAATTTGTTGATTTTCTGTAATGGTTAGGTACGCACAAAACACTTGCCTATAGATATAGGGGTTTCCAATAAGAGTGATATGATTTCTTTAAAACAAAAACACACTAATTGTTAAGGAAATTGAAATGTTTTTTTATTTAATGTGAAGTACAATCGATACAATTACGTTCCATGGCTTCCACGACTTCTTATGCAGGAACGAATTCGATGAACCCAATTTTCGAGCACTTTTTCCACTAAAGCAAGTCGTATGTCATGAATAGCACGTTCAATATTGACTTGTAAAGCTTGAAGAGAGTTTGGTTTATTGCTAAAGACCAATGACTTCATATAACCCCACAAGAAATAGTCTAATGGTGTTAAATCACAACTTCTAGGAGGCCATTCAATATCACAATTTCTTGAAATAATCGAATCTCCAAACTTTTCTCGCAATAATTCAATTGTTGAACTTCCTGTGTGGCACGTAGCCCCGTCTTGTTGGAACCAAATGTTGTCAAGATCAACTTCTTCCAATTTCGGCCATAAAAAGTTGGTTATTATCGATCTATACCGATCTCTATTGACAGTAACGGTGTTACCAGCTTCATTTCGAAAAAAATACGGACCGATGATGCTACCAGACCAAAAACCACACCAAACTGTCAATTTAGGTGAATGTAATGGTTTTTCATAATTTGTGGATTTTCTTCGCACCAGAATCGACAGTTTTGTTTATTTACCGCACCACTCAGATGAAAGTGAGCCTCATTGAAGAAGATGATTTTCTTAAAAAAATCGTTATCGTTTCCAAGTTGTCCCAAGGCAAAATGAGCAAATTCACGACGTTTACGGTGGTCCAATGGCTTTAGTTCTTGAGTGAGAACAATTTTATACGGACGCAAACCCAAACCCTTTCTCAAAATTCGCCAGGTTATGGTTTGAGACAGTCCCAATTCTTGAGAACGTATTGGAATCGACAAATTGCGGTCTTCAGCAACACTTGCCTGAACGGCAGCAATATTTGCATTTCTTCGAGCGAATCTTTGTCTTATTGGCACTTCAACATTATGTTAAGAAAATATAAAACGGCAAAAGCGCACGAAAAGTTGCAATTGGAGAACGATTATGCCATATTACAAATGGCCGAAACGTCACTTAAAAATCATATCATTCCTATTGGAAAACCCTATATAACAACTAGAGTAATTGAATAATTTTTAATATTTATTATTTTTTTATTTGAAATTTTTTCCGCGAGAACTTTTGGGCCGCGATCACGCCTTGGGTTACCAGAGAAACCGTTTATTTGTGTAAATTATAAACGTCTGCGAGTCTTCATGTACGAGTACAGGGTGGGCAATCTGTTAGTCATTTTTTCATTTGTAAATAAAACACACATTTTGGGATGAAAAGTCAAAATTTTTTACTGATAAGGAAGAATGGTTCTATGCCATTTATGTATGAAAAACAATATCGTTCATATGCTCAGCACGACTTCGTTTACAGGCCTGCATTCGAACATCAAAATGTTCAATGACTTTTTCCAATAAAATCGGATCAATAATCTCAATTTCAGCTCGAATTGTTTGTGGATGATTAGCATACATACACCTTACCTTTCAAATAACCCCACAAAAAATAATCAAGTCGTGTTAAATCCGGGCTTCTTAATGGACAAGGACTCACACAATTTCTTGCAATTATGTGATCAGTAAATGTTGCTGATTATAAATGGATGGTTGCACAACTTTTGTGGCATGTCGCTCCGTCTTGTTGAAACCAAAGGTCGTTTACGTGCAATTCATTCAATTTGGGTCACAAAAAACCTGTTAACATGATGCGATAACGTTCCCCAATCACTGTAAGGGCATTTGCCTGTTCGTTTTAACAGAAAAACGGCCCAATGATGCCACCAGCCCATAAACAGTGACTCTTGGAGGATTGACTTCTGCTTCGTAAATAACGTACCCATTTAGATGAAATTGAGTTTCATCGCTAAAGATGATTTTCGATGAAAAACCTTCATTTCGTTGAAGCATTCAGTTAACAAAACGACGACGATTTAAATGGTCTGATGGCTTCTATTTTGAGGTTAGTTGAATTTTGTATGCATGTAAATGAAGATCAACATGCGAAAAGCGTCATAATTTGGTTCGTGAAATGTTTACTTCTCGTGAAGGATGCCTGCGGTTGGTGTGCTTGGTTCATTACGAACACTTTCACTACCAGCTGCCACTGCATCAGGAGTACGAACTGGATAAACATGTTGTTACGGTCTATGATCTTCCACTGAACCAGTTTCTTCAAAACGATCAATAATTTTACCAATTGCAATCAAAATGCGTTATTGTGTTGTTAGCGACTCCATATCATCATGGCATATTTTTGACTTTTCATATGTTAACAATTTTTTTAGAACAGATAGCATTAAGTACTAAAATTTATCAATTGAAAAAGAGACCAACAGATGGCCAGCCCTGTAGACTCATTATCGAAAGACCTGTATCAGATTCCTTTAAAACACCATCTGTTGTTCGACATGGAGCCGCACTCGTGTCCGTGCTGTTCAATTTAACGCTCGAGTACGAAGTAAGCAAAAACAACATCGAAACTTCGGGCTGCATAATTAATAGGTCGGGTCAAATTCTTGGATATGCAGGTGATATCGTTCTTCTTGGCCAAAGACCTAGCGACAAGAAGGATCGTTCCATACCGCTAAATCGCTATGCATGAAGACCTGATTTTAAAGTGAATTGTAGCAAAACAAATGATACGCTGGTAGTAATAAAAGCCCGAAATGCTTTTGGTCATCGAGCTTTCTACGCCCAATCAAGGTTATTGATATCAAAACATCTTTCGCAGTCGTACAAGCTCGCACGTTATATAGCACTAATAAGGCCTGTGCTGGCTTCCACTAACATAGGATTGATATAAACCACGACATAGAGCAATTTCTCGGCAGCAGCGGTATTATCGGTCAGTTGGTGTAGGCCGAAGATGAAGACTCCGACTGCGCTGGTGGGACAACATCGAACAAGACCTACAAATAATATAATGTCGAAACTGCAGAACGAGAGCGATGGTTTGGATAGACGACTACTGTGGCAAAATCGATTCATGAGATGTGAAAGCTAGAGAAATGCACCATTTGATAAGAAAAAAGTCTCACTACAGTAGAGCTTCTTGCTGTACTAAAACTGCTGAAAACCCAAAGCGCCAGTTATCCGAAGTTACTTGCCCATTCAACTTTCGATACACGGGTCTCATCTAGATTCAGAATCGAGTGTATGTCCTATATAGATCGCAATATAAATATGGTAGACAGGACCACCTTGAGAAGGTTGGGGTATTCGAAAGTTTAAACGACATTAAAACGAGAACTGTAAAATCACGAGAAAGAACCCTCTTACAGGCTTAACCATTTTAGTCATAACTAGTCGTATATACTAAATCTTCTTGGCAGTCCGAAATTACAAACACTTTCCTGTTCCTCTATATTATTTTTATACATTCAATATCGCAGATCGACCGAGAACTGTTTATTAAAACTCGTTTTTTATCATCAAGTCTGATAATTGGACATTTTAATTTGCTTAATTCAATTTTGTCTTGAGGATACTATGTCCTAGTATATTAGCTTTTACTAGATTTATAGTTTACTATCTCAAGTCCCCGAACCGGTCATACTATTAAAAAGTAATTCCACCAGGAATGGAATTTGCAGAGTTCTAACAGTCGTTTTTAGCCTACAGCACACTGTATACAATTCACTTTTATACTCTCGAATTTGCCTCGAACCTTGTCTGGTGGAGGATGCCAAGATGGGCCTAATTTATAATATTATCATTGATTGCTCCATCACTAGCAGCCACAGAAGAAGTAAGAGTAATCTCGTTTAGACTGACCCCAGGGTCAGTAGTAGTGTTGGTTTCGAAAACGAACGAGGCCCAGCCCTCCTCCTCCTCAAATGCTAATATATGAAGAGGTCGAGACTCCTTTCACTAGCTTGTGCTTGAATTACTTCGAAATTGGTGTTGTGAAAAGTGCCAATTATATCGTTCGAACGCACACAAATATTTCGTTGTCTAACTTTTCTTGTTTGGAATTTCAAATTTTTATCCCATTTCTGGTACAATTTCATTGTAATAGGCGGCAGACATTGACAGTCGTTGCCTTCGACCTATTTTGCATTTGATTGATTGCTTGGCTTTTTCACTGTGCGCTTTAATAAGTTTTTTTTTGGAACTTTTGGACATTTTGGTGGAAGTAGTTGGTACTTTTAAATTCCTAACCCAGAGCTTGTTTATATCGTGCCAACCTATTAGTCAGTTCTGAATGCCTGGTTCCGATAGCTGATTGCTAGAGCGCGGTGTGGTTTTATTCAAGCAGATGTTGATGTTGCCCTGGACTGATCCGCAGCTTTCCTGTGGCTTATCAAAGTCCGGTTTGGTCGAATTTTTGACTGGCCAGACGAAACATGCCGTATTTCGTCTAACTTTTATGTGGACTACTTCTTTTTTCAGTCGGAAATAAGTTATAGCTTGAAGGTTCTTCTATATTTTGGGTAAGATAAAAGCAAAATTACCAACCATAAATAATTTTAAAAAGCCAGCCAACTTAGATCTTACAACAGGTAAAATGTTTCTTATCTCAAGCAAATATAAATCTCCAAAACGGGCGAAAATGAATATCGCAAACATTCTAGTGTAAATATCATTTTTGGCGACGATGAATTCAAAAGTTTTTTTCTCATTTACGAGTATATCTTCGAGAAACCTCAAACAAATGTAATGAAGTGCCACCTCGGAACAAACAATCAAGTTTATTTTTAACTGAGTTTTACTAATTTATTTGTCGTAAAATATAATTTTCGTCATACTTACAAATTATTTAATTAGTAATTTTTCAGTTCAATTATCACACACCACCAAATCGCCGGCAAGCCACTTTATCGCTACATCCTCCTAGTCGACATCAACAACCGCCAAAATAAACATCGCCGAAAGCCATATATGCGATGTTGATATAGCATTTTGAAAATTAGCAAAATGTTGGTTAATTTAGCGTAAGCTTTAGCGTTGAAGGTAATGTACTCGTAGATGTGAGCAACAGTGTCTTAGATTATCAGGAATAGTTGTACCGTTAGAAGCATCCACGTCGCCAACACGAGTTTTGGCCGACAATCTCAATTAGAATACTCAATTAGATCGTCGACAGGCGACAAGCCGACGCAATCACAGCGCTGAGACAACCACAGCACCGACATGCACTTTGCCCATCGATTTATTTGTAATGAAATATGCGGGATTTTTGAATACAACTGTTTTGCAGAAAGAATCGATTTTCCCTTGCTTAAAACCCAAGGATCAATTGTCGATTCAGAAAACATATTTTCGCGCTATACTAATCAAAAAGTAGATCATTTGTTTTCGAGGTGCTTCCAAATTGCTACACTTTCTGCATTATTACATGTGTCACTCTGTATTTTACCTAAATCAACAGCATTCGGATTAAATAATTGAAACATTTCTAAGTTCTCTTTTTATTGACATGTTTTGCATAATCGACTATATTCCTTTATCAGTATTTGCTATGTGTTCGTGACATATTCTCATTATCTTTATTGTAGGTCAATCTTTTGTGTATGACTTCAATGGTTCGTTAAACATGTTTCCACGAACTTCGGCAAAGAGAGCTTTCTATATGGGTTAAATTTATAAATGTATGCATTTTGATTTTAATCAGTGACTTTTATAATTTTATCATTTGATTTAAATATGTTTAAATCATCCGATTTATATTAAATGGTTTACATCTAAAAACCCTGTCGCCGACAACTACATCGTCGATACTTACATCGCCGACACCCACATTCCCAATACAAACAACGATGACAACCATGTAGCCATACATATCGCCTATAAGAACCATCCTGACCATCTCTATCAACGACACCAACATCACCAATGGTTGTTGGCGATATTGTCAAAAACCACATTTGTTATGGATGTAGATAATCCGGCTGATCATCCCGCTTTAATAACTACAAATAAAACATACCTGCACTGTAAGTGGTTCTATGGTCTGGGACAGCAGTCTTCTCATGTTGATCGGCTTACCGGCGAACAGGTTGTGTCGGCTTAGTGGATTTGTTGGCCAGAATTCTTGTCACCGATGTGGATGCTTCTAGCCGTAGAACTATTCCTGATAATTATATTACTCTTATAAAAATCTAAGGTACTTCTAAAATGAAGTTATATTGGTCACATCTACATTACCCGCAACGCTAAAGCAAACTTACACTTTGATAATCCTCGAACTGCCGTATCAACATCGTATACGAGGCTTTCGGAGATGTTTGTTTTGGCGGTGTGATATTTATAATTGTCGGCCAAAATTCTTGTGGGTTATGCATGCAGTGGTCAGTGATGTGGGTCTTGGCGATGTTGGTTTGGTTTGGATGTGGTTTTCGGCGATGTGGGTGTCGGCGCTGTGGTTGCCAGCGATTTGTTTGTGTCTGCTAAGTGGGCATGTCGGCCAAAATTTTTCTCGGCGATGTTGCTGTCGGCTATCGGGCCAGTTAAACAACTATACTAAGTCTTTTGCAATGTTTACTAGCTGATATGCGCCTACTAAATCCAAAATTGTGAAAGATAGCTAGACAGGATTATTATTCATCGCTGTTGGCTACTTAGAAAAGTCCAACGGATCTTTTTCATTTTACCAAAGAGTGCGTTGAACAGCCGTCATTAAACCTTTGTATTCCTTTGACATCTGTGGCGATTAGCAAATTTTCCGCGTCAAACTAACACCAATTTATCCAAGTATGACATACAAAGGAAGCATTCCCTCCTCAGCACGAATAGTACTATATATAATGGTGTTCAGACTCCGAATATTGAACTAGAGTAGTTCCTTAATTTGTTTATTATATACCTTGTGACTGTGGAGTTTCATTGCTAATCTACATAAATAGAAACAAATTCCTTAAGTTATATAAAATTAGCTCAAAATGTGTACTGGTTCAATCCACGATAAGAGTTTCCGAAAAATAATTTTTGCAAAATCAATTCACATGAATAATGAGTAAGCAAATTCACATGACTAATGAGTTCTGCATAATTACCACCGAGTCTGCGCTATTAATTTACTGTTCTATATTAACTACTAAGATAGATCAGGCAAATCAGGATCATAGGCAGTTACCGCCGCATATGTATTATTTTTTAAATGCTTAAAAAATTGAATTCTGTAAATTGTAATATTACTTTCCAAATTAAAATTTACCGAAAAACAAATGACAATAAAATATAACGCTATTAACTGGCACTAAATTTTACGTCCCTTAAGCTAGCAGAACCCATACAGCAGAACATTACAATATAGTATGAATAATCATAGGCTAATTAAATGCTATACTAAAAATTTTTGGGCTCCACCCCTTCCAATTAAAACGATGGGTTCTGCTAGTTTTAGAAAAAGTTAACAGAACCCATATCAAAAATATTTTAAAAACTATTAAATGCCCTATTTAAATTTTATTATTCTGCTCATTCTATAAAAGGCATAAGGCTTTACCATTTCAGAGCTAGCAGAACCCAAATCGAAAATCGAACCAAAACCGAAATTAGAACCCAAAACAAGATCAATTAACATACAAATAATTTTAGGCTCATCATGCGGCTTAATCAAATGTCCCATTAACAAGTTTTGGGCTCCACTCGTTCTAACACTAGCAAAACCCAAATCGAAAATCGGACCAAAACCGAAATTAGAACCCAAAACAAGATCAATTAACATACAAATCATTTTAGGCTCATTATGGCCTAATCAAGGGCTATAAATGATATACTTTTCAAAATATAAGAAAATAGGGCTTTTCCCTATTTTTTTATATTTTGAAAAGTATATCATTTATAGGAAAACCGATTATGAACTAAAGGATTCTAAATTGATTTTGAAACAATATCGATCCAGAACAGTTTTCCAAAATTTAAACGGAAATATCCATTTTTGACAATAAACTGATTTTCAACAAAAATTCGACCCAATTTTTCTGAAAACTCCTATAAACCAGCGTGCTGAATGACTTATAGTCTGAGCTGCTACTAGGCCCCATCTAAAAGAACACATAGTTTATTTTGATGAAATTGGGGGTTTAGGATAGTCGAATATGCCTTGGATTACTGTAATTCTAACGTACAATTTCCTGGATTTTCCCGAAAAACTCCAATAAATCTGCCTTCTAAGTAACGTGTATTCTCAAATGTTACTAGGCCCAAATTATATTATGTCAAATTAAGGGGTTTGGGTGTTTAGGAGAGCTAAATTTACCTTAAAGTACTTTAAATCGAACGTACAGTTCCAACAATTTTCCGGGAATTTTTTATAAATTAGCATGCTAAGTGACGATTATATTGAGATGCTCCAAGACCATTTTGACTGTCCTAAGTTTTTCTACTAGATGGGGCCTAGTAGCATCTCGGAATATACGTCATTTTGGTATTCATTCACTTTTATTTATTTATTTGTTTACAGTTTACAGAACCACTCCATACTAACACACTTCATTTTAAGCAAGAGCTGCTCATTCATAACGGACTGTGAAGCGTGGAATGTACGCTAGAATTTGCAAAATATGAGTAAAATATAGGTACTACATAGTGTGTTCGTTAGGTTTTGTACATATTTTGTAGATTTTTTGTATGAGGTGATTTTAAAAGGCTTGTGCAATATTGCGCAATATGAGGTCCAATGTCCTCGAATATTCATATGGATTTTAAATTTTAATTTATTACAATTTTTGAACACGTTCTAGATCCAATTTCTCAACTCCTCTGCGCTAGATTTGCTGGAAGTTGTGTTGATCTTAGCGGAGCCTACGATGATTTGTTATGAGCCTATCTAATGTGTTAAAACCTTAATTTTTTTTATATTAACCAACATGCTTGACAAAATAGATCTTTGTTTTAAATATTTAAAATAATAAATATTTTAAATAAGTTAAAATTTAAAGCAAAAAATAAAAGTCAAAAGTGATGCAAGGCAAATTCTAAACCCCTCAATTTATGGTTATTGTTGGAACACATGATTAATCAGAAGTTGTTGTTGGTATCTTGCAACGTAGCCGAGCCTTATTCGATTGGATTTGATGAAACTGATAAAATCGCTAGCTCCGAGAATTTGCTTTATATCATGGTTCATTGTAATAAATGGAGGTCACGATCTAGTTCCCGCTTCCGAAAGCCAATATGAGTCTTATCGAGTGGATTGCAATAACCTTGATTGGGCGTAGAAATCTCGTTGTTCAGCAGCGATTTGGTCATTAATATATGTCTGCATACCATTCTACGAATGGTAATTCCGAAATTTGTCATGCAGATTCTCTTAAGTGTTGCAAAAAATTTGGTTTTGCTACTGTTCATCTCCAAACCAAGTCTTATGCTATACGTAAGAGCGATTGAGCTATATGAAACTGTCCTTGATATCTCTAGGTCTTGAGCGAGAACGAATGATCTCATCTGTATATCCAAGAATTTGGCCTGATTTATGAAATATACTCGTACAGCTCAAATGTTGCTTTCAATGTTGTTCTTCCTTACTACGTACTCAAGCGCCGTGAATCTCCCTGTCGAACACTAGATGTTATTTTAAAGGAGCCTGATACAGTTCCTTCAATTATGATTCTACATACAGACCCAGACGTTGTTAATTTACACAGAGAAACGAGTTTCTCTGGAATTCCTAGACACATGAGCGCGGCCTATAGGTGTATGTCTGTCGGAAGTTTATAGATAGGGAGGAAGTCTTTGGTGAGATTCCTGGCGCTAGCAAAACACTCCCTTGAATTTCCGTGTTCCGCTTGGAAGCTGATGTTTTCAATCCATGATCTCACATGTTCGTGCGTCTTTTGTCGGAGGTATTTAGTCGTGGCTTTCCTAGCACGGATATATTCTGCTAGAATGTTTCTAGTGTTGCGATACAACCATTTTTCAATAAGCTTTTGTTTATTTTTGATGACCAGTGGCACTATTCTGGTAATTCCCCGGGAATAGGGAACTGGGGAAAGAATTTATATGTAATTTCTGTTCAAATATTATTTTTCCGGCCTACTGAGGAAAAAATGTTTATGTAAATATTTATAAATGGGGAATAGTTTTTCCATATCTAAATTGGCAGGACACATTATTCCCCATTTAAGTTTGTTTTCAAAAAAATTAACACTAACTTTTTACCTCAGCATGTCAGAAAAATTTTTTAAATAAAAATGTCATATAAAATCTTTCCCCAGTTCTCTATTCCCGGGGAATTACCAGAATAGTGCCACAGGCGGCTTCGATGTGAGTGACAGTTACCTATCACTCTGCAGTGATGCTTGATATTTTAAAGCATCGACAGTCCATCGAACGGTCTTTTGTGCTAGTGGAGTTTCTCTTAGACGCCGTGACGTGATCTAATTGATTTCTCGTTTTTCCATCATTCGATCTCCACGTTATTTTATGGGTAGTCTCATGTAGAAAAAACGTACTTGACACAACTGTGCTGTACATTATTGTAAGGTCAGTGACGCGTTGTTTGTTGTTATTACTAGTGAAGTGCAAGCTGTCGTATCGATGTGCGATGTATTTTCTGCGATGCTACTGATTAGCGGGCTGTTATTGATGACTTCCGCTAACTCGATAAAGAATAGATCTTTGATGTTATCTAATTTATCTTCGGTGGGTGCATGTATACTAAGGATCATAATGTTAAATTTCTTATTGCGGAGTCTAGATGTACACATTGGCATATTGCTAGGGCGGAACTCGATGATATGTTGCTTTAAAAATCCATTGGAGAAAGCCAACTCCAAATTCTTTTTGATTCTGATTGGCGCTGTAATGAAGAGTGGAAATATTGGTGTCGTGGTCTATTGCGTAACTCTATGTTGGTTCGAAAGGTTTTGGAGATCTCTAGGTCTTAAGAGGCTTTAAACACGTTCCATGTTCCCATTTTTAAAGCGTTGACCGTGTGCAATTTCTGAGGTCGTGTTTGTTATGAAACCGATAAAGTAATCCGAGGCCTTCGTGTAGTGTTCACAACACTATGTTTTTATGATAGAAGGTTGTTTCCTGTGCGGATTACGTACTGGTGAGCAATCTTACGGCATCAGTCCTAGCTTGAACACATTTATATACATAAAACGTTATAAAATATCAATATAATTTTTTTTCTATTTTAGATATTGGTTCATGACATTTTTATTGAAAAATGATTTTATCTAAATGACCACCCTTGGAATATTTTAAAAATTCGGTTCTGGACCACCAGTTTTTGGCCACTTTTGTACATAAATCTGCTCCTATTTCACCAATAACAAGAATAATGTTAGTTTTAAAATCATTGAGTGTTTATGGTTTATTGGAGTAAACCAATGATTTAACATAACCCCAAAGAAAATAGTTCAATGGAGTTATATCCCATGATTGTCGTGGCCGATTCACATAGGGAATTTTTCGAGATAACGCGGTCATTAAGCTTTTCTCTTCATTAATTGGTTGGCTCACGAGAGTCCAGTCGAAAACATCCAATTCATGCCACAAAAAATCAGTAATCATGTGTCTGTAGCGTTCTCCATTCACGGTAACTGAGAAGCCATTTTCATATTCAAAAAATATCGTCCAATTACACCTCTAGGCCATAAACTACACCAAACTGTTAATTTTTGTGGTTGTAAACGTGTTTCATGAACCGCATGTGGGTTTTTTCACTCCATTTAACCAGAAATGACCTTCATCGCTGTAGATGATTTTTCCATGAAATAATCTGTTTCCAGTTGCCCTAAAGCCCAATTTGCAAAATTTAAACCGATACGCCTTGAAATTTAAATCTTTATATAGAATATTCCATGTGTTGCCATAAAAACGTCCAAGTTCTTGAGAACGACGTCTAATTGATAGTTCTCGATTTCCAGGCACACTTTGGTTCACGCAGCATCGATATTTTCAGCAGTACGTTTACGTTTTTGACGGGTTGGATTCTTAACATCACAAACACTACCATTTGTAAAATTTGTACCATCTATTTCTCGTAATGCGCGAAACGTAGCCCGAAGAGATTCATTAATTTTGTAATAAATTTTAACAATTTCTAAACGAACTGTATATCTTTCCATGGTGATTTGGCAACCAATACTGAACAGAAATGTCAATTTTGAAGGGAATTGAATAAAACATAAATCATTTAGGAAATTATTGTCAATTCTTTTTATTATGATAATATGATATGGTTCAATTATGTATGGAACAAAATATCGGCCAAATGGCCGCCGCGACCTCAGCGGCACACCTCCACTCGATGGTCCAAATTTTCGATGACGTTTAGGCATAATTGAGGTTCTATGCCGTTAATGTGCCGAATTATCTCATCCTTTAGCTCTTGAATTGTTGCTGGCTTATCGACGTACATCTTTTCTTTCAAATAACCCCAAAGAAAGAAGTCCAACGGTGTCAAATCACATGATCTTGGCGGCCAATTGACATCGCCACCACGTGAGATAACACGGCCATTGCATTTGTCGCGCAAAAGAGCCATTGTTTCGTTAGCTGTGTGGCAAGTGGCACCATCCTATTAAAACCACATATCGTCCACATCCATATCTTCCAATTCGGGCCATAAAAAGTTCGTTATCATCTCACGATAGCGAACACCATTCACAGTAACTGCTTGACCGGCCTCATTTTGGAAAAAATACGGCCCGATGATGCCGCCAGCCCATAAACCGCACCAAACAGTCATTCTTTGTGGATGCATTGGTTTTTCGACAATCACTCTTGGATTATGATTCGCCCAAATGCGGCAATTCTGCTTATTGACGAATCCACTGAGGTGAAAATGTGCCTCATCACTGACGATGATTTTCTTCGAAAATTTATCATCCACTGTTGCCATTTCTTTCCACCATTCTGACCATTGACGACGTTGGGAATGGTCAAGAGGCTTTAGTTCTTGAGCCAATTGCACCTTATTAGTGTGTAAATGCAAGTCTTTATGCATAATGTTCATCAACGACGAGCATGAGAGGTGCAATTGTTGGGCACGACGACGAGTTGAGGTTGACGGATCTTCTCAGCCACACTATCGCGAACAGCAGCAATATTTTCTGCTGTACGAGCTGTACGAGCATGCACTGGTGTTTTAAAATCTCCTACAGACCCAAATTGGTTTGCTCAAATTTGTGCACAATTTTTCCGATTGTACCCACATTTGAAAATCACGAAGTGCCCGATATGCATTTTGATTTGAACGCCCATTTTCATAATATGCCTGAATAACTTTAACGCGTTGCTCGATTGTGTATCTTTCCATGGTTCAAATTGGGTTAGTCTGAAATTGAGAAATGTCAAATTAAATGCAGAAAAAAACTTCACGTTTAGGTGTGGTTCACATTCAACGTCGGCCCTTAAAATTTAACCACCCTCTATAAAATACTAATTTAATCATCCTTTACAAGACAAGGCCCACGCACAGCCGTCCAAAGGTGGAGAACTGACGCTCATTCGGAATTGGTTTTAGGACAACAATGAATGCGTTTGACGTTAGACCTAACTTAATCCTAAACCATTTAATCCTAATTGTAATTCCAATTTCAATTTATAATAAATAATTAGAAGAGTTTATATCATAATATGTATCTTGAGACCTAATATCTAGGCCTATTAGAAAAACATAATAACATTCTTGATAAACATATTAGGTCTCGAGATATTCAATTTCTTAAGAAAATTCTAAATCAAAATTTTTAAATATTTCCTAAAATGTTAATTGTCTTTCCGCCTTAATGTCATTGTTTAATTTATTTACCAATACTATTACAATTTTTTTATTTTGTTGGTTTAGGATTAATTTAGTTCTAACTACAAATGCGTGTACAAGCCTGTGAAGTTTATGCTAAACTAGTCCTAAAGTTAGTTCTTTACTGGTTAGGCCTAACTTCACCAGCATCACCAATGACATTTAGTGTCCATAACTATTTTTGCTCGTCTCCCTATTCATACCCACCTATTTTTTATTCCGCATCAATTGTTATCCATACCACATTCCAATAAGGTAAATAGATAAAATTGCGTTACAAAACCTTATCAATATATGCATAACGATAAACTGGGTTATAATTACGCTTAAACCCGAAAAGGACTGATAAGAATCAAAATACATGATGACGACTGTTGACCTTAACCAGCAAGTAGATAAAAAATTCTGCTTATCCATCCATTCACAAACAATATTATTGTTTTCAAAGTTCGTGATGCTTCTGTACTCACGTTTCTCAAATAAATTTTATCAACCTAAATTTATAAATATAAAAAGCATCGAATTCAACAATAAATCAAGATTATATTGTAGAGCAGCTATATAGACATTATATATATTGACATGATGGATTACGATAAAAATTGATAACAATTAATTTATAATAATGATTTCCAACGTTAAATCGGATGAAAATGTTTGACGTGGACAAAGTTCAAGGTAAATTTGCAAATATGCAGAGTAAGCGCTACTGGTGGAAGCTCTGTAACGTCGAATATTCATTCCCAAGCGATTTTATATTACAATCACATACTTGTTATTATTATATCGAGGGGGAGATAAGAAGAGTAAACATACGTTAGATATTATTATATGCGCAGACTTTGTTTATATTTGCTTAGGCAAAATAATTATAAGATGATGATTTTTATTATTTGCTAAATATTAATCCCGCACTTTGGTGCTAACATTGCATGGCGATTGAAAATTTATTAATAACCATTTGGTGTTATTGTGCAAACTCATTAAATATTTTGTTCTGTTCACAGATTACCATTGACAGTAACACTTCAACATTGCTGCATCAGCCATGGTAAGTAAACTATTTATAAAATATAGTTTGGGCGAGTGCCCAATTTTATTCATATCATAATCGAGTCAATTAATTACCATACATCTCAAATTAATATCAATCCCAATTATTAATACGCTGATGAAAATCAAAATCAAAATTGCCAATTTAAAAATTTAAATGTAATTCGTTTAAATGACATTTTTTTTTTGAAAACAACAACACATTTTCATGATTTTGCGAATTTATTTTATAGCGCGCATACAGGGTACAGTTGAACGCGTATAATCATTTTCAAGTATGTTGTCTAAGCACATGGCAGTTTTACACTGTATAAAACCATTAAAAGACAATTGTCTTCAATTTCATTGCGCATATTTACGAATCCATAAAAATAATGTAGAAGACGGATTGTCATCAAAATTGATGTGTTTGTCGCGTGAGATTTTTTGTCGCATATATGTAATTTAATCGGGAGCGCGATATAAATTTAAATGATTCTGGGCGATTATTCAACTACGTGTATTTTTTCAAGGTGATCCTATATTAAGAATCTGGGCGTGCTATATGCGGAATATTTAATGGTTTATGGTTCGACCGTGAAGCCCACGTAATTTTGAATTACATCACCAAATTCGTATTTATGATGTTCGACTGGATATTATGTCATATATACGTTATCTGAATAGAGCTACACAGCTGTATCGAGAGATTGATTTTGAGATCTAACCAAATATATCTAATTTGTATAAAATTTTATTGATGTATTCAATTTAGAGTTTTATAAAATTGGCAGTATTGATATTGGGGAATGAGCCAATATCTTAAAGTGATTGAGTTTTAGGTAAACACGGCGTTTTTAAAACTTGTGGTATGTAACATATGATCTTGGAAAAACCTGTAAAAATCACCGTCAATTTTACGTTAGTGTTTGTTTAGGGATTAGTGCGCCTACCGTGGGTCGGAGCTAGTCCACTAGTTCTAAACAAATACTTAATAAACCAAGGAATGATAACGATATTTGGTTTTTAACTTCTGTTTTTATTCAACATTTTACAGTTTATATAGTTTGAGGTAGTATACGTACGCTGTATCAGCACTTTTATATACGTTCAAACATTTACTTAAATACAAAAATAATTATTTGCCATATGAGCGCCCCTTTATATATTTATTATAGAAGTTTCTGTTACCAAGTGGATTGGTAACATATTCCCGCGGGCCTAGTTGATGCTGACCAGAGAATTCTCTACGGCCCTGGCCGTAGTGAATGCCGCAATAACTCGGGTCGTTCCCTTTGTGGTTTTGAATTAACTCTTCAATGGCTTCAATATCTGAGTTGGCTTGCGAGATTCGATTTGCTCGAATGATGATGAAAGTAAGTTTCAATTTACAGCTATTTAGTTAACATTCTCTCTCGTTTGCTGAAGGTGGTTGTTATTTCGATTACCCACTGCCAAATTACATTATAAAAAACCTTTGATTTGATAAGATCCATGCGTTTTGTCGGAGTAGTGGAATCTATATTGAGGTGAAACAAATTTTGTGTATGTCACAAATAGTTGGAATGTTACGACTCTGCTGGAAAAGTTGCATCTCACGACTGCTGACCGTAGTTTGGCACAGTTTAGTTTGGTATGACATAGCCTGATTTAGTTTTAAGTACGGGGTTTTTTGCTTGATCTTGTTCCTGAAGTTGGTGTGGAGTTATGTGATCACCGGATCGGGGATGCCTTGGTGGAATGTTTCGTAGTTTCGTCATTTCCAGTATGTGTGTAAAGCAAAGTTTGTAAATTCTTCATGGACAGGATGGTTGTTAGAACTTGATTTTATCTTAAATTTTTTGGTTGTTTCCTAGACATCTGGTTTTGTAATAATTCCTTATTGTGCTTCTAGAACGCATTTAATTTTTCTATGCTTTCTCTGTAAGTTTTCTTTCCCATTGATCTAGCACCCCGAATAGTTCATTCAGATTTTATTCTTCACAATAGCGTCACAGTATTTAAACGTATCGGAAGTAAGAGTATATAGTAGGTTATAATCCTCCATTATCCGTTGATTAGGCTTCCTTGCCCAATTTTATCAAAGTAGATCCTGTGATGGAAGGTGAATCTTGATATATTGCATCTAGTTGTTGGCCCTGCTGCTAGTAATCCTAACGCACAGATTAATGCGAGAGTATGAAGTAGCAGCCTGTGCTTGATACTGCTTTTTTTATTCACTTCGACAAGCGACTGATCTTAGTAGTTGTCCTTGTGAGCAATCCTCCTTTGTTGTTTTTGACTGTTACCGTTCTAACAAAACCATCGTCACCACTAAGTAACTCAAAAACTCTTCGTTGAGGTAATTTTCCTGGATGTAGATCATCATCTTTAATGAGGACTATCCGTCCCTTTGCTATATTTGGTTCCTTTTTATTCCATTTAATTCGCTTCTGTAACAGTAGTATGTATCAATTGAAGGGATGGTAAAGATGTTTGTCGCTAACGAATAAAAATAACAAACAAAGTATTTATCTCAAATTTTGTATTGCAAATGAAATTGCGTGTGCCAAATCGCTGAAAATGTCACAGAAGGCTTACGATGAATCGACTTTATCAAAAACACGTACATATGAGTGGTACAGTGCATTCAAAACCGGTCGAGATGTGTTACATTTTTGACTGTATATTCGGTTAGCCAGATTTTCGAAAATTCTTATGTTATTCTCTGCAGAAGTCTCCATTGTGCTAAATAAATGGTTGATGCTTTGGTTTAAATTGGTTTGTTCTGGTATCGTTCCGTGTGGCGCGCCTATAACGTTGTAAATTCGTCGGGATCTGATGACAGTAGAAAATATCGTGAGTTTAGACATCCTTCTACTTGGCCAATTATTGTTGTCATCAATTCAAATGTTAGATGTTGTTGAAGCTTGTTGATGTAGATGAATCTTTACAGACTTAACTGTAGCTTCCCATAGTCCACCCATGTGTGGTGCCGCCATCTTTTCGGGTAGTTATGTCGATGTGAACGTTTTTTATTGCGAAACACTTTTATAGCTTCAGTAACCTCATCCTGGCGAATACTACAGGTGAAAGCACTAGCACAATCCACTTCTAAATGCATGAATAGTCTGGTTGGAGTAACTCTTCCTGTTGGAAGATTCCCCATCAATTGGTTCAGAGTCTGTGCTTGTCGTTTGGAGGAAATTACACTTTTATTGATGAAAGTTTTTACTGCTGAATTATTATTGTATGTTAAATGTTGAAACTAACTCTGGCGTTAGACAACCTTCCGCTCACTCACAGTACGTACTCCGTCGTTGCCTATAATCGGTATAAGTATACGGCGGTTTAATTCGTTTTATTTCCCGATCTATATGTCGAATGCTCCAAAGGCACATTGTTGTGTTATCTTTAAGATTAACATCAAGCTGTCGTGAATTTCCCTGGTTCGAAAGTTGATTATTACATCAGATGGCTACATTAGAATTTTCTCGGGTTTAAAATGAAGCCAATAGGGATTCGTGGACATTTATGAAGCAGGAGGTTATGTATTCTAAAAATATTGTAATTTCGCCAAAGGCAAATCGAATTGGAACTTGAAACTTTAACAGTGGTTTTTCGTTGTGCTTTACAATAATTATTGCATTCACAATTCCAAAAAGCGTGAAGTATTTTTTTAGAGCATTGGTTATATCAATAAAGTTTTGCGTAGCAATATGCATCCTTTCTAGCCGTTTTTTTAGCAGTAGATCGTGCTGGCATTTTTATATTATATGGTTTGCGATCAAATTTTTACGCCATGCATGCATTTAAGCATTAATATGGCTTCTGATGTTGTTAATCATTTTTGGGGAAAAATGTGCTCATTTTAGTTGGTTTTCGACCTCTTTAATTTTTTAATCTGATTTGTCATTCGTTCATGTGCTCGTTGCTCGACCATTTTCGTGACGAAAAAAACGACCATGCCGTGAAGAATTCTTCCTAAATGAAAGGGGCCAGTCTAACATTTTATGAATTTAGTCTTTATTCTTTCTCCTCCCTAAAGTGTCAACCTTCTTTGAATCAATCCAAGGACTATTTGTTCCTCTACATCTCCTTTAAAATGATACGGGTACTTATACGTTTTTGAGTTACGAGTGTGTTGTCCCGCGCTTAACTACTGTTGAAGCAGAAAATTCCTCGTTTTGTTTCAACAGCACAGACTGATTTCCATAAATGATGGCAGTTCCTTCGTTGTTATTCAGATCTTCAGTTCGAATTACCTTTTCAGCATCGTCTTCAATTATTTGATCACCATAAATAGGTTTCAAAGTTATTGACGATTTCGCTTTAACTTTGGAAGTTTCTTGGATGATTGCAGTTCGTTTGTTAAGACTTTTTTACTGTCCTACCGTTAGCGGCTATATATATGTCCAGTTACACTACAATTTTGTCTTTTAGCTCTTCGAATGCAGGTACAAATCATTCATCGTCGTTGAATATAACACGGAATGCTATTGGTGTTTCTTGTCAGATGGTAACGGCTGAAATTGAACTTGTATTTATTTAAAGTTATTGTATTGATTTGGTCATTGATTCTGAATCTTGAATTTCATCGAAATTTTGTTGAATTTTTGTTTATAGTAAGTTTGATTTGGAATGTTATGCACAAAAAAATTAATTCTGTATTTCTTTCCTATACTAGGAGAGTTCCTAATATGTTTTTATGGGCAGTTTTTGCTTTTGTAATGGGTCCTCTGCTATAATACCGGATTTTATGATATTTGTATTTGCGTCGGTATCGATTAGCAATTTTAAATTTCTACACGTCAAAAACGGAAAGAAGTTTAGTTCATCGTGTCTGAATCCCGTTCTTTTTTTCTAGGTATGGGTTCCTTTTTGAGATCGATTTCCGTTCCATTTGGATTAAGAAATTGAATTCCCGTGGTTTATTCCATTTGGATTGGACCGGCTGACGTTGATTACTGGCTGGTTTCCGAGAGTTATTTGAAATTATTTTGTAGAGTTAAACTTTCAGAGGAATGCTTCTTCTATATTTCTCGAAGAAGAAGAAGGCTGCTTTAATATTATGGATATCTTCTTTTATCTTGATGAAGTAAGAATGTACTGATACCTTTTCCTCTTGTTTTGTCGCCTAAAGTCTACATACGATTCTCTTTTATTTCTCTGAAACTTTGAGGATTGACTGCTAAACATAGAGCATCTTTAGCTTTTCCATTACTTTTATTGCTCACTCCAATTGTCGTCTGTTATCGTCATAATCTGGTATCGAATTAAAAGAATCTGGTAGTTTGAATAAATCAAGTATCAATTGTTGCTGTGGGACAACTATAGGGTTTTGTGCCTCTGCAGCTGTTTCTTCTGTTTTTTGCTGCAAATATGCTAACGATCTGTGAAATCATGAAACAATTTGATTTCGAGATTTTTACTGATTTGCCATTCACTATATCGCCGAAGTCAAAAAACAACATTTTAAAAAAATTGCATGTGTACGTGTGGGTGTGTGTCCAGACAGTTTGTCTGATCGTAGTGAAAGTTCATATCTAAGCTTCTTTCATAAATTGGGAGATCCCAGTAATTTTTTTCAGCCAAAAATTGCTAAGTGGTCCACCGGAAGTGCGGCGATCAGATTTCCAATCAGGATGAAACTTTATATTTAAGTTTTCCTATAAATCGGAAGACCTCAATGATTTTTGGTCGAGACCGGTCCTCCGGCAGTGCTAGCTTTCATATGAACTTTTTCGGTTTTTGCAAATATTTTTAAAAGTGTATAGCATTTACGAGAAAACGGGTTAAAACAAAAAGATTGTAAACTGAATTTCATAGAATTTATATCAGAGGGATTACTTACCCAGTTTTATTCCAAAAACCAAAATCTCGAGGCATTGTCCCGCTGATGGATTGCGCCGTTGTACCAGTGCTGCTTTGAGTGTTCATATTTATTTTTAGCCGGAGGCTGTTTTACAAGAGTAAAAACACCTCAGCATGCTTCTCGTAGAAGCGCAGTGGAAAGAATTTTGTACTGTCAGCACTGACACTTGCTAAACAACTGCGCTCCTGCTTGTGCAAACCAAACCTCTGGAGTATCGGTCCACAAATCAGAAATCAGGAAGCCTAATTCGAGCGGAGTTACTAGAGTTCATCTAGTAGCTTATCTAGCTTGAATTATTAACCTATTTGTTACTCATTTTACAATAATTTCTTATTCTAATTCGAGCTGCCCAGCGCCAGCGGTTTCTGCCTTTAGAGTCCATGGGCCATTCACAACTACTCGAAGTACTTTATTTTGGAAGCATTGTATCAAAACTGGTTTTAGCATTTGCATGTATAGAAGCAATTTGTTGTGTATGGAGAGTTCAGAAATTCTACCCTTGAGTACATTTTCCTACATTTGATGTGTAACTCTTCTTTATTTTCTTGATGTGTTCTTTCCATATTAGCTTAGCATCGAGGGGCATGCCAAGGTATTTAGCTGTATTTGCATATGGAATTTGGGTTGAGTAACCACGGGAATACAACTTACATTTTGATTTGTAAAGTTGACGTGTACTGATTTGGCTTCATTTAATAAGATGCGCCATTTTTTAGTCCAGTTGCTCAAAGTGTTAACTGCATTTTAAAGTTTTCTTGTTCCTTCCGAAATATATTTTCCAACTGCTAGGATAGCTGTATCGTCTGCAAATGTTGCTTCTGTAGTACATTAAATATTCGGTAAGTCTTGCGTAAAAAGAATAAATATAATAGGTCTAAGTACGCTACCTTGTGGCATACCTGCTGATATTCATTTTAGTTCAGAGTACTCATTTTCAAATTTGACTCAAAAAAGTGTCCATCTGCTAAGTAGTATTTAAGAATTTGCTAAAATCAAGCCCTTGGTGCCAATTTTTTTCGAAAGCTTGAGCTTTCATCCTAAAAACTACTGCCGCATATCTTCTTATTCTCAAGTGCATCCTCAATTACATCCTTTATTCTGTGAAGTTTGTGGTGGAATTAAGCATCTGTTTTCTATTATAGGTTTGACTCTCGTCAGCAACAGTTTTTCAAATATATTTGATATGGCCGGAAGTAGTGATATCGGTCTATATGCTTTTTTATCGTTTCCTGGTTTACCTAGTGTAGGAGTCATAATTTCTTTAGCCACCTTCCATTGGAAATTTTCTGATTTTTAAGTTATTATTGAATTCAGTTTAAAGTTTCAATAAGGTTACATGTCTTATGTTAAGGTCATCTACTTTGTTTACGACCGTTGTATTTCCATTTCCTGTTTGTCTCGGCAACGGTTGAAAAATCTATTCTAAATAAGAAGCAAATGGAGAGACTTTCTCTTTGTCACTTTTAGCCCTGGATCCATCATCATTTTTGATATCTTTCGTTGCTCTCCAAAGCGAGTAATCGTCATCCTTTAGTTCAGAAAGACCTCGAAGTCGCTTATTTATGATTTCATCCTACATTTTCTTTATTAGTCGTTTTAATTTGTTGCATAGAAAATTGAGGATATTTTTTATGTTGTGGAGCAAAAGTCTGCTGGCAGATTCTACGAGCTTTCCGTTTCTAGTTAGCTAGGATAGTTATGTTATGTCTCCTTGTGGTGTTGGTCTGAGAAATCGGAGAACTTTCCCAAGCAGCTTGTTTGATATTATTATTGAATGCTTCTAATTCATCTTCTAGCTGCACTTCCGTTCTAATTTGTTTGCCGAGATTTGTTCGCTCTTCCACTAATTTCTTGAAAAAATCCCAATTGGTTTTATTGTTTGTTAATTTAGGTAAATTATCTTTTTTTAATGTCATTGTGCTCAGAGTCACAATCGCATTTCATTGGTCAGATGATATTTCTTCACTATTTTCAATGCACGTGTAGTCCTCTAAAATTTCTTTCTTCAAGGAGATCTGGTACTAATAACTCTTTTCCTTTAGAAGTTGTAAGTCTAGATCCCCAATTCTTTGCATTAAAATCAAGGCCTATGATAAAATTTGGTCCTAGTGATTTAAAAAGTGGACTGTAATCTTCCTTTTTAAACTGATGGCGTGGGGACAGTAAATAGAAGAGATACTGAGATCCCTATTATTGATTGATTCTACTTTTACGGGATTAACTTGCATAATTTCTTCTTCAATACCAGGCACTTCATAATGTTTAATATTTTTTTTAATAATTACGGTAGATCCTGCTCTAGCGTTTCCTCCTAGATGAATAGCGTGGTAGCATTCATAGTCACGTATTTTAATAAATGAAGTTTCTGTTAAATGAGTTTCCGATACAAGACATATGGTATATCTATTTTTTCTAGGTTTAGAGAAATTTCTAGCTATGGAACATGCTGTGGTAATCCATTTGCGTTCCAAATAACAGTTCTATCCAGCCGCTTAAATATCTTATATATAGCCTCTAGGCCACGTTCTTGTTTTGCTAGGTGTGCATTTAATATTTCTATGAAGGATTTTCTTTAGTAGTATTAGTTAACTAATCTCCTCTCTGGAGCTATGAGCTCTGGTTGTGCCAGCAATCTAGTTGTTTCTGGAATCCTTTCTCTTATGGCGTTAGTGTTTTGAGTCGATTGGCGTATTTTATTTCTTAACCTTTCCAGAGGTACTGCTACTTCGCATCCTCTGTAGTTGGCTGGGTGTTGTTCTTTACAGTTTATACACCTTGCAGGTTCGGTTCGACTAACAGAACAGTTTTTCGCCTTGTGTCTGCCGGCACATTTTACGCGCCTAACATCTCGCCCGCAATATCTTTGGGTGTGGTTATAACCGTGGCACTTCTTGCATTGAGGTATTAATCTTCTATTCTTTTGCGGTGGTTCTATTTTAACCCTCATATTGAGTATTCGATCGTATCAATTCGATTTAAATCGTCACAAAGTACGAACGTAAAATCGACGAGTGCAGTAAAAATAAATAAAATAATAATAATTAGAAGTGCATTGCCTTCAAAATAAGTTTTTTTCTGTGTGCTAAATTACAAGGGAAAATTAAAAAAAATTAAATGAAAACTTTAAGTGCAGAATGTGCGGAATGTGACAATGGGATAATTTTCTCCAAGTAACATAAAACAACAAAAATCGCAATCCGTCACAAATTTAAGTGCAATAAATTGTGCTAATTCTCTAGTTCCATCGACCTCTGGCATAAACAAAAACGCAATTCAAAAAAGTGTAAGCGGTTCACAAACATTAAAAAGTGCTACAACATCAAATATTGTGGAAGGTAACAATGTTAATGAAACGGATACTGTTTTGCATTCATTAATGCCAACAGGTACGGGACGTTACATAACAGTAACATCCAAACGTAAACGTAATCCCAAGTCTCCAGTGCTAACTGCAACAAAAACTATAAAACTAGGAGCAGGGATAATGACTGGTAACCGTTTCCAACCTCTGTGTGGTAAGGTATGTAATCACGAGGAGGAAACTCGAGAAGGGACGAGAGCACTAAAAGAGCGACCACCATCAATATATCTTCGAGAAGCGCCGTCTCAACAATTAGTAGCTGATCTTCAGCTGAAACCAGAATTCAAGCCTTGAGCATCGAGGCATATCGCAAAATTGGATTCATCGTAGAAGCAGCTAATAAATACTTTTACACATACAGAATGACGAGTTCGTGAGGACTAACAATAGTAATAAAAGGAATCGAGTCATCTGTATCGCCACAAGAGATACGTGAGAAACTCACTGCCAAGGGCTTCAATATAAGAAGCGTTATCAACATTATTAATCGTGAGAAAATCCCTCAACCAATGTCCAAAGTTGAGCTGGAACCTAAAGCAATAAAAACCAAAGGGACACACGAAATCTACAACGTGAGGTATCTGTTGTATAGAAGGGTGGTAGTCGAAGAGCCATACAAACTTATGTCAGTCTTATAATGCACCAATTGGCAAGAATTTGGGCATTCTCGAAACTATAGCAAACTGCCAGCTGTTTGCGTGATATGCGGCAACATGCACAAAACTAGCGTGTGAGATTTAGACAAAACCAAACTTGAAGTAAAGAAGGCAGCAATTGTGGGGAAAACTATACCGCTAATTACAGAGGAAGCATTGCGCGTAAGGAGTTAAGGATCAAAATGACACCAAGGCAACGAGCCATTGAGCAACGAGCTATCAGTCAAATACATAAACGATCGAACAATGAGAAAATTACTTCTGCAACCATTAACCCAGAAACATCATTCTCATAGGTGGCAAATAAACCTCAGAATGATGATCAGCTTTGCAAAATTGGTTTATAAAATTTACGATACCCAGCACCCTAACGGTGCTGGGACCCTAACGGGAACCTCGTGGGTAATCAGCATTTATTATTAGAGATAGAATAAGACACCACGAACAGGAAAAATATCGCGAGGAAGATATACATTTAACTAGCATCTGCTTAGAAGAATGCTCCGGTACATGCACCATACCTGCAGCTTACTGTCTACCGAAATATTCAATTAAAAAGCAACAATTTGCAAATTATTTCAAAACCTTGGGAAATAAACTCCTTGCAGGAGAAAATTTTAACTTCAAACACATCCAATGGAGCTCTCGATTAACATCACCAAAAGGCAAGCAGCTGTGGTAATGTATGCAGGAAGGAAAACTAGATCATGTTTCTGGCGGCAGACCAACATATTGGCCAACCGATAGACGAAAAATTCTCGATTTAATCGATTTATGTGTAACAAAGAGGATTGCTAGAACTTATGTTACGGCCAAAACATACTACGAACTATCATCTGACCACTCCCCGGTTTTAATAACATTAAGCAGTCAAGTTTCAACACACTAATTTAAATCTGCAGTGACATGAGAGTGCTCATACTTAAAACGAAATCTGAGATTGATGAAGCAGTACAACACCTACCGAAGACATTAGAGCAAGCAGCGACGAATGCTACATGCAACAGCTCTACTAAAGTGAAAATGCACCAAGCGTCACAGAATATTCAACAGCTCTTAAAGAGCAAACGTATACTGTACATGCAATGGCAGTTACATAGATCACCTGGACTTAAATCAAAATTAAATAAAGCCATCAAAAGCCTGAAAGTAGCACTATCAAAAGACCATGATGAGGGCATTCAATATTATCTAAGTAAAATTACAGCATCAGAAGCAACAGCCTACTCACTGTGGAAAGCTATGAAAACCCTGAAATGGTCTACGCTATCATGTCCTCCGATTCGCCTTCTCGATGAAAACTGGGCAAGAAGTGATGCAGAAAAAGCAAATGTATTCGCCCATCACATAGTTAGAATATTTATTCCGAACGAAAATAATGGACACTCGGAATTGCTGCCTGAAGAGTTGAAGCTTCAGAATTTCAACCAATTAAATATAAATGTCGTGAAGTAAAAACAATGATCAGCGAACATATAAACCCCAACAAGGCACCTGGTCATGTGATCTTATTAGTGGTAAAATACTTATAGAATTTCTAACGAAAACTTATTTTCCTGAAACTTGGAAACCTGGAAAATTTCACAGATCATAATGATACATAAACCAGGTAAAGAGGAAACAACAGTAGACTCGTTTCGTCCAATCAGTTTACTGCCAACTCTGTCAAAGCTCTTTGAAAAAATGCTTCTTAAAAAGCTTAAACCAATTCTGCAAGAGCAAAGTATTATACCGGACCACCAGTTTGGATTTAGAGAAAATCATGGAACCATAGAACAAGTGCATAGGATCGTATCAGAATCAGAAACTCATTTGAACAAAAAAAGTACTGCACTGCAGCATTTTTAAACATCGCCCAAGCGTTCGATAAAGTATGGCATGAAGGCATACTAAACCGGAAATTCTTGGTGAAATATAATAGTGCATCTTCCAATTTAAATGAAATACGCGCAGGGGTTTCACTGCAGGGGCCTTCCTACTTCAAATTATATAACAGTTTCAACATTAGCAGATGATACAGCATTAATCAGAAGATATCAGAAGATATCACCTTAGTTTCCCTTTTATTTTTGTCTTCATATGTGTACCACTCTTTACCTTCTTCAGTGAGCTTCGTGGATAGATATTGGATATTCACAAACTTAGTAATGCCTGTCACCTTAATTGACGGTGGTGCCTTAGTCTTTATTGCAACCTTGTATTATTCTTGTTGCTGGTGATATTGACGTACAGGCACTGGTTTAGTAGTTTCATTAAATTTTACCTGCGAGCGCTCTCCAACTTCTGGGGAGAATTCTGCTTTTCTTTTTATCCTTGGTATTTTCTTTTGTTTGTGCATCAAATCAGATTCTTTTGCAAGTTCCTCATTATCTGTATGGAACTTAGAGTTAGTGCAGGTAAGTGTGCTAATTTTGTTATAGCAAGTAAGAGGAGTTTCTAGAACTTCAGTCAGTCTGGTCTTCTACAGCTCCTCATTTTCTTTCTTTAACTTAGCGATTCCATTCCTAAGTTGTGATGCCACTTTTTCTATTTCACACAGTCTTCTGCATAGTTCAACATTTTCGATATCCTGGTGAGTCGTGAACTGTGTTTGTCTAAGCGGTGATCTAGATATTTTTGAACTTCCATCGAGAGAACGTTGCAATGGTTGGCTCACCCTAAAATCCTTTGCATCGGCTTCGCTAGAGGGTGGATTAATCAACTGAGCAGTTAGGGTACCACCTTGGGTAAAAATTGCTTACAACAAGCTCATTGCATGAGAGAACATATTTATTTATAAATGATGCCCACAGTTACTACAATCGGCACAACCAAACAATTGGTAAATAAAAAAGAAATTACGGCGCATGAGCTCGACTACAAAAATGAAATTTCTTCAATGAATTTCTCGACAAGTGATAATCGAAAGTTCCGTAGACCTAGTTGAACACCCGCGATACCCTCGGAATTGGATCAGAAAGACCGTAGAATGAATGTTTCTGGATACTCTCAATCCACTCGGAATGACAGTGGTAGGAGAGTGACCAAACAGGAGATGCATACTCCAAAATAGACCGAACGAAGCATACGTATAATGATGTCAAAGTTAACGGGTCACAAAAGTCCTTGCAGTTTCGTTTAATGAAGCCAAGCATAATGTACGACTTTGAAATAATGGCGTTAACACGTCTGGTAAATGTAGCATCAGATTCAAAGATCACAACAAGATCCGAAATAAACTCAACCCGATCAATGGTTTCGTTGTACAGTTGATATTGATAAAAAACAGGCGAGCGGGTACGGAAGAAAGAAAAAGTTTTGCATTTACTCACGTTTAAAGCCAGTAAGTTGTTAATTGACCAGCTGAAAATCGGGTTTAAGTCGTCTTGTAACATTTCGCAGTCTAACACGCTAGACACTCGGGCGAAAATCTTCATGTCATCTGCGAAGACTAGGCGGTTGGCAAACTTGAAATATTTTACAACGTCGTTAATTAATAATGAAAATGACAGTGGGCCGGATGGCGCCCGAAATAATGGGAAGAAAGAATCCAGAATCCTAACAGATTGCCAACGATCTGAGAGATAAGAACGCAACCAGTCGATGGCAATGAAACCACAGTCGAGACTCTCCAACTTGCTAATAAGAATGGAGTGATCAATCACATCGAAATCCTTTACGAAGTCTGTGTAGACAACTGCTTGGAGCTTAGACTGTCAAATAGATAACGACAAAATGAGGACAAGTTAGACACGGTAGACCTACCGGGATAAAATTCATGCTGTAAAGGAGAAATAAGTCTCTTGGTATGGAAGTGCTATACTCTGTGAACCATGCGATCCCATTATAATTACTTACCTCACTTCTATTACCCGCCTAGAAAATTCGATAAATGCATGATATTTTCCAGGAATCTGGAAAAATACCACGACGAAGTCTTTCGTTAAACAAGAAGGTAACTGCAGGGGCTATTTGCCTAGATTCTCGCCAGGATCTCGTTGTTTAATTAGCAGGGAGCACCGCGTGCAAGTGAGGTTAACATTGGGGCTGGTATAATGATCTTCTAGACCGGTGCCCGTCATCCTCCCACTTCTAATAGTGACCTTCGAAATATCACACCGAGCCGCTAAATCTCGCCATCGAATATCTGAGGTTTTAAGATTTCTCTTGAGCTTCCGTCAACTGGTTCTGTTAAAAATATTTTATTTAGCTGACCAAGAGCAATAGTTGGACTGCCTGATTTGCCCTTCAATTTTTTTGAGTGTTTCTTCAAGAGCCTTTATTTCTCCTCTCAGTTGTTTAACCTGAAGATCTACGGTATTTACAGTTATGATGACATTAGATTACAAAGTGGTTACTACCTAGTCTCAAAATAAAGCAAAATAAGGTCCTACAACTATTCTTAAATGAATGAATCGAATTGAATTAAATTTTATCGTATTTACCCATGAAAACAAATAAAAAGTTGTATTCCGAATGATCAATGAATTCCGATAAAATTGCCAAACAATACCTCATTCAATTCCAATCAAAATATTATGATCTTTTCACATAAGCACACAACATAACACATAAGCATAACAAACTACCGATCAATAGAGTGATAACTACACATAAAAAAATTTATTTTATTTTTCATTTCTCCGCGTAGATCGCGATCGCAGTTGATCGATCATTTCCTATATCATTATTACGATTAAAACTAAATCGCTTGTATATTTAGCGTTAACATTTTATAAAATTAATTCAATATCGGTAGATCGCGCAACGATCAAAACCGTATGGCAGCAGCAACAACAATAACGAACGTAATACAAATTCGTAAGCTCGCGCGCAGAAAACAAACGTAGCTGAGAAGTAAATTAAATTCTCTGCACGAAATAGAATTTTAAAATTTTTTTAATTTTAATTTCAGTTTAATATTGACGCGATTTGAATGTAGACGCGCACGTTGTTTTGTTTTATTTATTTATTCTTCTTATCAATTTCTTACATATACGAGTATATATGTTTACTTTAAATGGTGACATAGTTTGTGTCTTGTGTGTGGTAAAAATTTCAATTTTTTTTTTGTTTTGTGGTGATCGCAATGATCGTTTTTCACACATAATATATTTTATGGGAAATTATATTTCACTTATGGAAATTCTTTTATGGTGCGATATCTAAATTAAAATTGTTATAATTGATCGTTAGTACGATCTTCATAGTCATTAAAAATAATAAAATATGCTTTCCATAGCTAATGAGCAGAGATAAGCATAACATATAGTTGTGGTGAAAGAAAAAGTGTTGTCTATAAGGTGGAAATTAGTAGTGTGGTTCTTGGGTGCACGGTCATAAATGGACATTGAGATAAAAACATCAACGATAGGCTAATTAATTAATATGTGATGTATATAAATTATTATAGTGAAATCATTATAGTTGTGAAGAGTGATTAATTACAAATTAAGCCTTACACCGATCGGGGTATCGAACTTTCCTCGTCCCCGATATAAAATTACAAATCATAATACTCAATCATATCGTACAAATCTCCAGTGTTTATTATTTCGTTTGAAACAGGTTTCATACTAAATTCAACCAGAATTTTATAAATATTTTAATCAAATAATAGTTTTGTGTGTCGAAAGTTGTGTTTCGTGTTTGTGCTGTTTTATGTAATAGTTTCTACATTCTCACCTGTTTTAATTACAGTGCTAATTTTATAGCCAAAATAATGCAAAATAAGTGTTCAAACCTAAAGTGATTAATTTCTAGTGCTAATTCTGTTTTGAGTCATATCTAAAATATAAAATAGCAAATTCTGGGATTACCTAATAAATTACACCGTAAAAATGGGAAAATCATCGAGTAAATTAAAAAAACGTAGAAGTCAGAGTACGTAAATTTTATATTTTTTGTTGACACAATAAAGCAAATAACATTTTTTTAGGTTATAAAACGTTAAGTATCGCGTATACTGATAAGATAACATTCCGCTAACTATGAATAATATAAATTATTTTATAATATTTATGTATATTGCATTAATTAAAATGCAGACAATATATTATATATCAGCAATTATAATCAATTCAATTGGCGCTAAAAAATAATATTCTATCGTATAAAAATTCTATTTATGAATTTATGATTGAAGACGAATATGCTTTCTTATGTTAATGCTAAATAATAAGACCAAAACGAAGAAGTTAATAATTGCGTGCGTACATAAAATAACAAGTAGTTAAATCATTTGATTTGAACTAAAAATTGCATGCCATAATTGTACAGCGCAGATAGTGTCATCATTATTTGGTCGACATACTTATAAAGGATTTCATATTTTTATTTTAAACAGTTGACCTACTCTGGTTGTACGTAAACACATTTTACGTAATGTATGTACACGGAACCTTTTTTTAATCAGTAAAGTTCAGGCCACCGTCGAAAAGATAAACAATTCACCACCAACACAAAGCCATGTTTATGTTTAGATGAGCATAATCTAAAATCATTCAACCAATATCTTAAATAGATTTTTAATTTAACAGTCGAATGATTTATCGATTTATCGAAATACCCAATTGATATAATTTAACAATAATATGGTTACAGTATGGCAGTACTAGAGAATGGTGTTCAGTGATTTTGTTTTAAATTAAGTGAAGAAGTTTTAATTAATTTTGTTAATGCGTTACAATATTTATTGAATTAAGGTATTGATTGGATCGTTTGAATAAAAAAATGAAGGGGTGAATACTCGTAGGTGGCAATATTCGACTTTCTTTTACCATGCCCTTTAGATGTGCCGCCAGCAGTGTTCTGCGTCTACGCGTAATTTGGAATTTTCGGCATGTTGGTGTCGAAAATAGCGTAGTCAATTCATTTTGCGAAAACAATGTCGACAATTCGTAGAGTATGTTGAATATTTGTAGACAATGTAGATTTTGCTTTTTTGTTGTTTTCCCCATTGTTTTTCACTTTGAATATGCCATCTGTAACGTATCCGTTATATACTGGTCTTTAGTAAGGCTGCTGCCTCGTAGTAATAATCTGCAATGGTGGAGTCTGCCTCTTCAGTTTCACTAATGTCGGCTGTTTGTGTTTCGATACTGCCTAAAGTTTCATGTAATTTCTCGACCTGGTCGAGACGCACACTTAATTGCTCCAATGTTGTATTTTGGTTAACCGCCCGTGTGAATTCAACAATTCGTAGCAACTTATTTTTGTTCATAGTTCTTGGTTTTTTTAACGTGCACAAATTTTTATTTTTTACGAATTTCACTTAAGTTGCACTTTATAATTCACTTTAATCATTGCCGATATACCAGAATTTGTCCACGATCCGGCTCGAAGGATCACTTTTGTCGGAGTTCAATTTCTTTTCCGCGATGATTGTCTGGTTCAAAACAAAATAATTTTTTTTGCCGGATCATAGACAAATTATAATTATTTCACAGAAATACGTGATGTTTCGCTGTCAACAAGTTTCTAACACAGAGGCCGAGAAAACCGGATGATGCTTAATTTATTATACAAGAAAATAGGCTAGAATTATAACTAAGGTAACATGTAAACATAAAATCCATCGAAATCTGCATTATCCTTAATCTACGTTATCAATAAATAAATTTGACAGATGGTAGTTGTAAACAAATTTAGATAAATTACTTTAAATTTTCGCAGATTTATGTGAAACTAACAGTCACAATACAAAAGTGTAGTGTAATAAAACAAAAACTAAATAGAAAAGTGGTGTTACCACTAGGGTTGATCAACACGTGTGGGGAATAAACCGTACCAATCGAAGCAACCGGGGAAATATACAGCTAAGTGTTCTGTTGTTTTGTGTTTTGTTTTTGGGTGTCATATAATTTCATAGTTTTATTGGTGATGCGTGTAGGAATAGTCCCTTAACACTCTAATACGAAGGTATGAGAGCTTCTTATTTTCGTTATTCTCCGCTCCTCGTGATACTTGTTATAATGTATCAATAAACTAGGTATTGGCGGGAATTGGGACATGATGTCGCGACAAAACTTTTTATTTAGCATGATGATATTTTTTTAATTAAAAAGCGGTTAAAGTTAGATCACTGGTTCCCCTAGACTACAACCCCCCCTCCCTGTCACTCCTGACATTTTAGCCTTGAAACCGCATCAGATCCGGAACAGCGATATTCTGTTAATCCGCTCAAGGCTAACGCGATCGGTTATACATCTCACAGCTTTCCAGTTCAAATTACGAATTTCCTTTACACGAAATAATTGTGTAAAGTTCGAATTCAATGTGTACTAAACAAACAGGTGATATAAGAGTGTATGTTTAAAATAATTCAAGAAACATGTTATCCAATTTTTTTGCTTGCAATGCCATATATTTTTTCGTTAAAAAACTCTAACGCTATACATATTGATGCATTACTGGACAAATGGAGAACTGATGATGACACTTTTTGTTTTTGGTGATTTGTTTTGAAAATTCAATAATTTCGAAAATGAATGGAACTAAACTAAGCAGGCAGGAAGTTTATTTAGGAATTGTCAAAGTACAACTGCCACCTGCAGACAGCAGAAATACTAGCAGATAAAACACCGCCAGCTTCGCTTGTCTCCAGTATTTCAACTTAAAACTTTAGTTTACAATTTTTTACAGTAAAATAAATTAACAGAGGACTTGGACCAGTGTTGTTCCCCGGGAATAGGGAATTGGGGAAAGAATTTATATGTAATTTCTGTTAATTGTTTTTTTTAATTCTGAGGTAAAGAGCTAGTGTCGATGTGGAAAAATTAAATTTAATCAAAGATTTGACCTCGGTGGGCCGGAAAAAAATATTTTAACTGAAATTACAAATAAATTCGTCCGGTAGTAGATTTTCGTTCAAAATTGATCGATAATGCTATGGTTATCGAATACAAGTTTTTCTGCTTATTCAAATATTTCACAACAATTGATTTTTCCGGTCAGATTTCATGATATCACCTCTGTTTTGAATTTTCGGCATTTTCTTATTAATCTGTCACGATTAAAATTTTGCAATTGTTTTGGTACGCTATATTACATGGCGCCACTTACAACATCCCGTTACTTTCGATATTGATAATCGGCACAAAATAGCCGAGTCCATTGGCGTTAGCAAACTACTTGCTAGTACTTGTCGGTAGATGTTTGATGGAACGCAAATTTGTTAGTGAGAACAAAAAAAATGTTTGTTTGAGTAGATATGGGTAGCTCGAAGTACTTACGAATAGTTTGTTTACACCAACGAAACCCGCTAAATGTTGTATGAAATTTTCTTAGTTTGCTGTGTCTTAGGTACTTAGCGTTATCACTACCAGCTGTGTATGTCAGGAGGTATAACACAGGGTCCAGAACACTAACTTGTGAAACCCCTGCGAATATTTTCTTTAGTTCTGAGTATTCCTCTTCCTGTCTGTTAAAATATTATTTTTTCAAATTTCGTTGGAGTTGAAATTCTAGACCACGGTGCCAAACTTTATCAAATGCTTGGGCTACGTCTAAGAATATTGCTGAACATATTTTCCTGTTTTTCAGCGCCTCCTCAACTAAATCCCTAATCCTATGTATGTACCAATTCTATCATTGATTGTCTTGCTCGGAATCCAAATTCATATGGTGGTGTAAGTTTTCTGATCTCTATAATTAGCTTGAGTCTCTTGAGAAACAGTCTTTCGAAAATCTTTGATGTTATTGTTAGCAAAGAAATAGGCCTATACGATGTAAATTAGCGGTTTATTAGGCTTTCGAACCATTATGATTTCTGCTACTTTCCACTATCCCGGAACATAACTTAGTCTAAAGATAGCATTGGTTATGTGCTGTAGTTTCCTTAGTGCTTTTTCGGGTATGGTTTTGATTATTTGCCCGTTATCTAGGTCAGATACCTAGTCTATTTTGGTTATATGTGCTAAATATTCATTATCCGCTTGTCCAGTGGATGGTTTAGCGGTACTTTCTAGATGTTCGGCAAACTGATCAGCTTTTTACTTTTCGCTGCAAGCCCAAGTTCCATCAACCATTGTTATGGGTGGCACTTGCATTTTAGGCCTTTTTAAATCTTTGGTGGCTTCCCACAATGAGTATTCCATGTTAGGTTACTTAGGAAGCTTGCCACTGACTCATTCTTAATCTCCTTTATAAGTAGTTTAAGTTTGTTGCGCAAGTTGCTTACAATTATTTTGTCTTCAGGGGATCTAGTTCTCTGTCAAGTCTTACGAGCTCTTCATTTCAACTTCAACTGGATAGTATATACTTTCTTGAAACATTTCTTGCTGGTCAGGAGTACTTTCCCAGGCCGCTTTTGATACACTTTTAATTAGGCTTTCCCGTCCTTTTTCTATCTTGTAAGCGTTCGAGATCTGCACCTGTAGATTGACACTTTCTTCGACTAGCTGCCGAAAATATTCCCAGTTTTATTTGTTAGTCTTAGAGGGCTTACTTTCCTTATTACCGTGTCACTTATTGTCATTAAAACTGGAGAATGGTCTGACGACAGCCTTTTTTCATTTTGGACTGCTAAGTAATTTTCGGAGATACCTCTTGATATATAGAAATCCCGAAGGTCAGTAATTATATTTGGGTCCGTTGGCCAGTAGATTGGCTTTCTACTGAAGTGAAACTCATGTTTTAATGTCCTGCTTGCTTCAAATACCTCTCTTTCTTTGGGAGTGGTTCTATTAGAACCCCAGAATATGTTTTTCGTGTTGAAGTCGCCTCCAATAATAAAATTACTACCAAGCGATTTAAGAAGTTTGATGTATAGTAGTCCTTTTTTTTGGGGTTATATTCTCAAGAAATTTCTTCGTCCCCGATAATAAAATGTCCAGGGAACAGTATTGACATTTATTCGTATCTCAATACAGTCTTACCCAAAATCATTTTTGCATTTAGCTGATTTTACGGCTGCCTAAATATATTACTAATAGCTGGCAGAAGAACCATTCGGCAAGATTTATTAAACCGTGTCGCCTTCAACGTTTTATTGAGAAAATGGCAGTACTAAAATTTGTACATGTGAAGTTGAAGCGTTCTCTGAACGGTCTTAACGGTGGCGAATGCTGAATTCGCTTATCTCGACCTGTTTCGCCATCTGGAATCAATTAGTCTCGATTTCACTGAATTCGGCAGCGGATTTTGTAGTTCGCAGTTAATTTTTATCCACACCAATTATGTGAACTTATTTATACTTCGATGTGGTTCACCTTTACGAGTTAAGTTACTCGTGTCTGATTGTTTCGTTCTTTGGCAAGTGCCGATGCTCTCGATTTCATTAAGGTTTGCCTACTTATTTTCCATTTGGGCTCACGAGTGTCGGAAAATAAAATGTCCGACTGGTAACGCTATTTACAAATGAGGGACACCAAGTATGCAAAGGGCTTCGATGTCAAATAGGTTCTCAGACAAGACTTTTATAATGGATTAACTCCCGTAGATTCATCATATTCAGCAAAAATAAGCACACCACGTTAAAGTATTGTGTTACATCATATGACCTGATCAGAAACATATAGCTGTAATTGGATTTTCTAATAGAATGTTCTTCCTACAAATATCTGAGTTAGGTTATAATACGATTCTGAGCACACCCTCTAAATATCCTTTGAGTCGACTGCCAATGTAAACGGAATTTAAATTTCGTAGATTGAAAGATAACTGCTTCTTACTAGATTACTAGGTTAACTTAAGATAAAATTGGATGTTGGAAAATTGCCAGTTTCTGAGTCGTAGACCGACTGACACAACAGTTCTGAACAAATTTTGTAGTTTGCAACGAAATCTGTTGTAAACTATATAAATTTTGAACCGAAGGATCAAAAGATAATTTAAGATTATGTCAACCTATCCCGTAAATGGGAACTGTTATTTTATCTAAAACGAAACTCTACGCTTCTAGTCCTTGAGTACCGATTAGATGGAAAGCTAATTCAATGTGAATGTTGTACATCAAATTTGCTTTAATATATCACTCTTACCACTTTTAGCTTGCCCATCGGCGTCGGGTGTCTAGAAATATTTCAGACTGATTATCCTGCATGTAGTATTCTCAATATGTGTTGTTGACCTTTCCTCTTTCTGTTTATACAATCTTGTTGTTGGTTCTGGTGTGGTTACTAAATTCAATTCAATATCTTCCTTCGTTTTATTCTTGACAAACGGTACCACGGCACTAAATTTTCGTAAGTTGTTGGTACCACGTATTAGGTGAGTTGCATAGCGAGGCAATTTATTAACATCAGAATCTTTGAGTATGCTTCGATTTCAACTATACCGGGGCTATGTGACATCGACTGTGGTTTCGTTGGGTACCACAACCAATTGGTTGATAGTGTGAAATTCGATACAATGATTACTAGATTTTATTGTCCTTGTGCTGCATACGGTGTCTAGTCCATTCTTGGTTGCTTGGAGAATTGTTAGTTATGGATATTTCGCATAAGAATTGTACAGATTAGAATCTTTGTGTGTATAGTCCCACACGAAGTCGCGGTAAGATAATTTCAATTATTAAATTGATACACGTGATGTAGGTCGTGAATATGGTGTCCAAATATGGTGTCCGAATAATTTGTAATTCTTCTACTAACTGACTTGGTGCGAGCATGGATGGGTGTTGGATGTCTGGTATCGATATCGTGGTAACATTTGTATTATGGTTTACTAAATGGATGAGGTGTTCTCGAATTTTGTTATTTTCATTTTGATAAGAGCCAAAAGATGATTCTCATCATGGTTAATTTTCTAAAACTGGGACTCATATCTTTCAGCCTCTCGATTTGTCAATCAACACGTCCTTTAACACAAGGCCCACTGAGACTTCAAAATCTAGTTTCACTCGTTTATTATGAATAATAGCTCGTGGTCTACTATTAAATACTTGTATTGCCATAGAATTGGCTATAAAATGACATCGTATTTTAAACCGGGCAGTTCTACAAATTCTACATGTTTATGTGGTGTAGTCTCGGAGATGGGTGTGCTGCGAAAAAGTATGTTCCATTATCGGAACAATCGTTCGAATCGTTTGTAGGCACCAATGAAAGATTCCGTTGTAAGACAGCTTAAGAATAGAGCTACAGTAGTGGACAGCAAATTCGATAATAAAGAAATATATAGACCCAATAATCTAGTTAATTCTCATTTTGGAAGTAAGTATGGAAGTATTGTAGGCAAAATTCGACAACGTCAGTTAGAGTGTTTGAAGAAGATGGTTCATGATGCTATTAATACCTAATGGGACTGGTGCCTTCGAAAATAGACCAAGAAATATTACAGCTCGCAAAACTACCATAACAGAAGGTAGAATTATTTGTCTTGAAAGAAGGCCATTTCATGACTGCTAGCAAAATAAATCAACCAATAATCTCATCGAAAATGATAAAGACAGTAAGTGATGGAACGGTTGGTGGATACATTGGGCGCAAAACGCAAATGTTTCAAAATAAAACTTACAAATTTCAATTCGCAAAAAATCACCTACGCACTTAGATACACTTAGATACAAGAAAAACATGGAGGTGGAAATATTGTAGTTTGAGGAGCATTTGCGTGGCGTGTCGGTGGCCCAATTTTTAGAATAAACAACCGAATGACTCTACACGGACGTGGCGAGTATAGTCGGTTCCTGTTTTGGCAAATGCTTTTCCTGATTGTGCTCTGGCAGCTGGTAATGCTTTTAATCACTGTGCCGCCATGTGTTTTTTATGGCGGAAACATTTTAGACATATCATTTTTTAAATAACGGTTCGTACTGCCCGCTTACCATAATTCAGTAAATAATAATTCAGTATTTTGTTCTTTAAATATGCTAAATATGCATCTTCGATAATTCGCACCATTTTTATGTTTTATTTGTTCAAGATTATTAGATTTCGGCAGGCAGGCATAACTTTTGGATTTTATAGCTGACCGTTCACTCTTAGTATTCCATTGTTACTTAGGACCGGTTTCAAAGATATATGGGTTTAATTTAGTGTATTTCATTATTGAAATCTTGTTCCTGGATAATTTTCCAATTGTATTTTCTGCATCTTGAACTTCTCTATTCGACGGAACGCCTGTGTTGTTTGTTGTAAGCGTCCGTTTAATTTGATTGAGCTGCCCTCTCACCCAACTTAGTCAAGCGGTTCAATGTTGTATTGCCTGATTTCATCAGAATACATCACGAACTCATTATAAATAAAATCTGGACCATTATTGTTAATGAGAGCTAAAGAGGTGGTTCCACGTGGGCCAATGTCTGCAGTATTCACATTTGGCCTTACATGATGCCGTATAGTTGTTGCTTAGCCATCTTGAATTTGGCTGTTATTGCATTTGTTGTCGGTTGTTATTAGGCTATACACTGCTGTGCAATTGGTCAATTTCAATATTTGTTTGCAGCTGGTTGGTCTTTAGTTGCTCCTTGGGCCATCTGCGGTATCTATAATACATTTGCAATTTTTTGATATGATTGGGACATTAATACGTTCTGATTTTTAAATAGCTTATTTCTGGTGCTCCCATTGGATCCTACAATCTTTGCGAGATATTGATAAAGACGGTTTATCACCACTTTTACCTGGATTTGGGTTTGTTGCGTTGTTTAATAAATTCCAAACCCCTGACTGTCCTCTAATTATCCGTTGACGTATGTCACCTATGAGCAGATTGTATAACTCAACTATTTGTTTTCTCGAACGAGACGGCTTCAGCGGCGGGATTGCTCGGATGTTATCGTCTGTTGTTACGTACTGCTGGTACTGTGACTTTAAATTCGTTTGCCGATTTTCCAAATAAATTTTTGTTTTTCGTACCTAACCTACTTTATTGTAATTCCCGTGTAAGACGGTTACTTTATCAGCATTTTCTTGCTGAATACAAACCGCTCTTCATACTTTGTGTTGTTTTAATGTCCGAAAGAGTTGTTAGTTTCTCTTAACTGTTGTCCCAACTTAATAGTTTTACTATTTAAACATGACAATCTATGTAAACTGCTTTGAAATACGAACGTGCTGGTTGATAATTTTACCATTTTTTGGCGTAGACCGCTGATACAACAACAATTTCTGTATAGTACATCAATTACACGAATTCGCACGAATTATGTATTTTGCCGTAATGGATACCGTTTTACCTTTATAAATAGTTGGTAGGTTTACCTCCTTATAAGTAATGTAGTATTTATTGTATAATAAAAACAATACCGCTCCATTCCTTTACCAATCACTCGTTGACAGGCTAATAAGCCTTACTGTATTTTTGTTGTTGCAACATAACGATACTACTATAACGGGGCATTGTCATATCATTACTTCGAAATTGAAGTGCTTATTACGTACTAATCTAAAAGACAAGTTAATTGTAAAAATTATTTTGAGTAAATAAGGGCTAAGCTTCTTGATCTAATTTCATAATGAACAATTACGAAACACCCTATTACTATAACAAAACGAATTAAATAAAACAAAACGAAAATCATTAGTGGTTTCCTCCATTATCCGATTACAAAATTGAGTAACTCAGAAAGTCCGGATTTGATAACCTTCATAAACTTAATTAAGTTCGCCTGGGGGATCGGTTTTATTTCAACAGTCAATATAAAGAGAAGGAACTTACTTTCACCAAACACGACATTTTATATGACGCTATAAACGATACAAACACCATTGCTGCTCCCGACGGCAATCAGTGAACAAATCAAACGACAATGGCGTTATTTTACTTCAAACTTTTACTTTCATTCGTAATGGGATCATGTGTAAAGTGTAATAATAATGAACTAAGTAATTTAGGATCTTGTGAATTATACCGAAATCCATTTAAATTTATCAACTACAATGCAACTGTCGGCCTACCGTACGCCACGGAACTGAGAGAAAATATTGTTAAATGGCGCTTGGTTTGGGGTAAAAACATTTATCGTGAATTCGTTCTCAGTATTATAGATAATCCGTTCCGTACCAGCTGCAGTCATTTCGAAACGAAATATCATTACTATGAGGATTCGCTGGAATTCTATTATGTTTGTCAACACTGCAAATGTCCTATTGGCGAGCTAAACAAAATACAACTTTTAACGGAGCGTTACAATCTGTTTGAGGTACCAAGTACACTACTCATCGATTCGGATTATGACAATTATTTTGTTTTCTACGGATGTGACCACGAATCATATCAATCGGGAACCTATTTTCAAGAATTTGTTGCGATATTCTTCAAAGAATATGGATTATTCGATTCTTTCCAGACCGATAAAGTTATGAATTTTATACGAATGAATACTGCGCTTGATGTAGATAGAATTGATTTTGATAATAATTCGTATGTGAAATTCCACGGATGTGCAACAAAGTGTCCAGTTGATTGCTTTTTAAAGGGCTCGTGTAAAGTACAAGATGGTTCGTTATCCAGTATATTTACTGATGTGCTCTTCTATCTGATTCTGGCGAACATTATACTCTTAATAATAGTGGGTGGAGTGTTAATAATAGTTAATAAAAGTAAATATTACACTAAGCATTTTAAAAATAAACGCGTCGGACCAATGTAATAGTTTTTAAAAATTTGTTAAATATTTTCATCATAACAAATAAAAAAAAATTAAAGGTTTATTATTATTTTGGTGACATACTCCGCATACATCATGATAACCAAACAATTTGAATATACGAATATCTCCTAAGTGAAATTTTTTCCAAGTCCCAAACATTACTGGAAAGAGCGTTGTTCCTCTTTGTGAATTATTCCCCAAATGCATTAGCATTAATTTTGGAACGCTCATCTAGTGTTTTGGGGCCAGTCCTAAACGAAGATATTTTTCAATATATTATAGGAACTGTGCCCTTTTATAATTTCCTTAAGAGCTAAATAGCAGTTTCATATTAAACCGGAATGCGGACGTCTTTACACCAAATTCTCTTGTTAACATTAGGGTTGCAAAGTGTCTCGTAAATCACAACAGAAGAGGTCATAGTTTGGATCTATTAAAATTGTTCAGTTGTTCATTTTGACGTTTGTGTTGATAAAATTATGGATGGCGGATTGAGTAAGCAAAAGAAAGGCGTAAGTCATTAAAACCAACAATCGCGATTTGTTCATATTATACTCAGTTAGAAAAATTCCCGTAACCCAAATTGTAGACTCCTCGTTGTTTTGATGATTGTTGATTGTTGTTCTTCTGTTCAAGTTATTTCATTTTTATGAGTTGGTGTTAGATGTATTATTGGGTCCATATTGTTTTTTATATATTTTGTTACAATACGGCTAATGAAACTCGCTTCGTTATCCATCACTATTATCTGAAAAGTTGTAAAGTAATATTCATCTCTCAGATGTGGAACTTATCAACCCTTCATATATATCTATTTTGATAAATGCGGCGTTAACCGTATTTTATTAGTAAATTCCTGTTGGTAGACTTCGTGAAGTGGTTGCATACACTGCCTGTGGTAGTTATTATGGATTTCTCGTGAGCTTAAATTTCGTTCCCGTTTGCGATTATCAATTGATTTTTAAATACATGTATTGGCGATACACAGTGTCGAAAAAGTTGAGCTACACTTTTTTTTGCACGGTGTATTGTATCGTTACTTGCTGATGAGCAAATGCTCATCTCAAATTTTAATTTAGAACCACTGATTTTCACACTTTCATAACTATACACCTCAATGTGAGGCTTCCACTTTTTTAGTTTACTATTATTATTTAGATTTCTCAGGGCAAGTGTCAGCGTCTGGTGATCGATAACAGCCTTAGTCGTCTTTGCTCCGTAAGCATAGTTTCGAAGACTGGTTAAGGCTCAGAAGATCACCGTCATTCCCTTATCGTGCGTTGCGTAATTTTCTTCAATTTTATTTAAGGATGAAGGAACAAAGAACAGCTTCTACGCCGCGGTTTGACGCAACAACGGTCGAAAGCAGGAAATATAAGTAAATCTGATGTTGATTATAATTCTTGCCCAGAACAATTTTAATTTTTCTTGAATCATTAGCAAATATTTGAATCTTCTCCATCCTGTTAGATTTGTAAAAGGTTTAAAAGTTTATCCGTATATGTTTCAAATTATTTGAGTACGTCGTCGATCATTCAAACGGTCACCTTAGAATTAATATTTTTCATTCAATGTAGAAAACGCTGTCTTTGGAATATTGCTCTCTCTCTCTCCCTCCCTCTCTCTCTCTTTCTCTCTCATGTTCACCTTGTGAAAATCTGCCGCCAAAATCAATTGTTGTATAGTATTTAGAGTTCCTCAGACTAGCAAATATGTTAGGTATTGTCAATAGTTTTTTGCTGTAAGTTTTGCATTCGATAGGACGACAACTCTATCCAATTCCTTGCTGCGTGGAACTGGAGAACTCTACAATTGCATGTTTAATTCTTTAAAAGAAATCTTCTTTCGAAGAAGACTTCGTTCAATATCTATTGGCTGTTTAAATATGACTCCGCCCTTCTCTATTAAAATAAAACACATTTTTTGTTTAGAAAATGAAAAAATTATTTATTGAAAGTATACTCCATCTGCAGCTAGAACTTTCCACCATCTTTCAGGCAATTTACAGATTCCCTCTTTGAACAAATCCTGGTCTTTGGAGGCGATCCAATCAATAAGCAAATTTTCAATCTCTACGCGAGAACTGAACCGCTGTTAAGAAAGAGACGACTACATCGACCGGAACAAGTGGTTCGTGGTTTTCCATTGTCGTGCTGAAAAATTAATTTGTTGGTCTATTCACCCATTCTTATTGCAATTAATTTGTCTTCACCAGGCTTCACCCAAGATTTTTTGCGTTTAACTATTCGATGCAAAAACCCGTTTCTTTGTTGTCTTTGAAGTAGTATTTCACAGATGGTTTTTCGACGTTTATCCAAATATTTGCCAACATGAGATTTTAATATCCAATGCACTGAAAATGGTGGCTCTTAACCGCGTGCTCAAGGTGACATCAATGTGCGGTGACGGATAACTATTCCTATTGTGTCGGAATTGTTTAATCTGTTTTGCATTGTTTTCCTTCATTCCACAATTCGTATATCTTGATGTTTCACCATCTCGATACTATTCATGTGATTGCGCCATTGCGTTATCCAGATCCACAATCATTTGATATTCCTTCATAAAATCTATTATTCATCCGAACGTTACTAGACAGGTACACTCTTGTCTGACTACCGCAGCGTCTGTTATCAAATTATAATGGACAAAATTCTCAACTTGTTCTGGACCCACCATATTAGGATAAACAACCAATTTTGAGCATCTGTGTCCTAAAGTAAATGTACTACTGTGCCAATTATCCATTAACAACCCAATTTTCGCAACTTTTACCTTAAATTGAATGATTTTGACGATATCCTTAGGGCGTATTCACCAACTTCTGCCCATTAAAATTTGTGTGACTCAGTTTTCCAGATCCATACTCATTAAATGAGACAAATTACTTCTCTCCTGACCTGGGTCAACGACTGACTATTGCATTTAATTACAGTTCCTTCCTGTTACTCGAAAGTACTGGTATGATGTTTCCTTATCACCTATTTTAGGACTGTGTTTTCTGCATATTATATCTAGATTAAACTCACGCCTCTTGCGCTGGCTGCCTCATATTTTAAAGACCACGCCAGTAATTTGTTCATGGTATTACATCTCATGTTATTTCTCAATTTACATTTCAGGTCGTCTGATTGATCTAATGAATGAACCCACTGTTAGCCTGTTCAACACATTTGTAAAAGTATTACCATAAGCTTAACGATGCAATTTCATTTTTTTTCTAGGTGTTTGCAGGCTCTCCTCATGGAGTTGTTGCGTTGTTTGGATTTAGCTTTTGCATAGCTCTATGACGTGTAACAGTCCATACGTTGATTTCTTTTTTAATTTTTTTTTTTACGGCCTAAATGACCATTATGAACATTGATGAAGAAAGGCGGTTTCCGGTTACCAGGAATTGATAGCGATGGATATTTCAGGAAATCTCATTTGAAGGGCTTCGGTGTGGCACGGTTTTCGTTTTTTTTAATTTTTGGTTTTCACCTCAATCGACGTCGATCAAAATTGCTGAAAAAGAGTTTTCTCATACCAACAATCGATTGGAGATCGTCCCGTGAGACATGTGTTCCGTTACAGGAATCGATAGCAATGTTTTCTCAAGATTTACAGAAAATTCGCTTAGGCGGTCCGGATTGGGTTCGGATTCGTTGTTTTCTGGATATTTTTCGAGTTCCCAGAACCGATTGCAAATATTACTGATTCTTGAAAAACTAAATTGGAAATCCTCCAATGATATCCTCCTTTATTTGAAGGAACAGTACCGTCATCATATGTCCCATGTCTTAGGTTGGTTTCTGTTGTTCAGGAATCTGGATTGTACTCCAGCTCAAAGGATTTTGATAAAAATTGGATTTGAAGTGCTTCCAATGGGTTGTAATTGTTAAATAATTCATTTAACAAATCGACCGGTAAGGGCCGGATTCACCTTTTAGATATGTAAACATATATGCGGCATGGATGACAAATAATTTAACAAAATCGTTTGTCATTTAGATGTAAATTATGAGCGTTACTTACCAGCAACCCAGGTTCTTTTTTCATCTCAGTTTAAAAGGTTTTAAGTAAATTGATGAGAGGAGGTGTTGAAGTTCCAGGATTCCATTGCGATAGGTCCTGACTGCGGAAAAATTGTTTAGGAGGTGCTCCGAAGAGGCTCGAGTTTCTTTTTTATTTTTATTCGCGGCCCAAACGACTATTATGAAAATTAATAAAGAAAGGTGGTTTCTGATTACCTGAAATTGGTAGAGGTGGATATTTCAGGAAATACCGTTTGGGGGGGGGGGAGGTGTGGCACGGCTTTCCTAGTTTGAATGTTTTGTTTTCATCTTAATCGACATCAATGAAAATTGCTTAAATGGAGTTTTCGAGTACCAGCAATGGATTGGAGGTCATCCCATAAGGCCCTTACCTTGGAAGATTCTCGAGTTCCCGAAAAAAGTTCTGAAAAACTAAATTGGAACTATTTGACGTGTAAATGGCCATACCTCAGTTCCAGTTCCTTCAAAACAATATCGTATAGATTTTCTGCGGCGAGTTAAGCTTGCAAAACGTCTGCTGCATTTCCTCACAGAGCAAAAATAAATGCATTGAGTTGCTCCATGCGACCATTATTTTTTTAATTACTTAGTTCGTGAGCGTTTTGTCGGTTTTATTTGGCACCTTACTCTAAGTGTTGTGTATTAAATTTAACGCAATTACAGCTCCTTTATTTGAAGTAAGACCACCGTCATCATATGTCCCATTTGTTAGGTCGGTTTCTCTTGTTTGGGAATAGGGATTGTACTTACTCGTCTTATTTTGATTCCAGCTCCAAATCCCTCACCTTTTGCAGCTGGTTGGAAGGCTAATGGTCCTGGTGTTGGTGATGATTAACGAGATCTATGTTCTGCAACAATAATATATTCAGCCTCGTCTTCCATCCCATAATTCCTGGAGCTTATACTTCAATTGCTGGGATTTCATTTTTTTTATGTTAACAACCATTGGACGACCGAATTTGTCTTGAGGGGCGGGGGGGAGGGGGTCCTGATTGCAGAAACTCTGGATGAGCTTTGGTTTCGTTTTCTTTAGTTTTTTTTCTGGGGTCAAACGACTATTCCGAATATTGGAATATTGATGAAGAAAGACGGTTTCCGATTACCATTAATTGATAGCGTTCAATATCTCAGGAAACCTCGATTGAAGAATCACACCGAAGGCCACGGGTTTCTTTTTTTCAGTTTAGCTTTTCAGGTTGGATGGTTCGTTGGTTTTCGATAAAAATCGTTGAAAAGGAGATCTCGGATACGAGCTTTCGTATACCTGTGCTCCGTTTATTTTTTAAATTTTACTTGTACCCTAATCTACTTGACCTAATTTCATAATGAACAATTACGCAACACCCTATTACTATAACAAAACGCATTAAATAAAACAAAACGAAAATCATTAGTGGTTTCGTCCATTATATCCGATTAGTAAATTGAGTCACTCAGAAAGTCCGGGTTTGATAACCTTCATAAACTTAATTAAGTTCGCCTAGGGGATCGGTTTTATTTCAACAGTCAATATAAAGAGAAGGAATTTACTTTCACCAAACACGACATTTTATATGACGCTATAAACGATACAAACACCATTGCTGCTCCCGACGGCAATCAGTGAACAAATCAAACGACAATGGCGTTATTTTACATCAAATTTTTACTTTTATTAGTAATGGGATCATGTGTCCAGTGGAATAATTATGAATTAGGAAATTTAGGATCTTGTGAATTAAACCGAAATCCATTTAAATTTATCAACTACAATACAACTATCGGCCTACCGTACGCCACGGAACTGAGAGAAAATATTGTTAAATGGCGCTTGGTTTGGGGTAAAAACATTTATCGTGAATCCGTTCTCAGTCAAATAACTAGTCCGTTTAGTACAAGCTGCAGTCATTTCGAAACGAAATATCATTACTATGAGGATTCGCTGGAATTCTATTATGTTTGTCAACACTGCAAATGTGCTATTGGCGAGCTAAATAAATTACAACTTTTAACGGAGCGTTATAATCTGTTTGAGGCACCAAGTACACTACTCATCGATTCGGATTATGACAATTATTTTGTTTTCTACGGATGTGACCACGAGTCATATATATCGGGAACCTATTTTCAGGAATTTGTTGCGATATTCTTCAAAGAAGATGGAATATTCGATTCTTTCCAGACCGATAAAGTTATGAATTTTATACGTGTGAATACTGCGCTTGATGTAGATAGAATTGATTTTGAAAATAATTCGTATGTGAAATTCCATGAATGTACAACAAAGTGTCCAGTTGATTGCTTTTTAAAGGACTCGTGTAAAATACAAGATGGTTCGATATTCAGTATATTTACTGATGTGCCCTTCTACCTGATTCTGGCGAACATTATACTTTTAATAATACTGGGTGGAGTGTTAATAATAGTTAATAAATGTAAATATTACACTAAGTATTTTAAAAATAATCGCGTCCGACCAATGTAATAGTTTTTAAAAATTTGTTAAATATTTTCATCGTAACAAATAAAAAAATTATAAAGGTTTATTATTATTTTGTTGACATCCTCCATACATAGTGATTGGCGAACAATTTGAATATCCGAATATCTCCTAAGTGAATTTTTTTTGAAAGTCCCAAAGATTACTGGAAAGAGCGTTGTTCCTCTTTGTGAATTATTCCCCAAATGTATTAGCATTAATTTTGGAACGCTCATCTAGTGTTTTGGGGCCAGTCGTACACGGAGATATTTTCCAATATATTATAAATAGCAGTTGCCTGTTAAACTGAAATGCAGACCTATTTACACCAAATTCTTGGAAGAGGTCATAGTTTGGATCTATTAAAATTGTTCAGTTGTTCGAACAACTGAACAATTTTAATAGATCCAAACTATGTTGTTTGACGTTTGTGTTGATAAAATTAAGGATGGCGGATTGAGTAAGCAAAAGAAAGGCGTAAGTCATTAAAAAAAAAAATTCTCGATTTGTTGAATCCTCGGAGTTGGTTCCTCGTTGTTTTGATAATTGTTGATTGTTGTTCTTCTGTTCAAGTTATTTTATTTTTATGAGTTGATGTTAAATATATTATTGGATCCCGTTTGTATTTATATATTTTGTTACAATACGGCTAATGAAACTCGCTTCGATATCCATCACTATTATCTAGAAAGTTGTAAAATAATATTCATCGCTCCGATGTCGAAGTAATCGACCATTAATATAAATTCATATTAATAAATGCGGTGTTAACCGTATTTTATAGGTAGTAAATTCCTGAAGTGGTTGCATTCACTGCCTGTGGTAGTTATTATGGATTTCTCGTGAGCCTAAATTTCGTTCCCTTTTGCGATGGGTTCTGTTTGCAGAAACATTGTTTAAGGGGTATTACGGTGGGCCCGGGTTTATTTTTTAATTTTTTTTTATGGCCTAAATGACTATTATCAAAATTGAAGAAGAAAGGCGGTTTCCGCTATTACCAGGAATTGATAGCGGTGGATTTTTCAGGAAAATTCGTTTGAAGTTCTTCGGTGTGGCACGGGTTTCCTTTTTTGTTGTACTTTTATATGTAGTAGTGGCGCTGGAAATTTTCAAATTTGAAGCGAATGAGAACAGCGTGTTGATTTCGAAAAAGTTCGGTTATGGATTCTCGGCGGCGGACGTTTCATGAAGTTTTTTCGGCTCGAATGAATTTGATAAAGATTGGTTTTCAAGTGCTTCCAATGAGTCATAATTGTTAAATAATTCGTTTAACAAATCGACCAGTGAGAGCCGGATTCACCTAGTAGCACTATCATTAAGTCATGTAGATGTAAATTATGAGTGTTACTTACCAGGGACACAGGTTCTTTTTTCATTTCAGCTTAAACGGTTTTAAGAAAATTGATGAGAGGAGGTTGTGGAGTTCCAGGATCCGGCGGTTAGAAAGGCGGTTTCCGATTACCTGAAATTGGTTGCGATGGATATTTCCGGAAATACCGTTTGGAGGGTCCTTCGGTGTTGTACGGGTTTCCTAGTTGAATATTTTGTTTTCACTTTAATCAACATCGATAAAAATTGCTTAAAAAGAGTTTTCGAGGCCCTCGTTCCATTTTTTCAAGAATCGAGTGCAGTGTGTCCAGATTTAGAGAAAATCCGTTTAGACGAAGTGGGGTCTGGATTCCATGTATTCAACCCGAAAGATTTTGGGAAGTTTCTCGAGTTCCCGGAAGCGATAGCAAAGATTACTGAGTTCTGAAAAACTAAATTGCAGATCTTCCGATGAGCCCCTCATGTTGGGTAATGTTGTACGATGCTGCGTGATGTTGCTTTTTTGCTTAGTTTTTGCATACCTCTTTGACGTGTAACTGGCCGTACCTCAGTCCCAGTACTTTCAAAACAATATCGTATATATGAAATTTTGAGTTATTCTGCAATAGCCAGATAGCGTTTTTGCATCAAGGTACCAAGACGTTAGAAGTTTGCTTTCGAACTAATGAAACATTGAAACATTGAACCATTAGTTTGGCCACTACAGTCTGATGAGACGACCGATTTTTAAATATAAAGAATTCAATGTTTCATTAGTTCGAAACCAAAGCTTGCAAACCGTCTGCTGCATTTCCTCACAGGGCCAAAATAAATGCATTGAGTTGCCCCATGCGACCATTATTTTTTTAATTACTTTGTTCTTGAGCATTTTATCGGTTTTATTTGGTGCTTTACTCTAAGTAATGTGCATTACATTTAACGCATTACAGTTTTTTTCTTCCTAAGGTTGGTTTCTGTTGTTCGGAAATAGAAGTTGTACTAACACGTCTTTTTTGTTTGATTCTAGCTCCGAATCCCTCACTTTTTACAGGCTGTTCGAAAGACTGATGGTCTTGGTGTTGGTGATTATTAACGTGATCTATGTTCTGCATCAATAGTCTTATCAGCTGTTCTTGCTGTTCTGCATCAATAGCTCTTCTTCCATCTCATAATTCCTGCAGCTTATTCTACAATTCTTAGGATTTAATTTTTTTGATGTTAACAACGATGTTGCGATGGGTCCTGATTGCGGAAAAATTCTTTAGGGAGTACTCCGGATGAGCTTTGGTTTCTTTTTTAATTTTTTTTTTCTGGGCTCGAACGACTATTTTGAATATTGCTGAAGAAAGGCGGTTTCCAATTACTAGGAATTGGTAGCGTTCAATAATTCAGGAAACCTCGATTGAAGGGTCTCACCGAAGATGACACGGGTTTCTTTTTTTGAACTTTGGTTTTCAAGTTGGATGGTTCGTTGGTTTTCGATGAAAATAGTTAAAAAGGAGATCTCGGTTACAAGCATTCGTAGACCGGTGCTCCGTTTCTTTTTAAAATTTTACTCATATGATTTGGATACAAATTTGAAAGAACGGGTTTCTAGTATCAGGAATCGATTGCAGTGTGCCCAGATTCATCAAAAATTCGTTAATTCAGTGGGGTTTGGATGTATGCGTTAGCTGTTTTGACCTTTAAACAGTTATGTTTATAAACTGAACACTGCCAAACTGTTAATATACTTAAAATATTTGGCCGGTTTGGCCGAAAGCTTGCTGGATGTTTCAGGCTATATAACTTCAGTGAGGAAAATAAAATGGTTAATCCCGCATTCAAACGTAAATCTCAGCTGGGTTGGCCAAAACAAAATGAATATTGCCGATAATTGACAAATCAACACTATGCTATACTTTAATCTGCTAAGACCAGAGAAACACTCCATAAATATGGTGGAATCTGTGTGGTTGAAATGTGAAATTAAATTTACATTGGGAAACCCCAAATCGATTGTACACAACCTCGACGTGTGCAACCTATCCGTCTACCCCCGTATTAGGTAGTTACAGTATTCGTTTCGAAGAAAGGACTCTGACCAGGGCTGGGAGGTACCAGCCTAATTTACTTCGAAAATTACACATTTTCTATTGTGTTCTCAGCTTGCTCGAGTAAAACATCACTCTATTTCTTTTCTACGATTTCTAAGACTACTAGGTTCATCGACTCTATGTATTACCAAATAATTTTTTCGTGATATGTAGAAAAGAGAGAAAGCCCACAATTATATCAAGAGGTTGCAATCGCGATATAAAACAAACAATTGTTTACGCGAAATAGAATGTTAATTGATTCCCGAAAATTGAGACATAAACTAAGTCGAAAGTCAAAAAATTGATGGTATAACATCCCAGTCCAGAACTGAAATTATTTCTTTGAGAGTGTTCGTTTTTCCAAGTAGGCGAAAGCTTATGTCAACCAAAATATTGCCGAATCTTTAGTAACTGTTGGTAATATGATTTATTTTTTTGATCTTGGATTTGTAAAACTAAATAATTTTATTAAAAGAACGAGAATACGAATGGAATTTCTCTGGTACGAGAAAACATCTTTGATTTGGTAATGTCTAAAACAGATTATATTGCCAACATTACATACAAAGGGTTACTGACGACGCTGCGTGATGTTGCATCATGTTCCATATTGTTGCTATAGATTGTCATGCGTTTTGTGTGAACTAATTTCATTATATTGCATCGAATAGCGTAATGTTCCGCTTTGCTGTGCCATGCTGCGTTATTTGTTATTAATTTGTAGTCCAAATTGGATATGTTGAATAGAAATGGGATTGTAAAATAATTTAAAAAGCTCTATGATAGAAAGGACTGGACATCAATCTCTGCTGAGGCTCAAGTAGGGTGGCCAGACGTACCCCATTCTGGGGTATTATACCCCTTTTCTCAAAACCAATTTGCAAAATACCCTAATTCGAAAATATAACATGGGGTATGGAAAATTATCCCAAAACGAGCAGCTTTTACATTTTTATGCTCTTGTATATTTAAATTTACGAAGCATTTAACCTTCCAATCGCCTTTCGGGTCTATATGATCCGAAGTGCATTTTAGTTGTGCATTTTGAAACGAGCACGATTGACTGTTAGTGACTTTTTATCAAATACACTATTTTACAATAGCGATACGTTATCAAGGGTATGGAGGTCGATATGAAAATGTTGTACAGCTTGTATTGGTGGTATGGGAGGGTCGGACGTTGGCCACAACATCAATCAACAATAGTTTTTACTAAGCGAAAGATACGTTTTATCTTGTTGACCATTTTATACCGATGTTCATTAGCTAGAAGCACGGTCAAGCTTAATTTATAACGTTACATAATAAATTTTTGTACGGTCACAGATTTCAAAAAATTTAATATATGTCGCAAATCTCGCAAATCGTTCGGAATGGCCAAGAGAATTGATTGATAATTTTTAACTTTCCTGTTGCCTTTTGTCGCTATATAGTGACTTTTCGTCAAATATATTATTGTAAAATGTATTGTATTTGATGAAAAATCACTAACAGTCAATCGTACTCGATTCAAAAAAGCATTTTATAAGCAACTAAATGCACTTCGAGACATTTAGACCTGAAAGGCAATAGGAAGGTTAAAAATGTTCAATCAGTTCTCTTGGCCACTCCAAACAATTTGCGACATTTATTAAAAATTTTGAAAACTGCAACTTTGTTATCCACGCAGTACAAAAATTTATTACGTAATGTTATGACTTAAGCTTGACCATGATTCTAGCTACGGCAGTATAAAATGTCCAACAAGACAAAACTAACGTATCTTTCGCTTAGTAAAAACTATTGTTGATTGATGTTGTGGCCAACGTCCGACCCTCCCATACCACTAATACAAGCTGTGCAACATTTTCATATCGACCTCCGTACCCTTAATATCGTATCGTTTTCTCTGTTCACCCAGCTAAGGGAAAACATCAAGTGCTGTGTTTTTGTGTATAAGCTACAAATACTCACAATCTCAAACCGTGGTAAAAACCAAAACAGTTTGTTTCGGAAACAAATCCTTCCAAAAATACTTACATACAAAACACTAGCAAAAAACTTGAAAGTTCCAACGAAAAAGTAAATAACAACAAAAACCGCCACATCCGCCCAACCAACTAAAAATCAACAGGAACCATTCCCTTTCCAAATCGAATCCAGAACATTCCCGCACCTACGAAGCCTTTTGCAAACGAAAAAACAAATAATTTGTAAACAAGAACAAGCTCCCACAAAACACGGTTCCTATCAAAATTAGTCATTCGCGGAAAATGATCAGGACCAGCCTTACTACAACTTCACTTCTGTTCTAGAGTGGACCCATTCCTAATCGACTCCCTCGCAACTGCTATAGCAAAATACTGCGAAAAAGTTCCAATGAAAGTTGCCATCTCCCCCAACCTAATAAAAACCTCCAAGTATGAAGTTCTATAGTGATCACTCAACCCACCTGGGACGCAGAGTGACTGAACTGTGGCGAACAACAGTTTATTACCAAAATCATCACTTTCGCGTAAATTTTTGAAAATGATCCTGGCCAGCCCTATTACAGGGTGGCTGAGATCAAGTGTTACCAAATGAAAACAATGTAATTTTTTTAATTTTGATTATTTTTTATTGAAATTTCTTGGAATATGTTGAAAACATATTACATTTTATGAAAAACATGTTACTGCTCGATATGACCTCCTTTGGCTCTGATTATTTGATTCAGTCTTCCATAGAAAGCATTGCATGCTGACCGAACGTGAGCTTGTGGAATTTTATTCCATTCTCGAACGAGAGCTGACTTCAATGCATCAACACTTTCGTATTTTTTAGTGGACACCTTACTCTCCAAAATGGACCATATGGAGAAATCCATGGGATTCAAGTCTGGTGAATATGGTGGCCATTCTTTCGACGAAATCAGCCGCGGAACGCTATTTTGTAAAAATTGCTGTGTCGCTCGAGCTTTGTGTGACGGTGCCGAGTCCTGTTGGAATGTCCAACGGTTCGTACCAAAGTGGTTACGTGCCCAAGGTAGCAAAGCATCGTTTAGGATCTTTTGGCGGTACACCTCTTGGTTTACCTTGACTCCATGTTCGATGAAAACCAGAGGAGTGCGTCCATCTGCAGTCACTGCAGCCCAAACCATAACATAAGCTTGTGATTGCTTGCGCATGGCAACTCTTGTGTTCAAATTATCGATGGACTTGTGCTCTAACCAAACACGATCATTTTGTTTATTCACATACTATTGAATGGTGAAAATTTTCTCATCAGAAAAGACAATTTTTGGAATCTCATCACGTTCGGCCAAGGCCTTCAATGCTCGTGTTCTTTCAAGCCTAACTTTTTAGTTGTGCCTCCGTAAGATCTTGAACTTTTTGTATCTTGTAGGGCTTCAAGTGTAGTTCATTTTTCAATATGGTTTGAATGCTGTATCGTGAAACATGTAGACGTGCGGCTAATTGATTGGCACTATGACGAGGATTTCGTTGGATTCGTTTCTTCTCATTTCGTATCATTTCTTTTGATGTTGCTGTCTTTTCAGGACCGCCTCTGTTGTGTTTAGCGATGCTACCAGTTTCATTGTATCGAGTTATGGTTCGATACACAAACATTTTATTCACATTCAAATGCTGGAGCTGACGAACTATTGCTGTTTGTGAATTTCCACCCAAATACAGTGCAATTACACTATTACGTTTGAATTCCATTACGATTTTTTTATGAAGATATTAATTTAGAACAATTATTTGTTGACCACATATAAACAACTAACCAAACTTCAATCTGTCAAAAAATTGACGCGCGAAAATGACAACTACACAAATGACAGCAGAGTGAAGTCAGTAACATTTGGTCTCAGCCACCCTGTACACATCCCATCCATATTCCTTCCGCTCTCAAACGACTCCCTCACAGACGCTACCTTCCAAATAATTGAAAAAATATTAATAAGATAAGATAAGCTGCCACAACCGGGACCGACCTCCGCCAAAACTCATTTTGAACCAACTCATGAAAAATGCCCAAGTATGAAGCTTCACCAAAATTAGTGGATTCACTTGGGCTGCAGAGAGGCCACAGACACCGCATCGAAAAACGCACCCTCTCTTTCCACACTTACTCTTACCCTATAAAACAAGTTTACCTTATAAAAGAAAGAACTTCTTATTAAAATTAATCCAGCAATAGTCCACAATACAAATTTTTCGGATTTTATACCAATTTTTAATTTTTAATTTAAGTACCCCAATTTAGAAATTTTGGCCTGGGCACTCTAAGCTCAAGCCTTTAGTGCATCATTTAACCCTATGTAACACCGTATGAATAAGTTATAAATAAACACATACGGTTTAAAGTTCCGGTGTTTGCTATTTTGTCTGAATCAATGGATCATCAAATTAGGTGGTGTATTAGAAATTAACTCAAATGAGAAACTTACGTTTTTATCGCATGTCTAAAACCGAGCGTAGTGCAATGTACTCGTAGTGTTGCCAGTGACATAAAATAACGGATATATACCAATTACTAAAAAAATGGTTTTAACCATTGCCTAAGCCCGTGCATATTCTGATACTAGTGAAGTTTATCCAATCTAATCCAAAAAATACAACAACAATACACTTATTGTAATAGTATTGGTGAAAGTAAACATTCAGGCGAATTTATATTAAGTAATTTAGAGGATATGTGATTTTTTAATTGGCCTTAGGTACATTCCAAAGTCATTCTAAGTATTTTCTAAGCATTTAGCACGAACTTTAGTACTACTAGTTGACTACTGAAACAAAAGGGAGTGTCCCAAACAAGTATTACGAGTTTCTAATGGGTCTGACAGGGTATTGCACGAGATTTAAAAATGTAATTATTTTAATGGGCCTTAGGTACATCCCAAAGTCATTCTTAGTATTTTCTTAGCATTTAGCATGAACTTCAGTGATACTGGTGGGCTACTGAAACAAAAAGGAGTATCCCAAGCAAGTATTACGAGTTTCTAATGGGTCTGACAGGGTATTGCGCGAGATTTAAAAATGTAATTATTTTAATGGGCCTTAGGTACATCCCGAAGTCATTCTAAGTATTTTCTAAGCATTTAGCACGAACTTCAGTGATACTGGTGGACTACTGAAACAAGAAGGCATACCCCAAGCAAGTTATATGATTTTCTAATGGGTCTGACAGGGTGTTCCATGAGTTTTAAAAATGTAATTATTTTAATTGGCCTTAGGTACATTCCAAAGTCATTCTAAGTATTTTCTAAGCATTTAGCACGAACTTCAGTAATACTGGTGGACTATTGAAACAAAAAGGAGTGTCCCAAGCAACTATTACGAGTTTCTAATAGGTCTGACAGGGTGTTCCCTGAGTTTTAAAAATGTAATTATTTTAATGGGCCTTAGGTACATTCCAAAGTCATTCTAAGTATTTTCTAAGCATTTAGCGCGAACTTTAGTACTACTAGTTGACTACTGAAACAAAAGGGAGTGTCCCAAACAAGTATTACGAGTTTCTAATGGGTCTGACAGGGTATTGCACGAGATTTAAAAATGTAATTATTTTAATGGGCCTTAGCATGAACTTCAGTGATACTGGTTGACTACTGAAACAAAAGGGAGTGTCCCAAACAAGTATTACGAGTTTCTAATGGGTCTGACAGGGTATTGCACGAGATTTAAAAATGTAATTGATATTAAAAGCACATCTCCTTAATTACTTAATATAAATTCGCCTGAATCTTTACTTTCACCAATACTGTTACAATAAGTATGTTGTTGTTGTTTTTTTTTGGATTAGTTTGGATAAATTTCACGAGCATATATTCTGAGACACCTAACTCTAACATAAACCACTTTAAACTATGTCCTATCGGGCCACACAATTTTCCGAAAATTTTAACAACTTCTGTCACAATCACAAAATCGTGTTTACATAAATTCTCCAACAAATTGAAATTCTTTATGTCAATGATGTCATAAATGTATACACATACAATATAAATAAAAAATCAGTTTATTTAAATTTTTTATTTTCGAAAAATAAAATTGCAAACTCAGCAAAAAATAACTGATTTGATAAACAACAAATAAAAATCTGATTTGCAAAATAATGTATAAATAAATAAATATTTTGAAATTTTCTACCATAAAATTTAATTTAATGTATTTAGATTTGCTTTAATTCAATGTTAGTATACGCAACACATATATGTCATTTTATAGTACATAGAAAGTTAAATTCTAAGCATATATCTCGTCATAGAATTCATCTTTTAATCGCTAATGGGACGCCGAACTTATTCATAATGAATCACATTTTAGTCACGACAACTTAATAATTTATTCACTTTCTCTAGCATTACACAGCCTGAGTGCAAAATACAATGAGAATCTGAATATGAATAACGACAACCTAATTTAGTTCCATATATCAACGCGTGGTTAGATAACTCCACCTAAAATTATGTCATTTCAATCCTAATCTCGTATTCTGTGCACCATGGCATAGGCAACACATACAATTAGCATTCAGGTAATGTAATCTTAGATGTGTACGTACTTTAGATAGAAAATAGAAAATTAATTTATTTCTCTAAAATTAATAAAATTGCAGATAGATAAGAAAAATGCTAAATTAAACTTGTTGTGGATAAAATTTACCATTTAATTAGCATAAAATTGCAGTTTATGTAAGGCACGCATACACTCATACCTCCTGTGTAAATTATGTGCACACGAGGGGAGCAGGCCATAAAACATTTCAAACTTATTTTCAAAACACTTGTTAAACGTATTACATCACACGAGTATATAAAGTGAAACGTGTGCGCTGGTGTACACATTCTATAAATAAATCTTAGTACAGAAATTATATTTACAACAATAAAATTAACAACCTTTAAATAGTCAGCTGATTAAATATGCATACATATACATCGTGGTAATTAAAAATGTAAATTTGTTCAACTATAAAACAATTCCTTTTACTTCGCTTGCTTACATATTCCAAGTACGCCAGTGATGTGAAGCATGCAGTTAAAATATTACAATGCTGAGCTATAATGCGAGAGAGCGTGCACGGTCAAAGACAAGAGACAAGTAAATATTTATACATAACGAAAATCAATTTAAGATTTTGTCTTAGCTCGACTTAAAAATTTTCGGTGTTTGTATTTTCGTAAGACATGGTGGAGACTATGGGAATGTTTATTATTTGTGTTAATATGTAATACAAAAAAGCCAGATCTGTTGAAAAATGTATAAAAAAAATAATGTCAGGGGATTACTGCAGATTTGAAGAATTTAAGTATCTAGTGTCGTGCAGCTGATAAGTATTGTACACCAAAATTTTTCTTGAATTTACGGAATGGTTTTATGTTCCAATTCACGTTTACCAAAAAGGGTAAACGCAAACTAGAACTACAAATATTTATTTTTGAATCAGGTTGGGTACTTATATGCCTAATCTCAGAAAGCCATTTTACCAGAACCTCGTATGCCAAAGTACGTGCATACCAGTGCCAATATCGAGTCAATCATGAACGAGGATGATACTATTAAATCACAGCTGTCCGCAGTTTCGAAGAAATGCCACTTTTTGGAACAGCACTAACTTACTGGAACTGTTTGAGCACCTATGCAAAATTCTGGATTTCAACTATGATGTATCTGATGTACGTAACATTTTTCCAACTAAATCTCGGTCAAAGAATAAACCAGTTGTTACCATCTGGAATAGCCGCCTATTACAACATAAGTTTTTAACCGCTGCTTTCTTTTGGCACTAGCTCCAAAAATTTGGTGCCATATGGCCCGTTTCAAAATTTACAATTTTAATTTCTTTTCATACACCTAGCACACATCGATCCCACCAAATTCATACACATTCTTATATACGTTCGTTCCCATTCGTAATAATTCAGTCGAACTACTTGCACTCAATAGAACATCGAGCATTTGTCTGCTCTGGTTAAATGCAGAACATTTCAGAATGAAATGGTCGATGTACTCCACAACCAAACAGCTTTCACATAATTCACACACAACCAAATTGCATTTCTTCAAACATTCTTTCCAATTTCCATGATTCTAGTATCTCCTTTGAGCACCTTAAAGAACGGTTGCCTCAAAGGAGACCTAACCAACTCAAAGTACTTCTTACCTTTCACCTGACATTTTTCAACAAACTCTCTCTCCCATTTTCTCCACTGATTCATCTGAAACATGCGAAGTACGTCTCTGGCATCCATGAGTTCATATTCGTTTACATCCTCAATCAAACAACCCCGTTTCTCAAGCATATCGGCTCTTTCATTACCTTTAATCTGTAGGTGTGAAGGTATCCATTGAAGGATGACCTCTCTCCAACAAGACTGAAGATACTTATACAACATTTCCACATACACATTGCCATGAGTTCCCCCACCCTTACTAATTAATTCCAACCCACTTCGGGAGTCAGAGAATAACACTATTCTTCTTCTCCCTTGTGTCTTTGACAACTTGATCCCTTCTGATACAGATACTGTCATCCACTCTTCCCATTTCTCTTTCCTCCTTGACGGAATATAAATTCCCACACCTACTCAATCATCATTTACACTTGCATCTGCACACACATACATTCGTCTTTTGCAAAAATCACTCATAACCGATAACTCATTCATCATTGCTTTTGTTGTGTCACCAAACTTCAACCGCACTATTAGATTGCTCGGACGGACTTTCGGATTTGCCGTACGAATCTTGGAGAATATGTCTTTGCAATCTCTCTTTCATTTAATTCACCAATTTATTGTCCTTAGTTAACATTCGCACAGTTTCTCGTACGGTGATCCATTCCCTCTTATAATTAAGAGGCGAATCACCCAATTCAGACCATAGAGTGTGCATTGGTGTTGAATTGGTCGCTCCAAATACCACTCTAGCACACGCATTCTCCACACCCATCACCATATATACTCATTCCATACGTAATTTTAGTTGACACTAGCGCCTTTCGTAACATATCAGTCACACCCGGATGAGCTCCCCATTTCGGTTTGCTCACCCTTTTAAACACGTTCAATCTACTCTTACAATTATCGGCCAATTTTTCCATATGCACTTTGAAACTCATTCTTCTGTCAATCCAGATTCCCAAATACCTAGTGAATTTCACTCACTCTATTCTCAAACATTCGGTTACCTGATTCACACATTCTTTGCCCGACTCAAGGCCTTCTCGATGGTACTCCCCTTGCCCATCAGGACAAAGTCATCTGCAAATTGCAAAATGAGTTTGCCCGAGGAGTTACACCTATGTATCGAGCTCGTGTACAGGTTGAAGAGAGTCGGTGAGATTTTACTGCCTTGGGGAGGCCCACAGTCACCGCTCCTTCCAACCTATACCTTCTACCACACAAAACTAACTTTCTCTCATTCATGAACTCGTACACCCATTTAAGGGGTTAAACCCCCACGTAATCATATTTCCTTTCTATATCCAAAAATACCGCCACAACATGCTTATATTCCTTTTGTACTTTCCACACAAACTTTTCTACACATTTATTTGCAGAGTGGTTGTGTCGGAACCCAAAGGTGGTTTCCAGCAAAAAATTTCAACATACATATTCCCCTGTAATTTGTTGCGAGATTTCTATCCCGATCCCTTTTAGGAATAGGTACCACTCTGCTTTCCTTTCATTTTTCCGGTATCTGAATACTCATCCATACTTGATTGAGAGTTCGAAGCAAGGCCGCCTTGGCTTCGAATTCTAATCTACCAATCTGTCTACCAATCTGTCAGTTCCGGGGGTAGTAGATTTGGATATTTCTAAAACCCCTCGGAACTCTTCCCATTCAAACTCCTTACACATATCGTTCATAAATTTATTTTCATTGTTCCTTTAATTTAACAATAAAATTTTCGGGATGGAATTATTTTATGTGATTTAGCTAAAACACACACTTTATGAAAAAAAACCTTTTCGGTATGGTAATTTCGGGCCAACTTCTTATACATAGTTTTATTATGCCTAAAAATTCTGAAAATTTTTAATTGGTAACTTTATAATTAAACAAATCTATTGGAAACAAATTTTGACCATTTTTCTTTCGTGAGGCGAGATATATAGCTCCCCTTATGGCCAACATCAGTTTTTATTTTTACGAGGGCGGATTGAAAATGAAACTACCTCGCGCTAGATGGCAGAATAAACACAATTTTTTTTGTTTTTTAGAAATTGCGATCTGTCAAACGTCAGCTGTTAAAATTTCACCCAAATTCATCGATTAGTTTATTTATTGTAGTCGTTTGAAGTAAGCAACTTTTGTGTTTCTTGAAAAATGGAAAAAAACGAATTTCGTGCAGTGATTAAACACTATTATTTGAAAGAGAAAACGGCGAGAGAGACAAAAGAAAAGCTCGATAAACATTAAGGTGAGTCTGCTCCGTCAGATTACATGGTAAAATATTGGATTGCTGAATTTAAACGCGGCCGAAGAAGCACTGCAACAATACCATCAACAGGAAGGCCAAAAGAGGTGGTTACTGAAGAAAATATCAAGAAAATCCTCGATATCGTTATGAATGATCGCCGAGTCAAGTTGCATGAGATTGTTGAAATGGTAAACATATCATATGAACGTGTGTTCAACATTTTGCATGAACATTTGCATATGAAAAAGCTATCGGCAAGATGGGTGTCCCGCGTTTGCTCAGTGTCGAACAAAAACGAGTTCGACAGACCACTTCACAGCGGTGTTTGGACATGATAAAGCGTAATCCTGTTGATTTTTGGCGTCGATTAATTACTGTTGATGAAACGTGGGTCCACCACTACACAGCTGAAACCAAAAATCAATCGAAACAATGGGTGGAAGCGTATTTTGAGGGGTTCCCGAAATCGTATTATTCAGATGGTATAAAAAAGTTGGAATATCGTCTTACTAAGTGTGTCGAACTAAATGGAGACTATGTTGAGAAATAAACGGTTTTTGGCAAAAAAAATTTTGTTTTCCAGGTAGCTTCATTTTCAATCCGCCCTCGTAATTGCTCATCGTACATTTTGGTAAATATTCTCCAATTCCGAAAATTTACGTAGTTTCATAAAATCGATTATAAAAAATGCGTACGTCTGGCAACCCTATGCCCTTCGCACTTCCTTTATTAATCACATTGATTATCACATAATTTCGGCTTGCGTTTCTTCTTTGAGGATCAGTTAAAACACCTAAGATACTGAAAATTTTAGAATTCATTAAATTTTAGAAGATCAATCCAAAACTTAGTATAGCGCCTGTGTGGCTGTGCAAACCGGATGTTCACCCTGAAAGAAATAAAATTTGATTACTGCCCGTAGTTTTTAAGATATTTAACGGTTTATATTTACTGGCTGTAAATCCACAGATAGCAAGGATGTTAAGTCCATCCCTTACGAAAGTTTTATTAGATTTTAATGAGTGTGCGACTTTCCAAAGAAAATCCTATAACAGTTCAAACATCGAAAATAAGAGTTATTGAAGGATCTGTTCTGAATTTCTGGCTTAATGGGAAATTGATCGTATGTTGAATAAGAAGTAAGCCTTCAACTGTGGAAGAAACATCAGCTTCATAAACTGTCTTTTTGGTGGAATAATTCCGAAAGACCGAGGTTATTATCTCCTCGCATTGATCTTTGTCAAAGGAAGCCAAAGGAAATCTTGTTTATAGTTCACTACATGTGGCGACGAGTTATTGGCGCCGCAAAACCAATACCACCGAGCGTTTGTTCTCCAGGTTAGGGGCGGGACTGAATGCCTTAACATTAGCGTAAGACTGGATGCTTTAAGATCTATCTCGAGACCTCTCACAAAAACCATCAAATTATGAATCCTTTACAAAGAACTTGGATTGGTTTACCAGATAACACTATAAAAATTGAAACATGGATCAAGCTAAACCTTTTAAGACCTGGAAATCTCCAGAATATTTAGAAGTAGGCGGAAGTGGGATCTCATAAGAACAACAAAGGACACATGAGTAACATCCCGCACCATGATATCAAAATTCGTTAGAGGGAAAATGGGTTCCATACGGGACGAACAAATATTTCACAACAGGATGTGCTAAACACAAGTATTTTTTTCGAAATTATAAGTTTTCTTAAATAAATGACCAAATGGTGCCAATTTACCCATTTCTCCATCAATTCACGTAATATAATGGTGCTAGGGATTGTAAATGTAAAACCGTAGATCATTGCAAATAAACAATTTGAAAATGAATTATAATATTCTGAATTAATATAACCATATACGAGTGCGAGTACTAGTAATAATTTTGATCTGGAAAACTGTGGCGTGACATTGTCTTGGCCGACATTTCCGAATTACGCGGAGACGCACAGCAACGTATATACGAACAGTTTAAAGAACTTAAAATACGTTTCGTTCAAAAAATTTAAACAATCAAGCCTATTCAAAACTAAAGTGTTCTTCGACGGTAACAATCGTCTTAATGCATTTTAAAATAAAGCAAACATAAAATATTTGTAAAAAAATTTGGCCGAAAACATATACGTGTATGTAAACATAAACTTACAAAAAATTAAGCTTAAGATAATTATAAGCACGTAATCCGGTTTTTCAAGATTTTTTATTTTTGTGTGTATATTCACAACAAAAACAGCCAAATCACATAAAACGACAAATTTCGACGACGGTTTTGTCTTACACATTAGCCATGAATGAAAGACGTTCGTATGTCGTTAATAATAGCATTGTGAACACATTAATCACAACAAAACACATAAAACCAAAATATCAAGCGTATCGGAAGTTGCATCTTAATTTTTATCATACGACCGTCATTAAACATCAATTACGATTTTAGTCACCTTGATCGGGCAACCTGGAATTTTAAAGTAATGAAATTAAAAGTCTTGTCATATCCAAATAGGAGGCATTTCCAGCGTAGAAAGAAATTTGTTAATATCGATAGATTAGTCTACTTCCTTCAAACTGATAACGATCTACGATTTATAGCACGATTTAAGCCGCTATCAATAAGTTAACCTAATTTAATATACAAGATTTATCAATTTTGAAATTTCAGATTATTTGTACGACCTCGTAATTTATTTGGGTGGTCTTGGTAAATGATTAACTTAATTTCTAAATTACCTTTGCACTATTAAAATCGAAACTCAGGAATGATAAATTGCATAATACGAACCAGTTTATAAATATTTAAGTTATGAGTATGTTACGCGTAAACATGATATAACAACCAAGTTAAAGGTTAAAAAACACTGCACTGTAACAGGTAATTGAATAAAATTATAGTACGAGCAGCCAGTTATTTTGAATGTATCAACGTATTAATTTGTTACTTGATAATTCGATACTTGATAATACACATTTACGACTTAATTAAATTTAATTTCGTAATTTAAAAAATGTAATCATTTGTATTGTATTCATGTGTCCTCCGCGTACAGTCAACTGTCAAGAGAATAAATAAATAATTTGTTTAGATTTTAGGTTGTGCATTCGAGGGCTTAGTGTTTTCATATACATTTAGCTCAACATACATAATTACTGGGGTCACGCAATTTGTATATAAATTGGTAAATAGATGGTTGGTTAGTTTTCCTGTGTAATGGATTTTGATTTTATCACAGCGCTTAGTTAAAATTTACGACATTTCTTCCGTCCTGCGTGTTCGTTTTAATGTTCTATAAATTGTTTGTATACATCCAAACGACGTAAATGGGTATAGATTGATTGAAAAGTTTATTTATTAATGCATTGTATATTGGGTTGTATCAGAGCCATCTAGGTACATAAGAGCCCGCTTATTCACTAAACTTTGAATATTGGGTATTCACATTTTTATGAAAAACAGCTAATTTCTCGACTTCTAAACACGATTCCAGCAAACCCTTAAAAATGTGTGAAAATCGTCTTTAACAGCCGAAGGTTGCCAGAGGACGTTACAAAATTATATATTTAATTGAAATATCTTAGCCGAAAGTCATTAACATACAAAATCAGCCGTTAAAAAATTCGTTAAAACAACGTTAAAAGTATTACGTTTGGAAAAAGTATCACTTATGTGCGTAAACGGTAATATTGTAACTAACGAAACGATAGTAATAAAAAAATGTCAAATATGTTTTATACAGGCGAAAATTGTCGATAAAGATGTTTAGAAATTATCAAGCGTTCAACGGTTTGTAATTGTCGTTAAAATGGTTTGTAATTCAAGAATATGTCAGACTGACACCGATCTGACTAAGGCAATTCGATGGCTCGTGACCATAGGTAAATTTTGATTATAGTTTTTGGGTGGATCTGATGAGGTTAAAGGGGTGAAATTTTAATGTATTCATTGTTTTGTCGATAAAGTCGTGCTTCTTTCGAAATTTTGAAAGATAGACACCACTGACTACGCCAATTCGATGGCCAATGGTCATAGGTAGAGTTTGATTATAGGTTTGGGGTGGGTCTGATGAGGTTATAGGAGTGGAATGCCATATCTGTTTCATACGGCCGAAAATTGTCGATAAAGAAGTTTACTAATTATCAAGCAAAGTTGTTCATTATTCGAGATTTTGCCAGGTAGACACCAATCTCACTATGCCGATTCGATGGCCCATGATCATAGGTAGATTTTGATTGTATATTTAGGGTGGGTCTGATGTGGTTATAGGGGTGAAATTTCTATTTCCCCCATATTTTGTCATAAACTTGTCTATTATTCGAGTATTTGGAAGATACACACTAATCTCTCTATGCCAATTCGATGGCTCACGACCAAAGGCAGATTTTTATTATAGGTTTCGGGGTGGGTCTGATGAGGTTATAGGGGTGAAATTTTATTTTTCCCATGTGTTTTCGATAAAATCGTTTGTCTTTCAAACTTTTGCCAGATAGACGAGACCAAGCTGACTAACTTAATTCGATGGCACAGGGCCATAGGCAGATTTTGATTCTAAGTTTGGGGTGATTCTGATGAGGTCAGAAGGGTAAAATTTCAATTTTTCCCATGTTTTGTCGATAAACTCGCCCATTATTCGAGTATTTGCCAGATAGACACTAACCTGGCTATGCCGATTCGATAACCCAAAGGCAGATTTTTATTATAAGTTTGGAGTGGGTTCGTTGAAGTTATAGGGGTAAAATTTTGATTTTACCATTGCTTGACCATGTTTTATCAATAAAATTGTTCGTCATTCGTGATTTTGCTAGATAGACACCATTCTGCCTATGTTAATTCGATGTCACTTCATCATACGTAAATTTTGGTTCTATGTTTGGGGTGGGTCTGATGAGATTATAAGGGTGGAATGCCATATAAGTTTAATTCAGCCGAAAATTATCGATAAAGAAGTTTAATAATTATCAAGCAAAGCCGTTCATCATTCGAGATTTTGCCAGATAGACACTAATCTCACTATGCCAATTCGATGGCCCATGTTCATAGGTAGATTTTGATTGTAGGTTTGGGGTGGGTCTGATGAGGTCAGAGAGGTGAAATTTCTATTTTTCCTATGTTTTGTCAATAAATTCGTCCATTATTCGAGTATTTGGGAGATGGACGCACTAACCTGACTATGCCGATTCGATGGCCCATGATCAAAAGCAGATTTTGATTATAGGTTTGAGGTGGGTCTGATGTGGTTATAGATTTTGCCAGATAGACACCAACCTAACTACGCCAATTCGACGGAACTTGACCAAAGGCAGATTTTGATAATAGATTTGGGGTTTATCTGATGAGGTTATAGAGGTAAAATTTTATATTCCCCATGTTTTTTTGATAAAATCGTTTGTAATTCAAAATTTTGTCAAATGGACACCGATCTGACTAACTTAATTCGTTGGCACATGATCATTGGCAGATTTTGGTTTTATGTTTGGGGCAGGCCTGATGAGGTTATATGGGTAAAATGCCATATATGTTTCATACAGTCGAAAATTGCCTATAAAGAAGTTTAATAATTATCAAGCAAATTTGTCAATCATTCGAGATTTTGCCAGATAGACACTAATCTCACTATGCCAATTCGATGGCCCATGATCATAGGTAGATTTTGATTGTAGATTTGGGATGGATCTGATGAGATTATATGGGTGAAATTTAATGTTCCCCGTCTTTTTTCGATAAAATCGTTTGTCGTTTAAGATTTTGCCAGATAGACACCAATCTGACTAAGTTAATTCGATGGCACATCACCATAGGTTGGCGTCTACCATTCAAAATTTCAATTAACTTTTGCGGAAAATCATTGAGAAAATCACATCTTCACTCCTACAACCTCATCCGACCCACATATACCTATAATCAAAATCTACAGATGTTCATGGCCATCGAATTGGCATAGTCGGATCGGTGTTCTCACAAAATTCCGAACTACGAACGACTGCATTTACAAAACATGTGAAAAATTGGAAATTTCACCACCCCTCTCGCATCGTCAGACCTGTGTTTGTCTGAAAAATTCTCGAACGGCGAATGATTTAAAACTCAAATAAAAATTTTACTCATAACCTTCCAGCCTCAACTTAGAATTTAAATCTTGGGTCATATTTCTAGAGTTTTCATAATGAGACAGACACAGGTTATTTGACAAAATATTGAAAGGTGAATAATTTTATCGTCGATACAACAGAAAATGGAATATTTCACCAATGTAACCTCATCAAATCCACTCCAGACATATATGGTAATCAAATAGGGTCATGGTCAGATCGGATCAAAATCTTGATATACAAACCTTTCATCAACTAGACCTGACTGTGACATGGCTATTGCATAGATGTCTGCTATTTACATTTTTCTTTTAGAAAATAGATGATTCGTTTGTTACTTTTAAATCTGTATTGCCGGTATTTTTCGTTTGAATATTGACGTTAATCTTCTTTGTCGACTCAAACCTGCATTACCGATGCTATAAAATATTTTCAGTTGGGATAGGAAAACAATATTTGCATTACCATCTTTCGGCTGGAAACTTTCGGCTAACCAACAGTATGTAAAACACGACAGCATGGAAAACAAACACCGTAATTTACGTACACCTAATCCTGGTTTTGCACGGTATATACGTTCTAAACTTTATCGTGTAATTAAAAATCGTGCAAAAAGACATTAAGTCTGAAAGATGTTTTTCTTTACAAATGAATATATTTTTGAAATGTATTCGTCTTGACGTTGATACAAAATCGTTTTGTCTAACAACATTTGAATTTTCGCTTTTTGGTTTTCTCCCCTTTTAAGCACAATTTCTGATGAATGAGTGCGGCTGATCTTAACCGCAAATTCTGTAATGGGTCTTCTGTACAGTTCCTTGCATCATGCTATTCAAAATTTCAGATCTTCTTAAAATTGCATTGCGCATTCAACCAAACATGTAAAGTTATCCCAGTTTTTCGTCCCAGGTTTATTTTTTATTTTTTACACGATACTATTCTAGTCCATCCCAGTTTTTTTTCGTTTATTTGTTGTTCATACAGAAATTCTGTATAAGTTTGAAATAATAATGCGCCATATTACAAGTTTAGTATCTGTCAAAGTGTGGTGAGCACCCAGTGCCAACCGTATGTTAGGATTGGTACAATCTACCACTTCGATATGAAAATCGTCTATAACTTCCAAAACCTTCCTGGGATACAAATATCGATTGATGTTTTGGGATGGTACGTATAATTTCGTGATTGCTGACCAAGTGGCCAGCACCGGCCGTATGGTCAAATTTAAGTAAATTGCCAAGTTCCAAAATCTTAGGTTAAGTTAAATTAAAATTTGTATCTCTCCGGAAATAGTTATTTATGCTTTGAGTTGAGTTGAGAATTATAAGGGTAAACTATAGTGAACTTTTTAGTGTCAGCCGTATATTAGGATTAGCGTGTTCTCATGACACGATGGGAATTGGATATTTTATCATCTTGTTACGATCGGTAATGAAATTTAATGGAACTAGGGCTCACTATCACTATGCGGAATTCAGGATTCTCTTTCATGTCAGTCTATAGTACTGGCATGGATCTACGAAACGCGGTAATATTTCTCCGTAAATCGAACTGATAGCCGTACGTCCTCGATTTAGCCATTGTTTAAGGAAGAACGTGAATAGCAAACTGCGAAAGATGTGGGACTTTTTCGATACCAGAACGGATTGGAAATATTAAAAACAAACAAATAATGGTGAGCGGTACAGTGCTACCCATTTACCAGCCTCGATATCGCTCCATACAGTATCGCTGAAAAGTAGAAAGTTCTTAAGAGATACAAATTTTTATTTAACTTAACCTAAGATTTTGGAACTTGGCCATTTACTCACATTTGAACATACGGCTGATGCTGGTCACTTGATCAGTAATCACTTAATTACGTACCATCCGAAAACATCAATCGCACTGAGGTGCTCTGGCACTGAGGTGCTCACCACAGTTTGACAAATTTTAAACTTGTAATATGGCGCATTATTATTTCGAACTTAAAATATACAGAATTTCTGTATGAACAACAAATAAACGACAAAAAACTGGGATGGAATAGAATAGTTTCGTGTAAATAATAAAACAAAATCCTGGGATGAAAAACTGGGATAACTTCACATGCTTCATTCAACCATTGGATAATTAGACAAAAAATGGCATTCCAATTGATTCGATCACTGGTAATTTTTCGGTATGGTATTCCCTGTGTGATCACTATAGCACTTTATTTCCGCTTTATTTCGCCAAACTAATACGGATCACACACTAAATGTTCAACGAGCTTTTCAACAAACCGCAAGTTACACGATTTTATTTCAGAAATGAATGGTAACACAATTTAGTTTTAAATATTGCTGCGATCAATCACACATCCTGATCGTCGTCTTTGTTCAATATGAAGTAAAATGACTCTCGATTATAAGAAGTTCTTAACTTTGTAATACATAAGTTCGTGCACGTTTTTTGACTCCTTTTCCAAAAAAGACCAGCTTGATTTATATTAAATACTTCATCGATATTGCTCCTACCATCTTGCGTTCCGTGTATTGTGAATCCGAAGGATATCAGAAAGGAGTTTAGTATCTCAAGCGATTGATTACCGCATTTTTATTATTTCTTCAAATTTTTTATTATTCTGATGTTCCTCTTATCGTTTCAAATTAAAGATTTTCAAACTGACTGATTTCTAAGGATCTTGTCTTCGGTGTTTCCTTAATTGCCAGATGATTTGTTATTTCTCGTATATTATTTACACTAACGTCAGCCAATCACCATAATTAAACTGTCTTACAGTGTTCGGTCGTATTGTCTACACCGCGTAAATAATTAATATTCTACATGTGTAGAGAATGTATGTAAACAACTCTTTCGTTCATGGCCGCGAATTTAGCCTCGTACGACGTTATGGTTATCGATGACGCCGATACGTAACCACATTTTATTTAATCTCGTTAAAATACATGCAACTGAATTGAAATTTGTAACTTCATTAATGCAGTGCCGGATGCAGAAAAATCCTTTGAAGATGTTCTGATTTTCCGGGTTCCTTCATTAATTACTCGAAGTGAATTACATTGGCAACTTTGTAGTTTCTGTACTACGATAGATCTATATTTATGATTCTACAGCGTACACTAATTTATCGAGGGATATGAAAGGATTCACTATATGGTTGTGTAAATATTAAAACCATCGGTCAACCAAAGTGCCCGATAAACTTAGGCAATGAAGCTACTTTAAAATCATTAGATAATGACCCTCGCCAGCAAGAAATATACTAAGTTCAAAGAGCAAAGACAAATGTTAGTACACCGGAGGCAAGTGAAGCTAGTGGTTTTTGATCTGCTCGTATTTCTGTTTTTTGCAGATGGCTGTTGAAACTTTGACAATTTCTAAATAAATTGTTTAGTTTAGTTCGACCATAAAAGTTTAACCATGAAAAACTTGTAATTGAGATTTACTTGCGGAGCCGCACAAGCCGCAAGCCATACCAATAATAAATAACTTCTACTCCTTTTGGTAGGATCATGCACATAACATGGAGTTTTTAGGTGGTAAAAAAATTTTTTATTTGCAGAAGCAACAACAATTTTTATGGCTTTACTCTGTCGTTTTAAAATCTCATGACGCTTCCACATCATCCCCCATATTATTACGCATTACCCAATATTAGAAAAAGATGGAGATGACCTGTTACGTTTCCATTCATTCAATAAACTTTAACCGTTTTTTTGTCAGCACACCTAACGATGCTAAGATTTCCGATTAGAAAAAATGTTGTAAAACAAATATCGCATGTATGGTTGAAGCAAATCGGGAATGTGTATGTAAGGGCGCTTATAAAGATTCGTTTCGTTGTTATACTTTTTGGTATTACTAATTTCGCTACCTTCTAAAATTGTCGTCATATAGTCAACTGATCTGTTGCAAGCCACTTGAATTAATGCCGTCAACAAACAGACACTCACCGTCCGCTGACTCTTCCACTGGAATAATGTAACAATCATCCTTAACTGGAATCCAATTTACATGCGGCAGTTGAAGTCACCAGGATAATAAAGTCAACATAAACTGTAAGGGCGTGGAATACATAAATTATTGTGTCAATTTGGTAGTAATTTGTTCGAAAACGGAATACTTGGTGACATGTTTGGGTTTAGAATGTAAACTTTTTACCAACCGTAAGAGTCACGTAAATAATTTCAAGATCGCCATTGTCGAGAATTATAAATTCCTAGCTCTCAAAACATGAGCGAAATTCAGTAATGAATGTTGAAGGAAGTTCTGGATCAGTCTATGGCCACTTACGATGGAATTCAGCCATTTCTTAATCAAACCTTTGTGAAGTTTCTAAAGTTAAAAAAGTGCGAGTACCCAAAAAAGCAGCAACATAGAAGTGTAAATGGATGTACGTTTCTGACGTTAAAAGCGTGAAACAACAATTTACGATAAATAATACGGCAATACTACAATTTATGTCAAAATATGAAGTTCATCGAAAAAATTGGCGACAGTAATGCTGACAATTATCGTAAAATTTAGAAATATACTCGCATGATCACTACGTGGAAATCGAACGGATGAAGTGGGCTTTCTATAAATATGATTGTGAAGCTTCATAAAATAGACCGGGGCTCTTAACATAAATTTTCAAAACTATAAAATTTACCTCTAAAATCGACGATAGTAATACTCCACTATGGCAATTATCGTAAAATCCAGTATCCAACATACCCAATCTTATCATAATCTGTTAGGAAATGCCTGAGTGCCGTCCCAAGTGGCCATATTCCAGAACTTCTTTGAAAAATAAATTTAGAATCAAATTTTTATTCAACATACCCAATCCCATCATAATCGGTTAAAAAGATTGAGTTCCGTCCCAGGTGGCCATATTACGGGATTTTTATAAAAGTTTTACGAATTTTACTGTACACAAACATATCACTTGGTGATCGTATGGTAAAATTATACACCACCAACATGTTATTAACCCCAAAGTTCGAGAATTTGAACCCAGTTGATGACTACAATTTTATTAAGCGATTATTGTTCTTCACATCAACGATGTTGTTGGATCAAGCATTCCTCCAATACTGATTGGGAATTGAATTTTAGTAGGTTGACATTCCAAGTGAAGCAGAATATGCGGATAACGAAAGCAATTGTAATTGGCGGCGAAATTTATGATTTACAATTGTAACACACATCCATCGCCAGATGAAATAAAACTAATAATCTCGAACATCAATCTACAAGTATATAAGCGCGAGCAATTTGGGACGCAGAGACAGTTGTAGTTTAACCAGTGTGCAATGCAAGATGAAAAGTAAACTTGAACAGTGAACAAGTGAAACTAGTGAGTTACTTAGTGCAAAAATTAAAGATGTTGGAGAATTGTTATTCGTAACTTTAAATCGCTAGGAGTTTTTATTTGAAAAATCGTGTACGAATTCATATCAAACGCCCGAAGTTACAATAGAGTTTATGGGATTCTTAAATATGGGATTTTGAATACACAAAAGTAAAATTTGGTAAACCAGGTAACAACACCTTCGTTTTCCAACCACTTTCGACTTCCTCACATACATTGCCATCGAGTTACAACGAACATATTTCACATCATAATCAGCAATAAATATCGGTACAGATGCAAATGTGTCCGACACGGCAACAGCGACCCCTCCACCAAGTTCTTATGTGTCTTTTAAAGGTGTCTATATATTTGATAAATGATGTATGAGGAAGGTAAAATTTCCTCAGTTTTGAAATTAGCAGTTCACTAGGTTGCAGCAATTCAAGCATTGATAAGTATGAATTTGACGATTTATGCACTAAATCGTAATATTATTGTACACGTGAAGTATTTCCTAAAAAAAAAAAAAATATTTTAGGAATATTTTTAGGAAAAACTTCACGCGTGTCTGGAGAAATGTGAAGTATTTCCTATTCCTAGATAGTTTTGCAAGTGTTAGTGTAAATAACATATAAAATCCATATTAAACAGAAATTTATAATTTTTTATTCGTTTATTACGTTATTAGATATTTAAAAAAAATTATTATGTACTTATAAAACATAACACCGTTATTGTTTCGGAAAAATTGTTTGGTAATTTCAAAATCATATTAAAATTAAATTACTTCATTAAAATTAACAAATAAAACGGTCTGCTATTTAGGAAAAAAAGAAAATAAAACAACTTTATGCTCTCGGACTGCCGAAATATGAATAATCTATAGAGAATAATCGTAAGTCGTGTTTGCCTGAATTTTTTTGGTATTACTAAACACCGGCCATCCTAGCGGAAACCTGTTTTGAGTAAGTCATGATCTACTCTAACAGAAAATAGGTAACTTTTGAAAAAATCTTTGGTCCCAGACACTTAGGATTGACAATTTTTGAATAAGTTTGACGATTCTTAAAATTTCTGTAGAGAATAATCGTAAGTCGTGATTGCCTGAAGTTTTCTGCTATTACTAAACACCGGCCATCCTAGCGGAAACCTGTTTTGAGTAAGACATGATCTACTCTAACAGAAAATAGGTAACTTTTGAAAAAATCTATGGTCCCAGACACTTAGGATTGACGATGTTTGAATAAGTTTTACGATTCTTAAAATTTCTGTAGAGAATAATCGTAAGTCGTGATTGCCTGAATTTTTTTGGTATTACTAAGCACCGGCCATCCTAGCGGAAACCTGTTTTGGGTAAGACATGATCTGCTCTAACAGAAAATAGGTAACTTTTGAAAAAATCTATGGTCCCAGACACTTAGGATTGACGATGTTTGAATAAGTTTTACGATTCTTAAAATTTCTGTAGAGAATAATCGTAAGTCGTGATTGCCTGAATTTTTTTGGTATTACTAAGCACCGGCCATCCTAGCGGAAACCTGTTTTGAGTAAGACATGATCTGCTCTAACAGAAAATAGGTAACTTTTGATAAAATCTATGGTCCCAGACACTTAGGATTGACGATGTTTGAATAAGTTTTACGATTCTTAAAATTTCTGTAGAGAATAATCGTAAGTCGTGTTTGCCTGAATTTTTTGGTATTACTAAACACCGGCCATCCTAGCGGAAACCTGTTTTGAGGAAGACATGATCTACTCTAACAGAAAATAGGTAACTTTTGAAAAAATCTATGGTCCCAGACACTTAGGATTGACGATTTTTGAATAAGTTTTACGATTCTTAAAATTTCTGTAGAGAATAATCGTAAGTCGTGATTGCCTGAATTTTTCTGTTATTACTAAATACCGGCCATAGATTTTTTCAAAAGTTACCTATTTTCTGTTAGAGTAGATCATGTCTTACTCAAAACAGGTTTCCGCTAGGATGGCCGGTGTTTAGTAATAGCAGAAAACTTCAGGCAATTACGACTTACGATTATTCTCTACAGAAATTTTAAGAATCGTAAAACTTATTCAAAAATCGTCAATCCTAAGTGTCTGGGACCATAAATTTTTTCAAAAGTTACCTATTTTCTGCTAGAGTAGATCATGACTTATTCAAAACAGGTTTTCGCTAGGATGGCCGGTGTTTAGTAATACCAGAAAAATTCAGGCAAGCTCGATATACTATAATTCTCGATAGATTATTTAGAAATGGTCAATCCTATGTGTCTGAAATCAGACTTTAAACTGATTTCATAAATTTTGTACCTATTTTATAATATATTTTTAACTTAACAATTGCGAAGGTATTAATAAAATTTTATAATTTCTTAATGCGTAGTTTCGAATTTATTCGTTAGTTCGCAGTTTTACCAATACACTGAAATTTTTAGTTGTTGTTCTTGTTTTTTAGGAATAACTCGGAAGTTTAGGAAAATCTTCACAACCGTAATATTATTGGTAAAATTATTGGCGTATCGTTACTGGCAAAATAAATTACTTTTTTCGTGTTTATAATGTTAGCGAGATATTTACGTGGTCGAAAAAAAGTTGAATTTAAAAAATTAAAAAAATTTTGCTATGTGCCATATGAGACAGGTTTCGTATATGCAAGAAATATATTTCTTATCAAGCCGTTTTCCGGTATCTCAACAAATAATTATAAACAATAGGATTACCAGATAAAGGCTTTGGTTCCAATTTATAAAATGTGAGATAGAAATGAAGCTCAAAATCGAGCCGAAAAGGTTCCATTAGCAATGAAATCATAAAATTTACATTGTCGACATCATTTTTTAAATTGTTTACATACATTCTCTACACATGTAGAATATTGCTTATCATCGCGGTGTAGACAATACGGTACAACACTGTAAGGTACCCAGACTTTAAATTACTGTTACAGCTGACAGAATTCATTTATTTAATTTGGAGTTTGAGTAGAGATGTTTTTATAGAAATTCACTCAAATGTTAACACTCAAGATGTTTTTAAAAATACGTCATTTGTGAGAAATAAACGCTAATATCAAAAAAAAATTAATTTAATCTATAACGATTATTAGTTGTAAATTATTACAAACGACACTCATGTTTATTGTGCAAGATTTCGATCGACTGTCTGAGTGCTTATCCATTTTTATATTTACATAAAATAATCAAAACGTTTATCAAATGTGACATACCGTATTGTGTGTATCTCTCACCTGGATATCAAAATCAGTTACAGCCAACAAGAACGAGCACAGAAATTATCTAATCAATCATAATTTTCTACTATTTTTAGATCGACCGCGTACAAAGTTTGCACGCGCTCTATTTTCGGTAAATAGACGAAGGAAGGTTTTTTATTACAAACAAAAAACCTGATAAGGAATGTTCAATACCATGCACACCTTTTAGATTTGGTATGCAAAACATTCCATATTATAATGCATAGCAAAGAGCTTATACGTTTCGAAAACGTATATTTAACTCGCAGGTGATTAGAATTCGGATCATTGTGTTATACAACAAATTTAAATGTTCCATAAGATTAGAATTTAGAATATATAAAACGTATTAGCATACAGAACACGTTCAATTTGCATTTATTAACCGCGAAAACTAAATTTCAACAGAAATGTAGAAAGGCGACGCGATTGTGTACTAGAAAAGAGGAAATCGTGTGTTTATTCTTTGTGGGTGATCGCGGATGTATAAATTTACAATGTATAGATATCAAACTCTGTTTGCCAAATGTCTAGAATACAGAACTTACTTTTCATTTCATTAATATTTATACGCAACACGCATATGTTGTAGCTGTACATAAGCATCTAACATTAAATTCCGAAAAGATCAAAACTCATATGCGGAAAGGATTGGTTTGATGAGTCGAGTGTATTTACCCCAACAGCATTATACAGCTGTAAATAAGCAGTCATAACTTGGAAGTGTGATCAACTTTTGGATTTTATTTCCGGCGAATTATTTCAATTGTGCGAATTGAATTTTAATAGAATTGTTGTTGGTTCGTGCATCTTACATATGAATGTGTATGTACCATTATGTTTTGTTTATGGCTTTCATTTAATAATAATTTTCTGGGTTGTATAAATAATACAGAGTGAAAGATTTTCTCCGAGTTTTATGTACATGCATGATAAAAAATTCAATGTAAAGCGCCAGAACAGAAGATGATGCGGAAGACCAAAATACAAAAAAATGTTAGGAATTGATGATTTTATAACTCACGGAAGAATGCATATATATTTGAGGAGTATATTGATTTTGAGTTTTTATCGTTGTTGATACATAAATGATGTGCGGTTAGGCCCCTGCCAATAAAATGTACATATACTCGATATAGTATTTACGGATTCGAAAGTAGCGATTTTGCTTTCTATTATACGAGTATAGCAGAATAAAGTATATATCGCCGAAGTCAAACAAGTAGTTTTTGAAAATTCTCTGTGTGTGTGCGTATGTTCCTATGTGGTGTCATGCCCACTAAATTTCTGTTGGTTTTCTACAGCCCAGATGGATTGACTGATCGAGACGAAATCGAGTCACCGAAAATAATAGCTTCCATCCAGCTTCCAGTTTGAACAGTATATCATGTCCGAGAAAAACAATTTGGAACTAAAAGCTTCTAAATTAAACTTGCAACACTACCGGTCTAGTACAAATTTAAGCGAGAATGACAATGTATGACGATCATTGACGAGCCCCAAACATACATCCAGGAGCAATAGCAAGCTATCCAATCAGCAATAAATGTTCTCTTAGTATCACAAACCTACTTCCAAAATTGACTAAATCAGACTTGTGAAGTGACCCCTACTCCGCTTCGGTGACTTCATCCCAATGAATCTTCATGGTATACCGAATGATTAAATTCTAGTGTGCAGCAAGTAGTTCAACCTCTTCTACATTGTCGAAATATATACTTCCTGCATTCTCCTTTTGTTTTCTTCGTCAGTTGATGGGCTCCCACTTTCCTCTTCTAAAGTTCCATTTGGTCTGGTATTGAAGCTGAGACAAATATTTTCCAGCACTGTTGGTGCACTTGATGTACTAACTTCCATCTGGTTTTTCTCCTTCCTGGGTTTTTTATGGAACAAATCATTTTCCACGGGAGTCAGTAAGGCTTTATCAATTAAAAAATGTACAGAAGTTAGTAGATCCAGATTATCTGAACCGTTGAATACAGGATACAGAGGACGTGAATTGAGACATGCTTCGACCATGCAAAGCGTTATGGATAATTCCTCATATGTAAATGTTTGATTTTTAATGACTCGGCAGAAATTATGTTTCAGTGATTTAACTGCAGCCTCCCATAATCTTCCGAAATGTGAAGCACTTGGAAGTATAAAGTGCGATGTAATGTTCTGTGTTGAAAAATGATCCTGGATAATCTTCTCTCAGTGCCTTTCGTTTTGGTTTAGAAGTTTGTTTGTCTTATTGAAGTTCGTACCATTATCAATGTATACTCGTATGTGAGAAATATTTCCCCGGCGCGATATAAATCTTTTGAATGCTGCCAAGAATAAGTTTGCTATTCAATCAGAAACCACTTCGAGATGAACTTTCTTTGTGATTTCTTACTTGTTAAACTCTCCTTATTATCCAAAAGGTTTTCCGAATTAATGCTAATGATAATGCATTGGTGCCACGAAGAGTGGCCGTATGTGGCTAATTAATAATTAGTAAAATATCTTTATCCGAATGGCAGCGGTCCGAGCCGTCTTTATGCTGAAATAAAGGATTCAGTGAGGCTATGATGCTCTTCTTCTTAGTGATTGTTAATATTTTAGGTTGATATTCCGTATGCAAAGAAAAGCCCTTGAACTGCTCTCACGATTGTGGTTAATGCTCTTGAGTTTGCTTGTATTTCGTCAGCACACGCTGGGTTTTTATGTTCTTTTGTGATCAGTTACTCTTAGTAGTTTTAAATCATCTAAGTTGCGGTTGATGAGCTTGACTATCGCGTGGTCAGATGCGGTGACCTTATTGAGGACGTGAAGAATGGTTGTGGTGATTTTTTAGATCCATTTTTTAGTTTCATTTATTACGAGTTTCTTCATTTATTACGTGTTTCCAATTTTATTGGTCTTTTGAATTCTGATACCCGATTAGAGACGAACCTTCTTTATTTTGTGGCTGGTTTCTGTAGCCAAGCCAAAACAATGGTAGAATCTGTCCATACGTAAATATTCGCCGGTCGCACTTCTAGTGTTTGACCACATTGTTAATTAAACGTGGCAGAAAAAATAATCCGCTAAGTTCCAGACGTGGTAAAGTTTGCATAACACGGGTAGGTGCTACGTTAGTTTTGGTCGTCGGTAGCCATGTGATGACTATTTCATCTGACGCGCCTCAAATTGCAAGATTTTTTATTTGGCTGAAGATGCGGTTTCTATCCAAAGTGCCAATCTACCATTTCGATCTGCAACTCCACCACTGCAATTTTGCTGTAATTTATGAACCTTTTAGTCACATTTTATTTCTCTTCAATCACAATTCCTGACATTGAAATTTGGATGTAATGATAATTAACTACAACAATCCCAATGGATCAAATTGTCTTTCAACTTCCGAGGCTAATTCTCCATTTGTACGTTCAGTTTCTGATGATATTTGGTTTACCTTGAATCTGAAGCAGTGCAATGGTTGCATTGCAATGGATCCCTAAATTTTTAGTAGTATCATCTTCTGCCAACACCAAGTTGCCAATGAATTTGTTTGACCCTTGTATAGACTGCAACAATTTTGAGTGGCCGCTCAAGACTTTTCCAGCCATTGTACCATATGTAACAATAGTCAAGTTACGGGAATACCGCAATGGTTGGTTCAGATTCTCCCTCCCGATAGTATTCTTTGATAATCTTGATGTTTCTTTGCCGCTTCAATTTGTCGATGCATTTTGATAAATCCGAATATTATTTTGTGTTTTCTCCACCGTAGAATATAAGTGACGATAAGTTGTTTTACTCTACTCCGGCATGCAGAGTATCATTCAAACTAAAACCTGGTGTGACTTCATTGACCCGTCAAATACAAAGCGAAATTTTGATTTGTTTGAATTTTCTCTCAAAATTGCATGACGTGGAATGTAAAATTGTCACTTGCAATTTGCTGATGGTGTCATATGTCCCATTTGAAGATATTTGCGTGTCTCTTTGTTTTGAAGCGCACCTAATATGCTCGCATCGTTTTCCTTGAACGCTACGGTAACCACGTAGCAACCATCCATTTGTATCCCGCTTAACCTTTCGTCGGTAAATTATTTTACACTCTTCGGATTTTGTTAGTAGAGATACAACCGATACTTCTTCTAACTCCCAAATCTTGTGAAGCTATTGAGCTTCAGCTTCTTTACACTGATGTTAACCGTTAAAGTCCTAGGTTTAGCGGTAGTAGCCGGGCCTACTATCAGCCAACCCAAAGTTGTTTTCATTGCATTTCGGTTTCCTCAAGGGCCGAACAATTATATTGTGAATCCGCTAATATTATATTCCCCCACCGAAGGAGGAAGTTGAATTTTCAGTTGAACAATAGAGCTAGGTATTTTTTGTATTACTTCGAATGTAATCCTAACTGTAGACATGTATTTTCAACAATCAAGGATATTTACGAACCTAGATCAATTAATGCTTGTAAAGGAACTGTTTTTTGTTGATGCTTTGGTTATTACTTGAGAACAGGGTCTTGATATTTCCTTCGATGGCAATGATTGATACCTACTTCTTTGAATCATTGTTGTAGGTGTGTGCAATTTGATGATGTTCCTCTTTTGCATATTGTGCATTTTTCTGTTTTGAGACATGCTTCTGTTGAGCTGTGTGATAGGCAGTTGGTACACCATTTTTGGTCTATTCGCAGTAATTATAGAACTCATCATTGGCCTTGTCTTTTGCCGGGTTGCCTGATTGGCCAAAATTTTCTATGTGAATCATAATCTTGAATTCTTTATTTGAAATGGCGTTTGCACTCTGGAGTGCTTCAAGCACATTCATTCTCTCCATTAACAAATATAAAAATTAATTGTTCCATGATGGGAAGGTTACGACTACCATGCAGGGATTTCTCATATTCCTCATATTGCATAATCCAACTTTTTGACATTAGTGTGAATGAGGATGGTGCGTCGTCCACGTTGTATTCGCCACAGTTCCTTGAAGCTTCGATACACCAGTGTATCATGCATTTTTCTAATATCCTTGGCTGTTTTTGGTTGAACTTTTGGAATACTCAACATAGTATCAATATATTCGGCCGTGATCTCGTACACAGTTTTGTAGTTTCCTGTTTGTAATGCTATAGTAAAAGTAGATTATTCTTCCTTTTATGGCTATTATCATGTATCAGATTATTGAACGTGTTTATGAACGACGACCATCTTTTGAAGTTACCGTCAAATGATGGAATTTGTTTGTGCGGTTATTTTGACACACTTCTTGTATTTGTTGATATTTTGGGTGGTTTTGATCCTACTGTGATATTTAATTTCTTAATAATCGTTTTGGGGTGAAATTTACCCTTAGCCAAGTTATAAGGGTGGTCTGGAATTAACTTATTCATTGTAATTAATTTGTAATAAATTCTGGTCCAAGAACCATACCGATATCATAGCTACATCAAAAGTTACGATTTTGGCGGGCTAATTTGGTCGGTGCAGATTTAGAGCACTCACTTCAAACGCACACTCCGCGACACTCGATTACCCTCACTTAAAATTTATTTTTAAGATCATTATCTTAGATTATGTGCCGAATTATTTGAAAATTTTGTATCACCTTGGTTTCTATCTTATCTAACTTTCCAATGAATAATACGCATACTTGCATGCAATGCGAAGTGAAAACTCCCCATTTTTTAACTCGATAATCGATAATATTTAGATCCAAAGACAAAGCCGGCCAATTCAAAACGTCCTCGTTATTTTCTTCCAACCACTGTTTCACTCGTGAAGCTGTGTGGATTGCTGCATTATATTGCTGGAAAATCCAGTGTTGGCCTTCAAACATTTCGTCAAAATTGATTTTTTGCACTTGTAGGAGCTCGATGTAGCTTTGTGCGTTTTGTCGGCCCTCCACGACAACCAAATCAATAGTACCATATAGACACTTGCTGAGACCCCAATTTTCTGCTTTATTTTTTGCAGGTAGCATCGAATTCGAAGCTTCGTGCATAATGTTCCCGTTCTGTTGTTGCCCTTGCTATGCGACCTTTTCGATTTTTCCGATATTTTCTGGATCTTTGAGATAGTTGTTGATGGTCCAAGAATTGTGACCAATTTTTTTGAACATTACACGATTGGAATAATTATCTTGTTTAAGCGCAAGAATCTTTCCAATTTCTACCTTTGTTTGGGTTGTTCCTCGACCCATTTTCACCACTACGAACTGTAGCTTCGACGTCAAAAACAAAGTGTTATGGGTAATCAAGTGTCGTAGTTTAAATAAGCAAAAGAATTGAAATGGGGCGTTCCCACTTCGCATTGTATACAGGTGTGTGTATTAGTCATTTTAAAGTTAGATAAGATAGAAACCAAGGTGATGAAAATTTTTGAAATAATTAGGCGCATTATCATTATTAGGGTTTTATGGAAAATTTTCAAGTGAGCGTAATCAAGTGTTCCAAATAGAGAAACAACAATTTATCTTTTCTCTGTCTGCTAAGGTATTCGGCGACTCGTTTACATTAAGCTTAACGTCTGCCTGAAATAACATTCTGAGGAACTCTTTGCGTTATAAGGAGTAGGTGTTAGTAATCTAAAATAAGATTATATTGCACGTATCTGAATATTTTCTAGGAAAGGTGTTTGGCAAGTTGATAATAATTCATTTGATTAGTGCTAGAATTCTTTGTGTTTCGGGTCAAGTCTAGCACTCAGTTCGATTTCATGTGGAAGAAATTAAAAATTCGCGGCTGGCGCGTACACGGCGTAATCTGGAGGTTCAATTTTCGATCACTCTTCGCAGCAATTTCAGCCGTATGTTATGTTCCAAGTGTTCATTCAACTAAAAGTGAGCTTCATCGCCGAACAAAATTTTGTTTAGAAAATAAACATCAATATCAATTTGTGCTTTAGCCCTTTGGCGGAATTTGCGGCGTGTGTGATGATCGGATGGTTTTAATTCCCGCACAATTGGAATTTTGTAAGCACGTAAACCAAGATCCTTAGATAAAATCTTCCATAAAGTGGATGGAATCGATTGATTTGGGTCTTCCTCAATGCTACGCTGTGGTTGACGTCTTACTGGATGCATATTATCATTTAGAGTATCTGTGGTGCGAAAATGATCTATAGTTAACCGAATTACCCGCTCTGATCGACGATTATGACGACCGTAAAATGGACGTAATCCACGATGAGTTTGGCGAACAGAACCATTATTTTGATTCATTGTCTAGTTGTCAAAGCGCAAATAACAAGATTCGTTACATAGTTACTAAAATAAGAATTTAATTTATTCATGAACTGCTGCTCACAATACCGCTATCTTCATATTCTTTATGTCTGCCAAATGTCATAAGTGTAAGGAAAATATTTCCAAATCTCGTTATCGTGGAATCAAGTGCGGCGGTTCATGTGGCAAATCAGTTCATGTTAAATGCGCAAATATTTCTGCCGATTTGTTGGAGGGCATTAAAGATCGGTCCGCAAACTGGCTTTGCGAACAGTGTCGGTATATATCCAGTCGTTCGTTACTTGAAACTGATGCTTCTGATTCGGAAAATAATGTAAGCCTAACTGATATCATGAAAGAATTGAAGAAAATTGCCTTGATAAATCGCATCAGTAAGCTAGAAGAACAAGTTGGCATACAAAACACTAAATTACATGCACAGAACAATTTGATAAACCAGACCAAATTCAATATGCTGCTTGCATAACAATTGCTGGATTATCAATGAAGCACGCTGATATTAAAGCTGTCATTGTTAATACAATTTCTAAATTGGAGCCATCATTTGTGTCAGATTTCATCGAAGCTATAGAGCCGGTTCACAGAACATGCAGTGCGCATCAACTTAAAAGACAATCAATTATGAACGATCAATATATTGTCAAACTAAAAACTACAACTATTAAAGACAATATTCTTTTAAAAATGCATAAATATAAAACACTAAACACAACGATCTGAATGTCTTTCTTCCGCAAAACCATCCCAAGCAGCAAATTTATATTATGCAGCAACTAACGAAGTACCAAGCGTAACTCTACCGTGAAGCTAAAAATATAAAGTCAAATTATAATTACAAACATCTATGGTGCAAATCTGGTCAAATATATTTACGTAAATCAGCAGAAAGTGATGTTCACCGTATTCATTCCATGAATGATATTTTTCTCTTACGCAACAATGAGCACCCGATTGAAGATCCACAAATAGGTTAAGGGGCTGCCTAAAACTCCCTAAAAATTATTTGCTATTCGAAACTTGGCATTCAGTTTATTGCAAAGCTGACTGCAACTTAGTCTTCGAAAAGTTTCTTTACATTCTTAAATCGCATATCGCTTCTTCACGTTATACAATAGTAGTAGAACTCACATCTTTTACGTCAAATAAAAAAGCTTCACAAGTTTTGGAAGAAATTAATGTGTAATCCATTCAATGGTAGACTGCAAAAATTCGTTAAAAAATTGTCAAATAAGGTGAAGAGCAGTGTCAAGGCTACAAAGAATAGTTATTACAAAAATAAATTTTCCTCAGTAGGAAATAACTCTAAGAAAACTTGGAAACTAATTGATGAGAGGAAAGAAAATTAAACACAGATTTGGTTGTTTCTGGTTCGTTAGTCATTTCCAATGAATTTAGTAACTTTTTTATAAATGTTGCATCCGACAAATTCTCAATGTTTAACAATACCACATTATCCACCGATCTCCGTGAATTCTCAAGATATACAACGGGTCTTTCCAATGAATTAAAAAATTAAAACACAAACCATCCAAAGGTATTGATGAGATTGACAATTTTTAGTGAAAAATTGTTCTTGGTATTTGTTAGATATTTTGAAATATCTGTTTAATTTAAGCCTGAATAGGGGAATCTTCCCAGATGTATTTAAATTAGCTCTGGTAATACCGCTTTATAAAAAAGGAGATGAGTTGGAGCTTAATAACTATAGGCCCATAGCTCTTTTATGTACTTTTTCTAAACTATTTGTGAAAATGGTGAAGCGCAGACTACTCAATTATCTCGATGAGATTAAATTTCTAAACGAGAAACAATTCGGTTTCACAGCGGGAAAATCTACTGAGGAGACATTGTTACACTTTCTAAGTAATATATATTTGGCTATAAACAAGTTTCAAAAGCCTACTGTTTTATTTCTAGATATATCTAAAGCATTCGATATTGTTGATCACGACATTCTGCTTACGAAATTGAAGTTCATGTGGGTGAGAGGCGTCACATTAAATTGGTTTGGTAGTTATCTTAAAAATCGTCGTCAAGTGGTTATAGTGGAAAACTCTATCAGTGACCCAGGTAACTTGATTTGTGGTGTTTCCCAGGGCTCTGTGCTTGAACCTCTGATATCGATTTGTTGAGTCGGACCACAGCGTTCGCCGACGACCTGGCGTTGAGTTATCCATTTGATTGTAATTCATCAGAATCTCAAATTGCATTGCAAAGTGATTTATCAAAACTTAGTAAATGGTTCCTTTAGCATCGGTTGACTGTAAGTGATAAATCTAGAGCTATGAATTTTACACGACTTAACGTAGGAATTGTCCCAAATACATTGACGTTTCACAGCTTTTTATGCAACAGAAATCCCCGCTTCCACAGTGCTTTCAACTTCTAGGTGTGAATGAGTTTCAATGCTTAGGCCTATAATTATTGACTGGCAGTTAAATTGGGATTCTCACTTTTATAAAGTCAGGAAAGCGTTATCGCTGCTGTTTATAAATTTTACAATCTGAAACCACTCTGCTCCCAAGCCACATTAAGAAAACTTTATCATGCCTTGGTTGAATCGATATTTATGTATGACATCTCTAGTTGGGGTGGGATTTATTTTTCACATATTGAAGATCTCGATATTGCACAGAAACGGATTCTTAAATTAATTTATAATCGTTCTGTAAGGACCAGCATAGTTCCACTTTTCCGTGAGCTCAGACTTCTACCATTAAGATATTTATACGTTTTTAAAGTGTTGTGTGTAATGCATACTTATAACATGAGGAATCCAAACACCTTTGCTGGTGTTCGATGCAATAGTGAAATATATAGGCGCTTTTATCTCTTTATGGCACCTTACTGGTTCCATATGTTAACAAAGCATTTAAAACTTCTCACAATAGAGCGCAAATACCAATTCGAACGTGGATTACGAATTTGGCTGCCTAATATAAATGACATTGAGCAATATTTTTAACTACAGCTTTGCATATTTTTCTTTCTTTTTAATGTTATTTGAGCTTGTAAAGTTCCAATATTATTGTTTTAATAAGAATAATAATTAATTTGTATTACTTGCTTAATTCAATTGTCCTCCAACACAGGTATTTTCTTACCTATAGGGTAATAATAATAATAATAATAAAAACTTTCAACAATTTGCAAGCGTTGCCAAATTAAAGATTTGAACCTCTAAAAAAAACACCCGTTATGTCTTGAAAGTTATACGTTAAAATAAAAATTCTCCAAGTAAAATTTAATTTCTATTTGACGCGAAAATAAAGGGATTTTTTGAGACCGCGTTAAAAATTCATTTCACTTTGAACTGAGTACTTTAGAAAAATAAATTAAAATGTTGGAAATAGTAATTTTCATATTGGAAACCCGCACCCAACGCATTAAAAATCTTTCCACTAACCCGACCCCCGTTGTTCGCACTTAAAATATAATGACCGATTCATGCACGCGCCTCCTTTTTTATACATCCGACAAATTATGTATTTATCCAAATTTTGTCCCAATTTTGCTTTATAATCTGATTCATTTTGTCAATTTAATATCTACAAATTAAGTAAATTTTATAAACAAGTCTCTACGTATTCCCATGTGACCTGTTTATTTTTATTGCGACTATGAAAGTAAAATCCGTAATTTTCTTCTGCTACAGAACCTTACAACCCTACATACATATACGTATATACACAAAAATACACATATTACAATAAATAAGCTTTTTGGCTTCTGATGTAAAGTTGAAAATCCCAAAGAATTTTTATGTACATCCCCCCCATGTACATATTTTTGGAGGGGGTGGCGTTTCAATTTTTTAACGAATTCAATAAAAAAAACTGTTTGTTGTTATTCATAATATTTCCATGCATATATTAAGTTGGAATGCTGAAAACTTTTTCAATTGAAAATCATAATTTTTTTTAGGTTAAAACGCTATGTACTTCAAACTTGTAACTATATACTCGCAATATAACTAGGGGCTACGATTTTATGAAAATGTAGCATAGTTTTTAGCAGTACGAAGTACTTAAAATGCACACTAATTTGCATTGTCAGACAAATATTTATTATATGCACATTATTAAAAAAAAAGCTTTAAAGCTTTAAAGTTATACTCGATGGGCGGTTATACTCGTTAAATGGAATTGCAATATAGTTTATTATCTTTGTAGTGAATTAATCTGAATATTTTAGTTGTGTGGTTTGAATATTTTGTTGCTCTTGTGTGCATTCGGCGAAATCGAAAATGAAAATATCAAAGTTTAGTTATACGAGTTAAAGTTTAGAACTACTAGGACGTTGGGAATACGGCAAGGACGAATTACTAAATTTTACCTTTTTGGCCATTATGTTTGCTTATAATTTTTTGTTTGCCCGCGTGATAATGAAAACTTTTTTAACTATGGTCCGATTTGTGGGCTGTATGTTGTATTGGTCGTTTACTCAAATAATTAGTGAATTTACTTTGGGGTGAACTGTAAAGAGACCCCGCGCATTGCGACTTTTAGATCTGTTGTTCTTCCCAGTTGATTTGGTTTAATCAAACACGATAAATAAATATTTTTATTTTACTTAATGCCATGGGACATGCATGCGTTCTTCTATCTAGCGGGTTGACTAGTACACTCCCTCAATTCCATTTGTCGCATGCGCCATTTGTTGCATGCGCATGCGTTCAGCGTACTGAACAATTTTATAAGTATCTCACACATCATCCCTTTTTTATCAAACTATTATCTAAAGGTAAACTTCATTTACTTAACTTCTAGGCCGACTTACAAATGAATCTCGTGGTGACTGCTTAACTATCAGCGGTGTTGCTCGTGCAGCTTCAGAAAACGTTGATTGAATATTTTCATCAATAGTTTTTGATAGAACATCAAACAGATTGAAGATGTCGAACGAATGCTTTCCTGGTATTGTTCCTTTTGACCACCACTTATCTTCTGTTGGGTGGATTTGTACTACGACAAGCTACCTTTCTTCAGCTGAAACTTTCGTGCTTTCTTATATCATCATGATATTTATTTATTCTACAACGTTCTATTATTTGATCCAAACCATTTGGTATAACTTCCGGCTGTACATATTCTATGGTTGTTGGAATTCCTGTACTTGTTTTTCTCGAAAATAAACGTTGAACCGGGCTGGAACCTATTTTATTTGGAATATTTCGGACCTCTTCTGATTCGTTTGTTCATTTATAAATCGTTTTGCGATGATAACAGCAGCTTCGACTTCACCATCCGCCTGTTATGGTCATATAGTGACGATGTTATATGTGAAAATCCCCATTCGATGAACCAGGAATGTCATGTCAACTAAAATTCATTTTGCAATTCATTTTAAATCATTTAATTTATTTATTTCAAAAAAATCTGAACTGAAGTTATTAAAAAGTTTAAATTATTTGAAACGGATATTTTGGTACTTCATGTGTTTGAGTTCGTGATTTGCATTGTGCATCAAAATATTTGACACATTTGTAACAATCTTTTATTTTATCTCTTATTTCTGAACTCATTCCAGGCGAGAAAATGTTATGTTTCGCCAAATTTACGGTTGCCGCGATTTCACTATAACTAAAATACCTAACATACCTAATCATTAATTTACGAAGATTCTTCGGAACCAATATATACTTTGTCGTTGCTAAATAAATATCAGTCAGTTTTCGGTTGAAAACTCGTGTTATGATACATTTTTATATCATGCGGATGATCACGAATATTTCTTTATCTTTTAAAACTGACATCTTTTAAAGTTTCCTACTTTCTGAATTTGTCTCTCGGCATATGATCTTTTTAATCCATGCCATCTTTTCTGGGGCCGAAGCACTCTCCTGTCCCGTCTTACTTTACGATCTTACTGCCAAATCGAAGACGTACTGCTATAGAGGACAGATTTAAGTTACCATCCGGGCGCATAGCTCCATGCCAGCCTATATTACTGGACATGGAAGATGGGTCGGCTCATGAGTTTTGCACGCCGATAGGGGGTCGTAGTTGTGTTCATTTTAATCACAGATATCTGTTGATGAATATTTCCTTTTGCATCCTTGTCCCTATCGGGATTCGAACCCGCTACCTCCCGATCCAAACGCCACCAAAGCTTTAACCACTGTGCCATTTGGTCGGTAGGATATTTGCGCTATATCGTCTATTCGATAAATATTAATTTTTCTTTAAAATTTTTTAAAAGTTTCTTGATGGTTGACCTTAGGATTATTTTCATAATCCGCTCTTAACAGGATATCGGCGATTGCATTATTTTTGCCTTCGATTATTCTAATCGCAAAGAATAACGCTGAAGTACGTATCATACGCATTAATTGAAGTCTTTTTGGTGATTTGTGTGCTTGGCCCAGTGTTATATTTAATTTTCACTTCAGACTTTCGCGGATGATATATCAATCGCATGTAACCATAAAATGTCCATGACCGCCTGTCACAATGAACGGAATACAAATCCGTCAAGTATATGGAGCAAAATACCTAGGCGGCCATCTACAACAACGAAACGAATGAAACGAGACCTTATATTAAAGGTGGATAAATGCACTGGTTGATGAAGATTTATTCAACCATTGACCTAGAATACAAACTTCACATGTACAATGCAACCTCTCTCTCTTCAGATTTACATAATTAGCTTAGTGATTAAGATTTGATAACTTATTTTAAAAAATTAGTGATAACGTTTTCCTAAATATATTTATTAACGGCTACGGGTCCATTCTAGTGATACAAATATATAACCAACTATCATCTGGTCAAATTTGGCACATTCGAAATGAATTGCGATAATTTGCTTGTGCGCATAATTGCTTTCTGTGGCAGTTATCTTCTTGGAACATTGCGGAGCCTGTAGCGGTAATACTGCAGTCGCATTCAATTGCAATTTATTTTCTATTGTCGAAATATCCCAAAGATTTTATATCTGATACTAAAGATTTAATCTTTTGGCATTCTTCTTCCTCCAACTGTGTCCAATACCGTGGAATGTGGTAAGGAAAGGTAATTAACCATACCAATGAATCTCTACAGATCCTAGTTATTTGAAGGTCATTTTTATATTTTTGATTGGTCGGCTTTCGAACATTCACTACTTAATACGTGTCCGAAAAACTTAACTGAAGATTGACATAAATTAAGCTTCGATTTGTTAAATTTGACATTGTTCTGCTCGAGACGAATGAATAGATTTTCGAGGTTTTTATGATGATCGATTAATGCCTCTTCCATTGTATTTCACAACCAAATATAAACAAATCATCTGCAAGTAGCTCTACATCAATTGGATATTATTCCAGATTTCATTCTCAACTATTTGCAAATTCAAAAGGCGTCCAAAACCAATTTAAGTTGATACTCGTCTCTATCAGTTTCAAGACGCAAGTGAGTCCTAACTCTGGTAGGACTTCGCCTAAGGTTAAGAACCAATAGTTTGTTTTTTTTTAAAGCTTCGTTCAACGGTATGGGATCCCGGCATATTCGAAAATAACTGTTACGTTGAACTATTAAAAGTTACTCACCCAATCGGTGTAATGCTCGGCACGTTCAATCAGACTATCTGCAACCAAACTGTCTAATTCTTTCTTCAAACGATTGAACTTTTCTTCACCAGACAATTTATAATGCCGACAACCATCCGATCTCTCAGTCACGCATCTGACATATTCACTAGATAATCACACAATCATCAGTGTTACAATTAAAGTACATATCGAAACTTTCATTAAATTATTTCTATCGTGTGTAACGTTAGAATTTGATTTGCAACCAAATACTTTGGTAGTGCTGTCAAAGCCACGATATAGGATCGTCCTCGTCTGCCAAACTAAAATACATATATTGTTCTCTGGCTAATACTCCAATTGCGAAAAGCAAAATGTTAGTTTTCTGCTTATTTATCGATGCTGGCTAGAGATTCATACCGGTGGCCATGATATATCGTACCAGTGTAAAGTGAATGACTGAAATTTTGTCAAATATCTCCAAGCTCGACATTTAATGGTAATGGCAAGGTATATTGTTGGGAATTGCTGTTTCCGCATCGTTGTATCCCTAATCTTCGACTGCTATTCAATTAACCACATCTAGAACTTATTTAATTTCTTGAAATATAAATGTGTTCTTCTATCTAGCGGGTCGACGGGTACACAATCCCTCGATGCTATATGCCACATGTCTAATACAGCGTACTCAACATATCAGCAATGCATTGTATACAATAAGTATCTACAAGATCAGTTAACGCATCACACAAAATGAGAATTTTGATAAATACGACTCGTAAAATTATGGAGTTGTTGTTGGGCCTTTGTATAGTATAGCCTGGTGTTGTGCAAGATTTTGTTTGCACTGTGTTTGGCCACCAAACTAAAGCCGTGTCCAAAGTCATTTTTTTTATATTGCTTTGATATAACCATAGTCAAGTGTGAACTGACACGTAAGCTCTGTTAGCTTTTTGGTGATATACGAGACGTGGGAGTTCAATGTTAGTTTTTTATCAATCATTATTCCCAGATATTTAGCTTTCGCCAATATTTGCAAGTTTCACCAAGCAGCTATATCACGGAAATGAGTTTTCTTGTGGTTGGTAACAATTGGTGGTGACAATTTTTTCTATGGGCTGACACTGAGATCATCCCTACACTATTCGTTTACCAACGAGCATTTAGCATTCTTTGCTAAATTTCCCCCAAACTTGGCCGGGCCATCAGGATTAGTTATTAGGATAGCTAATGTTCGCATTGAGAGTATTTCTTAATTAGAAACTGGTCCAACAATAGCAGCCAGAAAGAGCTAAGACGATTCCCTCTTTAGGTCAGCCTCTAAAGTGTCTGCAACATTGATGGTTTGGCCACCGAAGGAATACCTCCTAGGATGAAGGAACCAAGACTCCTTGTTCTAGCTTGTGTCTGAATTACTTTCAAATTGGTGTAGTCAAAAGCGTCTACACCAAGTCTTCTATTTCTTTTATCGGTTCGTGTATAGCTGCTGTCTCTGTTGATTTTCTAGTCTGGTATGCAAATTGGCAACGGTTCAAAGGGCATTGGTAAAGTATATTATGTTCTGGTATTGTAACCAAGTATTTTCTCCGTGGTTTTGAGAATAAATAACGGAGGCAAATTGATTTCGACCGGATGTCCTTGTATGATTTCTTCCAAAAGGGTTTCTCTTTTCGACTGTTCGAATTCCTCGAATTACTCATATATTCGGATTCAGACTGTCCATCAACATAATGAACCGTTATAATTTTAGCAGTGCCTGGTATTTTGACCTGATAGGATAATTGTTTATGAGCCTTGGTAAAATCACTAGTTATAGAGAAGAGTGCGTACCCTAAGGGAATGGCATGAATGTACACGAGACCCAGCCATCAAAAATAGATTAAATAAATTTACAGCAAATATGCAAAGAAATGTTGGAATTAAAAATGAATCAATAAATTCATACCTAGAATCACTCACGTACAGCAAAGATACTGAATATTCATCGCGGAAAAGAACCAAATATTTGGAAAGATCAATTACGCACATACCACCAATCAGAACAATAATAGTCGCATGGCTAAAACCAAAGAAGAAAAAGCACAAAGTTTCGCTAATCACCTTGAGCGTACCTTTCAGCCCAATTTAACAACACTCAATCAACAGGATATACTTATTCAAAACCATACAACTATCTGGAGGCAAGAAATGCAATTAACTAATGCTAAAGAAGTAAAACAAGAAACAAAGAACCGTGCGTTACATAAAAAATCACCAGGATATGACTTGTTAACTAGATAGATCCTTAGACAACTACCTAATAGAGCTATAAAGAAAATATTAGACATAATTAATGCTTCAATCAGACTTTGTTATGCCTCTGTACCATGGAAATTGGTGGTAATTGATACCTAAACCAGGTAAACCGCCAAGTGAAATATCCTCGTATTGGCCAATAAGTCCGGCCTTCCGTATCGGCCTTCTTCCGAATAAGTGAAAACTCTTTGAGAGACTGTTATTAAAACGAATTAAACCAGAAATTGTAAAATCAGGAGCTGTTCCTTCCCATCCGTTTGGATTTAGATAGAAACACTCCACAATCGTTCAGCCATACCTCTGAACATAGCGCAGACATTTGACAAAGTCTGGCTAAATGGTTTAATATTTAAATTAGAAAAAACTCTGCCATTCAAGTATTATTGCGAAATTTTAAAGTCGTATCTGAAAAGAAGATATTTTAGAGTTGAACAGGAAGAAGCTCACTCCAGTATAAAAGAAGCTAAAGAGAGAGTCCCACAAAGAAGTGTCCATTCCTTTTCGTACAGTTTACAAATGATTTATACTGCAATTCTAGCTAGTGGTGATACAATCGATGAAACCACATTCAAATTACACATCAACTATGCACATCAACTTCACTAACAGATCAATAGAACCACTACCTGTGACTCAATAATATTCTTGTACCATAAGGAAATCAAGCAAAATACCTTGGTAAGAACCTTGATACAAAGTTAAAGTGGAAATTTGACGTCAAAAAGACAGCAGAAGAGCTTCATATGAAATATAGAAAAATGTACTGGTAAATTGGAAGAAATTGTCAGTTATCCATTCATAATAAACTCATGCTCTATAAATAAGTGCTCAAGTGTATATTTCGACATATATTATTTAACTGTGGGGATGCATAAAAACCAGCAATCAACAGATAGTTCAATTACGATTTCAAAATAAACTACTCAGAGGGATTGTAAATGCTCATTGGTACACCCGTAATAGTGACCTTCGTAGCATAATGCAAAATTAATCAAAACAAGAAAGATTACTTGGTAGTGCTATATTATTATATTGTCAGACTAAAATTGTGTTAGTCAAAAATGACTAGTTACTTTGTAAAAAAAATTTCTTTAGTAAAAATTAGGTAAAATGCGGAAACATACGCGTAGCAATGCGAATGTTGCTGGCAGGTAAAACAATGCTGCTTTACTTTAACAATTAAAACCCCTTGAAAATTTTATTTCAGTGCCTGTTGGCTTCTAACTGAAAGAAAATCGGTGCCTGTTATAGTTCTCGCAAGTTCATTATTAATGAACTACGATTATCCTACTTTTGAAGTTAGAGAGCAGAGATTTTTATGTTCTAAGGAGAGAGCCTTGTATAATCGACAAACCAAGGGAATTTGAAAATTTTTACGTAAGCATCTCTCCCTTTATTTTTTAACGGCACCTTAGCGCTGTATTATATTTAGTGTGAGAAGTTCGGTAGATGGTCCAATTGCTTCCACGCTTCGTTCTGTTAAACAATTTACAAACTCATTTGATCTTATAGCAAATGGTAAATCTACAAAAATCTCGAGGTCAAAATTTGACATGATAACTACGGTTTACGAGTAATTTACTACGTAAAATAAAGTAAAATCCTCTAGGGCTCTAAGCTTTAATGCTCTTGAATAACTGCCATGTCCCAGCTCTTTGTTGTAAAGAGGCGTTGAAAGTTATCGTCGTTGCCTTTAACCTATCCAAGTTAATCTTATGACACATCAACATGCTAAATCCTCTGCGGAGGACCTATGGGTGCTGGTCTATATGTTTTAACTGGGCCTGGTTAGTCGCGATGGAGACAGACCAGGCATAATTGAATCTTTCCCAGCCTTGCCAATGCTGTACCGTCCAGTTATTAGAGCAAGACGGTCCCGTGGCTTATGAAGACGGAATTTAGTAGCCTTATTTGTCCATCATTGAGACATAACGTGTTGAGGTCTGAAGTATCTCATAGATCATGGCTTATTCTCTTGTCCTTGCTTCAATCGAAAGTATTCCGACCCGAAAAAACAATTTACTTTGTAGTTGGATCTTTCATTGTTGTCCTCTGTTTTGGGTGAGCTATAGATATGGTTATAGTTGTAGATACCCGTTTTTTCTATTTTTCCTTGAATCTTCCACTCAAAGTTCCGTAGCTCCTTGTTTTGACTCAGTGAATGACGACTTATTTTTCATTCGTCTCGTTTTTGTAGTGTGGCAGGTAGACGAAGAAAATACGTGGACGCGGGATTTGGTCTTCATCGATATTTTTTAGGTTTGCAGTTGTCCGTGGCTTTAATGTTACAACCGTTGTAGTAGACCAAGTCGTTATATTTTCATCGCTACAGTTAACAACTATCCAATCATTTCTCATTCTGCAGCCCAGAAAGTTTGTGCTTACACCGCCCGTGGGGAGATCTGCTACCTCATCCTTGATGTGACTTTTGACCATTTCCAAGAGACGGGTTTTTAATGTTGAGTCGTCTCACTGGTTTCGCTTGCTCTTCATTTGGACAGTCTTGATTTGGTTGTTTTTAAAAACTCCGGGCGTTTCTTTGATGCCTCGCTTATATTTATTTTATTTTCGACTTATTCTCCTGTTCGGATCTTATAAGTAGATTTGAACATGTTACCTTCATCCTCCATGACGTACGAATATGCACGTTGGCGAATTGGGCTGGGATATCTACATGAATTTTACTAGAAGAGTAGGAGCTGTGTAGTAGTTCAGAGTATCAGGTATACGGAGTTCCATGCTGGGGGCCAACATTTTTTTTTGGGCGATCATCCCACAGTGCATGTGTTTTCTCTGCATTGAGGATTGTTTTATGCGGGTTTTCTCGTTTACGATTGTTTTCCCCCCTTCTCCATCACCTACAGCAGGGTTGATGATTGGTTTAATTGGTCTTGAAACGAGAGAGACTATCTGTTTGCATTATCGTTCCTGTATCAGCGAGAGTTCGACAGTTTTATCCTAATTGTAACTCGACACAGAAGAAATGATTGAAACTTCCCAGTGTTTCCGCACTAATGTTTGAAAAATATATAAAGTAATGCCGTTACAACCCGTCATAGACTATAAATGTCATTTCACTATGGTAGCAATCTCTTAACAAATAAAAACATATCTGAGACACATTTTGAATGCGGAAACTTTTTACATATTTCAAAGCTAAGGCTCCTGCTGCCCTAAAATGATGTAAATGATGATATGCTTTTGTGTACGAGATGGGTGCGAGGGAGAAGAACGTTTCGTGTAAATAGGTACAATTTTCTGTCATCCAAAAATCCGCAATCTGAATAGTGTTAATCTGAATAGGATCAAGTGAGTGTATAGCAACTCTAATTCAAGCAGTGAACGATAGACATGCCTGTGAGATTTTCAAATTTTATTTGACTGGATTCTGGGGGATAAAATAAATGCTCATTCGTGAATATGGGTGTGTGAAAGAAAAGATGTTTGATAACAACTCGCCTTGTCCTAGATCCCAATCTTGTAATATTTACAGATGGAAGGCTTACCCCGGATATTGTACACAGATCAAATTTTGTAATAAATTGTTTTTTACTTTGAACACTCTTCGTACACTAACATTCATTTCAGAGTAAAATTTGAAGAATCGAATTGTAATCTGTGACAAGTAAAAACGCAGTATAAACTACTCAGGTTTAATAAAAAAGATCAAGTATTTATTCAAATAGACCCTGTGTTTGTGACTACAGCCAGCGCGATAGATTCAACATTAGTCTCGAGCTAGTTAACGACCCAAGTCACTTGGAGTATTATAAATAAGAAATTGGGTAGTAATCATTATTTGATCAGGGCGTATTTAGATGGAGTAAGATGTTGATTAGAGGTCATTATAAAACAAGTGGGACAAACGTATAAATTTTTATATCGCATAATGAATGACTTAAATCAGGTTAACCAACTTGAGCACGAAATGGATTTGAATAATATGTGCAATGTATAGATAGTAGAGTAGAGCGAAAGTTAGCGAAACTTTGTTCCAAAATGTCGGTAGCCGATAATTTCAAGAGCAGATTAAATGTGATTAAACGAAAGCATTAGTGTCATCCAAAATTGTGTTTGGAATGTGTATTTGTACGGTGATACGTCCAAGGTTGTGTTTAAAGTAGTAACTGTGGAGAATGCCTATGCGATAGTGGTATTGGGGTAATTCATTCATTTCCAATATATGCTCTTTAGTTTGAACTGAGTCAATCAACTGACACATAGAATAGCGGCTCTTTTGAACAAACTAAATGAGTTGATTAATGAATATGAAAGTATAGACAGATTCCAATAAAATCAGGATCAAGTGGGTGTAAGAATTTTTATTGTTTCATTTAAAAATATGAAAATCTTTAGATTAAATGTCAACAACTGTCATGATGTCAGAAGAATTGTGGTAAAATGGAAGAGTACGTTTACTTAAAAATTTCAAGTGAAACACAAGAAATACTTTGAGCTGGTTAGTTGCCTATTAAACCAACCTTTGTTTAAAATAATCAAAGTAGATACTAGAATGATTCGAATAATGGAACGTGCAAGCATAAATATAAAGTATTAATATATTCCTGAGGCTTATAAATCGTATTTCAGTCATGTCTCGTAGTCGAGTTAGCAGCGGGCGCTTTTTGTAAACGGAAGAATCCATTTTCCATCTGCTCGTATTTTTCTGATAATATGAAATTAACGCTGGAGTCTGACGCTGATCTTTTGTAGCCTCAGGATAGTGCCTAAGTGACGGAAAATACGGTTAGTACAGTTTTGCACCTAACTTGATTGCAATGTTGTTAGACAAAGAAAAACATATATCGTAGATTTAGCAGCACTTCATGTCGAATGATTAAGTTCATGTTGATCATATCATAAATTGCTTCTTAAGCATAAAGCTCCCACATCTGGCAAAGCCATATTGCCTTGTACGTGATCCCCTGTGCTAAAATAATGTCCAGCTTTTCGGATTATGAATAGGTTTCTTGATTCAATTAATTAAGTAAATAAATCTAGTTGAAATTTTTAGGGTTGCGATCAATTAATTGTAGTTTTCAGATATAATTTATTTATTTTAAAATTTAATTTCAAAATCAAGTTAATAGAGAGTTTAACCAGAATTTCTCAAATGCATTATTTACATTTATGAACACAGATTATTAGGTTCGCAATGCTTGTGGTAGTTTAGTTTCTTCTTACCATCATACGATCGAAGCTGTTATATTATTTGGTTTAGATATCTGTTAAGTTATAAAAGATTCATAAATTAAAAATTTAATTTACTTTCGTTTTGGTTACTGGCTCTTATTCACTGAGAAGGACTTGTGGATAAACAGTAGGACGGCACAATCCGATAATCCCCGACCGGGAGTTGAGGGTTTATGTTTAGTGTTCGAAATTCGCGTTGATAAATTTCAAGACATCAGAGATTGGCTGATGCTATCCATATCCACAAACTCATTTCAATGTGAACCATGTATCATCAAAAATAATTTAAAACAGAATTCGACTACATATACGTGACCCAACCACATCCTATTATCTGCCGTGTCAGATCAATATTGAACCCCAAAAAAATAAATTACAAGAAGAAATAAGTATCACGCAGTACAAATGCAACGTAAAAATCCGTATAACACCCACACCACCTATTCTAAAATTACCTACATCGATCATAAAATTTACGCTGGCTTGGCCCGTCACACAACGTAAAATAAACATGTTTAACCCATAAATCAACATTTTTGTGTTGTCTTAAAATAAAAATTGTTCGAAATTATTGAAGCATGCACATAACACACATATTGTAATTCCACATACAGTCAGTCACAAAACTATGCATACACCACTAAAATTTACAAAATCGAAATAAATGAAACGAATTAAATATTCTAATATTAATTAAATAATACATTTAAATAAAGAAAATTATTATTGGGCAAAAAAAATAATTTTCAAAAAATTTATATCACAAAAGTTTACATACAGTTGCACGTTTCTATTTATTCTCGAATTATTGCAAAGTACATCTATCGACACTTTCAGTATTAATTTTGCACTCGTCTTGAGTGAGAAATGTTTTTCGTTTTTATAATAAAGTTACGAGAACAGAATAAGAGTTTTAATGAAATATCTAAAATTATTGGTAAAGGTCGAGGAACCATTCAAGCAATAGTGCGAAATTTTGATAACAGAGGAATTATTCAAACTAAACATTTATCTGGGCGTCCTAAAAAACTTAACGCACGGGATGTTCGATATATAATTAAAAAAGTAGCATCCAATCCGAGGATTAGTGCTCCAAAAATAGCAGTTGAGGTTCGGAATAGCACTGGTAAGGGTGTTCATCCCGAAACAGTTCGTCGAATTTTACGAAACGAATAGTTTAATGGAAGAGTGTCAAGGAAAAAACCATTTATAGTAAAGGCTTGAATTTGCAAAAAAATACGTAAATGAAGGCACTGAATTTTGGTGTATAGTGCTTTTCACTGACGAAAGTAAATTCAATATATTGCAGCTGGTGTCCGAAAATTGGTATTTATAGGACTAGGCAACCAGTGGATCTGATATCAATATGATGATCCAAAACATACGACGATGGCAGTAAGACAATGGCTTCTATATAATGTGCCGAAACAATTTCAGCCTCCTCCCCAGTCACCGGACCTGAATGCAATATAGCTGGTATGAACTGGAACAAAGGGTCCGAAAATGTAGGATTTCGGCAGCGGTTACTGAGAATCTGGTTTTATCATGGTTAATGGTGGTCCAACTAAATATTAATTTTAATTCTTAAGTGTGTTAGAACATGATCCGTTTGATTTTATTTACTGTATGTAGGCTTTTGTAATATAAATTTTATGAATTTTTTGAAAATTATTTTTTTTTGTCCGTTTCATTTATCTCGATTTTGCAAATTATAGTGGTGTATGTAGACTTTTGTGACTGACTGTACTACATCAAAATAAAACATTAATCTTTATTCAACTAAATGTAACACAACTGAATATGTATCGTGAATACCAAACCACCACATCAAGTACTAGTATCGATTAGACAAAAGAAAATATTTAATCTTATCATTATCAACTTTATTTTTTATCTTTTAATAATTTCACACATTTTATGTATATTTTGTGTCAGTTGATTTTTATACGTTCTCGATATCGTGTATCATTTGCATACTGCATTTGGAAATGAATTAAGACTTTCTATAAATTGTGCACATGGTTAAGACATTTAAACGAATAATTTGGCGTACGGTTGATTTGTATTTAATTGAGATATATAAAGTGCTAAGTGATTTTAACACTCTTAAAATTTGCATATGAGAAAAAGGTGAAATAATATTTATTGATTGAGTATACCTATACACCTGGAATGTGTCCGATATTTGGTAAGAGTGTATCACTTTGTATCAGGCCAGGTTCTGTGTCTAAATAAATTAATTTCCTAACCAAATGAAATCTTATTGCTAGTGAAACAATGAAACTTTTCAAAGCTTCTACTACTCCGTATAGACTCTATTCAAACTGGGGTTTCTTACAATAATACTACGTCGTAAATTGAAAATGTAAAAATAATTAAAATTCAATTTTTCATGGAGCTTTACAATATATTCGACTTATTATTTCGAATGTATAGACATTGTGCACGAGAATACGTTCACATTACTCTCTATATTGTGAATTCATGTAAGTTTAAGAAGAAATTTCTAGTGTTTTGTTTGTTTTTGCAAAGCTCGTTTCTCGTTTATATACACGTCGAAAAGTTCATTTGATGTGTACACAAATGAATTTATTTTTACTATTTAAGCGTCTAATTGAAATTTAATGAATAAAATTGTAAGGGTCGTGAATTTACAATCAAAGTCAAGCGAGGCTTTCATTTGCACTCGGCTTATTTGTATTATACAAGTTACGTTCGAAAGTCGCATATATGCTATACATATACGGGTGGTTAATTTTTTGGCAGGGTGCTAATTAATTGTATAAATATTCTAAAATGTTCAACTTTGTTTATACAAGTAGTCGAAAACACTGTTTCAACGTTATATTAAAGGTTTTAACACTGATGTGTTGTTGAATGTTGTCTATTTTCCTAGTTTTATCGTCGGTTGGAGTGAGAGAGCGCTGGGCGGCGAACTATATTTTTCTGTACACCAGATAATTATAGCTTGGCTGGCTTATCGCCTATTTGGTTTAGTGATTCGGAATAATTCACTAAAACTCGCTTTTTAACGAAATCTAGTGTCCCTAAAACTTTAAACATTAATACTCGTAGTATCAACGACACTTTTCAAGTAGAAAATTCAATTTTAGCATAAAGTTCTCAAAATTTGATTAGGAATAAATTTACGTTTGTAAATTATGTTCTAATTGGGTTCTAAAATAGCTTTAATACTAAATTTGCACACTTCAATTACTATTAAAACTAGAAAGTCCAGAATAAAGTTAGAAACAAATTTAAATTATTATTTTTGGAAAACGAAAATAAAATCAACTACTACTGGAGTTTACTTTCTTTTATAAGTAGTAAAATAAAATACAGTAATCATGTAAAACTTTGACCTCGAGAATTTTGCAAATTTACCGTTCAGTTTAAAAAAAATCTCCATGGGTATGTGGCAATGGTGTGTGTCTACGCGAATTTCGGAGTTGTCTACATGTTGGTGTCGAAAATAACGTAGATAATTGATTTTTGAGTAGATAATGTCGAGAATTAGGAGAGTATGTAGACAATCGTAGACAATGTAGATTATTGCTTTTATTTTTGTTGATGAACAATCTTTTATGTAATCAATTTAGTATAATATCAGAATTCGACCCTTTAAATTACTCTGTCTGGTTAGATCTGTCTAAACTTTCGGCATTTTTTTATTCGTTAGTCATTCAATTCGGTTAGTTGGTTATATCGCGTAGTTTACAATAATCATTTACTCTCGATTTCAACTTTACGTATTACTGTTTAAACTTTCCATTGTACAACTACTCATATCGTTGATTAGCCGGTGCAGCAGAATAAAACCTGGAACCTATTTCAGGTTCTGGTACCGGCTCTACTCTAACTATTTTTCCGAATCCACAAATTTTCCCGAGACGAACAACATATATTAAGTAAATATGTCACGGTAAATGAAATTTTTGAAATGAGGGTCCTTAATTCATGCAATCATTCACATTTCATCCAATTGACAATTTATTACGATGTTACAGCCCAGTCAACAAGAATTGTTTTGGTTAACGGCCACCATAATTGTCTACGGGCTCGCGGGATATTGCTGTTCTACCTTTCCCCCACTTAGTCCCACCAAGGTGAATAAACAATACTACGAGTATATTTACTATTTAGTTTTTAGCACATACAATCGATTTTTAACATGTAAACGATTTTATAACATAAAATTTCACACATTTAACGATTTTGCAGTTTAACGATAACCCTAGTGGCATGTATAAAAAGCAACGGATATTTTCGTTTGATGGAAAGAATTTTATTCATTCGTCTACCTCACTTAATTCCTCTACACACTTATGTCATCGCTTTTTCTAATCCCCGTAACTCTTCTAGAGCGTGACCTTTAAGAAAAGGTTAAGCCCTCTCAGCGATGTGCGTTAATCTCATATATGCATGTAAAACGACGACCCTTTAAAGTTCTACATTTTCGGAAAAAGAAAAACTCACACGGGGCCATAACAGTAGTTCTGCATCGTTGTTAACTTCATTTAGTGATTCCTGAGCAACTTCCTTACGCCGCTGTTTTTGACATCATCAGCGACGTCTCTGATTGCAATTTGACGATCATTCGTAAAAATTCCTTGCCCTTTTCCCACGTTTTTTTCGGTAGTTGATTTGCTTGGGCGTCCATTGCGCTTGCCATCTTCAACGTCTTCACGGCCTTCTTTCCAGCGCTAATTCCTTTCGTAAACCCTTGTTTTACTCAAAGCAGACTCACTAAAACCAATATTCCACATTACTAAAACTTTGCCGTACTTTATTTCATTCTTATCGCAAAACTTAATAAAAATTCTCCGATCTATTTTTATTCAAATAAATAATCACCGATCCTTCCGCAACTAAATACCCAGTACGGTTAACACTGTGCAGATACTTTTCAAACATGTTTACCCACACAACAAAGGAAAAACTGTGCAAATCGGACTACTACAACCGGCCAAATTAGCCCTGGCCAAATTATTCCCTTTTATTTTTTGAACACAACTCCTGTATCTGTGCTTCATTACCATATCAAAACTTTGGTTCAAATGTTTTAAATGTGAGGAAAGAATGAAACACCCCATCTTGAAATGTTCCATTAACAAAGAACACATAGAATTTTAATGATTGTCAACAGAAATAATAATTATGGGCATTGTTTACATTCTCTACATTGTATACGCCATTTTTATTGTCTACATACATTGTCTACACATGAAACTTCTTACTTAAGCTTTTCTTATAAATTGTTAGATCCCAGTATGTTTTGATTGAAATCGATCAACCGGAAGTGGCTGTCTCACTAGGAGCTTGCTCGTGGTGTGCAAATACTTTAAAAAATGCATCATTTACAAGAAAAACGAAGCGGAACAAAATTTAAGCGGAACTGACGTTTTTTCCGCCGAAAACTGTTTCTAATAAAAATTCGGCCATATACCGCCCGAATTGATAGATCGGGATTAAATCTCATACTTAAACATTTTCAACAAATTGTTAAATCCCAGTAAATTTCTGTCGAAATCGATCCACCGGAAGTGACAGCTGCCATACGAGCCTTTTAATTTTTGTTTTTTATTCAAACTCAGAAAAAACGATTAAAACAAAAAATAGTAAGTTTGTTCAGATTTTTTTTAATATTTTACCAGAAATAAGCAGTTTTGAACAAAAGTATTCCATTTCACCTAAATTCGGCATCTCTACAGTCCAGGCAGATTGACTATTCGGAATCAAACTTTATACTAAAGCTTTTTCCAGAAGTGGCAGCTTCTGTAGGAGTTTTTCAATTTCTACACTGAAGACTAAATTTGATTATTGTGAGTTGAGAAACAAAAGTTGACCTTGTTGGTTTTCTGTTGGTCCAATTTTTCTATTTAGAAATTAAGTGTGGTCTACTCGAAATCTATGTACATCTATCGTAAAAGAAAGTAGGGCGTTGGCCACAACATATTCACCTCTCCATTTTTTGGAGAGGCGTTATAGGGAACAAGTTTTCCGGTCCAAATTTTAAGAAAAAAAAGCCTTTCCGGTATTGAACTCAAACTTTCCAAAAATTACCAAATCTTTAGAAAAAATAATCTTGCCAGACGTAGGTTAGGTTAAGACATTTCCGAAAATTTTCTCATTTTTCATATAGAAATGTAAATTACATCTTTTCAGTTATCCACAGGATTATGATACGATAGCGACCTATATGGTCAGATGTTATAGGAACGAAACTTTCCAAAAATTAGCAAATCTTTAGGTAAACGAGCCCTGCCGGGGATTAGGACAAACCATTTTCGCAAATTGTGCTATAGGAACGAAACTTTCTAAAAATTACCAAATCTGAAGAAAGATCTTAACCGAGGGTTAGGAAAAGTCATATCCGCAATTTTTCTCATTTTTCATATAAAAACGTAAATTAAATTTTACATTTTTCAAATATCCACAACAATCTGACACATAAGCGACCTGTATGGTTAGGTGCTATCAAACTACCAAATCTTTAGAAAAAAGAGTCTTGCCGCTGTATGTAGTGATAAAACAAATAGAACGGCACTTGAAAACGCTCAGTTATTCAATGGAACTTGTAATAATTAATGAAACCTACGATAAACCATTCTACATCATACGATTAGGAGATATGCCCATCGAAATTGAAGAGCCCGGTCATGAGCACTAAATATTACTGTGTTTTATGGATATATCAATTGATCTTTCAAAGAGCGGTGAGGATGAAGATGTTAACAGGGTACTGGGTCTGGGTCGGGGTCTGGGTATAAATCTGAGTCTGAGACTGAGTCCGAGTTTATGTCAGAATTTAGGTCTGGGTCTGGGTCTGGGCCTTAGTTCAAGTCTTTTTTTTTGTAGTGGTGGGAGGAGATCTAAAACCTCATTTCAATATTCAGTGGCAAATAGCGGCTCTGATCTATCGCTAGATATTACGTCGCGAGGCAGGTGTCCGGTAAAAACTGCACTTCTGCTTCTCGACGGTTAAAGCACGGTTGGATAACCGAATCTTTACCTTTCGAGCCTCCAAACCTGCTGCATCACGTCGCACATGATTCCACTCACAATTTAACATCTTCTGCACTATATTTTCAGGAGTAATCTGCTCTTCTATACTTCGCTTAATTACGTGTCTTGCTCCTGAAAACCACGGACATTCGAAAAATATATACTCGACATCATCCTCTGCCATTTGGACAATGGGACTGTTGTCATGTTTATTCTTAAACCAATAATAATCGCTAAAGCCTCCATGCCCCGTTAAGAATTAAGAAAGATAATCGTCGGCAGCCCCATATCCACGGTCCATCCAAATTTTATTTTGAGGAATCAAGCGATGAGTCCATCAGCATTTTCATGATTGGCTCCATCTGATTTGCCACTCAGCTGTGGTTTCCTCTCGGGCAAGCTTTCTCCTTTCTGCAAAAAATTAGACACAGAGAGAGCACAGAGAAAAAATATTTTTTCTTGTTAAAAAATAATTAAATAATCGAATCAAACGCCAAAAAGATGGTTAATTGTGTTAAAACTCATAGATATCATGTTCACCAGTTCGTGGTTACTTGAAGGAACTCAGAAATTCTTAGGGTGCTTTTAATCCAATAGACTCAAGAAACGTCGATGAATCGATTTCATCCAGTAAGATGTTTCCAACAAATGAACACTTCAAAAGCTCCCGTCTAATTTCCAGAGTTGTCAGATTGTAGGTTCTACATCCAGTGATATATGGCGGAAGTCCTGTCAGGTTAACGTGATACGGAGAGTTTCTGGCGTATTTCCAGCCACCCTTCCAAGATAAGTGACGTACAAATTTCTTTATGTTATGAATATGTTCATTGTAGAAAGGGCACCGGATGTTAACAGCATTCTCAAGTTAGGATCTGAGGGATGCGATATCCCCAGTCCATCGTTTAATAAAGCCAAACATAGTGTTAGCGCTAGCTATGCACTGCTCAATGTGATTAGAAAACTCATATTTTCAACGAATGTAACGCCTAAGACTTTATATTCATACACTCTCAGTAGAGTGGTACCATTTATATGGTACTGTTGGACAACAGCATTAGTTTTTCGCAGAAAAGATATAGCCTTACACTTATTTATGTCGAGACTGAGCAGATTGTAATCACACCAAGTTAGTAGGTTGTCAATATCTTGTTGTAATTTGTGGGTGTCGTTGATGTTCTCTACGATTTTAACGTTTTCAGGCCATCTGTAACCATTAGGACCTTTGAATAATTCATTACTTTGGTGATTCCATTAAAGAAAATGGTGGAAATAAAAGTGCCAATATGGGAGCCTTCCAGCCCCCATATCAATGTACTGAGAGCGATTCCTTAAGTATGATTTAAATCAGGTTACAAACGTACTAGAGAGCCCAAATTTGATCAAGAATTCTAAGGTTTTTTAATGACTGATGGAGTCAAAGGCCTTATAGCAAAGTCTGTGTATACCACAGCAACTTACTTGTGATTTGCTATTTCTTTTATCGTGCTGCTAATGAACTACGTAAGGTTGGTTGATCTTTTTGGCATAAAACGGTGATCCACTTTTGAATATTGGTGTTACTCTTGTTATTTCCCACTTCTGAGGAAAAATGCCTTGTTTCAGTAGTGATTGATTGAAAAAAAGCATAGAGAAATTACCAAATTGTTGAAGTCTTTTAATAATGAAGCCGGTATACTTTATGGACCGCATCCATTCTGCTACAATTTGTGGAATTTTTATGGATAAATTGGTGATGCTATCGTTTGATTTTATGTATGATTGAAAAAATCGGCCGAACATGTTTGCTATGACATCTGCAGTACTAGATTTTTGTCCTTCAAATGTCATATGTTCCGTGTAACTGTTAGTCTCACGCTTTGTTGGAAAGTAGGCACAACAGTATGTTGGATCATTCCTTATTTTATCTTGAATACAAGCGATGCAACTTCGAGTATTCTTCGAGTTTCTCTTTATAAGCCTTGTCTTTTTAATTTTTCAGATTTATTAGTTTATTATCGTACCATTGAGGATAACGATTTAAAATAGTGGCAGCGGTGGGGACAAGAACTATATTCCGTTCTAGAGCAGTGTGTGGAATTTGTCTGCATTTGTTTACATCAATGCTGTTAAATTCGTCGTCCCAGATGATGTTTTTAAAGTAAAAGTTCACTGTGTCCGCTTTTCTGTAGTTGTAATATGGCCTTTTGTTCAGGTGGCTCATTCGATCGCTTTGTGGTTAATATCGTTGTTAACGAAAAGTGATAACGATTCGTGCATATTGAAAAATCAGGTGAATTAGTAAAAATCAGGTCTAAAATTATGTTACGATCATCTAATATATCAGACCTCTGACTCAGGTTCGGAATGACCATGGAATCTATGAACAAGCACTCAACTTCCGAAACACATATTGATGGGTGTAATTTCGCCATTTTCATCATCATAGGTCCAATTAATGATGGTAAATTAAAATCACCCGTTATTAGAATAGTGTCGGATGGATGTTGCCTTGCTGTTTATTTCGAGGATGGTGGCGCAGCAAGCAGTATAAGCTGTTAATGGAGAGTCAGGTGGAATATATGCAACATAGATAAATAATGACATTTTGTTGATCGTTGCTTTAACACATCCTTGCTCGATGGATAAGTTGCATATCAGTACACCTCCGCCTGATTTTTTGTTGCTTGTTAGTTGTAAGCGACCACATCTATACACCACGTATTGAGATGTAAAGATTTGGAGCTGCGATCTCTTTATACAAGGACGTTTCACATAATATGTAAACCGGAAACAAAGTTTTTAGCACAACATTGTAAAATTGTGATGCTCGTGAAGACATTCTGTTTAAATTTTTTCTGTAGTCAGATTATTATACTTATTATAAATCGGCTCATGTGGGGCAAGTAACTCTTCCATGTGTTTAGCCACTATTACAATCGGGTCAGGGTTTAGATTTGGGTATGGGTCTGTCTCTGATCTAGTCAGCCTCGGATCCTGAGTCTCATTGTCAGAGTCTCGGAATAAGAGTCTGGAAGTCAGAGTCTCGAAGCCAAAGTCTCGGAGTATTGGAATCAGAGCCTCGCATTCAGAGTCCAGAATTCAGAATCTCGGAGTCACAGTACTATAGTCAGAGTATGAGTCAGTGTCTCGGAGTCAGAGTCCCGGTGTCAGGGTCTTGGAGTTAGAGTCTTGAAGTTAGAGTATTGTAGTCCAGATCTCGGAATCAAAATCTCGGAGCCAAAATCTCGGAGTTAGAGCATCGGAGTCAGAATCTCGGAGACAGAATCTTTGAATCAGAATCTCGAAGTCGGAAATTTCTTAACCAGCTCCACAACCTTGTTGTGTAGTAAGTTTAATTTTTATGTAGCTAGATCTTCGGTTTCTTATTTTGTCATGTTTTGGAAACTCTCAATGCGAATTTCACTAAAAAATTAATAATTTCAGTGAGAAATATTCAATCTTTAAAGCTAATGATATTTTTATTTTTATTTTAAAGCTTTCGAACAACACCACCAACTTAAATTTTAATTTAAAATAATTAGTATACGCTATGGGCAGGTATATTTTCCATAAGGTTAAAGATTTAAACCAAATTATATATATATATCACTTGGGTTTTGGAGGCAGAATTGAATTGTTTTGGATTAAAAGAATTTTTAATCTTCTACATGTTGTTTTTATATCAGACGGAAAAGATCAAAGCCGCCAAAGGTCAAAGGAGATAAATATAAAAAACTTGTAAGCTTTCATCAAAATAATTAATTTTCCTCGAACCAATATTTTGTTAATCTGAAGCTTCCAATATACATAAATCTAATTAGAAATGATTGAATTTGAAAGGTAAATAATAATTAGACTTCTCGCAATCTCCCTACGCCAACGTAATTTATATCAAAATATATTGAAAGTTTTCTAGACACCTCACTCCTAAAAGTTTCCTACACACACACACACGCGCGCACGTAAGATATTGGTTAATGTAATTTGTATTTCTGAATTAAGCTGCCTTCAATTAACAATACAACACTGTCGAAATTATTTTATTTTCTTCGAAGTGTAACGTGCAAATAACAAATATATTCTCTAGAACAAACAAGGAACTACATATGGATATGAAAAATGTATCTCAATCAAAATGGTGTGTAACTTAATTATCGTATTATCACAAATTGATATTGTTGAAACGAAATTATTTTTGAATGATTTATAGTTTTATGTAGGATTGCGCGTGTATATAGAAAATTCAAAGTCATTGGTTGAATTCAAAATTTGGGACGAAATTCTAGACACATTTTAGACTTTACGTAGGTGTTGATTGATATCCATATACGAGTATACATAAGAAGGAAACGTTAGCTCCGGAATAATGAAGATTGATAGTTATTTTAGGCCGTCGAAGACAGGACATAACATTTGTTTGGGTTAATTACTTCATCTATAAACGAATTGACATATATCGTATCCGTGTGTGTGTGTGTGTGCACGCGAGTATCAATATAATGAACTGTTGAAATTGGATTATCGGGCAAATCGACATATTATACGCATTCATTTCGTATCGTGATTGCCATTAAAATCAATACAATTCTGATTATTTGCTGAATTATATACATAGATAGACTTATCAGTATACAAATTGTTTATAACGCAAACCAAATAATTTAACCAAAAATTGTATCTGATACTATAGCGCGATACGCCCATTCTCCAAAAGAAAAATAATTAATTTTCCAATTTTATTTTTTGCTTCCAGGTATAGCATGGAGTTTTCGTTTTGCAACTGGATTAAATAAACGAAAAAATATGGCACCAATAATGATAGCATCACATCCCCATTTGGATTTGGAGCAATGGTTGAATGTTTTGGATTTGCAGCAGTATAGTGAAAATTTTAAAAAGTTCAATGGTGTTGAAGAGCTTATGTATTTCTGTGAAGCTGATATAAAACAGTTGGGTGTGAGAAATTCAGCACATCGTGCACGAATTGTATCGAGTTTGGTGGCGTTACGAGATAAATGGGAACGGGGTAATTATTATTATTATTATTATTACTATCATAATATTTGTTGTCTTTTATGGTTATGTGCTTTGTGCTTGAAATTTAATTCATGCTACCACGCCATATGTTGTTCTGCAAATTGCATGTGCAATTTGTAGCAATTCATTTAATTCATGATAACACGTACACGATTCTATCTTTCTATCTAACATAACGATGGGATCTGCTGTACAGTTTTCCTAATAATGCATACCCTTAAACATTAGAAATATTTTGCAAGTTCTAGATTAAGAGGAGTTCTACAGAATGTTTGAAAATAATAAAATTTAACAGTTAATTTCAACAGACCCTAACACCTAGTTTCTGTACGAAAATTAAAAGTCTTTTCCGGTCGTTTCGTTATACACAAAAAAGTTTCTTCATCTTTTCCGTGGCCTTGCTTGTATTCGTAAATCTTTTACCACAAAGAATTTCTTACGGACACCTTCTTGGACGTGGCAGAAGCGTTTAACAGCACTTTGTGGTACTATAACAAATGGCGATCTTAGGTTTGTATCTCAACGTTAATCTCAAATTATTGAGTTTGAGATGGAATACGAGTATTGTCCACAATTTGGTGTTCTTTCATCTCTGCTGTGACGCTTGATTATTGACTAGCTATTTGGTATACTTGGAATTCACATCTCTAAAAAATAATAGCTGCTTGTACGTATTATTTAAATTATTATTTACCGATATCATCACCAGATCAAAATATTGTTATGAATTTCGGGCGTTCGATATAGATTCGTACTCGATTTTGCAAATAAAACACTCAGTTTCACTTATTTCACTCGTTCACTGCTTCCTAATTGACTTTTACTGGTCACCACTTTTCGCACAAAGAAACGAGATTATTCCTTTTATTGCATCTGGTGATGTATGCGTTTTGCAATTATAAATTACTTTCATGTAGTTGTATTCGCGAACATTCCACGTCATCAATTCCCCTGCCTTGATGGTTAGTCGTTTGGAACTTGGAATGCCATAAAATGCAATTACCAATCAGTATTCGAAGAATACTGGATCCGACAACTTCGTTGATGTGAATAATAATAATCGCTTAATAAAATGCTAGTCTCCAACTGGGTTTGAACTCGCGATCTTTCAGTTCATTTGACTACCGAGTGTTATATGTGTGTAGAGTAGAATTCGTAACAATACGAAGAACAGCTTGAGCATTGTTCCGTTAATCCGTTCTAACATTGACTCTTATTATCCACACTGTTGTAAATTACATTTTGCTCTTAGAACTGCCACGTTTGCTGGGAGTAACAAATATTGTGCCATTTTAGTTATTGCAAGGCAGATTTTTCAAATTTTATTGGGTTTTACCGCACTATTTATTGTTGGGTGTCTGGATTTCAGACTGATTATACTTCAAGTTGTATTCTCAACATAAGTTGTTGACCCTGTGAAGCTGAATTGCAAATGGGAGGACTATAGCGTTCATATAGCATTCTAGAGTCGAATGGCGAGAAGATTTGCTAATATTGTTTTGGGCTGCACCCATAGCAATCATTTCAACATCAAAGCCTCTTAACATGCTGCCAGTCCCGATTTCCAATATACCAGAGCTACATATGACCTCGACTTTGGTTTCTTTGGACACCACATTTATCCATTGGTTGGTAGTGTAAAGTTTGATCCAATGATTACTAGAATTTATTGTCCTGGTTCTACATCCGGTATCTAGTTCACTATTATGGCTGACTGGAGCGTTGGTAATTAGGGATATTTCGCATAACAAGTATACAGGCTGGAATATTTCACATTGATTAACATCTTCTCTAGTTCAGAATTCAAAGTGTTCACGCCGATTGTCCATTACTCGATATTCAGTGGAACTAAAGATAATTAAGGAATCAGGATTTGGAACTACAGCTATTAGTGTCTAAACCCACCCATCTGATGGCAATCTACGAGTAAATAAAAATGATCGAATAATAGTAAGGGAAAATTATAGGCCATGTTAGAAAAAAATCGTTCTGTGGCAGATTCCCGACAATGGACGCTGGGCTAGGAATTTCATTGATTTTTATTGAAATTTTCGTCCCGCTCAATAAAACTAAAATGATTTCGTCAAAACTGAAAATATCTCGAATCAGGCTTACACGATTTTGAGATGTTTACACTAGTAGCTAATTTTAAGCCAAATTAGAAGAAAATCTTTCTGGACTGGGCTAACTTCACATAAGAGCAAATTGTTTATTGATATGTTAATGTTGCCTGATTTGAAAAAAAATATTTTCTGGGATAGAATGCTGAGATAACATCACATAGTTGTGTGAAAGAGCCAAAAGATGATGTTCATCATTGTTAATTTTCTCAAACTAATGTCGGCTTCGTCGACAAAGTGTATTCCGGTTTCTGTTTAAAAACGCTTATTTTAATGGTGGCTTGTACAAGTCCCAGAATGCAGCACAAAGAGAATATTCTAATGCCAATTGATGTAGTACAAATGTTTTACTTGTCTAAGTGGTTGTTCTCCCGGAGCTGGCTCGTTGTTGCCAGTAGAACTTCTATCACCAGACTTAGTATGTAATGGCGGTAATGCTTCTTTAAGTTTGTTTCTGATCGGTAGCTTGCATAGTTTTTTAATTCACCTTTTATAAAAGATTTTCCAATAAGAGGTTTCATTATGAATAGCCTGCTATTTGGGCAGTTGTCAATTCTGAATCTGTCATCTTTTGACATTTGACAAGTAAAAACTACGTCATTACTAAAAATGGTACAACACACGCTTCAACAATGGACTGAAGTTGTTAAAAGTCACTACAAAAATGGTGAAAATTTTGCAGTCCTAGTTCGCAAAACTAAAGCACTTTTGGGTCGTCGTGAAGCACTTTATCGGCCGGCAATAGTGAAACTGGTCTGGAAAAATTTGAGCTGTTGGGACAAGTTAGTGATGTGAAGAATCGAAACCGTGTGCGTCGCTCAAGAACAACTGAGAATATTGCTGCTGTAGCCCGTAGTGTTGACAAAAACTCAGGTCGATTCCTCGTCGATCTTTGGAGTTAGACATTCCACAAACGACATTACACCGTATTTTGAATAAAAACTTAGGTCTTAGGCTTTTAAAGTTCAGTTAACACAAGAACTCAAGCCAGTCGATCACGATAAACGTCGTATCTTCGCTGATTGGGTTCTTCAAATGCATCAAAATGATCCGGATTTTCATCGAAAGATCATCTTCAGTGATGCCTCTTCTTTTTAACATGTGCCTTCCACCTGAGCTTAGAGTCTACCGTCATGTCGAGGTACTTAGCGTTATCAGAATATGGAATTTGTTGCGAATTCAGTCTAATCAAAATATATTCTAATTTCCTATTTGTAAAGGTTTTTTTTATATTTTAATCTATGTCATCTATTCTGGGGTCACAGTACTTCCAACTCTTTCGCGGTTTGCTTTTAACGTCCTACCTTATGCATTGCTTGCCAAATCGAGGACCAGCGGCTTTAGGCCCGATTTACGTAAAACCATCTGCACATTGCATAGCTCCATACCAGTCTATAATACTGACATCGAACATGGCTCGGCCTTTGAGTTGTGACCGTAAACATATAACGAAAAATCCTTTTTGTATGTTGCTCTTATTGGGATTCGAACCCGCTACCTCCCGATCCAAACGCCAAAGCTTTAACCATTGTGCCATTTGGTCGGTTTTTGTAAAGTTGATTTCGATTCGTTTAGTGTTATTCTCCATTTTTTTGTTCAGTTATTCACTTTATTAATAGTATTTTGTAGTTTCATTGTGGACTCAACAATACTAGCATCTGTAGTCATAACAGCTGTGTCATGAGCAAACGTTCCTATTGTACTTCATGTGTGGTAGATCATTTGTATACATGAGGTATAATACATGGCCCATAACACTGCCTTGCGGAACCCATGGCAATGTTTCCTTTAGTTATGAGTATGTCTCACCCGGAAGTAACAGTCGTTGATGTACGACTTTAGCAATTACAAATATTATTTTGGCAAATCTCGTTGGAGTTTGAATTCCAGACCTCGGTGCCAAACGTTAGCAAATTCTTGGGCTACGTCTAAGAATATTTCAATCCTCAATTGTATCAGTGATCATGTACACTGATCAACATACCTGTTCTATCGTTGAGTGCCTTTCTCGAAACCCAAATGTATGTGCTAGTATAAGATACTGCTCTCCATAATTGGCTTTGATCTCTTCAGAAACAGTCTTTAGAAAATCAATGATGTTGTTGTTAGCATGGAAATAGGCCGGCCTATATGATGTTTTGTAATTTAGCGATTTATTAGGCTTTCGAATCATTATGATTGCTTTCCACTATCTAGGAACGTAACTTAGTCTAAAGATAGCATTGATTATGTGCTGTAGTTTCCTTAGTGCTTTTTCGGGTAGGATTATTTGCCCCGTTATCAAATCGTATCCAGGGACTTTTTTATCTTTGAGGTTTTTTACATCTTTTGGATTTCATTCAGAGTAACTGGTAGAACATATACTAAATATTCATTATCCGCTTGTGCAGTTGGTGGTTTGAAGGTATTTTCTAGGTGTCCGACAATCAGCTTTTTGCTTGTTTTTTATGGGTGGTGGCAGGATTACCTGTCAGGTTACTTAGGAAGCTAGCTACTGACTAATTCTTAATTTCCTTTATAAGTCGTTTAAGTTTGTTGCCGAAGTTGTTTAGGTTTGTTTTGTCCTCAGGGGCTCTAGTTATGTGCCAAGTCTTACGAGCTCTTTTTTTTCGTTAACCAACTCTCTTACTTCTACTGGATATTATATAATTTGTCGTAATATTTCTTGTTGATCAGGAGTACTTTCCAAGGCCGCTTTTTATACACTTTCATTGAGACTTTCCAGTTCTTCTTCTATCATGTAAGCGTTCGAGATCTGCACCTGTAGATTGACGCTTTTACGACTAGTTGCCGAAAGTATTCCCAGTTTGTTGTGTTATTTGTTAGACATGGAGAGCTTGCTTTCCTTATTATCGTGTCACTTATTGTCATTAAAACTGGTCTGACGATAGCCCAGCCATTTTCGACTGCTAAGTAATTTTCCGAGATCAAGAGGAGACCTCTTGATATATAGAAATCTAGAAGATCAGAAATGTTCTTTGGGTCCGTTGGCCAGTAGGTTGGCTTTCTACTGGAGAGAAATTCGCATTTTAATGTCCTGCCTGGGGTAGTTCTTTTCGATCCCTAGAATATGTTTTCCGCGTTAACGTCGCCTCCAATAATAAAATTTCTACCAAGCGATTTAAGAAGTTTGATGTAGTCTTCTTCTTTAGATTGCTGATATACTATAGCTCTTGTTATTGTTGGTTTCAATAGATACAGTAGCTACTTGCATAGCTTCCTACTCTATTTTTAATTCTTCGTGGTGTTTCATATTATCCATAATAAAGATTTGCTAATTGCCGCCTCTAGCTCTTTCAAGCTGGAAGTAGAGCTTGATAGCACTGGTATCCACGTATTTTGGCATACGAGGTTCTGGTAAAATGACTTTCTGATAGCAATTCTTAAATAATGTGTCATTATTTTTTCTTATTAAGTTTGTGTGGACTAGAATGAAGGGTAGTCAATGATTTCTCTAGTTTTACATGACGCATCCGTTATTATTTTATCTTGGCTTATCGATACATTTTCCAGTATACGTAGTCTCTGTTCTTGTTTCTTCAGTAGCTCGCCCTTAGATTCTAGCCTTTGGTCCTGCGCAGCTAGATGTGAATTGATAGCGTTTAGCTCCTGAAGTATTTCTTGCAAGACATGGTTTTCCTGACTCGGTGCTATCTTGATATTTTCGTTCTGCTTAGCCATTTGTGCATATGTTGGCCATCTCTTACTTTGGCGCTATTTAGAGAGATTAGTTTTGGGTAGGATTGCATCCTAGGTTGAGAACACTTACTTGTTTGATTTCTCTTGTTGTCTCTCATTCAGTGTTGGGCATTTTACATGTAAAAGCGTTATCTACATTTGTATGTAAATAACGTAAATTTGTGTAATTTACATAAAATATGTAAAAAACGTGAAAACTCTGAAAAATAACTGAAAATATTGTATAAATGTAACAAATGTTTGTTTATAATGGTTACACGTATCATAAATATCAACCAAACAGTTCATTTAGACAGTCAATCACAATTATTTTAGACTTTTAGTTATCTACAATGACAAGAAGAAATTAATTTAAGTATCTACACTGCCACCTGTGTTTGTCTTAAACAAGCTCTAAAAAACGATTACTGACATCTTTAGGTTTAGTTTGTTACATATGAGAAAGATAATAATTTTTATAGCGTAATACTGGCCATCTAGGGTTTTTCAATAAGAGCACTTCAACTTTTTTTTTGAATAAAACACAAACTGTTCGACATATACATTTAAGTATGAAACTCGATTTCTTTTGCATGACCACCGCGTGTACGTTTTACGAAGTCCAATCGGCCGAAATTCCAGCAATTTCACGATCTATATTGGCTCTGAGCTCTTGCAACGTCGCCGGCTTATTGGCATAGACCAATGACTTCACATAACCCCAAAGAAAATAATCTAGAGGTGTCAAATCACACGAGCGCGGCGGCCACTGGACGGGCCCATTTCGCGAAATAACACGCTCATCGAACTTAGTCTTCAATAACGCGATTGTATCGTGTGCTGTGTGGCATGTGGCCCCGTCCTGTTGAAACCACATGTCGTCCAAGTCCATTCCATTCAATTGCGGCCAAAAAAAATCGTTTATATATCGCGGTATCGATTTCCATTAACAGTAACGTGGCGATCGTTATCGTCGATGAAAAAATATGGCCCAATGACGCCGCCGGCATGTAATCCGCACCAAACAGTGACTTTTTCGGGATGCAACGGTGCCTCATGAATCACGTGTGGGTTGCTTCCTGCCCAGTAACGCATATTTTGCTTGTTAACAAATCCATTTAGCCAAAAGTGAGCCTCATCGCTGAAGATGATTTTTCGGTGAAAATCTGCATCATTTTCGATTTGCTCTTGAGCCTAATTCACGAATCGGCGTCGCTTCAAATGGTCAAACGGCTTTAGTTGTTGTGTCAGCTTGATCTTATACGGATGTAGGCCAACATCTTTACGTAAAATTCGCCACAATGATGTCACAGAAAGGCCCAATTGTTGCGAACGTCGTGTGAGCGACACATTCGCGTCTTCTTGAACTGAAGCCCTGGCGGCTGCGATGTTTTCAACACTTCGAGCACTTCTTGCTCTCGAGGGCACCGGAACGTTATGTAGCGAAAACGTAGACTCAAATGTTGCCACTATACGGTCGATTGTCGAACGGGCTGGCTTGTTAAATGGACCGTAAAATGACCGTAATGCTCTTAAAGTAGCAGCAACAGAACGATTATTTTGATAAAAAATTTGAACGATTTGCAATCGCTGTTCACGTGTGTAGCGTTCCATGATGAAATGTATACTAATGAAGTTTCCAAATGACAAAAGATTAATAAAAAATATGGCGTCGTTCGCCGTCCCTATCGGAAAAAAGTTGAAGCGCACCTGTTGAAACACCGTAAGAAACTGGGCTTTGCTCGGCTATATCGAGCACTATGCCCTTCATTCATCGCCGCTATGAACGAGGAAATCCATTCCAATAATTTGAAACCGACCGCAAAATTTTGGATGTAAAATTTTAAATTGCTTACTCGAAGTGGTTCTAAATTTAAATATTCAACCGAATTGTGTGTTATTCCTAAAACAGGCTCTCATGTACATTAAACTATTTTTACAATGTCGAAGTTTGAACGTAATTTGAGACGAATCCCGGAGCGAACCAATGAACTCCCAAAAAATTTTCAATAAACAACTCGATATTTAAAAAATTTGTGCTGTCATTCAAAAGGTATTCAAAACGTTACAATCGTATTTAAAGTGAAGGCGGCTTTGGCCCGAATATACACGATCGGTTTTTGGATGGGTAACTTAAAAAATAAAGATCTACAAGGTGATGGAATTTTATCCCAGGCTAGTTGTATAACATCCCAAAACGCGGATGACGAGGGTGATGTACAGTTGCCAGACGATGATGAGTACAATGAAGGTGAATTATTTGGCGAAGAGGGTGACGGCGATCGAGATAAATCGACTGAAGGAAACCCCTCGAGAAGTAAAATATTTTAAAACTTTTGTATTTCGTATAGTAAGACATTTTTTAATAAATTTACATTAAAGAAACATAACTTATTTATTCTTTGGTAAACAGCTATCGCAAAATCTAGGTAGACATATTGTGTGACCAAAGCCAACGAGCATCGTATTAATTTCATTCCATAATTCAAAAGGTAAACATTTTTCTCGTGCTACCCTCGTCTGTATAGATTCTTTGGTGGCCTTCTCCAGCCACTTCTAACGATTTGCAATTCGATGTACATATGTATCAACTCTAATCCCAGTAATTTGATTCCATGCCACTCTCATACAAATGTGTGCCATTTTCGGACCATCTTCAGGTAATCTTACGAGGTTGGTAATTGTATCCGGTTGGTAATTGCATAGATTTAGTTTTATAAAATGACACCGGTACTAGTAGTTCCCCGAGTGATCCAACATCAATTTCGATTAGTTGAGTTGGTATTACCCGTATTCGCACAAACGTTGCATGGCCGTGATATCGACGAGTTTTTTCATTGACATTATCGGAACATTTATTACAATCCAAACCATCAGCTGGCACTTTTTGATTAGCACGCATCTTAAATTTACGACGGTTTTGGTCCATTTTTCCAGACAGTTTTAAATTTATTAAGTGCATCACTAGGTTTCGATTGTATTATGGTCGGGAGTTCTGGAATTATATCAATTTCCTGTTTAATCAATGCCTTCATTCTTCAAACGACTGGCCTCAGTTGGGACTGGAGACAGTTGGATTTAATTCCTGCAAATAAAAATATTTACACATTACACATACACATTACACATTACAAATTATTTTCCAAATGTTGGTTACGATTTCTGCGTATGTGCGAAACCAAACTCGTTTTCAAATCGTGCGCCATAATTCAAAGCTACCCGAGAAACCAAATTTGTGGTGGCTCAGAATTTTTTTGAATCTGTAACATAACAGTCACAAATACCGTATTCATATTTTTAGCAATGAACAAAATTAACTTAATTTAGATGATATTTACGTTCGCCTGCATATAGCGTCGAGGAAGAAGTATTCCCAAAAAGAGGTTGTGTGAACAAACGCAACAAACTTATTTTTGTTCACCAGTAAATTATGAATCAAAATATTATTCGATTTGGATTATTGGTGCTCATCCAGATGCTGTATAAGATAGCGGAAATTTCTCAGCGGAAAATAAGAGACTTCGCTACTCGCCGCAAGTGGCAGCACAATCACAAAAGAGAATTTATTTTGTTATATAATTACCAGCGGAAATTTTTTATTCATTTTGTATCTCTTTTTTGACTAAATAAAACATCCCTGCTGAATAAAATATTAAAAGTGACCCTTAAAATGACAAATTGATTGATCTCCGAAGTAAAAGAACTCGGTAAATGAAATTTTGAAATATAACAATATTCCGTCTTTCCGCCATTCTAAAAGAATGACGATGAAATTTGGATAATAGTATTGATCAGGGGTCCAAAACTTAGGACAAAATTCTAGGCTTTGTTCATGCTGGACTAAACTTGGCCATTTCATAACCCATACTATTGAAAATTTAAATTTTTTTATTAGTTCATTTTCAGTTTTTGGCCAATATCTCTAAAACTTCCACTAGTAACCAATACTTTCGGTTGTTTTTCTAACAGCTTAGGTCATATTGAGACTACGAGGAAAAAATGGGGAAAATTGATGGATTAGAATTTTCACTATAATTTTTTGATTTTCTGCGGCCATATAAGTTATTTTCAGTTTTGGCCAATATCTCTAAAACTTCCACCAGTAACCAATACTTTCGGTTTTATTTTTAATAGCTTAGGCCATACTGAGACTACCAGGAAAATTTGGGGAAAATTGATGGATTAGAATTTTCACTATAATTTTTTGTGGCCATATAAGTTAGAAGTATTGGTTATGAAATGGCCTAGTTTAGTCCTGCATGAACAGATCCTAGTATTTTGTCCTAAGTTTTGGACCCCTGTTCGATACTTTTATCCAAATTTCATCGTCATAGAATATTGTTAAATTTCAAGATTTCATTTACCTAGTTCCTTTACTTCGAAGATCAATCAATTTGTCATTTTAAGCATCACTTTTAATATTTTATTCCGCTGGGATGTTTTATTTCGTGAAAAAAGAGATACAAAATGAATAAAAAATTACCACTGGTAATTATATAACAAAATAAATTCTCTTTTGTGATTGTGCTGCCACGTGCGGCGAGTAGCGAAATCTCTTATTTTCCGCTGAGAAATTTCCGCTATCTTATACAGCATCTCATCCAGAGTTTTAATTGTATCATCTAGAATAAAAGAATAGAACGAAATAATCTGGAATGTATCAAATCTAAAATACAGATTAGATACTAGTAATATTACCAATGCTCATACTTACGGATTTTATCCAAACGATGTTATGAAACACAAGAACACTGTTAACCCAAATAATTTGTATTTGACATATTAAATCTAAGTTTTTTATTTTCAACGTCAACACAGTCAATTTTTATAGTAATTAAATAATTGTAAAATTATATAACAGATAGCGCGCTTGTCATGAAAAAGTCGTTATTTACTTTACATAAGGTAAAAAGTAAGCTATGTAATTTACATGTAAATTAGAAGTAACTAACCGTGTAAACAACATCGTGTAATTTACGCGCCCAACACTGCTCTCATTCTTTGCAGTTCTTTGGCTACCTCGCAGTCTCTAAAATTTACTATGCATTTCACTGGTTCGTTCGCACTTTACGCACCTTATTTGCAACAATTCTTTTAAAGCGATTTGGTTTTCCTGGATTCAATCTAACGCGATCGTTGAATCTGTCTATGCGGTTCGTCTTCGAAACGTGCTTACTAAACATACGATACGTTTTAGTAAAACAATTTTGTTCAAAATTTAATGTCGAGAATTAGGGAAATACTACGTGTTTGTGACGTAACAGCCTTGTGATTTCGAAGCATCTGAAGCCACCACAGTTGAAAGTTTTATTTTCAATATTGAATACTCTAGTATTTGAATATCCAAAGGCCAATGCAATAAACAGAGAGCAATATTAAATAACCCTGATAGAAATTGTAAATAACCATTTACGCTAATTCATAAGAAAAACTTGCGAAAATTTTCGCGTCACTGAGATTTCGAAAGATACGAACAAAACAAGTAAACAACCATAATTAATTTGATTAACGTTCAGTTTAGATCACCGTATGAGCAACACAAATACGCAAAAAAATCTAATAATTCTCCGCCTCAAATTATTTGTCGAAACAATTATCACTAAAAGACAGCGCACCAAATGTTTTCAAATTCATCTGCACATAAAGTTGTCACAATTATTATTTACATTATTTACATTTTTATTAATTTTAATATTCTAAGTGTAAAATATCAAATGAAAAAGTTTTGTCATTACATTTTTCGAGTGTACATATTTGAATTTTTGTTTAAATAAAAGTTTCAAGTGTTCTGTGTTGGTTTATTGTTGGCAAAATAAATAATTGTGAAAATTAACGAAACAATTTTTTTAATTTAATTTTCATTTTTAATAAAAAAAAATGTTGTTGTTTGAATGTCGAGAACGACAATATTATTATATTTGATAATAATGGAAAATTACAATAAAAAATGTACATTTAAATATTTTTGTTGTTTAACAAAAGGTAGCTAATGTATATTAATTATTAAAATTTTGTTTTTGTTTAACAATTTTAACATTCCATTTTTAATTTAATGTTTACATTATATCAGAACTACAATAAATTTTTTTTTTCCTGTTTTCTGTATTATTTTTTTAACTTCTCTGTTGTATCATTATTCAGATTGTGTTACTTGTATCAGTTTTTGACGTTTACGTAATACTTCAAAATTAATATTAAATACACTGCGGTTCACTTGATTAGGTGCACTTGCAATTTTGATTTAAAATGTAAATTTTTTTTTATAATTATTTATAAAATTCGAAGTCAGTTTAAATCAATTATTGCGAAATCTCAATTTTTCGGTTCAGTTAATTGAACGTGTACTACCTGCATTATTTGAAATTTCTTCTAAAATTTTGTTTTTAAGGGTTTCATAAAAAGATACTAAGTAGTCTAATGAAATCTCTCTCCATACAGCATACATTTTTTCAATCAGCTCTTCATTGGATTCATACCGCGTGCGCTTCTCATAAACTTTGCGACTGAGCCAGCTGGAGAAGCTTTTTATGGTGTTGGATTAGTAGGAAACAATGGTATTGGATAAAAAACCAAATTTAAGGGGGCCCTAATATGAAATTTTATACTTACCTGTTCCTAGCATGATTGTTGGCGGGTTGTACAAGGGCTGCCGTAAATGTTTTTAGAACAAGTAATAAAAAATTAAAAATTTTCATCAAAAATTGCTTTATTGCTTTTCAAAATATTCGCCTTTAAGATCTAAGATCAGTCCGAAGATGATAGCTCCAAAACATGGTTTTTGAACGCTTTAATCGCTTCTTCAGACGATGAAAATTGTTGTCCACGCATCTTATCTTTGATTCTTAGGAACAGGAAGAATTCATTGTATGCCAACTCGAGCCTGTAAGGCAGATGACCCATCAATTCGATCGTTTGAGTGCTCAAATACCCGCTTGTTTTTGATGTGATGTGTGTGAGTTCGCATTATCGTCATGCAAAATGATTTGCCGTTTTGAGATGTTTTCTCACAATTAGTTGAAAACCTCGGGCAAACAAATGATACAACCATCAAACTGAACTGACTGTATCTTGATTTTCAAGAGCAACAGTACCCACATGACCGGTTTTCGCCAAGAAACAAGCTACCATTTGCTTTCCAACGCTCTGACCTCACCCAACTTTTGTTGGTTTTTCTTCGAATTGGAAGACACAAATAGTCGATTGCCCTTTTCTTTCCGGCTCATACGTATATATCCATGACACGTCACCTGGCACGATCTTGTATACGTTTTTGGATGTATCTCCAACCAATCGACACGAACCTTTTTTTGGGCGTCTGTCAACAAATGCGGAGTCCAACGTGTACATAGCTTCATGTTCAAGTAAAATCGTATGTACGCTGGTGTTACTAATGGCATGCCTCGATTTTACGATAAGTCACATGACGAACCTCTTCAATCAGTTTTCTCACAGCATCGATGTTTTCTGGCACAACAGCCGTTTTTGGACGATCTTCACGTGGCTCGTCTTTGAGTGAACGTCGTTTGCGTTTAAATTCATTGTACCAATTATAAACACTAGCCAAGGATGGTGCTTCCTTGTTAAAAGTCGAATGAAGTGATTCGAAACACTGTTGTTGAGTTGGCCCATTTAGAAAATCGTAAAAAGTCCACACGAAAGTTTTCACGTGGTAATTCCACTTTTTCACTGAATTAAATTTTTCAAGTAAATAAAAATAACGTTGCGATGCGAACTAACAGATGACTTCTGAGAAACATAACCTCTAAAACTGTTACACTTTTTGACTGACATAGAGTTTTGCAATGGAAAATACTAGTATTACCATTTTCTAAAAACGTTTACGGCAGCCTATGTATTGTTCTTCGACTTCCATGAAAATTATGATTGTAGCCTTCTGGCCCGCTTCTGGAATTATTATTAATTATTTTTGGTTGCACATCCCAAGATATGCGGAGTTATGTGAGGTTTTTTTTTTGTTGCTTTCTTATAAGTTTAATTTAGTCTATCTTTTTGTCTACCTGATTGCTGCAGCGTGTACCAGGCTGAAGTTATAGCGATTGAAGAGATGATGAACTGGTTGAAGCACAGTAAAATATCGTCGACTGATATCACTATTTGTGTGGATATTCGGGCGGCCATTCTTTCATTGGATGCAGTTTCCCTGGCGTCAAAGATGGGGCTGGATTGTCACACATCTCTTAACGATATGAGTGAATTATTCAACATCCAGTTTGTCTGGGTTCCGGGCCACTCTAACGTCGAGGGAAATTGCAGGACAGACGAATTAGCAAGGTACGGTACGAATCTCCAACTGAACCAGGGAGAGAATGTGTAGGAAGGCCTATGTCTGGGGTGAAAGCAGCAAGTTATAGGAAAGCAGTTGCCTTGGCAAATGCTAGGTGGCTCGCCAGTCCGACTGGCAGGGTAGCGAAGGAAGTCTTAAAGATCTTAATCACATTGAAGAAGCGTGACTTAGGTAGAATTGTAAGGGTGCGCACCGCACACTGCCTTTTCGGAGATCATGCAAAAAGGCTGGGTGTGGATGCAAATGACTTCTGCAGCTGCAAGGATGAGAAGGAGGAGGAGACGGTTGCTCACTTCCTATGCTCATGTCCTGTGCTAGCTGACAGAAGAACTGATCACTTGAGCAAGTACACTATGGACAATCTTGTGCGAGATCTCTCACGTTATGTGAATAGCACTAGATGGGTTTAAAGGGAGTTTAATGATGTCGGATCCTGTGGTATCACAATGGGCCAAAACTGGCCTAAGTGTGCGATAGCAACCAATGAAACCTAACCTAATCTATCTAACCTTCTTATAAATTTAGATATTGAGCAATTCTGAATGTGCGACGAACAATGGATTTGCTGGTATTAATCCCAGATGCTGTTCTGATTTTGTTGATAAAAAGGGTTGAATGGGATACTAATTTATGATTTTTACTTCTTTCTTAGGGCGTTAAAACTCTTTGATTTTTGGCTTTTTTGCCGTACTTAAAATAGCAACTTAAAAATAAAAATTTATTTTCAAATGCTAAAATTTCACAATGCTTCTAATCAATTGACGATTGTAAATCAACCACGTAGAATAATTGTTCATGTTATTGTTTCCTGCTTGTTTCTCTTCTTGGGTTGTCATTAATAATGTACAATGGGACATTCACAATCCCTCGTAGCACTTTATTTTGAAAGCATTGTATCACTTGTGCTTTGGTGTTCTTGGTAAAGCCCCAACTGCATGCACACAAGAAATTTGTTGTATGCTGAAAATCTCTACTTATGAGTCAGTACATTTTCCAAATTCTTTCCATTTCACCTTAGCATCGAGGGTCATACCAATGTATTTAGCTGTACTTTATTTGGCTGCATTTAATAAGATGCGTCATTTTTTGGTCCAGGTGCTCACTGTGTTAACTGCATTTTGAAGTTTGCTTGTTGCTTCCGAATTTTTTTTTCCAACTGCTAGGATAGCTGTATCGCTTCTTTGTAGTATACCTGCTGGTATTCTTTTTAGTTCTGAATACTCGCTTTCAAGTTTGACTCTAAAGTGTCGATCTGTAGAGTGATTTTCTCTAAACCCAAATTGCTGTGGTGGAATTAAATATCTCTCTTCTACGAGAATTATAGGTTTGAGTTTCTTCAGCAACAGTTTTTCAAATATTTATGATATGACCGGAAGAAGTGATTGCCTGGTTTAGGAATCATTATTACTTCAGCCACCATCCATTGACGTGAATCATATTTCAATCGGAATGCTGTCCTAATTATTTGAACTAATTTACGCAAACCTTTCTCGGGAATGGTTTTCACAATTTTCCCAGTAATTAAGTCGTATCCTGAAGCTTTTCTGATACTTGGATTATTATTGATTTCAGTTATTAGTTCCAATAAGGTTTTATGTCGTATGTTAAGCTCATCTTCTTTGTTTACGATAGTTGTATTTTCATTTGCTGTTTGGATGGAAATGGATCCATATTCATTTTTGATAGGTGCAACATGCATTTTGGTTATTTTTAACCCCTTCATTGCTTACGAAAGTGAGTAATCGTCATCCTTTAGTTTAGTGAGGACCTCGATGTCGCTTATTAAATTTTCGTCCTTTATTTCCTTTATGTTATTTTAATATGTTACACAAAAAATTGAGGATATTTATGTGTTGTATAGGACGAGTCTGCTGCCAGATTTTACGAGTTTTCCATTTCACTCTAAGTAATTCTCTGACCTCAAGAGGATAGTAGGTAGTTATGTTTCCTTGTGGTGTTGGTATCAGAAATCGGTGAACTTTCCCAAGCTGCTTGTTAAATATTACTATTAAATGCTTTTAGTTCATCTTCCAACTACACCTTCGTTGTAAGTGGTTCACCGAGATTTGTTAGCTCTTCCACTAATCTCTTGAATAAATCTCTGTTCTGGCGAGCTGCATTAAATAATTCTTTCCCTTTAGAGGTTGTAAGTCTAGATCCCCAATAGGTATTATTTGTAATAAAGTTACCGCATATGATAAAATTTGGTCCTAGTGCTTTAAAAAGTCGACTGTAGTCTTTCTTTAACTAATGGCGCGGGAGATCGTAAATAGAGTAGCTACCAATATCCCTATTATTGAATGATTCAACTTTTGTGGTTTTAACTTGTATAATTTCTGTTTCAATACCGGGCCTTCATACCTTCAACGAAGTTCCTGGTAAATGAGTTTCCGATACAAGATACATTTCTATTTTTGCTAAGTTTAGAAACATTTCTAGCTCTGAAACATGTTGTGGTAATCCATTTGCGTTCCAAATAACAATTCTAAGGGTTTTGTTCATTTGATTAGTACAACATTGATGTAAGCTCATTGGAAGCTTCTTGTCGTTTTAGTTGCTTATAAATAGCTTCTATACCATGTTCTTATTTTGCTTATGAATATCCTTTCAAGTGGAATTCTCTTTAGTAGTATTAGTTAACTGCTGTGTTATTTGCGAGTAGGATCTCCTCTCTGTCGCTACGGGTTGAGGTTGTGGCAGCACTCTAGTTGTAGTTGGAATCGTTTCTCTTATAACGTAATTGTTTTTAGTCGGTTGGCGTATTTTATTTCTTAACATTTGGAGTTGTACCGCTTTCTCTCATCCTCTATAGTTGGTTGCGTGTTGTTCTTTGCTTTTTATGTACTTTGCAGGCTCCTTTCGGCTAACAAAGCACATTTTACACATCTAACATCTTGGACGTTTGCAGTTCTTTCATTTTGAGGTCTCCTATTGTATGTTCTATCTTGCAAGTGGGATAAAGACCTCTCGCCATAACCTTAATTTCTCGATTATTTTTATCTTCGGGATCTCTTGTGTTTATCTTCCAAACATTTGTGTTTAGTGCCATTACTTTATAATCGTTATCAACTCTGTAATACCTCTCACATTAATTCTCAGTGTTGCTTTAATCCTCACTGCAACTTTGTGTTGTTCTTGTTGCTGGTGTTGTTGAGGTACAGGCACTGGCTCGGTTTAGTTTTCCTAAGTTTTGTTACTAAAAGCAGTGGTTCTAATTTAGTTATAGCTAGTAACTGGAGTTTCCAGAATTTCTTTCGGTTTACTCTTTTTCATCTCGTCATTTTCTTTCTCTAACTTTCTTGTTTCACTCAGTTTTCTGCGAAGTTCGACATATTCGTTTTCCTGCTGAGTCATGGACTTTTTTTGTCTAGGCGGAGATTCTGATGTTTTTGAACTAGGATTGTATAGCTCACTTCAGAATCCATCGAGTCGGCTTCGTTAGAGGGTATCGGTTCCGCTTATAAAATTTCAGTTAGTTTATAAGATTTATTAAAAATTCCATTCATATTCTAATTACATTCAGTTACTAATCGAACGGACACTTTTGTAAATTTTAAATTTGCTAGAAAAATTAACGAATGTGTTAGTGTTAATCACACCGGTCGTTTTTCTATAACATATCAGTTTCTTTCAGCTCTCAAAGTTTACGCAGGTTTACTCCTCTTTAAGCTGTTCATAAGGCGTTCTGTTTAAACAAGTAACAGGAAATGATTGGATTTGTAGGCAATAGTTATGAAGTGTGGGGTCTTAATTTCATAACAGAAGAATCACCAATACGTTCTTTGTGCTTTTTGTGGAACCATTTTCCTAAACTATCCTAACAATAGAAATAGCATTATTTAGGAGAAACTTCGCGTGTACGATCAATCGTATGGTTTTTTCGAGCATTTTTCCTAAATCCAAAACCAAATACCAAGCACACTTTTGTGTGCGACTAGAGAGTAAATCGAGTAGTTCTAGATCGCATGCTGGTGCTTTTGTGCTGGTTGTTATGTCGAAGCGAGCTATGGTGAGGACAGGCTTGCAGTCGGAATTAGTGAATTCCCGACCATCGACTAGTTCTCTGTTTAATGCGGAATATTTCTTTTCAGCATCTCATAGTATATTGGATAAAAATCCCAAGTTTCTTTATTTAATTGTTGTAAGACCACTCCTACAGCTGGTATTCTCTCGCTTCCACTAAGTGCTATATCTTTAGCTGAAGCAGTGCATTTTCACATTATTCAGGCCAAGGAAAATGTGGAGACGTTTTAAGAAGGCTTGCCAATTGTGTATGAATTGGGACCAGTATCTTTGCAAGTTTTGGAAAATGGCTGAATTTGTTCGATCTTTTGTGGTGCGGTGGTGCTTCCGACGACAGAATGTCATTAGATGTAATCTTGTGACATAGAAAGTCAAGATTGCTTGTCCGAAAACCACATTTTTCTGTGTTGATATTGACTCCATAATTTGATATTTTTTGGAAGGGTTGTTCCAAATGGAGAATTTGTTGCTTATCCTCTCTCGCTGGTACGAGAGTGCCGTCATTATATACATAAACAAAATCTAGTACTCTCACAAATTCGTTGACTGGATTGTTGGTGGAACACTTTGAGCCCAAATGTCATCCGGATGAATTCGAATAAGCCAAATGGTGTGGAAATTGCAGTTTTATGAATATCATCCGGTGCTAACTTAATTTTAAGTTTTTATTTATAAAAACTAATATTTTTATGGTTGGTTGATGAGCTGTTGTGACGATGTTCATCTCTCGAAATCCAATTGTAATTGTTCGTAATCAAAATCTGTTTCTACCAGTTCTCTTGCATAATAGCTCGCACTGCATGTTGGTTTGCATCCTCACGATTTTTAATCAATTACCCTAAAATACATTTTTGTTATTTGCGGTCATATAAACACAGTTGTTGTTGTACCATTTTCGTGTGTACAAGTAGTTACGGAGGAACGTCCGTTTGAGGAACAATTAACTGCCGCATTTAAATTGAATCAACAAAATTTCGTGGTTTTTCTATGATCAAACATTTTGGTAAATTCTCCTACTTTAAATAAAAGTACTTCATTGTACGTGCACGTCGGACAATAAGTCCCGAGGCCGACTACTAAAAAAATATTTTTTGCAAAATTCGAATTTGTGCATCAACAGTTTCATTTAATAGTGATACATCCCTTCGATTCAAATTGACGCAAATAGTAGTCACTGCGAGCCAGATCCGATGAATACGGTTGATGGGGAAGTAATTTGAATTTAAATTCATGCAATTTTGCCGACGTAGCCAACGACTTGTGACACAGGCTTGGTGAAAAAGCACTTTTTTTGTATTTCGAGTCATGTTTTCGCAACTTCTTCATTCAAACGCACCAATAACGCCATGTAATATTCGCTGTTGATGGTCTTTCGTTTCTCAAGATAGTCGACGGAATCATACCGACGCAAAAAATCCTGTTTAATTTGGTTAAATCACTCTAACCAACGTTCCGAATCATCAACGGGTTGCTGTTTTTAATCCAATCTGAGCAAGCGCGGCACCTAGTTTGAAGGACGCTTTCTCATGGACAAATGTTCATGCAAATTAGCGTATAGTGTTTCTTGACATCTTTGAAGTGCCAGCTGACTCACGCAATTTCACATTACGGTCTGTCAAAACGATTTTGGTATTTCCTAAAAATCATATAAGGTTTTCATTAGATGTGTCAGTAGTAGTAAAGAAAAAGCCGCTTCTGGAAAAGTGCTCAGAAAAACCAGACGATACGGAAGTATGAAGGAATTATGTTTATCTGTTAGTTTTGATCCAGAACAACTCAAAAATGCGCTTAATTTTAGTTTCTCATATGTTTTACGGGAGAATGAATGTTTTTCTGTTAAACTAGCCATTGAGGCAAGGGTTGTCTGAAAAGTTTCCAACCTCATCAAATATTATCCATTTTGGATGCCCAGTTGTTGTTTAACAATCGTTTGAGCGAGTCGATGTGACCGTTTTTGTGAAAATGGAAAAAATCGAGTTACAGCTGTCATTAAATGTTTACGGGGACTCTGCACCATCATTTAACACCGTGAAATTTTGGCCAGCTGAGTTTAAACGTGGACGTTCGGGACATCCGAAAAACTGCAACCACTGACGATAACATCGCTCAAGTTTACCAAATGGTGCTAGACATCCGTCGAATTAAATTTAGAGAGATAGAAATGAATATGTCCAGAAAACGTGTTTGACACATATTGAATCAAGATTTAGCCATTAGAAAGCTGTCCACGCATTGAGCACCACGTTCGCTCACTTTGACGCAGTTTAGGGCCGGTCAATATTGTATTGGCTACTTATTGTTGATGAGAATTGAAAACACCGTTACACTCCAGAGTAAAATGTACAGTCAAAACAGTGAACTGCCAAGGGGGAATCGGAAAGTGATGGCGACAGCTTTCTGGGACGCTCATGAAGTTATCTTAATCGATTATCTTCAAAAGTGGAAACCATTAAAGTAGCATACTACACATCATTACTTGACAAGCTGAAGGCAGAGATGGGAGCAACACTGAGAGAAGTGTATAGACTTACAAGGAGACTATGTAGAGAAACAAAACTAAATTTGGAGAAAATATGTCAGAAAAAGATGAAAGCAATTTTACAAATACAGTCAAATAATATTAATGTTTTTGTTTGTTTAGGAAGGTTTAGGAAATATTTCATCACCGTCTTTGTACCTCTATCCCTCTACATTTGTCTTCAATTCACTTTTCTAGATTCTTAAAACAACTCTTAAAACTGAGTTTATCGTAGTCCAAAATAAGGGATTTTAGTTGTGAAGGGATTTGAATATACAGGATTATTGGTTTCCGGGAATTTAATTTCCGTGATTAGGTAATTCGGAATTTTAAAGTCTCAGACGACGTTTTAGAAGGATTATCGGACTGTTTAGTATTATCGGACAGGAGCAGATAAAGCCAACTGAATTTTTCTTCTCCACCCAAGGACTCGTTCTACGAACTACAAGGGACCTAGTGACTGAGTGGTAGAGCATTGCCATTATCAAACAAATAGGAAACGTGAACTGAAACAATGTGTGCGAAGGGAGATGGACACTAACATAAAAGTGATTAAACATCAGATTACGAATACCATATTTTCGTCGGAAATGTATAAGAAGACTAGAAAAGGGTTACTCAATTATAGTTGAAAAACGAAACTACATCGTCACTAACATGCTTCTTTCTAGTGTCACATATACGAGTCCCAATCAAAATGGCATTCTTTAAAATTTGATTTCACAATGCAAATTTAATAACAGTTTAAGCTTTAACTTCCAAATTAAATTTTGAAGTGTGCCATTATGTACGGTTCTCCAAAAATTCATAAGCCTAGATTACACTAAAATTTAATTTACTATAAAGGTGCTAAGTCGCGCGTGTATTCTTATTTATTTTAGAAATAGCACGACGGTTGCTTCTCGATATAATAAAATCCAGCCAGACGTCACCAGCAAAATGAAACGTTGGACAAACATTGAATGGCACAATTTTCCACATTACATTTTAATCCAAACTTTAATGGCCAAAAGGCTTTACTCGATAGCACCGAAATTGGAAATTTTGTTAAAAAAATTTTGTACTTTTTTTTATACCAATAAAATGTTAAGAACTTACAGTAATTTGCTTTTCAATTTTGTCCATATACCCAATAGAATTCCGAATATTCTGATCCATTAAATATTTTCGTGTTGTTTAATATGCGGGATTAAATAGACATATCCCACCCTAAAGGGACTAAATAACCTTAAATTTTCTTCATCGCATAATAGTTTTCCTTTAATAAAATTTTAAAGCCACGCGTCTGATGACATAATCTCAACAAACCGTTTAACATTTACCATTTTCCATACACGAACAACGCACAATACAATACCACAGTTTTCTCATCCGCTTTTACACTTTTCTTTTCTTTCTCATTTTCAGGAAATGTAAATAGCAATAATAACAGTTTAAAACGGAATGGATCAACAAAACGACCAAATCGGTACAGTATGCCTGCTGATACGAATCGAAAAAGTAACGATTCATCAACACAACAACAGTAAGTTTTTATTTTTTGTGTTTTCTAAATATTTTCCATTTTATCAATTTTCCTTTTTGGTTTCGGTGTTATTTGGGAGAGCAAAAAAGGAAATTGTTATTGTATGTTCTTTTGTTTGGTTGCGCAGAACATTCCACGCGCAGTTCCTCTTACTAGTGTGTAGATCAATATAATATAGTAAATAGCGAGTACCGAAATACTATATTTTGTACACACGAATACATGTTCACGTGCGGGAAAGGATTTTCCATTGTAGTTTATTGTATCAGGAGGCAAAAACGGGGATAGTCACTTTTGGCTTTTCTCTGTGGAAGTAATTTTTAAAAATGAAATGATGACGGGATCAGGAAAAATGAGTCTATACCATCGGAAAACGAAAAAAAACGCCGGTGTATTGGCGTAGTGTACCAGTAGGGTTTGATATAATATTAGTTTTCCAAAGAACTAGCCTTGGCCTTGGTTTATGCCAGAGTAGTTTAGTTGGTTAGGATTTTGCAACACACCCTAATTTGCGCTTGAATCGATTGCGCGCTACTGCACATAACCAATATTATATACTGTCGTCTCTTTCGAAAAATGTTCGTGGCAAAAAAAAAATCCGTAAATCAGGGGTCTCGCGTTGCCTAGTTGTAAAAGTACCGTTCATATAGAAAACACCAACAATCATACACAAACTATTAAAATCATCGTCATCATCATGAAAGAATGTTGAAAAATTATTTCTCCATGTCGTTTTCATTCTATTTCATGTCTGTGTGTTACTACACTACACTAAATGTAGCCGATACATTTGTGTGTTGAACTCGAAAAAAAAACAAAAAAGAATCAAATTTGGTTTAGTCTTAAATTTTCGGTGTTCTGAGATGGTCGAGTAATATTTTTACGTGTACTTAGAGTGACATTGTTCCACAAAAGATTTATATTCTATTTTAATGTGTTTTAAAAATTATTTAATAATTTATTGTCTTGTATTTATTTATAAACCAAAATTTAATTTCAAATAATAAAGGATATCGTACATAAATAACGTGTTTGTGTGTGAGTTTGTGTATACATTCAGGCGAATTTCAATGTAGATGTCACAATTAAATTAAAATCAATTTGGGCGTATTGAATATTCGAAAAAAAAAAGTTCTCCACCAGTAATATTTGTAAAAATTATTATAATTATTTGTTTTTAGTGAAAATATGTGAATCATTATAATTATTATTTATAATTAAACAAAAAAAAATTTAGAATTTTTGGATTATAACAAATTTATTTTATAATTTGACCAGTCGGTCATGTTGGCCCACATATAATACAGTACGAACACCAAAAAGGATAATTAAGGTTTGTAATAAAAAATATATAAAAATCTTTTATTATTACAAAATATAATGTGTATTGTAAAATGAGCAGAGCAGAATGAAAGCCGCAGAATAAAAAAAAAATTAAAGTTTATATTTGTTATGAAATATATCCCGAAGGGATAAAATATTATTCTTCGGTTGTAAATTATATGTAGCTGAACAAAAACAGAAATAGGGCGTTCTTCTTCTCTTCTATATCAAAGAAGCAAAAAATAAGGAATTATATCAGTTGTTGTTGTTGATGGAATAATAATGCTTTTGCACAATATAATAGAATTATTTTTTCTTTTCATTTTCGTTTAAGATGTTTACTTTAATCTATGTTCTGGTCCAGCTGTATGCTGTATAAGAAACGAGTAAATTGGGTTCTTATAACAATATTTTTTTGACATTTATGAATGAAAAGTTGTTAAACATAAGATATACACACACACAAAAAGCAAAAAGTCGGATATTTATAGCGAAGCTATTGATCAAACCATATATAGGTGCGGGTGACGAATTTTTTGGGGATAATAAAAGCTTATTTTACCACAACCATTTATTCATGAATTACATGATGATACTAATATTTTGACAATTTATACTTGTTCCTCACTTTATTACACCCAAATGGTATTTATGGTCGCGGTGGCTCTAAAATATTCATTCCTCTATTAAATTTAACGAGTGTGAAGTATTTTTTTGTGTGCTTTGCCGCGGTAAATTAAACGCTTTGAACCAAAGATTATAGACTCGAAATTGTTAAAATGTTCTTATGAGTAATTCCGTATAGCATTGCTGTTATTTTATTAGTTTTGGCGGCGTATTTCATAGATGTGATTTCCCTTGTGACTCACTGCGGTTAAATGGAATGTGGTTTACATAAATTGCAGTCTGGTTTTATTTAATAGTTTGGTTATATTTTATTATATAGTTGAATTTAAAATGTCATCGGTGCTTTAATTTGTGTTTAATAGTTTTAAACGAATTTCGTTGCTCGACTTTATAATCACCAAATGTCAAAATACCACAAGTATAATCATAAGGCAAACGGTTCACTCCATCTTGTTAACGCACGGAATATATCGTGAGAAATTCGACGCCGACGCAATTTCGCCAAATAAAATCTCATTCAGTACGGTTTTAAATAAAGATAAGAGTTTAATTGTTTGGAAGGATTGCCGAGGCACTTTGAAGTTTACGAATAAATTTTGTTATAAGCACCTGTTATTGCAATGCTAAACAATAATAGTACTTGAATCTTAATCTAAATAAACCAAGATTCGCGCAGAATTCTACTTCAGTTATCCACTTTTCGCGGATGAATTTGAAACATCAACATTTCTCTTAATTGTTCACGGGGTGTTCAACGTTTTACTTCTCGTACTGAAACATATTCTAAATGTTCAAACAAAATATTGTATACACTGCCTTTTGATATATTTAACGCGTCGGCGATCGCACGCCACTTCATTTAACGGTCTTCCAAAACATGCACTTTTATCTTTCCTCGAATAACTGCCGAATTCGAGGTGGATGAGTGTCGGGTTTTTTTCTCATCAAAAAACAGTGTTTAATTAACACTGTTGGTCGGATTGCCATACAATTTTAGCACATATCGTTTGAAGATTGGTACTTTCTAATAATTATATGAATTTTTCATTAGATGCAGTAATCACATAAATATTTTTTTTTTAAACTCGATTACACTTTGTAAATAAAAAAAAATTAAAATAATTTATTCTATGTAATAAAAAAATTATAAATATTTAGAGACACCTTCTTCCGCTAATAATCCTTGTTTGCATCATTCAAGCGCAAGCTTTGGTAGCAATTCTTTATTGTATTTTTTACTTCTAAATCATTTTTCAAAACGTTCTCGATGGTTTTATTTTAGTTCGGCCGCTGTATTATTGGTTCACTAGCCACTTCGACATGGAAAAGCAATTCTATATCGGGTTGAGATTTGGTGAATTACCCGACCACGGATTGTTTATTTGTTTACTATTTCAGTAATTTTTAACGCTTAATGCATTGTGACATGGTGCGCCATCTTGTATAAGTGTCCATCGGTGATGGAGGAAGGGTATATATAGCTCAATAACAAGACGGCTCATTATAGCGTTTGACCGGTCGCCTGCACACAAAACTATGAAATTCCGTGACCACTTCCAATCGGCACTCGTCACTAAAAGACCATAGGTTACTCGTATATGGAATTAAAAAATAAAGTTGATTAGTATTTTTATGTTCGACCACAGTTACTGTTCTTTCCAATAATTTCACTCCAGGTTCGATTATCGCATTGGTGTTTTTTCGAATTGGGGTGTGACGGTCTTTCACGCTTATTCACGAAAATATCCTCTTTGGCCTTTATTTTTTGGGCAATTCGCTGGACACTGTCTCGCCCTATGCCCAGTGTACTGGCTATAACACTGTATGAATGTTGTCCAGTTTCAATGAGAGCGGCTTTAGCAGATTTTTGCTTATAATTTTGATGTCCTTTCCACCCATTAATTTCACTGTATATAAGATAAAATTTGTCTACAACCTGGAAAATATGGCGTCACCTACACAAAACCCAAAAGTAAAAAATTTATTTTTCTAGGATAGACATTTTCTTAGGGATCGACATAAAAAAATACTTTTGAGACAGGCACGTTGACGCTACCGCCCATTTAAATTAGTCATAAACAAGAGCACGAAAATGACTCAGACAAAATAGTAGGAGGAAACTTAAAGAAGAACAACAAAAATATTGTAATTTTATGAGGTAAAAACGTTGAAATGATGTAACCGTGCAAGTTTTTTGGCCAATGGCTGTAATTAACTACCAAACACAACCTTTTGTGCTGCTCTTGATCGGTATGAACTCTCTCTCAAGGGGTTTTGCCGCCTGTATGGTGGTGCTCTATCCGCCTCGATCTATATCGCTCGCGCCCTCCTATTTCGACATCCTGTTATCCATAAGTCTTGTTCGACGTCGTCTCGCCAGCGCCGTCGGGGCCAAAGAAGGTATAAATCACCTTCCTCTTGAGAGTAGAGAGATAATTTTTTTAACAGCGATCGAGCGGTTAAAACTTTCCGTAATATCGCTAGGTCTTCGGCCAAGAAGCATGATTTCATCTTCATGTTCAAAATTTTGGCCCGACTTATTAAATATGCAGCGCGAAGGCTCGATGTTGCCTTTTCGTACAACACACTCTAGAGCCAAATTGAACAGCACAGGCGGTCGTACGTACTAATTCGAACACCAGATGTTGTTTCAAAGAAATGTTACACAGTTGCTTCGACTACGATTCTCCATATACATGTATAAACGAAAACGTTGTTAATTTACACAATAAAACGAGTTTCTCTGGTAAACGGTACAATATATTAGATCTATGTATATTTGATGTATGTCAATATTGTACTCCGAAAATTTTTGCAGAATCATCTTCATCCGCACTTGTCAGTGGTTGAGTAACGAAACCCACACAATAGTCTTGGATGATTTTTTTGGCGAGAAGGACGAATCCGGCATTTACAACATTAGCCAACACACTTCGTAGGCAGTGTTCAATAAAGCTATTCCACGATAGTTTTCACACTTTAGACGGTCGTATTTTTTACGCAGCGGACAAATGACCGCGGATGAGAATTCTCTCAAGGCCGGGTGCCTCCCCATTTTTCAATCTACTAAAAGCTGCTTCTAATTCCTCTGCTGTGGAATATTTGACAAAGGCCTTTCACCATCGAGGCGGCTGCTCCAATGGGGGTCTCTTCGTCAGTCCAATTTAGCTGAGTTTTGAAGTAGATTTGCCATACTGCTGGCTATACATCTTGGGTAGAAATCTTTAGTGAGATTTCTGGCGTAATCAAAACAGTCTCTTGAGTTTCCTTGTTTCGCTTGGAGGCTGATATTTTCGATGCGTTTTCTCAAACGTTCGCGCTTTGCTTTTGTCGGAATTATTTAGTCGTAGCATGAATCGGCATGATCTAACACAAATTAAGTGTGGAGCTTCCGCAGAGTAGGTAAAATATTTTGAAAAACCGTGAATTTCTAGGTTTATAATACATTGTAGTGACTTTAGATTTAAAAGTAAAAGTATTTTGTGATTGAAGTTGAATTTATGTTACGTGGGCCAAAAATTTGTTCCGAAAAATTTACCGCACTTGAAATGAAATTAGCTGACATTTATCCTAATAATCACATAGCATTTACAATTTTCGTTTAGGAATCCTCGGGTCAAAATTTGCCTCGAGAAGGAACCAAATAAAATGTTTGTTTGCCAAATAAAATGGTTGTACTCCCTCTCGCCTGCTTTGAGAAAACAAATAGCTACTCGTATTAAGAAAAATTAAGAAACTTTAACGAATTTCATATAAACTTAGGTGTCAGAATAGTTTACAGAAGTGATGAGAAAGCGAGAAAAATTTTATTCCAAATGAGATTTGGAATAAAAATTTAGTGCGTGTTGACAATTCCCGAATATTTTTACTTGTTAACTAAATTATTTCATGAAGGTTTGTGCTAATAGTCATTGAATACTAGAAACGTTACTGAATAAAATAGAGATTTGCGTATAGACAGAGTAGGCATAGGCAGTAGTGAAAACCTGTCGCTATAACTCCACTACAAACGTAACAAGTGAAACTAAATATGTCGTCCGTTCGTTTTTGTATTTTTACGTTTATTTTTAATTGGGTGCGAGCGGACTTTTCGATTCTTCAAGTAAAGATCGATAGCTGCCTTACATTTGTACATTTTATTGTTCAACGGAAATTCAATATTCAATAAATTGATTCGCGCGTGGCTTCCTTAGTTCGAGATTTCGGCTTTACCGTATACCTATATGTGCTTTGACCGTTCGATTGTTAACCTTTCTCGCGTAGCGAGTGGTGGTATTTCCTTTTATCCAATAACTGGAGGGACTGATTTGGTCAGTGCAGTAATGAGTTCATTCTATTTTAAATTGATGCTAATTTAAACACCAAGCACACGAATCGAATCACAACCCACGAGTGCATGGTCTTTTATCATCAAAGGATATTCGTTGTCAATTGTTTTATACAAGATGGTATATATACATATTTGTGTTTTTCTTTTCGTAAAACTTGACCCCCAAACCCAAATATTGTGCTCAAATTGGAATTAAGCGAAGTGAAAACTTTTAACCGTTTACTGATCAGTTCTAAAGGAGTAGCCTTAATAGTGCTATTCAGTGATAAGACTGATCCACGAAAGACTCCGGCATTTGGGGAGTGTTTTAGTGACGATCTCCCGCACAACGTTGATCTTTCAGTCCTTGATAAAGCTTTCTATCCACTTTATGGTCATCGAATCCAAGTCATATGCAACAAGCCTTGATTTAATGTGCCATACATCAAGAGATTGGTTGTGGAGCAGCTTTCACGAATTTATTTAATTAATTTCAAGATACTTTACTAGATGTTGGTCAATGCGTTTCTCAAAAACTTAAGCGATGGATCACACAATTGATATTGGCCGGTAGTTTGAGGTTTCAGCTTTATCACAACCACATTTCAGAATTGGTTGTATCATCGCACTCTTCCAGGCTTTCGGATATTTATCTTGCTTATAGGAAAAGAGAAAAATTGTAATCAATCTTGGAGCCAAGTCACTGGTAAGCGCCTTCAATATGGATATTTTATAAATATTTGCAACCGATGCGACCATCTGGTATAAGTTGCAATCGGAGATTTTTAACTCGGCCGTTTTTGCTTCCCTAGCACTGAATTTTTTTTCCAGTGTTTCGTGTAGCCTTGCATCCTCCAAAAAAAATTTCGCTTCGCTTATACTACTTGTGAGCGGTTTTATTTCATCTAGCACTGTTGGCGGCTTCTTTTGAAAAGATTTTAAAATTTTGATTGGGATGGAAAATTGATGATAGGATATGTTTATTCATTCCATGCAGCACGGTCTCAGTGAAATTGGAAACAGCGCCATCTATTTGATTGTTATAGAAACAAATAATTCAACTTTACCAATGTTGAAAAAATGTCCGTAAATCATCGACTTGGTTGCTGCCTGAATATAGGTTGTGGTGGGTTTCTATAGATATTTTTACGGTTATCAGTTTATGTTCAAAATTTGAAATTCCAGCCGCGATACGTGTTTCCATGGAATGGGGGATTGTTGTAAGACAAAGATTCAGAATATGAACTCGTGTAGAACTTTGATATTCAAATCATAAACAATCTGTGTGAGGCAGTGCTGTGCAGTATTGTCTACACCGCATAGATAATTGTTATGTACGTAGAATGTAGAGACAATGTAGAGAATGTAGACAATTTTGAAAATTATTATTTATCTTTTTTTAATGGAACCGTTTCAATATCGACAACATAATAAAAACTTTTAACACATTTAAAAGCTTGAACCCAACATTTTTTTTGTGGCGGAAAATCGTCATTTAAATTTGATAGAGATATCTGCCGAACTTTATGTATCTCACGATCAATTCTTACCATTGTACACGATTGTTTGGGCATGAAACGCGTTGCTGCTCAACTATTTCCGAAAGACCTGAATTTTCTTTCAAAACTCAATCGTTTACAGGTCGCTGGAGACACATTCAAAAACGCATTTTAACTGGTGATTAGACACATTGGTTTACGAATTTGACATACAAACCAGTCAACAAGCTTCGGAAAGGCGCCTTCCAACTGAGCCGAAACCGAAAAAATATGTTAAAGTGGATCAAAGTTAATGTAATGTTGACTGTTTTCAGAAGGTCAGACGATAAATAAAGAATAGTATCTGGGCGTTATGGGGCATTTGAGAGAGCAAGTTCGTCGATAAAAGTCAAGTTTGTGGAAATAAAACTCATGGATTTTGACAAATCACCATCTCACAAGACTAGCATTGTGAACGAATTTCTGGCCAAAAACTCGACAAATATCATCGAATAACCACCGTATTCACCTGATATGGCTCCGGCTGACTTTTTTTTTCTCTTATCTTTTCTTTGTTCGATTGACATGAACTGACAAAATAGAGCACTGTAACAAACTAAATATCGCAGGTCGCGCTCGAATTTCACGTCAAGATAGAGGACAGTTGTGCCAACTAAGCAACAAAACCAAATTTTACGATACCTTTAAGCGGGCTTTTTAAATAATCAATTCGCGTTACTTTCTTGAGTGTGTATATGTTACGGGTAAAGAGCGAATTCGTTAAATCGTAAAACGATTAAAAATTGATCGTAAATGGAGTCTATGCTATCGACAAGTTTACTGACCCCTTCACTAAAATACCCGTAATATTGTTTATTCACCTTGAGAGGATTAAATGGTAGAAAGCAGGTGCATCAACTTGCCGTGTGCCTGTGACAGTTATGTTGGTTTACAAATTCGACTTGGAAAGTAATTATTGTCAAAATAGCATAAATCCGCTTTGAATTTGAAAATTAGCAAGTAATTAGTTGACTACTGGGAACGTTTACTATACAGAATCCTAATTTTCTCCAAATCAAAAATGTCACCGGTCCAACGTTTGATAAACCCGAGCATGGAGTTCGCTCTACCGATGTATAGCATCGGAGCTTGTAGAGCAAAAGTAGTAAGTTTTACAGTCCTCTTGCAGAGTTGTATTTTCGGTGAAATGATACATTTCCACTGTTCAGTGTTGCGATTTAGAGAGCTAAGCTCGCACAATATCGCTAGATTGTCTTTGTTAAATAAAATCAAATATTAAATTATTAAATATTAAATCTAATAAATGCCAAAATAAGACCGAAGGGTTTCTGGATATTTCAAGCAATATTTTATTGCCTACTAGTTGGGTGCTATTGCTTTGATTTCCAGCAATGACGTTTCAAGCTGTTTCGCTCTAGCTAGCATTGTTCGTTTTAGTGTTACAGCTGGTCCAACGTTTGTTATTTTGTTGGTCCAGAAGCACCTTAGCTAAATCTTAAAGCTCTGTACTTTATGTTGCATTGTGACGTGTTTGTGTATTAGCAGGCATATATCATCTGCCTCCAGCCTGAGTTAGACTACTTAATTATGATGCGTGATGTGTTAATATGATCGGTGCCGCTTCACTCTGGTCAGGGGCCAGCTTGTTCTTTTTTATTTTTGAGTTGATTGTCTGTGCAGTTCTATCTATTTAAGATGAAAATTGCTAATATCTTTATGGTTGTGTTGAGGAGGAATATACCCCGCAAATTGTTGCATTCTCTCAGGTTACCTTTTTTGGTAATCGTTATAGTCAAGCCTACCTTCCATTTTTGCGGTATGCTACCGGAAGTCCATAATTCTGTTATTACTGCTTTTATAGAGTCGTTGCAGTTGTCGTTTTGTCACCTTTGAATATTTGAGCTCTATTGTTAAGATTTCATCAAATGCAATAAGACATTGGTAGGATATTGACAAATTTTTCACTTGCCCATCGTCCACATTTGTGTAGTTCTTAATTTCTCCAGAGTTCGTGTCTGTATTCTTGCTATACCCGAGTGTGTGTTGGTAGTTGCTCCTTCATTCGTGTCGACACCTTTTAATCTGTCGCTGTTAAATTTTTTCCGATTTGAATTGATGCAATTTACAGGCTTAATTTTGAATTGTGATATTAGCAGTTGATGGTCACTGCAAATGTGTGCACCTCGTATTTCATTATGTGATCAGTAACTGAGTTCCATCCCATTAGTGTCATCTTTGCTTTGCCTGTTGGTAATATTTCACCGCGTCCAGAGGTAATTTCCTTCGCTTGTGTTTACTTTACAATATTTTTCCATTTCACTTCTCTGAGGCCAAGAATTTCGATTTTATAATTCTTCATCTCAATCTCATAAAGAAATGGAATTCTCGGCTAACCTGAACAAAATGGATATCGCTTACATTAAAAAGTCCCCATCTGTATTCCTGTTCGAAGTAAAGTATTCACAGTTGCGATTGTGCACGGACTCGTCGTGTGGCCGAACTATTGATAGTAACTCCGACTACGTTGCTCAAGTTCATGATAGATAGAGAATTTATTCGCCAATTTTATTGGCACAAAGAATTTCTTTTAAACCAAGGCCGAATTTAGCCTGTAGCGTTATGATAATCGATTAAGTTCATGGAAATACATTACATACCGACATTTCTGTACAGCCCATAGCATACTGAAAAAATTTTAAGATTCTGTCATTTTCCAACTTCCTCTTTGAAGGATTGCAATGACGCCAATATAGAACGAAATACTGCAAATCAGCAAATGTTACAGGATCGTGTAAACGGTTGGTATGAAAGTTACGAGACACCAGTGTACGCTAAAAAAATGCCTACTATTAAACCGAGATTTATGAAATTTATTTCACGAACAAAATGAAGTCGTTTATGGTTGTACCAATATCGCTGGATCGATTAACCAAGATATGTCAATCAGATCAATTTTGAAAAATTAAGATGACGACTTCGGACAGAAAAACAAAGAAACAATTGAAAAAACAACAAACAACAATAATATACGTTGTCTTCGAATTGTCTACATACTGTACCAGTTCCATTAAATGAACTTCAAGACAAATTTCAAAGCAATCGTATGGGTCAGACGATAGTACTAATGGTTCGAGCTGGCCTCTTCCAAGGATTTGTCGGAAATGAATTTAATTTTGTATTGTAAGAGAATTCTTATTGAACTTCTAAGACAAATTTCTAATCAATCGTGTGGGTCAGACGGTAGTACTAATGGTTCGAGGTGGCCTCTTCCAAGCATTAGTCGGACATTCGTTTAATTTTGTATTGTAGCAGAATCGTTAATGAACTTTATAGGCAAATTTCAAATTGTTTAGTACTATTTGATATAAAATAATTGGTTAAGACCTGTGATAAAAAATATTGCCATACGTACAATTTTACAAAAATCGTGCTAACTTTACGTGCTAATTTCACAGCGGTATAGTTTGAGAGATCTTTGTCAAAATTTCGTCATCATCACTACTATCGATTTTATCTTATCTTTACATTAAGATTGCCAAATAACTTGCATAAGAGGACTTACGAACAGTTGGTGATTCTTCAGATATTAAAATGGTATTAAAATCGTTAACTAAGCATTCAGATCTAAATTCGTTTCTAGGTCAATGTTACTATATATAACTACGCTAAAATTTGTGAATCATAAATAACAAGTACGATAATAGTTTATTCATTTTCATTTTTGTCCTTGCAATTTACTAGCACGGCACTAAATGATAAATGAAGTCCCCAGGTAAATATTCATAATGTTCCTTCATGAGTCATATGCCTAAATAGCTGTATCAGCAGCGGGTATGTACGACATATATATATACCTGTCCTAATCCGGATATTAAAAATAGTATCAGGTCAAAAATAACTCGGAAATACACAATTTAACCGATTATGTTGTTACTCCATTTTCCCTTTCTATAAAATTACGACAAATATTTCAACTCAACCTACATATGCAATGCATTTGATGATACACCACTCGTTTAATGAGCATGTGAACATCATAGCTACGAATATTTATATTTCCTTTTTAATTTCTTTTACCATCATACTCATATTTACCACACATCACACATACAGTATAAGTACATAACGAAAATAATTAAAATCCAATTAAAGTCATGATCTGTTTATAATTTAGTTTTGTTGATAAAATAAATTATATTATTAATAAACGTTATGGATTGAAGTGTTTTTAGGGTTTCACAAAGGAAAAAATAATGTTAGGATTTTAATTGTCGGCAATTATATTTATTGCTCGGTAAAGTGGCAGAATGTTATTCACCCAACAATGTCATATCATGTTAGAAACGTTCATCGTTTTTAAAACTATTAATAATTCGGAGTCGAGGGATATGATAATATATGATAATTGATATGTTGCCTAACGTGTCTAAGGAAACTTGTCACTATTGAATATTACGAACTATTGAACATTATGACTGCAACAAAATTAAATCCAGACTTTGTGACTATTCGAAAGTAGTTTGCTGATAAATCCCAAGCGTTTGTCAACTCGTTTATATTTTATGTAATTTATGTTGTTCTTCCATCATATAATGTCATGTAATATTTAAAATGTGTACATAAACATCATCCTATACTGTTCGCAGCAGACGAGTAGAAATTGCCCTCCGTTTAATCAAAAGAGTATGAATTATAGATGTTTCATTTTATTCCCACTATGCATACTCCAAAAACAACATTATTTCAATTAACCAATTCTAATTTATGCTACATTCAACTAAAACACACAGCCATTTTACATAACAATTTTTATTCTTATCTAAAATTTAAAACCAGAAATAAACATAACATCTTTTAATTAAATAACGCAACTTTCAAAAAAAAATATTTTCTTATCTACCCTTGTCATGTGTTATGCTATAAATATACCCCTATTCTAACATATAATTACCCTATTTTTACAGCATACATCTATGTATCATAATCGTATCCATCATTTCGACAGACTTACAGACTTATGTTTTTTATTTTTTGTTGCGTATACATAAAAGAAACGTTGACCCATGATCATCTTCATCTTCAACTTTGTTGTTTTTTTTTTTTTAATTTTTATGGATCGAAATAAACTTTTTTTTTTTTTTTGATTAGAAGTGAGAGATTAGAATTTGTTTTTGTCATGGTACTGGGTGTGTGTGTTACACCATGGATTTAAAAATTTAGGGTTACTTAGGTACGATATGCATAGGTCTCGGGTACATGACCAAATGGTGCACACAAAATAATAAATTATATAAAATATTTTCGGGAATAGAGGATTTGGGAAAGTTGGATTTTAAATGCAATTTCAGGGGACAAATCCCATCTGTAGGTTTTAGATGAAAAATTAGTTAATGGATGGAATACGGTGAGGGTGAGATAATATTTTACTCACATATCGAATTAATGTAAGTTTAATTATTAATGACTTGGTAGTAATCTTATAAATTACCAACACCAACAGAATATGGCATACAAGAACGATGTTGATCGATGTATGTTACGAGGATAAAGGAACATAAGGATGTAATTTGTGCTATTATTTTTTAAATATTGACGTGTATAACAGTTCGAGTAACGTGTACGTAGATGCCAACATATTTTTTCGGTCCATTTTGGGTTTCTTAACTTTTTCCATACAATTATAGATAAAACATTCAGGCGCAGAATTGCCCAAATATTGTGAATACACTTAAACATTTCTCTATTCAAAATCAAATGTTCATGGTGTACTTCGATTTTCATTGTTCGAATTTTTTTTCTCTGTAGAATCATTTGTTTCAATATTGACGTCCCTAAAGCTAGCAGAACTCATCCAGTAGAACATTATAAGATACTGATTGCAATGTATATGACCAGGCAATTTAGCGAGACTCCCGGATGACGCCGGGCCCGCCATACACCTTTATTACATTTACCCAGATGGAAGGACAGGATAGGTATGTTAAATATGACCGAATCGACCCGGTCACAGACACCTAAGTAGTCAATAGTTAGTAAATTGAAAATATCAAGTAACGAAGTTAGCACAAGACAGCACAATTATTTTTGATTTTTTTGGATATCAGCATTCTAAAAAAATTTATAATTATAATTAAAAATATATAATTAATTAAGTTGCAGTAAATTTCCTGAAATAAATAAATGAAAATAGAATAAATCGAATCTAGAAACCGCCAAATGTTGTAGTACTCATATCAAAGTAGGAAAAGAACGCACGAGCTTTTTATCTTCACCGGATAGAATCGCTGTAAACCTGTTGATTTGCCGGATTTATTTATAAAAGTAATTAAATGAAAAACTATATAATGTGACGTATGTGAAGTTACCCCAGAATTCTATCCCAGAAAATAAAAATATTTTATCAAGCAACACTAACATATCAATAACCAATTTGCTCTTGTGTGAAGTTAGCCCAGCCCAGAATTTTTATCAATTTTAATGAAAAAACGAGAAATTATCAAATTTATTAAATTTGATTTGTTTATATATAATAAAAAAATTAAAAATTAAAGTACCAAAAAACTGTAAACTTTTGAATTGCATATAGCAAAGGAAAATTACAGGCAATGTAAGAAAAAATTCGATCCGTGGCAGGTCCCTGAAAATGAATTCTGGGCTAGGAATTTCATTGATTTTGATGTAATTTTTCGTCCCACTCGATAAATCTAAAACTATTTCGCCAAAACTAAAAATGTCTCGGATCAGGGCTTCATGATTTTGAAATATATACACTAGTAGCTAATTTTGAGCTGAATTAGAAGAAAATCGTTCCGTGGCAAGTTCCTGAAAATGAACTCTGGACTGGGAATTTCATTGATTTTTATATAATTTTACGTCCCATTCGATAAAACTAAAATTATTTCGCCAAAACTAGAAATGTCTCGAATCAGGGCTAAATGATTTTCAAATGTATACACTAGTAGCTAATTTTGAGCTGAATTAGAAGAAAATCGTTCCGTGGCAAGTTCCTGAAAATGAACTCTGGACTGGGAATTTCATTGATTTTGATATAATTTCTCGTTCCACTCGATAAATCTAACATTATTTCGCCAAAACTAAAAATGTCTCGAATCAGGGCTAAATGATTTTGAAATGTATACACTAGTAGCTAATTTTGAGCTGACTTAGAAGAAAATCGTTCTGTGGCAAGTTCCCGAAAAATGAACGCTGGGCTGGGAATTTCATTGATTTTGATATAATTTTTCATCTCACTCGATAAACCTAAAATTATTTCACCAAAACTAAAAATGTCTCGGATCAAGGCTACATGATTTTCAAATGAATACACTAGTAGCTAATTTTGAGCTGAATTAGAAGAAAATCGTTCCTTGGCAAGTTCCCGAAAATGAACTCTGGACTATGAATTTCATTGATTTTGATATAATTTTTCGTCCCACTCGATAAATCTAAAATTATTTCGCCAAAACTAAAATCGTCTCGGATCAGGGCTACATGATTTTGAAATGTATACACTAGTAGCTAATTTTGAGTTGAATTAGAAGAAAATCGTTCCGTGGCAAGTTCCCGAAAAATGAACTCAGGGCTGGGAATTTCATTGATTTTGATATAATTTTTCGTCCCACTCGATAAATCTAAAATTATTTCGCCAAAACTAAAAATGTCTCGGATCAGGGCTACATGATTTTCAAATGTATACACTAGTAGCTAATTTTGAGTTGAATTAGAAGAAAATCGTTCCTTGGCAAGTTCCCGAAAATGAACTCTGAACTAGAAATTTCATTGATTTTGATATAATTTTTCGTCCCACTCGATAAATCTAAAATTATTTCGCCAAAACTAAAATCGTCTCGGATCAGGGCTACATGATTTTGAAATGTATACACTAGTAGCTAATTTTGAGTTGAATTAGAAGAAAATCGTTCCGTGGCAAGTTCACGAAAAATGAACTCTGGGCTGGGAATTTCATTGATTTTTATATACTTTTCGTCCCACTCGATAAATCTAGAACTATTTCGCCAAAACTAAAAATGTCTCGGATCAGGGCTACATGATTTTGAAATGTATATACTAGTAGCTAATTTTGAGCTGAATTAGAAGAAAATCGTTCTGTGGTAAGTTCCCGAAAATGAACTCTGGGCTGGGAATTTCATTGATTTTGATGTAATTTTTGTCCCACTCGATAAATCTAAAACTATTTCGCCAAAACTAAAAATGTCTCGGATTAGGGCCCTGAACCGCCTACTTATACTAACAATTGAGAACTACATCAAATCCTAAACAAAACAACTCAAAACAGTTAAAAATACCTTATAAATACAGGTAACGACAGAACACATATGAATACAATACTCCGCAAGTTGAGAAACACAACGTTCAACGAAACCCATTCAAAGTACACCAGTAGAACATTATAAGATACTGTGGATAATTATAGGCTAATAACAGGCTAATTAAATGCTCTATACAAAATGGTGGACTCCATCGCTTTCAACTATAAATCGATGGGTTCAGCTAGCTTTTCAAAAAGTTAGCAGAACCCATATCAAAAGATGATTTAAAAATAATTGAATTCCGTTCGTTCTACAAAAAGTATTAGGCTTTTCGACATCAAAGCTAGCTGAACCCAATTCGAAAATCGGACCAAACCGAAATTAGAACGCAAAACAAGATCTATTGAAATACAAATAATTTTAGCCTTATTATAGCCTAATCAAATGCCCCATTAAAATATTTTGGCCATAATGAGCCTAGAATTTTTTGTATCTTATTTTGCGTTCTATTTTCGATTTTCCGGCTAGTCAGCTCATTTTTCTCTTAGAACAAATCGCGCGGTAAAGTTCATCATTTTGGGAAACAGATTTCACCAAAGTTTATATTCGATATTAGAATTCGACGGCACGAGTAAAAACTACTAGATCAAAGAAGAGAAACAACAACATCCATTCGTCGCTAACCTCAAACGAAAATTTTGAAAGCATCTGCAATGTCCAAAAAGATACACGCGAGATTTTTTTTTGTTTCGCAAGGCTTTCCACCTCTATAGTATATTCATCAAATTAACTTTTATCTAGACGTAGAGATTATCAATAAACATTGAAATTTGACCGAAGTGCAACGAGTGCCTTTGATTTGCCATTTAGTGGTAATTTAGTGATCCAGCTTACCAGAATTTGGTAATTATAGAATAGAATATAGAAGTGCCGTGGGATTTCGTTGTTAAGACCTATAGTCAGAAAAACCTTTCGGCTTACCATGTTGGACCATCGGAAACGATAAGCGAAAAATTTTCAAATTTGTAAGATGTATTATCAAACTACAGACGACCAAAACTTAAGGTTACCCAAACTCAAAACCACCACCACCAGTATCAAAAACGGTTCGTTGTGCTGTACTAAATCGATGTAACATTTGATGTTGTAGAATATTTATAATTCGGACAGAAAAATAAGGCTTCTGCATTTTAATTGAGCAAAGAAACTAACCCAATCAGTGCGTAAATCCGAAAAGTAGTCTAATCTAAGTAAGTTAAGATGCTTAGAGCATCGGGAGACGTACCAACAAAATTTCAACAACGAGGATGCCAATAGACTTATGTCGTCCGATTATTAGATACACACAACATTTCACACTCGATATTAATTGCTCACTTCCATGTGGAGAGTCATATCGCCAATCACAACATGCTGATTGTTTTGAATATTTTTTAAAAATATTAGACACCTTATCCAAGTCGAGTACACTAAATAGTTGAATTAATAATAGAATATATTAATTATTATAATTTTTTGAACGCCGCACAAAATTTTTTAGATGGTATAGAAACATTTTATATGGTAAATCAATAACAATTCTATCGGTTGACATTGTGTTGGGTTGTACCTATAGCAATTACCTGAACATTAGAGTATATTAGCATGCGGCCGGTCTCAATTTCCAGTACACCGGAGCTTACAATGATGAACGATTGGATCTTTAAACCCCATATAGGACACCAACTGTGGTTTCGTTGGATATCACTTATATCCATTGGTTAGTAATGTGGAGTTTGATTTATTACTAAATTTTATTGTCCTAGTGCTGCATATGGTATCTAGTCTTGCATTAATAGTGCAAAGGGTTCAAGCCAATTGTCCATTGCTTTATAATCAGTGGAGCTAATGATGTGTGGCTTAGTGCTTTCATCAGGAATTGGAACTACAGATGTTGGTGTATAGTCCCACACGAACGAAAGCATGTAAGATAATTTCAATTATTACATGTTGGCGAATTTCTCGGCCGTGTATATTCTATGTTGATCTTTGATCAAGTTGTTTATCGATGTCGTGGTTAGGTTTATATTATGTTTTACTAAATTGATGGTGTTACCCACTATATAGTTGTTTGATTTTTGATGAGAAGCAAAAGATGATTATCATCATTGTTAACTTTGAAACTGGGACTCATATTTTTGAACCTCTCGAAGGATGAGGACTCTAAACATGTCTCCCCGAACGCAAGACCCAATGAGTCTCGAAAACCTTGTTTTACTCGTTTGCGATTCTTGTTGCTTTCGAATAATAGCTCGTTGTCTGCTATTAAATAATTGTATTGCCATAAAAATTGCTTTAGAATGACTTTGCATTTTAAACCGGGCAGCTCCATACAAACCGACTGTAACTCTGTATGAGCGTTTTTACCGTTTTCAATTTCATCCCAGTAAGAAGTCAAAGTGTAATGAATTAGTTGTTCATTTCATCGCCACTATTTCAAGCTTGTCTAATTCCTCGAAGTGTATTTCGATGGATGGATTAAAACGGCTTATTTGGATGGTGGCTTGTGCAAGTCCCAGAATGCAGCATATCATCGGACTTGGCATGTAATGGCGGCAATGCTTCTTTGAGTTCATCTTCGATCGGTATCATACTTTATTAATACTAAACCGTTTACGGACGGAAGTTTGACTGGATCTTTATCCATTTGGTCCTCTGCTGCAGTTGGCAAATGTATTCGACGGACCAGCGCTTCCAGAAGGGTTGTACTAAAAAGTTCAATCATATGTTATCTTGTTTTTAATCCAACGGTTTCGATGTCTGCACATGGTGACGCCATAAGTGAATTCCCAATTCTAAAGTGCCCTGGGGTACTTGCTGCTAGGTCAAAGGCGTTATATATGAGTCGTGTTAAATGCTATGATTTGAGGCACTCTTCAATTTCAGTTGTAACCGTGTACAGTTCCTCGAATGTTAAGGTTCATTCACCACTATCTCGTTTAGATAAAATTTCACTGATTTTATTCCTGCCTCCCAGATATCTTCGAAATGGGGAATGTGAGGTGGGATGAGGTGCAAAATCGGTTGATAATGTTTTTAATACAGCGTTTGCTCCGATATAGTAAGTTCTATTGTCGGAGTAAATATCGGTACACCATCCTCCAGCAGTAAAAGATTTCATTATAAGCCAGCCTACTATTTGGGTTGTCTTAGTTGTCATACGTACGAATAGGGAGGGCTACATACCTTTTGTCGGCCTTTGTTTGGTTTCCTCAATTTGGTGGGGCCGGCATAGTCGATAATATTTGAATTTTGTAGTCGACTATTCATTCGCTCTTAGTATTTCATTGTTATCTAAGACCGGATGCAAATATATGAGTTTGCTATTCTTGTCTAATTCTCTTGAGGATTTGGAGCAATGAATTTCGTAAAAGAAATCTTGTTCCTTGATGATTTTTATAATTGCATTGTAGTTTCTGCATCTTGGACTTCCCTATTCTATACTCCTTCTATACTCCTGGCTTGTTGGCTGTAAGCATTTTGTGGTAGATAAATCACTTCCAATATGCGACGATGCATTTTAGTTCTGCTGTACATTGTGACGAATGCACTCTGGCATGGGTGCATCGGCATCCAGCACAAATTTACATTGATTAAAATTCGGACCCTCCCACCATAAATCACTGTTAGCTAGAGCTAAAAGGGTTGTTCCATGTGACGCTAGCTCTGCAAGATTCCCATTTTACCTTACATGATGCCATGTAATTGTTGGTATAATGTCCTATTGCAGCTATTTTATTGGCCACTCATGTTTTGAATTCTCATCGGTTCCCATCTGACCCAACGTAATGTAATGGTTGAGCCACTTGGTTGACCAAGCATAAGATTCGATGTTACTGAGTTTGATGGCACCTGGAGTATGCTTTATAAGTTTTGCAACCAGCCATTCTGCGTTAAACTCTGGGCATCGAATGGATAATTTAGTTTTGTTAGGAGTGACTCATGTTTTTTTAAAGAAAGTGTTAATTGTCCAGTGGATTTAATGTCCTTTTAAAGTCAATTAATACCCCCCTTTCCATTCACGTACACACCACCCATTCACACAATTATAGAATACTACCTGCAAATTGCAAGCTCCATGTCAACCTATACACTGACACAGACGATGGGTCTGCACTCAATTCTGCACTCCAACAGAGGGTTTTAGTTGTGTCAATTAACATCACCGATCCAACCTCTGGTGGGATTCGAACCCAGTGTCTCGGTCCGAGTGCGAAGCTTTAACCACTGCACCAGTTGTCCGCATATTAGTAAATGTATCGGATGCATCGGAAAATCTATGCAGCTCAATTGGTAATTATTTTGTTGTGCCAATCCACCTAGGAATTATTAGCGAAAAACCAGCCACGCATATCAGGCGTAATTTTGGTCGTTCAAGATCGATAATATCGAAAATATGTGTTTAGAATGGAATTTTCATTATCGCGTGTTACTTCCTCTAGCCCGCATTACTTCATAAAAACGCCGTGACATATTTATCGATTTTTTATGTACGCCGTTGTAACATATCGCAGACTATAGGGTGTTCTATACAGGGTTTAAATCTGAGCTTCGCGGAGAATGGTTTATTAAGTACATTATTTGTATGAGAAATAAGCCAGTTGCCATGCCAACAAATGGCTTGAAGCGAGAGTAACAATTGAAAACCGTAATTGTAAGTCAAGTGAAATTTTCAGATGACTAGAAAAGGCATAAAATATGCCGTGTGTCGTTGAAGTGACTACGATAATATACACATTCGATATTTTTGCATGGCAGCTGACTTTGTTTTTATTGTAAATGAGTCACTTGAAATGACAAACGAGTCGACTAGCGGAATAAGGCTGTAAATTAATTCGGTGCTGTTGCTGATATTAGCATGTATTTAGAGCTGTGTGCAGCCGGGCATAATCATGCATAAAAAAATCCACGACCAGTTTGCCTTTTCATGGAAAGCTGGATGTGGTATTATTATCAAATCTGTTTTGTATTTCCACGAAATACCCGCCCAAACTATCACCGAACGCAATTAGGCCGTCTGATGCATACAAATTGAACCGTGATTCATCCGATAAAAGGACATTTCACCTTTCCTTCTGACTTCAGTTTCTATACTGCAACGCATAATTTTTTCTTTGTCAACGATAATTTTCAGTCAGATACGGAACTCCCACATTCAGCCGATTTATTAGCAACTGCTTTGACATCTGGTTTTCTACTGGTACATTACTTTTAATTTCTTGAACACTGCTTGTCCTGTTTTTTGTAGCATAATGTGCGATATCTCGATCTTCTCTTGGTGTAGTTTTTCTTGGACGACCAGATTCTTTACGCCGACTCACACTGCCTTTTTATAAATATAGATGTCAATTTCGGTTGACAACAGACACACTAATATCACAGATTCGCCCAATTTCACGATCCGGCTTCAATTAAAGTCAAAATGTTTGTAGCTCGAACGATTTATTGTTCTTTTCGACTCATGTCGCTTGAATCTTCAAATAACTATGCGATAAATTAAATTATTGTTTCCATAAAATGACGTAATATTTAAAGAAACTTCAAATTTTATCGTAGAGTGTTTAGTTGAAGATAAAAAAATGTACTTGTTAACGTTTAAACGCTTTTTGATACGTTTCTCGCTAAAACTTCAATAAATCGACAAGGAGTCGTCGTACAGAAATTTCCACAGCATCGATTTCAAGGTTTCTAAATTCTCTATAAATCGGCTCACAAATCCAAGATAATGAAATATATATATCGGATAAGTTAGTTTACAGTCTCAAACACCAGCTTTTTATTTTACTCAAGAAAGTCATAAAAAACCAAAATACGCAAAAATCGAATTTCAGTATCGAAAAGAACACAAAATTTTCTTCAATTAGTAGCAAAATTTTTTTTTTTGTAAATTATTTCAGTTATTTCAGTAAGATACAAGCGTTCAAATCTGGGTATTTTTTCGAAAAAAATTCTGTTCCGATTTTTTTGGCACAGTGTATATAAATGTAACCTGGAGCACAGCTGAAGAAGGCGCTTCCCACGTACTGCAACCAAAACTAAGAAAATTTTTAAACAAAGTTAATGAATATACTCGTAAAATAAAATACGAAAATTTAGCCAATATAGATCCCGTTGTGGATACGACCTCCATCCATGGGATCACGATAAACTCGTGCTGTTATATCCCTTCAGCATGTGGTCCAAGATAAGATCCCGTAACACTATGAAAAATCCGATCGAGCTATCTCATTCACAACTGAATAATCCAATAAACCTCCGATTTCGGCCGCCACCAAAATCTGGGTACACCAACCAAGATACGGCGAATGTTATTTGAAATTTGCGTTTAGTTAGCAAACTTTCTATCCGTTTCAAAACAGCTTATAACTTATAACTTTCATTTTAGTTTACTGATAAGTAATAACTTTCGGCAAATCGTAGTCGAACGGTTAAACCGTTAGACCTCACATATGCTCTAACAACTCTACTCGTCAAATACTGTATTCCGCTAGCAAAAATTACCAGGCCATCTTATTTGTAAATCACAGATTCTTACTCGGATCTTGCATACACGACCTTGAGACACACGCTCTCATCGTTTAGGAAATCCAACAATCAAGGGTAATATAAATTCACTGAAGCTGCCGTGCGTTCGATATCGATACAAGTCCCAATTTAAGATCATGTCACGTCTTACACACCATATACAACTCGAGTTTTTATTTTCGTTATCACTTTTTAATTTATTTATCACTCGCAATAAATAATACTTCAACAATTATAATATTGGAAATACCAAACAATGGATTTATGGGGCAATAAAATTATCACTCCCACGAACGGCATCCTTCAACCAAAAATCAAAGGGATCTTCAAATTTCCTAGAAAGTTTAAAGTTTAAATGTATTTTACTACGTACAAGAAAGTCATATATATTCACGGATCCTAAGTTCAAAAATTAATATAGTTTTGGGTAGTTCGGATTACATTAAATTGTAAATTATAATTTAACAGTTAAAATTCAAATTTATCATTCTAATGATGACTCATTTCCTGCGTTGTTCTGCATCTAACAATAAAATAACGGATACGAAATCGAATACCAAATCTAAGGAAAATCAATACTAATATTGCCGTATTGTTCAAATATAAAAATACTAAATTGAAAATTTATCTGCCCACTTAATCATTTTATTATTGTACCAGCATGAAGCCAGCAACATAATAAGAAAAATCAATAGCCTGACCATTGTTATTCTGGTGGTCTTTTGCTCTTCTCATAACAAAAGTTTTAAAAGATCATACCCTTTATTATACAATTCCGTCAGCACAACCTACAAACGTCTTCTAAAATACACGAGAGGAAAGTTCCTTGTTACAAAAGTAAATAAAAGAAAAATATTCTTATTAAATTTTGGAAAAATGCCAAAAAGCATTCAGCAAGAAGAAAATATTGGCTTCGTCCATGTTACACGATAAACTTGTGTAAATAAATTTTCAAACGAGAACAATTTTTAAGTGAATTTTGATGTGAATGGAATATGATTATAAATGTACCATTATTATTTCGTATGTTCTTCACGATCAATTGTTGAAGCTGTTTCGAACTAGAAAACCAATGTACATAAGCGCTTTTCAATTTTCCAACAAATAAATGAATTATAATTCTGAAACTATAATATGTAATGTACAGATAAATTTTAGTAATTCTTTTTATTGAATGTGTACATAGTGAAGTATTCCATTAATATTGTGGATTAAAATTTTTCATGTGGAATGAGATACGGAGAAATTTTAAAACTTTTTCCTTGTTTAACATTTTTCCAATAATATTTATATTGTTGGCATGAACAGTTTTTATGTTTATAAATTCAATTAAATTCGGAAAAATGCATGCACCACAGTACACGGACAAAAGCGCAGTGAAATCATAAATCAAAACCTAAATTTCATTTTAATTCGCAATTTGAATCTATTATCTCGTGTTGGTATTGAATTTACATATACATGCTAATTTAATTAAAACTTTACTATCAGACTCTACATAATTAAATTGATGAAAATCCACATAAATTATGAAAATTGTAAAACTCTTGGTATTTGTTTATAGGGTTTCCCACAATAATTTTAAAACGATAACGTTTCAAAGCAAAGTTGCTCCTGTATAAACAAGCATCACAACACGAGCAGAGAAAAACTTAAAAGTAAACTCGAACTGGGTGTAGGTTTAACTAACTTTACAAACAAAAATTATGTTAAAGTCAACATAAGAGAAGAATCTCTACACACAGTACATAATATGCAAAATTCGTAAAAGCTTTTGATGTTGAAAATATCAAAGCTAAACAAAAAAGTTTAATTTTCCAAAATAAAATTTGGTATGTGGCATTGCATATCATTTAAAATTTGGCAACAACAGTGTAATATATGTACGTCGTTCTAATAAAATTCTAAAAACGAAAAGTTATTTTCCAAAGCTACATGGTATCACCTTTTACATGTCTAGAGCACAAATAACTAGAATCGTTCATTTGTGAAATATTGGTCTTGTTTGTAGATACGGCATCAACAACTTGTTATGGCCATAAATACTTAATTGAAATCAATGTAACTACTTTATGGCATTATTATATTTGATTGGGGAAAGTTACGGTCAAAAGTGATTTCCAGAAAATTTATGAATTTCATAAATCCAATTTTGATACACTATTATGTAACATGACCAACATGTTATCAGAATGCTGTACTTGGTACAGGTTGTTCCGGTTTTAGCTCGAAGGTGTGGTCGTGGGAATCCAAGTACACAGAAATTTAAATATAGTTAAATATAGTCATTTTAATCCCTCCTAAGAATGTATGATTAGCACATGTTTAGATGACCTAGTCCGTTCATAACGATACTTATTCTTAAAACCATTAAGTATCCGGTAAACCTCAACAATAAAATAACGTTAGTACAATAAGCCACTATACAAAAGCACGACTATATTTGCATAAAACGATATTTTGCCTGTGAAAAATGTTAAACGTTATATTGAAAAAAAAAAAATCACTTAGCTTAATAATTATCTTTGAGTACAGTTTTAGCCACCCAACCAGCCCCCCCCCCCACTGTTATAAAATGCGAGTGATATGGAGGCCTCTATATCCTCGGCTAAGCGCACAGAAAAAAAAGAAGACGAATTCGTCTTTATTGTTAAAGCACTAACACTGTACTCGCACTGCACTTAACAAAGGAACGAGCGACTTAGAAAAAAACACCTTTCAAATATCACACTGCACTATCCACTGTTTATCGTCCCTCATGCAACGATCTATCCAACAAAAAAATCGATCTGATCAAATATTTCCATCATTCAATAACGATAAACAAGAAAATGCACGGTCATAACCCATCGTAAAATACCCAAGTGAAATATGTACCAAAAAAAATCCCAAATTTGTTGCATGAAATAAACGTTGCACAATCAATAGGTTTTTGCGACAAGTTTCAATTAACAAATTTGTTCAACAAATTTCAAAAGATTGAGATGTGAGTAGGTTTTCTAGAATGGTCTCAACACGTTCTCTTAACGGGACAAATGAATCGAACGATTCCTGGGGTCTGCGATATAAATAATAAGTCGTTTACAGAGGGGTTGTTGCATAAATTTTCAATTAACAAATTTGTTGAACAAATTTCAAAAGATTGAGATGTGAGTAGGTTTCCTGGAACGCTCGCAATACGTTCTCTTAACGAGATAAATGAGTCGAACGATTCCTGGGGCCGGCGATATAAATATCAAAAATTTGTTGAACAAATTTCAAAAGATAGTCATGTGGGTTGTTTTCTAGAACGCTCGTGATACGTTTTCATAACAGGACAAATGAATCGAACAATTCCTGCGTTCTATAAAATCTATCCACATGTCAATCTTTTAAAATTTGTTGAACATATTTGTTAATTGACATTTATTGCAGCAACCCCTTTGTAAATGACCGTTATTTATATCGCCGACTACAGGAACCGTTTGAATTATTTGTCCCGTAAAGGACCATATCATGAGCATTCCAGAAATCTTATCCACATGTCAATCTTTTGAAATTTGTTGAACGGATGGTTAATTGGAATTTGATGCAACAACACGTAAAAGACACGTTATTTATATCGCCGACCCCGGAAATCGTTCGATTCGTTTGTTCCGTTAAGAAAATATCACGAGCGTTCTAGAGAATCTACCCACTTGTCAAACTTTTGAAATTTGTTAATTGAAATTTGTGTCAACAACCTCTTTGTAAAAGACTCGTTATTTATGTAGCCGACCCCAGGAATCGTTTCAATTATTTGTCCCGGTAAGAGACCATATATGTTGAGCATTCCAGACCATTCCAAACTACTCATATGTCAATCTTTTGAAATTTGTTGAACAGATTTGTTAGTTGAAATTTGATGCAACAACCCTTTTTTAAAATACCCATTATTTATATCGCCGATCAAAGCAACCTTTCGATCTGTTTGTCCCAGAAGAGACCATATCATGAAGACAAAATTAATCCACATGTCATTCTTTTGAATTTTGTAAAACAGATTTCTAATTTGAATGTTGTGGGAATAAACCCTGTGTACTCGTATGAGTCTCTTAGAAGATGACTTTTGTTATTAGCATTTTGAAAACTTTGCTTGTACAAAATTTTGGAAATGACGCGCTAAAAATCTATCCTTTATTTTTATTTCAAATCAATCCTAATATTTTTTGAGATTTCTGTGCAACAATTTTGGGATTTTTTGGAACGTATTTCACACGCATCGTAAAATTCATTGGCTTGACACTGGAGTAAAAACTGCTAATTGTACTCGCATTTGCGTTGCAAACAAAAACAATTCAACATTTAAATTATTTTCGTTTTATGTGGTGACAAATCGTGGGGACAACTCACTTGAGGAGGTTCTCGTTACCCGCCGAAAATCACCAATTAAAAATGTAGATGTACATTCTGTCAAAAAAGTAACGGAAATTGGTCATTTAAAAAGCCCGCTTAAAGGGATTGTAGAAATTTTATCGCTAAGTTGGCACAACTGTCCTCTATCTTGACGTGAAGTTGTAACGCAATCAGTCGGAGCCATATCAGGTGAATAGAGTGGTTATTCGATGATATTTGTTGGTTTTGATATGATGATAGCCTTGTGAGATGGTGCGTTGTCGTGGTACAAAATCCGTAAGTTTTCGTTCCACAAACCTGGCCTTTTTCAACGAATTTGCTCTGTCAAATGCCATATAACTCCCCAGTTAATATTCCTTATTTACCGTCTGATCTTCTGCCAAGAATTTCGAGTGCACAACACCGCGATAATCAAAGAAAACTCGGGTCTTTCGGAACTAGTCGAGCGGCAACGCATTTCATGTCCAAACAATCGTGTATAATGGTAAGAATTGATTCGTGAAACATAGAAAGTCCAGTTACCATTTCCTTCACTTTATTGATGTTAACTTCAGTTGAGGCCGACCAGAGCGAGACAAATCTTCCACCATACCTCGACTGCTTTTGAATGCACTGTACCACTCATATGCACATGTTTTTGATAAAGTCGATTCACCTTCTGTAACATTTTCAGCGATTTGAATCAGAATCGCTCTGTAGAAATATTTTAACAAAAATGCTTTGCCCAACTGTTACCTCTCTGTTTCGACTACGAAGTTTATAGTTCAAATCACTATTTTCGTATGCCACTTGATGCCACTAAGCAAACGACGTAGTTTATAATCCGAATCATGCATTACCATATATATGCTGCCCGAACACAAGCAAGTGTGGAGGAAAATTGGTTGAGGAATGAATACTGTGCCGAATAGTAGCTGCTGCCACTTCTGGAATGTGCAAATCCCAATTTGTCTCAATATAGTTCTGTGATGAATGTATTGGTGTTTTTTAATGTTCGATGCCAAATTTATTCAATAACTCTTGGTTATATTGGTTTGATACAAATTGTTTACCATTATCCGAAGTGATGGTCTCGGGCACCGAAAATAAATAGAATATGTTTTGTTCGAGGCACTCGCATACTAGCTTGGTGGAAGCCTTTCTAATGGGTTTTAGTAAAATAAACTTGGAATAATGTTCCAGTATGATTAGTGATTAGATACGCGTTCCCTCGTTTCGTTTTATGGTCCCATAAAATTTATGCGTAAATGTTTAAGGGTACGACGTGATTCTATATGAAGTTTCCCATTGGAGGTTTTGCAAAGGTGATGCTAGATTTCTGGTTTGACATTTTCGAACATAATCTTTTACCAACTTGGAACTTCCAAACATTCCATTCGGAAATACCTGTATTATCGTAGCGGGCTTTGATAAAGGATAAATTAATGATTTGACATCTTTTACTCGATTATGTCGTGTCTGGGGAAGATTTTCAATTCGTTTGATTTTATCTATACATACGAATCCTATTTAAAAGCGTCCGATTCTAAATCGATGTGCAATGGGCCTGAGACAACGATAATTGGTGTATCTTTAACGATCGTAGAAATTGCGAATTTTTCTAAATGCTCGGTTTCAACATTGCTACAACCGTTATTTATAAATTTATATATGATCTCACAATAGGTTCGTTATAGTGCACCTACCACTTTATGTCTGAACCCTTTTTGTAACCGATTTCAAAATGATAAGTCAGAAGCTTGAGACTCCATGTTGCGAGTGGGCCGGACAAATTTCGCCGCGACATTAGCCACCGAAGACTAGCGTGGTCTGTGTATAAAGTGAAACGATATTATTTTAACACTTTGTATAAATCGATGATATCAACCACAAAGTCCTAAAAGTCTCCTAATCTGTTTGACGGTTTTAGATATTTAACCTCTTTAAGCAAGAGATGGCTCTTCTCAACGTTTATGGTGAGACCTGCGTCAACTAGCCGTTCTACCTGATTAAGTAAATCTAAATGCTGTTCGAGAGTTTCTGATGTGATGAGTAAATCATCTAAATACACGAAACAATGTTCATGTAGTTATTGCGGTGTTACCTTATAGTACATAAGGCGGCACATCGTCTGCGCGCGTTGTACAAACCGAATGGCATGATTGTAAACTGAAACAAAGGTCTATCTGGAATTGTATAAGCTGTTTAATCTCTGGACTGCAACAGTCCATCGGTTAGCGGTAAGAGATAGGCATCTTCCTTCGTTACTTTGTTCAGTTCACGAGCATCCAAACACAAACGGGCTTTACCATTGCTCTTATGGACCAGCGAAACCGGAGGAGACCAGGCACTCCGGCATTTTTATACCACTCCCAACGAAATACTTCGGTCTAGTTCTTCGTTCGTTTACATGAGAAATGTCGTTCGTTTTCCCTAATCCTATGTAGTTTGTTATAGGAAGGAAATTTCTCGATGAAAACTTTTAACTTTTGTTGGTCATGATCTGAAAGTTTATGGTAGACAGAATCTTCGAAAATGTTATTATTGGTTATGCAGGATGAAATTGTGTTAACGTATGATAAAGTCAGAGTGATATAGAACATGTTCCAAAAAACAATCCCCAAAATGTATTCATGTTCTTTTGTTGTTAAATTTTATTGGCACCGTAATGTACCCGAAAATACGCTGTGGCTGACCAAAGGAATTATAATGTTGTATGAAATCTGTAAAACCAAGGTTATTTTTGTTTTGGGATTCCTTTGGTTCTGCATTTGTTTGTTTGACGGTTTTATTAGGTGTTATGTAAGAACAGTGCTGAGGATAATAAGTTTGGGTAGGGTGAAATCATGATGGCGAATTTAATCGGTTGTTATGTTCACATCCACGGGTTTCTTGCTTGATGCTGGCCACCCTGACATTGTTGGTATAGGTGTTGTTTGACTGCTAATTTGGTAATAACAAATATTTAAAAAATTTGTATAGGTAGCGGTCTCATCCGACGTTGGCTGGTAGTTTATTTCATTTACCCGTCTAATTGGTACGACGCTGCTATATTGGTAAATGTTAAGCCATCTAAAAGCATTTTCCCAATCCAAGCAACTGTTTATCCGTTAAATGAAATTGCAAATTTGTACTCATATTTTGAATTAAAAGCTCGATCAATTCGTGATCAGAATAAGGAGTTCTGCTTTGCAGTTAAATTTGATTGCGTGATTCAATCATTCTTCGAATAACTAGATCCGTTTGCATATCCTTAAATCTTTCGATTAAATTAAACTAAATCTTATGGCATCTCGGGTTATATTTTCGGTAAGTCCAATACCAATTTTGAGTTGTGCCTTTTAATACGAAAATTATTTCGGTCAGCAACTTATTATTAGAAATTCCCATTGGTTCAGCTATCGTCTCCAATTGGAATATAAATAACTCCATAGGTACTACCATACTAACCATTGCAAGCAAGACCGGAACGAGAAAGGTTTGTTTATTTACGTGTCCTCTTAACTGATCCTAATTGGATCTTATTGTATTTGGATTTTGTGTAAGAATGTAGAGAATATTTATATTTGTAAGTGGTGGTTGGCCAACTGGGATAATTGGTGGGGCTTCACAAATTGGAATGAAATGAATTGGAATAGCAGTTTGATTCGGTAGGGGAAATGCTGTCGCTTGAATAATACCGGGTGTGTTCGTAACAGTAGTGGTATATTTATATAGGATTTACGATTCTTTGGGAAATAGCCCGCATTTCAGCTTGTTGCTTATTTAAAACTTCGACTTGGACAGATAGTAGTCTTCTCAAACAGGTATTTCCTTTTCTTGTTTTATATCCATCTTCTTGTTTACAGTTTTTATTTTATTTCCTCGAATTAAGAATTACTTCGAGGTGCAGTACCAAATCGTTCGGAGGTTCCGTTTCGAACTAATGAACCTTTGAATTCTTTAAATTTGGTGGACTCATCAGACTCGATGTAAATCAAATATCTGGCCATTATCCATAGTAACTTTGGAAGTACTGGAAACATGCAGATGATTTTCAAGTTTATATTTTTGCTTCTTGTTTTGGGAATTGTTCGTTTTGAAAATATTCTGCAATCGCGCACTTAGTTCTCAAGTTTATATTTAATTTTCTTGTTTTGAGAATTGTTTCCTTTGAAAGTTTTGTATTTTATGATCAAATATATTTTATATAACTATGCGTTGTAGTCTGAAATAAATATTACAACCTCAGTCTATAATCATATTTTGCTTAAATTAAGCAAGGTTTTTAGCGTAATATGAAAATTCAAGACAATATATTCTGTATCAAAAGAATTATAACTAACTATTGAAAGCCTTAATGATCAAGTCATGAGTTATAATAACCATAATAGTCTGATAAACTACTTCCATAATGTAAACAGAATGTCTTCAAAAGTATCACAATTTCACGTGAGACATCCTTGAACTTAGAGATCTGCAACTCCGAATTCTTTCCATCTCAATACGTGGTGTGTAGAGGTGATCGCTCACTACTAACAAGTAACAAAAATTCAGGTGATAGAAACGTTTCGAGATGGGTGCGGTCTGGATGGTACTCCAGTCTCATAAATAAAAGATACCAAAAATTGAGCACTTCCTCTGTGCTTTCTTTGCAATCAATTATAGAGGATTAACGTCAATTTGATCAATTCCGAAGTTATTTGAGCTACTAATATAAATTGATTTAGTCCCGTGGTACCACGATACATGTCACTAAGTCAACATGGTTTTATGCCAAAAATATCAACTGCAACCAACTTTGCGGAGTTCATTAGCAGCACGACAAACTTTGCAAAACCTTAAAATGATTGTACAAATTTGATTTCTGTGTGTGCCTCACGGCTCACATATTGGCCCTCGGATCTTCACCATTTTCATTAACGGAAGAATCACTGCAATAAGTTATTATTCAAAGATCCTAATTTTTGCAGATGACCTTAAAACCTTTAAAACCGTGGAGAACATCAAAGACATTCACAGTTACAACAAGACATTGACATTCTAGTGTCTTCCAATCTCCTCAGCCTCAACAAATATGTTTAACACCATAACTGTTCATCGAAAAACTAATCCTGTTGTCATAAAGGGTACCACCCCCTACAAAGATTATATGAATTTAAAGATCAAGGGGTTACTTTCTTTAAAAATATGAGGTTATCTGATCACATCGAGCAGTGGATAGCTGGAGCTAATTCTATGTTTGGCTTTATTAAACGGTGGACTGGGGAAATTGGCGACAAAGAGGCAATAAAGACATTGTCAATATCTGGTGTCGTTTTTACAATAAACATATTCGTAAACTCTTTGTATCAAGAAGTAGTTTGTACCGTACCACGTCAATCTGCAAAAACTACTGTCATACCTCACTGGAAGTGAAATAAACATAGTACAAATTGTGGTTACAACTAACCGGTGAACATAATTTCCACGAGTTTTGACAAAATTGACAAATCTTCTACTTTTGCCAAAGCAAAGACAGTTTTAGGGGTAGATATCTTCCATCGCGTCGCAAGTAAACAAATTTTAAACGAAACACAGTGTTTCGTGACTTAATTTTAATCTGCCATATTAATTGTTTTGGTTTTGTTTGTGACCTCAGAAAATGTGAGCAGACTGTGTAGCAGTCTTCATGAATACTTTAAGGATAAACACACTAACGGCTGTGGATGGGCGTGCACACCAAGCAACGCAGCAGATTGTTTTGTTTTAGAAGTAAAATCGAATTGTGTCAATTTTATCGAGGTTATAAGTAAGAGCAAAGAGCAGTAAATTGATGCTTCTGGATGTAGAACCTATTGATGTCGCGACAGATGCAAGTTAATTCAATACAATTTTTTTAAGCTTAAATTTTTCTATTAAAATTATAAAATATTTGATTTGTTTAGCAGCACATCGTCTACTTAATTAATTTTTGAAACATTCAAGTCAAATTTGTAGAATTTTCTACCAGATAAATAAAAATTACATACCCTGTATGAACTTTTATGTTACCAATTGGATCATCACCCTGTATAGTTCTAAACTTACCCAACTTAGTATAATGACGTATGTATGCATATAGTTTAGCAAAGTATTACCAAATAGCAATAAATTACAGATTATTATCTTTATTGCTACGCATCAACTAAAAGCTTATCTGTTTGCTTCTTGTACTGTCCTTTATAGTTTTGTGATTATTACGTACCATTTGCTTTACCGCTAGAATACATAAATACAAATAAAATTGGAATCTTCGTATATGGACTGGAATTAAGTTGATTAAATTAAACGTTTTCAGGTAGTTTGTTTCTGTTGGGCATTTTGTAATTTTCGAATTTATCAAAGCTTTTAATTTTAATTTTAATTAATTTATAAGTTATAAATTAAAACTTACAGAAGACGACACACCGAAAAGGTAGCAATTTAACCTGACGACGAAATCCTAACAACGGTCCGAAAATTGATTCAGTAGCACAATTTTACACAATAAATTGGTTTCTAACTTTAAATTTTCAATTGTCTGGATTTTGTTGGCTTTCCAACCTTCATTGGACTGGGCTTTACGAGAAAAGGAAAAACTAATTGCGTGTGTTTTTTGTTCGTTGTGAAAATTTGATGCCATAAAATTGACTTACAATCGAGTATGCCGGTCGAGTGGAAAAAACGGCGCACACTTACAAATACACTGCCACAACTTAACATAAATCACACCAGAGAGCGCATAGTTCACGAATTTCAATACACTCACTTTTACTTACAAGTTAGGTGATTTAGCGTGCCAAAAACTACGATAATAAAAGGAAAACTCATTAATCAAACTTATTCCAAAACATGTCAATTCGTCTTTGGCTAAGGCACTTCAATTTGCAAAAATATCGATGTTTACTATTTGGTAATTCTTTGGTGATTAAGTCGGCCACCTGTTCGTCCATTGCCACACAATCCAAATCGAAAGCTCCATCCCCATTCCTCCCTCGGTAGAATGATACCACACTTTTATGTGTTTTGTTCTCTTATGAAATTCCGGATTCTTTTTCCGGAAAAACCGGAACCTGGTTCCGACTATCCAGGAGGCCTGCATAGTTTGCGCCACTGAAGCCACACTCACTTTGATGCCGTCCCGTTTATGTATTTCAAAATGCGTTTTACTGCATTCACATAATGCCGCTTGTTTCTCCAACTGTCGACTTGCATTGCCAACAGGAAATCTGATGCCTGATCGTGTTGTCACCGCAAAATACATCGATTATCGATCGCTCCATGATACGTGAAATTGATTCCTCCGTTTGCTTCAAAATCGCCAAGACTTTGTGCAATGTCCCATGGGGATGCGATAGTATTGCAGTCCGCCATGCCAAGTATCATCATTCTATTCTATTGCACACGAATACACGGTAAAATAATAAACTGATCACACTTGAAAAATGATACAATGGTCACAATGACCGTATTTGATAAAAATCACCTCCTGAAAAATATCGAATTTGTTGCCAGTTACCTCTGAAAGTCGTGAATGAAGAGGTCAAAGAGAACTAAGTGATGTATCGTCATAAAATTCTCGAGAAAGAAGCAAGCTTTTACATGCACTTGTGAGCTTTATCCAAACGATGATTGACCTTAACATTAACTGTTTGTATTTTGTTGCCACTTGCTGCATAATGGACAATCTATCGTATCTAGAAATCAAACAACAAAGTAAAAAAAGTTTCATACATACTGATAAAGTTAGCCGAAAGTTGCCAGCCGAAAGTTAAATAAAATCGATAATGCAGATAATGTCTCGACTACTTCAACCGAAAGATAAAAAACTATTTCCATTTAAATGAAATATTTGAGTTGAAAATAACTAACCTACAAAATCAACCGGAAAAATATGTATGGCCGTAACAAACAACAAATAAAATTAAAACCGGCATTCATTCATGTACCTAATCTATACGACCAAATTTCAAACATTTGAAAACACTTAACGTTTAAAGTAATGTCTGGAAAAGATCTGATTTGATTCGAGTCATCGATGGTCATCGCTAGAAAATTTTTACAAATTCTTGAAGTTTGAACGTTTATTTTATTTTTCCTAATATATCCTATATAACCCTCAACATAACGATTCAACTGAGACACTTTCCAGACATAACACTTTAACCGTTAAGTTTTTAGAAATTTTTGACCTTTACATGTGTATTTCACTCCCCCAAATTATCCGAACTCACAAAGTGAAGCTTGAGCTGGAAAATTTTCCAGCGGCAACCATTGATGAATGAAATCAACTGAGACCTTTTCCAAACATTAAAGAGTTATGTTAAGTTTTTACGTTAGTATTTAACCTCCCCCAATGTTTCGAGCGATAACCATCGATAAACCGATTTCCAGACATAACACTTTAAACATTAAGTTTAAGTAATCGACCTCCCAACATGAAACTTGACCTGGAAAATTTTCCAGCGATAACTATCGATGTACCGAATCAAATGAAACCTTTTCGTTATTTTCGGCTGGGATATTTCATTTAAATATAATGGGTTGGGGAAAAAGAAGGATTCATGTACTAAAATCATTCATTAGTGATTGTTTTGAGTTATAGCGTGTCAAGGATGGGGGTAAACAAAGAGAAAATTAGCAAGTCAAGCGACTGAAATTATGAATGGTGTGTATGGTTTCATCGATTCCGTTCCGGTAATTTCGATATCAAAGATGCACCACGCACTGTAGACCGGCATGTGAGCTGTCGTAGCACAGGAGCTGAAGATCGACCACAAAACAGTTTTAAACCATTTGCATAAGGCTGACTTCAAAAGAACCTCGATGTTTGTGTACCACACGCGTTGAGGCAAAAAAAATCGTGTTTCCATCTGCGAAGCCTTGGCCAAACGGAAAAAAATCGAGCCATTTGTGAAACGGATGTTAACTGGCAACGAGAAATGGGTTATACATACGACCGTGTTAAGCGGAATCGATCATGGTCTGCATGGGCTGCTTCTCGTCTGATGGAAACTCCAATATTGACCAAACAATGGTCAATAGAGCCTTGCTGGGCTTGATAGTTCGGTTGTGTGTAAGAGAAAGTTGAACATCTAGTGACCATAGGGTCATCACGTTTGAGTTATCAAACACGCCACAGAAGCAAAGTAGGAGGTAGCAAAACTCCAAGATTTGCCATTAAGATAGTTGACTGGGGTTTATTTGCTAGACACTTGGTTAGCTCTTGAGGCGGTGTAGAAGCACTTCCAGAAATTAATTCGATAGATAAAATTGATGCGCGTGTGGAGCTGATCTCAACACAGTTAGCCAATGTACGCAAAAACTCAATTCCTAGGAAGAGAGTAGCTAGGAGTCGCAATAGTTGGCGGAACACTGATCTAGAAGAGCATACCAGACGGGAAAAAAACAAAGGGCAAAAGAATTGAAATTGTATCTCTTTATAGAGAGGCAAGAAATAAATACTTCCATGAAGTATTTAAACCGAAACAATGTAGTTTCCAACTGCATGTCACGGAACATGGTAATAAAGACCCATGGGGTCTTGTATATAAATATACAGGTAAAGCACCTCTTGAAGTTTTAAATACCATTAGGAATACTTGGCATGACATACGCTTGGAGTTTTTCAACTTAATTCTGCCGGACGAAACACCAGACGAAACTTCGTCACACGCAGAAATGCGCGAAATCGCCACCAACAGCAGTTGGTCAACCACCGATACGAAAGACCCGCCATTTACGTGGGAAGAGGTCACCAGGGCTTTAAATCGCTTCAAACGTAACAAGTCTGCAGGACTTGACAACTTGAACGCTGAAATAATCCAGCTTGCATGGTCTGCCATAGGACCTAGCATAGTAAAATTATTAAGGTGTGTAAAACAGGTGAAATGGCAGTAATTACGAAACCTGGTGATAGAGATCCTTCATCGAAATCTTATAGATCCATAATGTCCGCTGCTACTTGAAAGATTACTAGCCATTCGCATTACACCGCGAATTGAAGAGAGCGGACTGTTCGGTTTCCGAAGTAGCATGTCTACTGAAGATGCGATAGTCCGCCTAATCAACACTGTCAAAACCCAAAGTTTGATATATGTTACGGGTATATTCTTGAACATCGCCGGAGCATTTGATAACCTAACGTGGCCTAGTGTCATCGCAAGTTTATCGGTCTATAATCTCCCTAGAAATACTAAGAATATTTTAGGAGCTACTTCGATAATCGACCCGCACTAATCAGAGATATGTATGGTTCCTCAGGGCTCTATTCTAGGTCCTCTAGTCTGGAATATCGTGATTAACACAAGCATGATGAATGACCTGGACGAAAATGCATTCGCGGATTACAAGGTTATTCTGATGCATCGCAACTCGAGACTAAAACTTCAGCGTCACGTTTATTAAAATGTCACTACCATCAGAGAAAACAGTGATGTTGCAGCTAAAAGGCAAATTTGACTCTTGTCGACCTCCAACAATATCTTTAAACGGTCGAAACATGAAAACGGTCAAGTCTGTGAGATATCTAGGAGTTGACCTTGATGAACGCATGGGCGTGACATCTCACGTTCTAAGAGTCTGTGAAAACGCTAAGAAATTATTCCTCTCCTTGGCGAGAGTGTCAAGAGAGGGATGAGGACCGAATCACAAAACACTTGTAATAATTTACAAAGGTGTGGTGGAGGATATGTTCGCGTATGCCGTGGCTGGTTGGTACGATAACCGACCAAATGGCTTAGTGGTTAAAGCTTTGGCGTTTGGATCGGGAGGTACCGAGTTCGAATCCCGATAGGGGCAGGATGCAAAGGAAATTTTCATCAACAAATTACGATATGGGATGAGAAGAAACACATCTATGACCCCCTGTCGGAGTGCGGGGCTCACGGGCCGACCCATCTTCCATGCCAGTATAGGCTGGCATGGAGCTATGCAATGTGCAGATGGTAATAAAATCGGACCTATATTCGTACGTCCTCGAATTGGCCAATACAGGCGTAAAGCTAAGGACGTAAATAAGCGAACCGCAAAAGAGTAGGGAGAGCTTCGGCCCCAGACCAAATCAGGGAAAATAAAAAAATAAAAAAACGCGGAAATTTTTTAATTGTAACTGCTAAATGTACTAGCACTGATATCCGTTGACAATGCCTTTTGATGTAACAATACACAATAGGCTATGTAAACTGTTATAAATTTAAAATTATCCTTAGTTTAAAGTTAAACCTAAGTATAAGAATTAATGTGAGTTTTTCCTGAAATGCTGACTACGGTTAATAACTAACTAACTACGAACTGCTGCTCAATTTCCAAACATTCAATTCGAATCTTTACTGCCAGCAATTGAACCGAATGGAGGCAGCAATCGACAAGACAATAGGAGAAGCACCATGTTCCACCAGAACAACGCTAGGCCTCACATGTCCATGTTGGCCCTCCAGAAACTCCGGGAGCCTGGTTGAGAGGTTATTATGCATCCATCTTATAGTCCGAACCTGACACCAAGCGATTATCTTCTCTTTTTGTCAAGAGAGGCTTGTGAAAACTGGCTATCTCAATTTTTGCCAATAGACAGAAGGCGTTTCGGAAAAGCGGCTTAAATATTTCTCAATGGCTTCAGTAAGGTATGAATTAATCAGATCCTGAAAATTAAAACATTCAAGATTTATGACGAGAAACAACCTGAACCTGAGCGGCAGAAACACATCATTTGGAGGAGGATAATCACCTTGCCCTGTCTATTTAGTTCCATTCGTGATATTAAAATGCTTAATAATACACACATTAAACGTTATAATTAAATTCTGACAGCAACTCCCATCTGCCATTACCTAAACAAGGTTTTAAAATGGAAAATACCATAGCATAACATTGAAACAAGATAATTAAGTTATAAAAATTTAATGTTGAGAAATTTCTTCGTCTAAGACAGCAAGTAGAAGAAGTCAAAACTAATTAACAAGTCAATATAAAAATCCACTTTAAACAAACCCTACCCAACAAAAACATCAGTTTGCAGAATTTTCCTCTGGTATTATACGTACATAATTCTCTTAAAATTTAATCTTCAGCCACAAATAAATTATAATCTTCTACAAGGCCACTATAAGCCGATTCCATATCTCCCGTTTCCCACACAAGCGTACGAAACTTTTACGTATCCTTGGTACCGTACATGCGGTATTCATATGAAGGATTAATTAAATTAACTTTATTATGCCATTATCATTTTAGTTTTAGTCAATATTACGCAAAAAGCTCATAAATCGCCCCTACTAATAGATAAACAACGACATCAAAAAAGTAAAAAAAGCTTTTAAATTAATTAATCTTTTTTTATATTTGTTTGAGCTTTTCATTTTGTTTGGTTCTGTATTTTTTGTTATTTGTCATTTTACCAAGTTTCCTTTCCAACAAAATAAAAATAAAAACTTTGCCTGCCTTTTCCATAATAGTTATGGTGCTCAATCGTTTAACTGTAACATAATACCCTGTATTGTTATTATTACGTAATTATGTACACTGTATGTGCTGTGGTGGCATGAATATTACGGGGACATACTACGAAGAGGATGTGCAAACAAAACAAAAAGGATCTTCTTGTACAATTGAAAAACAATAACAAATGTAATATTGTTCAAGAATTTTGTATATGACTTGAAATCACATCTGGGGCGATTTATGTAAACAAATAAAGTGGATGAATCAGGGAATAAATTAAATTTGGTACTTATTCCTCCGAACTCAATATTAAATGTAATATTGTGTATACATATGGAGAGCTTTTTTGGGTAAACAATTTATATTAAATTTAACAAGGATAATGACATTACGTTTACCATAACAACTACTCTCCCGTGTCGTACCCATCATCACAAAAAAAATCGATAGAAATTTTGCTCACTCGTAATAGGCAGATGAAAAACAATTTATCACGTATTTCAGACTTAATTCGATAACAAAAAATATCCGATGAATATGGGGTGCGAGCGTACAAAATAATTGCTTAAATATTAATATTTTGACTTTATAAATTTACGAGTGTTGTGTATACATCGGGATGAATCTGATTTTCATTTGTTGGATAATTTATGTTAAAAATTTAAAAAAAATTTGTTATATTCGACCCGTAAAGGATTTTCATTTAACATTTTTAATTCAAAATCAAAATGAATACAACTTATGTTGTGAATATAGATTTAGAGGGTTGCCAATAAAACACAATAGAGCCTGTCGCACTGGTAAGATTGTACATAAAACGACAACACAACCATCTTTGAGAAAAGTTTACTTTTAATGATTTTCACTAGTTGCCGCTAGATGTCTGCTACTAATAAAGCAATGGTGTTGTTAACTAAATGGTATTAGACATAAAACGAGTGATCTGACGTCTATCGGAGAACATGATCTATAGAATTTTTTTGTTGGTTTAAAATCCCGCCAGGCAGTCGTAAATGTCAGCTATGCGATAATATAAAACAGTTTAGATGACAACTTAATGAATCTGCTGTTACTAAACCGCCACTGTGAAAATTCAAAGTTTTCATTGAATTTTGGAGAACACAAGTAAAATAAAACATTCAAATTGCAAAGCATACTAGCTAGCTCAGAACGGACCTTTAAATATAAAACCCTAAAAGTACTTGGCACATACACAGATTTTTCTTTTAATTATAAATAGAAAGCCGGCAACTAAAAGTTTATAGCTAAGTCGGTTAGTAGTTTGTTAATGCAATTCAAAGACCACTAAATTGGAAGATTGATTTAATTTCAAAAGTGACCCGCTTCACTTAAATTACAAAGTACCATAAACATAATAGATTTTTTCAGATAAAGTATTAGGTGCGCAAATAGAAACTCTACAAACTACAAAGCTTTTTTTGGTCAATTTCAAGGTTAATTATCGAAATGTTCGCCATTACTATTTACGATATTTTGCCATTTATCAGGTAGATGATGAATGCCTTCACTATAGAAACTTGGTGATTTCGAACTAAAATAGCCATCGAGCCATTTTTGCAAATCTTCAACTTTCGTGAATAAGTGGTAATGAGAGGGAGCCAAGTCTGGAGAATACGCCGCATGTAAAACTGCCCAGCCTAAGGAGAAGATGAGTTCCTGGGTTGATTTTACTCTAAGTGGAGGCGCGTTGTTATGTAATAATATCACCTTCCGGCTTCCTTGGTCCGTAAATGGTCTAGCAAGACTGTTGTTGCATATTCTTTTGAAATACGATTTTTTATACGGAGAGTTGTCCGATTGTAATTATGTATATTGTGCGGTGTTTCTTGTAGTTGAAGGAACAGGCCGCTACATCACTCCCTCCTCAGTGAAAAGGTTCTCCATTTTGTAGGTTTTTGGTTCCACCAGCGATTGTGTTGGGAATTGTACTATTATAATAATGTATGATCATTGTTTACCAGCGACATTAATGATAGCTAATGTATCATTGTGATGATGTATGATCGCCATTGCGGAAAATAAAATTTAAAAAAATAAAATACTTAATTCAATCATTCTCTTCTATTCATCGTCCATGGAGCCAATAAATTGTTGATCGTTCCTGTCGCGTAATTTTTGTCTATACGTATGAAAACCTAGTCACAAGTTTGCAGTGACTTAGGTACGAATATGTCGCTTTGCTTGGTTTTTTGCGTGTCCGATGGGATGAATTTGTTCATCGTGGAGCGCAATTGATCATTCACTGTGTCAGCGGTTACTTGGGGTGTAAGTGGATGTTCCACAAATAATTCCCCATTTAATTTGATCGTTTGACCGTACACTAGTTCTGCTGGTGAACATTTTAGGTCATCTTTGACTGTTGCTCGGATTCGCCACACTATGATTGGGATCTCTGAACTCCAGTTGACGGTATTTACACGAGTTTTCAGAACTGTTTGAAGTTGGCGGTGGAAGCGCTCAACCATACCGTTTGCTTGTGGGTGATAGGCGGAATGCCGAATCTATAGAGATGTAGTTTTCGACAAGCGTTTTGCGATTGTTTGTGCAGAGATGTCTTTTATGCAGTAGGCTGCAGACGACCGCATAAAACGATCAACGCAGGTTAAGATGTTTGTAAATCCATTAGATGGTGGAAGTGGTCCAACAATATCTACATGTATATGTTCAAATCTACCTGGTGAAATTTGGAAATTCCCGTGAGGTGATTTGCTGTACCGTTGCACTATACATTTTTGTTGTTAAATCTTTATTCATACTAGGCCAAAAGTATTTTGAAGTGACGAGTTTGCGGGTTGCTCGTACCCTTGGATGTGAAATATTATGCAGAGTGTCGAAAATTTCTCGACCTAATGACTCTGGAATGTACGGGTGATCGGTGCCTGTAGTTGTTTTATAAAAAATTGACAAATTAGAGAATCGAAATTTATCTAATTTCCACTTAGAAGAGCGCTGATTTGTAGAACTAGAGAGTAAGTTTTGAAATCCTTGATCGCAAGCTTGTGCTTTTGCGATTGTTGTGATGTCGTACCGAGTTGCTGCGGAGGCAAACTCGTCAGAAGTCCGAGAAAGTGTGACGGCGACCACATTGTATTTACCTTGAATGTGCTGTATGTCTGTCGTAAATTAAGAGACGTAGTCTAAATAGCGTGCTTGCCTAGGATTCCGTTCCGCTTTAGAGGAAATTGCTCCAGTAAGCGGTTTATGGTCGATGAAAATAGTGAATTTCGACAAAATAGCGAAAGCGTTTAACTGCATCTAATAACTTCTTGGTGAAAAATCCAAGAGGTTCCCAAGTATTTTTATTTAATTGCTGTAAGACTGCGCCAACAGCTGTGTCAGATGCATCAGTAGTGATGGCGGAAGCGCTCAAAGAGCAATATTTTCTAAGCTGTTCTTGAGCTGAAGGAATGCATTTTGACATTTTTCAGGCCAAGAAAAATTTTGAGGCGTTTTGGGTTTCTTGAGAAGTGTTGCCAATTGTGAGTGAATTGAGGCAAGTATCTCAGCGAGTTTTGGAATGAATCGGTGGTAGTAGTTTACCATTCCGATAAATTGTTGCTTTTGATTAACAGTTTGCGGTGGTGGGAATTTTCTAATTGGCTTAATTCGTCCTTCGGACGGCAGAATGCCATTAGGAGTAATTTTGTGACGAAGTGTTTTTGAGGAAGTCGAGATTTCTTGTCCCAAACACACATTTTGCTGTGTTGATATTGATGCCATAATTCGATAATTTTTGGAAGAGTTGTTCCAAATGGAGTAAGTGTTGCTTCTCGTCTCTAAATACTACGAGAATGTCGTCAATATAAACAAAAACATAATCGAGATCTGTCACAATTCCATTGATGAAACGCTGGAATGTTTGTGCAGCATTTCTGAGTCCAAATGGCATTCGGGTGAATTCGAATAAGCCAAATGGTGTGGTAATTGCGGTTTTATGTATGTCGTCAGGAGCAATTGGTATTAAATGGTACACTCTGACGAGATCGATTTTGAAAAAATTGAACATCCATGTAATTGCATGGAAAAGTTTTGGATGTGGAGAATTGAGTAACGATCAGGAATTGTGACAGCGTTAAGTCTTCTATAGTCCCCACCTGGTCTCCAGTCGTTGTTCTGCTTTTTCACCATGTACAATAGACATGATATTGCTGAAGTAGAAGGTTGGCAGATTCCTAGTTCCACCTCAAGCTGTGTAATTGCTGAGGATGCTATCTGTAGCTCTGAGCTAGGCTTATGTTTGTTGCGTTGTAGCGAGATCCTCTTCTCGTTTATCTTGCTGCGGGATCAGCGCTGTTTGAATGTAGTCAGGCAGCTGTCTGATCCACAATTTAATAATGGCATTGGTTGAAAAAGTGTTTTCAGTCAATGACTTAATCTAATGCAAAATATCAGATGGTTTTTGATCACCAATTTCGATTTTGCTCAGAATTGTCTCCAATTTTTGCTCTTCGGAAATGGAGTAACGATCAACTAAGTCTCTTTTAATTGTATCGTACTTTTCAACAATTGGAGGATCTTGTAATATATAATTGATCTTCTTCGCCTGTGTTGCCGACAGCGTTGAACATTAGTCCGGCCGACAAGAACCAACTTTTTGGGTTAGTTTCCCAGAACGTTGGTAACCTCTTCAATTGTTTTGGTGAGGCTATCTCAGCTTTTGATTGTTTACTCCAGGAAATTGGTCCTCATCGTCTCCGTTATTTGCCATGTCGGCTTATGAGCAAAATGATATGGTTTTGATTTTGTTTTTTTTTTGGGTGTCACTCACTTGAAATTTTCGAATTTTCGATACGAAAAAAAATACTCGCAAATTTTTAAAAATAGTGTCAGATTTCTAAGAAACAACCAGACTATTTATGCAAATAATGCGCAAATGCTCTGGAGGGCATCACTTAATTTGATCAATTGGGTCACGTTCAACCGTAATAGTTTGAAAAGGTGCCAGAAGCTCGTAGTAAATAGCTCCTTTCCAATCCCACCAGACACACAGTAACACTTTCTTAGCTTAAATATTTAGTTTTGATAGTGATGTAGATGGCTGGCCTGAATCCATGGTTTTCTGCATTTAGAATTATCGTACAAAATCTGCTTTTCATAACCCGTAATGATTTTGTGCAAAACAATTTTTCTTTTGTATCGAGAAAGCAAATTCATGCAGATGTCAACTCTTCTGTTTTTGTTTCCTTCGGCCAGTTTACGGGGAACCCATTTTCCTTCCTTCTGTATTTTTCCCATTGGCTGTCATCGAAGTGATATTGCTCGGTGAGTAACTTCTAATTGTTCTGCAAGCTCTTTTCGAGTTGTACATACGAATTTACATTCAGTCAAACTTTAAGTTGTTCGTCTTCAAATTGTTTTACGGCACGTGGGCGTGGATCATCCTTAAAACTAAAATTGCCATCAAGAAATCCTGCAAACCACTTTTTTACTGCTGAATGACTCACAGAATGTTCACTCAAAGTCAAAATAATCAATTACTTGGCTTGAGCAGCATTGTTTTTGCATTTGAAAACAGAATAGAATGCAATGGCGTAAATGTTGCTAATCGACATCCATCTTTTAAAATTGATGCGCACGGAATGACAGCTTGTAAATAATTTAACACTTACGCCATAAAAACAACACTGACTAAGCTACATATATCCAAAATGGCGGGCGATTTGAATGCGTTCAAGTACATTTTAATGTAACCAACTTCAGAGGCGAGTTTTTACTCAGGTGTGCAACTAGAAACTCGGCTCAGAAGTTGGTTGCATTAATAATTTGTCAAAATAATCGGGTTATGAGTTTGGTTCAAAATAATATGATATCCACCACGCAACAAGTTGTTTAAACAACTCGATCGAAATCAAATCAATATTGGAAATATCATGGGTGGAACTAGAGTTAATTAATTAATGGTTAAAAGCATTAGCTTTAAAATCTACCGAAGCATCCCCTTTGCAGCTACCAAGGCCCAAGTTGCGTACGTTACGCCAAAATATCTTAGAGGGAAGTGAGGGATCTAGGGAATTAATCCTACCACTCTATTTCTAGATTGCTTATAAGCTACATAAGTCAAGAGTTAGGACTCATTTGCCAAAGACGAAATTTGGAAAAATGAACAGAAAGGGAGGAGAGGAACGCAATTATTAAATACCATGAGGAATTAAAATAGTCAATTTGATCAGTAAAAGTACCACAAATAAATGAAAGGTGAGATTCATCAATTTTCAAAAAATCCCTAAAGCTGAACCTTTTCGGTTTAGGTCGAGAGTAATAATTAACAGAAAAACGAAGGAGATCATGATGAGAACCAAGATACCAACAAACAATTGATTGAAGAAACGAATGGAATTATCAGCAGAAGCGACGACGTGATCAATGAGAATAAGAACCACCACTTGCGGTTGCGTAAGAGTAAGTGGGTCAGGAAAAATAACTAAAAAGACACTCAATGAAATCATTGTTGAACCAAGTTTCGACAAGATAATAATGTCATAGTCGTTCCATAACAATGAAGAGCAAATTTGGTTGTGCTTTAGGATTCCACTGTTGTTGTGATAATAAATATGTAAACTATTATTTGATGTTTTGATTAATTTAGTAGTTTCATTGACTGGCATATTGTTCATCATGACTCCAGATGGGCATATGTCAGGCTGTAGTAATTTATGGTATAAGCCTGGATCAACTCCAACTTTAAAAGAAACAAAGTTAAGACGGCTAACATCTTTGTTCACAGGAACCAATAAACGGACATTAATTTCCTCACCAGAAACTTTGAATTAAACACTCAAATATTTATAGAGGTCGTCAAGCACAGTAGTGTTGGACAATTTGAAAGCGTAGATCAATTTTGCATCCGGAACGGCTTTAATAGTTTCATCACTTTTGATGTATGAACCAACAATATACTCTAACCGCGGTACTGGAATTCGAGCAGATGAGATATCAACAGTGAGAATAGGTTCAACCTCATTTATTTCTAATTTTATTTCAATAGTCTTACTACAGTGTTTATTAATGTATTGAATCATTAAATTGTGAAACGCTATACGTTCTGCTAATTTCTTCTGTAGCAGCAGTGTTTTCACAACCATATAACGCGTGAATTACCATTAAAATAAAATTAAATATTCAAAATTATAATTTACATGTCATTATATCCAGCGAAACTTTACTTAATTTTATCTTTTGCAAACCGTCAAATTAAATAGTAAGTAAAAATGCTAAGGAACGTTTTTAAATGTTGTTTTGCATAAATTTTTAAATACCACTAAACTCATCTTGTTTATGAATTAAACATTAAGATGATTAATTAATGTTTCCTTCGTCTCATTGGAAAACTTTTTAACTTATCCATTATATAAAATTAACAAATAAATTAAAAACTTTCACAGAAAAACAAAATACCGAAACCATAAAGCTCATTAATTGATTCATAAAAGTTTAAATTAATTTTGGCTTACACAATAATGTAAACAGCATAACAAACCTATGTAATAACAATAGCAGAGCTTCTCTTATTCATATACGTACCTCAGTCTATTCAGCACAAGCAAGCAATATAAAAGGAAAATTCTATTTCCCGAGGATTTTCCTCCGGTTCGTTATTTGACTGATGTTTACTTTAATTTTTTATTCCCAATCTGTTGTTATTCTGTTATGCGGAAAACTAACAGATGTAGATAGCAGCTTATATATCACGGATGACAAAACAAAAAAATAGTTTGTATTTATAATGAAACATTCATCTTTTGTGTTCATAAAATTTCCATGATACATACACACACACACATATACATCATTTTTCTGTTTTTCATTTCAAAATGTTACAAAAAGAAAATTAAATTTTTGCTTCTATACAGTCTGTTACTAATTATTATTTTTCCCTTTATGCTTTCTATAATATGCACCATAGGTAAAATAAAAATGTGCACACGCAAAAAGCATCCGATGTGGAACAGCACATAACTTTCTAATTACTCATATGTTGTAGCATTGACATATTATTGCAAACATTATGGGAAATATCATGGGATGGGGGATGCATAATTTGTTTTTCACGAAGTCTATAGACAGACAATAATAATAATAATTCCCAACGACCAATTACCTCTCCCTGATCGCACGCGAAGAGTCACAGCACAGAGATAAAAATTAATTAAAACTTTGAGAATAACGATGAGGTTTAAAATAAAATGAAATAAAACAAATAATTTAAAGTGATAAAAAAAAGCATGAATGATACTGCACAGTAGGACAGAACGACCCAGTTGCAGACACCTAGCTATCGTACGGCACACGACAACACAATTCTAATATAATATAAGGAAGGATAGAGATTTAACAGCACCTAAGAAAAAATATTATTATTTCACATGCATGCAAAATTTCCCACAGTCGAATTCTAAATTAATAATTTTGCGCTTCCTAAACATAATAAAACTTTATAATTTAATCTTTCCCGAGCTACTGAAACTAAATCAAATTAAAGAAATGCTTTAAATACCAAAAATTCTAAAAATATTTACTACGTAGTTCCAATTCCCACAGGGCGAGCCCACCAACAAAAGACGTGCACGAACCTAATTTATACGATGTACATATATGGAAAGATTTCTAACGCCAATCATCGTGATTGATGGTGAGCTTATCATCATTAAATCGTTACTACCCCTGCAGTAGAAAATAATTTTTAGTAGAAAATAAAACAAATTATACGTTTATTGCTCTAATGCTACAATTACCGTGGATCCAAAAAGATTACCTGAACCCAGATCAATTTTACTTAATAGTGTAAAAAATGTATCGCGAAAACTAAAACTTCATTCTGAAATAACATTTAATTTTGTAATTTAATTCTTAGTTAAATACATCTAATAAATCAAAATTTTATTTGGCCTGACGGCTCAAACCAGAGATCCCAATATCCGTTAAATTATTGTTATTATATTTAAACAAAATACAACCTGAATGCCAATCTAAAATGCCTATTAGCAGTTGTAATTCTAAAGCAAAAAACCCCAAAAATTTACATTTCTATAAAAAATGTTACTTGAGATAATAATTAAACAACCCGAGTCCCCCTAAATCACCATTCAAACAAGCAGAAATGACAAAAAACCAAAAATTAGGTATGTACCATTAATCCCCATTGCAAGCGCAATTTCAACTTATTCGACTTGTCACAGCGAACCTCCCTGACATTGTTTGTCATTGTTTCTCATCAATTCTATCGAAACAAAATATTTTTTTCCACTCCCTTTGACCAAACACAGTACCCCACTAGTTCAAAAATCGAGATAAAATGACACAAACACAGGCCACAATAATGCACTCCACTCTCCAAGAACCAAACTAGATTGCCCACCAGAATTTCAACTACAAAAACCGAAAAATTTTCGCATAAAATCTTCATCCGAAAAGGAACTTCCAAAGAAAACTCAACTACAATACAAAAACCTCTAAGGGGACAGCAAGAAAAAATAAATTTACTATAAATCATTATCCCGCCCCCGGGAGTGAACCTCCTCACTCGAGTGGCAACACAATGTCCCAATGTCTCCTCGATGTCGGTGGGATTCGAACCCGTTATCTCCCAATCCGAACGCCAAAACTTTAACCACTGGCGTTTGGTCGGTGAAACAAAGAATAGCAAAGAAAATAAAAAAGGAAAAAATGTTTCACGAATGTGAGTGCTGTTGGGCCGCACTTTCAACCATTTTATCAATGCGTGCATCCAACTATTTTATCAATGCGTGCCATATGGTGAAATTCTAGGCGCACCCCCTAACCACAGGAGAGATACCACACACTGATAAGATGGGAGAAAATTGTCAGTTGGGTCTACTTAGTGCAAACAAATTGGAACATGGGAAACATAAATAGTGGAAAAATCTAAGACGAAACAAAAAAACAATAAAGTAAAATTTGAGAATTCATAATTCTAAAAACAAAGGTTATTAAAATTAAAAGTTTAATTAACGAAAAAAATATTTAAAAAAAAAACAAAAGAAAAGAAGTGTAGAGGAACATTTTCAAAGACAATTTACTAATTGTATAAAGTAAATTGAGTTACTCTCAAAGTCAAAAAACAAAATTTTGATTAGTTTCGCGGACAATTCGAGTATGTTCATCTTTTCCATAATCCGTTCTGTGATGTGTGATGCTGAAGGCAGGTACTGTTCTTAGCGCACGAGAATTAATGTTTAAATTGATTGATCTAACCAAGCAGAACATACAAATCGATACCCGCTAGAGAAGTGTGTGAAGTTTTCCCATTATTTCATCCCAGAAAAATAAAACATGTTCATCAGGTAATACTAATTATAGCCCATCCCAGGATTTTTAAAATCATCCGAGAAAATTTTAAAATTATACGAAATGTGATAATAATTGATCTAATGTGCTTCAAATATCTCTGATACAAAATGAGAAGACAACCCGTTATTCGAGATTCACACAATTTCATTGGCTCATTTCTTTATGGCCTATTCAGTTAATATAAAAAATATTGATTTAAATTAATGGTTCCCAGGAACCACAAGTGTGATGACCGATCGCTTTTGATTTCAACATGGCATCATGTCCACTATCCAAAATAATATTCACATGTTGAGGTTGGCGCTACAGCATCCTGGGATAGCGCATTTTATGCGCTTTATTAAAGTGTGGTAACCGATCTCATTTGATATCGGTTGGACACATTATATGATTGAACAAATATAAGCCCAAGACCATCCGTATGTTATAGGATTGGCACTATGGAGTGATCTGTGTAAATGGCTGAACCGTTTTTAAGAACACAATTAGGTTTGAAATTAATGGTTCGCAGGAACCTGAAATATCGTCATCGATTTCTTCTGTCATACACATATGGACCTACTGTACCCATATCAACATATGGTTGGTCTTGAGATTCTTTTCTGTCTATCAGGTTATCATGTTGTATCGAAATTCGATTCTAGGCCATTAATTTAAATCCGAATTGTGTTGTTAAAAATGATCCGATTAGTTGATACACGTATGACCCCAAAGTGCCAATTCTAACATACGGCTGGTCTTGGACTTATATATGTGTACTACCACATTATCTCCAATGAATTTCAAATGAGATCGTTTAGGTCTCATTTTATGGTCATGTGAATTTTGTTTTGAATACTGGACATGGTGGCATTTTGAAGCAGAAGAGATCGGTTACGACACTTGTGGTTCCTGGGAACCATTAATCTAAATCATTATTTGTTATAATTAACTGAATAGGCCATAAAGAAATGAGCCCATTATGCCAACCAATCTCCAGTAACGGATTGTCCTCTCTTATTTTTATGAAATGTATTTGAAGAATAAACACTTTAGATCAATTATTATAATATTTCGTGTCATTTCATAATTTTCATTGGGATGATTTTAAAAATCCTGGGACGGATGGGACATAATTAATGTTGCCTGATGTCTTACCGCTCTCCGAGTGTTTGTAAATTGATTAGCTTTAGCCGCTCCATTTATGAGGGTAATTTGAAGACATCCACCCAGAGTAGCTCACGTAAAGCAAAACGAGATTTGTAACTTCGTTGCACTGCCTCTTTTCTTTTTAGGACTACACCTGACCGGCATTCTCCAGCAGGGGGCAAACAAAGGTTGTGGACATAAACTTTGTAACAAAAATATCGTGAAATTCTTTAGCCCAGCGCATAACGAAATTAAGTGGACAGTTTGCTCGGTTATAATATTAACAATGTGATTCCTAAAATCCCGTTCAATAACTGACATCAATATCACCCAAATCTCGAACTGAAGTAGCTTGGCATTTTTGTTGTTTTAATAGCGTCGTAATTGGAAACGATATGGTTACAAGAGCACGTTATGGATTACCATTTGTTTACGTTCAACTCCAGGCTGTTTGAAGATCTGAAGAGAAGAAGATGATATTGATGATCTGAAGATTAACTAATAATTTTTGTCTCTCAGATATGAGTCCACCAATAGGAAAAGTTGCGATAGAAACCCGGGGGCTCTGAGCTTAAATAAAATAATTTTGTGAGAAACCCTCGTGTGATTCATAAACGATGCTTTCGAATAATTTTAGAATGCGGGATCACTTCTTAAGAAAAATCCTAACAATTGTTTTAGAAGTCCATATAATTAGAGTAAAGTGACTCCAACTGAGTTTTTAGAAACCTTTCCCAATGTATATTTCTAATATTGCGTAATCTTCTTTGTTCTTTATTGTACCACGGAGGACTCGGAGAGATGATCTTTTGATGAGTGTAATTCAATACATTCAAAAATTGATGTGTCAAAGCAACCGGACAATTTAATTCAATGTAATTATTATTATTTAGAATGAGTTTCAAAAAATGAGCGTTACGAAAATTAAGCGAAGTGGTATTAGCACTCCCTTGTTCCTAATAAAAGGAGATTAAGATAGGAGGATGATGTTGATCTATGGTGGATTAAGGTTTTCTTTAAGGTGTGTCAATTCGTAGCTATGTAATTGATGGAATCCTCTAGAAATTAAGGTCGCCAACGACAAAAGGGTACCTTGACTATTCATGATTTTAAACACAAAATCAACAGTATATATCAGAATAAAAGCTAATAGGTGCCAGCTTGACTGGTGGGGCGAATGTAGCAGCAAAGAATAAAAATATTATCCCACTATTAGTAGTTCTACTACATATCAGCTCAATGTGATGGATGTTGAAATGTAAAGAGCTGAACTATCAAAATCCACGTGTACCGCAATGATAACTCTTCTTCTGTTTAAGGTTAAATCATTGTTTAAGTAGGTTTCTGTAAGAGCAAAAACATCGAATGCATGATTTTTAGTTGCCAAGAACACTTCATGAGATTTTGTCTACAGTCCCCTCACGTAAAGGGACATGGGTACGTTGATACGACGAACTGTTGCAGGTACGTTGATTCGGGCCAAGAAGCAGGAGATATCAAAATTTCAAACATCGGTTCAGCAATTGTAATTTTAAACGATGCTGCATGGTCATTATAGCGAGAAATATTCCTGCATTTAACCATTTTTAAATTCTTTTGAATATTGTTCAGAGAATTAACACGAGAAATAATTTCTGCCGGTCGACATTAGATAATAGATAGTACAAGCAATTCATTACCTTTTCTCAAGTGAATTATGCCACCTAAATGACAAGCGATTGGTCGACCTACAAATCAAGCACGAGACAAAAGAGCATTACGAACACACACAGACGAGCAACGGCAATGCGACTGGAAATCGTTCGAGCACGCACTACCTAAGCCTGTTCATCTGAAACAGTCGAGCAACGGTAAGCAAGACTGGAAACAGTTCGAGTACGCATTGTTCACTCAAGACGAAAATTGCACTCTAAATTATTGTGGTTACGGTCTTCATCCAAGTTTGGTTTTATTGTGTTGAAACACTAATGAACAAATCGATCAGCGTTGTCGATTCAATATGGGCACTAAACGGAAAATAGTCAGAACGTCACAAACTTTATTCGATCGCACAACGAATTAATTCGATTGTTCAGAACTCCGCTTCAACAAATACCAGCTGATAACTACAAAGTGATAGTTAGAGCATACAAAACCGCGTGGCCAACTTGAAAAACAGTACAATGCATCAAAAATTGATTAAGTCGCGATCATTATAATTGGTGCAAAATTTAACTTGCGATTCTCAGAAATCCATCGTTCGTGCGATGGATTGCCATAGCAAATTTTATTTTTGCAAGAAGACGATGGATATAATTTCAACGTCAACTTGAGACATCCACAAACAGATGTGGAAACAAATAAGAAAGTCATTCCAATTAATTAAGTCGTATAGTAAACGCTATAACTCATATCTTTAAATGTAGATAATAGCATTTTGCAGGACCCAAATCACAATTTTAATTGATGCCCTTTGACACAGTATAGCGATAGACATGCTGCGAGTTAAATCTTCACCATTCCCATGTCAAGCACGGGTTAAATTATAAAAAACCAACAACCTCATTTTAAAAGAAGTATTAACGATCCACCATTTCGTTTGGTAAGCAGTACTTGAGTGCCTTTATTGCTGTGATTGAAAAAAAAAATTCAGGAAGCGAGAAATTAAACTTAATTGTCACTTTCCCAGCCTTCCTTCACCTACCACTGCAAACATTTAGTTAAATGCGTTTGCCGTTGTAGACCATCGGCATTGCTCATTTGTAATTAAACCATTCTATTGCTTCACGTTAAAGATTTGATCATCATTTCAGCAATTATTATTGCTAATAACTGGAACTTGGGACTAAAAATAGTGACGTTAAATAAGTCGAAAGTGATCATTGGCTTTACCTAAGCGGTTTCGTTGGAGTGCTTATTTTAAAGACAAACCATAAATCTGTTCGCGCAATGGAATATAACCTCTTCTAAGACATTAACCGACAAATTACCATTGATAAAAGCACTGCACAAATTTTCGTTTTCTGCATTCATAATTAACTAGGTATATGGTCTAGGACCGTTAATTCATTGTGTCCGAAAATTATTACTCGGCCATCACAATTAAAGATTGGGATCGAGAAATCTGTCAACGTCACAACAGGCAATGCACGTGCAACTACACATGGAATGCATCAGCAAAAAAATTCAACGTCGCAAAATACACTGGTCATCCAAAGTCGATCACCTGTATTCCGAAACAGAATGCTTTTACTTGCTGGTTAAGAATTGAGCACAGTAAGCGGTCGAGTATGTGTCACTTGACAACGTGTTTCCCATCCAATCCAAAATACTGGATCATACGTCTGCTAAATCCTGCAATTTATGATATATGATTTATTTCCATATTTCCGATCATAATTGAATTACATTTATGCGAAATCATGATAAGCTTAAAGACTACCTTCCAGCTGAAAATTGGGAGTCAGTTTATAGTGTAAATGATAATCCAGCGTTTTCCATTTTTGTTATATTTTGTATTCTCACATTGGATCATCCAAAGATTCAGTTTGTTATTCTACAATAACAAAAGGAAATTGAAACCGTGGCTGAACTCCAACCTCCTTAACAAAAGTAGGAAATTAAACAAAAATCCAGGAAATTAAGAAAAAACCCTTCACTGTAGGCTAGGGAAATTTGTCATAAAATTATCAAAAAATGTAAATAAGACTGAATATCTCCAAGCTTATGTGGAAAACAATAGATGGTGTTCTGGTTAGGATTAAGTTAGGTCTAACTTCAAATGCGTCAGTTGGGGTAGGATCTATTTCAGAAATATTAAAGATCTGTCTAAAAATTACGCCCACAATTCCGTTGTGTCGATAGCGTAAGCTACTACCACTAAGGCATCTTGATGTATTTAAGGTTTTGAAACTATTCTTTATTCGTCACAATAGTTATCATAGTCTGAGAACGTGAGACTCGGGAGTGGTTGTTTTCCATTGATGATATTGAAAAATATTCCTAACAGGAAAATTGTATGATTTTGTCGGTAGATTTTCAGTTGGACTTGTATATAACATTAAAACAACTTTATAATTTGTAGTAGAGCTTGTAATGTAAAAAAATAAGTAAATTATTGTAATAATTATTGTAATAAATTTTTAGTTTGTCAATTTTATCAATTTTATTGTGCTGTCAACCAAAGATAAATTGAATTTTTCTATTTTTAATTAAGTTTACTACCAAAAAAAAGTAAAAGCTCCTACAATTCGAAACGTGATTTGTTCAAGGTTAGTACACTCAACGATTTTGGTGTAGACTATTTTATACATATATGACTTAACATCGCAATCTAACATAAAATATTAAATTTCCAAACATAAAACCACCCCGTAATTTTAAAAGCTTTTTTAAACAAAAGATTTATTTTGACATTTTTTCACTTAAAGTGTAAAAAAAATTTATATGAAATGACTTGAAACCTAATAAGACTTTGTTTGGTGTTTCATCACCACTCCTATTCCTAACATCAGCTTAATTTGAACATGATAAGATGCGATGATGACGGCAAAAATTGAGACATGAACTTATCAATTTTACTGTAATTAAAGTTGTTGAAGATGAATGAAGATGTTGTGCTTTTCTAGGTTTGTACGTATAGTGTATGTAGGAGTTGGTTGGGAAAAGGTTATTACGAATATAATGACCAAACGGAGAACATACAGAGACAATACTTGTGGTAAAAATTGTATGGTTACCATTCCAACAAAAACAAATTAATTTATAATGAAAATTGAAAAACCTCAACTTAATATTGTAGTTCTTGTCCTATACGTATAGTATTATGGTTTGGAATTGGTGTAACGGTTTCAACTATGAAAATTGTAATATTTTAATTAAAAATTCATAAGCGAAAGTGTTTTTATTTTGTATTTTGTATATGCGGTACATATTTGAATATTTAAATCGAAAAATGATCAAAATATATGGGGTGCAAATCCGTTTGTAATTAAATCAACTTAATGGGCACTTGAGAATTAAACGTAAATAAATACACGCATTGTCAAGGGATTAAAATGAAAATTGTTATTCATAATTGATAACTGGAGATGAAAAGATGCGGTTTTTGTTTTTTTACCTAGAATTAATTTAATTTCACAATCATCCAGAGCAAACATAACATTACATACAGGATATTTATGAAATTCTATAGAACAAAAAACCTTTATTAATAAATAATAAACCTTCCTCCCCCTTTTATAATCTTATAATATCAATGTTGAAAGAACGCGGGCGCCCGACTGTTCATATTATAGACACACATACAAATATTTTGAATACAGTCACCCAGAAATGTAATTTTTTTTAAAGTTCCACTTGAGATGATTACATTTTTTTGTTGTGTATACGGTTTTCCTCCCTTGGTGAACGCATATATATGCAAGGCATCCTCAATTTTTACCATTCCCGCTTCAACAACAAAAACCATCCTTTGTTCGCCCCACGTTAAATTTATACAGTATCGAGAGAGACAAAAAAAAATCAAATGCCAGTAAATCATATAGTGCGAATGTCGGTACGGAAACGAAATAAAATCGCACATTTTTAGGGGGTTCTCGTTTAGGTGAAACAATGGCATATAAAAGACGTAAAATAAAAGTTATTGTCGATGAGTGCTAAAAAGTACCCCGAAAAAAGGATTTTGCATCAAATGTGTATGTACGAGACGATTATCGTTTTAAAGGCAGACATATTTTGTGTACATCCACAAATGTGGATTTTTTTTCAAAGGCAAAGATAAACAAACGTAACACCTTGAAGACGAGTTAATGTGTATATTTAAGCGAGTACACGTATCCACCAAACTTAATTTACGGAGGTAAATTATTTGCTATTAAAAAAATTATTTATCATTTCAACACAAATATAATCATAAAGCCACCCTAAAAAACATGATTACGTTAAAATAAAATTCGGTAGCATCTTTGTGAAAATTATTATTGTTATGTCTTGAGTTGTTTTATTCGCTGATCTTTCTATTTACAGAAGGGTTATCTATCCGGTAATCGATAGTCAACGCTCAAATGATGTTTCGATTTTAACAGCCAAACATTTGTTAAGCTCAAATTCATAAGTTAATTATTGTGATCGAAATCGAAAATCGACTGACTTTGATGACATAAATTATCAAACACAGCTCTGCGAAAATTTCTTATGGACATATAAAGTGACCTTTAAGAACGGTACAGTGTTCCAAATTAGTATTTTTTTTTACTAATTTAGAACCAACATAGGGGAACACATTCTAATTTCGGCAACGACCAGCATTTCGCGAAAATTAGTAAGTTTAGCGACAATTTGGATTTAATCAGAAATGAAGCGATCAGCATAAAATTGTATCAGTTGTTCTGCCGTTGTTTCTGTTATGCTTGTCATGATCTAATGAATTCATTCTTAATTCATAAACCAGCTATAATTTACAGATCGCGAAATTATTCTGAATCTTCAAATAACAGCCAAACTCCTTTATATGTGCCAGCTTCAGTAACACTCAATACAGCATCAGCAGTAATGTTAATCTTCCATGCATCCTAAGGGCAGTCCCTAAGCCAAAAATTATATTTCTATACAACAGGTTGTGTAACAACACCACTAACGCCTATGTTATATCACACGTTACTTTTATATTAAATCAGCACAACATCCAAGGACAAAATGTCAAATGTTAAAATATATCCCGCTTCAATGGACAAGTGGCGTCATTTAAACCAACGATTCTTGAAGCTATATTTGACCTATTCCTTTCCCCTGAATCCTGACCCGAAACAACTTATCTTAAAGACTTTGTCAATCTCAGAAATAATAACAATAACATAAAAAACTTAAACGCTTGTCCCCCTACTAACAGAACGTAAGGGGACTAAGAACTATATTTTTTCGCAGCAATTCAAAGACTTTCATTTGATATGTTTGCACTCACTGAGACTAGTTTTTATCTCGGATTTCAACGTCTTCCAAAAAGATGGTTTTTACTGCCCCGGCACAAATTTAACCGGTACAGAGGTTCTTATTGCAGTACACATCAACTTTGATAGTCAAATTTTTACCGTTCCCAACACTGATAATATCGAGCTAATAAGTGTCCAAATTAAAAATAATAAAAAAAATGTTTTTATTTTGAAGTCCGGCCTGAAATGGGATTATTCAGATTATAACACTCATTATGTTGGTTTGAATGCACTAAGCGCCAAAGAAACTTTATTCACTGACAATATGTTGAACACTGGTTATGTTAAGAACAGTTTGAACAGGCTCAAGTTGGTGTTTTCTGGCGATTTATTAATTTGAAGAAAAAATCCGACGGATACCCTTCCACTCTCAAGTATAAAGATCATTCCTCTAATGATTCTAAAGTCATTACAAATCATTTTGCTAACCTTTTCAGTCTGACGATCCTTAAATGGCGAAGGCTCTTTATTCCACATTCGTTCGTCCCCTGCTCGAGTTGTTGCAGACTTGGTTTTCGTTCATTAATAAATAACCCGCGGTATCGATTCTCCTGTTCTATTAGAAAAGATTAATCTAAATAAAAATTCGCGAGATTTATGAATGGTACCTATCTTTCGAGTCGACCATCATAGAACTGATTACGGTAAGAATGAATCTGTCTGTATAGAATGCTGCGCGAGGCTAATCAACACTGCCACTTCATTGATTTTAACATGAGGAATCATGTTGTTTAACTCATTTTGTTTTGTTTTATTTTATTTTGTTTTATTTATTTTAATTTTATTTAAATCTGTCTGTACTAAGCAGACTCAACTTCCGTTTTCCTTCCGTCCGCGGAGAGTATCGTTCTGCTTAGCTATTCACTTGAATTCGTTCAATGCGATCAATATGACTGGCATATACTGACTGACAGCGCATCCTCGAAGTAAGTTTATTTACATTTTCTAATGCGCTGACAAGCTTAACTTTTAAGCTGCCATCCATTATGATGTTAAGATCGCAAATTCAGAAACGCGCTCAGTGGTCGAGTTGTTGAATTTATAATCACAATCAGAGGCCATTTTCTTTCTAGTGACGTCATTTTTAGGTTAGAATTGTTCTTCATCAGTTTGATTGTTTTGTCTATTATGGCTTCTGGTTTTTCTTTAATGTCATTAGATGATTCTCGTTATTGTTGAAATTCTCAAACTGGGCTTTATGCTGGTTGATTTCGCGCTAGGCGAAACCGCGTTTTCCACGCTCGACTTGTGCTTGCTTAGAAGCTTCCATCTCATCGCAATAGCTTGTAATGTTGTATTAAAATTCTAAAGTTCACTGCATAGCTACCACTTTAAGTTTGTGAAGATTCTCGAAATTTATTCATGTAGAATAGTTAAATGGAGTGCCCTTCATTTGGGCTTACGGCAATCCTAGTAAGCAGCGAGTTGAGGCTATCGCTAACACTGGATGATTTACTTTTGTCCTTCTTTGTGGAGTGCGTATTGTCTCCTGGCATGGTTGTTGTATTTGTGGTGTTTCTTGCTGTTGTGTTGTATTTCTATTTTTGGGTATTACGGCCGTCGATTAACGTGGGCTTCAGACTCGTTAGTTAAGTGTAGACGGTATATTTGGGTAAGAATAATTTTCAACGTGTTATTTCTGTATTTGAGTGTGGCAATTCTTACTAGTTAACTTGTCCAGAATGTAGCTCAATGTATCTCGCTAGTGGTCAATGCGTGTGGGTAGTGGTTCATTTTTAATGGTCTTGGATGCCCTCGATGTCAGGCTGGGGCAATGCCATAATGGCTCTCCCAATCAGAAAATGTGCCGGGCTTAAAAATCTGTCTTAAACCGAGTCGTTTGAAATTGGAGCTAATGGCCTAGAGTTCAAACATATAAGCTAGAAATGATACAAGCAGCTAGAGGTATGATTCCCTACTACTTTTAGGTGGTGTTGTTTCGTTTAGTTGACTCCGGCCTCCCAAAAAATGCCACTCAGTTCCCGTCTGTGCTGATTTGTTCTTATTGTCAGCTACTTAGCCTACTTTTGTAGTAGTTTATCCACTCCAACGAAGTTGGAACGAAAATTACTGAATATTTCAAACAAATTCCTCTTCTTGAAAAGAATTATCAATATGCGGCTAAGAGGCATCGGTTTACAGTTCACTTACCATTTTTAGATCGATTACCTTCGTACCAATGTAGCCTTTTGTAGTTTTATTACAGCGACCTTTACACAATGCATACATATTGAGCCGGCATACTCTACCCCGTCTCGTGAGCGTTGGGGCTCATTAGCTAACTTTACGCAAATTTCTTTGCACCTAATGTATGACGAATTATATCATTGACATTTTTTACCTTATACTGCGCTCTCAGGTATGATAATGTTGCTTGATTACCTCCATATAGTGTTTTTAAATGCTGAGGTTAAAATTTGTTAGTCTCGTTAGACTCGCGAAACATTTCCGTCAATGAATGCGTTTAATGTTATGATTGTACTGCCTTTTGGTAAATTTCGACAATTTCAAAGTCCAAAGTTCCAGTCCTTCTGTGCGACTTTGATTATTATTCTTAGTGATTTCTTGTTTTTCTCTGGGTTTGACTGGGATGTACTGGCTTTGCCACTATTGTCATAAATGTACTTATTGACTTCTGTTCTATTGTGTCAGCTTCTTCTAGTATTTAATAGTAGTGTTTGTTAGGTCCTTCAGCCACTTTGGCCCTTCCCACCAAATCATGTGTTGTAAGAACTGGACCGTGTTTTACTCGCGTGATGTGCGTTCACTGGGTTATCGTTTGAAGCCACGTAATATCATTTGGTTAGATTAGTGCTGGATTGTATCTCTGTTATTCAAAGCCTTCAAAGTTTTATGGTGTTGCGGTTTTATTTTCATCCAACCCAAGAAAAGCGGAATTCAGTTCTAATCATTTGTTTTGCTGTATACCAGTGCAGCATATACTTAAATTCGCTGTCACAAACATAATTCACACACACCCAAATCATAGAACTGGCTCTGGTAACTCTATCGTTGTTAAAAAGATTGTGCACGTTTTCGAGAGTAGGTGATTGTTTGGCATTTGCTCACGCTCAACTCAAGGTTGTTCTTTGCACACCATGGAGAGAAGTGGTTCAGGTCAAACAGCACCGACAAGAGCCTGTTATAATTCATATTGTCTGAAATCCGTTTGTAAATCTTTATGTCGTCTGCTTACATAGATATCGATGAATTTTTAATCAAACATTCAACTTCGTTAATAGACAGAATGAAAAAAAACTCGACCCTAACTGGCTACCTTGGGGTAATCCAGATGTTTGAGAGGGTGGGCCAAGAGCCCTAAGCTTAAACAAAATAATTTCCAGAGAAATCCGGTCAAACGCTTTAATAAGCGCTACTTATGAAGTGAATTCAGTAAGGTCTATGGTCGTGGATCGTGCTTTGAGAAAACCATGCTGATTATCAGGAAACAGCGGTTTACAATGAAAGTCAAGTGAATCAAACACAATACTTTCAAACAGCTTATGAATACAAAACAATTTTAGAATAGATCTGTTTGATTTGCAGCCGTTTTTTGGATCGAAACTATGACTTTTAAGCGACTTTTAACACCTTAAATTTGTGAATTTTTTATGCTTTAAAACCACTTACAATGGTCCTCGGTAGATTTTTACAACATAATAAGCTTTACAGATACGTTCCTGAAATATGGAACGCTAGGCGAATCAGCGTTAATCGTGGTAATTTTTATATAAAAATGTATGAGTTAGGTGTAGCAAAGAATTTCATTGAGAGAGAGCGTAATAGCGAAACAGCGCTAAACGGGGCAGCAGTAAGCAGTTGTATTTGATTTCACTGGTGCTACATCCCATCGGGAGGTTTGATCACCCCATAAGCCGTTTTTAATATTTAGATTATGATTGATTACTCCATTTAGTCCTAGCCAGCTCCCAGATCTGCTGGATGAGGTTTATTGACATGTCGGGGGTAGGTGTTTCAATTTCATTCCAATTTCCATGCGGTCATCCAAATTTATATAAACAGTGGCAAAGGTTGCTTGACGCGTTGAGGATATTGTTTACGTCCTTTCCCTCTGTGCTTACTCTAACAGCCCCTCCCCTCCTTTCTCCAGCCGCATAACTGGTGGAATTTCATTATTTTGTGTTACTCAAAAGGTAGCTAGGACTTATTCTATAAGCCCCTATCAGTGCAATATACCGGAACTTATCTTATTGCACATTTAATGTCCATTATCGGCCATTCCTATATGGTCGTTTATTCAAGTTTGGATAATTTTTAAAATAAGTTGTTTAATTATAAGTTCTTGTGCACATTTTTATCTACGAGCGGTAACAAATTTGAGGAAAATTGCTAAAATAATATCTGCCGAGTGCAGTTGATTGCTATGAGTCCTGACTTCGGGAATATCCGTTTAGGGGGTCTTCCGGGGGTTTTTCGAAGTAAAATGATGTTGTGAATCCGAAATTAAAATTCTTTGAAGGACCTCTGGTGGCCTCGGGTTCTTTTTTAAATTCGAGTGCCAGGAAGCGAATGCACAGAGTTTTAATTTCTGTGGAATTCACTGACTTTCCCGGTTTGGTTGCCATATTCCACACCTGGTTGCACCAACAAGATGCGTTAAGTTTTTTGTGTTAATTGAAATTCTGGTGTTATGTTGCTTGGTGCTTCATGTTGTGTGTTGTTGCTTATTATAAATAAAAATATTTATTTATTTTATTTGTGTTTTGTTTATGCGTCCCTTTTTTAATTTTTAGACTCGAAAGACTCGAAAAATCTTGATAAAAATTGTTGAGAATAGTTGTCTGAGTGTCAGGAATAACTGAACTGGATCAGGAGTCCTCCGGTTTGGCCGTCATATTACATCATCTTCCACAATAGAAATAATTCATTGCTCGATTGTTTGGGATGGAACTCATTTTATATTGTTACGAACTCTACTCTACTCAAAGTATATCACTTGGTGGTCTGGTGGTTAAGGTGTCTAACACAAAATGTTATCAACCCAAAAAGCGTGAGTTCGAATCTCGTCAGAGTTCATAATTTTATTGAGGCGATTATTATTCATTAACATCATGTTGTGAGAATTGGATTTTAGAATGAAATTCTATGTGGAGGGGAATGTTAACATAACGAAAGCAATTGTAAACGGGCGTTAATCATCAAGACAGGGGAAATGATGATGACATGAGTATTCTCCAACACAACTACATGAAAGTGACTTGCAGATGCAATAAAAAGAATAATCGCCAACTACGATAGACAAGTAAATAAGCGCGAATAATTTGGAACGCAGAGACATTTGTAATTTAACCAGTGAACAGTGCAAGTTAAAATGTGAAAAGTAAACAGTGCGAAAAGTTGCAAACCGTAAAAGTGAACAGTTAAAGTGAATTAGAGAGCAGTGAACGCATGAAAGCAAAAGCGTTTACCAATCCATATTGAGCGCTCGAAATCCGTAACAATATGATGAAAATCTGTCATCCTCCATGTCTGGTACTACAATAGCAACCCATATAATGTATGCCTCATACTCCATCAGCCGGTAGCAAACATTATATGATCTGCTCTTATTTGAACATTTTTGTTCATTCTCATTTTTTACAAAACAAACATTTATTTTTTGTACCAGATAAGGGTTGGGCCTTTTCCCTAAAAACGAAATAATGAACATTTCCCATATAAATTATAAAGCATACGATTTTATGGGGTGTTTTGTTGTATTTAATGAAATAAAATTTTTAAATTTATGGTTTATGCCAAAATATTCCTACATATAAGGTTTCCATAATTTTTTGTTCGCGTAATGTCTGGATTTTGAAAAAATTCTTGGAAACGTATAGTTATTCTACCTTTTACTACACAAAATCAAAATTAATTTTTCCTCCCGGCATATACACCAGAAACGGTACCCTACCTTCTACAAAGTTTGCCAAAACAAAAAATAAATCACTTTACACGTAATTTAAAAATCAGTTTAACAAATCTGTCACAAACATGATTCGATGTCCTATATCCTGAAGGTGTGTTTGGAAATAAACAAAATTAAAAGGTTATATATGGTCGTACGTTACGTAGGGTAAATAATGAAACAAGGTAATGGATCTTGAGTAAATTTGACGATTTTGACATCATTTGCACACGTGTGGTAGTGTCGGAAAAATTTATACTATTTCAAAATTATTGTTCGCCATTAAACACTGCGGAAATGGAAAAATTTTTTTTATAATGACGTTCATAATTTTTTTTAGTATTACGTGTGTACGATAATTACAAGCATTAATCGGGGACCTAACCCCTAGTTTCATTGGGAACAAACATAACAATGAAACACTTGCATGTGTACATATACATTATTTTCCCTATACCAATCATATGAAATGTATGTATTTTAAGAGGAGCGAATGAAATGAGTTAGCGGTATACGAGAAGTAATTACGTTTTTTATCATTTCTGCCTCAAAAATTATTTTTCCGATAACAAATATTACACATTTAACATAAAACTAATCAAAATGTATTTCCTTACTTAGTTTTCCACTTCGATACCTTTTTTTCGTCTCTATGTTAAATAAATACCGTTTCTCCCCTTTAACCCGCCCCAATTCAATATACTATTGTATTTAATTTTAGCTGTAGAACATAATAGATTTTCACTTGAAGAAATGAGGAAAACCATAAAACCACATAAATTCGTAAATTTAGTTCTTTAACAATGTACTGTGTTTAGGTCGGTGTACTGTGTAAAACTAGACATACAACATTAATTAAAGGGTTCATATATTCCGTGATTCACTTGACTACACTTGGTCTTAAATAAGATACGAATCATATGACTGACCGCATACACAAACATGGTAGTATTGAATGCTCGCACAAATTTAGTTTTTTGACCTAATTACAAAGAACCCCCCCCAATGTTGTGTAATGAAATTGTAAACATTAAACGAAACCCATTAACGTTATCGCTCATTACAAACACATGCACGTTTCTTATTCGCATACAGTAGCAACCCAAAAAGTATAAACCTTGATGAAACTGAAACACAAAGCTCTATAAAGCTTAATGAAAAAATACCGAGGAGACGACGAAAGGACGTGTAAAAGCGTTTTGATGACGTTGCATGTATAGTCGTAAAGATAAAATTTTACGATTCCGGCCCGAAACAATATCCATTTTTATGTCTCGTTATCGCACCGTCTCTAGATCCGATTAGAATACATAATGGATGAGTTTCATTAGAAAATTTCCAATACATTGATTATGCATTAAATGTTTATTGCCTACTAATCGCTTTAATGTTTTTTCTTTTTTTGTCACCTTTTCAGTTATGAATTGCTAGCAGTAAATGGTAAATCAACAAAACAAAGCAAAAGTCTAGGTGATTTATTTGAAATGGAATCGGGGAACAGTTCAACGGCAGGCACACCAACATCACAAGAATCTCAAGAAGCGCTAGCACTAAAAAAAGCACTCGAATGGGAACTATCACTGGATTCGCGCGATTTAAAATCGCATGCATGGTATCATGGACCGATACCACGAACCCGAGCCGAAGAAATTGTCCAAAAGGATGGTGATTTTTTAATACGAGATTGTGTATCACAACCCGGAAATTATGTGCTTACATGTAAAGCGAAAGGATCGGTGTTACATTTTGTTATCAATAAGGTAAGCGTACACGATAATTATTTGTTGTTGTGAATCAATATAAATTATATATTATAAATTGTAATTAATTAGCCTAAATTGACCGTGTCCGTGGTTTAAATTAATTTATATACCAGAATACGTATAATTCTCTACCGTATTAAACTTTATTTATGGCTATCGCGTGCAAATCCAACATAATGGGAAAATTCGATTTAATTTGTCTCTCTACATCAACTGCAACAAGCGTATAATTTGAGACGGTAAATTATACAGTAAGTAAACAATAAAACATGACAACCTGTTAGTTGATAAGTAAGCAGGAAAGAGCAGTAATTATCTAAGACAAATTTGCTTATTTCGGGCGCCAACATTGTGACTCCTCTTTCATTGTGACACCAACGTTCACCACAACTAATCACATATCCTCTCGTTTTTATCGCTAAAATACAATTAAATTAGGAACATGGCTTCGCCTCCTAAATCGAAGTGTCCCCAGTAAACCTGGAAAGAACTATAAAAATTTGTTTTTAATGAAATCAAAAATTTTAGTGTTGGCAAAGACAGCCCGAGAGAAATATAGGCAGTCTCTCTCTTTATCTCTCTTGGTGGACGCGCGGAAGAAACAGATAATGCGATCGCAACTTCACCACAGTCGTTAAGCACGCATTGCATTGGAACAGAAAATGTAAGGAAAAGAGAAAACGCCCCTCTAGGCATGCCAGTACGACTTATTCAGTCGCCCTGTTACTTGGTTAGGATTCAATGGAGTAATTAATCATTAATCCGAATATAAAATTGATTATGTAACCTGAGAAAGGCGGTCAAATCTGTTTACGGGATGTAGCACTAGCAAAATAAAAATTAATATACCAGTCTCTGTCCGTTTTGATCTTTTGCCTCAAGTTATTTCTTAAATCATCATAACGAACTAAAATGAACCGGTGTGAATTTCTTAACACATTTGTTAATTTTTCTAACAAGTTTAAAATTTACGAAAGTATCCGTTCGATTATAACCAGTGTAATTATATAAGCTAAGATGTTTATAAGCATTAAAACTAATACAGATAGACAGGGGACTCTCGGGCCATTCTAAGTTGGTACGAGTATATGCGTTATTCCATGTTGACGCCCTAATTTCATAATTTTTGGAAGATTTGTTTCAAATGGAGTAGGTGTTGCTTCTCGTCTTTTGATGTTATGAAAAGGTCGTCAATATAAACAAAAACGAAATCGATATTTCTCACGAATTCATTGATGAAGCGCAGGAATGTTTGAGACCAAATGGAATTCGAATTAGCCAAATGGAGTGATAATTGTAATCTTGTGAATATTGTAGAGTGCGCCTGGGATGAGATGGTATGATTGCTTGGTTATATTGCTGGTTATAATCCAGTCGTTGTCTTTCTTCTTGACCATGCGTAATGGACATGATGTGGTTGATGAAGAAGGTCGGCAGAATCTCAGTTCCACCGTATGTTGAAATACTAGGAATGATAGCTGTACTACATTATGCATTACTGGAGATGATTCCGAAAAACAATGGAGATGGTGTATCAAAGCGTGCTGATCTTGCGTTGATTGCGGGCTTAGAAAATTTGTGATTTTTCAGATCCACTAGCAAACTGAGTTTTGTTTAGAAAGTAACGTGTAAATAAGCATCTTAATCCAATATTAACGATTAATAATTTGGTATCGTAAGTATTTATTATACAAAGCCGTTTGCTGCTAAATCGAGATTGCGATTTGTTTCGCTCCAAACTAAAGTATTTGTGATACAGGATTATGCATAAATTAGCGCCGGTATCTATCATAAATGTGATATTGTTTAACGAAGTTGTGGTTGTGTTAAATCTACCGCTACGACCTTATGAATTATTGGTTTGGGGGAACCGTTATTTCCTGATTCCTTTTGCTGGGTAATACAATTGCAAGGTTTGATTCATTTGTGTGCGTTATCAAATCACCCATGATACCAACACCAGTTTTGTGGCTGTTGTCGCTTGCCCCTGTCATTCGAACTTCCCTGAGATGTGTAAACGAAAAAAAAAAATGTTGACCATTTTTTCGAATTTGCTGTTGCTATTATTGGGCGTGTGTTTCTCACGCGTTGCTAAACACACTAAATTTCGTGTAGCTTATCGGCAGTAACAGCATGATCCTCTGCAGGCTTGTCCTAACATGTCCGATGGCTTTTTATAACCTAATTCAATCCTTACTCGTTTGATTGTTTCGTACTTTTCAATGGCTGGAGGGTGTTGTAAAATGTAGTCGACCTTTTCTACTCGTCTACCACCAGCTCGTTGGTCTAATTTCCCAGAATGCTGGTAGCTGCTTGAAGTTTACTGGCACTGCTATCTCAGGTTGGGATTGTTGATGTTGCTGGCAATTTATTGCACCACTTTCGACGACAGGAAGAATTCTCAGCTTCCGCGTGAAATTCTGGCTTCTGCCTCAAATGATTTTCCTGTAGAAACCCCACTGTAGGATGCTAAATTGCCCACAAAGGTACGGACGGTTTTGGCTGGGCGTACAAGAGACTTAGAGCAAGTAGCGCAATAAGAGACAGAGTTTTGGAAGCCTGTGTTGAAACTATACTTATGGAGGTTTCTTGTAGTAGTTTGGTTTTGGTGGACGTAACCGTAACAGTTCGCCAATCCCACACCCCCGATTTAGACAATGCTCGAATTCGAGACCACGCGTAACAAAGTATTCAAAACATTGATTTGGCTACATGTTATGACAACCAAACCAAGTGTCGCCTAATGATGTTTGACAAATCGTCATGTCATAAGTATCTTTTAGAAAAGAGAACAGACATTTTCATCCTCCCAGCGCCACAGAAAGACAAATCGCGAGCAAAATCAGATTGTTTGCTAGATGCGTCAAATTCGATTAGAAAGAATACGTTCGGCATCAAAATAATTAAATAATGTTTAGGCCTGATACGGGTATTTCATCAAACTGTTCAGACTTCCAGGTCAGGATACCGTCCAGGTATGGTCTGCTAGTCTATATTAATCAGAAGCATCCAGTAGACCCCTTACATCGATTTCTAAAGTCTCCTGAGATAATATCCTTTCTCAATGAGTTCCAAGAAATTACACAGGTTTCCTCATCTTTTCCAAATGAAATCAAGCATTCGGATTCAAATGCTATAGAAACTCGTGATTCCGCAGTCTCTGCTAAAATAAGACGCCTTTATCCGGAAAAACTTAGCATTTCTAAGAAATAATTAGAATTTATGCAAGCGCACCGCAACTGCAGAGCCTCCGATAGTGCTTGAGCAAATCCACTTCATCTGGCCACGAAAAAAATAGAAAGAAAGAAAATGATCCTCAAAGAATGAGGGTCTTGCGGTAACTACCGAGCTCTTAATAATATAACGCAGCCTGATAGATACCCTCTAACTCATCTGCAGTATTTCTCATTTCAATTGGATAGGGGTACGATATCCACAACATTCGACCTGATACGAGCGTACCATCAAATCCCGATTGAGAAACGTGTATTCCAATAACAGTGACGTTTGGCCTGTGAGATGCAGCCCAATCGTTCCAACGATTTATGACTCCATCCTTAGTGGTTTGACTTTATGTTTTGAATATATCGACGATCTCCTGGCTGCGCCGGGCACGCTTATAAGAGTAGATCATGAAGAACACTGACAGGTGTTCATTTGATAAGGGTGAAATCCATTTTTTGGGACAACGATAAATTCGCAGGATAATAGAAGGCCGGTTAAAATAATTGATGAATGAAAAAATATACAATTCAAATCTTCATGCTATAAAGAATTATGATAAACCTCAAATCGATTTTTGGCCATGCTGAAGACGGTCTTAAATCATTATCCCAACGGTACCAGAAAAAAATGACAAGCTCAAAATAAATTGGGCGAACGATGCGATTCAGACGTTTAATAATAATTATAAACCACAATTAGCTGAGGCTACCCTTCTCGTTCACCTCAAACGTGAAGCTCTTCTAGCTGTTATCGTTGATGCTTCGGATAAGCCCCCTGAAAAGATTCGATGAGATTAGCAACCGTTTAGTTTTTTATCGGTCAGATTAACTGACAAGCAACAGCATTATAGTGCTGATGATCGTGAGCTGTTAGCAGTTTATTAGTTATCAAACCCATTAGGTATCTGCTTGAAGGACGCGAGTTTACCCTGATTACAGATCATAAACCGATAATATTTACTTTCAAAGCAAAACCTAGCTAAGATTGGACCTAGCTTGGATTTTATAAAACAGTTCACATCTGAAATCCAGCATGTGTCTTGTGGTAAGATAGCTGGCACAAAATAGTATGTCATTAAAATTTCAAAAATTTCAATTACGAAATTCCGATAGAAGTATTATCTGTGAAACCTCAACAAGTAGAAATCACCACTCGTACATGCCGAACACATTTCGAAAAATAGTCAATTCACAACAAGACTTACTCGGGATGTTACTCACCTACCGAAAAGGTTGCTGAGAAATTTATTTGCCTCACAGTTAACAAAGACGCGCTTAGAATGCCACAACGCTGTTTAGATTAGCAAAATTCGAAAACGACTAAATATGTAAAGAGTGCTTTAGACAATTCCTCTCTCGTATTGCAAAGATTTACACACAGGTTCATTTAGACATAAGAGGACCTTCTTCCTTCTCTGATGGTCAACGCTATTGCATAACAACTATTGATCGCTTCACACGGAAGTTGGAACTAAATGGATGGATTGCTAGTTTCGGTGATCTTGAGTAAATTGTAACTAACCAAGTTTCCCAGTTTGAAGCAGCTCGGAACTATCCAAATTATTATGTTTCGAAAGAAAGAGTTGAATGAGCTATAATCCCAAAGAAAAAGTGTTTATTGAGAGATGGCACAGAACCCTGAAAGTGGCGATTATGAGCAATAAAATGCTGGACTGGACACGTTCTCTACCCATAGTTTTGTTGGGGCTTCGCGCGGTTTTTCGCGGAGACTTTAATTCCATTTCAGTTGGTCGAAGACACAAAAGTTTTAAAATCACAGCCAGAATTTGTTAACTCTATTAGAGATCGCGTCAGACAGCTACGGCCTCATCCACATACTTGTATATAGCTAATAGTCAAGGATTTGTCTTTAAAAATGTAAATACATTTTACATGTATTATTACGTCCTTCTTTTTAATTAAAAGTTCTGGATTTCTTTACGGCCACCATACGAAGGTCCCTATCTTTTAATTAGTCGTTCGGAACTTGTTGTTATTGGAATTAAGGGTAGACAAGTTAGAGTGTTAATAGATCGTTTAAAGCCATGCTTTGTCGAGAGTTCCGAATTAACGCCAACACAGATATATTCACCAGGTACTGTAGATAAAACAGCTGATAATATTCCATTAGATACAAATGAACCATCAGTTGTACTTTTTTTGATAGGTTTTATGATACAGAGATTGCACATGAAAGAATTTTAATTAAACCTAGGATAACTTTCAGTCCTAACCTGGTTTACTTGACTGCTCCATATAATAAAGTTGACGATACTACCTCAATATATCCTGATCAAATTCACATTCTACAACAAACAATCGGTAAGCTTGAGGTCTGCTATTACACGCACACGTCGTATGGTGTCCATCGTACTATATGAGATCTGGTAGTAGGGCACACATCGGTCAACTCAACACCCATGAGAAATTACTAATTTTGTTTTTAGTTCATGCATTAGTTTTACAGTGCATGTACATAAAAAATAAATAAGAATATTTAACTAAGTTTAACTACTGCAATTAGATGTGAAACGCCATTTGGTTGCAGTCAGGTACTCTGTGACCAGGCTCCCATAGGGCTACTGTCAACTTATCCAGAGCATCCACTTGAATGAAGTTATACTCTATATCAATAATCAGAAGGTTTGCTCTTGCATAAAGCACAACAGTTGGAAAAATATTGATTTGTGTTCATTTTATTACGTTTTTAAAAAGAAACTGCGAGACGGCCCATCTCTCTTTAACATTTATTTAAAACAACTACGGCCATCTAAGAAAAAGTACATTTTTCATCTAATGTCCATTTGAGGGTAGTTCATTCTCAAATGCATTTCATAAAGGCTATCGGCAACCCCAATTGGTAAAATTCCAGAACCTTGTCTGAAACTTATATATGAATGCAGAGCTCTATAGAATCTGAACAGTTATATGACCATTACAACAAGACAACTTTTTGTTGCTTTTATTTTAACGTATAACCGTGGCGTTTACCACTAATCACTTATTGTGCTAACCAGAACTTGATAATTGTTCAAATTTAAATGAATTTTGTTTATACTCTGTGTTTTTTATTCAACCTAAGTAATTTCTCTGCACACTGCGTTTTTATTGTGAACTGTGCTTACACCGTGCATACTCGGTTCTTCAAATTTTACCCTGAAATTAATGTCAGTACACGAAAAATGTGCAAAGTACAAACCATTAACCAGCCAGGCAACTGCACAACCTTTGCTCGGTATACAATACCCAGAGCAAGCTGGCTGAATTAAAAAATAGACCCATAATTTGTTTTTTACTTGGCATACTCTTCGTACATTGGTATTCTGTTCAGAGTAAACTTTGAAGAACCGAGTATGCGCGGTGTAAGTACCGTGTGCAGAGTAGAATTACTCAGGTTGAATAAAAAACACAGAGTATTTTTTTACAGCGCACTGCTTGCTCAGGTTGAATTAAAAACTAGGCCCATTATCTCCTGGAAGTATACTTCATTTCTTCATGGTTGCAAAGCCTACTTTGGTTTGAGTTGCATATAAAAAATTTCGTTAGAGTGAAAAACTTACTGTTTTGTTTTTAAACAAATTTGTTTGAATCATCAAAAAATTGATCTAGATTAGAAGATATATAATTCTGTTTATAGTTTTTGAGTTGAAAAGGCCAACAGACGGACGGATCTTATAAGCCGGCATACAACTTTTTTCAGATTGTAAATGTATAGGAGCACGTTTGTGAAGTTTTCAACAAAAACCAAACATTAACAAAACGTTTATGTATACAAAACCTGTGACAATAGCAAAAATAAGCATGTATTGGTGAAACAGTCGGCCAAAACAATGAAACAATTTTCCAAACTAAATGTACGATTAGATTTACATAACAGAAACTTAAAATATATATAGGCTGTTTGCCAAACAGAGTTATTCCCAGGTCGTCAAATATATCAAAGGTTAGCTTCAGAAGTGCTCTCTCAAAAATAAATCGTCCACGATAAATTCCCGTTTGTTATTGAGGTTCAAACACAAACTGTTTATGTAATTTCCCGATTCTAGTGGTTTACTGTATTAAAAATTGGCCGGATCACCGAGTTATTCCCAGGTCGTCACATACTCAAAATTTATATCAAAATTTCACATTATATAAAAATTTAGCTTAAGAAGTGTTCTCTAAAATAAATTGGCCATTTTCAAAAAATACGATAAATTCCGGTTTGTTATTGACGTTCAAACACAAACTGCTTATGTAATTTGTCGATTCGAGTGGTTTACTGTATTAAAAATTGGCCAGATCACAGAGTTATTCCTAAGTTGTAACATATATCAAAAGTTAGCTTAAAAGGTGCCCTCTCAAAGAAAACTGTCCACGATAAATTCCCGTTTGTTATTGAGGTTCAAACACAAACTGTTTATTAGGGTGGTCCTTGTTTGTATGGCGCGGAAAAATGTAGAGATATCTAACGGAACACCCCCTAGAAATGTGAGGTTGTGCTAAAAACTTAAATAGAAAAATATTGGGTCAATCGAAGATGGTTTAGAGGTCGCGACTTGAGCGCAAAGTTCGATAAAAATGGTATTTTTTCAAATTTTCACTTTCAAACGAACAGAAAAATTACCTTTCCAAAACATCAAAGATATCGGATCAAAGAAAATCGGTTAACAAATAGCAAGTTATAACGAATAAACAATGAAATGTTTTATTATGTCATAACAAACCGTATGAGCCATAAGGACTTAATATAGTTATTCCACTACAGAAATTTATCTTCTTGGCCATGAGTACTGTCAAATTATTGGTGCTAGGTTACCCTCAAAAAAGCTCCTCGAGTGTTGTGTCTTTTTTTACAATCACCGTGCTGTAAAATTAACTACCCGTGAAAGGGCAGCTCTGATAATCCAGGAAGTGTCTATTTTTGGACAAAAGCACGAATTCCAATGAAAAATAAACAGCATTTCATGGAAAAGTTGGAACAATTGCATGATGAGTGGAAAAATCTTCTAAATAATAAAAATAAACCTTCAAAAGTTTACCGTGAGCGAGAAAATGCCTTTAATAGTAAACTGGATGATATTTTCGATATCGCGCATACCAATTCCTTGTCCATGGTGACCAGGGAGGCAGAAACAAATCATAAACGAAGATATCTTGAAGAAAACTTAAATCAATTCCAATAGACTCACAAACATTAATATCGTCATCGGAGAGTGACAGCGAAAGGATATCTGATAACGACATGAGCTTTGAAAATATTGATTTGCCCATGCTAAGCGCAGAATGGGCCTCTATTGAAAGCAAATGTTTCATTACACCTAGAATATTGTCAGCTTTGGATAAGTGGAAGATTACCGATTGTACAGCAATGCATTTAATCAGTTGCCGAAAGTTTTGGACATTCTATTGATGAACTCGTTTTGAATCGAACAACGATTGAGGCGTCTTCATAAAACAAATAGAGTAGAAATAGCCGCATCAGTTAAATCGATTTTCAAGTTTACAACAGGCGACGTATACATTGGGACGGATAATTACTTCCGGAGTTACCTGGAACGGAGACCGTGGATCGTTTGCCGGTGATTATTTCCCATTTAGTTGGAAAACAATTATTGGGTGTTCCCAAAATATCCAGAGCAACTGGTTTGGAAATGGCAGAAGCTGTTTTCCAAAGCTTAGTCGATTGGCGAGTAGCTGACGATGTTGTGGCGGCTTGCTTCGATCCAACATATTCAAATACTGGAAGATTCGACTTAATCGCCGCTATTATTTTCGAGCAGAAACTGGAATGAAGTTTATTATATCTTCCTTGTCGACCTCACATATGTAAAATTACATTGCGCGCTGCAATTGAATCAAAAATGGCCAATACATCAGGAGTAAATGTTCCATTATTTGTGAAATTCTGGAATGACTGGAATTCCTTGAATAAGGATAATTTTAAAGCAGGCATAGATGATCACAACGTTCATACACAATTAAATGATGTGAAAGTGGAATTAGCGGATTTTTGTAACAACGGACTGGCATAGGAACATGCTCGGGATGATTACAAAGAATTATTGGAAGCCACTCTGATTTTTTTCGGCATGATACCAAATGAAAATGTCCGTTTCCGTCTGCCAGAGCCTGTGCATCATGCTCGCTGGATGTCCAAAACCATTTATGTATTGAAATTATTTACCTTTAGTGAAGAGTTTAAGTTAACAGCACAAGAACAGAACAATTTACGGGACATTTGCACTTTTGTCGTACGATTTTATGTGAAAATTTAGTTCCATTGCACTAAACCTGCTAAAGCACCAAAGTTGGATTTGAACTATTTACGAGATATTTATTTCTACAAAACACATGACGAAAAGTTGGCGATGGCTGCACTAAATAAAATATGTGGTCAATTGTGGTATTTGTCCGACGAAAACATCGCATTCTCTTTTTTCGGCGAAAAAGTCTCGACGAAAACGTCTCTAGGGCAGAGAAAATAAGAATGGTGCAACAGTTGGATATGATGCGGGATGTAGAGGCCGAGTCTAGTAAGCGCGTCTAGTTGAAAATTGATGATATGAAAACATTCATTAAGAAACTTCTAACAGATTTTGTTACACCAAACACTGGCGATTTTTTTAAACGGTTCAAAATTTATATAGATTTCTTAAACAAATATCCTAAACAAATTTCTTAAACAAATATCCAAATAAAAGTCCTAAACAATATCGCAGAACGTGGTGTTAAGTTAATGCAAGATTTTAATAAGAAATTATCAATAAAGAAAGATGGCATGCAATATTTACTACAAATCGTAAAGGATTACACACAGAAGTTTTCCACATATACCAAAACATCCTTAATGGGTAGAAGATCATCTTAGATTAATTATTTTCATCATAAAAGTTAATTCATAATGTCATTGTATAGAAGAAACATTATGAATGTATTATAAAAAAAATAATAATAATTTGCCTTGGTTTTGTGAACCAATTTTTGATAGCTTTGATATTTTGGAAAGGTAATTATCTTCTCTATTCACCACAATTTTCATTTAGATAAATTTTAAAATAATTTTTCCGTTCGTTTGAAAGTGAAAAATTCAACGAAATACAGATTTATCGAATTTTGCGCTCAAGTTGCGACCTCTAAACCATCTTCGATCGACACAATATTTTTTCCCAAAGTTTTTAGCATAACCTCACATTTCTAGGGGGTGTCCCTTTAGACATTGGAACTGTCGAAAATAAGGTCCACCCTACTGTTTATGAATTTTTCGATTCTAGTGGTTTACTGTATTAAAAATTGGCCAAATCACAGAGTTATTCCTAGGCCGTCATATATATCAAAAGTTAGATTAAAAAGTGCTCTCCCAAAAAATATTGGCCACGATAAATTCCCGTTTGTTTTTTGAGGTTCAAACACAAACAGACACTTTAATTTTAAAGTCGTTTAAGGCAATTTTTTGAACCTCCGTCATTTTTCTTGTTACTTTACTTTCAAATTCAAATTTTCAAATCCAACGCGGATTTATTTTATTTTGTATTTTTTCAAGTCAAATTTGTAGACTTATTTCAATATAAATAAATAAATAAATTAGCAATTAAAAATTGTTAGCCGACTATACACTCAACTTACTAATCATACATAAATTTTGTATTTATTAACAAATTTAATTATAGCAAATTATTAGGCGGGCCTTAGAATGAGAATCCCTGACTCACTACTTGGTGGTTGCTAGGACTTCGAAAGAATGGTGTAAATTTAATTGGCTAGATAATTTAAAATTTTTTAACAAGGAATATCTTCTGTTTATTTAGCAAAACCACCTCATTTACTGATTGTCACCCAACACTGTTTTTGCCTCCTGCTCACACAAAATCGTAAAACTTCAAAATACTCGTCTTTTACATCTTGGAAAAATTAAACTTATTTGTTTAAATAACAAATAAGATAAACAAGTAGAAATATAAGAAAATGCATTAAAATGAAAAACTAAACTAAACTAAAATAAAAATAAAATTGTATATTTCCTCATCAATTAAAACTTTGTTCGACTCTGTGTGTGTATGTATGAGTGTTTATAGTTTCTCACAGTAAAAAATTAAAAGTTTTCCTTGATAAAACTTTTTATTTTCTTCTACTTTACTCCTTCCTGAATCTCATTGTTCATTTTAAAGTTGTACCAACAACACAATGAAAGCTTCCGATTCAAAAATTCTATCGTAACCCTTTTTACCATTTGTTTTTATCACACACCGAAAATAAGGTTTTGTCGAGCTTTTTTCCGTCTTATCCAAAAAGCTTATACATGTTATACGGGTAGCGTGAAGTTTCCGACAAATTGACAAAAACCTTACAAAAGCTTAAAAGTGTATATACACAAATATTCTGAATAAATTTTACCAACACTATTCATGTCTAGTAAGGATCAAAAGTTAATGACAAGGCATCGTAGAGATGTATACGCTTAACGGTATGTGGGATTATGTTAGTTAGGCAATTCTTAACGTTTTCTAGAAGCCAACATATTTATGCGATGGGGCAGTCATAGATTTTTTTCATTTTTAAAATTTTGCTATAGTAAAAAGTGTAGTGGCGGTTCGGAGGTCAATGAGAAGGCATCGTAGAGATGTCTACGCTTAACGGTATGTGGGATTATGTTAGTTAGGCAATTCTTAACGTTTTCTAGAAGCCAACATATTTATGCGATGGGGCAGTCATAGATTTTTTTCATTTTTAAAATTTTGCTATAGTAAAAAGTGTAGTGGCGGTTCGGAGGTCAATGACAAGGCATCGTAGAGATGTCTACGCTTAACGGTATGTGGGATTATGTTAGTTAGGCAATTCTTAACGTTTTCTAGAAGCCAACATATGTATGCGATGGGGCAGTCATAGATTTTTTTCATTTTTAAAATTTTGCTATAGTAAAAAGTGTAGTGGCGGTTCGGAGGTCAATGACAAGGCATCGTAGAGATGTCTACGCTTAACGGTATGTGGGATTATGTTAGTTAGGCAATTCTAAATGTTTTCTAGAAGCCAACATATTTATGCGATGGGGCAGTCATAGATTTTTTTCATTTTTAAAATTTTGCTATAGTAAAAAGTGTAGTGGCGGTTCGGAGGACAATGAGAAGGCATCGTAGAGATGTCTACGCTTAACGGTATGTGGGATTATGTTAGTTAGGCAATTCTTAACGTTTTCTAGAAGCCAACATATGTATGCGATGGGGCAGTCATAGATTTTTTTCATTTTTAAAATTTTGCTATAGTAAAAAGTGTAGTGGCGGTTCGGAGGTCAATGACAAGGCATCGTAGAGATGTCTACGCTTAACGGTATATGGGATTATGTTAGTTAGGCAATTCTAAATGTTTTCTAGAAGCCAACATATTTATGCGATGGGGCAGTCATAGATTTTTTTCATTTTTAAAATTTTGCTATAGTAAAAAGTGTAGTGGCGGTTCGGAGGTCAATGAGAAGGCATCGTAGAGATGTCTACGCTTAACGGTATGTGGGATTATGTTAGTTAGGCAATTCTTAACGTTTTCTAGAAGCCAACATATGTATGCGATGGGGCAGTCATAGATTTTTTTCATTTTTAAAATTTTGCTATAGTAAAAAGTGTAGTGGCGGTTCGGAGGTCAATGACAAGGCATCGTAGAGATGTCTACGCTTAACGGTATGTGGGATTATGTTAGTTAGGCAATTCTAAATGTTTTCTAGAAGCCAACATATTTATGCGATGGGGCAGTCATAGATTTTTTTAATTTTTAAAATTTTGCTATAGTAAAAAGTGTAGTGGCGGTTCGGAGGTCAATGAGAAGGCATCGTAGAGATGTCTACGCTTAACGGTATGTGGGATTATGTTAGTTAGGCAATTCTTAACGTTTTCTAGAAGCCAACATATTTATGCGATGGGGCAGTCATAGATTTTTTTAATTTTTAAAATTTTGCTATAGTAAAAAGTGTAGTGGCGGTTCGGAGGTCAATGACAAGGCATCGTAGAGATGTCTACGCTTAACGGTATGTGGGATTATGTTAGTTAGGCAATTCTTAACGTTTTCTAGAAGCCAACATATTTATGCGATGGGGCAGTCATAGATTTTTTTCATTTTTAAAATTTTGCTATAGTAAAAAGTGTAGTGGCGGTTCGGAGGTCAATGACAAGGCATCGTAGAGATGTCTACGCTTAACGGTATGTGGGATTATGTTAGTTAGGCAATTCTTAACGTTTTCTAGAAGCCAACATATGTATGCGATGGGGCAGTCATAGATTTTTTTCATTTTTAAAATTTTGCTATAGTAAAAAGTGTAGTGGCGGTTCGGAGGTCAATGACAAGGCATCGTAGAGATGTCTACGCTTAACGGTATGTGGGATTATGTTAGTTAGGCAATTCTAAATGTTTTCTAGAAGCCAACATATTTATGCGATGGGGCAGTCATAGATTTTTTTCATTTTTAAAATTTTGCTATAGTAAAAAGTGTAGTGGCGGTTCGGAGGTCAATGAGAAGGCATCGTAGAGATGTCTACGCTTAACGGTATGTGGGATTATGTTAGTTAGGCAATTCTTAACGTTTTCTAGAAGCCAACATATTTATGCGATGGGGCAGTCATAGATTTTTTTCATTTTTAAAATTTTGCTATAGTAAAAAGTGTAGTGGCGGTTCGGAGGTCAATGACAAGGCATCGTAGAGATGTCTACGCTTAACGGTATGTGGGATTATGTTAGTTAGGCAATTCTTAACGTTTTCTAGAAGCCAACATATTTATGCGATGGGGCAGTCATAGATTTTTTTCATTTTTAAAATTTTGCTATAGTAAAAAGTGTAGTGGCGGTTCGGAGGTCAATGAGAAGGCATCGTAGAGATGTCTACGCTTAACGGTATGTGGGATTATGTTAGTTAGGTAATTCTTAACGTTTTCTAGAAGCCAACATATTTATGCGATGGGGCAGTCATAGATTTTTTTCATTTTTAAAATTTTGCTATAGTAAAAAGTGTAGTGGCGGTTCGGAGGTCAATGACAAGGCATCGTAGAGATGTCTACGCTTAACGGTATGTGGGATTATGTTAGTTAGGCAATTCTTAACGTTTTCTAGAAGCCAACATATGTATGCGATGGGGCAGTCATAGATTTTTTTCATTTTTAAAATTTTGCTATAGTAAAAAGTGTAGTGGCGGTTCGGAGGTCAATGACAAGGCATCGTAGAGATGTCTACGCTTAACGGTATGTGGGATTATGTTAGTTAGGCAATTCTAAATGTTTTCTAGAAGCCAACATATTTATGCGATGGGGCAGTCATAGATTTTTTTAATTTTTAAAATTTTGCTATAGTAAAAAGTGTAGTGGCGGTTCGGAGGTCAATGAGAAGGCATCGTAGAGATGTCTACGCTTAACGGTATGTGGGATTATGTTAGTTAGGCAATTCTTAACGTTTTCTAGAAGCCAACATATTTATGCGATGGGGCAGTCATAGATTTTTTTAATTTTTAAAATTTTGCTATAGTAAAAAGTGTAGTGGCGGTTCGGAGGTCAATGACAAGGCATCGTAGAGATGTCTACGCTTAACGGTATGTGGGATTATGTTAGTTAGGCAATTCTTAACGTTTTCTAGAAGCCAACATATTTATGCGATGGGGCAGTCATAGATTTTTTTCATTTTTAAAATTTTGCTATAGTAAAAAGTGTAGTGGCGGTTCGGAGGTCAATGAGAAGGCATCGTAGAGATGTCTACGCTTAACGGTATGTGGGATTATGTTAGTTAGGCAATTCTTAACGTTTTCTAGAAGCCAACATATTTATGCGATGGGGCAGTCATAGATTTTTTTCATTTTTAAAATTTTGCTATAGTAAAAAGTGTAGCGGCGGTTCGGAGGTCAATGACAAGGCATCGTAGAGATGTCTACGCTTAACGGTATGTGGGATTATGTTAGTTAGGCAATTCTTAACGTTTTCTAGAAGCCAACATATGTATGCGATGGGGCAGTCATAGATTTTTTTCATTTTTAAAATTTTGCTATAGTAAAAAGTGTAGTGGCGGTTCGGAGGTCAATGACAAGGCATCGTAGAGATGTCTACGCTTAACGGTATGTGGGATTATGTTAGTTAGGCAATTCTTAACGTTTTCTAGAAGCCAACATATTTATGCGATGGGGCAGTCATAGATTTTTTTAATTTTTAAAATTTTGCTATAGTAAAAAGTGTAGTGGCGGTTCGGAGGTCAATGACAAGGCATCGTAGAGATGTCTACGCTTAACGGTATGTGGGATTATGTTAGTTAGGCAATTCTTAACGTTTTCTAGAAGCCAACATATTTATGCGATGGGGCAGTCATAGATTTTTTTCATTTTTAAAATTTTGCTATAGTAAAAAGTGTAGTGGCGGTTCGGAGGTCAATGACAAGGCATCGTAGAGATGTCTACGCTTAACGGTATGTGGGATTATGTTAGTTAGGTAATTCTTAACGTTTTCTAGAAGCCAACATATGTATGCGATGGGGCAGTCATAGATTTTTTTCATTTTTAAAATTTTGCTATAGTAAAAAGTGTAGTGGCGGTTCGGAGGTCAATGACAAGGCATCGTAGAGATGTCTACGCTTAACGGTATGTGGGATTATGTTAGTTAGGCAATTATAAATGTTTTCTAGAAGCCAACATATTTATGCGATGGGGCAGTCATAGATTTTTTTCAGTTTTAAAATTTTTCTATAGTAAAAAGTGTAGTGGCGGTTCGGAGGTCAATGACAAGGCATCGTAGAGATGTCTACGCTTAACGGTATGTGGGATTATGTTAGTTAGGAAATTCTTAACGTTTTCTAGAAGCCAACATATTTATGCGATGGGGCAGTCATAGATTTTTTTCATTTTTAAAATTTTGCTATAGTAAAAAGTGTAGTGGCGGTTCGGAGGTCAATGACAAGGCATCGTAGAGATGTCTACGCTTAACGGTATGTGGGATTATGTTAGTTAGGCAATTCTTAACGTTTTCTAGAAGCCAACATATTTATGCGATGGGGCAGTCATAGATTTTTTTCATTTTTAAAATTTTGCTATAGTAAAAAGTGTAGTGGCGGTTCGGAGGTCAATGACAAGGCATCGTAGAGATGTCTACGCTTAACGGTATGTGGGATCATGTTAGTTAGGCAATTCTTAACGTTTTCTAGAAGCCAACATATGTATGCGATGGGGCAGTCATAGATTTTTTTCATTTTTAAAATTTTTCTATAGTATAAAGTGTAGTGGTGGTTCGAAGGTCAATGACAAGGCATCGTAGAGATGTCTACTCTTAACGGTATATGGGATCGTGTTAATTAGACAATTCTTAACGTTTTCTAGAAGCCAACATATGTATGCGATGGGGCAGTCATAGATTTTATTTAATTTTAAAATTTTGCTTTAGTAAAAGGTGTAGTGGCGGTTCGAAGGTCAATGATAAGGCATCGTAGAGATGTCTACGCTTGACGGTATATGAAATTACGTTTATTAGACAATTTTTAATGTTTTCTAGAAGACAGCCTATTTATAGGGTGGGGCAGTGATAGATTTTTTTAATTTTAAAAGCTCGCTATAGTACCAAGTGTAGTGGCGGTTCGATGGTCAGTGACAAGGTATCGTAGAGATGTCTACGTTATCACGGTTATTACAACAATATCTGGCTATCACCCAGAATAACCTAAAATTGCATATAGAAATTGCATGTATGCGTCAAATACAATTGCTTAGCGAAACATAATAATTCTCTAAGATATTGTGATTGTACTTTGTGTATAAGTTCAAAGTATTTTCAATATTTTTGTAGTTTGGTCACTGCGCAGTCTGATGAGACCACCGAATTTTTTAATATAAAGAATTCAATGTTTCATTAGTTTGAAACCAAACTTTCAACGAGTTGAGTTGGTAACCTCACCTCGATATATTTAGAGCAATTTGACTTCAACTGAGTTTTTTGAAATTGTTGCCAATGACTAATTCTTAAGATGCGCTTTCTTCTTAGATCTTTATTGTACCACGGAGGACTTGGAAAGATGATCTTTTGGCGAAGGTTAGATACTGATTGTTTGATATATACAAAAATTTCTGAGTAATAACATCCAGTCTAAATTTCAATGACATTATTTTTATTCAATGAAATCAATGTTAGCCAATAGATTATTGATTTTTTCGAAATCAGCACTCCCTTGTTCATAACAGAAGAAGATTGGGAAAGGACGATGGTATTGATGACCTATGGTGAATAAGGCTAGATTAGCTTCTATAAAGACGGCGTTCAATCTAAGATAATTCTGAATTAAACTTACTATCCGTGTCTAACGTTTCTTTTACAATGTGTGCATCCGGAGTATGTAATGGCGATCAAATGGCGATCTACTATACGGCAAAAAGTTCATTCTATCAATAATGTTAAACACAAATAAATCAAAAGCCTCTATTATAAGCTGATAGGTGCTAACTAGACTAGAGGGTAAATGTAGGGCCAGAGAATAAAAATATTTCTCCTGTTATTGTTAATTCTCACATAAGGCAGCTTAATGTTATCGGTGTTGGAAATAGCAGCTGCTCTATCAAAGTTCATGTGGACAATCAGAACTCCTCTTCTGGTTAAGCCTGCAAAGTGAGTAAATTACTATTTGTGATGAAAGCATTGCACTGAATTATATTGGGTGAGGATGTTGCTTTTTTGTTTGATTTGCCGAGAACAGTTTCGAGTAAAAGTTCCTGATCAAGGATGCGTGTATTAGATGGGTCTGCACTGCTAGTTAATAAATAATCGTTATTTAGGCCGTAGGGGTATTAAAAATCAAGAGATTGTCAAACAAATACATTTCAAGTAAACATTTCAAGTTTGCATTGACAGTTTTACAAATTTGCTAACATAAAAATATAGTGAGACCGATGGTAATTTTGCTGAATTACTGTTCTTTTAGCAAAACTGGATTTGTTAATAAATAAATTAAATTAAATTCAAATAATCCTTAATTCTAATTTTAAAACTTTAAAAACATTAAAAATTGTCTAATTAACATGATTTCATATGCCGTTAAGCGTAGACATCTCTACGATGCCTTGTCATTGACTTCCGAACCGCCACTACACTTTTTACTATAGAAAAATGTTAAAAATGAAAAAAATCTATGACTGCCCCATCGCATAAATATGTTGGCTTCTAGAAAACGTTAAGAATTGCCTAACTAACATGATCCCACATACCGTTAAGCGTAGACATCTCTACGATGCCTTGTCATTGACTTCCGAACCGCCACTACACTTTTTACTATAGAAAAATGTTAAAAATGAAAAAAATCTATGACTGCCCCATCGCATAAATATGTTGGCTTCTAGAAAACGTTAAGAATTGCCTAACTAACATAATCCCACATACCGTTAAGCGTAGACATCTCTACGATGCCTTGTCATTGACCTCCGAACCGCCACTACACTTTTTACTATAGAAAAATGTTAAAAATGAAAAAAATCTATGACTGCCCCATCGCATACATATGTTGGCTTCTAGAAAACGTTAAGAATTGCCTAACTAACATGATCCCACATACCGTTAAGCGTAGACATCTCTACGATGCCTTGTCATTGACCTCCGAACCGCCACTACACTTTTTACTATAGAAAAATGTTAAAAATGAAAAAAATCTATGACTGCCCCATCGCATACATATGTTGGCTTCTAGAAAACGTTAAGAATTGCCTAACTAACATGATCCCACATACCGTTAAGCGTAGACGTCTCTACGATGCCTTGTCATTGACCTCCGAACCGCCACTACACTTTTTACTATAGAAAAATGTTAAAAATGAAAAAAATCTATGACTGCCCCATCGCATAAATATGTTGGCTTCTAGAAAACGTTAAGAATTGCCTAACTAACATGATCCCACATACCGTTAAGCGTAGACATCTCTACGATGCCTTGTCATTGACTTCCGAACCGCCACTACACTTTTTACTATAGAAAAATGTTAAAAATGAAAAAAATCTATGACTGCCCCATCGCATAAATATGTTGGCTTCTAGAAAACGTTAAGAATTGCCTAACTAACATGATCCCACATACCGTTAAGCGTAGACATCTCTACGATGCCTTGTCATTGACCTCCGAACCGCCACTACACTTTTTACTATAGAAAAATGTTAAAAATGAAAAAAATCTATGACTGCCCCATCGCATACATATGTTGGCTTCTAGAAAACGTTAAGAATTGCCTAACTAACATGATCCCACATACCGTTAAGCGTAGACATCTCTACGATGCCTTGTCATTGACCTCCGAACCGCCACTACACTTTTTACTATAGAAAAATGTTAAAAATGAAAAAAATCTATGACTGCCCCATCGCATACATATGTTGGCTTCTAGAAAACGTTAAGAATTGCCTAACTAACATGATCCCACATACCGTTAAGCGTAGACGTCTCTACGATGCCTTGTCATTGACCTCCGAACCGCCACTACACTTTTTACTATAGAAAAATGTTAAAAATGAAAAAAATCTATGACTGCCCCATCGCATAAATATGTTGGCTTCTAGAAAACGTTAAGAATTGCCTAACTAACATAATCCCACATACCGTTAAGCGTAGACATCTCTACGATGCCTTGTCATTGACTTCCGAACCGCCACTACACTTTTTACTATAGAAAAATGTTAAAAATGAAAAAAATCTATGACTGCCCCATCGCATAAATATGTTGGCTTCTAGAAAACGTTAAGAATTGCCTAACTAACATGATCCCACATACCGTTAAGCGTAGACATCTCTACGATGCCTTGTCATTGACCTCCGAACCGCCACTACACTTTTTACTATAGAAAAATGTTAAAAATGAAAAAAATCTATGACTGCCCCATCGCATACATATGTTGGCTTCTAGAAAACGTTAAGAATTGCCTAACTAACATGATCCCACATACCGTTAAGCGTAGACATCTCTACGATGCCTTGTCATTGACCTCCGAACCGCCACTACACTTTTTACTATAGAAAAATGTTAAAAATGAAAAAAATCTATGACTGCCCCATCGCATACATATGTTGGCTTCTAGAAAACGTTAAGAATTGCCTAACTAACATGATCCCACATACCGTTAAGCGTAGACGTCTCTACGATGCCTTGTCATTGACCTCCGAACCGCCACTACACTTTTTACTATAGAAAAATGTTAAAAATGAAAAAAATCTATGACTGCCCCATCGCATAAATATGTTGGCTTCTAGAAAACGTTAAGAATTGCCTAACTAACATAATCCCACATACCGTTAAGCGTAGACATCTCTACGATGCCTTGTCATTGACCTCCGAACCGCCACTACACTTTTTACTATAGAAAAATGTTAAAAATGAAAAAAATCTATGACTGCCCCATCGCATACATATGTTGGCTTCTAGAAAACGTTAAGAATTGCCTAACTAACATGATCCCACATACCGTTAAGCGTAGACGTCTCTACGATGCCTTGTCATTGACATCCGAACCGCCACTACACTTTTTACTATAGCAATATTTTAAAATTAAAATAATATAGAGCTGCCCACCTCATAAATATGTTGGTTTTTAGAAACTATATTGAAAGGTTTTGGCTTATTGTTATTGCTAAATTAGCTTGCCATTGCGAATTTGTTTTTATTAGCATTTTATTTCGATTTACAAAACAACTTTTTTTTGAAAGTGTAGGTTTACACTTTGTGGGCTGTTGTAAAGTTTTTTGTCATTTTTAGTTTGTCGGAAACTTCACTATAGTGTTATACGAGTGTATATGTAGATGAAATTTAGTTTGTTCGCTTCAATTTTTTATGATTACGAGTATGTAAAAAAAATCTCGACTTGATAAATTTTCTTTCAAAAACCAAATATCAAAATTTAAATAAAAGTCTTGATTTTAAATAATCTTTGTAAAAGAAAGGAATGAGGAAAAAATTGTTATAAAATGTCTCAAGAGAATATGAGGAAGACTATAACTCGGCATGTGTCTGTGCATAGCTAGTAGGTACACGAGGAAAAAAAATAAAAATCGATTTTCTTTTTATCTTTTGGATAAGAAACAAACACACCAAAAAATAAAAATTCATACATGAAATAAATGCTTAAATATTTATAGAGATTATGATGACGAGCACCATGATGAAGGATTTGTGTATTCTTGAATATGTATGCTTTGTTGTTGTTATAGGCTTTGCGATTATGATATAAACCCAATTTGATTATGCATGTGATTCGGTAACCGCGATAGGCATAATTTTCAAGAATATTCTCGAGCTAATATATCTGCTAATATTAACGTCTGAAGCAGGATTTGGTTCATTCATATCACCATGCGTAAATTTACTATTTGTTTAGTCTTGTATGTTTAAATCTATATTATATTCAACTTTAACCGGATTACTTTATTTGCAGATATTAATTCAACCGGAAACGGTATATGAACGAGCTCAATACCAATTTGAAGACGATGCATATGATACGGTTGCTGATCTGATAACATTTTACGTTGGTTCAGGTAAACCGATATCGGCCGCATCCGGCGCCCGAATTCAATTCCCATGCAATCGAATGTATCCCCTATCGTTCTATGTTTCAAAATATGGTGCGCAAATGACTGGAAATCGGGGCGCAAGTCCTCTGAATTCACCATCACTAGTTAACGCCGGCCTCCGTTATAATCCATACAAAGAACAAGGTAATTATAATTCATTTCGAAGTCCAATGTCATCGCCTCCACGTACAAAGCGAGAAACACCGCCAAGACTGCCGTCGAAGAAACAACGTTCGCAATCTCTAACCCCAATACAACAACAGAATCAAACAAATTCGGTACGTGGGCCGCATGAAAAATATTGCAGTGCAGATGGTGTGATTCAGGGTAATTGTGCGGATGTAAATGGAACACAACTGCGACAAAGTGAATCGAGAAGGCTGAATTTAGAGAAATGTGGTAGTGCTGATGGAGTTATTCAAAATCCGTCAGGTTTGTTCATGCATACAAATATAAATTAACTAATTAATAATAAACGAATTTTCATTTAAATTAAGATAATATAATGACACGATCGGCGGAGGACAGCCTTCCGACGGGGGACAGCACCACCAATCATCATCAGATGCAATCACAGACCATGTCACGATCAACGGGTGATCCATTAGCTACACTCAAATTTAGTTCCTTACCTAGAACACCCTCCGGCAACGTAAAACAAAGTTTACTACATTCTTCCCGAACGTCTAGTTTTAATCGCGAATCAAGTGATCCGTCGTCTTTAAGTCCGTGTTTGGAGCAGCGTACATTTACGGAGGATGATGATAATGAAGCACCTAGTCCACCGCCAAAACCAGCACGTACCCCATCCATGATGCGACACGAGGCCAAAGATCAAGATCATGGACCAATGCAACGAGTAGCTTCATACCATGCTAGTGGTTCTGATTCGGGTAACGGTAGCGGTGATTCGGCACAAAGTTCGGCGGCCGGAGATCCACTAGAACTTCAGCATCGCGGAGTCGTTATAAAAAACCCAAAATATATTCCAAACTCGGCGTCGTCGATCACATTAAAAAGTTTTGTTGAAATTGATCCGGTCGCCGTCGAAGAATCTCTTCAAACTATGGATATTCTAGTCTTTGAGCAATCAACCAAATTTGATTTAGAAAATTTTCACACACTTTTACTACCTTCAATCGAAAATAAGCCGCTCGACAATGGAGCATTAAATACATTTCGCATGATGTTAAGTGAAACAGGACCGCGGGTATTAGCAAATCATTTGACACGAATCGATATTCGATTAATACTTGGCGATCTAGATCTACAAACAGTCAAGCAATCCGAAAATAATCCTCTAGAAACGACAGGGATTGAATTAATTACGTTAGAACACGGTAAACAATTTCGTCGTGATCTAATCGAAAGGACTGAATGTCTAAAGTTGCTAGTGGCCACAACAATACTTACGTGTCAAAGCGATTCGGAGCGGGCCGAAACACTAAATAAATGGATTCAAGTGGCTGTCGATACAAAAACGGCATTAGGTAATTTATTCGGTTTTTGTTCGATTATGTTGGGACTGTGTATGCCACAGGTAAATTGATATGCAAATAAAATAACATCCAGATATTAATATTTGTTTATTTTATACACAGATTCAACGGTTAGAGTCGACATGGCATACGCTTAGACAGAAATTTACCGATAGTGCATTCAATTTTGAAGCCAAGTTAAAACCAACACTAAAATCAATGAACGACTGTTCTAATCCACAAGCACCAAATACAACTGTTCCACATTTGCTTCCATACGTATTGCTAAGGGATCGTAGCATTGACGACATTTTAAGTAAGTATTATTGGAATAGTTGGTATAATAAAGCACAAGGATCATTATATTCAAATTTTCAGATCCAACAGCGACAAATTCCTCGCTTATGTCATCGTGTGTTACTCAATGGGAACAGAGTGCTTCCGATTTTGGTCTTACAATATTGCTGGCGCATTTAGACGCGGCTAGGAGTTTTATAAAAAATTTAACGTTGTACAAGCGTAACGCACAAATCGTATTAAGCGACCAAAGTAGATTAGATGATTTATTAGAAGATTCTTTTAGGTAAGTGAAATTTTAATTCTTTGCTATTAAATATGTATACAGTATTTTTAATTACATAAAAATAACACATTCTCAAGTTTCGGTGTTTAACAAACTTAGCCAAAAATACAATCAGCAAAAGGTCGATTAAAACGATTTAAAAAGATGAGGGTCGTAGTAAACCCAGTTTAATTTCAATATTGCTGATGGTTCCGTAATTTATAAATAGAGGCCGCACAGTCGGTTATAAGTTTTGAGAAAGATTCTTAGCAAATAATAACCATTTTCTCAAAAACCCTCCTTGAAAGTAAAGTTAACGCAATTACGCATAAGGCAATTAAAGTCTACTCGTCAACGTGATTTCCATAGAATCCAGTTGACTATTCAAATCTTTGAGGTTTCTAAATTGTGTTGTAATAACATTTTGGAAACGTTGAGATTTTCTCGATTCTCGTCAATTGTTGTTTCTTAATATGCTTCCATATTTTAATATTTGTTTTCAGCTTGCAACTACAAAAATCACTTTTTCTGCAAATATTGAGTCAGTGAACCTTGACTAAATTAATATCGATGAGTCCAATAGGATATTACATCTTGTCTAGAATACTGCTCCGAAGTATCGTCTACTATGTTTTAATCCGGATGGAAATTACCGGACTTCGTTATTTCTTTGAGACGACGCTCTTTAGAGATATCGACTCCCTTTCATGAATACAGCATAACAGACGGTGCAGCTGTGCTTGTGATTCGGTTTCACCTCCGTGTGTCGTGGAGCTGGACAAACCAATTACCTTTAGTGGTTGGCCGCGATGTTAATGCTCATTACACGTTATGGCGGTAACTCAAATATTAATAGGCGTTTGTCCTTGCTTATCTATGTAAGGACATCTGAGCTTGAAATCCTTAACAGAGGCCGTGAACCAACTTTTATTCTTTTGTAAGAAGGAAGTGATTGATATTAGTTTGGGCCATATGCCTCTTATCTACTTGATCTTCAATTGGAAAGTGACCAAAGACATTAAAAATAATTTAAAATTACGTTCTTCAAATAATCGAAATTTACGTCCCTAAAGCTAACAGAACCCATTCACAGAACATAACAAGATACTATGGATAATTATAGGCTAATAATAGGCTAATTAACTTCTCTATTAAAGCTCGTTGGACTCCATCCTATCCAACTAAAACTATGGGTACCGCTAGCTTAAGAAAAAGTTAGTGGAACCCATTACATCAGTAATTAAATGTCTCATGAAAGTTTTTGTTGGTCCATTCGTTCGAGAAAAAGTAATAGGCTTTTCCATTTTAAAGCTATCAGATCCCAAAACGGATCGAAACCGAAATTATAACGTAAAACAAGATCAATTGACATACAAATAAATAAACGCTCATTATGGTCTAATCAAATGCCGTATTAAAAAGATTTAGGCTCCACTCATACATGAGCGAGTGGAGCCCAAATTTTTTTACTGGGGCATTTGGTTAGGCCATAATGAGCCTAAAATTATTTGTATGTCAATTGAAGTTGTTTTGCTTTCTGATTTCGGTTTTGGTCCGATTTTCGATTTGGGTTCTGCTGGCTTCAAATTAAATGACCTTCAAATCACTTGAACACACTCACTAGTGATGGTACATCAGTCCAGGACTATTTTAACATACGTGGACGATATCGAATACTCATTGATCCGGATCTATTCAAATTTTATATGGAAAATCTGATCAAAATCTTGTTTTAATTGATTGATTGATTGGTCTGTAGGACGAAACACTGGACAAGATGTGCCCGATAAAGCAGGTCCTGTTCCTACAGCCTGTTTACACATAACAATAGGAAAGGATAAGAAAGCTATTTCTTTTTAGGACAGAACGACCCGATTGCAGTCACCCAGCGATTGTACGGCATAAGACAACACAATTCTAATCTATTGGGTGTACAAATGTGTTTCCGACCTTTTTATAGAGGTGTGAAGCTTGAATAATTACTAGTGACGTTTGTTCAACGCGTAAACAACAATTATTTTCATATAATTTGCGGGAAGTTTTACTTCACTATTTTTTGTTGAAGAAAAGTTCAGCGGAAACAGATCGTTTACTTCTGGAAGTTTACGGTGAACATGTTCCTTCGAATACAACATGCAAAGAATGATTTCAACGATTCAAAGTTGGTGATTTTGACGTAAGAGACAAAGAACGTGAAAGCGGAGCAAGAAAATTTGAAGATACAGAATTGGAAGAATTGCTTGATGTGGACCCTTGTCAGACCGAAAAACAATTGGCAGAAGAGTTGAATATTGCCCAACAATGTGTTTCGCAACGTATACATGCAATGGGAATTGGTTCAGAAGACCAAACAACATTTGTTGTGATACCTGTCAAAAACTACTTGGACAGGCAGAACAGCGAAATTCTACCCCACCCGCCGTATTCACCAGACATTGCGCCCTCTGATTACCACTTGTTCCGGTCGATACAATCAGCCCTGGCACAGCAGCACTTCACTTCATATGAAAACATCAAAAAATAGGTTGATGACTGGATCGCCTCGAAACAACCAGACTTCCTCCTTCGGGGAATGCGTTAATTATCTAAACGATGGACGAAGGTTATAACTTCCGAAGGAGCATACTTTGAATAAAACATTCATTTTCTACACATACTGATGTCTTGTATTTCACTAAAAAAGGTTGGAAATACATTTGAACACCCAATACTACAAGCAACAATAAAGGTTTAATAGGTTTAATGGTTGAAAGATTATTCGTCTTCAACAATTGCTTCTTTAAATCAGCACCCTCTAAATTAATGTTTTTCTACTTCCTAAACATTGCGAGTATAAAAATTTAATCTTTCCTGTGTGACCGACCAAATGGCACAGTGGTTAAAGCTTTGGCGTTTGGATCGGGAGATACTGGGTTCGAATCCCGATAGGGGCAGGATGCAAAGGAATTTTCATCAACAGATTACGATCTGTGATGAAATGTAACACTTCTATGACCCTCTGTCGAAGTGCGAAAACTCATGGGCAACCCATGTTCCATGCCAGTATAGGCTGGCATGGAGCTATGCAATGTGGAGATGGTGATAAAATCGGACCTATAACCGAATTGGCTAACACTGGCGTAAAAGTAAGGACGGAAAAAGAAAACCGCGAAAGAGTTGAGAAGAGCCTTGGCCGCAGAACAGATTGCAGGGACAGTAAAAAAAAATTTTCCTGTGCTACTGAAATGAAATCAAATTAAAGAAATGCTTATGGTACGGAAAGTTCCAAAAATATTTTCTATGTATTTCCAACTCACACATGACGAGATTACTAACAAAATAAACGAATGAAACCAATATACTATATGTGAGGTAGATGGAGTTAACACACGAAATTCGAAATGTCATGCAATTTTGTTGTTTGATCGTTTGTAATTGTAGCAGTTTCTGAAAATAATTTGAGTTTGTTAGAAAAGGCGACATCTACCAAATGGTAGAATAGTAGTACGACAATTCACCGAAATAACAAGTAACTCTAAGTAAGACAAAACGTCGGCTCACAAAAATTCACCGAACACAACAGCTCTCTGAAAGCGACAAGTATGAGAAAATGAAAGATTACAACATTTAATTCGAGTGTCAAGAGCCCTAATTTCTAAAAAAAATTGTTTAGGATGTCTTTCATCTGTGCGCAGGTTCTAAATTTTTTCGGTTCAGGATTGGTATGTGGAGTGAAAATAAGATTCCAAAATGATTTCTGGAAGAAGTTCTGGAATATGATCCACAGAGATGAAACTGGGCCAGTTATTAATCGATCATGACGAAATTGATTACGTAGGACGGAAATGAGATTCGAAAATGATTTTAGGCAGATGTCCTGGAATATGGTAGAGAAAGAAAAGCAAGCTAACCATTTACTGATGAAATAGTATTTTTTGCTTTAAATGGAATTTTAGAATGTGATGGTAAAATGATTTTATATCATCCGACAGAAGGCCCTAGAGCTATAAGCTCTCTCTATTAATCGAGAAATAATCTTTCCAAAAGTGCGGTCTGGTGGGCTCTGCTATAGATGAATCTCAGTTGGGCATATTCCAGAACTCCTTCCAAAAATTTATTTTCAGATAACCAATGTACATCAACTGATGATCAGCAGATATTTCTGAGTAGTTTCGCGATGTAATTTTTGAGTCTCGTATTTCCTGTCGTTTTATTGAGGTAACTGAAGTTTTTTGTACTTTTGATGTTCGGAGTAGCCTTTACAAGGTGAGAATAATTTATTACGCGAAATATGAATTTCAACCGGATGCCAGTCGGATCCAACAACGGCGACTCGGATTCTTATGAGTCATGAAATATTATCGATATAATATCGATTTCAATCAAAATTTGAAGCTTTTTAAACCGTAATAGGGCTAACTACATGATGTTTGTCTATAAAGTTAAGTCATTACTGACATTCTGGCAAAATCTATGGGAAATATTATGTTGTCAAATTTGTCACCTTGTCATTATTGGAATTGAACGCAACTTCTAATTTTGAATTCTAGCCAAATCTGTAATATTTTTTCCTAAAATAATAGCCAATGATATTTTAATTGAAGCAGGTCAACCTTTTGGGGTAACTTTATAAGTTTTGGTTCGGTACCGTCACCCAAAACGAAAACTATGTAAGCGAATAGCAAGCCTTCATTGTTTCGTTTTATGAGACCAAATATAATGGTACTAGAACCAGTGTTTAAAAGATTTTATTATTACTGTTAAACTAGGAATTTGTTCATAGAATCTTATGACCATATTTAATAGGAATCTTACATTTATAATTTAATTGTAGAAAAACATAAAAAATGTCCGATGAAATAAAAAGCATAAACTTGTATCTTGACAGAAACCCTCGTGCTACATAATGCTGTTAGACATGATTAGGTCTTGCCATGAATGCCATACTTGGGCTACTGTATCAGCCCAGTGTTTTGGTGCTGTCGCATACTGCGTGAGCTTGAACCATAGAAATTCAGGTGGTTAACCTACATTAAAAAAAACTATAGATAGTAAAGGACCTAGCTAACTCCAAAGCTGGTCAACTTTCGCTAATTGTATCGGTAAACAGAATGATGTTTTCATGAAATTTAAATCTACAGTGACGGCACGTCATATACCAAATTCAATATGAGGGTGGTCAACAATTTTAACTTAGCGACACTCAACTCTGTTAACGATCTGTTTGATGGCAAAATATTTTCAATTCAGATTTCTAAGGCAAATATCTGAAAATAATTGTAATTCAATTATCCAAACGTCCCCTTTAGGTTACATTTATGCCATGGATTGTGCTGTTTAGGTACTGTATGCGTGATAACGATTTTTTTGTATAAAGACATTGCCACAAGACACCAACTACAAACGTCGTTCTACGTTCTATATAAATGGCTAAATAGGAAAATTTTACTTTGTCTATTAAAATGAAATGTTTTACATTATATCTGAATAACTCAAGTGAAATCAAGATTTATCACCGTAAATAACGTAAAAAAATTTATTACTGTGGAGTTTTCCACAGCTTTCCACTTTATTAATTACAATATTTATAAAAGTTATACTTCAAAGATATAATAAAACTAACTCAAAGTGATTAGTATGGTTAGTGTTTATATAGTAAAATAGCAGAATGCTTATTTAGTAAAATGTAGTAATGTAAAGGGTGTTTTTTTAAGCCCGATAGAACTTGAAATTGTAAAAAATAACACAAAAAATTAAATTGTAATCAAAAATTTTTATTCGAAAGATCAATAATGGCATTAATATTTGAAAATGATTTCGGGCATATGGGGACCGCGGCTGTTCTTGACGAAACGCATTCTGGACATCCAATTTTGGGCGACTTTTTCGGGCACTGCTCGTCACGAATAACACGAACAATGCTGGCCTCCAAGGCGTCAATTGTTGCTGGTTTATCAGCATAAACTAGTGACTTCACGTAGCCCCACGGGAAATAATCGAGAGGTGTCAAATCACACGACCTTGGAGGCCAATTGACAGGTCCGTTTCTCGAAATCAACTTATCGTCAAATTTTGATTTTTATAAGTCGATGTACTTAAAACACTATGCGCCGTAGGTATTTGTCGAAACACATTATCACTTTAAAAAGTTTAAAAATTACTCGATCGATTTCGACTTGTTAGGTCATCATCAGGACCAGGAGTACCTACTGATTTGTAGAAATACAAATTTAGTTATACCTATATAGTAAAAATAAGCAAAAGGAAATAAAAGAAGGAGGGACAAAAATAGGCAATAAAAATTAATCTATTGATCGTTCCAACCATCTGTTGTTTACACGGAAAAATTACTAATAAAAAAGGGGAGTGGAATAGCATGTAAGCGAATAGTTATCGGTTGAGTAACAAAATTCAAAGTACATATATGTGTAGTATAAGCTAGCTGTATGACTTTCTAAAGTTAAATGATTATGGAATGTTGATTGATTGCAACCAGATAAATTTTCTTTAGCTCTAACTCCAAAATTGCGCCCATTCTGTCCAATATAGGAGAAACTACAATCATTGCAATTAATCCTATAAACACCAGACTTGGAAAGGCGATCAACTCTAGGTTTATTGTTAAAACCATTTTCTTTACTGTGTTATTATTATAAGAAGCAAAACTAATATTGGTATAATCGGACACGATGTTGCTAATCCGTTGACTAGTTTTCCCTATACACTCTAAGCGACGCCAATTATCCTGCGCTGGATTATCCGGTGGATAAATAGTCGTTAGAGCTTTACGCTTTAGCTTTTTATTTAATAACTTTAATATAGTCTTTGAAATATGTATTATCAGCGAATTTAAAATATGTATTATCGAAACAGAAATAGTTTTGTTTAATACAAGTCTCAAACACCAACTTCAGTTCACGACGTAAGTCCTCATTTACTGACAACGTCAAACGAAACTAGTTTTGAATGTAGTGGAATATCGACGTCTTGAATTTTGCTAATAAATTCTATCGATTTCCTAATCGAGTAAGCCGAAAAGAAATTAGTATGATAATTGAAAAGTTTATGAAACCCCTTGCCTGCCTTGTAGGCAGCAGCATTGCAATACGCTACTATTGGTCTAATCGGGATGCCCTCGTTATGGATTTTTGGTAAACCATAAAGAGTCGGAGCAGATGGATTCATGACAGAGTACTTCCAACCAGTACCATTAAACAACTTTTGGCATTGTTTGATACACTTACTTACAGAAGTCTTAAAAGGTCTAGTTGGATCCCTACCAAGCTCTATTGCTTTGCGTTCTGTACTAAAATCAGAAATTTTATTACTGTAATCGACTTTTTCAAGCACAGTAGTTGTATTGCTTTTATCCGCTTTACATGCTATCAGGTCATGGTCACGTAGCTTTTTCTTTATCACACTAATCACTTTGAGGTTAGTATTAGGAGAAGCGACAGAAGAAGAGTTATCAATATCTTTCTTTATTTGTCGTGCATATACTGGTTTTAGTTGGGTCGGCTGGTCAAATAAGGTAGTTTTACCATCTACAGCAAGATTCTCGAATGACGGCGTAGGAGCAAAATTAACTCCATTGCTCAGCATTTAAATCTCTGCGCTACTGAAATCGTGTCCGATTATACCAATATTAGTTTTGCTTTTTAACACAGTAAAGAAAATGGTTTTTAACAATAAACTTAGAGTTGATCGCCTTTCCAAGTCTGGTGTTTATAGGATTAATTGCAATGATTGTAGTTTCTCCTATGTTGGTCAGACTGGGCGCAATTTTGGAGTTAGAGCTAAAGAATATTTATCTCATACAGCTAGCCTATACTACACATATACTTTGAATTTTGTTTCTCAGCCGATGACTAATCGCTTACCTGCTATTCCACCCCTCTTTTTATTAGTAATTTTTCCGTGTAAACAACGGATGGTTGGAACGATCAATAGATTAATTTTTATTGTCTATTTTTTGTCCCTCCTTCTTTTATTTCCTTTTGCTTATTTCTACTATAAATAACTAAATTTTTATTTTTACAACTCAGTAGATACTCCTGGTCCTGATGATGACCTAACAAGTCGAAATCGATCGTGTTTATTAAAAATAAGTCGATGGTTGCGATCGCCGCATGGGACGTAGCGCCATCCTGTTGAAACCACATCTCCTCCGGATCAATGTCATCCATATTTGCAAACAAAAAATCATTAATCATGGTGCGGTAACGATCTCCATTGAACGTAACGCGATCCCCGGCCTGATTTTCAAAGTAAATTTTAATAATTTCGTAGCGTTGATCAAGCTTGAGTCTATTCATGATGATCTGCCAGAGTATATTTTACTTAAAAATTTAATTTTTTGTTTTATTTTTTATAATTTCTATCAGGCTTTAAAAAAACAACCGTTATATATTGCATAAGCACGCTTACAATGTTGTTTGCTATGGTTATTCCCAAAGCTAGGTAATCGATATCTTCATAGATGGTGGTATTTTGTGTTCCGCATTCGGCTTGCTGTTCGTTTACTATAGCCGATATGTGCATGTCCCTAATGTTGGCATTAATTTCTCTTCTTTGCAGTATAATGTTTCGTATATTCGCTTGCATTGGTTTGTTACACATTGATATAAATGGATATTTAGGATAATTTGGTTAAATGGGATAGGGTTTATGATTTTATTATGGAAAGGAATGAGTTTAAGCCGATAATTAGCACATTTCTCGTTTGGAAACATCGGAATTTGAACAATGTATATTAATTTGGTGTCATTATAAAATCATTTTAGTTCCAATAAATCATAGATCGTATTCTGTTTCGTTATTTGTCAATAAATGTCGCGATACTAATCGTTGTTTTGAAAATGCTATAATGTCTAACAGGTTTTCTAGATGTTCTTGTAAAATGTCTAGCACATGACTAATTCTGTAAAAATGTTGATCATATAAAATTAAAAGTGAGATGTGGTTAATTGTTTCCGCAGCCTTGTTATGTTCGTATGGTATTCTATTGAGATTGATATTTATAGTGTTTTGGTTTATTTATAGTGTTTTGGTTAATTTTATCTTGATTCTAGTTTATTTCATTTATGGCGTTCTGTACGTCGATTAGGTCCTGGTTGTCCAAGATTCCTGTAATGTCTTTTATGAGTGCTCCCAAACCGTTATAAAGTCCACGTTTATTAATTAACGTTTCGGCAGAATTTCTATATCCAATTTTTCAACTTTATTTAATTTATATTGAATGACAATTTTCTTGCTATTTAATATATTAAGATAACCACTAATTTTTTCAGTAAATTATTTACTTGCAGTTTGATATTGTCTATGACTTGTCCGTATGGTTCTAATTGTATGATATGTAAGATTGTACGAAATCCGTTGTAAATTTTTACATCTCCAATTTTTATAGGGGTTATCTTGGCACGTGATCTTTAGAGACCTGGAATAATCGTTTAATTTTATTTTATGATTATTTTATTTGCCTTTTCGGGTTTCTATTATTATTCCTTTATCCTTTAACACATCGCTAGAGCGGACTCCATGCTCGGTTTTGTCAAACGTTGAACGGGTGATATTTTCGATGTGTAAACCTTTTGGTTGTTTTCCTATAGTAGGTAGACTGCTGCAAATATGCTGAATTTGTCTATAACTGTTAAAAATTTTACCTTTTCCAATAGAATATATCAATGTGTATAACCTCCATGGGTTTCTTTGGTGTTTTGATTAAAGACAGTTGTTCTTGTGGAGGTTGTCGAACGTTGTATTGATTTACGTAATCCCGATATGCTCGTAATTTTCTATGATGTCACGATGTTCGTTTTGCTCGTGAGTATTTTTAATGAGCTCTTGTCGTTTGCCTTCATCTTCGATATCAATTAGAAGTGACAGGGACCATACTGCACTGACTTTATAGGGTTCGTTGCTCTTGGTTTTCAAACAGCTTCCTTAGTTCTTCCGTGATAGTAGTTTTTATACCGCGTTTACGTGGTATGAGTACCGTTATTCTTTTTTGGGTTTTAAAGAACGTTTCAGTTTTTATCAGTGGTTCTTTTAGGGTATCAGATAGATAAATGACTAATTGTCTTTCGAACATGTTGATGGAATTCTTTGTCGTTGGAATTAAGTCATCTGGTGTTGATAAGATGCTTGCAGTATCTTCTCCTGAAAATAAACTTTCAGTATGGTTAACTTCGATATAGTTAGAATTGACTTGAATCCGAGATAGAGCATCTGCATTTGCATTCTGAATGCCTTTTTTGTAGATGATGTTATAGTCGAACTCCTCTAATTTCAATCTTCATCTCACGAGTTTTGCATTTGGTTCTTTTAATGAAAATAACCAAATGAGAGGTTTATAATCCGTAATGATGGTGAATTTACGGCCGAATAAGTATCGTCGGAAATACATCGTTGCCCATACTATTGCTAGAAGCTCTTTTTCAATAGTTGAATAATTTTGCTCGGTTTTCGTAATCGTGTGTGAAGCATAGTTTACTGGCAAGTGCTATCCTATTGAAAAGAGTGGTTAAATTTTAAGGGCCGATGTTGATTTTGAATAAAACACAAATTATTTAGGAAATTATTGTCAATTCTTTTTATTATGATAATATGGTATGGTTCAATTATGTATGGAACAAAATATCGGCCAAATGGCCGCCGCGACCTCGGCGGCACACCACCACCCGATGGTCCAAATTTTCGATGCCGCTTAGGCATAATTGAGGTTCAATGCCGTTAATGTGCCGAATTATCTCATCCTTTAGCTCTTGAATTGTTGCTGGCTTATCGACGTACACCTTTTCTTTCAAATAACCCCAAAGAAAGAAGTCCAACGGTGTCAAAACACATGATCTTGGCGGCCAATTGACATCGCCACCACGTGAGATAACACGGCCATTGAATTTGTCGCGCAAAAGAGCCATTGTTTCGTTAGCTGTGTGGTAAGTGGCACCGTCCTGTTGAAACCACATATCATCCACATCCATATCTTCCAATTCGGGCCATAAAAAGTTCGTTATCGTCTCACGATAGCAAACACCATTCACAGTAACTGTCTGACCGGCCTCATTTTGGAAAAAATAAGGCCCGATGATGCCGCCAGCCCATAAACCGCACCAAACAGTCATTCTTTGTGGGTGCATTGGTTTTTCGACAATCACTCTTGGATTATGATTCGCCCAAATGCGGCAATTCTGCTTATTGACGAATCCACTGAGGTGAAAATGTGCCTCATCACTGAAGATGATTTTCTTCGAAAATTGATCATCCACTGTTGCCATTTCTTGCCACCATTCTGACCATTGACGACGTTTGGAATGGTCAAGAGGCTTTAGTTCTTGAGTCAATTGCACCTTATAAGCGAGTAAATGCAAGTCTTTATGCATAATGTTCATCAACGACGAGCGTGAGAGGTGCAATTGTTGGGCGCGACGACCAGTTGAGGTGGACGGCCCTTCAGCCACACTATCGCGAACAGCAGCATATTTTCTGCTGTACGAGCTGTACGAGCATGCACTGGTGTTTTAAAATCTCCTACAGACTCGGTTTGCTCAAATTTTTGCACGATTTTTCCGATTGTACGCACATTTTGACGATTAAATTGACCGAAAAAATCACGAAGTGCACGATATGCATTTTGATTTGAACGCCCATTTTCATAATATGCCTGAATAACTTTAACGCGTTGCTCGATTGTGTATCCATGGTTCAAATTGAGTTAGTCTGAAATTGAGAAATGTCAAATTAAATGCAAAAAAAAACTTGACGTTTAGGTGTGGTTCACATTCAACGTCGGCGCTTAAAATTTAACCACCCTTTACCTTCAGATAAAATAACACCTATAGCGACATTACTTGCGTCTGTTGTCACTAAAAGTGGTTGCTCAAAATCCGGGTACTGTAATATAGGGTTTTCACAGAGCAACTTCTTGCATGTTTCAAAACATGTAATGTAGTCTTCGGTGAGCTGCTATAATAGCCATTTTTGGGTATTGGGAAATTCTGAAATGCCCTTATTTTGTCGGGGTTAGGTTTAACTCCTTTTGAAGTGCAATATGACCTAGAAATGCGATTTCCTTATGAAGAAACTCACTCTTATCAAGTTGTACTTTTAGGTATGCATCTCTTAGTTTTGTAAATAATTTCTTTAAACTAATTATATGCTCCTGGAGTGACGTATATAAGATGATAATGACGTCCATATAGCATAAGCGTACCTTGCAGCTCTCCCAAGACATGGTCCATAATCCGTTGAAACGTGCTGGAAGCATTTTTCAATCCAAATGGCATACGAACAAATTCGTAATGCCCGAATTCAACACTAAATACCGTTTTGGGTATGTCCCTTGGATTTACTTCTATCTGGTGGAAGCCAGATGCAAGGTCTAAGGTTCTAAAGTATATGCTTTCCCCTAACTAGCCTAATATATCCGTGATGTAGAGTAACGAGTACCTATCGGAAATGTTTTTTTTCATTTAACTTCTGGTAAGCAATTACCATCCGCCATTTAATTCGTCCAGAAGCGTTCCTTTTCTTCGGTGACGACCAGGGGGAATAACTGGGTCGTATAATGCCTTAGTTTAGCATTTTGTTGATCAGTTTTTCCACTTCTTGTTTGAGGATGTACGGATATTTATAATTTTTTGAAAAAATTGGTTTGTTATTCTCTAACTCAATGACATGTTTGATGGCATTGGTGAAAGATAATGGATTATCGTGAACAGAGGTTCTCAATATGATTTTTTCTTCGTAGTTGAGGTGAGATGTTCTAATTAATTGTCTTGTATCGGAATTATTATGATCCTGTATAGGTTCAATGTTGTTGATTTCAGTGTAATATTTACTAATTTGTTCGCACTCTATGGGGTGTTCGACTTCGAATTTTTTATTTCGGGGGCTATAATTGACGACTTCTACATTGGCGTAGGAATTTTTACTCGCGTATATACCTTCCGGTATGATTAAATGTTCGTTGAGGATTTGCGGTTTAATATATACTTCGCCATTTTTGCGAGTGGCGGGTCCACTTGCTACTAGTTTACTGCGCTCGAAGGGACATGATTTGTTGTTGCCGTAATGTATTCTATTTGAAATAAAGATTGATAAATGTTCATTTATTTGGTTTGTTTTGTGCCATCTATTAATGACGGAACGAACTATCCACCAATTTAGTTAGCAGGAAATTTAAGCAAAAAAATCGGCGTTGGGTAAACAAAATTGGTATTAGCTTTTCCAGACATTGATAGATGTCACCACTGCCTGTCCATTAATAATTTTGTGGTAATGTTTAATTTAAACTTGCAAAATTAATGATTTTTACAAATTGCTAATAGTAAATACAGGTGCAATTTATAAATAAAAATATAATTGCTAATAATTTAAAATTTGTAATAATATCCGGATTGCCATCTATCAATGGTACGAACTAATTTTAATTAGTAATTTAGTAAAGAAAAATTATCATAAGTGATGTTCAATTTTGGAACAACACTGACACCCTTTAGTAAAATGTTAGTGAAATGAACTATTCGCAACTAGTTTGAAGTTTTTGAATCAGTTACTTGTAATTTCGTCCCTAAAAATGTTTTTTATTGGGTAACTGGCTTTAACCACCATCTTACCCCGTAGCGTATTTGCATACAAGGAGTACGGGTGTTGCTAAGACCTTTTGTAATTGTTTATGTTTTGAAATGTTCTGTATAACCAGTGTATATGATGCTGTTCTAATTGACGAAAGCACCTTCTTACGAACTATAAATTCTGTTATTGTGGAATTAATTAAAAACATTTGTTTAATAGTTCATTAAGGAGTTCCACTAAGAAGCAACGGTTGTAAACATTTAATGCTTAACCACAAAGTACTTGGTTAAGGAGGTTGGTGGTTAAAGAGGACTGGAAAGTTTACAAAACACAATTATGTGGAGACTAAAAAGAAATCCGTTCTACTGGATTGTTCAGGCAGAGAAATAGGTGGAATTAATGGATGACCATTTTTCGACAGCAACGATTGTACTATCTACGTAGAAATAAGAGCATTTTTTTCGGGCACAGAAATCAGAAGGCGAGTCAGTGCAAAATTATTTAACTCTAATTTGTAAAATGGCACCAAAATGTGCATTTGGTAATCAATTACAGGCTTTGTTAGTGGATATTTTTATTACTGGTATGCCTGGTAGTGTTCGACAAATTTAGTGAAAAAGAAAGTTGGATGTTAATGGAAGCAGTGTCTATGGCAAAGAAATATGAAGTTAAGACGTATAAGTGCGATTAGCTATCATCAGAGGTGAATTGGGTGAATAGAAAGGAAAGTTTACCAATTCGAAAGTACAGTGAACGAGATACAAGAGAGATAACGTCTCCAGTGAAATGTGAACATTGCGGATTTAAGAATCATGTCGCAATACGATGCAAATTTAAGAATGCAACGTGTTACGGCTGTAAATAATTCCACATGTATTAATGATGTTATGAGAAACACAAATGTGAGTAGAGGTTTGACAGATGTTAAAGAAGAAAGTCATGAAATTTTTTCAATTGAGGATAAGTGTGAACGGGTATGCAGTGCAGACTTAATGGACAACTCGAATCCGTTTTTAATTAAAATTAAGATTTTTGGAACGATAATTACATTCCAAATCGATTTCGGGCCGGGAGTGTCTGCAATTCCGGCAAGATTATTTCTGTAAACAATTCTAGATATCACCACAGTAAAAGCCATGAGGGTGATGAGTTAAAAGTTTTGGGGGCGTTTGAACCGAAAATAGTGTGCAACAGATTAGCGAAGAAATTGAAATTTTTGATAATTGAGAACGCATCAATTCCGATTGTAGGGCGGAACTTCATTAAAGAATTTAAAGTTATGTCAATAAATAACGCCATGGATAGCAGTTTAAATATTGTCGATCATATTGTGCAAGATTACAACGAGCTTTTTCATGGTAAAATAGGAAAGTTAAAAGGGGTGTTAATAAAATTAGAAATGGACGAAATAGCGGAGCCGAAATGTATGAATGCTCGACCCGTACCACACGCATTCAGAGATGTTGTGTATCGACAGTTGCAGGATCTGGAGAGACAAGGAATTATTACGAGGGTAGATACGGCAGCGTGGGCAACAGTTCCAATTTTGAAGGCGGATGGAAACGTTAGAATTTGTGCAGATTACAGGATAAATCCGTATTTAAAGGAGGAGGTAAAGTACCCGTTACCTCGAATCTCAGAAATGTTAGCAAAGCTGCAGGGTAATAAGATATTTTCAACGATGGATTTGGCTCGTGCATACAATCAGAACGAGTTGGAGGAAAATTCCCGTAATTGAGGAAATGTTGAGAGGGATTCCGGAGGTAATCAATTTATATTTACGATATTATTATGACGGCACCGGACCTGAGGCACACAATGTACGCCTACGACAAGTGTTTGAACGACTGAAAGAGGCGAATTTAAAAGTAAATAAAATTAAATGTGTTTTTGCAAAAAAGCAATTAAATTTTCTATGAAACTTTATATCGGAGGAGAGCATAAGAAAGCCATCTAACAAGGAAGCCGTCTTGGAAGCACCGCAACCGACCGATATTAAGCAGTTGCGGTCATTTTATGGGATGGTAAACTACTATGGAAAGTTTATTGCAAATTTAGCGAGAAAGATGTCTCCACTCTACAATCCTTTAAAAAATGGAGTGGATGATATGTGGCCTAAGGGGTGTCAAAGTGTGTTTGACGAGTTAAAAAAAGATATTGTGTCTCCGTATGAAACTGCAGGCAGATTGAATTTATGGAATGATACAAGAAAAGCCCTGGCGATTATTTATGGAACAAACAAATTTTACCAATATTTGATAGTTCGAACGTTTACTATAGTAACGGACCACAGGCCATTATTGGGCATTTTTGGGGACAAGAAGGAAATTCCACAAATGTTAGCGAGCCGGTTGCAGAGATGGGCATTCCATTTATCCGGGTTTAATTTCGATATAAAGTACGTGGGATCCGATAAAAATGCCGCAGAAATGTTATCACGCATGCCCATCGGGAAGAGGCCCAGTAATGAATACGAAGAAGGAGAGGCAATTATTCAAAGCAATAGTGAAGTAAAAATAGACTTCGATACAGTTTTAGCGGAAACAACAAAAGATGAAGATTTACTAAAGGTAATGGAATGTATTAAGGCGGGTCGGTTTGACACGATTAAAAAGGCCAAACTACGAGTGCTTTTATGATAAGCGAAATCAGTTGTCAGTGGAAAAAAATATCCTGATCTGGGGGCCGTACCGGCCAGGTTAAGAAACAAGATTTGAATGTATGAATAAGGATATCGAGCGTTGGTTAAAAGTTGTGAGGCGTGTTTTGCTTATGGAAAAAATTCGAATAAGAGAATTCACATGGATTATGGCGGACCAATTACAGGATATTATTTTTTAATAATAATTGATGCACGAACTAAGTTGATTGGGGTATTTTGTACAAAGGAGATGATAACCAACTTTACATTAGTTAAATTACAAGAAATATTTGCGCGTTTTGGGTTTCTAGACAAAACTTTACCGCTCCAGGCTATCCAGCAATGCGGTGAAAAATTAAGAACGCAATTAAAAAAGCGTTGTTTGATAAACCAGATGCTAGCGTAGAAGTGGTGGTAAATAAATTTTTATTTGACTACAGGAACACAATTCATTCGACAACGGATAAAGCACCAGCGAAAGAGTTACTAGGATATAATAACTCTTAGAAGTTAGATTTACTGAAACGTAGCTCATGTTTGCGTATTGTTGGAGTAGGGACGTTTTATCAAGGGAAACATTAATCAAATGCTACCGCGGTTGGTTAGATCGGAAGTGGAACAAGGAAAATAAAGCTGAGTTAGTAATAAATAGCGTAAAAGATATAGCATGAAGAAGTGATAAGGTAGATCAAAACTATTCCGTGTGGTTTATTAAGAGAAAATACAAAAGGCAGCGCCAGTAGAGAATGCGGCACGAGGGGAAGAGTGTGCAGGTGGCGATGAGTATGTCGAAATGGAGAAGGAGAACGTAATCTTTATGAATGATTTTATCCGCCGGGCAGGTGCCAGAGTTATACCAGGGTTGAACGAAGAAAGGGAGTTGGAGGAGCATAATAGCAGGGAAACGAAAGAACAAAGTTGTTATAAATTGCGAGGCAGAAATTCGATTGGGATACCTCATAGATTTAGGGGGGACGACTGTGATGTATGAGGTTGTACTGTTTTGAAGAGTGATACTGGCTTCATGGTGTATGGTATTGGAGTCCGGATTTATTAATAAATGAGTTAATAGAAAAGTGTATTTTACACGATCTTTGTGTCCGACATTATATCAGTAATTTATTTATTATTTTATGTCAAACCACAGGGATTTCAAAAACTTATTTTTCAGCCATGATGATTAAATATTGCAACATTATGAAATATGTTTGTTATTCCTGTATGCTGTATAGATTCAGTAGGTACATGTTGGGTTACCGAATTATTTTAAATAGTTACACATTTTTTGTTCATCTCATTCCATCTTTATTTCAGTTAAAATTTCCATTGATGATCTCAAAATCTAGCATAACGAAGGATTAAAATAGGCGCTGTATAATTGATCTACGATATATGAACTTTATCTAACTATGGAACCGCGTATAACGAATATCGCACGAAATAAATTATATTGTTGATTAGTAACAAAATTTGTTATAAGTAAAAACGGGTTGAAAATACTGTCATATAATATTTCTAACTTGCTTTCATGCACTCTCAATATTACTAAGAAGCGTGATTTTTATCTATGTTCTAGGACTGAATTCCATATAAAATTTTTATGGGGGAGCAAAGGTGCATTGGTATCAGCGGAGGATCGTCATGCAAAATTCGAACAAGTATTAACCGTGATGGCCGAAAAATATTGTTCAGGTGATAAAATTATAAATAATTAAATTCCATTTTATATATTTATATACATTTTACTAATTTAATTTAAAAATTAATATTTATATATACAATAAAATTAAATTCACATTATACAAACTACTAAACTAAACTAACACACCACCCTCACTCTTTATTATAAAATATTTATAAATATTTTAAAAATTTAGACCACAAAAATACATTTTTTTATAACATTTAATACAAAACACAATTTGATATATAAAACTAACCTCTAATAAAAAATCCCAAAATTACATAAATTAATTTTTTAAAATTATTTATTTATTTTTATCATTTGTTTTCTTTTTTATTTCTTTTTAGTTTTTTAAGAAATGAAATTAATTTATATAAAAATTAAAAACATAATCGAAGTCATACTTACAAAAAAAACAAAAATCTTAATTATAAGCAAAAAATAGCAAATATTAAATTATAAATAATAACATAAATAATAAGTTATTATTAAAAAGAAGACAAAAAACGTTTATATATATATTTATTATTATTTAGAATTGTGATTTGTAATTTATTTAAAACGATATATAAAAAAACTATATATAAATAAAATTAGTATATAATATATAAATATATTATTATTTATTATTATATAAATAAACAAACAATATATAAATATCAATAAATAAGAAAATAATTATATCAAACAATTTTTTTTTTATTGGTGATTATTCCAAATATATTTTTATGTTAAATATTTTTGAATATTTATTTGAAAATTCGGTATTGATTAATTTTTAATTCAACTCTGCAAAACAGTATGACGAATAACATTTAAGTTTAAAAAAGCTTACCTCTGTATTTTCACACTTGATGGCGGTATACAACGCATTTAACGCAAGCAGTAATCTGTTTGGAATGCTGATCGGTGAGTCTTTTTCCAATATTAATTATTTTTATATTGCTTGGTTAATAATACTAATAAATCCCTTGCTGCATGACATCTCCAAATTGGTTAATGAAAGCAATCTACCAAAAGCTAGCACTGCACCATTTATGTGGTTAAAGCCATCATTTAGAAATTAAAGAACTTACTAACCAAGCTAGTTATGTCAACGTGGTCAAATCCTTAGTAATTTTATATAGAAATTTAACTCTTGGTATTCTAATTTTTGTGATAGTTTGTAATTTTTTAAAGGCAAATCATTTTCCTAATTACGAAGAAAAATTCGACAAAAGCACGTAAGAGATTTCAGGTAAATCTGATACGAATTGGCTGATAATGTTGACTCACCAAATGGACAAATCGAACTTTCAAAGGGTACAAATACACGGTTTTCGACGTCATCCTTGATCATGATATCTAGATTGTTGATCATCTGCAACAACTGTAGCAATTTTACAATGGGTGGTTATTTCAAAGTGATGCTACGAACCACGATGATTGCGTCGCTGCTCAAGTATGCGATAAAATATAAGATTCACAACACACGTTTAGGATCATTTTACCACATAACAGATCGGTGCTTCTCCTCACAAGTATACTATCACCCTTTCAATTCCTGTGTTTGTAAATAACACCGTGCTTGAATCGCAAACTTTTTTTTGTGACAAGCTGGGCAACCAGGGGGTAACCCGAATTCAAGTATGCTGAATTAATTAGTGCTAGTCCCATTTCAAAGTCAGTCCCCATTTTTGAGATATCGCATTGGACATGTTTTGGCTCTGAGTCCAAATTTGTCAAATTTGCACTCATTTTCACGTTGATAGCTCTTGAACCATCAAGATTTTCGTTTTGCTTCCTTCAGCATAGTTGTTGCGCAAGCCAAGGCAAACAACTTTGCCGATCATATCAAGACCGAAAAACCACATCTACATTCACATTTTTGTGTTATTTTTCATTTTTCTTTTGATTTCGACGGAAAACACTTTTTTATTATTTTTTGTCCATTTATTAAATTTAAATGGATCGAATAAACATCGCAACGACAAATATAGATGCAATAGAAACTATTTAAAGGAAATTTAAACCGATTCAGTTGATTTTATGGTGATTTTTCTTAACTTTTTAATTTTAATTTTCTGATTCGTTCGTGTCATCTTCGGAAGGATCTTCTTCCTCTAGCAAATTCCAACAAATGTCACCCAAAAGTGCATGTAGCTTTTTGCCGCTGTATCAATGTTCGAGCCTTGCCGTCACTGGGTGAAAACGCTCGCCGTGCTCATCGGATTCGGCTGGTGATTGTTCGGCGAATTTTTCCGAACGTTTATATTACGAAAAGCAGTCAGCATATTTTCAATATATTTGCGCCAATCATCGGATCAATTAATTCCGAGAACATTCTAAATAACCTTTTTTACACATTTCCATGCCACAAGCCCTCGTTCACTGAGAGTATTTCCAAATGCATCATCGTTCATAAATCGCCTGGTCCATTAAGTATTCCTGTAATAAAAAACAAGATGTGAAATGAAATTTCATTTGATCAAAACTCGAATAGATTGAAACACCAACCTTCTTTTGTTTTCATTCCATTTAAAACCGTGGCAAAATGCGACGCAATTCGATGAAAGCATTTCCGTCTGGATTCATTTATAAAATTTTTAACTACTCCAAGCTTGATATGAAGTGGTGGTAGCAATATTTTTTCAATTGGCACAAGTGGAGCCTCAACGATGTTGTCGTATCTCAATCTAATGTTAAAACGTGTATTCCATAAACACATAAAACACATGTTTTTACAGTGTACCCCAATTGCAAGCCTCTTAAAAGTGCTATCACTTTTAAATCTGCACAAACAATCCATTGATGATCATTTTATTAAATCAATAGGATTTTTTGAGTTGGTAACGTGAAGGAGAACCGCCTTCAAACTGCTTTTGGAGGAATCGATAAACAATCGCCAATCTTCCGGATTATATGCATTGTGCATTGTGTATACCAAACCACGGATATCAGTGCAAGAAGCGAGAGAACTATTCTCAATTGATTTGAAAAAATTCGTAAAATGATTTATTGCTCCATATATCCGAACAATTGGAGTCAAATGTTCACTTGTTTTAAATCCTTTGACAAAAAAATGGTTTGCCGCTGCGATAGTTTCAGGCGTCGTACCATAATATCCAAACGATTTTGCGAGATTTCAATGTGATTGCATGGCGCAGTAACATTTGATAGTTGATATATTGATGCCGATGTTTCTCCGGTTTCAACCGATTCAAATGTTGGTGATAAATATTCTTCAGATGAGTTTGATCTTTCCGGAACAGGAATTTCATCTCTGAAATTCCGTCCTTGTGGATCTATCCACATCATCGGGATACCAAATGGCATTGCGGCTCCAGTGTTTTGCCATCTATGCAGATGAAAAATGCACGTCGTACAAACAAAAGACGGCGTCCAATTTACACCACTAATAACATTTTGTGATAAGTATAGTCGATATAAATCAGCGGTTTTATCACTTATTTTGCGGCGATTGCTCATAATTGTAATTTGTCCAGGCACATAAGAAAAGCACTTGAGTTTAAGAAACCTATCCATATTATTTATTTCACCAGATTTCACAAGCCGATTTTCACTTTATTTTTTGTGGTCTTTGGCACCTCCTTTGTTTTTAAGTTATGGATGTGTGATGATTTGTTTGTTTTGTTTTTGTATATGTTCAGGGTGTGAATTTTGGCCGCAATTTGACTCATGACTCATGAGAAATTTGTATACGCACAGTATACAATTGTTTCATGACTCATGAGTCAAATTGTGCACAAAATTTATATCAATATCTCTTCTAACCTGTCTAATTTCGGCCCTGTTTTGATTCTGTGCAAAATGGTTAAATTTTTATTGAAAGTGTACCTATGATTTTCAGTTTTTGTGTGTTCTTTGTATCTTATTTGAAATGAGGGTCCTGTTTGCCCCAAGCATGCCAACCTACAGTTTTGTTTATCCTTACCTGTGTATACGGATCTCTACACAGGTGGGCTCATGTTTCTCTAGATGGCAAGGAAGGAACCGCAGTCTTCTGTGAAAAGCTTTTGCCAAACAATTCCTTGCCTTTTTGGATGTGGTTTTTCGGTCTTGATATGTTCGGCAAAGTTGTTTGTCCTGGCTTGCGCAACATCTTTGCTGAAAAACGCAAACCGAAAATTTTAATGGTTCAAGAGCTCAACAGCCTTGACTCAGAGTCAAAACATGCCGAAAGCGATATCTCAAAAATGGGGACTAACTTTGAAATGGGACTAGCACTATTGAATTCAGCGTACTCGAATTAGATTTACCCTCTGGGTGCCCAGCTTGTCACATTTTTCAACTAGGACAGTGTGTCCCACATAACCATTCGTCGTTTTTCAACTATAATATCCTGTCATCTATCTTCAATCTGCTAAGTGGTTTTGACGATCTATAATAATAAAACTTTTGTCTCTCCCTCTTATTCTTAATTTTAGTTTTAATCTCATTTTTGTTTGGCAGTTCTCTATTCATTGCGTCTTCAGCAATTGGAAGTTTAGTTTGTAGAATTCTACCCAGGAATAATTGAGCAGGCGACAAACGCATATCTTGTAACGGCGTTGCATTATATTCCAAAATTTGAAATTGATAATCTTTCTGTCTAATAAATTTTTCTTTAATATATTTTCAGCGACTGCTTTTTCCGTCAACCCATTAGTCTGAGGATAGAACGGACTAGATAATTTGATCTTAAAATTACAATCATTTGCAAATTTTCTAAATTGAAAACTGTTACATGGGACATTATCTGATCTTATTTCTGTAGGTATACCGAATTTGGCGAACAATTTTCCCAGTACCGAAATAACTTCATTTATCGATTTATTATGCAATCTTTCCGAACACAACCACCCCGAATACGAGTCAATAACTACCAAATAGGGTATTCCTTTATACTCAAAAACATCAGTTGCCACTTGTTCCCATGCATGTCTTGGCTCAGCGTGCTGTTCTAAAGTCTCTTTCTCAATGTCTGTCGACAATCCAGGAGAATAAAACAATTCCCGTCCTCACATACGAGTGTTTTCAATTCTTAAGTGAGTAGAATGTTCAACTTTTTTCCTCAATTCCCAATTGTTTGTATTTTGGCCAACCCTCCGTCACAAACGACATTATATTTTTTAAGCACATATCGTTCTGTGTAGCGTGTTGAAATATTTTTTCGTTGTCCTCTGACACACATATCCGTTTTACTATGGCATGTACCATATATTTCAATGCAGGATCATCGAAACCAATATGTGCCATATAAAAACGCGATAAACAACTACTAGCATTTCTTTTCCAGGTGCATATTTTATACTCAGTCCTGAGTATTTCAGCAACAACATAAACATTCTCTGAAGTTTTGCTGTCACTTTGTCAAGGTGCCGTTTAATTAATGTCTCCATCCAATGGCTTATGATCCGAGTGTACTAAAATATCTCGTCCATATATGAAATAGTGGAACTTCTCACAGGCGACTGCGACTGCTAGAAGTTCTTTTTCCAGCTGCACCCGTCGTTTTCCATTTTCCTTAAGACTTCTTGATGCATACGCCACTGGCTGATTATTTTATCAGAAGGACACACCCAATTCCACCTTTAGACGTATTACTTTGAATAGTCACCGGCATATTTTGGGCCAAAAATGTTTAATTCTGGTGTGCTACTGATAATTGTTTTTCTTTTCGCTAATTCAATTACTTGATTATTATTCCATTGCCACTTTACGTTATTTTTTGTTAGATCTCGAAGATTGGCCATTAGTACTGAATTCGCATGACTTCATGCTTATTTGTAGGCACTGGCATTTCCTTAATTGCAGTTAAATATTTCCATTTATTCCATTTTGAGCAGTAGCTGCTCATTCACAATGGCGTATGCGGCGTATGGAGTGGGTAAAACAATTTTAATTAAAACCAGAACAAAATATACAAATGTGAACATTGGCGATTTTTCTATCATACTGTCCATTACTAACTTTTCTAGCAGTTTGCCCGTTACCGAAAGAAGGACTAATGGTCTATACGCTTTAGGGTCAGCTTTATTTCTATTTCCTCCTTTTCTGAGATGACAACAACTTTACCTGTTTTCCAGGTTTGCGGAAACACACCCAGCTCTAAACACTTATTGAACAGATGTGTTAGTTTCCTCCGAATGATAGGCCATACGGCCTTCAGCACTTCTGTTTCAATAAGGTCAGGTCCAGGAGTCTTGCCATTTTTCCTACTCATCAGAAAAATGAAATTTCTGATTTGTTCCTTCGTGGTCGTGCTTCATGGCGTCGATGCTATTGTAAATATTTGTTGCTGCGGAAAAGCTGCTGGTATTGTTGTTTGTTCAGTTCAAGGTTTGATATGCTCTTCTTCTATAGAAGCTTTCGGCACGTTGATCAAGTACGCAAAATAGTTCATTGGCTATTATTCGAACAAAGTCAAAATGTGATCTTTTGCGACAGGATCTTTTATTTTTTTCCTAACGCGTTCAATACTTTGTCTGGTTCCTTCAAGTCTTTGTAAGATTTCCATTTGGGATGAACTTAATTCACAGTGTATTGCGTGTATATGTGTAGACTTGGATTGTGTTTTATTTTGGGATATCTCGTTTAGCGGCCGAGTGGATTCTTCTATATGTAATAGCTCTGCCCAATATGTTACCGTGTTGAACGGCTTTTCCAGTGCTTAGTGGTTTCCTTCTGAATCGTCTGTGACTGTACCACACTGATCAGTCCTTTGCGGCTCGTCTACTGGTGGTATTTGATCGTTTATATGTATAGAGCATATTCCGGGCCGCGTATTATAACTACGCGACACCAAACCGTTTGCTCCCGGGTGGGGTTCAGCAATACTACCTCTTACCCATTTTTGTGGGAGATGAATTCTAATACAAGATTTGTTATTTTAAGATGTGGCCTTGGATGTAGCCATTTTGGTTGTTCTTCTAATTTTTGCAGGTATACATTACTCCATTTATTCCAAAAGTCTTATTTCAGTTTTTGTATCATTTGTCATCGTGGCGAGCGGTGCATGTTTGATTGTGCTAGATTTTCTTTTGGCGTCGCATTCAGTGATGAGCCAATTACAAAATGGCCATGTGTTAGAACTTCGAGAACTGCTATATTATTGAACATAAAATGTTTCTGCAATGGAACCTGTTACTACTTCCACATGTATTGGTTTGTTCAATAGGCAAGCAAAAATTAACATGTATGCCTTATAAGTTTTACACTCTCTTTCTTCGGTTATTTTTATTTGCACGGGACTGGAATAATCCACTCCTCTATGCGTAAATGGTCTTGCTGGCTAAACTTGTAACGAGTTAAACTTTAGCTACTGCTAAAGCCACCCCAGTTTCACAGGATTGCCATTACCTGCCTGATACCCCATGTGGTATTGGTTCCCGCAGCTCAGTCGGGTTGAGGGGAACGGCGTGGGTATTAGGGTACCCAGATAACAGCCTAGTTTACCGCATTAAGAAACAAAAATAATCAAATAAAATGGGGGAAAGATATGAATTTGGGTGTTCGGGACCTCGAAATAGTGGGTTTGCCTATCAACCCATCGTTTGGACAAAACTGACCGTGGTTGTAACCGTAAAACGTTTACACAAATATTTTACCCTAACCTAACTTAAATTGGCCCATAGGCCCTAATGTGGGTTGTAGTATTAGTAAAAGTTTGATAGTGATATGCTAACTAGGTAGGTGAAAAGAAAAGATCCGCTTAGCGTCAACAATTTCTATTTCACAGGCTGTCGGCAGCAACCCACTATCGTTATTTAGGTGTTTGATAACGCCTTTCTCTTCTTTACTTACCAAATCAACTCTCAATGTAAAAAAACAACAAAAATAACAAAAAAAACACAAATAATTTTTACAAACACTCAGTACTTTATTGTCACCAAAAATGGAAATACCAATTCAAAAATTTAAGAACATAACTAAACATATCTAAACACTGATTGTCTCGATTTCCAAAAAACTCAAAACGCAATTTTCTAATTTTTCATCAGAAAGTTGGTTGAGAGGGGGAAATAATATTTTCTTTGTACTTAAATTGAAAATTCACTCCCAACCAATTCATAAAATCAAAATTGAATATCAATTACTGCGCGTGTACAATTTTTGCATTATCGGTAAATTGACCACAACAACAAATGCAACATTTCCAATTTTTCAACATGAATTATGTTACCTTCAATTCAATAAACCATATAAATGTAGAAAATCAAAACATGACGGTCACATTACTTAGAAATAGTTGAAGATATTATCATCGAGGTCATGCTGGTCAGTAACATAATTAGATAGAATTCTGTTACAGCGTGGGGAAAACCCAATCCCTGAGATGAAAAGAGATCTCATGCTCTATTTAGAAAGGACATGAACACAGCCTGAGATAGTCTTAAAGCCGGGCACTTAACCTAGTTATTACTACATAATTACCTAATTCACTAGACTAACTATTGGAGTGCAAATCCTTGGCGGCTGATGATAACCTCTCCATATCACCATCCAGCCTCGTAGGTATCCTTATTAGGTACAGGCACTATCCATCGATTGGTGGTGCTTAGTGGAATGATTACTGTATTTGGCAATGTGGTCTGTACCTGACGGTTCTCAAATGTTTGCTTCTGACGCTGTAACAGTCGCAATTCAACAGGCTCCTGGTCTCCATGCGCTGTTTATATGGAATTTTTCTGGTAATAGATCACCTGTCTCAACTCCTCTGACGTGATTGGGTAATACCATATTCGTTGGAGATTTACCAGGAATGTTCCGTATACTTGGAATATTGACTGTCCCAACAACGGTATGTTGAGCTCGAATATTACTTGCGGGGACGCGTACATTTTCAGACGTCCACAGGCGCAACTTCTTCAACTGTTCCTTGAGCTGCTGTGGTGTAATCAGCTGCGTATTTATATGCCCCTGGTGCAAGTCAATCATTACGTCTACTAGAGCTTCTTGCATCTCCTTAAAGACATTGATATTTATGGTTAGCTGTAGGCCTGCATGTTGTTTGCGAATAACATTCGAGGTTACATCCAGTACATGAGTTTGTTTTTCAATCAGCTCCTTGATTTAGACTGGGCCGACCTTAAGTTCTACTATTTGCTTTGCGTACTTCTCGGCATTTCTCTGCTCTAACACTTCAAACAGATCTCCCATTAAGGTGCCCGTAAATTCGGGCTCGCCTTTTCCTACTAGGGTCTCTCAACAATCGGTTGCGATCCCCCATCTCGTTTACCGTGTTTGATTCCCAATCCTTAGCCTCCAATCACTCTCAGTGCACCGTCTGTCTAGCTGGGCCACAGTCGTAGTAATATGGTCCCATTCATGCCAATATATAGTTGGTCAGATTATAATGTATCGATTTTTAACTTTCATGAGCTAGATATGCTTCACCGATCTGCTCTAGAAATATCCCTGGCTGATTTATGAATGGTTCGAAACTCGTCCCTTCTGCTAACGCCTGACTAAGCAAACTGCACCACATCCATATTCTGATCCACCCCATATTTCGTTGGTTCTTTAGGAGGAAGGGGGAAAAATAATGCTAAAACTCTAACCTAATTGTAATTATAAAAAAATAAATCCTAATTTACTTAGCCTAGTAGATGGCGTCATCTCAAACAATATTCCGCTATAAAGGAATGTCATGTAACATTTAATACACCCTAATTAATGTTACTTAATCTAATGCCGGTATTCGTAATACCAGCCCCAATCTGTTATTATATCATCTATGCAAGTATCTAGGTTTGCGTAGATGATGCGACCACAGATTGGCTCGTGCGAACTCTAATGTGCTTTCATTCATAACTATCTCCATCTCCTCTGCCTCCTCTGCCTCTTTCTTCTAATTTGCGTATTAACGCTTCCTTTACAGTTTGGATTATTTTCAGGTTAGCCTTATCTATTAGGTTGCGTACCTCAAACTTGATATGCAGTTCTTCATCACTCAACTTGTGGATGTTAAAGTCCATTTTACCCAATTATCAATTTTTACCTAACTAAATTCAATCCCAATTTTTAACTAATTTTAAAATGAAACGTATAAGTACTTTAAATAAAACGATTTTACTGAAGAAATGTACAACCGCAGTCGATTCTGCCCGGGCTATATGAGATGACGGTCAAAATATCCACTACTTGGATCAAACAAGGAAAGGGAATAAAGTATGGCATTCGTAACTTCGATTATAGTTGGCTGAGACAGTGCTCTTGTCCTCCTATCTCACAGTCATCATTCAAATTCCCCTTGGGCGATGTACTGACTGTGTGAGTGGCAGGCCGAAACGTTCATTCAAATAGGAACGCGATTGCGAATTTCCATTACTTTGCGATACCAACTCGACTTGCCGAGGTTAGACTTCTCATTAATTTATGGTTGATTGGTTGATATTTTTTATTTCTGCTGTTTCTAGTTCCTATGACGTCCTGACCATCAGAGTTTATAATTTGATTAACTCATCAAGCATTATTCCGCGACTGGCGCAATCAGCTGAATTATCTCCTGATTTGTGTCGCCATTGCTGTAATTCAGTAAGATTCCTAATTGCTGATACTCTGTTGGCAACGTAAGCTTTATATCTCTGGATATACATTCATTATAGCCATGATAAACTGTGGTTGAATCGGTCCATGCGATAGTTGGTGCTTGCTGTATTTTTAATGTTTATTTTACTTCTTTAAGTAACTTGGCCAACAGAAAAGTGTCGTTTAATTCAAGCCTTGACTCTTGTCTGCTGCTCTTGCTGCTATAAGGCTTACGAGTATGTTTACCTGAAAACCTTTGTTCGTTACATTTAGATAAACGCTCGAGTTTTCGTCTTTTTTATAGATAGTGTGCAGCTGAAATAACGTTTCCGTTATTTTGCCTTGTTGCTGAATTAATGGCTCCAATGTTCTATCGGTTTTTATTTTTACTGTAATATTTTGCCGGTCGTTGGCTTCCAAAATTTTATGGTTTGTGTTCTACTAATATTCACCTCGATTAAAGTGTAAGGCCTATGTTGGAGGCCTGGACTAAGCTATTTCGCCAGTTGTTGGTTTGGTCGAAGGATCAATAGTTTCTGATAATTTTTTTTGTAGTACGGGGAAGCGTTCTGAAAAGGTTTAAATTAAAAACAAATTTATTATGTTATCGGTCAAGAACTTACAAGAACTGATTTTTTTCAAATCAAATAATTAATTATGTTCGGAAAGGTTTATTATTTCAGTGGAAGCATTTACATGTTTTATAAATTCCTTCCTGTATTTGTAACGTAACGTAAAGTTATTGGTGTCGGTAAAATTATTCTGGAGTTTTAATTTAGACTTGAAATTTTCTAAAATTTTATCTTTTAGGTTAATATTTGCTTTTAATTTAGTTAAGGTTTCATAACCTACAAATCCATCAAAGGTTTAGTGGAATTTAAATAGAAATATTTCTATTGGTTGTGGAATTTCATCGTATTTTAATAATGTTTTCTCTGTAATCGCAGAGGTTTGAAATATGCGAGAACTTTGGAAATTTTATTTTGGCTAGTAATAAATTTGGGGTTATCAGCTCCCGTATGTACGGCAGGTTTGTTTTTTGTAAGTTATTTAGCTATCCGGGGCATGACATCGAAAATCCTCCTTTGGAGTTGGTTCCGTTTTTATTATTGGTCTAGAAAAATTATTCGGTTTATGGTTATAATAGATTGGTTTTAGAAGTAAATGGTAATTGTGTGAAATCCTCCAATAAATATTGTTAAACCCATTTTTACATATAATTCTACCCTCGCTTCCATTACGCATTTTTCCAATTTTTGTAATTTAATTGGTTTGTTAATAACGTAATGATTTTTGACCTTTTGGTAGAGATCATCCGTCGATAATACGGAATGCCACTTTACATTTTATCTTGAAAAAATTCTAGAGAATGCGAATATACTAAAACATCACGATATCCAATATGAATCGACTTCTATGATAATTTTTTCGTGTGTAAAAGTTGTCACTTTTACACATTGCATTTTATCTTAGTTTTCAGTGAATTAGGGCAGTACACTACACAGTACACTAATTCTCTAAAAACAAGATAAAATGTGTAAACGTGAAAACCATAGTAAGCTTTTCCACTTTACACAAATTACAGTGTTTTTAGGGAATCAGTGTAATTAGTTTATTAAAATATTTAATACGAAATTAGAAGATCCATGTTGACTTGTCAACATAGAGGGTTTCTAATTATTTCGTATCGATCCTGCCGATTTAGAAAAATAAACAATTCTGTTTTAATGAGCTAGTTCAATTTTGTTTGCAACGTCTCAGTAAACGTCGTCCCGTATTTTAAGCTTCAAAGGGATTAAGCTAATCGAGGGGCCACATAAGATCCCATTTACTTACCGCCAACGTGGTTTCATAAGCATTGATCCACTAGAGAAGTAAGTTTTTGTGACTAGAACCTCCATCTAAAACCGGAAAAATCTGTAAGCTTTAACTCATAAATGTTGAACGTCCAGTTTCTAATGGTTTTCAATATCATAATTCTGTCCTAAAATGTTGTTGTAAACGACGTTGTAAAAACAGGCGTTGTAAATCAGGCTATATTTTTTTTTTTTTTTTTAAATTTTATTTACGATAGCAATAAAATATTTTACAAAGTAACTAGTCATTTTTGACTAACAGCGTTTGACTCTGATAATATAATATAATAAAGTACTTCTATGTACGAGTATTCATTCCATGAAGTGTTGTTTTTGTTGTTTCTGCATTATGCGGTCTATTCGGGTAACTCAAAAGGTTTTAGTCTCTTGAGTCTTCTTATGATACCCTCTTGATGAAGTAGTCTAGCCGCTTCGTCGTTAGGGTGTAGATGGAGCCTCTCCTGATGTTTTTGAGCACACTTCTTTATTTCGGTTGCGACTGTGTCCATTCCGAGGTCTCTATGAAGATCACTATTACGAGTGTACCACGGGGCGTTTACGATCCCTCTGAGAACTTTATTTTGAAATCGTTGGACTATCTGTTGATTGCTGGTTTTGGTACATCCCCATAGTTGAATGCCATATGTCCAGACCGGCTTCAGAACTTGTTTATAAAGCATAAGTTTATTATGAATGGATAACTGAGAGTTTCTTCCAATTAACCAGTACATTTTTCTATATTTTAATTGAAGTTCATCTGCTTTCTTTTTCACGTGAACTTTCCACTTCAACTTTGCATCAAGATTCATTCCAAGGTATTTTGCTTGATTTGCATGTGGTACAGGAATATTATTGAGAGTCACCGGCAGTGGTTCTATTGATCTGTTAGTGAAGTTAATGTGAGTAGACTTTGATTCATTCACTTTAATTCTCCACTTAGTTAGCCAGTCTTGTATATTATTTATGGCTATTTGTAATTTGAATGTGACTTCACCGATTGTGTCACCAACAGCTAGAATTGCAGTGTCATCTGCAAACGTGGCGGTAGTTGTATTGTTAGTTTGCGGTAAGTCGCTTGTAAAAAGTAGGAAAAGGAATGGCCCTAGGACACTGCCCTGCGGCACTCCCGCTTTAGCTTCTTTAATGCTGGAATAAGCTCCTTCCCGTTTAACTCTAAAGTATCTTCTTTGCAAGTACGACTTTAGTAGTTCGCAATATTCAAATGGCAGAGTTTTTTCTAATTTAAATATTAAACCATCTAGCCAGACTTTGTCAAATGCCTGCGCTATGTCCAAAAATATGGCTGAGCAAATCTTTTTTTTCTCTAAAGACTTTTCTATTAAATCTGTTATTCTATGGACTTGATCAATTGTGGAATGTTTCTCTCTAAAACCAAACTGATGGGAAGGAATAGCTCCTGATTTAACAATTTCAGGTTTAATTCGTTTTAATAATAGTCTCTCAAACAGTTTTGACATAATTGGAAGAAGTGATATTGGCCTGTACGATGTTAATTCACTTAGTGGCTTGCCTGGTTTAGGTATCATTATTACCTCCGCAAATTTCCAAGATAGAGGGACATAACAGAGTCTGAAGGAAGCATTAATTATGTCAGATATTTTCTTAATAGCTTTATTTGGTAGTTGTTTAAGAATCTCAGCAGTTATTAAGTCATACCCTGGTGATTTTCTAAGTACCATATGATTCTTTATTTCGTGTTTAACTTCTTTAGCATTGGTTAATGGAATTTCCTGTCTCAAGATGGTTGTAAGATTTACATTTAGTATATCGTGTTGATTCAGTGTCGTTAAATTGGGCTGAAAAGTACGCTCGAGATGATCTGCGAAATTTTCTGCCTTTTCTTCTTTGGTTTTAGCCAGGCGACCATTATTGGTTTTTATTGGTGGTATGTGGGTAACTGGTCTTTTTAAATATTTGGTTGCTTTCCACAATGAGTAATCAGTATCTTTATCGTAGCTGAGAGATTCTGGATATGAATTTATTGATTTGTTTTTGAATTCGCGTATTTCTCTGCGTATTCGTTGTGTTAGATTATTCAATCTATTTTTGACGACTGGGTCTCGCGTGCGTTGCCATTCCCTTCGGATAGTTCTTTTCTCTATGACTAGTGATTTAATTTCCATTGGGTAGCATTTGCCAGTTATTTTTTTGTTTGTTGGATTAGTGCTTTTCCACGCTGCCTCCTGTATATCTTTAACTAGTTTTTCCACCTCTTGTTCTAATGTCTCTTCTGACGAGAATTGCGTGTTTAAAATGATACTAGTGTTAAGTTCATTCCTAAATGTTTCCCAATCAGTGTATTTATTTGTTAGCATTGGCTGTTTATCATTTGTAATTATTGTTTCACTTATTGTCATTAAAATAGAGGAGTGGTCAGATGTGGAGTCAAATCCTTCCTGCACTTGTATATAATCAATCGGGACTTTTCTTGTTATAAAGAAGTCAATCAGGTCTGGTGTTTTATTTGGATCGCTGGGCCAATAAGTTAGTTTTCCTGTAGAGTGCCAGTTGCAGTTGTATTTTATTATTGCTTGATGGAGCTCTTTCCCTTTCGTTGTTGTTAGTCTTGATCCCCAGTCTGTATGCTTAGCGTTAAAGTCACCGCCGATTATGAATTTTTCACCTAGCTGCTTGAAGAGGTGAGTATAAGAATTCTCTTTGATGTTATATCTAGGTGGGCAATATATTGCGGCCACCACTAGTTTATGGTTTCGTGTATTAATGCTAACGCTAATTGCTTGTATTTCATCACTTTCAAATTTTTGTTGCAGATCGTATTTAATACATTTTTTAATAATCACGGCGCTGCCCCCTCGCGCATTATTATTAGGATGTACTGCAGAGTGAACTTCGTAGCCACGTATTTTTATATGACTTTGAGTAGTAAGGTGTGTTTCAGATAATAAGCATATGTCAATTTTTTCTAAATCAAGAAATAGTTGTATTTCATGTTGTCGTTGCAATATACCATTGCAGTTCCATGCAAGAATTTTTAGATTATTTGCCATCTTAAACTAACAAAGGGCGGCTAAATCCGAAGTTGTTCGACTTTTTTCGAGTAGGGTGAGCCTTTGCAAGATTGATATGAGGGCTCTTTCTTGCTTTTCTTCTTGTGAACTAAGTCTATTAAGAATATCTTGCAGTATTTTGTTGGTTTGGTTATTATTTGAATCATTGATTGAAGCAGAACAATTTTGTCTTCTCGAACTTCCAATAGTGGTTGCATCAGCATATGTTACATTTGGATTAGTTCTTGATGGCGTGTTTAATGTTTGGTGTGGCCTCAACTTTGTGGATATTCTTGTTGAAGCTGAGTTAATTTCTTGTCTGGAACTTTTTAAAGGTTCCCCTGTTTTGTTGCGAATTTTTTGCAACTCTTTTATAACAATGCAACCTCTGTAGTTGGCTGGATGTGCCTCACCACAGTTGACACATTTTGGTGGAGTGTCTTTTTGTTTCGTACATTCAGCCGTACAGTGTTTTCCAACACATTTCACGCATCTGTACTCCTTATTACAAAAGTTTTGCGTGTGTCCGTAGACTTGGCACCGTTTGCACTGGGGAATCAGTTTAGATTTTTTCACTGCTTCTATTTGCACTTTCATGTGTAGTATTTCACGGATTGCATAAATCTTTTTAATGTCTTCTGTTCTTTCGAAAGATAACATATATAATGGAAGTGGTGTTTTGTCACCTCTTTTTAGCAGTTGTGTAACTTCGTTTATTTTGTATCCTTTCTCCAAAAGACACTCTTTTATTTCATCTGGTTTGCATGATGCGTGTAGTTTCTTCACAATGACTTTGTTTTGTCTTGTCTGCTTATCTTCGTATGAATACCATGTTGAGTTTTCTTCATTAAGAGCTTTTGTTAACTTTCTATAGCTATCACTGTCTGGGACATTTAGTTTGATGTCACCACTATTTAACGCTACAGCTTGAAATTTTATCCGGTTGATCTCCAAAATGTTTCTAATGCTCTGATAATTATTGCAGTTTGTTATTATAACTGGAGGTGGCCGTGGCACTTTTATATTCTTACCTCCGGATGTGGGTTCTTTATTTGATCGTTCCTGATCTGATAAAACCTGAGATTTTTCTACTTTTTGTACATGCTTACTTCCGGTTGGAAGCTGCTCAACTGATTGGTTCTGTTCGGGTGAAACCAGTGGTGATTTACTCATTTTTCGTTTCTTATTTTTTTTGCTACGGTTCAAAATCCATCTCGTTTCTTTGTTGAGTTCTTCCTCATCCGTTTCATATGTCACTTGAGCAGCCGGACTAGCTGTAGTTGGTTTTGACTGAGAGTTTTCTAGGACCTTTATTCTTGTTTGAAGGTCATTAATACTCTTCATTAATTCTATTTTTTCAAAACGTTCCGTACAAAGTAAGGTATATAGATTACGCTCCTTGTCAGTAGTTAGGTCGTATTGTTCTTGTTCGTTTTGATTCAGATTTTCTTGTATTTTTTGTTCAGTGCATCTAGTTGTTACGTTAGGAAAAACGTCAGCTTGGTCAGCTACCGAGTTGCTTTTATTTTCTTTTATCGGTGATCTTTGTAAATTGGATCTTATCTGGAACGGATTTGATGTTCCCTGGTAATGCAATAGCTGGCCCTCCCCAGAATCCATAGGGCCAGTCTCCATAGAGAGTGGATTTGCCAATGTTGACATTGGTGTACCACCTGGGGTATATTTTCCTTTAGGTTGTACCATTGCATAGTTGAGATTGACTTAATTAGCTATACTGTTTCACTACTACGAAGGGATTGGGTACCACAACCGTTCGATCTACAGTACATTGCCCAGAGTACGCCCGTATCCATTTATGAATACTTCGTGGAGGCTGTCAATCACGTACTCCAAATCAGGCTATATGAAAAATTTAAATATTCAAAAATATTTAAACCCAAAGTTTGTTTTAAAATTTTATAGAACCGATTCCCATAAAACTAGTCACGAATGAAAAAAAAAGAAACAAAATTATAACTTTAAATTGTGATTATTTATAATAAAAATAAAATATTTTATAAAAATATAAAATAATGGTAATTATATATTATAACAAAAATAAATAAAAAAAAATAATAACATAAATATATAAAAATTATAAAAGTGGCAAAGACAAATAATTATTTCATTTTATAATTTCACTCATATCTCTGTCAAATAACTAATTAAGTTTTATAATATAAAATATATATATATTAAATAATAAAAGAGAAGTATTTATATAAAACACAAAAATATTTATAACTAATTAAATAAAATATTTGATATCCATTTTAGTATTAATTTTAAAAATATATACCGGTTATTAATAATAATAATAATAATAAAATAAATAAAATTTATCTTCGTATACGTTTTTATTTTACTAAATTATTTATTTAGTTTAATTATTTATTATAATTTAAAATAAAACATGAAACGGCAATTTTTCTATTTAAAAAATAAAAATCTAAAAAATAAATTATATTTATAAATAAATATTTAAAGAAAAAAAATATGAAAACAATAGACTGATTATATTGATGAGAAAATAATATTATTAATTAAATTAATAAACAATTTAATTTCTTTTATAATACAAAAAATATATAAGGTTGTACAATATTATTATATAATTTGGTAATTAGACGATTCTTGTGTTTTAAATCAAATTAAAGTTCTTCCAATAAAATTAAATAACGCGCTACATGAAATTTCAATATATAACGTGATTGCTGCTGATAAGAGTAATGCAACAAAATTGTTACAATTTTTTAAATTAATTTAATTTAGATTAGTAATTTTATGGTTTTAAATAGTCATTAACATTAGCTAAGAAATTTTAGGACGTTAGAAGAAATTTTAGAACCTATTTTATGTTTGACTAGCTGGCCCGGCAAACTTCGTTTTGCCCAAAATAGATTTTTTGATTCAATTAAATTCGAGCATTCATGATTCCACCCGAAATTTGTTTTTTTGATCGAAAATTATCGATCGTTAACAGATGACGCAATAATATAATTTCAATTACAAGAAAGCGTCCAATATTTGGCGAAAATAGAATAAAATCAATGAACAATGAATTATATTCAATTTAAGGCTGCATGATACACAACATTTTTTGTTTTCTGCTCCGGAGCGTAAATGAAGAGTGAGGATGGTTTCCCAACTCGGGAACACACCCTGTTTAGCTAGGTAATATGGTGCGGCTTGAAAACTAACTTGTTGGTATATAATTTTGTTCTACTTTATTCTTACAAAAAATATTTTAAATTAAATTTCGATATTTTGATATACCGGGTGTTTCTTTTAAACTGAGACGATCAAATATCTCGAAAAATAGCCACTCTACCGAAAAAATGTCCATAATAAAAATTAAATCATAGCGCGGGGGAAATACATTAGTGCAAAAAAATAGTCCCCCACCCCCCGCTTTGTAGGTGGGGTGGGAGTAACTTTTAAACTAAGATAGGAAGCCATATTTTTTATTGCAGATACGGATTCTACGACTAAAAGTACGTATGATTTGAATGAAATATTTTGTTCGGTTCATGATAGATGGCGTTGTAATGGACGAAATTCAATTGTTTTCAATTTCTCCTTCTTAGAACACACGCATTCGATTCTGCAATACGTTTGAAATAAAAAACATCACGTTTTCATTGGAAATACTCGAAATTCGTCATCAAAACAATTTATTAATGCAAATGGCAGGTGAATAAAATAATTTTAGCTTAAAATAAGTGTTCAAAATGATGGCCTGTGACTTCAATGCACTTATTAATACGCATTTCAAATGATTGTACACAACTGAGAAGTGTGTCTGGTTGAATTTCAGCACACGCATTTCTGATTCGCTCAATCATGTTCTCACGTGTTGTTGATTCTTGTTTGTAAACTTTGTCTTTGAGATAGCCCCACAAAAAGAAATCTGGCGAAGTAAGATCTGGTGATCTGGCAGGCCAATTTACCGGACCAGCTCTACCAATCCAGCGACCATTGAAATCACGATCAAGTATTTCACGTGCCACCACCGAATAGTGTGCAGGACAACCATCATGTTGAAACCACATGTTCCGTCTCACTTCTAAGCCCAAATTTTCAAGTAATATTGGCAGTTCATTTTCCAAAATGTTTCGGTACATTTGACCATTCAAGTTGCCTTCAATAATGTGAGGGCCTATGAGTTTGTTGCCAATTATTCCACACCACACATTGACAGTCCAAGGACGCTGATGTGCAACTTGACGAAGCCAGTGCGGATTTGTAACACTCCAATAATGCATGTTGTGTCGATTAACCGTTCCATGGTTTGTAAAAGACGATTCGTCAGAGAACATTACGCAACGAAAAAAATTCTTTGTATTTGTTCACGTGCCCATTGACAAAAAGTTACCCGATTTTGGTAATCAGCGCCATGAAGATCTTGGTGTAACGATACACGATATGGATGATACTTGTGCCGTTTTAAAATTCGCCAAACACTGGTGAGGGACAATCCGGAATCGCGAACTATTTCTCGTGTACTAACATGAGGATTATGAGCCACTGCTGCCAATACAGCAATTTCATTATTTTCTCCAGTGACTGTTGCTATACGGGTCCTCTTTTTCGGTTGAACATTTCCATCAGTAATAAATTGTTTGATAGTACGGCCAAATGAAGCACGTGAACGAATCCTATCCGGAAAACGTTGAGCGTTAATAGCAACAGCATTTTCAAAATTTCTGCCAGCTTCTCCATAAACCAGAACTATTTCAGTTTTCTCTGGCACAGTTAAACGCTCCATTCTAAAGTATTTTATCGTTTATTTTGCAATTACGAAAAACATGAAGATAAGAAATAACACAAACGTTAAATGTGATTTACAAAACTGAATAAATTGTTTTGATGACGAATTTCGAGTATTTCCAATGAAAACGTGATGTTTTTTTATTTAACAAACGTATTGCAGAATCGAATGCGTGTGTTCTAAGAAGGAGAAATTGAAAAAATTGAATTTCGTCGATTACAACGCCATCTATCATGAACCGAACAAAATATTTCATTCAAATTATACGTACTTTTAGTCGTAGAATCCGTATCTGCAATAAAAAGTATGGCTTCCTATCTTAGTTTAAAAGTTAACCCCACCCCACCTACAAAGCGGGAAGTGGGGGACTATTTTTTTTTTGCACTAATGTATTTCCCCCGCGCTATGATTTAATTTTGGTTATGGACATTTTTTCCTAGAGTGGCTATTTTTCGAGATATTTGATCGTCTCAGTTTAAAAGAAACACCCGGTATAGTTGAATAAACGAAATTAATTGTAATTGCTAAGTTAGCAGAAATGTTTACTGCTGCCCTTAACATATTCCGGAGCTATACAGGAGAGATTGGCGTCGGTTTGGGTTTTAAGCGTCACTGTTAGAATCAGCTCGGGAAGAGGTGTTGGCGCTGATGACGGACGTTGCGCCTTGAACCTAAAATATAAAATGTCGAAAGGTAATATCAGGATCCCTATATAGTTGAGCAGGAAATCGCGTAATGATGAAGATTCATTTCTGTCGGCATTCGTTCATTTTCCTTTATTGTAGTCAGCTCTCTTTCCAAATCTGTAGTGTCAGGTGCTGGCATCAATGTGAGATTTTCGTTTAGTGTTGTTCTGGTCTTTAATTGCCGACCGAATTCCTTTAAATTGGTGGCTCAGTTTATCGTGTTGAATGATTTGCAAAACGATTTACTAATATCGTTAGATGCTGAAGCTTTATCCAGTGGTTAGTGTAATTTATTGACTCAACATTGCATAATCTGTCGAGCGCTGGTTTTCGCTGTAGGGTGGCAACTTCGCACTGGCTTTTGTTTGTCGTGGCGTTGAAAATTAGTGATACCTCGCATAAAAACTGTGTAGGTTGAAATACTTGGCAACGGTTCACTTCATCTGTTGCTAGGGATGCAAAATGCTCTCGAGGATTGTCTGCTGCTAGGTACCTTGTTGATGTAAAAATGCTTGATTGAGTGTTGTTATGATTAACATCTGGAACTGGAATTGCGGCTAGCAGATTATAATCCAGTGCAAAGGACAACGGTATGATGATTTCAATTATCACGTTACTCTGCTACGTATATTCATGCTTTGATATACAGGGTGGTTGATGAATATTGCTACATTAAGAAACTCAAATAACTTTTTGATTAATTCACCTGATTTATTTTTTCTTGATTCATTTGAAAGATAATTCATTTTTATTAAGTTTTCGTAATTGGTTTTAAAAATAATGGAATTTAAATGGCCACCACGCACGTTGACGCATGTGCGACATCTCAGTAAAAAATTATTCATTACTGCCTGAAGAGTTGCAGCGGAAATTGCCTCAATTATCGTTCGAATGGATTGCTTTAAATCGTTCAAATTTGTTTGATTTGTTTTGTAAACTTCCCGTTTGCAATAACCCCACAAGAAAAAAACAGGAGACCTGGGGGGCCAACGAAATATGGAATTTCTTGAAATCAGCTTATTGGGGAATTTTTGCTGCATTTCTGTCATAACTGGCTCGGTTATGTGAGCAGTTGCACCATCTTGTTGAAACCACACAGAGTTGAAAGTGATTCTCTTTCGGCGTAGTTCTGGATAAAAAAACTCTTTCAACATTTTTAAGTAACGGTCTGCAGTGACTATAACAGTAACACCGTTCTCTTCGAAAAAGTAAGGCGCGACAATGCACTTTGATAAAACTGCACACCACACTGTTACGCGAAGTGGATGTAATTCCGCCTCATGGAGTATCTGTGGGTTAGAATCACTCCATATTCGAAAATTTTGTTTATTAACATTGCCGTTTAGATCAAAATGGGCCACGTCAGACATAAAAAGACAGTTTAAGACGTTTTCGTCATCTTTCACCATTTGAAGGATCTTCTGGCAAAATTCCAAGCGAATCGGCAAGTCTGCTGCGTTGAGTTTAGTTGTTATTTGAATTTTATAAGGGAATAAGTTCAAATCGTTGTGCATAATTGTCTGCAGTGACTGTCTGCTGATACCCATTTGAGCAGATAAGCTCCTTGTCGAAACTCTGGGATTGTCTTATATGGCAGTAGCTACAGCAGCGATAGTTTCCTGCGTCCGAACTGAAGGGTTTCGATGATAAGGATTTCTTGCGATTGGCCCATGCTCAGCAAAATTGTTTACGAGCCTCATTATAGTCCAACTGCTAGGAGGAGTGCCGCTAAACGTGCACCTATATTATCTTTGTACCGAAACTACGGACTCCAATGCGTGATAGCGGCGGACAATCCAAATTCTTTTCTCAGTGTCCCAATTCTCCATTTTCGTTAAATTTAAAAATCAATCTATAAAATAAAAAACAATTGGAACGGAGTAATTACATAGAAAAAAAGTTATTAATTTTTTTTTGGTAGCAGCTTTCATCAGCCACCCTGTATATGAATGAGGTCATGAATATTGTGTCCCCCCGGTATGGTTATTGAAGCCGGTATGTGCTGACGAATAAATTGTAGTTGGTCCTCTAGCTGTGACGGGGAGAGTATCGATGGATGCAGGATGCTGTGATGTGCATAATAAACAACATCAAGCGACCCCTGTTGTGTATCCTCTAGGTTTTTTAGTATTAGAGTCAATTCTATCATGCTTGTTAATATTGAGCGGACCCTATCTTCGTATGTTCGGTACTCGTTCAACAGCTCCATTTCCAATCTTAGTTTCTGCTGCTCTTTAATTAGATTATTCAACAATGTCACTGTTAGATTAGAATTGTGCTTTACCAACTTGATTGTGTGGTCTATTATTGAGGTTTGGTTTCTCATCAGTACCATGTTCGTTCTCAAATTGGACTTCATATTGGCAAGCGTCACGTTGGGTGAGAAGTCCAAACATGTCACCAAACATAAGATCTACCGTGTCTTATGTTTGGTGACATGTTTGGACTTCTCACCCAAAGTTTTTGAATTGCCACTGGAGTTGTTGTAGGATTATGTCGCACCTTAAGTTAGAGAGCTCCTTGCAAGGTGCTTCCAATTCGACTTGTGCTTTCTTAAAGGCTTCCATCTCCTCCCAGTAGCTCGTCATGTTGTAATAAATGACTAATGTCCACTTCACAGCTACCACCTTGAGTTTACCTGGATCTTCGAAGTATATTCCTATTGAATGGTTAAATGGAGTGACTTTAATCTGGGCTTGCGCGAACCTTAGTAGACAGCAAGTTGAGAGCATTGCTAACACTAGATGATTTGCCGTTGCTCATCTTTGGGGCTGCTTTCTCAATTTTTGGTTGATTTCTTTGGACTGCGTGTTGTCGTCTTGCATGGTTGTGGTTTTATTTTGTTTTGATGGTTAACACGGATTTTCCCTTTTGTCTATTACCGACTGAGCAGGATGACTATTCTTGGAGTACATGTTCACGTGATCTTCAGACTCGTTAGTTAATAAAAGACGGCATACTGTCGTGAGATTCCTCTTCAACGTGTTGTTCTTATATTTGAGTGTAACTGCCCTCAATCGTCCATCTTGTCCCGGATGTAGTTTGATGACTCTCTCGGTGTTGCTACTTTCAATGTCAGGCTGGGGTGTTGCTATAATAGCTCTCCCTATTAAAAAATATGACGGACTTAAAACACCGTCTTGATCTGAATCGTTTGAGAGAGGGACTAATGGCCTGGAGTTCGAACATGCTTCTATTTGAGTTAGAAGTGTTTCAAGCTCCTCGAAGGTTAACGTATGAGTTCCTACTACTTTCCGGAGATGTTGTTTCATTGATTTGACACCAGCCTCCTGACAAATCTCCAAAATGAGGAGTTCCCGGGGGCAAGAAGTGCCACTCAGTTCCCATCTGTGCCACTTTGTTTTTAATTTCACCTTCCTGTTGTTTTGCCTGCCTTTGTAATTGTTTATCTGCTCCAAAGAAGTTAGCCCCGCAATTTCTGAATATTTTCAGACAAATTCCTCTTCTTGAAATGAATCGCCGATATGCGGCTAAGAAAGCATCTGTTGACAAGTCGCTTACAAGTACTAGATGGATTGCCTTTATGACTAGGCATATAAAAATGGTAATGTAAAATGGCAGCGGCCTTTCCACCATTTTATACTAATTGGACCGGCATAGTATACTCTGTTGTTTGTGAACGGTGGGGCTGGTGTTACTCGCTTTTTTGACAATATACCCATTAGTTGTGTTGATGCAAATTTCTTTGCTCTGGTGCAAACTATACAATTATGTTTAGTGTTACGAATTGTATCATTAGCATTTATTACCCAATACTGCGCTCTCAAATATGATAACGTTGCTTGATTGCCTCGATGTAGAGTTTTTAAATGAGCTTCTTTGATGAGCAACATTGACAACTTGTGGCCTATGGGCATTTGGATGTTTTTCGTCAAACGATAGGTTTGAATTGGTTCCATTTCAAAGGTTTCTTTCTGTGCGACTTTGATTATCACTCTTAGCGCTGTCTAGAGTTCCTTTGGGCTCAGCTGGGATGCATTTTTGGTTTTAGTATTTGTATTTGATACAAAGCGTAGACAGTATGCAATACTACGAATGAGTCGTTGTAGCGACGAGAATCGATTGAATTCAACCATTGGTTTTTCCACTGTTATTGTAAATGTGGTTAATGACTTGCGTTCCATGCTGCCAGTGCTTGAGCATCAATACATGTTGTTGGGTAGGTTGAACCTTGCAGCCACTGTGGCATTTCCCACCAAACCCTCGTGATGCGCAGTCTGCTGGATTTTCGGTTGAAACCACGTGATACTATTGACTAGGGTTAGCGCTGGATTGTATCTCTGTTATTCTGTTGGCGACCAAAGTTTTATGATGTTGTGGCTTTCCTTTTATCCAACCTAGAACAGCTGTTGAGTCAGTCCAGAAAAATGTTGATAAGTTGCTGTTTATGTCTAAAGTCTGTACCACATTTTTACTAGTTTTAAGAGAAGCAAATCAGCATTCAGTTCTAGTCTTAGCAGTGATATGGATCAGTGTAGTGGTGCAAACTTTGTTTTGACAGTAATTATTTGTACTTCATTGCTTATCTTGCTGTATACCACGGCGGCATATTCTCTATTGGAGGCGTCACAGAAACCATGTAGTTCAATTGTTGAGCCGTTGTTGTAGTTCATCCAACGATGAATTGTAATCTTCTCTAACTGTTGTAATTCTATCTTGTAGTTTAGTGAAGTGGGATTTTCACCTGGATCACTACTGGTGCTAGCCATGCTAGCGGATCGAAATGCTTGGACGCTTTTGATAGGATTGTTCTTTTAGATACGATATTTGTATCTGGCATGGATACTTTAAATTGGAACGTATCTGTTGTGGAGTTCCACAGTAGCCCAAGTGTTTTTACTGTGTCTTATATAAATTATATCTTGTGTAGCCCCATTTCTTTTCATTGCTTGTTCATTTTCTGCGGTTAAATCCACCACTGGAAAGGAGGTTCAATAATTCCTTTTGCGCGATTATTGCTTCTGTTATTTATTGTATTGGCTCCCGATAAGAAGTCATCTACATAGAAATCTGTTTGCACAATCTTTGAACCAATTGGATATCTTGAAGCTTCATCTATGGCTAATTGTTGTAATGTTTTCGTAGCCAAATAAGTTGCAGATGCCGTACCATATGTGACAGTTTTTAATCTATAACTTTTCATTGGTTTATTTCGATCTGATCACCAAAGTATTCGTTGAAAATCTAGAACTTCCTTGGCTAAATTAATTTGTCTGAACATTTTCTCAATGTCTGATGCGAATACATAACGATGCTTCTTCCATCTCATCAATATTGTAGTTAGGTTGTTTTGTAAAGTTGGACCGACGTACATCATTTCGTTTAAAGACGTGACGTGGTTTAAAGACGTCTTCTTTCATTACGGAATGATGTGGCTTGTAGTAAACACAAGATCTATCTGCTATTGAATCACCTTTGATCAGTTCCATGTGGTTAAGCTGGAGATATTGACTCCTCAAGTCTTCATCTTTCTTGAATCGTTTTTCCATTTGAAGCAATCTAGCAGCTGCTTTGGCTTTAGAGTCTCCCATTGCCACTTCTCTCAGTTTGTCGTTGTTGAATGGTATTCTAACTTCGTATCGTCCATTCTCTGACCTCTTGTGGGTCTGCTCATAGTGTTTTTCACATTCTTCCTCTTCAGCAATTAGGTGTCTTTCCGGGTGTAGTTCTTCGGCTTCCCATAAACGTTTTAATTGCTTATCTATGTCTGTTAGTGTGACATGGCTTTTTAATCAAAATATCGATACACTGCTGTTCTGGGTTAGCCGACTTGATATTATTCATCCTAATTCAAATTGTTGGGCACTTATGAAGCGGATCCTTCTTTATTCCTTCCGGGAATGTTGAAAGTCGTATCGGCTAGGATTACTTCCTTTTGTAGTTGGCTGTTTAGACCGAATATGTTTTTATCCGGAAGTGGTTTGATAATAGTTGTTAAGACTAGAGCATTAGCTTGTTGTATCTTAAAGATCGATGGAAATTTGGGACTGATGTTTATCATTATCTTTTGGTGCGATCGTCCCTTTGTTGCTGAAATTCCGGAAACTTCAGCTAGAACCCTTGTCGTTGGTAAGCTTCTTCCGTGACAAAGATGGCCTGTGATCCTGGGTCTATTAGTGCCCACAACCTGCTGAAACCACCGTATATATTTTGTACTTTTACCATAGCTGTTGGTAAGAGCGCTGGGTCACAATCCTTGTCGAACGCTAATATTTTCAGTTTCGTATAACTGTTCTGCTGTTCTGGTTTTTTTATGTGTAGCAAAGTATGGAAGTTACCCTTGCAGGTAAAACAATTGGTTTTAATGCTGCAATTTGTTGTCATATGGTTTTTGCTTAGACAATTTATACACAAATTGTGCAACATAACCATTTGTTTTCGTTCGGAAGTGCTCATGTTTTTAAAGCGTTGCCAAGCTTCTGTTCGAGGGTTTTGTTGACAACATACGCAAATAAAAGTTGGTTGTGCTGCAGCTACGAAAGCATGTTTCAATTGTTGTACTTGATATCTGGGTTGTTGTATTGGTATTGTCTTATTATTACCGATAGACTCTAAGGATTGAAAATGCCTTCCCAGGAATTTCAAATACTGGTTTGTCTCTTGGAATTCTCTTAGGCTTTCAAGAGAACGTTCATATAGACGTCGTGATTCGTTGTTCAATTTTTTTAACAAAGTAAAGATGATGAATGGACTCCGTGTGTCAATTCTAATGCCTGTATTCCTTATAGCGAATAGACATTGTGTAAACTTTTGATCGCAGCGGCGGATTCAGTGTTGATAGTTGGTTGACTTAATAAGGTATTTAACAGATTAGATACAAGTAATCTTTTGTTGTTGAAGCGATTCTCCAGCATTTCCCAGGCTGCATCGTAGTTGTCTCCGATGGGTTCCAAATGGCTTACTAATTTTCCAGCTGGAATTTAATTTTGAATCGTCCAGTTCAAGTCATTGACATCAATATTTTTCGCTGCTAAAATTGCGCGTGCGCTCAACCAATAGTAGTTACGATAATTTTGACCAATGTTCGGATATACATTAGTGATGAGTTCATCTTTCATTGAAGTGAATTGGCAAATTTCAGATGAAATCGATATTCAACCACTGGAAGTATCTACCGGAATTTGTCCATTTCCGATTCTTAGCAGTTTTTTGGAGAAAACTTCTGCGATTTTATTCTGATAAAGGAACACGCATATTCATACTCAATGGAATGGTTTTCACGTATTGCCACAAATACGATGACTTGAGACATTCATCCGCCGCTGTTGATTTCGGAATCACAGAAAGTGTTCGTCGGAAGTCGCCCGCCAACAGTATCATCACGCCACCAAAGCGACGATTATTGTTGCGCAAATCTTTTAATATTCGATCGAATGCTTCTAATAATCGTTTGTCTGCCATCGTGCACTCATCTTTGCTTTGAAATGTTGCAAACGGGATTTCGTTGATTTGCAGGTTTAACGGAAGCTTCAGTGTTGAATGTGCCGTTCTTCCATCTTCCAACAGTGTTGCAGCAATTCTGGTAGATGCCACGTTGATCACGTATTGTTGCTAATATCAATGATATCAGGAACGTTTTCCCAGTTCCGCCGGGCACATCAAGGAAAAATAGTCCACCGTTTCCATCATCGACAGCCTTCATTAGTTGATGATATGCATCCGTTTGCTGTTCATTCAGCAGTGGAATATTTGTTTGTATTTGTTGTTGCAAAGTTGTCGTGTCGCAAGCGCCCTCGTGTTCCAATTCAATACAGCTCTAGTTTGACGATTTGGCGCTGGCATGTCATCGTTCTGCGATGTCATCTTTGTACGTATCCCATAATTGACGTGGGTTTGAAAGCTGAAATGTCGAAATGATCAGAGCGACAAGTGTATGAACTTGATTGGCAGGCGAAGAAGCTATTGCATCGCCTAGCGTTTCATTCCAGTGATTGTTGTGTTCAAGCAATTGTAACTGTTGACATGCTGCTCCAAATATTGCACACACCGTAGCATTCACAGTCCGCAATGACTCAAATGAAGTTGAACCGCGCAGATTAACCAAAAGCAACCGAAGGTAGAATCAATCATCGTTCTTTCGACAATGTATTCCATGTATAATATCGAGACATATCCGAGTAAAGCAATGTTCTCGCAAATGGATACTGGCACAAGTTGAAAAGAAACTCGTTAATGTTGTTGCTGGTGGTCTTTCCACTCGCTGTGCCGCGTTCTCTGCGTGGAAATACACTCTTTGGTCATTCTCCAAATGAACTGCCAGATGCACAACAGTCGGATGACCTTCATGAATCGCAAATGAAAATATTTTCCAGAGTGCTTCGTTGCAGTTCACATATCGGCCCATTAAAAACTTGCTGATTTCATCTCGTTCAACGCCAATAACCGCCATATCGCTTCCTTTGGTGGCGTATTTCCAAATATACTTAATCGATTTTACCGAACTGCAATACTCAACTTTGATGTGTTTTAAATCCCTTAGACAATATTGGCGGATATGGCACGATCCATGTGTTGTCAACCACGATATCCGCTCCTTTCAATTAAGTGATGAATGTTCTGCAATTGACATCTGGTGAGCGACGCCGATAGAGTGTATATCCGTCGTTTCCAGTTTGAGTTTCCGAAATAAAAGTACGTGGATAGCGTTTTGTGCAAACGCACTTGACTCAGAAACCTGAAGAATGTTATCAAATGCAATCACTGCTCAAAACATCGATAAAGCTGAGCAACCAGTTAAAGTCATGGTCAGAGGGTACATCATTCATGCCGAAATGAAGAAATAATAGAGGACCTTAGCCAAAAAGGATTCAAAATCCTAAATACAGTGAATATATTAAAGAAAACGCAAATAATAAAAGAGAGAAGCAACCAAAGTTGTTATCCCTCTTCTCATGCTAACATGTTAGTTAAAATGACGGAATCCAGAATTAAATTCATGCATTCAAAGCTTGCTTCATTTTTGAAAGGCCCTGCATTTAAAATATTTTAAATTAATTTGGCGATCATCATAACAAGGTGGGTAATTGTTGGGATAACGTTTTGTATCGGAACAGTTCTTTCAAACCCTCAAATTTATCAATTTTGAAAAGAAGTCACAGAGTTTTTTGGGCGACAGCTTTTTATTCTTTGTTGTCGCAATTGATGTTGAATAGAATATCTACTGGTTTATGGTGTAATATCTTTGAGGTATACTGAAGGTATTTAGTTCGTTAATTGTGATTATTTGATTGAGATGGCATAAATTGTGCGTCAGCCAAGAAACGTTTGCTTCATCATCATGGACATTAGTAAGAATAATATCCAAGGATTTGACAACGTTTAAACTTCCTCCATTCCATCACAATAGTTTACGACACTTCCAGAATATGGGAAAATTACGATTGGTAAAGGTCGTAGTGCAGCCATTTTGTGCAAAAGTAGTAAATAACTCCAATAGAAACGAACTCGTACATATGGTTGTAGTACTACTTGAAGACAGTATTTTAGAAAAAATTTCCACCTCTAAAGGTTGAGCCAACCCTGCAATCAGGGTTGGAATAACCAATTTTAGGTGTTCAGAAAAATGAAAATAACTTCTGAACGGTACACCGCACAAACTCGAAAAATGGCCAAAATGACGGAGAATTTAATAGTACACAACATTGTGTAACATTATTTTTTAATTTACGGCCGTTAACTGTAAAAATATTACACTTGCTATACCCTGGCAGGTTTCACAGCATTCCTGACCGCTTACATTCGCATCTTATTGTGCATTGCGTACGACAGATATCAACTTCCATCCCCAATCTGTTGGTAGCAAAACATTTCCCAGCCATGCTTGAACTTAATGGTATACCCGAAATGAATGCTGATCTTCAGCTGCTTTTGTTGGTGGGAGACAAGCTAAATCAAATTTAGAATGTAACTGCAGATTACAAATTACCCTGTTGTGTAAGCAAGATATCTTGCTTTTACTAGTGGAGTCTCTTTTGGTGATGTTATATAGTCCACATATTAAATGCGCTCCGGTGGCTGCAAAATTATCCTTCGTCACACTTGTTTCCAAGAACTCTTGCATGTCGGTTCTCAGTTCTGCATTGGCCTGCAAAAGCTTGAATGCTTTTAGTTTTCCTTTCCTGTACAACGCTGAGATTGTATCGCATCCGGTAAAAGCATTAAGAACTGGAAGCAGGTGGCTTAATGAAGACAGACGTGTCCTCTCTGCTGCTATATTATACACAGTCTTCGATTTGGGGAATATAAAACACCAGCAACATCGGATGTCCGAGTCCTCTGCAGCAACTACCACCTGATCCCCACAATTTGCAAATCTATGCGTCATCTTCCACCTGATGTGTTGGTATGTTCAACCAATGTAGGTGTTGCACAGTTTGCCGATGAATTTCGATTTACTATGGATGTTTGCGAGAAATTCGTTTTGAGAAATTGTGCACGTCATATTGCTCTCTACTTCGATTTCCTGAAGTTTTGGCAATGGCACTTCTCTATTGTTCTTCTCATCAAACACTACCGTTGTATTTCTGCCATAATGTTTTAAAACATAATCTCCATAAATTTGTAGAATCACGCCGTATGTCGCTGGCTTTGGCCATACTACCGAGTGAAACAAATGGCCTACCAATATCAGCTCTTTTAAATATGGTTTTGATGCTCGATTTTGTTCCCTTTCATAGGAGACCGTCGTTGCAAAGGGAAGATGCAATTCGATAAAATTTATTTTTATTCGCTGAACCTTTTCTTGCGTAAACGACGTTCGCAAAACTCTTACCCAATGTGTTATGCAGCAGCATTTCATCTTTACCCAAAGCACTATCATAGGTGATGTTGCGATCAGCAACAAGTCCATTTGACAAACTCACAAGATCACCAGCCCGATTCCGTAATGGGTTATGTTGTTGAAGCCATGAAATAAATTTGTTTTTGTCCAGATTGTCTCTTGCTTCCCCGGAGTTCAACATGTTGTTCGGAAGTAATTGATGATTGTCCTGTAAAAATTTTCATCGCGGATATCACAAGCATGCTAACGGGCGTAGGAACAATCCATTTTAAAATGGTGTCATCGGTAATGTCTCGTCCTCGAGATAATCCTCCTATCGTTTTCATTCATCGCATAAGTGATTGTTCTATGCACATGTCCGTCCAAATACCGCTCTATTGTACACTTTTTCTTCTTATCGAAAAGTATTTCGGTGGAAATTTTTTGTACTCTTCATCGGTCAGCTTGGCCTATTTCCTGTAAATATAAATGAGCAGATATTGCATATAAGTTATGACCAGCAGAATGGAAATATGGCAACATTTTTCGAACAGATTCCATATGCATCTGCCAGTTGCCAGTCCTCTCAGCTCGGATATACTGCAGCACAATCATAACTTGTTGCATGTTCTGTTTGTTGTTCTTAGTCTGTTGATGTTACTTTTAAAGTAGCTCTCCAGGTCGCGTACTACTTTCGAATCATAACTCATATCCGGTGGCATACGGTTTTCTATCAGTTTCTGATACGTTTTCATGACTTCAGTCATGCCAAGATATGACATGAGTAGATGAAACCCTCCAAGGCGTACAATTATTCCAGATATATCACTGTTTTGCTCTGCAAAGGTATTAGAAAGGTCTTTTTTCAAACACATAAAGGAACCCGGAATGAGGGTACCTGCACATTGACTTTTTCTGAAATATCTCACTTCGAGCGGGTTTTTAAGGAGTTTGTTGTAATAACATATAATATTTAACATTTTATTATTAAATAACCACCAATTCTCAGATAATTACGCTTACAAAGCTAGTTCAAAAGAATTTCAAAAATTCAAAAAAAGTAATGAACTAATAAAACTAAAGTGGGGATTTTTCTGAAAAGGTTGTGCCGAAGTATAGGGAACAACATTATATTAGTTAAAAGTTTATTGGAATTATTTACAAGTTTACATGGAGACCTGTTTTTGTGTCCTGGAATATCGAGTTATATTTTTCCCTTGTAAATTTTTCCTCATAATTACGCAATGTAAGAAGGAGTTAGTTCAAATTTAGCATTGCCGAGTGGTGAATGGATGGCAAAGAGATCTCCTTCTCCTGATTTATTCAAGTGGTTGAACGATACATGTAATCGCATGTCACTACCGAGAGATCAGGCTAATGACTAGCGCGTATTAATTACTAGCGCCTATTTCAATAAGTGTGCGTGTCGTATCGCATATTTCAGTTGGATTCAGACTTGTCATCGAAGCCGTTGTTTTCAATATATCTTTTTTTTTTTTTTTTTTTTATAAATATTATTATTTTTTTTTTCCAGTTTTTAAATTTTTTTTTTTTTTTTGCTTTTTTAGTAAGTCAAACATAATATATCAAAAAACTTACTATACTTAATATTAGTTTACAAAATTTAGGCCTCCTTGGCAATAATTGAGGCTCTCAATTTGTTTAAATTTTTAAACTGATGGTTTCAATTTTACATACAATCATGATAACGTTTTATGTTTTTATGGAATTTCATATTGCGAAAATTTTATTATTTAGTTATTTTTAGGATTTAAAAAGTTACTGGTATTTCTAAAAACAATCCTTGACAATTTTAAATATGACTAGAAATGATAAAGAGATTTGCAAATAAATGCGTTTTTTTTTTTTTTTTTTTTTTTTATTAACTAGTTAGGTGTAAACCACCAGTATTTTTCTATATTATTAACATGTTTCAGTACCGATTTGTTCGAGATATTCGTATTAAATCTAATTTGTGTTGGGTCGTTGAAGACGTTTGGGTTAATCGATTTATTATTTTTCCTTCTGTTTATGTGATATAATAAGGGTATCGCCGTGTTGTGGTTTTGTATATATGAATTTTGATCTAAGTAAATAAAGGATTCTAGAGGGGGAAATTTATTTTCTATTTCTTCTTTGAACTGTTCCATTTCTGTAAGATATGGTGCATAAATCATTGAATTTTCATTATTGTTGGTTGACCTTACTATGTGTTTCCTTATTTGCTCGAGTATGAATAAATCTATTCTATCAAATTTGATATAGTTATATAGGGTTTTATTAGAAATGTAATGGTCCTTATTTTCTGCTTTTCTATATTTTGAAAGACAGGCTCTCAGGCATTTTCTTTCGAAGACTCGTAGTTTTTCCATTGTGGCCGCGGATATATTATACCATATAGATGCTCCGTAGGTTAATATAGGTCTTATTAACGTTTGGTAGCAGATTAATTTGACCTGCTTATTTAGGTGTTGTGACAAAAATAATCGCTTGAGCAATCCGAAAGTTTTACATGCTTTTTCGATTTGCATTTTTATATGTTTATCGAAATAAATATACTGATCTAGGTTTATACCTAGGTATTTGACTAACATTTTTTGTTCTATTTTTTTATTATTGACTTGTATCCTTATTTTTTTCCAATTTTTTCTTATATTATTGTTCATTTTATTTAAAGGTAGTCGAAACAGAATTATTTCACATTTCGAAATATTTATTTTTAGTTCCCATATTTTACAGTATTCGTTTATGTAGTTTACATTTGTTTGCAACGTTCTTTGGATAACATCTATATTTTTTGATGTCGAGTATATGATAATGTCATCAGCATATGCTAACGCCTGACATTCTTTTGAGTTTATGCTTTCGTTTTTTAATAAATCTGCCGTGTATAAAGTGAACAGAATGGGTGCCAGTATCGTTCCTTGTTGAAGACCGTTATATAATTGAAATTCGCAACTCGTTAAATCTCCGTCTGAGATGTAAAATGTCCTATCTTTTAACATTTCATAAAGAAGATATATTATGTTTATATCAAATCCCTTTTTCTGTAGTTTATAGATTAATCCTTCTATCCAGACAGAATCGAAAGCTCTTTGGATGTCTATCAACACAGCTCCGGTTACGCAGGTATTGTTAAACCCTCTAATTACGTCCGATATTAATTTGTTGATCGCATGTACGGTGGAATGGCAGTAACGGAATCCAAATTGTATGTCGGGTAATAAATTTTCCTTTGTGGTGTTTGCTAGTATTTTATTATATATTATTATTTCAAAAACTTTGCTAATGTTTGGTACTAAATGTATAGGGCGGTAACTTTTATAGCATTTGTGATCCTTGTTTTTTTTCTTTATCGGTACAATTTTCGACTTTTTCCACTTCTTTGGAAAGTAATTGTTATTTAATGCATTATTGAACAATATGCAGTAGTCTCTAATGATACAATCCGGTATATATTTAAGTGCTATGTTCGGTATGTTGTCTGGCCCCGAGGATTTTTTTTTATTTAAACATTTGAAAATGCTTCTGAGTTCATCTATAGTCGTTTGAAGGTTTTTGTTATTCATTGTGTTTTGATTTATATAATCTGCGGTCCTGTCATCGTTAAACGCGTCCTTAAAAAATCTATTAGTGTTGTTAAACAAGACTCTTGGTTTCTGCTCGATTATTTGTGCTGTAAATGTTTTAATGGTATTTTCCATTCTCGATTTATTGTATTTCTCTGTTTGTTTTTGAATATACGCCCCGATCACATTTAGCTTATTCTCAGGATCCAATATTACAATATTTTCACTGTCTACACGTTTAGTTTTACTTTTATCATTTAAATCAATCAAGTATTTGTTTTGATAGTTAAGTAATATAAGGTCCTCACTATTGCCTAAATTCATATTTAAATTGTTTATCACTATTTTATTTTTAGGCCTAAAAATTTGATTTATATTTTTAAAAAAATTCGTGTTTTTATTTATTTGTATCTTTTCTATTTTACCTTTCCAGACTTTATTTATTTGAATCTTGATGTTTTGCTTTATTAAATCTTTGATATTGTTTAATATTGATTGTAGTCTGTTCATGATATTTATGTTATAATTATTTGTTCTTTTCATTTTCTTTATTTGTGTGACTATAATACTTTTTTGTTTATATAATTTAAATATGATTTTGTTTCCATATAAATCTTTTAAATATACCTTTTCTTTATTATTGGTCCTGGTTTCTTGCATAGTTTTTTTTATCATTAAGTCAATGTTCAGTAGATGTTGGTCTATTTCATCGTTAGTTAAATTTCTATTGTTAGCAATATTGGTTCCGATGTCTTCTTCGTTTATTTTTTTATGATATTTTTCCAACTTATTTCTATATCTATTCCAATCTACTCCTCTAACCCACTCTGAGTTATTTCGGTTATTTATTGTTGCATTTGCAATTATTGGATCATTAATTTGTTGAGTAATAATACTAAATTCTAATGCTCGATGGTCACTATCGTATTTTACAGTATTTAAATAAACCTCGTTTGATAGTTTCATTCGGTCATCTATGAATGCTAGATCTAATGTAGATTTGGTTCTAGGATAAGTTGGTTTGTCTGGCGGAATAAATTTTAGTTTATAAAACTGTGAATTCGTGTTAATCCAATGTCTTAATTTTTTCCCTCGCGAATCTTCTACCGTGTTGTTCCAAGAACTGTGTTTGGCATTCATATCCCCCGCAAATATGTAAAATATATTAGGACTACTACATTTTAATTGAGTGAAAATTTGGCTTAAATCTGTAATAAATTCTGTATTGGATTGGTTTGGAGCCGAATAAAGTGATCCTATTATTAATTTGTTGTTATTATTTAAATAAATTTCTACTACCGTACATTCTATGTTGCTTAGATGATGATTTATATAGGAGATATGTTTAAATTTAAAATTAACTTTTAGTAATATGGCGGTACCGCCACCTAATTTGTTTCTATCATTTCTGATCATATTGTATCCTTTAATTGCAAGTTTACACGTATTATCTATTTTAGTTTCTGTTAATAACATTATATCAGGATTGTGTCTATCAATGAAATCTATCATGTTCATTCTTCGTTCGATTGAGAAAATGGAATTTACATTTATAACTATAATTTTCAAATTTTTAATATTTACCATAGTATTTCTTAATTTTTTCGTTAGGGTTATTACTTCCATTATTAATAGATATTAGTAATGCTCGTATTACCCTTTCTAAACATAATATTTCAGAAGTAAGATATTTAATATGGTACTTTTTGGTATCTTGATTACCTATTTTTTTAATATCGGAGAGACTGTCGAGTTGTTTACTCATTCATTATAGATCGTATTGTATTGAATAATGTTTCAATCTTTTTATCATTTTCAATCATGTAAGATTCAAATATCTTCAACTTCTGTAATATTTGTTCATTTACATTGTTAGTGATATTACTATTGTTAGTATTTATTTGTATTTTACCCGTTTTATTTTTGTTGTTGGCTCCAAAGAGATCTGCAAAATTGGTTCCTGTTTTAATATATGTTGAATTGAAGGTTCGACCTTCCACCTTTCGCTGCTTTACTTGTTTATCTTCCTGCATCTTCTTGATAATTTTTTTATACATCGGGCATCCTCTAAATGAGGCTGGATGTCCCCGTTCCTTACAATTTGTACAGTAAGCCGTAGAGCCTTCCTCTTTAGTTAATTCACATTCCTTTGGTTGATGTTCCTTGTCACATTTTACGCACCTATATGGTAGGTTACAGTTTATCGCCGAATGACCAAATCGTTGGCAATTTTTACATTGGGCCACGTTACTGTAAGATTTAATTTTTTCCCAATAAATGCGTTGATATTTTAAGTGACGTATTTTGTATAGTGTGTTGAAGTTTGACTCGGCTGAGATTTGAATAAGATACACGGCGTTTTTTGTTTTGGTCGATCTTGAAAATTGTGATTCGAATTGTGAACAGTTGATAAATTTTAGGTCATCTGTTTCGCGGGTTTTTAGTTCTGCTAGTAGTTCATTTAGATCCTCTTCGTTTGATAATCCTTTTAATAATATATTTTTAGGTTTAGTGTTTTTCGGAGTAAAAGTATAATATTGAGTATATACTTTATTTAATAACTCCTTTGCTTTATTAAAGCTGTCCATTGACTCGGTAAACAACACATGTTTATTTTTGTTTACTCTTTTTATTGTAAAGTCTTTGACATTTGTAAGTTCTAGAGCTGTAGCGGTTTGGTTTGGTGTCTGCATGTAGATATTTATAGGTGGTATTTTTATTTTTTTGCTTATCTCTTTGTTATTTTGTTTGTAATTAATATTTTCATTATTAATAGGATTGTTTTTTTGATTGATGCTGTTATTTTTATGAGCTTGACTTTTATTTTTAATATTGATTTTATTACGGTTCTGACGTCGTAGAACTGGTATAAACTCATCTGTTTCGTCATCATTTGAATTGCTTGATTCACTTATTATTTCAATAGCATCCATCGATAAACCGTTGGATTTACTTTGCACATCCACTTTGTATATAGCACTTCTCGTATTTGTTTGTGTTTGATCTTCGGCATCTTTATAATTTTTTAATTTGCTTTGTTCTGCATTACAGTTCATCTGTATGTTTTGCATTTCGTTCATAATTTGTGCTAGTTTATTTTCTAGTACAGTTATTTTACTTTGCATTTCGTAGTTTGCTTTTATTAATGATTCGTTTTGAATTTGCAGTTGATGTATTTCACTATCCATTGGCAACGAATTTATTGATGATCCTGGCCTTTTAATCAATTTTGGTGGTTTAAGCCACAATTTTTTATTTAAGCTTTCATGGTTTTCTGAGTCCGATGGATTTACTGTTGTCATATCCTCGTCTTCATTTGTTTGCACTTCATTTTCACAAAGCATAATTTTTTTAAAATCGACACTTTTTTTTTACCACCTGGGGCCCTAAATTTAGGCACCCCAGTAAATATGTGCACTTTTAGTATAATGTCACTATATTTCACTTTACAAATATTTAGTTTTTTTTTATTATAAAATAGATAGAAATTTATTTCACCGTATTTTATGTATATATAAATATGTGTTTTTTTTTTGTTTTCTCAATATATCTTCTGACACTATAGGTGTTGGAAGTGTAGAAATTTTTGATAACGCTGGAATTTGTAGTAGTTTTGCTGTTTTTTTAAGTATAAATACTAAGATCTTGTGACATCAAACAAATAGTCAACCAATTATATTTTACTAAAGCAGTGAACCCTTAACCTTGGGGAATGGGAAGAGAGAGATAAGAAATTTCCAATTTTTCTCATTAACGAACTTATGCTTAGCTAAATTACAAAATATTTAACAGACTTTCACCTGTTTACGTGAGCTTGAAAACGGAACATAAATCCGCATTTTTTCTCTGACAAACAAGAAAGAATTACCGATACAGATGCCCATTTACCATCGCAAAATTTTAGTATTGTAATTTACGATCGTGACATCTGAAATCTCGTTGAAGGACAGTAAAATGTTTTCTATATAGGAGAATCTATGACTTGTATAATTTATATTCAAATCTCGTAGCTAATCTACACTCTTGAATAAAACTTCAATGAAGAATTGAAATTATGTGCCTTTTATTCTTCAGCCTAACGAACTTCACAAGCTTAAACCGAATATAAATTATACGATCGAAAATATTTTTTCAATAAATTAAATCCCATTAATTAATTAAAAATTAAACTGGTAAATTGTTCCTTTGTTTTTTTTAAATCATTAAATTAACTTAATTACTAAACATAATTTATACATCATTCATAATTAACAATGTAATATTATAACAAAAATTTATGAAACAATTAAAAGCTCGTTTTATACTTAAATAAATAGTTTACCGTAGATTTTTAATTATTTAAATTTTATTTCTGAATTTGGATTTTAATTTATGTAATAATTATTTTAAACCAAAAAAATGATCACAATAATTATAAAAAAAACCAAACAACAATTGTATAATGTAAAGAAACCTAATTATGTAAATTATCTTCATTCGTATATTTATAAATTAAATAATATTATAATAAAAATATTATAAATGTTGTAATCGATTTATTATAATAATTTATTTATTAACAGATGAAATATACAATCTCATATCACAATAGAATTTGTTGTTTTAATTTGTTTACTTGTTCTACCTGACACCGTAGCGAAATCGAGGCCGTACGGCTAGATCATTGGCGCATTACATTGTACCATGCCAACCAATAGTACTGACAATGAACATGGGTCGCCCCAAGAGTTCTGTAATCCGACAATTGGTCATAATAATAAATTATTCGTACTGCACCGTAAAGTAAATTTTGTGTGTATCCGATAAAATATTTCTTTTTACTATATTCGAGGACTTTTCAAAGACACAAGGTTTAAAATGCCGTGTTTCGTCGAGTTCAACATAATGTTAAAGAATACCTAACTGAACACTCTTACTATAACCAACCTGGGTTGTTTGTCGAAACGAAGAGATTGGGGTTTTACTTTTATTGTTCGGACTCCAAAAGTATACGAATTTCTTCATTTTTGTGATGCCGATATTAATTCGGTATGAAGCACTTGGATTTGACCAAAATAAAAATAAATCCAGTTTTTGCAAGCTATTGAACAAATTTAATTTATATAATTGATTTATGGGATTTAAACGTACATTTTAGAACAGGTTCCAAATTTTGTCGATACTGATTCAGTAAATTCTATACAAATTATGATCAAATTTTGTAAAATGGGATGGAGCACAATTCCATTTGGTGGTTAAACGTCGAATATATACGCATGCAATTCGTCCGTATCCGACTTCAATGATCAAATCAGGCATGGGATTCTAGCAAAAACGTTTAAAGTTGAGGTAAAAATTTCGTGCTCCAGGACCCCCGTACTTAAATTTTCCTTGAATGAGCAACCTTGCAAAACATTTATTGTTGAAATTTCGGTTCAAAATGATTACAGGTAATGGAAATAATTCGTTTAGTACGAAGCCAGCGGTAGCTTGCAATGGTTATTGAAAAATTCATATTTTGAAATCTGGTTGGCCAAGATAAAAGAGGTCCCGTGTGAAAACAGAAATGTAAATTAACATTATATTTTTATTTAAAAGTAGTAAATACAGAATATTAAGAAAAACAACATACTGAACATACCAAAAGTTCACAGCAAGTGTTGAAAATGTTCACCATAAACTTCGATACGCAACGTCTCAACATGTTTTGGGAAACTTTTGTCAATTCATTTGGTGTGATTTCCGCAATCGTATTGCGAATGTTCATTTTCAAGTCTTCAATTGTATGCGGATGGTTACAATACACTTTACCCTTGAAATTACTCCACATATAAACTGTACGGAAACTGTACGCTCTTCTTCGAAAGCTTCATGGACGTATGCCATTGAAAACCGTGAAGTATAGGCCGTACCACCGTCTTGCTGGAAAAACGCATACTCTCGTTCTGCCTCCATCAGCTGCGCTATAAATGGTTGCAACAATTCTGTTACATACAGTACAGAGTTCACGATGGTATTAAATAAAATGGGGCCTACAATCCGTCGGGCTGAAACTACATTTATGTATTTTTACGTTCTTTTTATTTTAGTTTATAAATAGCGTAAGCGCTCAATATCACTTTCATTATGATACAGGACACGGAACCTCTTTTATTTTGGCCACCCTGTATTTTGTAATCGAATCTGGATTACAGGCGAATAAGACAACAAATTGCAACAACTTAACTTCAGCTCTTCTCAAAATTACGTCATTAACTCAAAATAACCGAAACATACACAATCTGTGACAATAAATTGTATCCGTTCAAAATCAGTAAGGCTAACATTACCGTCGTCTATAATCATAATGAACCGGAATTTCAACAATAAATTTTTTTCAATTTTTTCCAAAAATTAGCCTAACTGATTTTGAACGGATAAAATTTATTGTCACAGATTCTGTGTTGTAAGTAGAGCTGACTTTAAATTGTTGCAATATATCGTCTGATTCGCCTGCAATCTGGGCCCTATTCCTGAATATGATACGAAATCGAAAATGCAAGATGCAGATTTGAATTGAATGAGATTCGTACGATTCTTATTTAAAATTGAATAGGAGTCTTATTCGTTTTCGTATCGTATTCAGGAAGGAGGCTCCTCTGGTTCGATTACACATACGGTACAAATGGTTGATGTATTACTATTGGTGCGATTCCTTCACACAAATTAAATAACTTTTCCAAATAAAATAAAAATTTTGGACTCCGTAGTACATTTTAATACATAAATATATTTATAAGCCAAATGAAAATTTATCCAGATATTACAAAATTTGGAGTTAGTAAAATTTCCCAACACAGTCAAACATTAGTTTTACTTTTTAATATGGAAATCCTGGCCGATAGTTTATCTGAAATGCAGATTATCGAAAATGATTTACCAATGTTTATTTATATAACAAATTAGATCTATAAATACAATATTATCTAATACATTTTAAATAAATGTCCATTGTGTATTTTTTTTAATACATATTTTGAAATATTAACGGATTTCTTTATAATATCCTTTTTAACAAAATAAAATAAAAATATAGCTATTATTATATTAAAAAAATAATACTTTATTTCATATCTCGCGATTTTCCTCACGTTGCGTGTGTGTATCATTGGTATGCAATTGCAAATTTGTTCTGTTACAACAGCTTACAGTTTTGGAAATTAAATTAGGAAAATAATTATAAATTTGTACCTTTCGCAAGTAATTTAAAAAAAATAAAAACTGTTTTCAACAAAATTAAAATAAAATAATATGTTTGTATAATAAATAGAGACCTCGTTACATCTGCGGTAGTTGCTCGATGGGTGTGGCAAATTTAAAGTCCTCGGGAAATAGTTTTGCCGCATGTGGATACATTAATTTGTACGATTGACGTATTGTCACGTCAGCAACACCAGCTATATCACCAATTTCTTTTTGACTACGCTTATGTTCGGAGGCTTGTGATGCCATGTATATTGCAGCAGCGGCCACTGATATTGGCGATCGTCCTGGCACAATATCCATTTCAACCGCTTTTCGAGCAATATGGGTTGCTGCTCGTTGCACCATATTCGGTAGATCCAAATTAGCACAGAAACGTGACATAAAATCTGCGGTTGTGATTAAATCAACTGATGTAGCCAATGCCTTTAATGTGAGTTTAAAACATCGACCAATTTCTTTTTTACTGATTTTACTGACTGCGCAGATTTCTTTGAATGTACGCGGAACACCCTCTTGTCGACACGCTATGTACAAACAGGCTGAAGCTTTAGCATCATTCGAACGCCCTTTCAAATTTTTACCATCGTGAACTTGTTTGAACAGATTATTCGCCCGGTCGACAATCGTCTTTGGTAAATTTATTCGGTCGGCCATTTGGGATATTTCTTTGAAGGCAGCGATTAGGGCACGATCTGAGCTGCTCATCGTTCGTCTGTTTTGGTATTTTGATGCTGTAAAACGAAAACTATTATATTCCCAATACTACATAATCTTTACACAAATTTGCCTTACATCCAAATGAATCGAAAGATGCTGGCCCAGTGCCTGGGCCAATCATAGTAGATAAATCGCCACCACTTAATAATGGATTTTCGGGGCCACCAACACGACTGGGATCAACACCTGATTTTTCATTACTGAATGTTCTCCATTCTGAACCAACATCAATAACTCTAAAATTAAAAATTATTCATTAAATTAGTCGCAATAAGTCCACTTTGGGTTGCCTTCACTTCTCACCTGTCACCAACAACTAGACCACATTCTGAACAAATCATATCACCCGCTCTGTAGTCCTCGATCATTGGGGCATCTGGATGAGCGTAACAGCATACCTTATTTGATGCATCGGGCCTAAATATATGGAAATCATGAATATTCTGGTTTTTTGTTTTGCAAACGCGACATTTAATTGAATTTCGTTTGCACGCACACAGAGTGGCGAAAAAACAAACTAAACACATGAATCTCGGTTTTCTTTATTTATTTACCTTGATGAGCTTGCCATCGCGCATATATATTAATAAATAATTTGTATTTTTCTTTACACTACAGTTTAGTATAAATATTTGTATTATTTACAAACTATTACGAAAAAATAACTTTTATATTTTATTTATGGTAGAAAAACAAAATGAGCACTTTTTTGCTTTATGTAGTTGACACAATAACCATTTGACAAATCTATTAGATAGGGCTGCCTGATGACAAAATTATGTTATGCAGTGAAGATAGCTACGATAAATATTTGGTACAACTTTGTGATAACCACGTATGTATCACGATATAATACTGGCGGCCTCCACTGTGCAACGTTCCGTATATTTACTGTCATCATAGCATATTATCATAACACTGTCCTGACATCTTTGATGATATTCAGATATATATACATATAGTGACAGCGGTGTTAGTAGGAACTATAGATGGAATAAAAAGAATTAAATAAGGTGCGAGGATGAGTCGATTTACATGTACCCGATTATACTCAGAATAATGAATATAAATAGAATAAAAAAAATAAACGAGAGAAAATTTTCGTCCAGGAATAAGAAACAATAATATAATATAATAACTATAACAAGGAATAATATCTACAACAACAAAAGCCAAACAAATTTTAGTGTGTTGAATGTAATATTAATGTTTATATTTTATTTAAGGGAATTTTGAATTATTCGTGTGTTTTATCTTTTCTATTTATAAAATATTCATGCATACATATACTAATATGAATATAATATCAAAAATAATTTTCAATACACTGAATAATTGTAGTTTTCTAAATCTAACCTAAAAAAATAATTTATCGTGTTCTGATGATTTAAACCGCATATAAATAATTTTTATAATTTTAAAAACATATATTTGTTGATATAAATACGTTTATACTCAAAACTATTGTAGTTTCATTCATTATTTTAGAAAATATATCAAAAAATATACGAATGAACTTAATATTTCAAGTCACCTATGGTCGTTACGTCAAATTGGAATTATAAATTTTTATCTTCGTTTCTTACGTTATTTTTTTTATTCTTTTTATTCTATCTACAGTTCAGCCTTTACCCTTATCCGGTTGGGTGATTTGTGCGTTGTTGGAGTTTAAATTTCCATTAAGAAGCGAGCTGTAAATATTTTAGGAATATAGGAGCAGGTGGCGTGAGGCCGAGCAGTAAAGGGTGATATATACTAAAGGTTTTCCTTTTCTAATCTTAAAGAATTATTTTTCTGACACATTTACGAGTATTTTTCTGTTTCTAGCTATTGACTCCCATGAAGGGATTTTCCCACCAGCGAGGTCGGAGTCTTCCTTGACTATGTTCACCGATTGGTTGATGCTGAAACACTTGTTCTAACATTTGTTGTTATGAAGCTCTTTGCAACGTGGCATACAGGCATCTAATCCGGTTGGATTGAATGAATTTGAAGTCGCGTTATGTTATTTCAAAAGAAAGTAAGATTTATAGCCGCACCAATAAAAGTCGTCTGTTTTCAAGCGTGCATATTTTGTAATCCGTGCATCTAGTTGAGTACGGAGGTAACCGAGCCACACTTTCATGGAATGGTAAATTGTGGTCGTAAGTCCATTTACTTTCCTTTAACAAGGAAATCAGAAAATTCTTTTGTATGATTTCAATTCTTTTTATGTGTAGAGCATAGTATGGATTCCAGACCGATACAGCGTATTTCAGTTAAGATCGAACGTAAGCAAAATAGAGTGAACAAGTCAACAAATTCATCTGTCCATCTTTTAACAAATCCAAACATGGCATTTGCTTTCGCAATACAGTTTTCAATAGGCCTATTGAAACTGGGATTTAACTTAATAGATAACTGCTGTTATTGGAGTATTGTTTGTCAGTCCCAAACATATTCTATTCTGATTCCTGTGCAATTCCTGCATTCCTGCATTCCTTTTATGCAAATAGAGTCGCGATGAAGGGTGTATTTTACCTTTTGTAGTACATTTTTGGCTCCCTTTGCAATGTTTTTGGGTGTGTCCATATAGTAAGCACTTTTTACATAATAGTGATTTTGGCACGTAGTATACTATTATACCCTTCGATTTACTTCATTAATAGAAATATTATTTGGTAATGTTGTAGTACGGAATGTTATTTTAATAGTGTTTGTTCGTTCCGTATTTTTTTCTACATTACTCCATTAGTTATCCTTTCTATTTTACTAATTTTGGTGCTCGATGTTATATTTTTCTCTATCACGTTAATCTTTACATTTTCTGGGATTTTATGAATGAACCTTATAGTTTCTAGCATGCAATTTGGGACGTATGTTGAATAGTGATGAATTCTTTGTAGATTAACATTTTTTAAATTTTGTTTTCAGTATCAAGTTCTCGGGTATACACTTTAACTTTATTTGTACCAAACGGTTTGATTGCTAATATTTTAATATATTATTAATATAAAATATTTTTTTTTTGTTAATTTAAAAATTGTTGCCAAAAACTACTCGGATCGCGTATATTTTATGGCAACATTTTCATTTTTATAGTGGTTTTGGCGGTGTAGTGGCTCAAAAAGTCTTCTGCAATGTTTTGTTTGGATATATTTCTTTTCTTGTCTCTCATGTGCAAAAAATCAATGTTATATCTCTTTCATTTTGTAGAAGGAAAATTTTGGTCGCATGTAAATGGAGTATTATATGTATGTACTATGTAGTTAAATTTCATAGCTGTACATATTTATATGATGTAATTATATTTTACTTATAGCATTTATAGTTACGATAGCTGTCGTGACATATTCGCATCAGGCAGTACAAAATAGTAAACTTTCAAAAATATCGACATCTAAATTCTACTACGGTTTTGCTTCTAAAACTGAAATGTCAATTTAAAATAAATGTTTGTAGAATTTTCGCATTAAAAATGGCAAGTGTTATTTATTTACTAATTTAATGATTACTATAATTTCTTTTATTTGGAATTTTCATATTCTAGCTTCCGTTGTCCTTATTGAAAACGGCGCAAAGCCATCCAATGGTAAGTTTTCGCAAAAATTGTGAATACAAACAGTTAAACATAACCTCAATGCTTATTAAATTTGGTTTTCAGTTGGTTGAACTTAAAAATGGGGAAACTTATAATGGACATTTGGTTAGTTGTGATTCTTGGATGAATATAAATTTAAGAGAGGTTATTTGCACATCCAAGGTACGTATAAATAGACGGTCATTCTTTCGGATTCAGTTTTTCGATGTTTGATTTTAGGATGGTGACAAATTTTGGAGAATGCCTGAATGCTATATTCGTGGAAGTACCATAAAGTACCTCCGTATTCCAGATGAAGTCATCGACATGGTTAAAGAAGATGCCCAAATGAAATCCCGCCAGCGTACAGAAATGAAGGGAAATCGTGGCAACCAAAATCAAAGGCAACAGAATCGTCAAGGGGGCGGAAGCGGAGGAGGTGGTAATAAACCAAATTTCGGTGGTTCGGGCGGTAATAATCGTGGTGGACGTACACAGCTACAAGGACGGCCAGGGCTCGGCTCGGGTGCCAACAAAAATCAGAATAAAAAGAAATAATTCGATATGAAGAGATTGGTGTCCTAGCTCTTAAGTTTATAAATAATGACTACTATTAAAACTTTCTATTTAAATAGATTAAATTTGCGAATTGTGTATATTTGCATAGAAATCAGCTGATTTTGTTATTTAATTTGGAACTCTGTATTAATAATGTCGATGATGCAGCGAACGTTAGTACCCCCATTTTTCTGTCAAACACGACATAACCTCAAATAATCAGTTTTTGTGTATGTTTTGCTTGTCGACAACAAACAAATACCGCGTGTGAATTTTAAATAGTGATTTTATAACGTATTTAATGTTATTAAATAAAATTATTTTTAATCGAAATGTATGTATCTGTACAGATTAAATATTTAATGGGTTTTTTCTTTGAAATCCATTTTTAATTACATTGTTTTACATATTAATATTTTGGTTTTCATTTCAGTATCTCCGCGTCTTCCATATTTTTACAGTTTTGCGTAAAAATAACGAAAAAGATTCGATTGTTAAGTATTTTAGATTCGCGCGCGTATTCTTGACGAAATATAATCAATCGCGAATAATGGAAAAGTTTTTAAGTGCTAAATATCGTAATGCTAAAACTCAGCATGGTGATTTTCGATCCGTTGACGAAGAAAATATTGTTGTGTTACCCGTGAGCCGGTCACCGGAACCAACTTATTTTAGTGAATATAGTGGTGAAAATACGGAAGATAAACCGTTAGAAGTGGTTTGGTTCGATTTTGATTTTCCAGAAAATAAGGTAAGTTTTGCATGTTTAAAAAAATTAGAAATTTTAAAAATATTTGGATGATACTCTGGGTTTTACAGCAGAGTAGCGGTATTGTTTAGGAAAGGCGATTTATGCTCGAATCTAATTGAGGCATATATGAATGTACTAATTAAACTAATTAAAGCGCGTAATATCAGCGACATCTTTATTGTTTTACATCAACCATAGATCCTTTTTTCATTACAGTCGCGGGTTTACCATTTGTGGACCCCTATGGCTTTCTCGAGTAGACTCTTAAATACATTACCTAACATCGCGACTACTGTAGACTTTTATGTTTTAAAACACTACAAATGATCTGCTGACTATCTACAAAGTATTCTCGACCCTGCACACATAGCGAAGTTTACAAAGTCTTTTTAATGAATGTTCTGTCATAAGTACGGCTGGTAGATTATTTATATACTCGAGTCTAATTAATTTTAGACCAAACCTTAATAGTCCTAGCCTCGGCCTCAAAAACTATTAAATTATCGGGATTGGAAAACAATATTGAGACTGTCAATATTATGAAGAAACCATTTTTCGAGCGACCGATCACTTAGCATGTGTTCTGTGGAAATACCGATTATGTTTGAACCCTATCTAATGATCCTTATGTATTTTAGCTTTGCTTAGATTATCCCACAATTAAATATTGTACAAGAATCGAATATGCTTGGAGCTAAAAACATAAAGGGACCAAAATGATAGGGAGGGATCCTTACAAATTTTTAATAATAAAACCGGGTGAAATATCTTGGATTTAGTAAGGTATTTTATAAACCACATGTTGATATCAAATTTTGTTTTTCTCCAAAAGCATTATGTTAGATTTACACAACAGTCATAATACCACTAGTTGCTTATGTATCAGACACATAATTAACTAGTCATATTATGACAGCTATGTAGACTCTACTATGGTGATCGGTGCGGAGCACTATTTATTTATATACGATTAATCGTAAAAATGTCAAAGCGTAGTTTCGATAGGCATCTTAGGTTTCACGAAAACTGCGCTCCTATTATGAAATTTTTCCATTTCAATTTTTCTCCTCTGCATTGCGTCCTCTGATCATATCTTGTTGCATTGCAATTTATACTAGAAAATCCACTATAATTCATGTTTATAAGACAGATGAGGCGAGTTCCAATGGTATCTTTATTATATAAGTTCCTTAGCTATTGTATATATTAGCTGAGTAAGAATTTTTCAAGCTGAAATCATGGGAATGTGCGCAGGAGATTTTAACAACGGGTCACAACGGGTGCAAAGCCTTCAAGTGGTATATCATAACAAAAGCTTTGTACAGTTATCAGGGATTAGTTCTTTCATTAGATTTTAACTTAAATTGGCCTGCACTATAATAATACATTGGAACATTCAATTTATTGGATTACGATAAAATTTTATTTTCAGATCTTTAAACTATTGAATAGGGATTTTCTGTGGTATTTAATTTTAGACCAAACTTTAATAATCCTAGCTTCAAAAAATGTTTGTCATTTGCCATGCACTATTCCAAAATTTCACCTCGAAATAAATTTCAGAAACCAATTTTTATATCCATATAACCTTTATGATCGGGTTCGTTAATCGTATTACACAAGTTAACTTGAAAACATTTCAAAAGCCTGCCATCTCTAATACAAAATTTCTTCAAAAATGGGTTATAAATGGTTTATTTCTGTCCCAGCTAGTCGTATTTGACGACTGAATCCAAAACCATTTTAGAATTTCTTTTCGATCATCAAGAGTATCAGCGTTGAGGCGTCAAAACAAGAAACACAATCATAGCCAAACCCTAAAATATTTCGTTTATCTTTTTATCGACTCTTTAAATTTCTTTACAGCAAAAATTGTATACAACATTCAAATTTGGTTGAAATTCATTTAATAACAGTTCTAAAACTGTTCTCAAACTATTTGGTAGCACTGCAGCGACGACAACAAAATTAGAAATAAATTCTAAAAAAAATTCAGCGGCAATTTCGTCGTCGCCAGCGACATTGGTTGTGTAGCCTTAGCATCATATGGTTTATGTGTATTTTAATTTGACAGGCGATTATCACTGTATCTCTGGCTGAATCTGCGTTTTTCATTTCGACTATCTGCATATACTATCTACATGTTGTTTGAAAAGTCCCAAGCCTGATTACTAGTTGTCGCCATTAATGTTTTCCTTATCATTTTTGGAAAGTGCCAGCCTTAAAAACCAAATTCTGAAGTTTTATAACGATCTGTCAAGTAGTTGGTGCTTGAGAGTTGTTTGCGCGTCAAAAATGAATTTCGTTCTCATTGAACATTATTATTTGAGAGGCAAAATGAGCGGCCTTCCTTTCGAAAGTGTATAACATTATACAGCCATTAAAGGTCAGGGACCAGCTCCCGCTTCCGAAAGCCTGCATAGGTCTTATGAGTGCTTTATAAAGTGCGAGCTTGCACGATAGGTGTTAAGATCGGCAGCGATTCGAGCTTCTATTTCTGCCTGCATATCATTTGACGATGCTATTACTGACCCGAGGTATTTTAAGTATTCAACGCTATCAAAATTATGGTTGCCGATCCGAGATTTGTCAAGGAGATGCTCCTGTGCATTGGTAAAAATTTGGTTTTACTACTGTTAACCTCCAAACCAACTCTTGCATAGAGGTCCATCGCTAGGTCTTCGACAAAGAAGCACGACATCATCTGCATATCCAAGAATTTGGTCTGATTTGTTATATATAGAGCGCGAAGTTTCAATGTTGCTTTTCCATGTACTTAAGCGCCAAAATAAACAGCACAGGCGTGAGTACATCTCCCTATCGAACACCAGATGTTTTTTCATAGGAGTTTGATACAGTTTCTTAGATTACGATTCTTCATACTTCATACTTTACCCAGACGTTATTGATTTACCCAGAGAAACGAGTGTCTCTGGAATTCCTAGACAAATGAGCGCGCTCCATAGGTTCTCGTAGTTGATACTGTCATATGCCTGCCGGAAGTCTATATATAGTTGATGTGTGGTTATATGGATATACGAAAACCACATTGATACTTGGCAATGATGTTTTCGGCGAGAGGGATCAGTGGCAAGTACAACGTTAGTCACTTTCTAGGCAGTGCCCAATAGAGGTATGCTACAGGCATCTATTCTTGGTGCCAAATAGAGACGATGAGATCTTATAAATTTGATGCAAGAGTAGTGTCTCCGAGCTTAATCAATTCTGCAGGGATTCCGTCGAGACTGGCTGCTATTTCATTTTTCAATCTACCAATAGCTACTTCTTCCACTGTGGAATATTCAACTAAAACCTCTGCACCTGATGGAGCAATTGTTCCGATTTAGCAGATTTGAAAGTAGGTTTGTCATACCGAGAATATCACCCAATTCTCAGCTCTCCATTGCCTTCTTTGATTGTTGTACTTCTTGAGTGGCAGTCTTTAGTGAGATTGTTGACGGTAATAAAAAAGTCCCTCAAATTTTCTTGTCTCGCTTGGAAGCTGATATTTTCGATGCATGATCTCATATGTTTGCGCTTTTTTGATGGAGGTATATAGTTGCAGCTTTCCTAGCACGGAGATATTCTGATAGAGTGCTTCTAGTGTTTCGAGCCAACCATATTTCACGAAGCTTTTGTTTATTTTCGATGACCAGGCGACACTGAGCATCGAACCAATCATTGTGGGATTTCGGAGGTCTTCTTCCAATAGTAACGGGTGTTTTTTTAGGAGGTTTGTTTTTCCGATAGATGTCGTTTTATTTTATGACAGTTGTTTTGACAGCTCAAAGTGGCATTTCTACTCAGTATTGTTTGGCAAATCATTATGAATAGGTTAACTCCAGAACAACGTTTTCAAATCGTGGAAATTTATTTTCAAAATCAGTGTTCAATTAAAAATGTTTATAGAGCACTTCGTGAATTTTATGGTGCACATAATCGTCCGTCAGAGACCACCATAAAGAACGTAATTACCAAATTTCGGTCTACATTCACTCTTTTGGATGCCAAGCCACCGACAAGAATGAGAAGAGTTCGTACAGAAGAAAATATTGCTGTCGTTGAGGCCAGTGTCGAAGAAAACGACAATTTATCGATTCGTCGTCGTGCTCAGCAAATTGGACTTTGTCCATCGACTTTATGGAAAATTTTACGTAAAGATTTGGGTTTGGTGCCATACAAAATTCAATTGGTGCAAGAATTAAAGCCACACGACCATCGTTTGCGCCGTGAATTCAGTGATTGGTCGTTAAATCAATTGAACGAAGATCCATTTTTTTACCGTAAAATTCTCTTCAGTGATGAGGCGCATTTTTGGTTAAATGGATACGTCAACAAACAAAATTGTCGCATTTGGAGCAAAGATAATCCACACGCCGTTCTAGAATTACCAATGCATCCTGATAAATGTACTGTTTGGTGCGGTCTATGGGCTGGTGGGATCATCGGTCCATATTTCTTTAAAAATGAGGAAGGACGACGCGTTACCGTGAATGGAAATCGATACAGAACCATGTTAAATGAGTTTTTGTTGTCAAATCTTGAAGATATGGATATGAATGAAATGTGGTTTCAACAAGATGGTGCCACTTGCCATACAGCATGTGAAACAATCGACTTATTGAAAGAAACTTTCAACGACAACATTATTTCGAGAAATGGTCCGGTGAATTGGCCTCCGCGTTCGTGCGATTTGACGCCACTCGATTACTTTTTGTGGGGATACGTGAAGTCATTGGTTTATGTGGATAAACCTCAATCGATTGACGCTTTGGAAACCAATATTCAACGTGTCATTGCTGACATACGCCCTCAAATGCTTGAAAAAGTGCTGGAAAATTGGACCTCCAGAATGACATTTGTGAAAAATAGTCGTGGTAGCCATATGCCAGAAATTGTGTTTAAATGTTAAATGCCAAAAAATTATCTACCAAATAAAAAAAAATTTTGGTCATTTCATAATTTTATATGTGTTTTATTCAAAAAAAAAATCGGCAACCTCTTAAAAAAACACCCTTTATTTTGTGCCGCCGTAGTTATAAATGACTGTATGGTGTTCCATTGTTCCTGCATGTTAAGAGGAGTTTCTTCGTCGTTACTGTGTTGGTCTAGATAGTCAGTGACAGCTGATTGGTAACTCCACAGTGATGCTTGATCTTCTAAAGCATTGGCATTCGATCTAACGGTATTTTGTTCTTGTCTATTGAACGTAGATGACAGTTTGCACAATTGATCATTCTCCACTTCTGCATCTCTGTAAGATCTAACGCCGGATATACTGGTGGGGTGTCCCTTAGATACCATGACGTGATCGATTTGGTTTTCCGTTCCTGCATCAATCGATCTCCACGTTACTTTGTCGATTCTATTATAATGTGGAGAAAGTGTACTTGCTACAACGACGTTGTACATTATTGTCAGGACAGTGACGAGTTGGCTGTTGTTATTAGGTGCAAGCTCTTACGATCGATGCACTATGTATTTGCTGCCCTATAAGTTTGGTCGTGCGAGTACAAATGACGAACATCGTTCAGAACGCGACTACGTCAGAAATGGTATAAAAATTTTACAATTGGTTACTGATGACCGTAAATTGAAGGTGCGTGAGATTGTTAAGATGGTAAACATAATGCGTGAATGGGCCCGATGAGTAAAGCGCGTGCTCATCAACCAGTAAAAGTTAGAAAGAGTTGATATTTCTCAACACAATTTGGGCATGTTAAAACATACTCGGACGAATATTTTGCACCGTTTTGTCACTGTTGGTGAAACATGGATACATCACTACACACCAGAGATCAAGGGACAATTAATACAATGCAACGGCACACAAATCAATTAAAACGATGGTCAAATTGGGCTATTTATTTATTTAGTTTATATTCCCAGTACTAATACAACTACCAGACTATTCAGTGGATTTATTATCCTTAATTTTAATTTTTTTTACATCTATTTCCCTAAAAGTGTATTTAACCTGACTTACTCAAAAACCAATATAAACATTAGTTATTGTGATGAATTTGAGTAATTTGAAGATAATATGCCGTAAATGATGGTAACTGAGTGAACATTAAAATTCCCATCAATCTAAAAAAGTCATACAATTTATAAAGAAAATAATAAAGAATACGACCGACCGTTAACAAAAAATCATAAAATCGCAATGTGGATTGCAAATCCAACACATATTTCATTTAATCTCATCAAAATATGGTGTTGTGATATGTAATACCCCAAAATTAAGGAACATTATTTTGACCATCTTCTTTTAATATTTATATTATATTTGAAAAAATCCCAAAACGTCAATCTGAAGCAAACCGTTGATATAATAATTTATATACATTTTATAAGTTGGTTGCCACCTCCATTATAGTTGGGGAAAACAAAACCTCCAATTACACAGAAAGCAAATATTTTGAACTTATTAACGTTGTAAGTACAAATTTTATATATTTTTTAAGCACCATGGGAAATTTTTTCTTGAATAAATCACACCATATGATGCAGATACTAAAATTAGAGATATAACGCCAGAAAAACTAATCTTTAATCCAAATTTTATATAAAACTTCAGCTCTCTTGGGTTTAGCTTAATCTAAACAAAAAATAACTTATTATTACGAAAAATAGTTTTCAGTTTTACACTCATTGTTTTTTTTATTATTTTTTTACTTTTTTGGAAACGTTTTTCGTTTGATGATGATTGACGGTAGTTTTAACCATCTGCTAAATAAAAATTATATTTCATATGTATTTAGTTTTTATTTCTATTTCTAGTTTGTTTGTTTGCTAAAACGAAAAAAAAAATCTAAAATTTAATACATATAATCTATTTCTCAAACTTTATATGAACGTGACGTATGTACATGTTTGGCGCAAACAGTGATTAAAAAATGATTGCTGTATTTTAGACGTTTCCGTGCCAATCCGTATGACAGCAGTTTGAAATGGATTTGATATGGTAATATGTTTATAACCGTCTAATGTACAGCATATGAACAAGAGAACCTTTTAAAACTATTTTAATATTTCAATTATATTGACACGACGGTTAGAACACATAAAAATATGAAAATTAGGAATACATATATGTATTTACCATTTGAAGCAAGAAATGTCGAATATACTATGATGCTGTTACAAGGACTGCAGTTCGGTACCTAGATATTTCTTATTGGTATTGTATTTATTTATATCCTTCCGCTTATGCTTTACATAATGCTTATTATGTACATATCATACCATACGATTAAATTTTCTAGAAATCGTTGCACAATGTTGAAGGCGTGTAGCAGAGAGTGATAATACGTCAACTACACCGTTAACATCAAGTAACCGTTGCTTGGGTTAGTACAAGTTTGAGTGACCGCATTGGAACAGCATGAAACAAATTGTAAAGTGGAAGGAAAACGGGGTCATTCCCTTCTCTCTCTTTCTCTCTTCTTCTCTCTCTCCATCTCCCTCTCCCTCTCTCCTCCCTCCATGACATACCAGTATGTCTCATCGAGCAACAGTGTGCACCTTCTAGTTTTGGGAGGTAGTGCCAGAAAAATAAATAAAATTGCCCAATGTTTGTATAATTTATGTCTCTAACTATTAATTATTATTTATATCTAAGCGATTGTGAATGGTTTTGGTATAAATTTATTTCTGATCATTTCGTTGTATCTCAAGACGAAACAATATTATGTTTATATTACTTTATGTGAAAACGTTTGTGAAAACCACCTCTCAAACCTTACCGTAATAAGAAGCTAACAAACTGGGAAAATTTCTCTTTTGAGCACCAACCTCTTATAATTTCCCTGGGCCAGATACGTTCGGCTGCAATGACTTTAACTTTCGAAAAAGTTTGTCCTTTTATTACTAAGCAAAACAGCCGGAATTAGTTTTTGGTGTTCTAATCTTTAAAACTAAAGAAAAGTATCGTTAAACTTAAGTCTAGAGCCAAAAGATCTACCCTCCAGATAGATTGGGGTATATTTTTAGCAGCTCAAAGAGAATATTGAAGTAATCTAAGATCCACTCGTAGGGCTTCTTGAATCAGTTTCTGTGAAGAAATTAACAATGTTTCCGGTATCGTCAGACTTAATAGGCTAATATTGATTCTTGCAGTCTGGATGTAATGCGCCTTCTTGATATTAGGCTGACCTTCCATAATAGGGAAGTTACTGTATTATTACTTACTGTTCATTTTCCCCGTTGCGAAGTCTGTTGTTTCCGAAAATCCCATTTACAAAGGGTTTCTTCTCATTCGGGATCACTTACTCCAACTTTATTAAGTTTGCATTGCTTTCGAAATTCTTCCACAATCTTGAAACCGAAGCGTAGGTATTTTCATTCCTATAATGCTGGCAGGTCGAATTACAATGATCCTAGATCATTTAGGCCAATTACTCTCTCAATTTTTCTTAAAATTTTGGAGAGAAGTGTCAACAAATAGATTGCTCTTCAGTCTCCGCGTTAAAGTCTTCAAAGTTTATGCTAACGTTATCAGCCACATGATCCGTTTTTGGTTGTGAACATTTCATAACAATTTTTTTTTATGCTTCTGATCAGTCCACCCAGGCTTGGTGAATTCGTTCCAGATCGTTTATTAAGAAAAGTTTCAACCTCCAAAATTTCCATTAAATAAACAAGTTTAAAAGTCAGCAATTAAAAAGAAAATCTTAAAACAAACATCGTCAAACATCTGGGCGTTACCTTAGGCAGACAACTTTCCTGAAGCCCTCATACTTCACAAAGCCACTGCTTTTTTGACAATGTAGAAGAGCATTTGAGAAATCCTGGGGCGTGACATTCAAAATTCTAATGTTTATCTACAACCTGCTGATGTTCTTCTTTCGTTGGTCTTAACTATTCTATCTTACGGTTCTGGTTGGTGGCCCTTGGTAAAATCTAATTCCGCTTTAGCGAATCTACAGTCGACAGGGTATGGCACAAGTAGTTGCGGGTTTGGAAACCTACTTGATCTACGATATTACGGCAGTGTAGATTCAACCTGCACGGTGTTCCAGGCCGAATTGATTGCTCTCACGTAGTGTGTGATTGATGCTTCTAACCTCATTGCTTCAGGTGAAGATATTATTTTGTGTACGTATAGTAAAGCTGTGCTAAATGCATTGAAGGATCCTGTGACCACTTCGAAACTAATTAAGGACTTAATTAATTTTATTAGTCGCCGCTTGAGTTGCAACAATCGTGTCACGGTCATGTGGATGCTGGCTCATAGTGATATTGATGGCAATGTGGTGGCTTATTTCTTGGCGAAGTTGTTTTCGCGTTTGGTATTTATCGGCCCGAGCCTGTAGCTCCGCTGATCTTTAATAACTGCAATAAAGCTATTATGAACTACGTTCATTACGAACTAAGCGCAATTGACTTGTTTACTAACTTAACTAAGGGTTAACTAAGTATGATCTGTCTCTGAAGAAACACCTGCTATCAGTTTTGATCTTTATCCTTAGGGGTCAAGGTCGCCTTTAAATGTTGGTCAATTGTCCTCACTGTCTTGGTTTAGGTTCTTACAGTTTGTCAAAGCAGCGGAACACAATTGCGATTTAGTATAGAATCCTCGGTGCGTACCGAGGGCCTATTGTGTCATTGAGTGCGGGGTCTTCTTAGGTTCGAGGGTATTAATTTATTAAATTTCAGGGTATTAAAAAAATCAATCGAAGTCGACATTAAATAAAAATTAACATGCTAAGATCATTTAATGATTCCCTAAACAATAATTCAAAAAATGTTTGAGAATTAGAATTAAGTGGATATGGGACAAGAAACACGTAAAAATAAAATACAAATCCGTCAATGTATATTCTGTCAAAAATGCCAACGAATAATCCAATCATCAAAACATTTTTCAAACGAATTTTCCGGAATCGACTTTAGTTACCGTCGCGAATTCTCTTTTATGCCTTCTATCGACTGAAAACTGGTGCCTCGAAATGGGAATTTCAGTTTTAGAAAGAGAAAAAGTCAGCCGGAGCCATATCGGGTGAATAAAGTGGTTATTCGATGATATTTGTTAAGTTTTTGGCCAGAAATTCGTTCACAATGATAGCCTTGTGAGAAGGGGCATTGTCATGGTGCAAAATCCATGAGATTTCTTTCCACAAGCCAGGTCTTTTTCGACGAATTTGCTCTCAAACGCCGCACACCCAGATAATAGTTGCGTTTTTTTTAAAACAATTGGGTTTAGTTCGCGATGCTTTTTTCAAATTTGAAATCTTTGTTATTTAATTAAAAAAAAATTAAATTTTTAATTTTAATTTGGACAAATTTGAAAAAAGCTATCGCGAACTCAACCCGATTGTTTTAAAAAAAAAAACGAAGCTAATATTCTTTATTTACCGCAAGAATTCCGAGTGCACAACACCGCGATACTCAAAGAAAACAGTCAACATTACCTTAACTTTTAATCGACTTTGACTTGGATTTTCCCGTTCCGTCTGGTTGGTTTCCATGTCAAACTCGTAAACCCATGTCTCATCACCAGTTATAATGCGTTTTATGAATGTGGGGTCGGAATTGACTAGTTCTAGCACGTCTTCAGCTACCGTTACGCGATTGAGTTTTTGAAGAAAATTCAAGTATTCCGGAACTAGTCGAGCGGCAACGCGTTCCATGCCTAAACAATCGTGTACAATGGTACGAGTTGATAGGCTACTTTTATAGGTCACTTAAATATTCATGTATTCATATGTTTAACTTAATATTACCTTGACATACCTAAAATTGTTTTTTGAATTTCGCGATCATAATGAAAAACTTGATTCTAGAATACGTATAACTTTTTTTTTTAAAATCATTCTTCGAATCTTCCAAGATTTCATTCGTAATAATGATGATTAATCTGGTGTTAAATGGGTATGGGTTGTATCACATTTAAATTATTATAGAAAGGTTAAATGGTTACTTTTGCTGATGACACAGGTTTTTTTTTATTATAAAACAGGAATTGTTGCAATTATTTAATTATTATGTGTTTTCTAGCATTCTTTGCAAGTTGTATTTCGTTAAAGTGGTAGCTACATAATTGTAATTTCTTAATTGGAATGAGCAATTCTAATTTTGGAAATAAACAGGATACTTGGAATGGAAGCCAAGTGGGAATAAACAGAATACTTTTATGACAACTCAGTATGTTACTACGAAAATGAGTTTCTTCAAATACATATTTTTATATTTTAGACTTCAAAAAACTGTTTTGCAATAAAATATATTAAATAGATCATAGTTGGTATTATTGAAATACGTTTTTTAGTAAATTGCAAGACACAAATTTATTAAATATGTATATTGATGTTTGATATTGACAGAATATTCTTCCTTTGGAATTAGATTGAGAGAATCGCGTTCTGGATATATCGAATTTAAAACAAAATACAAAATAGATAGGGTGAATTAAAAAACGATTTACGTCAAAATAAAAATTTGTAATATTCGGGATGAATTTAATAAAAAACACGCCTATAGTAAACATTTGTACTATTCAAATATCAAGGAATCCATTAACCATTTCAGAAATATATTTACCGGTTTTTAGGAGTTTCGAAATCAATCAAAATCTCTGCGAACTTATGTTTGGTGTAAATTTTCGACTTAAATTCTTTATAAAATATGTCCATGATTAGTTAGAAATGTTTTGTTAGAAATTGTTCTAAATATATATTCCAACGACATTCCAGGAAAATTTCAATATTCTTCTTTAAGTATTATGAAGGACACATAGATGTAGGATAATTATCGACGATTTTTATTGCGGAAAGAAAAATCAGAATTAATTAAAACATTTTCCAACGCTGCCATAAATTGACCTTTGGTAAACCATGAGTTGGATCATTAATTGAACTAATAATTGGTCTATATGAAATGGTTTATGAGTTTTTGGTAATACGTGTAATTTGGGAACACCGAATTATATTTGCTTAACATTTTCCTAGTCTTTTCATCTACATTAACAGCATTTTTCTATTCTTTAACGATTGTGTATTTTGACTTCCGAATTGGTATTGAATCATCTTTGGCGTCTTATCAATTAGTATACTTTAAATATATGTTCACTTCGTGATATTATAACGGTTACATTACCTTTACTCGCACGAGTTATCACAATGTCTGGGGTGAAATCATGAAATCCGGGAAAATAAATTATTCCAAAATATTTCAATGGGCAAGTAGGCCTCAAGTACTTCTAGCTACTCATAACTACTCAATCAAATTTTTTGTTTTACTATGTTTTATTTCTTACTAACAAATTTGCGTTCCATTGAATATCTATTCACAAGTAACGGGTGGCCCATCTAACGCTTGCAATTTAATTTGGATCTAATTCAAAGACGAATGAATATTTTTTAAAGTGGTTTGTTTTATTAGAAAGAGTACATTGCCATTAAGTATGGAACACAATTTCATTCAAATGACTTCCACGGCTAGCTTTACAGTTTTTCTGACAACCCAATTTTTCAAAACATTTCCGACTGTATGGGCTCCTATCTCATCAATGGCAACTTTGATTTGATCTTTCAAGTCTGGATGGTCAGCGTAATACTTATTCTTAACGGCTCTGCATAAAAAAAGCCCAACGGAGTCAAATCGCAGCTACGTGTTGGCCAATTGATGTCTCCGTTAAGGCCGTTTATTCGACTCCCGAAGACAGTGTCCAAAAGGCAGATTGTTGCGTTTGCTGTGTGGCAAGTTTCGCCGTCCTGTTGAAACCAAATGTCGTATGTGTCCTCCTCTTGAATTCTGGGTAAAGAAAATGGGACTAATAGTCACTCGTGTCACTACGTGTCGATTTTCTGAGGACCAAATGCGACAATTTTTCTTGTTGACGGTGCTTCCGAGGTGAAAATGAGCTTCGTCGGGTAAAAATTAAATTTTCTTCCAAGCGTTCCACAGCTCAATTAGCGAAACGAAAACGTTGCGGATGGTCAGTTTGCTTCCTCCTGCACTAATTGAACTTTGTACTGCTTCATACTAAGGCCTTAATGCAAAATTCTCATTACAGAAATGCGAGAAATGATCAATTCTTGAGCACGATGGCGAGTTGATGTTGATGGATGCTCAGACACATTCTGAGCAACAGCTGCAATATTCTCCGCTGTGTGCGCTGTAAATGCCGTGCGCGTGTCGGTTTATCCAATAACAATCCAGTTTCACGAACTCGCTTTACAAATTGATCCCCAAATTGCTTTGTAGGCATTTCATTTCTACTAAATTTTCCACGTAAATTTGTTACAGCTTGGGTAAAGCACTCACCACTTTGAAAGTAAGTTTTTAATATTTCTTAATTTTGTTGAAGCGTAAAGGGGTCTATTTTGTAAATGTCAAACATTAAACTAATTTTCTGTCATAACACGAATGACGTAAGTGTTGCTACAATCGAAATAACCGATAGTTGAAATTGCAAACGCTAGATGGACCACTCGTTACTTGCAAGTACTTTGCATCCGCCAATGGAATCCGGCTATTATGAAGCAATTTTAAACGGAAATGTACTATCGGTTGAAATTTAATTTCGAAAATCGTTCTGCCGATTAGTCAGTGAAATATTATAGAAATTGTAGTTACGCATCACTCCACATCCATTAATTAAATTTGAATAAAATCGAAAATGTTTGAAAATATTTTTCAATCCGTTTATTTTGCGGTCGTATTTCATGATCCCACCCCTGGAGTATCCGCAATTTTCAATTGGAGTTAATCGAATTTGAGTTATATTTGAAGTTAGTCAACATATTCACAAAACGGTTTTGAAAGGTAAAACGATCAAATAAAAAATTATATTTTCAACATCATAAATAATTTTTTAATAAGGACCTGAATGACCAATTGAAGGAGGACGAAATTTATTTCCAAAACTTAAAATAATGAAAAGTTGAAATAGGAAGATCTAAATTGGAGATGTTTTCCAACCATTTATCACAAGTATTAATTAAATTTTAACTAAATTTAATTTTTTGCCTTACCTTGATTTCATTAAAATGGTAATTGAAAAAGTCTACTTAACGATAACGCAATATATGTCGAATTGCCGAAAAATAATTCAGTTTCGATCCAGAAGCCAGTAAACACAATGGTTGAAGAATGGAAAAATGGTGGTAATGTGGAAGTGGCCAAAAATTAAATTGGGTTTAGAGAAGTATTGAAAATATATATTTATTTAAAGAAATCTATTCTGTGATTTACATGTCTGATTTCAGAATTTAATTTAAAACAAAAATATTAAAAATTCAAATAAAGAATTTTAAAACACAAAAATATAAATCAAATTTTGATTTAACAATTAAAAATTTAAAAAATAAATCTTCAGGATATTTTTGAAGTTGTCCTTTGATAAATTAAAGTCAAATAGGTCGTCGATGATGTTGAATGATTTAGACAACTTATTAATGGGGTTATTTTCTCCATAGTTTGTGGAATGGTGTTTTAGTGCTAAAAACTCATGGTTTCGAAATGTTCTGCAAGGCACATGAATTGATATGTTTTCCAAAATGTATGCTAAATCAATGTGACCAAGCAAAACGTTACCAGTAAAAGCTGTGCCTACGAGAAGTCGTCTATTTTCAAGCGTGCATATTTTCTAATCCGTGCATCTTGTTGAGTACGGAGGTAATCGAGTTCTATTTTCATGGAATTATAAATTGTGGTCGTAATCCCAGTCACTTTTCTTTAACAAGAAAATGGCATTCGCTTTCGCAATACAATTTTTGATATGCCTATTGAAACTGACATTTTCAACAAATGTAACACCTAAATCTATAATCTAATTGATTCTTTGCAATACTTCGTTGTTGACTTTGTATGAAGTAATTAACGGATTTTTTTTACGATGGAAAAACATCATTTTGCATTTCTTAAACTTTAAGTAAAGCGAGTTTCGACCACACCACTCACTTAATCTATCGATGTCTTCTTGAAGTTTCTTCGTATTTAGTATCATTCCATTAACAGTAAGAAAATTTTTCACGTCATCAGCAAATATAAGCACGTTTGAATTTTTATTTATCTCTTTTATTCGATCTATGAAAATAATAAATATTCAACCAAGGCTCGAGGTGTGATCCTTGGGGAACACCAGACGTAAATTCAATAACAATTTGAAATTTGTTTGACTCATAGATGTAAAATTTGTGAGAATCCCAACAATCACTTTCGGACGGATGAGATTATTGATTTGAAAAAATCAGTCTTCTCATCAGGTCGCGACGACTGATGTTGTATTACTTTACTTACATTGGAATATTGTCTATATATTATAGGACAATATCATGTATTTGTAGTACTAGCAAATTACTTGCTTAGCCTACGAAATCGATTCTTTCAATTTTTTCATCTATATTTCATTCTCACAATTTTTCCTTTTTTGTTTTACAAAAACAAATTATTACAATAGAAATGGTTTTTATTGTGATTGATCCGTACATTGGTCTATCTTCAGTGCTCTCGATCTTAACCACCCAAAAAAAACATTACAATCTTACAAATTTTCCATCTATGAGTCAAACAAATTTAAATTTATCCGCGATCCAGCGATAATGGAGTAAAAAGTATGGGGTGGTTGGGAAGTTGATTGTGTATAAGTAGGTGTCGATTATCATAGTCGTTGTCAGTCAGATTTTGACGCTAAATGGATGGATTTCTTCCTATGATTGTGCATTTAATCGAGAGCACTGAAGATAGACCAATGTACGGAACAATCACAATAAAAACCATTACAATAGAAAAACAAAAAAGTAACTTTAATAACGTTATATTTCTCATTTCCCATCATTACAAATTGTCGCCGATTTGATAGATATGACTTAAACCAATTTATGTAATCGAGTGAAAACTCAAATGCGAATATCGAGTGCTTTTTGATGACAGGTGGAATCAAATGCTTTACTGAAATACGAACATGTTACCTCAACTTGATGTGTTTTTATCTCATTAATATTCACGTCATATTTATGACGTGCAATTGTGGATTTAAAGTGGTTGCATAATACTAATTCAAACAATTTTGGAATTGATGATGTAGTTGATATTCCTCTGTAGGATATAACATCATCTCGTTTACCCGATTTAAAAATTGGTGTAATTTTTGAAATTTTTTAGTCAAATGCGCCTTTGCTCAAGGAGTGGTTGAATAGATAACATAATGGAATTGCTAAAATGTCAGCGTACTCCTTCAGAATAGAAGAGGATATATTTGCAAGACCACAACCGTCTCCAAATCCCTTTAAAGCCGATAAAATGTTATCCTCAAAAATATCAGAAGGAGTTATTTATACGTTGCTATTGCTGGGTTGTTCGTACCATCCACTAATAACTCCTGGTTTATAGACTGATTGAAAAAACGACGCGAACATGTCAGCTATATCTTTGAAGTTTGAGAAGCTGGTATTGTTATAGCGTTTATTCCTTAAGTATTTCCAAAATTATTTCGGATTTACTTTGATTTTTCCTTGAATTTGATCGAGATACGACCTGGGAGTCCATTATGTTTTCGACCGCGTTTTTTTCGACATTTACGAAACCTCTTAAGGTATCGAATATCGTTGCAAGTACATGAAATATTTATAAAATTATACATACAATATTAAATATTAGATTAAATAATTTTAATTATTAAAATTTAATTAGTTTAGTGACAAAAACTCATAATATAGGTATTTTCGACGTTGTCAGATTGGTCGGCGTTGTCGAAAAAAAAACGCGGTCGAAAATTTCATAATAGACCCCTCTGTATTTTGATTTGAAATAAATTTCACATTCGTTACTCTGTTGTAGAAACATCGTTTTGTCCGCTTCGCTTTTCAACATTTTGGCATACGCTTTTGAGTTCCGATTTCTTAAGTTAACTAGTCTATCATCGAACCACTGAGGATGAACATTTTGTGGTTTACAGCACATAGGTACATAAAATTCGAAGCCTTGCATCATAATGTCATTAAATCTGTCAACATTTTCGTTTATATCATTGGAATTGAGAGTTATTTGTCAGTTAATGGGAGGTAACTTTGGTAGCCCTACACGGGTTGTTTTTTCGAAGTTGTATTTGATTGGTTGTAGGTTTGCCGAACTCCCCATTAAATTAGTTGAGTCAAATACGCAATATCTAAAGATTTGTGACTGATATCGTTTATGACAAGAGGTAACACACTGAGGTCCAGATCCAATAATCTATCACGATTATTAGCAATCGTGTTTATTTGATTTATATTATAATCTGTTGTTATATTGCATTGTAAAATACACTTTAGTTTCGAGTTCCAATTCCAGATTATTTTTGAAAGATTAAAATCACCAAGCACAAGAACTGAATCTAACGAGTTTGTTGTATTAATAACTTCATCAATCGCATCGATGCAAGTTGCGTAATGATCACTATTTCTGATTTTTACACCAATTTGTTCGATTTTCGATGGGGCTAAAGTTATTGGAGCATTTCAGAGTTTAGAATGTACTGCTATCAGCACGTCATCACCCAATTTCTTTGAGCTAGTTTCGAGACCGATCGAAGCTTCACAAATTACATAGATTGGGTAGTTTGATTTTAAAACAAAGTTATAAAACTTAGATGCTTTCGATGCCATTTTGTTTACCTTTTGATAGTAAATTGCACATTTCTCATAAACCAACCTTTTCTTGGAATTTAAGGGTTGATTTACCTTTTTAGTAGTAGTATAGGTTCGCGCTTATATTAAACGTGTGTGTCTTGAAATTGCATCTATGACATTCGGTACACTATCGAACAGCTCAAATGGTTGAGAAGTGATTCTAGTACATATCACATTTAGTGAGGTTAATCCTTGTGCTTCGTGGATCGTTATGACTTTACTAGATTCTAGTATCTTAAGGTGGAAGATTAATTGTTTATCAGCTTTGGTAAAAGTTAGATAGAATGCGTTATCCAACATAGGTGTCGACGACAATGTTGACGGCAGGTTTATAAATTTGGTTGAAATTTGCACGTTATTCATACTACTGATGTGTGTTCCGTCTTTGTTACGAATGTGCTTGCATCGCATGCACCATCATATACTTATCAATAAAAACTGTAAAGAGGCAATCGTTTTGTAGTTTAATTTGATGTTTTTAAAATCAATGTTTTCGTGCTCGCAACGAGATGTTTCCTTTAATTTAATATCAGCAAGTCCTTCTTATGTAACACATAAAATAAGATCACTGCTCGTTTATACTGGTTTATAATCCAGGTTGATTTACCACATCCAGGTAAACCTTGAATAGTTGTAATGTCCGGCATCTTTATGTTTTCTTTAAGATAGGTTTTGTTTAACTAGTTGTATGTCTGGTGATCTAACATAATTTTCGTACTCGATGAGTAAAATATATATGTTTGGGGTGTCTTCACACAATTGCACCAGATTATTCCCATCAAAGCCAAACTGATGTTTTGTGGTCGGTTATTCAATATATTGTTTGGTGACGTTATCAAATATAAATATGTCCAATTTATATATAATATATTCTCTACTAAATTCAGTCAATGCTACAAATCAGTATGCACACTTATTGTCCCATCGGCTCTGTAAAATCAGGTCAATCGAATAGTAGTAGGATATTATGCTTCATGTGTTCGAGTACCACAATAAAATAGATGAAGTCAGTTGAATTTATTAACACGATGCAATTAGTTTCCCCAACTAAAATGACGATGCAACTTTATTCGTAGAAATAAAAATAAGCTCTTGATGTTTTAATATTCGCGTTTTTCCTTTCTTATTTAGGAACCAAAATGTAAAATTCTACATTCTCTATTCTATTATAAATACCACGTTAAAGAAATGTTTTGTATACAAAGTTATCTTTTCGCAAGAGCTATACATTTCACACAAGTACCTTTTTAAAAAGCTGTATAATGTATTAAAATTAAAATCAACCAAAGTAACAATATTTCCACCTACATTTTATCGAGCACGACACTCGAATTGAGGAAAGAGTAAAAATATATAACTTTTCCTCCAAAACACATACGCTGTTGTTAATTTTCCAGTTAAACCCACAAACCTCGATAAAAAAAAATAAAAAAATCTCGACAGTCTCAAAGAAAATTGGAATATTTTTTTAGTAAAAGTACCTTTTATATACAAAAGTACATTATACGTTTTATTCAATGAATATAAATCTAAATATTCAAATATATTTTACATTTTTTTGTGTGTGTTGTTAATTTAAAATTTATCGCACGTCATTAATAACCCGGGTTTAAAAGGTGGATTTTGTAAAATGTAAAATTTTATAATGTAATTAACATGAGTGCTAAATGACGGAAAAATAATAGATTTTTGTATTCCTACATATTTGCCTTTTTAATTTCGTTTATGAAGTTACATGCGGGGTGAGTGTATTTGATCGGGTTTTGTTGATGGATTTTTAAATTGATTGTAACACTTTTCATCTTCTAATGGCTGAGACTGGTTTTATTCGTGTTGAATAGAAATAATTGACATACTTATCTTAATTAAAAATCGATGATTGGTTATAATAAGCATGTTGATTGTGTGATGGAATTTAAGACAAGGCTAAATTTATAATAACTTACAATCGGACAGATATCTTGCCTTAAAAAATATATATACTAACGAAACCAGACAACTGAGATATTAAATTCATCTTCCATATATGATATCACTTGAATAAATCAGATAAAAACTGGATACAAATAATATAACTTTATTGGTTCTATGCAATAATTCAAAGAGTTGAAAACATCGTTGAGGTATAATACTACATTCTGTTGTATATAGAGATGAAAAACTTGACTTTAATAAATAACCAAAAGCAATATAATTTTGAGATATCAAACTAAAATTCAACAGTAATATAAAATAGAAATATTCCTGCAGAATGGATGTATACCAGTCATGTTCTATGTACATTATATCCCGAACGATAAACTAAATAACGAGTCAGTTCAACTACGATTTTAATGTAAAGTTAAAATTGCTCGCTCTAGTAAAACAATATATAAATTCATAATACTTAATTCACTAAATGTACACCCAGCAGTAATATAAAACTACTTACATTACAAACACTGGAACTCACATATACTATTCCTCTGCACTAATGTTATTATTGTATAAATAATAAAAGTGTTTTCGATTGTTTTTGTAAATTAAATTATTTCATTATTTAAACAATTTAACTCAATATTGAGTTTTTCTATTTAGTTTACTGGAATAGATACGATTTTGGATTTTTAATAACGTACAATGGCAATCGATTGCATAGAGAGTGGCCCGCAATATCCTGATCATACTATCTGTTAGGTGTGGTAATAAGTTTCACAGGTTGTGCATTATCAAATGATCTAATGTGCATAATAGAATATTAATAAAACAATGGTTTATTGGCCATTATCTCGTCTGAAAAGAAACCCTTAAAGGTAGTCATGCCAACAATTTTGAACACAATTATTTGTAATGTCTATCGTTGAATTTGTTATAAGTTGAAACATTTTTAATCAGCGATGAGGCTGGATCTCGAGCCCTGAATGAAAGACTGACTGTACGCGGACTGGCTACGATGCCATGTAAGAGTGTTTGTGACTCCGACTAGGTGCTTTAGGCGCCAACGATAAGGTCATATTGCAAAGAATCGTACAACAGGTTGCTCTTAACATTTACTTATTTATTTATTTAATGGTTGACGTTGTTAAATTATAAATATATTTATAATAATAATAATAACAATACTAATAATATAATATATGTATAGTCTCTGCTTTGTATTTGGAATTACTCTAGCTATGTTTTTCGAAATGATGCTGTTGTGTTACAATTCAGCCAACCGAGCAGTCAACCGATAAAGAATTCCACAAACTGATTCCCCTCACAAAAAAGGAAGAATTCATTAACTTCGTGCTATTATTGGCGATCTTTAAAGTCTGAAGCCGATTAGATCTTAATTTTTCAGGCTGTATGTACTTCAAGAACTTGAACTGGTAATACTCATAGAGCGAACAGTCAAGTAAGATGTTAGTATACTGAGAGATATGGTCATATTTTCTTAGTCCTCTGACGTATCTTATGCATGAGTTGAATGATAATTGTAAGTAATTGAAATATTGCTTCTGAAGTTCAAATATAACAATGTCTCTTTACAGAAAATGTGGTAAGATATACGTGTTAACTAGTTGAAGGCGAAGTGTAGAATTTAAATGTTTAGTAGTAGTCCATAGTAGCCTTAGAAGGAAGCTTATTCTTTTGCAAACGATTTCAACGAGATTGTCAGTATTACGATCTGATGAACCCATTGTGTTTTATTACTATTGGGTAAGACCCAATTTATTATTTGTTGACCATTGGACAATGCTCTCAATGCCTTGATTTGCCATCTCAATGTAATTCGGGATGTCGTTTACACCGCAAAATTAATATATTTGCAGGTCGTCAGCGAACAAGTGATATTTACATTTCTTTATTACACTTATTATGTCTGTTGTTGATAAACCTCATAAACAAGAATGGAAGATTCAAGAACAGAGCCTTGTGGGACTCCTGTGGTAGTCCTGCATATACTAGACGTAGATGAGTGAAGAAAAACTGTTTGGAGACGATCGTACAGATACGATAACATCAGACGTGATGCAGACAATGAAAATAAAAAATAATAACGCTCAGATTTTATTAGCAATTCATGATCAATCTTATCGAATGCCTTGCTAAAATCCAAGAGCACCAGTGCTCTGTCATCGATAGCCCTGCGAATATCATCACTAGTTAATATTTAGTAAAGCAGTTATAGAACTGTGCATTGAATAGCTTCTTATGATACTCTAAATGTTGCAAAATTTGCGTTTGAAGAATTTTTTCTAGAACCTTAGAAAGAACCGGTTGCAAACTAATGGGCCGAAAATTAGAAGGGAAAGAGCTATTTTGCTTTTTACGAATCGGTGTTACTTTAGAGTGCTTCCGTTCATAAGGGAAACTAGGGAAAGTAATAATGCTATTAAATACATGCGTAGTATAAAATAATCTATGTAGGGCAATAACATTTTAATAAATTTTAATAGCAGAATTAGATTTTACTGATCTAAAGGCTTCAGTTAAGTCTACAATATCAATGTTTCGAAAATTAAAACCGCCATCAGTTGCCCTATTCAACTCGAAATCGTTTATTAGGTTAGGTGAAGATTGTTGATTACAAAAATAATTATTCAGATCATCTGCTGATAAATCGATGTTTGAGTTATTTGGTTTATTGGATAGTTCAGTTATCGAACTAAGGTGTTTCCAAAATGTAATGGTAAATGGTAGGGTCGAGACGCTTAGCAAAATACTGAGTTTTTGCGTTTTTGATAGCATTGTTAGTTTGTTTCTAATTGATTTGTATTCTAGATAAAGCCCTTCATTTTTTGTACGCTTCCAACGATTGAAAATAAAATTTCGTAACTTAATCAAGCATAAAATGTGATTATTGACAGAATTTGGGTCAGTAGATTTTAAACGAAATGATTTGATAAGAACAAACTTTTCATACAGATGACACAACCATTTTGTTACAACCGACACTTTATCATTTGGTTCATAAATGGTGTATATTATATCCCAGAGTATGTTTGAACATTCGTGCATTAAACCAGTAGTGTCAATATTTTTTTAATCTCGGAAATTAATAAAGGACTCCACCCTCCAAGTCATGATCCGAAAATCCCAGCGATATTTGATTTAGAAAAATTACTTTTTGAGTATTTGTAATGATCAGATCAAGCAAGCTAAACGAAGTTCTTGTGAAATGCGTTCGCTCACTGTTTTGACATAGAAAATCAAATCTCCTCAATAGTCTGCCAAACTTTTTAGGGGTAGGTTGTATACCATTAGGGTCACAGTTGAAATCACCAAAAATTATAATATCATTATAGTTTAATGAATATTCGGCTAAAATTGTTTCCAGATCCTCACAAAATTCGCCGAGGTGCGATTTGTAAACAACCATTAACAATATTACAACTGTCGCCGATTTAACTTCGATTAGAATAATCTCTAAGCTAGGAGCACTATATTTATACGTAATTTGTAAGTCAAAGTTGATGTAATGTTTACGCATATTCCACCACCTCATTTCTTGTCGGGTGAACATGGTGAAGCTAAGTCCGGACAGGTGGTGCAGTGGTTAAAGCTTCGGCACTGGGATCGGGAGGTACTGCAAAGCGAATTTTCGTCATCGATTACGATCGGTGATGTTAATAAATACAGCTAAGACCCTTTGTTGGAGTGAAGAATGCAGCACCGTCCTACCGTCCATCGCAGTGCACAGGGTGGCATGGGGCTTCCAATGTGCAGGTGGTATACTGTAATTATATGAATAGGTGAATAATTATTAATATATTGGTATTAATTGACCTTAAAAGAACTTTAAAAATCCACTGGATAATTAATGCTTTCTTTTTTATATAAAAAAACTCAGTTTTGTGATGGCTATCACACATGCGCACATGCGTTGAAATTTTATCGAAAGTTGGTTCATTCTGCCTAATTTCAATATATCGAAACAATGCTAAGCTCTTTATCGGATCAGCTCCAAAAACTAATGATCACTGAAGACTTCAATGCTAGAAGTGAAATGTGGCATGACCGTTTAACCGATGAAAACGGAAGAAAAGTAGAGGACTTCGTGTCTAGGATCGACCTTTTCATAATGATTTTGCAGGGAACCCCAACGACGTTCTCGCCTAATGGGAACTCCAATATTGACAGATAACGATAGTAGACAATAGTTAACGGAGCCTTGCTGGGCTCGATAGTTGGGTGGTGTGTAAGAGAAAGTTGAACATTTAGTGACCATAGAGCAGCATCACGTTTGAATTATCAAACTCACCACAAAATAGTCCGCTTGCAAGTAGTAATACTCCGAGATAGCTGACTAGGGTGCTAGACACTTCGTTGGCTCTTGGAACGGTATACAAGCACTTCCAGAAATTAATCCAACAGTTAGCCAGTGTCTGCAATAACTCAATTCTAGGGAGTCTAGGGAATCTTAGATGTTAGATGCCGAAGCTTAGAAGAGCATACCAGATGGAAAGAAACCAAGGAGCAAAATATTTAAAATTGTCACTCTTTAGTGTAAAGTATTTAAAGCGAAGAAAAGTAGTTGCCAACGGTACGTCTCGGAACATGGTAATAAAGATCCATTGGGTATACAAAATTTTCGCTTGCAAAGCAAAACCTCTTGAAGTTTTAAATACCATTGGGAAGGCAAATGGAGTCGTCACAGATACGTGGCATGACACACGCTTAGAGTTACTTAACGTACTTCAACCGGACGAAACACACGCAGAAATGTGCGAAATCGCCACCAATAGCAGTTGGACATCTACAGTTGCTGAAGACTCCCCATTTACGTGGGAAGAGGTCACCAGTGCTCTCAATTGCTTCAAACGTAAAAAATGCCATAGATACGGCCCAATTGGAAAATGATTCAAAAATGCAACAAAATATTTGTAGTTTTAGTTTGCTTGTAAATTAATTTAAAAATTCTTTTTTGTGCGATATACGGATCCTCTATATTAGTAAAATATGTATCATCCCAACTGGATATGCCATTCATTACCATCGATTCTACTAGGGCTTGAAATAAATTCCTTAATGTAACTCTTGTGTAAACTTTGCAAGGATTATACAATTTATCTATGTGTATGCACTAATTTACACTCTTTCTAGTGTTATTGACATGAGACTCCCAATTGAGTTTTGAATGAATTGTTAAACCCAAATATTTAAATTGGTGTACAAACTCAAGCACAAAACACTGAGACATAAATAATCTGTCTATCTACACAAATAATTTTTAAATGAAATACAATTTTAAAATTTATTTTTTTTGATTGATTATATTGTCTTACATACATAATGTTAATGTATGAGATATAATGTCGGTCAAGTGGCCGCCTCTTCAAACTTCTGGTGTTATTTCAGCAAATGTTATCCTTCAGCATCGAGGTTGTGGTTGGTTTATTGGTTGTACACTTTTCCCTTCAAATACTTCCTTAGGAATAAATCGGTAGGGGTGAAATCTAAGGGATCGTGGGGCCAGTCGATATCACCACTTTTTGACATTATTCAACCGGGAAAAATTTCTCGCAAAATTTGCATTGTATGACGAGCTCTGTGTGCTGGGTCACCGTCCTGTTGGAATCACATGTTCTTTAGTCGTAATTGATCCAATTCGGGCACACTAAAGTTTTCCAACATGTCCCGATAGCGGTTACCAGTAACTGTTACAGCATTGCCTCTAGCATCCTCAAAGTGGATGCCACCGGCCCAAATAACGCACCATACAGATATTCTACGATGGTGTAGTGGTAATTCATAATGATTTTTTTATGAAAAATGTTTTTTTTTCCCTAAAATTAAATGTTTTAATAATTCCAACACATTGTAGCGGCGTTAAATGCTCTTATTAAATTGTTATCGATCACTCTACGTTGACAGTCGTGCAAACTGGCAAATATTATGCAAAACAACATAAAAAGCACCTGTACATAACATACGTTTGAGGATGAGCTAGGAAATACTATTTTGTCATCCAAAACACTTTCAATAATTGGCTTTACGTAGCTTAGAGCTAAATCATCAGCAAAAGCAGTCGGATATCCTATGAGATGATGTCAAAAATTGAGTTAAACTAAATCAAAAATAACAATGGACTTAAAACTGATGCTTGGAGAATGCCACATTTAACTGCACCTGGCTGCCTTAAAATTTCATCTATTCTAATAATCTGACGCCGATTTTGAAGGTAACTTGTAAACCAATCTTAAATTTTACCTCTTATACCAATATTAAATAGTTTAGTCACAGAATACAAATATAACCAGAACAGACATTGCGTAGACACAGACATTTTTTTCCTACGTTAAATGTTTTATAGGAAACATAACTATTAAATATGAATATTTATAATTACAGTGATGATTTTATGTTAACTAACTGTTTTTTGTTGAAATATACTGTCTATAAGCTTCATCATGAACCCATAATTGTTTATTTCAAATAAACATATTCAAAAACAACAAATTGTTTCCTACCTTAAGTGAGTCAAGTCGTTTCTGTACTTATTCTGTTGTTTAGCTAGCATTAATCCAAGGTCGACTGAAATTAGAAATGTCTACAAATAGTGCTGTAGGCTTATGAAATTTTTCATAGCTGTATATATCTGTCTAACGGAATCAATTAGTGCTTCTTCAGTTACCAGTAGTAAATTCATATTGTTTATTGTGAAAAAAATTAATTTTAACAAGATAGATAGTGCACAAACTGACGTTTTATTAGTTTCTCAAAAGACTTTAGATAAGGTGCTTAGGAAATAAGTCGGCCTATAATTGTTTAGATGCAAAGAGGCGGTTAGATGCAAACATCCAAGTGAAGTTTTAAACAAAAAAGTTATCAATTCCATCTGACCCTTTAGATTTTTTGTTTTTAAATTATTAATTTCATGAAGAATTTCTGAAGAAGTTTTAGGCTCAAAATAACACGATAAGACATAATTCCTTGTACGTATATGAAGGTGGCCCGAAAACTATCGGACCATAAAATTCATCCGCAAGGCCATTACTTTACGATGGCGATAAGGGTCATATACCGGGTGACTGACGCGAAGTGTTACCAACTTCAGACTGTCATTGCTGTCAAACCAATGATGACAGAGCGCTCAAATTTTAGTGGGAAATATTCAGAACAAAAGTTATCCGCAAGCGTAGTAGTGTGATTGCTCTATATTTGGCTGGAAAATCACAGCCGCAGATTGTTAACCAGTTAAAACATCTGCATGTGAATAAAATGTTTGTGTATTGCACCATAAATCGTTATAACGATACTGGCAGCATTGCAAAACGTCATAGTGGTGGACCGAAGCGCACTGCAACATCGCCGGCTATCATTCGGAAGGTGAAGGGCAAATTGGCTCGGAATCCGGACCGTAGCGGCAGAAAAATGGCTCGTGAGGCGAACATTTTGCTCGAACGGATGCAGCACATATTGAAAGATCATCTTTTACTAAAGGCCTTGAAATTCCATAAGACGCATGGTCTCATCGATGCTCAAAAAAAAGTTAGAGTGGAAAGAGCAAAGGAGTTGTTACGCTTGCACGAAAATGATGATTTGCCGAATTTGGTTTTCTGCGATGAGTCACCGTTCGTTATTGAGCAATATGTGAACAATCAAAACGACCGGATTTACTTGCCCGGCCGTTCTACTGAAAATTTGGACCAACGGATTGCCACTCGAAACCAAGCGCCGCCAATGGTGATGGTTTGGGCCGCCGTAACGGCCAAAAGCCGATCACCGCTCGTTTTTTGGACCGTGGCATCAAGATAAATGCTCAAATTTATCGGGATCATGTGGTGGAGGGAGCGTTCAAGCCTTGGGCACAAAAACATTTCGGCCGCAGAGCCTGGACATTTCAACAGAATTCGGCGCCGAGTCATAAAGCGTACGTCAATCAAGCTTATCTGAGAAAAAACGTTCCGCGGTTCATTTCCGCTGCCCAATGACAACCATATTCACCGGATGCAAATCCGCTAGATTTCTCGGTTTGGGGTATTTTGAAGAGCAAGGTTGGGACACAAAAATACCAAAGTGTCGATCATCTCAAGCAAGCGGTTCGCCGGGAATGTGCCAAAATACCGCAGAGCCCCTTTCGTGCTGCATGCAAGAGCTTTGTCGGTCGTTTGAAGGCCATAATCGCGGCTAAGGGTGGCCAAATCGAAAACTGCTAATGCAATTCGAAAATTTAAATATGTGTGAACATTTTTTACTTTAATTCAATAAAATTCATCAAAAAATAAAAATTCTGTGGCGTTTTGTTTTGGTAACACTTCGTGTTAGCCACCCTGTACAAGCCATTTGCTATTCAATGATTTTGACTGCAATATACGGCAACGGCTATGTTTGACCATATGCATCGCAGTTCACAGAGGTTTGCACACATAATGGAATCTATACCTTGCTTGACAAGGCCATCAATAAAACACATCCACTAGGCCATTACCATGCGATGGGGTAAGAGTCGTATTCCAGCCATTTGCTATCCAACAGTTTCGACTTGTTTGACCGTGTGTATCTCTATTCACAGAGGTTTGCATATATAACGGAATAAGTTATTTGCTTGATAAGACTATTACTAAAAAGCTTTCGCCATTGCCATATGTTGGTGATAAGAGTCATTTACAAGTCATTTTACTATGCAATGGAAGTGTGTGAAGTTATCCCAGTTTTTCATCCCAGGAAAGATAAAATTTTTTATCAGGTAATACCAATTTCATTTAATCCCAGGAATTTTAACAGCATCCCGTCCCAGAATTTTTAAATTATACAATTAATTAAGGATATTATACATTAAAAGGTCACGACAATTTTAGCTTACCACTATACGAGCATAAACTGCAATATACGAAATTTAAAGAAAATACTCAATAGAAAAATTAATAATTCTCTCAAACCTATAGAGTGCCTAAAGATTTAACTTTTGATTTTGACTCGTCATGATGTCTACTAACTCTGATAAAAATTTGGATATCAGCCGTATGTGAGGATTATTAAATCGCGAGGCGACCTGTAGCTATATAGGGGGTAAATGGTGAACGGCCTTCATATTAGTAGGAAAAGAGTATAGGATTAGATAAGCCATCCCCAACAGCAGCAATAATAACGTCAGCTGGAATGGTCTCATGGTATGGATGTAGAGACAAAAAATTACAAAATTTTTGACGACCTTATGAATGGGGTTTATTGAAGGCCTGGTCAAGCAAAAAACATATACCGTTATATCTGCAATCCTTTGTGAACAGAGATATACAGGGTCAAATATGACCAATTTCATAAATCTCTCAGTCGAAACCAATCGACAGAAAATGGCTTGCATATGACCCTTATCCATATCGTATGGTAATGGCTTTACGGGAACAGTTTACCGAAGGCCTTATCAAGGAAATGTTATATTCCGTTATATCAGCAAACCTCTGTGAACAGGGGCATATACAGCAGATACACAGGGTCAAACATGGTCGTTTTCATATATCGCTCTATTGAAACCATTGGATAGCAAAGTGGCTTGTACAGTACCTGCCAATTGAATTAGAGCCACCTTCTGATTTTGGTATTTTTTCAAATTTAGTAGGAACAAAATAGAAACAGACACATATTACTAATACAAAATGTCTTTGGCTTTAATGACTGCACTAATTCTAGCTGGCATACTGGAAATACAAGTTTTTACCACTTCTTGTGGTTTTGCGTTCTCTTGCCAATGTCCGTGAATATTATCGTTCAGAACAGCTATTGTTGGGTTTGGGGATAGGTACACAACCTTTTTCAACATGCTCCATAGATTTTAGATCGGATTTAGATTAGGTGAGTTTCCGGGCCATGGCTAAAGGGGTATGCTATGCTCTTGAAACAGAGTTTTTATCTTTTGCGCTGTATGACACGGTGCTCCATCCTACATGAAGGTGTATGGCCCTCTTCATTTATTGAATTTTGGAAAGGCAAAAATTCAGTCTCGACAACCTTTTTATATTGATATACTTGATTCATGGTGCCCTCCACAAAATACAGAAGTCCGGTGCCATTCGCGGTTATGCATGACCAGATCATGACTTCAAGTCGGGAAAAGTCATTGCTTCAAGTCGGGATTCATCGCTAAAGATCACCTGCTGCAAAGAGGATGTGAATTGTAAAAATGAAATTTTTTATACAAATTTATACTTTGACGAAATAATTTATTAATGACAAAATTTGTGCTCATTTACGTTTTTTCAATCTTCAATCGTAAAATTTCTGTGCATTTTGCCCATTACAGGCATGCTTTCTACATTTTTGGTGTCATGTTTTGGCTGGTCTGCGACATTTAAGTCCGGCAGAGTACAATTATGATCGCATCGTGCGCTCAGATATGTTAGTATTATGCAATTTTAAGTTATTTAGCATCTCTTTAGCAGAACTTTGTCTATTTTGTAGTGGTGTTTTTATAATTAGCCAGTCGTCTCTCGCGGGTTTTTCGGACACCACAGCAATGACTGCGGCCGCTCGATGTTGACGGCATATTTTTTCGAATTAATGCGGCAATTCATTCGGTCGACTGTATGTCGAGAAACTTTTTGCATTAATGCAATTTGACGGTTCGAATGCATGTACAGGTTTTTAATAAAGTCTCTATTTTAATTTTATCCACGCTACTAATGTCTTTCAATGTCTTTCACTTTTCCTATTCCGAATAATTTATCGTACGCTTAAAAATTCACTAACAAATTTATAAAATTGATAATATATATGATTAAAATAATTTATTACACTTCTTAACACGAGCACGTACACATTTCAACTGAATTTGGTTATTATTCGCACTCCTTTTAAATATTTCATTATCTGTGTTTAGACTCTAATAGCAGCCACCTGACCCAAAACCGGCAATACTGGAATTACCCTAATAATATATATAAGGATTGTTGTTCATATAAATAGATACTCTTAGAACAACTAAATCCGTTTACAATCGAAAATTAGAAATATATTTCAATACAAACTGCTTGTATTACAAATTACTTGATACGCAAGGGTGGCTCTAATTCAATTGCCAGGTACTGTAATTACCCTTATCCCCATCGTATGATAATAGTCTTGTGTATGCTTTTTGTACATGATCTTTACCCCATCCTATGGTAATGGCCATACCAATTCGTTATAGCAATTATTAAATTTTTATTAATCTACCACATACTACGTTTGAAAATTAGAAGATCAAATTTTTAAGATCCGGAGAAAAATTTTATATACATATATTTTTTCGGCATGGATTCTAATTTTCTGTTATTTTGTATTATTTTTCGGGCTGAAAGGCTTTTTTTTTTAAATTAAGCGAGGACGCAAACATTTATAATAAAAGATTTTTTTCGGGATGGTTTTCGGACCAGCTTCTTCTACGTATTTTTGTCTGAGACCCAAAGATAAATTGTTTATGTTCAGTATAATCATTATGTTTAGCACCAAATTTAGAAGTTAATTCTTGGGATATACTCGTATTTATAAAAAAATTATTAAATTCATTGGAAATCGACTTACAATACGTAAGGATATTTTCAGTTCGCAATTGATATGTTTTAGTTATATGTTTATTTTGGGAGATATACCTCATCTCCTATTTCTCAAGTAGCCTTGGAATTAATAATGGATGAATCAAATTTTTTCTTGTAGAAGAGTTTTTTGTCATAAAAATTATTGAAATGAAAATCAGTACGAACATTCACTTTTACCTGCTTTGCTATTGACTACATGTTTTTTCCATTTCTTATAGCCAAGTACTGCATACAATAAATTTCACGTTGAAAATGTTTATTTGACCTGAGAAAAATTAAAATTGAAGCCCTTTTCGATTAAGCTTTTAATGTTATGCGTGACAGTGGCACTGTGATGTAATGAAATTTGTTGGCACTTGTTCTGAAACATTCCGGATAAGAGTTGTTTAATTATGTATCGTTCTTTTTTAAATCAAGTGTCCAGATGAATGTTATTAAAGGCAATTTTTTAACAACCTCCAATGTTATAACCAAACTATGTTGTAAATGAGAGTGATTTCATTTTCATATGTAATCCTGCAATGCAAAACTAATTACATCATTTGATATCTTTACTATTGGGATTTCACAATATATTCTTTGAATTATAAACATTTTGTGATCATGACAATGGTGATCTTCACTTCGAATATTCTTATTTGTGCTACAAAAAAATTCATTACATTGTTTAATCGTGACTTTACTTATAAGAGATTTGAATAGTGGTGTATCTTAGGTAATATAATACAAGTGAATTAATACTCAGAAACCTGTCTTGTGATCACGACTACGTTTACTTTGGTAATTTTGACATATGTAGTAAATAAATTCTATTTCTCCAAAATATAATTCATGTAACAGATGTTATACATTTTCATTCGTTTATGATTCAGTGGCAATCTGTAATATATCTAATGCCATAATATTAATTTATACATTTTTTTGAAGGTGAGCTACAATACTAACGGTAATAAAATGCTTATATTTTCTTAATCAATCATGTTTTCTTAATTTATAATTCCTTTCTATTTCTCCATATAAAAAATTAATTTTTATTTCATTTTTATTTGCAGGTAAGGAATATTAATTAGTGATATGTTAGTTGCTCTAATATGAAAATAAGTAAGCAGGTTATTACTTAACTATAGTTACTAATAGATAAAATTTGCAATCGACAAACATACATAATTTTAACTTGGATAGGATTAAGTGAAATTATTTAAATTTATGATGTGAAGAAAATATTGACCAATCTTTGATGACTTTGGAGGTAAATTTACGTGAAAAAGAAGTGATTTTCTAGACCAATTTATAAGTAATTTTGATGAAATTCCACTAGGCAAAATGAAGATCATTTTGAGAAGATCAAAAGTACAGGACCTTTAGAGTGTTCTTTACTGTAGTAAGGCTAAGTTGTGCAGTTTCGATAAGTATCTGGGAACATTTTCGTCTAGAGTTTTTTGATATTCAATGTCTATTATGAAAACCTCGTGCTTAGTCTTTTCCTTTTCTAGACATTTTCTTTTAATATTTTGTTATTAGCTCTCAAACTTGAAAAAGTTGTACAAGCTCGATCATAATATACAACAACTCAAATTTTTTTCGCAATCATAAAGCTAAATTCATAATCTCGTGCCTAGTTTTAAAATTTAAATAAAATTAGATTACGCATTACCATTATTAAATTTCCAAAGAAATTTTAGAAAATTAACTTAGAAAATTGCCGATAGAGGGCCAGGGATTGTTTGGTATGCAAATAAGGAGTTTTTATATTAGGTAGGTTCGAATGGTAAACAAAAAACATATAAATAGACACTTTGAAATTTCATTTTTTGATTAGGTTCAACTACAAGTTTATTTTAGTAAAGAACGCTCTTAAGGGGGGATAACTTCATTTTTCGCGAATTTATCCCGTGATGCCCGTTTAACTAAATACTTTTCCTTTGGGAAGTTTCGTTAAAATTGTTTACTCTAAAATTCGTTAATTGACAATGATAATTACAGATTAATTTACTTTTTTGTATAAAAACGTAATGAATTCGTATATATGATTAATGGATGCTTTTCAATTCGATTTTAGGCCGTTTGATCCATTTTCATAATTAACATATTTTTCCGGATACAGTTTTCCTTCCTGTTTTTTAAATATTTATATGAGATCTTGCACTGAATGATTTTGTTGTGCAATGTTTTAGTACGATTTTTGGGCATTTGAATTTGATCTTTCTATTTATTTTGATCTGTTTATACTTTCTTGTTCGATTAGTGATTGAACCTTAAATAAATTGGTTTTGACTTTTAAAGCAGCAAGATTCTTTTAAATTAAAAATTTGTACCAAAGCTACTATTGTTTCTTGTAGTATACAAGAGTAGGACGGATTATTTTGCTATATTCGTCCATATGAGTTATGCTGTAAATACATATTTTCCTTTTCACCCCTTTATTTTTTAAATTTAAAAATTGGCAAACCGGTTTTATGTTGTTTGTGCTGATTTTAAAATTTTAAATGGAATGAATTTATTTTTAAAGTTTATTGAATATGAATCTCGTTTTGATTAACCCAAAAAGTTACTTCATTTTATCGGCATTTCGTTGTAACAAATGTTTAGATTTTGGTTCTACATCTGCATTTCAAACAACACAGAGAGTCACACGTATTTAAGTTTTGCACACGATTCGTTGTTTGCCATTAGTACGCATTCTCTTTATCGAAAATTTATTAAAATGCAATTTAAAATCTTGACGGAATCGATTCCGGTGCTTTCTCGACCGAATCTCTTGAAACACCTGAAAAGGGGCATAGTATAAATTTGCTAATTTAGTTCAATAAAAACATTTATGCTTTTTCGAGGTCCTTAATAAATGTAGATAGCATTGACGAAGTTAGGTTGGGTTCCTTTACAACACGATACTTGGAAATTTTTGGATTTTGTTCTAGCGAGGATGTTTCACTTATAAATTGAGAGTTGCTCGTTTGCAATGGGTCACAACGTTGTCAGGTGTCGTAAAATATTTACTCTATTATGAAAGTTTAGTAAAATGACAATATCTAAAACAATTTACAATTTTACGAATTTAAGAGTACGTAAAAGTGCGTGCAAATTGAATTTATTTGTATATACTGGTGCTTAAACGAATAAATACTATATTTTTTACCAGACTCGGGTGATTTTTTTAAGCTGAAACTTTCAAATATCTCGGCAAATTTCTCTACGAAGAAAATGTCTATTATCAAAATTGGGGGGGAGGGGGGTGAGTGGGTGTTGGTCACATACATTAGTGCTAAAATTAGTAACCGTCCTCCCCTTCTTGTAAGTGGGGCGGGAGTAATTTTGGAATTAAAAGAGGGACCGCTATTTTTTATTGCAGATTCGGAACACGATTTAAAATTGTTTTCGATTTCTCGTTTGAATTAAAATTAACAGGTTTTCAATGTAAATACTCGAAATTAGTCTTAAACAATTTGTATTTCTTAAATTTTATTACTGAAAATTTTATTACTGAATTACTGAAAAATGACTTGTCAAGAAACTACTATTATCGTAACCCAGGAACATGCGGTTAAATTTGCTTTCAAATAAATGATTTTTTTTTGTATTTTGTTTTAAAAATATCTGAATAACTGGGAAATTGTTACCTGTAGAAATATAATTGGCTGGTGAATAAACTATTTTCAGCGTAACCCATGAACAACGACGTGGACGTAGTAGTTTTCTGTTCCCTTCGGGGTGCTTGATTAACGTGAGTCCCATCCCGTCTCAGGTACCATGGTGCTTGATTTACATGGGTCCTCTCGCCTCATTCTCTTTTAAGTAAATTAAGTGCTCAAAATAATGGCCTTCGGCTTCAATGCACTTATTAATCCTCATTTCAAATGAATGTACACAACTAGCTCAATCATATTCTCACGTATTGTTGGTGTTTGTTTTTTAAACTTTGGCTTTGAGATAACCCCACAAAAATCTGGTGAAGTAAGATCTGGTGAGCTGCCAGGCCAATTTACCGGACCAACTCTACCGATCCAGTGACCATTGAAATCACGGTCAAGTACTTCACGTGCTAGCGACGAATAGTGTGCTGAACAACCATCATGTTGAAACGACATGTTCTGTCGCAATTCTAAGCTCAAGTCTTGAAATAATGTTGGCAGTTCAGTTTCCAAAATGTCTCGGACACATTTAACCATTCAAGTTGCCTTCAATAATGTGGGGGCCGATGAGTTTGTTGCCAATTATTCCACACCACACGTTGACAGTCCAAAGGCGCTGATGTTCAACTTGGCGAAGCCAGTGCGGATTTTCAACACTCCAGTAATGCATGTTGTGTCGATTAACCGTCCCATGGTTTGTAAAAGACGACTCGTCGGAGAACAGGGGAACAAAAATTGGGATTTTGCTGTATTTGTTCATGTGTCCGCTGACAAAAAGTTATCAAATTTTTGAAATCAATGCCATGAAGATCTTGGTGTAGACACATGATACGGATGATGCTTATGACGTTTTAAAATTTTCCAAATACTGGTTTGGTGCAGTCCGGAATCGCTAGCTATTTTTCTGACGATATGAGGATTAAGAGTTACTGCAGCCAATACAGCAATTTCATTACTTTCCTCAGTGACTGTTGCTCGACGAGTCCTTTTTATCGGTTAAACACTTCCATCAGTAGTAAATTATTTAACAGTCCGGTAAAATGAGCACGTGACCGAATCCTATCCGAAAGAAAAAGCGAAGCGTAGAGACCGACATCATTATCAAGACTACGGCCAGCTTCTCCATAAACCAGGACCATTCCAATTTTTTCTTGTACAGTTAAATATACCAGTTTGTATTGTACGAGTATTAAGAGCCTAACGCAAACATGTCTTTGTTTTCGAAATAATCTTCGAACTAAATCGACATTTTTAAAACAAAATACAAAAAAAAATATTATTTGTAAATTTGTAAGCAGTTTAATCGCATGTTCCTGGGTTACGATAATAGTTAATTTTAATTCAAACGTATTGCAGAATCGTATGCATAGGTTCTCAGTAGGAGAAATCGAAAACAATTTAATATAAATTTAATTTAACAGTGCCGTCTATCATGAATCGTAAAAATGTTTTAAAGAAATCCTACGTACTTTAAGCGATTCGAATCTGCAATAAAAAATAGGAGTTCCTATTTTAATTTCAAAGTTACCTCCGCCCTACTTACAAGGAGGGGAGGAGGGGTACTAATTTTAGCACTAATGTATGAACCCCCCCCCCCCCCCCCCCCCCCCCCTCTGGAATGATTAAATTTTGATAATGGAAATTTTTTTCGTAGATTTTCCATGTTATTTGAAAGGTTAAGCTTAAAAAAACCACGCGGTATAATCGCCACAACTGGATTGTGACAGCAAGAGAGAGAAACAGAAGATTGTGTTGTTACGAGTGAGGATATTGACACACGGGGCCGAAGGCCAACCGACTTCTTTTTATTGAAAATGTGATGCTTCTGTCAAATGGTTTATAGTAAATTTTTTTTCTGCATGTCCGCCAAGAGGTTTTTGTGTTGCTGTCGAGTTTCGAAAATTCGTTTTCAAAAGACATTGATGTATGAAAATTGTTCGATTTTATAATTGAATTTCTGGTAACCAATCTAATTTGGTCCTTGGGGGAGTGGAAAACGTTATTGTGGCTTATGTTTGTGCTAGACTATACTGATGAGTTTTGCTTTCGATTTTTCAACTAATGATTATTTATTAGATGTAATTAAATTACAAAATAATAAATATTATTTCAGAATGAAGTTCTAATTTTTATGATAAATTTTTTAAGTTTACTTAATAGTGTAAAAGTTGATTTCATTAGCATAACCTCTAGGTTCTGGTAATCTATTTGAACCGATGGTGTTGGGAGCATTAGAGAAAGGAGGAAGGAAATTCATTGGTGTTGGGAATATTATTTTAAAATAAATTAAATACGTATCACGTACATTATGAATTTTCGAGTTGCCCAGTTGTAACTAACAATAACCTCATCATTTAATTATTGTGTCACGATGATTGGTGATGGCGATCTTGCCAGGTCAATGTTTTTAGTACCTATTAAATGAAATACAACTATAATTTGCGTTTTATTGGTTGTTTATGATCTTTAACATTTTGTATGGAATATAATGTCGGTCAAGATGCCGCCTCCGGCTGTGGTGCAAAGGCGAGCTATTTTAAGCATGTTTTTCATAATATTTTCGCAGACTTATGGTGTTATTACAGCAATTTCCAGTGGTTGGTTTAATGATGTACACCTTTCCCTCCCTTCAAGTATCCCCTTAGGAAAAAATCAGGAGGAGTCAATTCAGGGATCGTAGGGGTTAGTCAATATCACCAAATTTTGATATTATTCGGCCGGGATTAATATCTCGCATAATTTGCATCGTAGGACCAGGTGTTTGTGTGATGGGGCACCGTCTTGTTGAAACCATATATTCTGTAAACCTAATTGATCTAATTCGTGCGCAATAAACATTTGCAACATGTCCCTATAGTGGTCGCCAGTAACTGTTACAGCATTGCTTCTAGCATCCGCAAATAAATATGGTCCAATGGTGCCGGCGGCCCAAATCGCGAGGGTGTAGTGGTTTTTAGTGTAACAATTGAGGGTTTTCAGTGCCCCAATAGTGGCTATTATGTTTATTAACAAAGTCAGCTATGCCGAGGCTTCCTTACTCATAATGATGTTTGTCAAAAATGGTGGTCGTCTATACCGAGCTGTAAAATTCTAGCACTCCAATCTCGCCGCCATTCATGGTAATTTTCCTGCATCTCTTTTATCAATTGAATTTTATAAGGTTAAAAATACAAATCTTAGAGAATTTTTAGCAACATGATGGAGTCATTCCCAATTCCTGTGCAAGGCGTCGATAAGTGAGTGGTACATGGACATTCAGCACTGCCTCATTGCATCAATCTTTTCTGGTGGTTTAATGGCTTAATTGTCACCCAGTCTTTACTTTAATTTCGCGGTGTATGCAAATTTTCAAAATTATTTATTACACGATGAATGGTTGACTCGCTCGGGACATGATTGACATCAAAAGAGTCACGTAATTTTCTCCGCGTATTCACAATTGAACAATTATTTAAATAAAATGTTTTAATAACTTCAATAGGTTGTTAGGACCACTCTTTACGATTCTCGCATTTGAAGTGACAAATATCATTCAAAACAAAATGGCGGCCAAGCAAAATCGACCAGGAACATAAAAAGCACACTGCATATTAATTTCATTGGGGTCTATTGTTAGTAAACTCGTCCTATGTGAATTGGACCTACAAAGTAAATATTTTTAGAACCTTCAGTACTATATAAGTATGTATGTCTTTAATTTGTTTATAAAGTTTTGAATGTTTAGGAAGCCGAAAAGTATTAATTTAAAATTCAATTTAAGGAAATCTCAAATATACATTTAATATGAGATAATAATATTTTTTCTTATTTCTGATTTAAAGTAGCAATTGTTGAAGATAGTAGTCCTTCTAGTAGCTTAGAATTATGTTGTCTTGTGCCACACGATCGGTAGGTAAAAAATAATTTTCCTATTCTTCCCTCTTGACCGTCGTTAACCGACACAAATTTCCAGCACTTGGTCCTACAGTCCAATCAATCAATCAAATGATAATTACAGATTATAGTACTAAATTACTTTCTATAGTAAAACGTAATCGCAAATTTCTTTACCACTTTGATATTTTATCGTTGTTAGTACTGAGCCAGGATTTTGCACAAAAAGCGGGAGGCGAGTTTTATTTCGATTTTTCGCCTTTCAATTTTGTCCGATGGTTTATTTTTGGAGTTTGCACAAACAGACAAAACTAAAATTCGAGATATTTGAGCAACTGCAAATCACTTGTCGTAAATTGTTTAATTTTAATAATTAAAACACATTTGTATTCTAATTTAACTAATTTCAGAAACGTAGAAAAGTCAAAACCTTTATTTGGAATTTAAGCTAGGTTCTTGTTAGACTTTTTATTAAGCCGAAACCTTTATTTAAAAGAATATATATACAATTATTTCGTTAGAATTAGCGATTTTAAACCATAAAATTTAAATCTATTCGCGGTTATTTCTCAACATGTACGATACATAATTGAAAATAAAAGCGAGAGCGAGTGTCAACTCGCTTAGTGCAAAATCATTGTTATTCCCGTTTAGCTAAAAGTTGTTCTAAAAGGCGACTCCCTTTGTGCAAAATACTTTAACTAGTTTTTTGTTATATTATTGTTTCCTCTTATAATTAAAATATTATAATAATTTATGTTTTTATATCATAATTTTTTGTTTAGGTAAACATAAATCGTATAACAAAATACAAAAATCTGAAAAGAATTAGAAGAGGATACCTATGTAATGTGTGTTAAAATAGAATTAAAATATAACCTATAAATTATGTATAATATAATGCATAAAAATAACACACATAAATTATGCATATTTATACATATTTGTTTTATTAACTTTCGTATCATATATTGGTAGTACGTATACGAGGGGTGTTCAATAAGTTCAGTAAATCTATATGAAATAACTAAATAAATCTATTTAGTCTACCGGCAGAAAAAATTCATTAAAATCAAATGTTTCATTTAATTTTTGTGAGTGAATTAATGAACAGGGGTTTTGAAAATTTATAAAAGTGGAAAATATTGAACATCATGCTGTGGTTTGCTGAACTTATTGAACACTCCTCGTAAGTCTGTGAATAATAATATTTGTAAAACATAATCTGCTTACTTGAAAAAAAACCACACATTTGAGTAGTACGTACACTTCAATTAATATCTAACTGAAAATGGATATTCTTTTGTTCTTCAATAAATACAACAGCAAATATGGTTTTCGTTGTGGTTGCTAGAGGGTGAAAGAATAAGCATTTTCGGCGATATTTTTTAATTTAAGTATAAACAAGTTAATTTTCGACATACTTAAGTAAGGCTTTGGTTGAAAGTACAACAACATCAAATTTTAAAATACGCAGCAATTTAGAACTTATACATTTTAACCAAGGACCACTGGGTATCTTGGCTCAATACGATATATCATCTGTTATTTTTTACTTTAATCTCGCTGTGATCCCAAAGTATAAATGTTATTATTACTTTCTTAGTAAAATAAAGTGTAGTAATCATGAAAAAATTTGAGCTTGTGATTTTTACCATTCGCTATATCCCCGAAGTCAAATAAATTAGGTTTTAAAAAATCTCTGTGTATTTGTGTGTGGTGTCCTGCAGACTAAATGTCTGTTGATTCTCTACAGCCCAAACGGATTGTTTGATCGGGGTGAAACTTCATACATTGGGAGATCAGAGTAATTTTTGTTAGAAATCGGGCTATCGAATCTAAAGTATATCATTTACGAGAAAAACGACTAAGACGTAGTTTTACTTTATACACTGAGCCGGAATTAAATACAAAACGGCAGATGAAAATAATTAAGCTCAAATATTTTGTACAGGGTGTCCGCCGGGAAGATATACTACTTTGATTGTTTATGATTTTTGATTAAATGAAAGAGAATGGATCTTATATTGATAAATGTTTTATTTAATGTCGGTAATTATGTATGGAATACAATATCAGATAAATGTCCGCCTCTGTAAGCCTCACAAATGCGAGCCCTTTTGAGCACATTTTTCATTACATTCTCACACATTTCACGCGGTATTTCATTAATTTCATCACAAATATTTTGTTTGAGTTGCTCAAGCGTTTCTGGTTTGTTTGCATAAGCCTTGCTTTTTAGATATCCCCACAAAAAGAAGTCCGGAGCAGTCAAATCAGCGACCGTGGAGGCCAACCAACATCACCATTTTTTGAAATAACTTGTTGTGGAAAGAGTTCTCGCAGTAATTCCATTGTAATCCTGGCTGTATGCGATGTGGCACCGTCTTGTTGATACCACATGTTAATCAAGCCCAAAGTATGCAGTTGTAGCGTTAAAAAGTTTTCAATCATATCACGATATCGCTCCCCATTCACAGTTACCGTTACGCCGTTTTCATTTTCAAAGAAGTAAGGTCCAATGATTCCTCCTGACCAAATTGCACACCAGACTGTCACTTTTAATGGATGTAAGAGTGACTGATCAATAATGTGAGGGTTTTCCATTGTCCAGAACCGACTATTCTGTTTATTCACATATCCATTTAAATGAAAATGAGCCTCGTCACTCATTATGATTTATTCATGAAAATCGGGGTTGTCATGGGCGAGCTGTAACATCCTATTGGCATATGTACGGCGGCGTAAATGGTCTTGTGAAAGAAGCTCTTGTGTCAACTGGATCTTAAATGGAAACAAATGCAAATCCTTGTGCAAAATTGTGGCCAAACTTGTTCTTTGAAGATCAAGCTCCAGAGCACGGCGTCGAATTGGCGTTGATGGATTGTTTTGAACACTTTCTTGAACAGCAGTAATGTTTTCAGCCGATCTTGCAGTACGTTGTGGCCCATGCTTGGGCCTATCACTTACAGACCCTCTTTCTTCGAAATCATTCACTACACGATAAATAGTGCGTTTTGTTCGCACGTTGTTTCTCCCAAAAATTTCACGTAACTTTCTCATCGTCACAGTAATCGATGATTAATTTTGATAAAATGTTTTAACGATTAAAACACGATGGTTTATCGAATATTTTTTCATAATAAATTTGCCACGTGTCTACTTCACGACTGTCAAGTATGAACTGTCAATACTAATATTCGCCTAAATGGCGGCAAAACAAAGTAGTATACCTTCCCGGCGGACACCCTGTATATACTATGTAATACGTCAGGAAGTTACCAATTGAGCACGTTCGATAGCAAATAATACTTTTGCAAGCTAAAATTGTTGAGTTTGATTTTATATTACGAAACAAATTTTTTGAAATGTTATTAGTTTGAAAAAATTTGGATGCCTTTAGAAAACATTTTACATTCTCGAATTTCCTTTTAATTTTTTTCTCCCAGTGTCACCAGAATGCCAGAATAGGCATGAGAATAATATAAAAATATTTCCCGATTTAACTTTGTATCGAAAATATTTACTTCACAATTATTACATCTAGTAGGCGAGAAAAAAACTGTTACGCCATGAAAGTGTTTTTCCTATTCCCTATTCCCAAGGAAAGCCAGAATAGTGCTACAGGAAATGGTAGAATAATATGTACATTAATCCCCGGAAATCTTGAGGGCTATCCTCTAATGACTTTGTTTGAGGAATTACTCACAAGTATTATGATAATATCATCACCGTCTCCCTGACAGTAAATTGGGGTGTCATTTAACTGTAATAGCAATCAATATAATATTAATATCACAGGAGAAGAGAAAAGTGTCGCTATGGATATCGCTTCCGAGCAGTTATAGTAGTCGAATCTACCTAAAAAAGTGGTTATTCTTGGTTTGTAGATGACTCCATTATAATTTTCGATTGGTCAGCCTTTAGTATTTGGTTTCTGGTTAACAGTCAATTTTCTACTATCATTCTTCGGCCTCTACTTCTTCGATAATGGATATCCAATAAAATGTGCACTTTTGATTTTAGCAGTCGCCGAAAAGCTTTTTACTACACAGAAATATTCCATTTAGATAATTTTTTACTTTCGGATTAGTGATTTTCGAAGCATATGTACTGTAGACTCCCACACACTTTTTGATCATTATTGCCGATTGTTGAACTGAGATACTCTTGATGTAACATTAACAACCTTTATAAATTCTAGAGTTAGAGTATAGATATGGAGCAGAGATTACTAGAACTTCTGTTGTTTCTGTTGTTATTAAGAACCCGATAATTGTGATTAACAATTTCATTTTAATTTATAGGTCTCGTTAAAGTAAGGTGGCTCAGACCCGAAAGTGTCGATCTACTTTGTTGCTGAGTTCCTTGGAAAATTCATGATCGTATTTGATCTTGTTATTTTATCTATCTATCGCCTGAGGTGGATTAGTCACGTTTTAGAATGTGCTTTTCGCATTCCTAAGCAATCACTTTTATTTTTTGTATTTTTTTGCTATAAGGCAGAGTGTCGTTTGTGTTATAAGACAGTGTGGTGTCAATCCCAAGAGGTTCCAATAATTCCTTTAAGGAGATTTTGATAGAGATGCAGATAGTGCCGCTAGATCTTTTAATTTTTGTCAACAGTTTTTGCTTCTCTTTCTGTTACAGACTAAGTTGAGTCATAGTATAGAGCAGTCTGAAGTGGTTTTCGAGGTGGTATCTAACGATCTCGGTCCTATCTATAGCCTAGATGGATTGACTGATTTGTATGGAATTTCATATTTAAGTTTTTTTGTAAATTGTGAGGTTTGAATGAAATTTGGTGGAATCGACTCGCCGAAAGTGGCAGCTTTCATAGAGGATTTTTGTTTTATATACATACAAGAGGATTCTAAATAACTTTTTCCAACTACTGAGAGTTTTAGTATAATTCTTCTTCCTCGACCCTACTATTAAGGAGTTTTCTCGCTTCGAAGTAGATTTTTAATTTTAATTTTAATTCTTGTCGCATATATATGCGGAGAAAACTTGTATTTTTCATTCATGGCTATTTTGTGGATTATTTCACTGCTATTCAGACACATTCTTCCGATTTCGAAGCGCCTTTGACTGATAACAATTTTTTGATCGGTATGGTGGTCACGGTGACCTTTGGTTTCCTTTCGAAACATGAATCTATTTATGTGGAAAATATCTACCTAATGGAAATATTTCAAATAAGTTAGGTTAGGTTGGAGTGGTTGTCCTAAAGGACTGGCATAGTGACAATCAGGTCCGTAGCCGAGACTCATTATTTTCTCTCATCTACTCATCGAACCTTCTTGAGCTCTCAACGAAGCGTAAGATATTCACAGAATTTCAATCTGCTAAGCACTAGACGGGGGCAAGTGCAAATCAAATGGAGAACCGTTTCTTCCTCCTCCTCATATTCGCAGCTACGACAGTAATCATGTGAGGAGACTCCTATTGTGCTCGCATCTATGATACAGTGTACTGTAATAGCAATCACCACCATACTGACATGCCGCCGCCGCAATGATTGCTGCTGCCTGAATCTTGACAAATACTATTGGAGGTATTATTGGACCATTTGTCGTATTTCTAACAAAAGTAATTGGCACGTAGCGAGCAGTTTATCAACATCCGCCTTGCTTGGTGAAGTGAGGCAGGTTGTGCTTTGTCGAGCGAGTTCATCCGCTTTTTCATAACCCCTAATATTGAAGTGTCCTGGCAAACATATTAGGTGGACGTTGATCTGATCTCACATCTCGTTAAGAGATGAGAGACAATTCTGGGCTATTTCAAACGTAAGGAAATATGAGTTGACCGTTTTAATTGAATCCTGAATTTCCGTAAAAATTCGAATATCCCTTGTAGATATTAAATTATAATACCGCAAGATCAGTCCTAAGCCTCTGATCAAAAGATGGCGATGAGAAGGTATAGTCGAAAGTTTTTGGGATGTTCCTGTTTCATAGAATAGGTGAGTGTCCTGTATTGTTACAGTTCCACATGGAGATGGAGTTGAGCCTTATAGCTCAGCTCGCTGCCGTTTGTTTATGAAGATCAGTGATTGAGTGAATGAGCTCCTCAGAGCCCAACTAATACATAAGGCAGCTGTTTGCTATACGTTCGTCAGCTTTTCGGTAACTCCTTACGAGTATAATAAAATGGGCATAATAGTATAAATATAGAGCCAATGTACAATGTGGGACTTTTTCCAATGGCATTTTTACAGGAGTAATATGTTAGGTTTCCGCTTAGTTGTTCCGCTCGCCAGAATGGGACCCAGATACTTTGTTCTATTAGTGAAGGTCAAACCAATGTCATATAAGCTAGGGGTTGGTCTGACGAAGTTTGTATTGCCTGGAAAAAAATACCAACTCAGTTTTTTGTGTATGCACATTTAAACTACAACCGTTGGTCCGATTGGAGAGAATACCAAACGCACTGCATGCGTCCTCTTAAGGTGCAAGGATATTTACCAGACAAGGATATTTATCAGATATGAGCAATAAAGAAGTGTAGAGCAATTTCCACAGATTTCTCCTTGCAATATGCTATCTGACATTTTTAGTAGGAAAGAGTCTGGACTGAGACCTAAACTAAGGTTTCTGGGAATGCAGTGAGCGATTTTTTCTGACTTAGGGATACATATTACATTTAATTCAGTCCATTTACTAGGAATGTGACAGAGTTCTAGGGTGTCTTTGAATATAACTTCCAGCTAGAGTAAGGTTAAGTCAGTCGTTTATTGGACCTCCGGCGGTATAATGCCATCATGTCCTGCCGACTTATAAGGCTTTAAGCAATTTATAGCCCTTAGGAATTTTCTCCTGCTTATAACCTGGATTACAAAGCCTACAACTCTGTTTTGTCCCTAGGCCTCTGTGGCGCAGATTCCGAGCTACCTGGAAAGTGCATTTCCAGTAGTAGTTCCAAGGATCCTGCACTAGTTAGAATCCAAGAACCATCCGGTCATTGGAGAAAACTTAGAGTGGTGCGATTTATAGATAGTACTTTATGCATCTAGGCTACTTTAAGTACTATCTCTAAATCAGTGGTGGTCTCAGAGGGCTCCGATGTTTTACTACAGTATAGCCTCCAGGAATTTATTTTATCATTTAATAATTCATTTTTTATATTTTTAGGACTCCCTTTTGCAGTCTCAGTCCTTAGCAGCTTTAGGTTCCTTGGGTTTTCTAAAGAGCCTCCTGCATTTTTATGGGTGTTTTGAAGTCGTTTCGACCACCACGGTGGTCGAGGTTTACCCAGAGGTCTACTAGAAGGACACGCACCTAATATGGCCTTATTAAGTCGGATAATTGGCTCACTTGAACATCAAGCTATGATTAAACAAGGGGGTTTGGAATCGGTACCGGTAGTGAATTACATAGAACAGTTCTAAAAATATCCCAGTCGGGAAATACCCCATCTAGCTATAGAAATCGAAAGAAAACGGTTTCTGTAGCTAGAGTTTTTGACGAGTTTTGTCTCCAATTCAAATTGGAGATAACAATGATCAGAAAAGAACTGAATCCAAATAAGTTACTAAAAGGGAAATTGTATTACGTTCATGTTCATCAGTCCGTCGATCAATAAGTCTCGAGGTTGACACATAGATGGCGCATCTACGGAACAAATTATATGATTTTTAGGAAATACCAACCTTCAAACGATTTGTACCAAAATTTTATGACAATCCAACCAGTAGTTTACAAGTTGCAGTTGTTTCAGTAGCGAAACTTTTGTTATTTTCAAATCAATAGAAAACAATGAATTTCGTGTGTTGATTAAACAGTGTGCTCCTTCGAAAGCAACCGTCGAACGATAGTTTGGTGAGTTTAAACGTGGCCGTACAAAAACCTGGTCTCTCGAATTCGGCAGTTATACGGGGAAAGATAAAAATAGTGCATACAATCGTTTTAAAAGGCCGAAAAATGAAGTTTCGTGAGATAGCTGACACCTTAAATATATCAAAAACAGCAACGCGTCAATGATTAAGAGCGCTATTTGGAGATGTTTAACCGTAATAAACAGGATTTTTGAGTCGTTATGTGACAATGATTGATACATGGATACCACTACACCCCGGAATGTATGCGCAAGGTATTTTATTCGTCGACTATCTTGAGAAAAGAAAGACCATCAACAGCGAATATTAGATGGCGTTATTGGTGCGGTTAAAGAAATACCAAATACAAAAAAAAAAATGATCTGCCACCAAGGCAATGCACCTTATCACAAGTCGTTGGTTATGGCAAAATAGCAAAAACTGCTTCTCATACGGTGGGTATTCCCTGGATCTGGCCCCAGCGACTAGTACCTGTTCGCAAACAAACGTTTATTTTGAAGCCATAGATAAATTCTTGCAATAACGATATTGAAATGTTAGGGAAGCATTGGAATGAATGCATCATTCCTGAAGGAAACTATGTTGATAAATCAAATCAAATTTTGCAAACAAAAAATGTTTTTTAGTTGCTAGCCTCGGCATTTTTTGTCCGACTAATGGGCTAACATGTATGTTATGGAATTTTTTAGCATTGCCCTTGACGATTCATTATCTTTTAAACAAGTTCATCTCTGGCTTGACAATATTTTTTCGTAACAATTTTCATCTCTTGAGACCATAAATATTCCACCATCTAAGAAAGGTTACTTTTACCATATTTGTTGATGTCAGAATTTTAAAGACACAATTACAAAGCAAATAAATTTCTTAACTCAATTTTAATTACGGTGTTATTAAATTTATAATTACAAATTATAATAAAACAGAACATTCTTAAACTTTCTACTTCAGTGCAATAAATTAAGCAAGGGCGAATACAAATTATAGAATTGTTGCAATTGTTAAAGTACAAAATACACGTTCTTGTTCAGTAACCAATGTTTTTGTGAATTTGTATATCAATTTGTAATTAGTTAATTGTCGCTTTGGTATATGAATGTCAACCGTTCGCAAATCGTATGAACACAATTTTTGTTTTCGGCTGGCCTTACTACCAGTTACAATATTTTAATATCTGCACACGATATTTCTGATTAATTTATCAACAGCTTTACATATTGGTTAACATGTGTTTAATTAATAGCCAATTAGCCATTAATCTGTTAGGTAGAAATGACATTTTGTTCAAGTATGTAAAAATTTGATAAATTCTTTTTAATGAAGTACTATTTGACTTCATGAAACACTTTTGTTCTTTATGCAAATTAACCAAGGTCGTTTTATCATAACAATAAAAGTTAGCCAACCATTAATCAATAAAAGAAATCTTAAAGTGTTTATGTTTAATTTTGTTATTGAAGTGGTGTAGCATAGTTTTGTGATTTTAATAATTCAAATCATTGTTTTATTTGGTAAGCATGTATGTTTTGGTGTTTTAATTACGCATATTTAGAAGAAGTTACCTATATACAAATAAAATGTAAAACGACAAACATAATTAACCTTGATCGTATACATACACATAATACCTGATGAATGCTTTTAATTATCGAATTAAATATTTTTTTGAAAGTTAACCGGAATTGTTGACATGTGCGAGTACATGTATCGAAAATGACAAATTGATGCTAATTATTTGATTTAAAATCGTATGTGACAATGTTGCATTCATTTTATTTCACTTAATTTGAGATACAGTCTTGAAGGTCAATTGTTGCAAGGACATATACTTACATAATTATATATACTAGGAGTTCCGGATACAGTCTGCGATGTAAAGTTCTCTCTACAGGTGCTGAAGTTTAAAATATTTTATTGGCATTGGAATACCACTCTCATACAATAGAACATATTGCTCATTTGCTGCAATAGTGATACAACTCAAATCAAACAATTCCCAATAATTGTGTGTCACGCCAGAAATCCCATTTTGAAAATCCCACGGTTTTCTAATTTTGTCGAGTAGTATTTGATTGTGCAATTTTGTGCGTCTAACGGTAAAATTTGTGCATAATGTATTTTGGGAGATAATGTTGGATGTCTGACGTGATTAACTCACCAGAAATCCCAGAGATCCGTTTAATCATTCGAGCATATGTTTCGCTTTAGTTTAGCTGGGCAAAACTGTGCATGTCAAAACAATTTAGTTCTACTCCAGAATTGGTCAGGATTTTTCCTAGAAGAAAACGTCGTAATTTAGATGTCTATAACCTGATAAGACCAGGATTCACTTGCGGCATACTCCATATCAGCCAGAATTGGAAATATATAGAAAATCCTTAATTGAACCCTATATTTAAAACTTTTTGAAATACACGTAATGAATGATTTGTGAAAATCGCACATTTTATTAATGAAATCACTTAAACTGCTTGTACTAAACATATTGATCAAGTTTCATGATTGTGTCTATTCCCCATCAGCTAGAATCACCCGTAGGAAACCCCATTCCAACCCTAATTTCAAAAGCTCAATTTCGAATAATTTTATATGGGCGATTTTTGGAAATCCCACCTTTTATTATATATGTGAAGTTAGCCCAGAAAGTCAACCCGGAAAAAAAAAAATTTTGCGTCAGGCAACACTAAAGTTATATGTTTATACAAGCCCCGGATTTCACTAAAATTGTTTAAATTGACACTAAATCAGCCCAATAAATATTAAAACCTCGTAATAAAACATATTGCACGGAAAGAAAAAAATATGTACAGAACCCAGAAATATTTAAACGAAAAAATTTCAAATTTAATTACATTAAACTAAATATACATGTGAGTTAATAGCGATAGTCACAACGGTACAGGCCGTTCTTTGTACCTTTTCCATCATCCTTACATATGTTACCTTATTCAGAGCTGGCCACCACACGCCCACCCCATACATCAGCACAGGTCTTACCACTGCGGTGTAGATCCAGTGCACTTGCGCTGGTTTCAAACCCCAATTCTTACCTATGGCGTTCCTACACGAGTAAATGGCTACATTAGCCTTTTTCACCCTTTCTATAATGTTGGGCTTCCAGCTGAGCTTCCTGTCCAAGATTATGCCCAAAAATCTCGCTCTATCAGCAAAAGCCAGTCTAATGCCGTTCACGGTAGGAGGGCTAACTACCGAAATTTTATATTTCCTAGTAAATAGTACCAGCTCTGTCTTGGAAGAGTTGATCCCTAATCCACATTTGCTGGCCCATCTAGTAACGATCAGGAGTGCATTTTGCATAACATCCCTAATCGTATCCACATGTTTGCCTGAGACAGCTATCGCTAAATCATCTGCATACGCTACAACTCCTGTCCCCACCCTCTCCAGTTCCAACAGCAATCCATTCATCACTGCACTCCAAAGAAAGGGGGACATTACACCTCCCTGCGGGGTTCCTCTAACCGCCCTTCTTCTAATGGTGGACTCCCCCAGCTTTGAGGTAATGATCCTGCTTACCAGCATCTGATTTATCAACCTACTTATAGGGTAGTCCAGCTTCAAACATGACAATCCTTCCATGATCGCCTCCGTTTTTACATTATTAAAGGCACCCTCAATGTCAAGAAATGCTACCATACAAAACTCTTGCGAGTGAATTGACTTCTCAATCATGCGTACTAGATCGTGCAGAGCTGTGTCCGCCGACTTCTCCTTACAGTACGCATGCTGCGACACTGCCCAATTCCTGGGCTCAATTTTTGATCGAATACCTACATCTACCAACCTTACTGGTCTCAGATCCTTTGGGTAAGCATGTGAGCTTTTTCCCGATTTCGGGATAAAGACCACTCTGACCTCCGTCCATTTCCTAGGAATATAGACAAGTTTCAGACATCCCCTGAAGATACCCTTCAACCAGGGGAGGATGACTGCCGAGTTCCTTTGGATCTCTGCTGGTATAATCCGATCCGGGCCCGCCGATTTATACGGCTTAAAACCGTTCAGCGCCCACTGCATTCGCTTCCTGTCTACAATGCCCTCCATCTCTACTGAAGGTATTACTCGTTGAGCTCCGGGCTCTATCGAGTCATCAAAGCTTCCCGGAAAATGGGTCTCAATGAGGAGCTCCAATGATTCCACACTTGAAGCTGTCCACGACCCGTCCGGTCTTATCAAATAACTAGGACTGGTTGGGTTAGAAGCTAGAATTTTCCTAAGGCGAGAAGTCTCAGAGACCTCCTCCATCCTACCACAGAAGAGTCTCCAAGACCACCCTTGTGCCTTCCTCAACTCTTTCTTGTACCTTCTTAGGTCCTCCTTATAGGAGTCCCAATCCCGTACCTCCCTTGTGCTTTTAGCTTTATTAAAAGCTGTCCTACATGCCCTTCGATAGATTCCCAACTCCGTGGTCCACCAAGTCGGTTTCTGCCTACCCCTAGGCTTTATCAGGGGGCACGCGGCCTTAAATGAGAGATTGCATGCTCTTGTGACCGTATCAACCATGCGATCCAATTCTTCTACTGTCGACGGAGGTCCGGGGACCTCCAGTGGCAATACTTCCGCCAACATCTCCCTATATTTGTTCCATTTAGTCTTTCTGGGATTCCTGAAGGGTTTCCGGGTAATAGGTTTAATGTCGAGGTTGTATGTTACATATCGGTGATCAGAGAATGAGTGCTCCTTCGCCACTCTCCATCCTCTGATCATATGAAAGATCGTTTCCGACGCCAAGGTCACATCTAAAACCTCCTGCCGTTTTTTAACAATGAATGTTGGCTCTCGTCCAATATTGCAAACTACAAGGTTGGTATTTAATAAGTAATCAAAAAATAACTCACCCCTCTCGTTAATGTCTGTGCTTCCCCAGATTGTGTGATGCACGTGTGCATCACAACGAAGTATAGCACCTACCCTTCTTTGATCTGCTTCCCGGATCAGTTCCCCCAGGTTATCCGGTGGAACCTCCTTCTCGCGATCCATATAGGCTGAGACTAGCCACAGTTTCTCCCCACTAGCCTCAACACTTACTGCAGTGACGTCTCCACTACTAAATTGAGAAAGAAGAAAAATATTCAGATTATTTTTCGCTAAAATACACGATCTGATCTTCTCAGAGTTGCTTTATTGTTAATCCAAGGTTCTTGGATTAACACCAAGTCCTCATCTGATTTAGTCAGCCTGAGAACAAGAGCTGCCGAGGCAGCCTTTGTATGGTGTAGGTTTATTTGTGCAATCTTATTAATTGCAGTCCACCTTACTCACCTCCTCCTGCATCCCCTGCATCGGGATAATGCCATGTATATTTAGTTTATTGTAATTTGAAAATTTTTCGTTTAAATATGTCTGGGTTCTGAACATATTTTTTTCTTTCCGTACAATATGTTTTATTACGAGGTTTTAATAACGGGTGATTTTTTAAGAGCTTGAGAACTTTTTTTTAAAAAAAAACGCATAAAATTTGCAAAATCTCATCGGTTCTTTATTTGAAACGTTAGATTGGTCCATGACATTTACTTTTTGAAGATAATTTCATTTAAATGTTGACCGCGGCTGCGTCTTAGGTGGTCCATTCGGAAAGTCCAATTTTGGGCAACTTTTTCGAGCATTTCGGCCGGAATAGCCCGAATTTCTTCGGAAATGTTGTCTTCCAAAACTGGAATAGTTGCTGGCTTATTTCTGTAGACTTTAGACTTGACGTAGCCCCACAAAAAATAGTCTAAAGGCGTCAAATCGCATGATCTTGGTGCCCAACTTACCGGGCCATTTCTTGAGATGAATTGTTCTCCGAAGTTTTCCCTCAAAATGGCCATAGAATCGCGAGCTGTGTGGCATGTAGCGCCATCTTGTTGAAACCACATGTCAACTAAGTTCAGCTCTTCCATTTTTGGCAACGAAAAGTTTGTTAGCATCGAACGATAGCGATCGCCATTCACCGTAACGTTGCGTCCAACTGCATCTTTGAAAAAATACGGTCCAATGATTCCACCAGCGTACAAACCACACCAAACAGTGCATTTTTCGGGATGCATGGGCAGTTCTTGAACGGCTTCTGGTTGCTCTTCACTCCAAATGCGGCAATTTTGCTTATTTACGTAGCCATTCAACCAGAAATGAGCCTCATCGCTGAACAAAATTTGTCGATAAAAAAGCGGATTTTCTGCCAACTTTTCTAGGGCCCATTCACTGAAAATTCGACGTTGTGGCAGATCGTTCGGCTTCAGTTCTTGCAGGAGCTGTATTTTATACGGTTTTACACCAAGATCTTTGCGTAAAATCTTCCATGTCGTCGAATAACACAAACCCAATTGCTGCGAACGGCGACGAATCGACATTTCACGGTCTTCAGCAACACTCTCAGAAACAGACGCAATATTCTCTTCTGTACGCACTGTACGCATTCGTGTGGTTGGTTTAATGTCCAATAAAGTAAACTGAGTGCGAAACTTGGTCACAATCGCATTAATTGTTTGCTCACTTGGTCGATTATGTAGACCATAAATCGGACGTAAATCGCGAAACACTTTTCGAACCGAACACTGATTTTTGTAATATAATTCAATTATTTGCAAGCGTTGCTCGTTAGTAAGTCTATTCATTATGAAATGTCAAAGCATACTGAGCATCTTTCTCTTTGACACCTTGTCTGAAATCCCGCGTGATCTGTCAAATACTAATGCATGAAAATCCTAACCACAAAAAAATCACCCTTTATTTCTTGGGCTGAATTAGTGTCAATTTAAATAATTTTAGTGAAATCCTGGGCTTGTATAAACATATAACTTTAGTGTTGCCTGACACAAAAATTTATTTTTTCTGGGATGACTTTCTGGGCTAACTTCACATACATCCTTTTATTAATGAAATCACTTAAACTAGTTGAAATGAACATTCAGATAAAATTCCATGATTGTGCCTATTGCCCATCAGCCAGAATCCTACGTACGAGACCCTTCCTTCAACCCTAATTTCAAAAGATCTTTTTTGAAAAATTTTATATTGGTGATTTCTGGAAATCCCACCTTTTATTAATGAAATCACTTAAACTAGTTGAAATGAACATTCAAATCAAATTTTATGATTGTGCCTACTGCCCATTAGCCAGAGTCGTACATACGCACTCTTCCTTCAACCTTAATTTCAAAAGATTGAAATTTGATCAGAGTTTTCATTTCAGCTAGTTTAAGTGATTTCACTAATAAAGGTGAGATTTCCAGAAATCACCCATATAAAATTTTTCGAAATGAGCTTAACTTGATCAGTATGTTCAGTACAAGCAGTTTAAGTGATTTCATTAATAAAATGTGCGATTTTCAAAAATCATTCATTACGAGTATTCAAAAATTTAAGTTTTAAATATAGGGTTGAATTAAGGGTTTCCTATTTCCAATTCTCGCTGATATGGAGTATGCCAGCAGTGAATCCTGGTCTTATCAGGTTATATACATTTAATCTAAACATTGTGGCTGGAAAACTACGACTTTTTCTTACATAGTTGATCTACTTCAAATAGATGTTGTACATATCGCATGTAAATTGGCAGGTATAGCCGTTCTAGGAATAAACCTTGACCAATTCTGGAGGTGAACTAAATTGTTTTTGACATGCACAACTAAAGTAAATCAAAACATTCGCTCTAATGATTAAACGGATCTCTGGGATATCTGGTGTGATAATCTCGTCAGAAATCCCACATTATCTCTCAAAATACATTATGCACAAATTTTACCGTTAGACGCACAAAATTGCACAATCAAATACTACTCGATAAAATCGAGCACAATCAAATACTACTCGGAAAACCGTGGGATTTCCAAAATGGGATTTCTGGCGTGACTCACTAATAATTCATATTTTTATTATTTTCTATCAAAAAATACTCTCTGATGTAGTTATTTCTAAAAAATGACTCAATTCGCGAATGAAATTATCATTTTAAGATATTGAATAGAATTGAATAGAAACTATTCTAAGAAAATTTGCAAGAGAAGAATGTATTTCTACTTACATTTGGAAAACGCCATTTGTACAATCAGTTTTGAGTGATATTTTCAATTCGCTCTACCGAAAAATTTAAAATTTTGAATTGTGTTGCTTTGCAGCAAACGAGCGATATTTCTATGGTATTCTTTTATCACTATTTTCATTGAGTAGAAATAATTCAATTGTTAAATTACTATAAAACTGAAACCTTAACCTTTTTTAATTTAAAAATGATAATAATAATAATAATGGTGCATTACCATAATCATATAATAGCATTAGTATGGATTTTCCATTAGCTATAAATTACTCTAATTCGATTATTGATTTGCTACATATTTATTTTATGTATTATTTTATTTATTGGTAGTAAATAAATTTGCATTTTGCTTTGCATAGTCACGAGAAGCTGATAATGGATTTTAAAATGTAATTTAAAGGCGATCTCACACGAATGATTGGAGTTTCAATATATAATTTAATAATATCTCTGAAAGTTTGTAGATGGAAATGATTGATTAAATACCCAATAAACTACCAATTATCTAAGGAGCTTTTAATCACAAAATTCAAATTAAAAATCAAAAAAAAAAATTCAAGCGACACACCCCGTAAAATAATAACCGATTACTTCCCGCAACTTTACGTACAGATACATGTGAAACACATCGTGGTTTTATTCTTCATCCGGTTCATGGGTTGTCAAAAATTTTGATATAAAACAACCCAAAATAAAGATAATTCTGTAGAGCATACCTACCTTAATATAAAAATTAAATCCCAATTAATAAATACGATTTAAATTATAATTTATTTAACAACAAGAATATAAATATACAAAATAAATTATTATACAACGATCAATATTTTTTGACGTGCATTTTTAGAGTCGACGGACTCTACCGTCGAAACATGTTTCCGATATTTTGATCTTTTTTTTTTGATGTACGTTCATATACAAATCTGTTTAACCTTTTGTATATCAATATGTCTTCCTCTTGCTTGAATTGTTTGTCTTGAGACGAGGAAAAAATGAAATTGTTTTAATTCAAGATTGTATCGCAGATGAATTTGTATTCGATAAAATGTCATTAAATATGATATTTGATTGGGTAACTGTGTAACTTTCGAATGTAATTTATAAAGTTTTATTAAATTAATTATTAGATTGTCTTGTTGATTTGCCACAGTCACATAAAAAGGTTTAAATAGATAAGCTACGCGTTATTAGCACCCCATCCAAAAATTTTGATAAAAATGATGCTTGGAATCGTTTGGTCGAGATTGGTCACTAGTTTTTATTGTGATAATCAAAATTGTAATATTTCAATAAAATCAGGTTCGCCGCTTATGTGGGAATTTCGTTTTACGAAATTAACAACAACTCCTATTGGAATGTACCATTTGGATAAAATATCTTTTTGGTAAATATAAAGTTAATAAAGACTAATAATGTTAAACTACTAATAATGGTAATAATAAAGTTAAAATAAATTAATTATTTATTTTTTGTTATTTTATTTTCCAAGGAAAAAGTATTACAATTTTCATACAGGAAAATATTTCTATAAGTTTTTAGTATTAACAAGAGATTGAATATTTACGTAATAATTTGATTAAATGTAGTTAATGATAGCAACCACAACAATTTGATAAAACATAAACTTAAAATAATATTGTTAGTGACATGTATTATAGTTAGATAGAGTCATTCTTAAATTCAGTTTGCGATTCGAAATTTTATCGTCTTCGTCTTCATTACTCAGATTGTTAAAAAGTTGTACACTTTTATAAAAGATACTATTTTGGGTCGTTTTAAATTTATAATTTGGGAGGCGACAATTTAATGAATTGCCTGCAATTGTGTCTGTGGCAGAAATATTCGTTTGGAATTCCGTATTATACTTCAAGTGCCCATGTCTAATCTAATAAATTGCCATTGAGGATTGGTCACTAGTTGTTTTCGTTTGGTCATCCCTAAAAATCATTTATTGTGAAAATTCGTTAAAAACAGTCTTTCGGCACGATTCGAAGTGTACGGGTCTAGAAGTTGACCAATGCTTATACATAATTGATGAAAAATTCCTGAAATCACAAATTTTTGTAAGTCATGTTTTAATTTTATGATTTTTATGTTTTGAATGTGTAGCCTTGATTGAAAAAAAAATTTGCAATACTTTAATATTTTTTGGTGCTGTTGTTGTTAAAGATTTAGGGTGTCAAAATTTGAGAAAAATGATAATCATGGTATTGTATTTATCGCAATAAAAAGAAAAATAATTGTCCGATAATTATGATTTTGGGCTCATGTTAAAGGTAAGTTAATAAGGATTTCTAAAAAAATATAAAAATAGTATATTGTTTAAATCCTTCTCCTCTAAATTTTCCGCCAAAATGTTCTTTTTAAATTTTCTCAAACACCTATTTTTTATTTTTTTTTTCTAGAATTCGATAATTAATATTTTACAACATATCAAAACACTAGAATACCGTTATTTTTTGTTTTCTTGCAAAATTCGTTTTAGTAAGAGAAGCATTTCATTTTTATATGGAAAAACTGTATTTCAGTGGATATTTCTCAGTGTTTTGAAATTGTTTACAAAAAGGATAGTTCAGTTAAATTATTAACACTAGATATACCGACAATTTGACCATACCGATTTCTACCGACACCAATCAAAATGACTGGTTTTAGAAAAAATGGTTAGTGGGGTTTCCGGTCTTAATGTATCTTAAAAAAATGATAAATTACTTCAATTAAGTTAATTGTAATATATTATATTAATTATAACTAAGGTGAAGTAGTAAATTGAAAATATAAATTTTAAAACCAGTCATTTTGACTGGTGTGGTAAATCTAGTGTTAATATTTTTTATTCAAATTTAATTACATATATTTAAAATTTCAAACCCAAATTCTTTTGATAATTTTATTTTATTGTTTAACATTAAATCTTATTCAAATTACAATTTAAATTCGCTTTTCTACTTTAGCTGCTGGACGACTTAGTGGACCATTCTTGTCTCGTAGATCTTTAGCGGTTCGCACCATATGTTGCGTTGCCTTGAACTCATTCTGGATTTCTTGAATGGTTAATGATTTTGGCAATATAGTAAGTAGCTGAATCTTATCACTGGTTTTCTCCAGTTCTTTAAATTTAGCTTTTAGATCACCAATCAATTCATCATATAGTGCAACCTTCCTTTGATCTTCGGTTGACTCATTCGAATGCGGCACGATTCCCGGAACCAAAGATGTTGATGGTGTTATTGAAGCTAAATCTATTACTTTTTGTTGCTGATGTTTTGGCCTGGCTTCTAACGTACTCGGATATATAGGAGACGTTCCAAGAAAGGGTAACACTTCATTCATTTTTTCCAAAACGGACACATTTTTTAAATAACACTCTTCACTACCACTGCTATTATCGTTATCGGCTATTTGCGGTGTTAGAGGTAATGTTGTTGATGGTCCCGCAACTGGTGACAACTGTGATTCTATTTTTCGTCGTTTGCAGGTAATATTTATATAGCACGTTGAACAGAGATACAAATTCTCTTGATTCTCAACTGATTGTGGCATAAATTGCTTAACATAATCCGTAACTCGTTTTAGTTTACTCGAACACTTTGAATCGTGATATGGTTTACAACACTTTCGAAATTTATCCATTATCAAATTTAGCGCACTAGTAGTTATTTATCCACTTAAACTTACACTCAGTTTAACACACTGTTACTTTTTCAAATTTTAAAAAATCTTACTCCTTATTTAAAATGTTGTCTACAATTCACAATGTCAACTAATCAAAAATTTTATATTTATATCAACAATGTTCTTTTTTTGTTTTCAAAAGAATTACTCATCGTTTAACAGGTACGCCTGCGTCAAGTAAAAATAGTCCAACCTCAATAAAAAAGGGGTAAACAACATTTTATTTAGTCTTTTATAAAATAACCAAAAAAAAGAAAAGGAATTTATGGTACTACGACTAACCAAACGATATAAACCAGGGGGTGGCACCTCATAATTCTGTGACTCATACTTAAATATGACGCAAAATTGTACAATAAATAAAATACAAAACACACAAATTAAGTGAACTACCACTTTTGTAAACAATTTCAAAACACTGAGAAATATATATATAGCTTTCCATATAAAAATGAAATACTTCTCTTACTAAAACGATTTTTGCAAGAAAACAAAAAATAACGGTATTCTAGTTTTTTGATATGTTGTAAAATATTAATTATCGAATTCTAGAAAAAAAAAAAAAGGTTTTTGAGAAAATTTAAAAAGAACATTTTGGCGGGAAATTTAGAGAAGAAGGATTTAAACAATATACTATTTTTATATTTTTTTAGAAATCCTTATTAACTTACCTTTAACATGAGCCCAAAATCATAATTATCGGACAATTATTTTTCTTTTTATTGCGATAAATACAATACCATGATTATCATTTTTCTCAAATTTTGACACCCTGTATCTTTAACAACAACAAGAACCAAAAAAAAATTAAGTGTCTCAAAATGTTTGTTTTAATCAAGGCTACATACTCAAAACATAAAAATCATAAAATTAAAACATGACTTATGGCTCCATAGAGTGAATTTGTGATTTCAGGAATTTTTCATCAATTGTATAAATGCTACGATCGAAATCGTTTTGTTAACTGTCATTGAGGATTGCTCATTAGTTTTTTTTCATTTGGTTATAAATTTAATTTCCGCAATAAATCCTTATCCTTATCCTTATCACTATTTGTTTTCGTTTGGTAAATCTTACACCAAACGAGAACAAATAGTGATCGATCCTGAATGACAGTTGACCAAACGATTCTAATCGTTGGATTTATAAAGTTAGTAGTATTGGTTTACTGTCAATATCGAAGAAGGACGTATTTTTTTGCCTAAGCGTTTCGATCCTGGAAATCGGCCAATTTGATTGCGACTTTTCAATCGAATGGGATAAAACGCACGCATTCCAAAATGAGCTTTTGTATAGTTCTGAAAATAAAAATTTTTGGAGCTCGAAACTTGTACATTATAAATTCATTAAAGTAATTTGTCATTTTAAGAAAAAAATTTATTTTCGTGTTTTTATTATAATTATAGCCTAGTGGTAAAAGTACCCAAAATATGAATATTTCCTAAATAGTCTGATAAACAATCTATTTGAATGAAGCTGAGCCATTCGTCCACCGATTATAAATTAAAGCACTTAATGGATGAAGCCTTAAAATGATCGGTTATTTGAATTATATTCTAAAGATTTTCTCATGTCGCCACAATTATAATAGCGTCGAAACTTTCTGGTTTAATAAATCCGATTTAGCAGAAATTCGATACTAATTTTATTTATTACGCTAAAATTGTGTAGTTTTTACTCTACGCTCAATTAAAATAATTGTGAATAGATAAATTTTTGTTGCAATTACCAAATGAACGAAAACACAAATCTATGAATTTGTGAATCATCCGAGTCGGCGGTCTTCCCCGTCTCACTCTCCCCGCAGTTGCTAAACTTAAGCAGGTTTATTTCTCCCCCATCAAAGTCCGATGTGTCCCCCTTCTCCATGCCTAGGGATAGTCAATCCCTCAGCTCTCTAGTTAACCCCTCACTTGGGTTCGTCACTAGAAGCAATTTTAATACCGCCTCTGGGAGGTAACACTTGTCGAGTTTCCCTCAACAGGCTTGACCTCGTCCTTCATCTTCTCGGGTTGCGCGGTACTTGGTTCTTCCCCTGCCTCGTCCTTGAACACTTCAAGTGTTATTGAACTAAAGCCGAAATTTATCACATCTTTGGGTTTTGGCAGGAGAGCAAGAGATTGCCTACTGACTGCCCTTGGGTTTCTCCTGTTTCAGAATCCTCCGGTTTCTCGTCGGAAGATCCGGATTGCAAACCTAGGTAATCTTCAGGCATTTGTCCAGGTTAGCCGGCTCTGGGGAATCCAGACCATTGCCCTAGGTCTGCTAAGTATTTCCTCCTTAGGAACTGCCCTGAGCTTGGCTCCTGGACATACCTCACCTAACTCCTCGATTGCCTTCCTGTATAAGCCGATCTCTGATCTGCGCACGCGGTCAATTTCAGCCATCGCTGATACCAATCCACATCCCTACAAATTGGCTGGGGTTCCTGATGTTGTCCAAGGTTTTTGAGAAAATCGAGGTTAAGTACATTGAACGCTAACTCCCATTTTTCTCCTGTGATGCTCTCCTCATAGCTCTTGCCCACGACGACTGGCACCAACTCCCTCTCCTTCACAATTTCGCTAAAAACTTATGCTCCTTTGACGACTGTCCCACGATACTTGGCCCGCTTCCTTTCGTCATTCAGATCTCCATACTCCTCTTCGTTAGATCTGTGCCTTTTAGACCCAAGATTCTTCTTGCGTGCATTGCTCACATCGGCAATGCAACTCTTCGCCCAGTTAACAGATTTTCTCTGTTCCTCGGTCCACTGCTCCTCTGGGACTGTAGCCAGTTTGTTCAAGACACGGAAGGCCGAACGTCTGGTTCTGTATCTCCGAATCGACGGAGTACTGGTTTTCTCTTTCTTATCTCTAGTCCTTGGCTTGCAAACCTCGAAACCGCTCTTAGCATCACTGATGGCTGGAGTCATAGACCCCTCCCCCCCGTTCTTACCAGCATTGAGAAGTGCTGGCCACTTCTTTAATTTTGTTTTTAAAGGATTCCATATTTGGCGCCACGAGTATCGGATAAAATGATGGTTCACCCGTGCAGAGATCCGTATAAACGGGTAAGGCTATATATAACTGGAGGTCGCCAGGTATCCAGAGGGCTCCATTCATGACTGGGCAATTATGTTTAGATGTTGTTATCAAGAATGAGAACCTGGAGCTGGCGGCGATTGTGGGGCAAAAGCTTTATTTATGTAAACTGAATCTATTATAGGTAGCCAAGTAGCACATTTCTTAAAATTTCGGGAAAGCCATTGGTGGCTCCTTTGTTGAAACAAATTTCCTAGTACTCTTTCTTAGATATCCATCCAATAAACGATCCTTTCGTTCAATACGGCAAATTTGTATGAAGTTTATTCAAATAAGGTAGAGAGTCCCTGGAAGATGAACCCCGCAGCGGAAGATCGGCAGACTGCTATTCACGAAATGATAATTTTAACCGAAGTATTAAAGACAGATTTGATATTTAGTGAAATATGGGTTCCCCGAATATTGACTATATGGAACAAAAAAATATCGAATGGAAACTTCTAAGGTAATTTTGAAAATGAGTGAAGACAATTTAATTCGGTTAAATTTATTAAACAGATAGTCATTGTCGATGAAGCGGACGGATTCATCACTATATGATCTAGAGTCAAAAGAGGACATGCAATGGACGGCTCAGAGAAATCGACCACCGAATAAGTTTATGGTTCCACCAACTGCAAGTAAGATAATGTCAACATTTTCTTGATTGACTTATTAGCTCATAAGACCACAATAGAAAGTCAACAATATGACAAAAAAAAGTGAGGAGCTAGGATATTCAAATGAGAGTAAAATAATATCCGCTGTAAACAGTATTTTGAGAACAGAAGAAAGCATTTTATTTTGATGGTTTGCACAAAATAATTAAATAATAATAGGTCCGTGGATGGAGATTATGTTGAAGAATACAAATATTTTTGAATAAAATGTATTGTTATTTCATATAGATTTGCCGAACTCATTGAACTCCCCTCGTACAACCGATATGGTTTATCTGTCGAAGGCAAAATTTCTCTATGCTTGTGGTCAAGTTTTCTCAATTTTGTAGCAACCTCTGCCGACATAGCCATATGTTCAGATGATACCCCAATATCGTTCGAATACACAAATACACCAAGGCTTTCGGCTTTAGGTTTACACCTTATACTCTAGCTATCCATTAGGCTACAAAGTTTAGGTTGCATTGCATTTTTATTTACAGAGGATTCTTGTTCTGTCAAGCGACTTAAAATTCTATTTATGTATGGAAGAGGATACGTATTCTTTATAGCCACCTCGTTGAGCTTCTTTCTCTTCTAAAATGTCCTTACCAAATGTTTTTCGTATGCAAACGACTGTATTCAATTGGCGTGGAAAATATATGACGCCTAATCTCAACATTTTATTTCACTCAACATCCAACTACACTTGTACATATGGTAATAATGGTTTCACTCCCTTTTTTTACTCACAATCTGTCTGACCTAAACCCCAAAAGTTTCCGCTTAATATCTCGAGTACTTATTTTTATTTTTCTCTCAGATCGTCTTCATTTATTGTTCTCACTAATATTAGTGCTGTCATCTACATGTCAGCGGTCTACCACCTATTCTGTATCAACGCAAATATATATAAATACTTAACTCAAGAATCAAGTTCGTTGGTTCTAAGAACCGATGGATTTCAAAATTATAATAAAGCTAAATATATTTACTGCAAGTTTTTGTTGGTCATGGTTCTTGTAGTTTTCTCCAACCTTATTTTGCTGGTTAAAATGCGTTAGAAATAATAAATAGAACCAAATGTGAGAAAAATAGTAAGTTTTGTGTATAATATTGCATACCTTCCGACTTTGACATTTTAAAAAAGGTCTTGCCTACTTTGACATTTTATACCTTATTTTCGTGGCGGAAGTTTCCAGGGGCTTTTTCTTGACAATAGAAATTAATGAAAGACAAAATGGTTTCTGTATTCGATATAAGGAAATCGGCGTTTTTTTGTGATATCACCAAAATATGTCACCACTATTTGATTTATGATACAAATATCAAATAGATAGAGCACCAAATGCAGACGAATGGTCTACACTCGAACAGGCATATACTCGAATACAAATTAATTCATGAAAGGCGAAAGCCAATTCAGTCCGCGTCTTTTGATCTAGTCCAGAATATTAAAATGCTAAGCTATTCCTTAGTTGTCCATTTATCTCTCGAATTTTTGTCTGTTTCGTTTTGACTGCAAATAACAATATATACAACATTGTGTGGGCGCATATCAGCAACCCTTGCTTGGGTTAGTACAACTTTGGGCGACGACATGAGAACAGACGGCATAAAGATAAAAATTATAAAAATGTGAAATGAAAATTAACTATTTAGGTTTAGGTGTCTGTAACCATCTTGTTACGTGTAAAAGGGAGTACGGTAGGCTCGGCGTATCAGGTGACCGTACATTCTAATCAATCAATCAATAACAATATCTAAAGCTTTGTGAATTTGCACTTAAATAAAATTGTTTGTTAATAATTCCCAACGATCAATTACCACATTCCCGTGCGTGCGGTTATCGCGGGAAGTTCCCATTTTCCTTATTATTATTTTTTTGAATATTATAATCAGGCGCATTATAGACTGAAAACCAATTCGCTTTTATTAAAAAACAAACTGGATAATTTAGATGAACAAAGAAAAATGTAAATGGGTTTGGTAATCTACTGATTATACAAGTATGAAGCATATAGAAGTTTCTTTAGGGCCATCTTAATAATATCGTAATCTAAAAGATCAAAGTAACGGGTTATCCAATTCGAGGTTGATAAAGTAGAAATCTGTATACCGACATCTGTCAAAGATAAACGTCAAGCTGTCATTTATTTAGTTTACATTCTGCCATTTAAGAATATGGAGCATTTAACAATCGACCAACGCGTTAAAATTATTAAATCTTATTATAAAAATAGTGATTCTGCCGTATCCACATTTCGCGCTTTACGAGCAGATTATGGTCGTCATAATCGTCCTACAAAGCAAACCATATTGAATACAGTGAATAAATTTGAACAAACTGGATCTGTTACTGATATTGTAAGGTCTGTGCATCATCGAAACATTCGCAATGCTGAAAATATCGCTTCTGTAGCTGAAAGTGTGGAAGAAGATCCAAATTTGTCAATTCCTCGTCGAGCTCAACATTTAGGCCTATCTTATGGCTCATTATGGCGCATTTTGCATCTGGATTTGCATCTTCATCCGTATAAAGTCCATTTGACACAAGAGCTAAAGCCTGCTGACCATGGACAACGAAGAACATACGCAAATTGGGTGTTGGAAAAACAGGCCGTCGATGCTGATTTTTCGAACAAAATTTTCTTCAGTGATGAAGCTCATTTTTCGCTTGGTGGATACGTTAATAAGCAAAACTGTAGAATTTGGGGCTCAGAAAATCCACAATTGATTGTAGAGAAGCCATTACACCCGGAAAAAGTCACTGTTTGGTGCGCATTGTGGTCTGGTGGTGTGATTGGGCCGTATTTTTTTGAGAACAACCATGGACGAACCGTTACCGTCAATTCTGAGCGCTATGGCCGCATGTTAACCGATTATTTTTTTACGAAAATCGAAGATTATGATCTTGACGATATGTGGTTCCAGCAGGATGGAGCAACCAGTCACGTAACACGAGCAAATCGAGATCTTTTGCAAGAGAAATTTCCTGGACGTTTGATTTCGCGATTGGCTGATGTCAATTGGCCTCCAAGATCCTGTGATTTAACGCCTTTGGATTTCTTTTTGTGGGGCTACGCGAAAGATCGTGTTTACGCAAACAATCCTCAAACTCTTGGCGAATTGAAAACTAATATTCGTAAGGTAATGGCCGAGATACCGCCCGAAATGTGCCGAAAAGTCATTGAAAATTACCGCAAAAGAATCAAGGCCTGTAAGAAGTCCCGTGGAGGACATTTGAATGATATCTTGTTTAACTAAAAATGGCAAGGATCAATCTGTAAAATGAAATAAAAATTACAATACATTCCGAATATTTTGTGTGTTTTTTTAAGTTTTCTTTATCAAGCTTGAATTGGATAACCCGTTATTTATTAATTTCGCGCAGCATCCTATAGTAATGAGTTAATATAATCCATAATCTGTTTTGTGATGCAAGTTCCCAAAAGTAGGCGTAGTTCTCAAGGCACGAACAATTGTTGATGAACAAAAACAATATCTGCGATAGTTCGATGTTTACTAATTGGTTGTAGATTAATCATCTTCAGACGATCCAGGTAAGATGGTAAATTGTATTTCTAGCCATATTAATGCAAATCGGCGGACGTACGATTGTTATGTGCCACAGCGAACGTAAAAAATTGATCAGTATAGAATTGACTTTATTGATGGTATTATCTATATGGTCTCTAACGTTCAATTCTGAATCACAAATGACTCCAAGATCTCGGAACAGAAATAGCTCTGGATTTATTGACATTTGCTTACATTTAAAACTAGATTATTTTTAGCACATAATACGGCAATGTTGTATAAGTCGGACTGCAGATTAGTGTCGCTTTCAGTTGAAATATTCCGGCAAATTTTCATATCGTAAGCGTAGACGAGATGCAAAATTTCGGTCCTAAGCGATTGTTCTCTGTTATTAGACATGAAGTGCTGGATATGATATCTGCGTGCCTGTAGATAAAATTCAATCTACACAGAAATTGTGCTGGGAAACTAAGGGCGCTGAGCTAAAATAGAATAATCGAGTGGGATGCACTGTCGATAGACTTATTGAAGTCTGGGCTGGGGCGTCAACATCAACTTCATTTCCCTTATCGATGTTGTTCATTATCTTTCACGCAATTTCCACTAGGTTGGTGGTGGTTGGCCTGCCTCTAAGAAACGGAAAACGACGGTTTGAAGTAACGGTACAATAATGAATCATTTACTATGCTTTCGGACAATTTAAGAATACACGATAGTTTGGCAATTGGTCTATATGATATGAACTTTAAAAGAATTCCTATAAATCGATGGGAAAATTCCTAATGTGAACGATTTTTGAAAAATAAACATGAGTGGTTTTTCCAGAGGTAGCGGACAAAGAGGAGGACGAATGAGCGAACATAGTATAGTTGGTCAAACAATTTGTGTTAGCTGAGTTCATTTTAGTTTTTAGAAAGTGTTGTCGGCTTTTGTTTCTTAAATTACGAAGTGTTCGTAGTGGACTGTTCAATACAATCAAAAACTGCATTGTAAAAATTAACTGCTCTGCTATTGCTGCTCTGTTCATACTAATTTGAGAGAGAAGGATGTTGGCAGTTATAACCGTACCCTCGATTTGAAAGTTGTTCGATTATTCCCAAGGAAGATCGGGAAAATTAAAATTTGCTACGGCAAGAAGTTTGTCATGGGTACCCATAATGTCAGTAACAAAATCAACGGCTTCAGTAAGAAACAGCAAAGAATAAAAGTATTACTTCGATTGAAGATATTAATTTTAACACATCAATATTCCCGGTATTTTGGATATGTAATGAAAGGGTTCAGCGGTCGAAATTAACATGCACCGAATACGAATCATCCTTAAAGTCTTCCTTTAAATTGGTTTCTGTGCGAAAAGATCAAAAGGAGTCTTTGAGTCTGCAAGAACACATTGTACGACTTAGTACATAGTCCTCTTATGTTTTGATAGTAAAGAGACAAGTTGTTATTAGTTTTTTGTAACTATACGCCTATTATTGGTGCTATTGTTCCAGAAATCGAGCGGGCCGTATCAATAAGTTAAACAGGCCTTCAGGTATACAGTGATTTTAAACGAGGCCTTGTGACCATTGTGGCGTGAAATTGTTTTTACATTTGATCAGCTTTCGATTATCAGAGATTATACTCGTATGCCAGATAATTTCGAAGTTCGACGTGTCCCGCTGTAACACGAGGAAGAATATTGTTCAGTCTAAACATTTTCAAGGTACATTCGATTCAAGTAAAGAGAACAGCAACTCACATAACTAAAAGTGTAGTTCACATAACTAAATTGATGGAGTTATAAAAATTTCAAAAAATCATAATTTTTTTAAACTTCATGAGAGCAAATTCCTCATCAGAACAACACGAGTAAAACACCTCCTCGGTTAATTCGGTTGCTCAATCTTCAGCTGAAGAGAAGATTGGTAGATAAATGATGTAAAACACATTGGAGCACATTGGCAATTTAACCAATTAGAATATTTGGCGGAAATCTGGCCTACATGCATTGAAATGTGGGCTAGAAAAACGTTTGGTGGTAAAAAATGCAGCTAAATGCAGCTAATAGCCAATATAATTTGCACCTTGATGAGAATATTTTTTGTTTTTCAAATGTGGTGGTTACAGTCTTATCAATAGTTGCTCATAACTTCTAACGCTTGGTCTAGATTTCGTGAAATATTTTAAAACCAAAACTGTCATCTGTTTTTCTGCTTCTTTGATGACTAAGCCGGAGTGTCTTTACTACTAAGATGATAAATAAAATTCTTTACGACGTGTTAAAACATAATATCACCTTTCTGGCCTGCTGGCATAATTAATTTAATTATCACGTATCGGTATAACGCCGTGAGCTATATTATAGCTATAGATACCATCACTTTGTATCCCTTTTAAAATAGAAATACATAAAATGATTGATGTCAAATACACATACATACCTTCCATACAAGGTTTATTGATCAAACTACTGTATTTAGTTATTGTATATAGTTTGGTATCGTTTAGTAAAGCCATTAATTATAATTCCATTAATAACAAAAATTTTAAAATAATAGGGTAATACGAATTTTTGTTTGGTTGGATACGGAAAACATAATACACGGTATACTCGTATATAGACGAAGCTTTCGGCGGTCGTATCACACAACTAAGGTAGCATAATGGTTTTAATTTAACTTGGCGATAATGTTTCAATAATACAAACTTTTTCAAAGCAATTAAAATAATAGATTTGCAGCTATTAGTATTTTGCTTTTTTAATGTAAAATTCCAATATATAATTTAGTTTTTTAATATTATATGTCAGCACCCGTTTCCTTCCCATGCTATAAAGTATTATAAATAGTGTATTAGGTCATTATGTTGCACATTCGAACAAATATTCTGGGTATAATTAGAGAGCAGCAGAGCCAGAATTTAATTTAGTATTGTAATTGTATTTGATCTTCATCAGTTACGTCAGTTTTATAAATATTATCCCCTCTGTTCCCTTTTTAACCGAACGTATAGAATGCAAAGGTAAGATGTACATACCAAAAGTAAATCTCGATGTCTGTATAAGTTGGAACATTTTCTTAATTAACTTGTTGATTGACATGGAATTTTCTTTTCCTTTACTAAAAGTTTATCTATCTGTTCTCTTGATCTCTCCCGCTTTTACTCATTCGGACCATAAACCCATTGTATTAATTTCGTACACCAGACAAAAAAGTTAAATAAGTTGATGTAGGAATAAATATTTAATGGATATATTTGATTTTATCGATATGGAATCGAATTTTTTTCGTTATATGCCATGTACGAATACTCTTGTATGCGGAATAAAATATTTAATCAAACATTTCAACTAAATTAGAATCAATTCGATGATATTTTATTCTGATAGTAATCGTAGATGTGAAAACATTACAAACAGATTAGTATTTTCTGTATGTGAGGTTTTTTCGTACGCTTAAACAAACTTTGAAAATTTATTTTGTTTTGTAACATAGGTGGTGGGATGATATTATACCAAGAAGCTTTTTATAGAGAGAATTTATAAAGTTTAGTACAAACTCAATCAAAGTGCTGTATTGTAGATTATGTGATTTTCGGTTAATGTATGAGATGCTAGTTTAGGGAATTTTATAAACACGGAAATAATACACTAAATATGTAGAGCTGTAAAATGTCAGAAAGCTTAGAAAATCTTCCTTGATGTTTAAGAGAGGTAATTTAGCTTTATACTTAAACGTTATTTTCTGGTAGATATCCTATAGTTGTAGCATAGAAAAAACAGAAACATAACAAGAAGCCATGTTTAAAGTGTTCTTTGAGTAGCCGAGAATCAGAATAACGGAAGTCCCCTACTAGAAAGGTGAGACAATATTTTTAAAAAGATAAATTTTCATTTAATTTGTCTGTTTGCGAATAACTAATTTTGTGTATATAAAGGGTGGTTAAATTTTAAGGGCCGATGTTGATTTTGAATAAAATACAAATTATTTAGGAAATTATTGTCAATTCTTTTTATTATGATAATATGGTATGGTTCAATTATGTATGGGACAAAATATCGGCCAAATGGCCGCCGCGACCTCGGCGGCACACCTCCACCCGATGGTCTAAATTTTCGATGACTCTTAGGCATAATTGAGGTTCTATGCCGTATGTCGAATTAGCTCATCCTTTAGCTCTTGAATTGTTGCTGGCTTATCGACGTACACCTTTTCTTTCAAATAACCCCAAAGGAAGAAGTCCAACGGTGTCAAATCACATGATCTTGGCGGCCAATTGACATCGCCACCACGTGAGATAACACGGCCATTGAATTTGTCGCGCAAAAGAGCCATTGTTTCGTTAGCTGTGTGGCATGTGGCATCGTCCTGTTGAAACCACATCATATCGTCCACATCCATGTCTTACAATTCGGGCCATAATAAGTTCGTTATCATCTCACGGTAGCGAACACCATTCACAGTAACTGCCTGACCGGCCTCATTTTGGAAAAAATACGGCCCGATGATGCCGCCAGCCCATAAACCGCACCAAACAGTCACTCTTTGTGGGTGCATTGGTTTTTCGACAATCACTCTTGGATTATGATTCGCCCAAATGCGGCAATTCTGCTTATTAACGAATCCACTGAGGTGAAAATGTGCCTCATCACTGAAGATGATTTTCTTCGAAAATTGATCATCCACTGTTGCCATTTCTTGCCACCATTCTGACCATTGACGACGTTTGGAATGGTCAAGAGGCTTTACTTCTTGAGTTAATTGCACCTTATAAGCGTGTAAGTGCAAGCCTTTATGCATAATGTTCATCAACGAGGAGCGTGAGAGGTGCAATTGTTGGGCACGACGATGAGTTGAGGTGGACGGCTCTTCAGCCACACTATCGCGAGCAGCAACAATATTTTCTGCTGTACGAGCTGTACGAGCTTGTCGAGCATGCACTGGTGTTTTAAAATCTCCTACAGACCCGGTTTGCGAAATTTTTGCACGGTTTTTCCGATTGTACGCACATTTGGACGATTAAATTGACCGAAAAAATCACGAAGTGCACGATATGCATTTTGATTTGAACGCCCATTTTCATAATATGCCTGAATAACTTTAACGCGTTGCTCGATTGTGTATCTTTCCATGGTTCAAAATGAGCTAGTCTGAAATTGAGAAATGTCAAATTAAATGAAGAAAAAACTTGACGTTTAGGTGTTCACATTCAACGTCGGCCTTTAAAATTTGACCACCCTTTATAAATTTTCTTGATATAAATTTGATATATTTGGGATTTATTTATTCACAAAAATAATTTACAAGAGTTTCTTCACCTTTTTCCGAAACATGACAATTGAATTATGGAAATGTTCATGTCCAAATGATTTGTTTTTGTTTTTTCTCGTATAAATCTATCTATTTTATATAGATTACTTATTATGATACAATTTTGCTCAAGTTTGGTACCATTACTGAAGTAATGGAAAACGTCAATGTATCGACTTTTTACATAACGTTTCGTTGAATCAAATGTAGTACCAACATAAAGTAAGTCCCTCCCGGACAACTTTGCTACGCTTTTATCTATTACTTTTCACCTTATTAAAAAAATTTTATATTTGAAACCGTAACAGGACATTACCCCCGGTAAGTACTCCCCGGAAAATACCCTATGGTATTAGCCAACGTCAAATTACTCCCCGTTCCATTACTCCTAGCCGTTACTCCGGACATTTACCTCACCGGTCATATTCCCTGTTCATTAGCCCAAACCATTACCTCCAGCCACTTTTCCATCCACCATTATCTTCCCGGTCATTAAAATCTCGTTCATTAAAAGCCTGTTAAAAGCCCCGCCCTCACTATCCCGCTCCCCTTCAGTTTTTTGGATAAGACGCTAACTGGGATAACTGTGATAAAGATAGTTAATGAATCAATTACAATTTTAATTGACTATGAAATTTAATTTATTAATTGATCATTTAAAATTTATGACTAATTAATGCCGTCATTTATTGGATGGAAATAGACATAAAATTAAACTAGAATTGTTGTCAACTTGGATAAAAATAGGTGATTTATTGACCGACAATAATGATATTTGTTATGTCAGATGTCTGCTATTCTGAGTCTTGCATTCAGATCTGCTAACAGAATTACACAATTCCTTAAGCGATCATTATGTTATTTGTTAAGATGGTGAAAATTGATTCTAAACTAGATAGATCATTTCTCATCTAACTCTCATGAAGCTTGGAAAGAAATGGTATTCTAAAACGTTTCTTAGATGAAATTCTGGAAAATAGTCAACTAGAGCTAAACCTGGCCTTGCTTAACCGATCATTGATGTATTTGATCGCGTAGGAACATACACTAACAATTATGTTACGTTTCGAAGAAAACGCTTAAATATTAAATTTATAATGAAGTGAATGAAATTTTAGTATCTTAAATTTTTAAACTAGATATATGATGTTGTCTGAAAAGTTTTCGACCTCAACATGAAGATTTCAGCACTCGTCAACAAAAGTTGGGGAATGTGTTTGCGCTTGCGTTGAAAGATACTTACTGAAATATCAGCCTTATTGAGTCGCCGTTTGAGTGAGTCGATGTGAGTGTTCTTATGAAAATGGAAAATCGAGTATCCAGCAGCCATTAAATATTTATTTTTGAAAAGCAATACGGGGACTTTGCATCATCATTTACCACCGTGAAATTTTGGGCAGCTGAATTTAAGTGTGGCCGTATCAGCTTCGGTGACAAAGAACCTTCGGGGCGTCCAAAAACTACAACAACTGACACTAACATCGCTCAAGTTTACCAAATGGTGCTACACATCCGGAACCGGAACCGTGTTCAAAAGAATCATTTACTACGCTCTGTTGGCGCAGTTTAGCCGCAATAAATCAGAGTTTTGGTGCCGGCTAATTACTGTTGATGAAATTTGATAACACCATATTACAGAATTCAAAAAACTGGACTGCCAAATAGTGGACTGCCAAGGCGAATCGTCATCATAAAAGGCAAAGACTGTTCCTTCGGCTGGGAAAGGGGTGGCAACTGTTTTCTGGGTTGTGAGTTATCTTAATCGATTATTTTGCAGAGAATGTCGCCGAGTACTATTTGGACGGGTTGAAGTGATGGAAGCTTCGGTGGCAGAAGTGTATAGATTTAGAATGTTTTGTATCTTTGTTAAGTCGGAAAATTTTTAGATAACCCTCGTATGTATTGAAAATTTATGATAAGTGCATTGCAAGCGGCACAACTGTTTCCATTGGCACTAGGTTTCAAATTTTAAAAACATTTATGAAATTGAAATAATTTGAATATTTATAATCTCGTACCTTAGACAACACATTTTGTCATGAACATGCAAAATAATCGAGAGGATTGTAATTGAGAGAACTGGCCGCCAATAATTTTTCGACAAAAAAACTTGAGTATCGGTTCTGTAGAATTTACGGGTAATTTACCTCTAGGGCGGCTTTCATCCGAAGCACAATTCTTGAATCTTGAAATGTGTCTTTTGCCGTCCGGGATGTCCCAAATGTTAGCAGACTAAACGCCGTCATTCTGGGAGTTGTTGAACTGCTCCGCGACAAATAACTTCTCGTTAGAAAATATAATCGTACGACGCTAAAATATGTGTGCATTTTTGAAGCCGCCTCTTTTTTGAAGGTATAAACTTTACTTTTCGAAAAGGCTTTAGTTATAGATTATCTTTGAATAGATTCATGGTTTATTTGCAATTCTCTAGTTGGTCTTTTGGGGAAGTAGCGATATTTCGGTGAACTGTCTGATTACTTTAATATTTGCTGGGGTCTTTATGGTGTGTTTACGTTCCATTCTTGTGCGGTCATTAGTGGTACTTGTTTGAAGGAAGCGATTAATGGTACGATATATCATTATTCTCACGACTCCGTCGTGTTTTAAAGTTTTAAAAATGTCCCCTTGTTGCATTGTTTCCTGAAATTATTTTCATACTATTTTCCAATATATTTTTCTGCGTAGTTCCAATGAGTCGAACAGTATAGTTTACCGGGACTGAGGGTTTGGTCGGTAAGAATCCAACACTGTCACATGTTTGGTAGTGGTTTACACGTGAAGCCTACTATATCGAAGGTTTCTCCTTCTCCCAGAAGAAATTAAACACATACACAGCCACATGGAGAGCCTTTTAAAAACGAATTTTTCGGAATTATATAGCAAATGGTAAACCTGCAAAAATCTCTAGGTCGAAAGTTTTCATGATTACTATACTTAAGCAGAAATCGCAGAGGGCAGAGGAGTTTGACCATCGGTAAAATCCTAGACAAGTTTAATTAATTGAATTTATAAAAAAATTTGGAATAATTTTTAAATGGGCTGTCCAACCTAAATCGGCTCTCCATATTTCCTTTTTAATTTTAAATGGTAGGTTAATGATTAATTTACGAATTCCATTATGATCAAAACACAGGCTAAATTTCTGTTCCTGAAATGTCTTAGTGAGTAAAATGTAAATACACACGTTAATGTTGGAAACATAACATCGTTCAGAATTTAGATTTGATATCATTTGCCGAAAGGAATTATATCAATGCAGATCAGTTATTTCATTTAGTTTCTGTGCGGAAAGTGTTGAACCTCGTTCTTGATTTTAATTTGAAAGATAAACGTGGTCTCGATTCGTACCACCTGTTTAACAATTTTTTAAATTTTCGGAGCGGTTGTTCGTTGGATCATTCACTGTGGTTGGATGACGCAACTGAGAAAGGTGAAAATGGGAAAGACAAACTGAGGAATTTCCATTACCGTTGTTTCGTATAGAATTGCCGAACTTATAGAATACCCTCGTACACTGCTACGGCTACTTCTTGTGAACGGTTTTCAGACTGCTTTCTTATAAGGAGGGTTTATGATTTGATTTTATAAACTAATTATTCAATGTGTGTCACCACATCAAAGATGTTTGATGTGGAATCCAAAAATAATCCAAGGAAGCCCATGAAGTTGTTTTCTGGTAAAACAATACTTGTACATAGTAATGTCGACCGTGGTGGCATGAAACAGTTCACAACGATATAAGTGTAATCACCTTTAAGTACCACATTAACGTCTATATTTTAGAGTAGATATTTATGAAAATAAGGGTTGTCTCAAATTGGGTGTTACAGTAACACCTCACGTATAGCAGAGATTCGACGAAGTAGGTTCACTTTGATTGAAGCTTCAGCCCAGCTATAGGAGTTAGTGTTTTTCGGTGATGAATTTCAATAAGACCCATCTGCATCGGTAATAAGTGTTGTCACGAAATCATTTGATTACAAGTGATTGTATCTGGATGTCCAGCAACATCATGTTGAAATTTAACTGTATTACCACTAAGTGTATACAATTTTCTTTCTAAATCTTACTGTTTTTGTAATACTCCATATTGGCTTGACTTTGTTCCCTGAATTGTTAATGTTTCGTTTATTTGCTCGGTTCAAGCTGCTGTAACGATTGCATGATTTTTTAATAAAACTATGGTGAATTGGATATAGTTAGATTTAGTTAAACTGGATGGGTGCAAAGCTCCAAGCTATATAATTATATACGTAGATACTGAATTTATATTCTATCAAAGCAAGTGATTGATCTGTGATAATAACGAAAAACTAAAGTATAAGAAATAATATTTGAGGAATTTTGTGGTCTTTAGCAAAAGATCTCTTAACCGACCGTACGACAATATTGTAAGAGTTGAAATTTCTTCTGAGTCGGAGAATGTGATTGCAGCTTACGCAAGAAACTTTTCTTTGAAAAGGGATGCCATTTTTAATAATATCTACCTTCGTTTCAATATAAATCAATCATCAATATCATCAATACAAATCATCATCATCATGTTATAACAGAAATAAAATAAAATAATTTAAATTGTTTAATTAAATCGCAGAATCTTTTCGGAAGCGAGATTCATGTTAGTATCCAGTAAATTAATCGATTCCATTATGTGTTATCACAACCAGTTTCAGTTCCAACTTCACAAACAATTAGGTCATCGCTCACGATTATAATAGGCTGGGGCAAAAGAAATCCATTTTCTTTTCGCTAGCCGGCTTTAGTGACATATATCGCGTGATGTATTTGTCGCAGTAGGCTATACTTATACTCGTTGGAAAGAAGTATTCATGTATTAAATAAATTATTTTGTCATTGTTGTGATGATCGAATCAGTTGTGAGTTGTGGCGTGTCAGGTTTACAATTTTGCTTCGATAAAGGCGAAAACGCAAGTCAGGCGGCTGAATCACGTGCAATTTTGATTTCATTGATTCCGTTCCCGTAATTTCGATATCAAAGATGTACCACACACTGGAAGGACTATCGTCGAAAATGTCAATAAAATCTTGGGAATTATTGAAGTAGACTGGCCTGCTAGCTGTCATCGCCCAAGAGATGAAGATCGACCACAAAACAGTTTTACATCATTTACATAAGGCTGACTTCAAAAAGAACCTCGATGTTTGGTAAAAAACATTGACGCAAAAAACTTGATGGATCTAGTTTCTATTTCTGAATCCTTGACCAAACGGAACGAAATCGAGGCATTTCTGAAGCGGGTGGTGATTGGCGACCAGGGGCATGAATTCCGGTTGAATGATTAATGAGAAAGGCTAATGACTTTGTATTCTTGTCATTCATTTAGTTTGAATTTTTAAAATATTTATATTTCCGGTTCTTTAAGGTAGCTTCAATAGCCTGGTTAAAGAAGCAAAACCGATAATTATTTGAAAACTAAGGCAGAAATTACCAACAAATAATGAAATTAGTACTCAATGTCATTTATCATTAAACCGGAATTGGCGCAGGAATGGGTCATTCCACGTCATTTGCTTGTCCAATATTACTCCAAGGTATTTGGATTTGTTTACTCGCTCTATGGTGTAATTTGCTACTTGACTCAATGTGTCGCAGGCGTGAAGAGTGAAAAATTATATATTTCGTTTTGTTAAAATTCACTGATATTTTGTTTATATGAAAAACATCTAAAAGTAAAATAATCCCTCATATGTGACATTGCTACCTGACAATCTCTGGATTCATAAAAAAGGGCCGTATCTTCAGCAAACATTCTAATGTAGTGTAATTTATGTAGATTAGAAATAATAAAGGGCCAAGGACACTCACTTGAGGAACACCATAGTTCACACCTAAAGTGGAGCTTTTTACACCATTTAGAATCACAAACTGCTTTCGATTACTGAGGTAGCTTGCTAAAAGTTTGTATGATAGGCCACGGAAGCCATAAATTGGTAATTTTTGAAGACGTAAACTGTGATCAAGAAATAAGCCAGATATGTAGTTTTGCCTGTCAAAATTATGAGATCAAATCAGTTATGTCTGTTAGGGCCAGAACCTTGTCGAAATTCATACTGACGAGAATAGAAAAAAATAGATTTATTTATAAAATCGAACATCCGGTTAGAATAATTTTTTCTAAAATTTTGTCAGATACCGACAAAACTGAAATTGGACAATAATTATTAGCTAGTTTGGAATTTCCAGACTTTAAGATAGGCGTCACTTTAGCAATTTTAAGGCAATCGGGGTAAACATCGGTTTCCAAAACCACATTAAATAGATCAGCTAGTAATTGTGGAAAAATTGGCGAATAATTCTTCAGAACCAAATTACGAATGCTATCATCACCGATTAAATATATTAACAATAGCAATAAGAGCATGATACTCAAGATCGACACTGATTTACTACATGAACTGATTTAAATGTTTTCAGATTTCTGTTTGGTTCAAATTATTAAATAAATTGTCAAAATAACGCTTCTTTGCAAAATATTTTCCATTTTTGATCTTCCGATTTAGCAAATCTAATTTATATTTTAGTTCTAAATTAGTTCCTTTTAAAACGCTTCAATGTACGGTTTAATCAAATCCCAGAGATCAAGGGAGAAACATCCAAGGACAAACACTTGCATTTTTAATGTTTACATTTATTTCCTTCAATACGGAAAACTGTAGAACAAGTTTATTATACATAGCAAAAATCCGTTCTAGAGTAGACTCAGAATTTCTGATATCAAATACGGTAATCATTAAAAAATAACCAAAGGACTCATTAACTTTTTTGTGATTAACGTATTTTTTCGTTAATCTCCGAGTACAATATTTAGGCTTGAAGCGAAATTTTGAGAGTACAAAACTATGATCACTTACAGTAAAATTAAGTTAAAATTTTTATTAACAGGTATGTTAATGTCACCAACTAAAATAAAATCGTGTGTATTTATAGTTTCTGAGAAGTTGTTCTAAAAAATCAAGAAACGATGCTGGATCAGAATTAGGAGACCTATATATTCCGCATACCTTCGTATTGGAAGCAATTGGAGCGACTGAAGGCAGCAATCGACCAGAAGCGGCCAGGATTAGCAATAGGAGAGGCGTCGTGTTTCACCAAGACAATGCCAGGCCTCACACGCCCATGATGACCCACCAGAAGCCCCGGTAGGAGGTTATTATGCGTCCACCTTATAGTCTGGATCTGACACCAAGTGATTATCATCTCCTTTTGTCCATGGCAAACACTCTTCTTGAGAGTCTGTCTCTTCTGGTTCAAACATCTCTGTTTTTGTTAATAGAGACAAGGCGTTTTCGAAACGAGGCATACTGAGATTGTCTTTTAAATGGCAACGAGTTGTTGAAAAACGGCGCATATTTGAGCCAGAGCGAATGGTTGTAGTTATGTTAAATAAAGCCCCAAAATAGTCGTAAACGTAATGAATTTCTTTTTCTCGCCCGTCAGATTTTCGAGCTCGTCAATAATTTGTTTTGTTATATCCTTAATATTGAGCAAATTTGTGAAAGAATAATAGATTCCCATCACACATCATTTTCTCGAATTAATTTTATTGAAGTTAATGTTAATATAGCACTATAGCACTATACGGTGCGATCAATACTATATTTTTTACATAATCCTTCGTTTCTTTAATTAGAATTTCCATTGGGAAAACCATAATAAAAGGTCCGGCAAAGAACCGCGACATAGTTATGTAAATTAGTTCGAATTAGATTAGTAATAAATGAAAAACAGTAGTTTCGACATAATTAAATCAAAACCATCAATCAAATAAAATATAAACTGGAATAAAAATTGCCTCCAATAGAAAATTCAAAATATTGTAACAATGACACAACACTATTTCCAAATTATATATTTTACCTTTCGGTATGTATACAAAATTATACGACATCAAAAAAGGAAACATATTCAAATAATGTATTTTCCGTTTATTTCCAAAAAATAAAACCATTTTCTCCTACCTTTTTTCAAATATTTACAGAAATAACAGAACTTTGAAAAATGCAAAAACCTATCCCAAAACGAAAATCGACCGTATCAAAATTACACCACTAACCAACCAATTCGTACAACAAAACATGAATTTATATTTACACCATGAGATAAATTTATACTCGTGTGTCTATACCTACAATTTATAACTTTATAGTTTTACGTACACTCCAATTTTTGTTTTGAAAGTTAGAATTTTTGTTTATTGTTGTACATAAGTACTTTATTCATGCCCAATTGAGTATAAGTACTAAAAATTATATTGATTTATTTACATAAATATGTAGCCACACAAAAAGTTGTAAAGAAAATTTGTGTAACACACATTGAAATGATAACACATATAACATAACAACTACAAGCGAGGGATGAAAATGATTTTGTGAAAATGAAAACAGAACATTTTCCTCATATACTGTTTAGTAGCTGTGGCAGGAACAAAAACTATATTAAGAACATTTGCAATGACAATTGTTGTTTTAACACAGAGCTGAGAATGATAACGAGTATTTCATGTGTAGAGTGTATATCACTATATACATTATCACCAGTATAGTATGTGAAAGTTCCAAAAAAGCAAAAAACACTTTGGTGTGAATTTGATGATAATAATGGCGTTATGCCAAAACTATATAAATACCATGTATGAGTATAGAAGGAAGGCAAAGTGCCGAGAAATTAAATAATGAACAAATTTTCACCATGTTAGACTTAAAACCTACCAATTTGTTTCTAAACAAAACATACACAGACTGATAGATTTGTATTTTGTTTAAACGGATATTAATGTTCAAATGATTTTTATGTCATTAAAAACATATCAAATGTGTCATTATACCAGTGTACGTTAGAAACCTATATAAAATTGGCTTTTTTATAAACATCAAGCACATTTACTTAATTGAGTAATAACAATTGTTGAATAAATAAAATTTAATTTCCTGTATACGTATTTTTATCACAATCTAATGTAGAATTAGGGATAATGTATACAAAATATAAATTAGATTTTTATTAGATTTGTCATTCAATGGTTTATTACTTCTAGTTTGTATTGATTGCGAATTTTGTTTAATTGGTAATTAGAGCGCGTATTCTAAGTTTTGTTATTTATTTTATAAAGTTTTGGTATCTATTCGGTCTATTTACAATATCAAATCATGGGTGGAAAGCTTGACGACAAAAAAATCTAAATAATCATTACAATGTAATTATGACATGATCACCTGCACATATTTTGTGTAAATATTGTAAGATTTATGATCTGTCATGTCAAAATGATTTTTTTTTTGTAAACTTACTTTGATTTAACTCTGAGGGTGTTTTCCAAAGACCCACTTATTACAGACTTATTTGACGCTATCTTGAATAAGTCGGTCAAGTGATTCCATTTTATTGTACGGACTTATTTGTGACGGAATAACAGAAAACAAAATGCAATGTCATGTCCCGGCATGTTGCGTTGGTTGTTGCCACTAGATTTGAAACTAGAAACTGCATGTATTACAGCATAAAGCAAAATATACATAAGAGGACTCATATAGACATTTCGAGGTTAATCTATTTTACTATTGGCAATCTGTATAAGCCTAACAAGAACAATGAACTATAAAATAACTATGCCGATATGTTTATAAGCTACGTATATACGAGTATGGATTAAATATAGCAAAAAATTAAATTTGTGTAAATAAATAAAACAAAACTATAAAATAAGATTAACCTCGGAGAAACTGGCTTATAAAATTTGCACTACTTGATTTCGCTTATATATTTATTCCTCGATGATTACAGTTAGTCAAGACACATTTTTGGAGACATTTCTGTGTAGTCGTAATCAAAGACTACACAGGACCTTATTTGAATAAGTCGATGTCCACAAATAAGTCGGTGTTTGGAAATCAGCCTGAGCTTCTAAATTTTATTCGTGCCATTCAAGTGTTCTAAAATTTGAACAAATATACCTACCGGCCATGTATAAAGATTCATCGCCTTTTCACGCAATCCTTTGACTATAAAGCAAACGTACTCCAAATTATTCTGGTTTAGATGTCCACTGGTGAAGTACATCTCACAAATCCGTTTATAACATCTAGGCGAATCTAGAACACCAATTCAACGTTAGCATTATGTAAAAATGCAACCTTTTGAAAGTATACCGCATGCTTTAGTGGCAGTAATGAGATACACCCGTAATTTCAGTTACTATAGTATACGCACCAGTGGACGGAGGCCAATCCGATTTATATATATGGTCAGTACCCCACAAAATCTTCAACATATCATTATAAAAACGATACGAATCAGACAATACAAAACTTTGTTTCCGGCTTACCGAATTCGTTTCATCGCAATACGGGGTGCAAAGATGTGATTGCTCGCCACTAACAAGCAACAAACAATCAGGTGGAGGTGTACTCATACAGCATTTGAAACATCAATTCCAAGGGATTCGATTAATCTAGCCAACTTATCCATCGAAAAAAGATGTATTAAAACAACTATCAACAAAAGGGCAATATTTATCTACGTTGCATATATTCTACCAGTCTCGTTATTAACATCTTATACTGGTGGCTGCGGCACCAGTGTAGAAATCAACAACAAAGCTAATTCATCTGAACTATTCTAATAACATTGATTTTAATTTACCATCAGGTAGTTCAATCTATAATGATAAAATTGGCAAAATTCCCACTAAAGTGTCTTCGGAAAATGAGTGCCTATTCATAGATACCATAGACATTTCTAACTTGAGTCAAGTTTCTAAAATATTAGATGTGTAAGTAGAAACTCTGCTTTTTTGGTCAAATTCAATTTTATTGAAAATTGTTACAAAGATTAATTTATCGAAATATTGGCCATTACTATCTATGGTCTTTTGCCATTTATCTGGAGATGATGAATGCTTTTGCCATAGAAACTTGGTGGTTTCGAAGCAAAATAGTCATCGAGCTATTTTTGCACATCTTCAACTTTCGCGAACCGCTGGTCGTTCAAATATGATTACATCGATCTGAATAAGTGGTAATCAGAGGGAGCAGAGTCTGGAGAATACGCCGTATGCTGTAAAACTTTCCAGCCTAAGAAGAAGATGAGTTTCTGGTTTGATTTTGTGTATGTGGACGAGCGTTGTCATGCATCAATATTACCTTCCGCCTTGCTTGGCCCGTAAATGGTATTTTGTCCTCCAGAGCATCACTTAATTTGGTGCTGGTATCGTCCAGCTGTAACAATTTGACCAGGTTCCAGCAGCTCGTAGTAAATGATTTTTTCTAATTCCATTAGACACACAGTAACACTTTCTTGTCACGAATATTCATTTTTGCAACTGATATTGATGGCTGACCTGGATCAACCCATGGTTTTCCGCGTTTAGGATTATCGTACAAAATCCACTTTTCATCACCCGTAATGATTTTGTGCAAAAATCCCTTCTTTTTTGCCGAGAAATCAAGTTTGATCAGTTTATGCGGAACCCACTTTCCTTTCTTCTGTATTTTTCCCATTGCATGCAATTGAAGTGATATTGCTTGGTGAGTAACTCCTAACTTTTCTGCAAGCTCCTTTTGAGTTTGACACGGATTTTCATCCGTGTGTATACATACTTATGAAAATAAGTAACCTCGCGACGTGACTTGTTTGAATAAGGACGTCTTCATAGAAATGTCGCCAAAATCGTGTCTTGACTAAATGTAATACGAGCTGCTTTTATTTTCTAGTTTCTAGTTTCTATTTTCTTAAATCTCGTGACAACGACTAACATGTAAAGAATTTTTCTTCTTCCATATAATATAAATTTCGTTTTATTTTTTGTTATCACGTCACAAATGGTGGTACCATGAATTGGAATGACTTGACGGATTTATTTAAGATGCCGCCAAATAAATTTTAAGTTTCAAATAAGTAAGTAATTGGAAAAGGGCCTTCGTCTTCAGCTTGTTTTACTGCATCTGGACGTGGTTCATCCTCAAGATTACAATTGCCATCACGAAATCTTGTCAACCACTTTCTTTACTGTAAGAAAAAGAAATTCCTTACCAAGTTCCCGAAAATAAACTCTGAGCTAGGAATTTCATTCATTTTTACTTAAATTTTCGTTCCGCTCGAGAATAACTAGAATTATTTCGCCAGAACTATAAATGTCAACAGAGTTTCCTTTTCGGGAACTTGCCACGGAACCATTTGTTCTAACTTGTCCTAAAACTAACCACTAGTGTATACGTTTATCTCTAAATCATGTAGCCGCTACTGTGGTTTTTAGTTGTCCCGAAATAATTCTAATTTTATCGAGCTGTGGCACTATTCTGGTAATTCCCCGAGAATAGGGAACTGGGGAAAGAATTTAAATGTATGTTTTATTTAAAAAAATTTTCTGGCATACTGAGGTAAAAAGTTTGTGTTAATTTTTTTGAAAATAAAATTCGGGAATAATTTTCCCTGCTAATTTAGGCATGGAAAAATTATTCCCATTTTATAAATATTTACATCAAACTTCAGTCCTCAGTAGACCGGAAAAGAAAATATTTGGACATAAATTATATATAAATTCTTTCGCCAGTTCCCTATTCCCGAGGAATTACCAGAATAGTGCCACTGGGCGAAAATTTAAATAAAAAGCAATGAACTTCCTAGTCCAGAGTTCGTTTTCGGGAAATTGCCAGTATAGCTGTTTGATTCTTTAGTTATTTTGCAATTAGTTTTATTTAGACTACCATCATTGTTTATTTTTTTTTTAAGTATTGAATTCAATAAATTTGATAATTTTTCACAAGAGCAAATTGGTCGTTAACACTAATCTACTTACTTGATAAACATTTTTTGTTTTCTGTGTTTTTTACGTTGCGTATATTCAAGAGCATAGATAGGTAGTACTAAACAAGCACATTGGAAGGTAATACCTCAGATCGCGATGCTTGTGGAGCTTCAGTCGCAAGGCTTAATGAAAAATGTAAAGAATGGTATATCTACGAACATAAAAGTAACCTAGTAATTTAAGTTATGGCCAGCGGTTTCTTAAAATTTATTTTAAATTTTGGTGTGTTTAGGAGTATTTAAATTAAGAAGATGATTTAAAATAAATTGAAATCTTATTGGGAGGATCAAAATATTACATATTAAGTTATTTAAGTTTTAGAGATTTCAGGGTTGAGTTGGCTCGCTACTGAGTATCAATCTTATTACTTAGGGCCTTCCATCTACTCATATTATTGAAAACAGTGTCGAAAATATTTTGAATGAACGTTGGCGGTATTACTGTGAGGTTTGAGGTGTACCATAGGCAGAGATAAAGAGAAGTTCTCCTAATTTAGTAGCGTAGTATCCTAGTAGCGTAATTATCGACCCAATATAATGTTTAACTCGTCTAGTACGAAAGAAGGATTTCTGTCTCATCAATATCCCGATGCCGCGCCCTTTCGTAGTTGAACTGTCAATATTATTTTTATATAAAATAGAGTCAATTGATCGCGCTTGTTGGCATGATTAATTTCACGAATATTCCATGTAACAAACGAAACGGTAGTAGATATATTAAATATCGGAGAAGGATTTTAGGTTGGGTAGACAAAATTGGCGATGACGATGGAATTGGTGGTGGAATTTACCTATCGTAATGATTTCCGGTGTACAATAGATTATTCTCAAATGCATTTTCTGGAGTTTCAGAAAGTTATCTGATGTTGTGAACTGAAGTAATTCACTGTAATTTTTATGTTTTTAGCTTGGGAATTACAGATAAGCATTCTGCAACGCCCCAGAAACCATCTTATTGTAAATTAATTAAATATGTTTTTGTTATGTCATTATCAAACAAATTAAGGTTGGGTGGATAAGCAGAACGGCAGGAATGCAACAAAGTTGGTATATAATCGTATACTCTTGATGTAATCAGTCATGGTAGAGCGTAGTTCATAAACAGTGCAGGATGAATTCTGGGGTTTTGTTAGTTGTAGCTGATGAAGAACATAATTATAAAGGCAAATTAATTAATTGTCTTACCTACAGTGTAGTGTAGTGACGTTTTATAATAACTTTTAATTACATTTATTTAAATCCGCACTATATTTCGTTATAATATTTTATTTGTAACATTTTAAAGTTTATTTGTACTTTTACGTCCTAATTATATACATAATATTTCATTAATAAGCTTGGCTTTTCATTTCATTATCATTAAGGTAAATATAAAGTAATAGGGTATTTAGTGTTTCCAGCGCTAAATTGATATAATTTAAGGAAGTGAACAGAATGACATCTATGTACTAGTATTAATATTTTTTATTTGCCTAAGACGGCATCCTTAACAAATATTACATTTTTTTAGTACTATTTATTTGTTGATTCCAATTATACTGATGTAGAATGTCTAAATAGAGTGGGTGGTGGAACTTAATTGATAGTAATTGAGGCAGTTGCGCAACAGAATTACATTTTATTTTCAGTTTTGATAGATACATATACTTACATTTTACAATGATCCGTATATTTGCACCGATGTGCAATATATGTGAAACTGTCCCGAAAACAACAAAAATTGTGTCTGCTTAATCTATAATATTTTAGAAATGGGGCTAACATTATTTTGATTCCAGATACCCAACACTAATTTATGACAGTGGCCAAAGTCTCTAGCAATCTCTGTGAAAACCGCGACAGAAGAAAAATTTTGAAGAATTTTTTTTGTTAAAAATCGTTACATACTGAGACCGGTACGAACCTTCCAGGCGTACACCTATTTATAGCAGTGGCCATAGTTTCAGGTAATCGGTGTGAAAATCGCCACATAGGAAAATGTTATGGTATTTTTTTTTCAGAATCTTACGTAATATCATTATACTCGTATTTTGAATACAGATTAACTTTTTGATGTTAACCGTAAATTTGCTTTTCATGCATTTGAAATATGCAGTTATTCTATTTTTAGTCTTGGCTTGTACAATCAAATCTTGCCGTAGTATGCTGATGTAAAATAAATCGGGATAAGAATTAAAGGTGCAGTTTTTTAAATTTACGGGCCAGTCCGAAAATATTACTGATCAAGCAGACTCATTTTTTTGTTTTTCGGTTACTTTTCGGGCCACTTTCACATCCATGTTGTAGCAGTGTTATTAAATGATTATGGTTTACGATATTCACTTGATGTTGGACATTTTAGTGAATTAAATGTGTTTTCACAAATGTGCTAGTATTTTAATTTTGGTTATTCAGATACTGCGGGCCTTTGACTTGGATTTAGAGAACGGAGTGGCCGGGGATCGTATTTGACTTGAATCAAATTCATATGATTATTATTAAATTATTTAAAATTTAGTGGAAATTTTGAGCTCTCGTTTTTGTTTCGGGTTCGGAAGTGGGGCATTTTAATACATTTTTATGTAAAATGGCAGAATATGAAGTAACGACTAAACAACAAGCCAAAAGTGCGACATCTTTATAATAATTTTATTTTTTGTGTTTTAGGTTCCGATTGATTGATTGATTAGAATGTACGGCCAAGACTAAGTAGGTATCTCGGATACGCCGGGTCTACCATACGCTCTTTTACATATAACAAGATGGAAGGATAGGAAAGGTTGTTAAATATGATAGATTTGACCGAGTCAGACACCTAAGTAGTCAATAGTTAGTAAATTGTTAGTTGAAAATATAATGTAAGACGGTTAGCACAAACAGCAAATTATTTTTGCTTTTTTGGATATAAATAATCAGCAATGAATAACCTAAACATTAATTATTTAATTAAGTTGCCATTATAATGTAAATTTCCTAAAATAAAACTTCATTAATATGATTGATTGATTGGTTAACTGGGCAGAAGAATCAATTACCAGACAGGATGTGCCGGACAACGCCGGTCCCATTCCTACAGGCCGCTTACCCACAATAAGAGGGAAGGATAGAAAGGGTTTTCTTTTTTTCCTTTATTGGACGGAACGACCACGTTTCAGACACTCATCGATCTTACGGCACGAGACAACACTACTCCATTCTACTAGAAGAAAAGATAAAAGTTAAATAGGTTGACACCTCTCAGCCGCATAAACGAAAATATCCTGAAATTAGTAAATCATTAAATCCATTTTATGCTGCCAGTGAATACAGGTTATTGCTGCAATGGTTACACATTAAAGCAACTAACAATGAAAACACCAACTGTAAACTAATTATTGGGTTAATATAAAATGTATTAGTAGAATTATAATAATATAGATAATTCTATGTAGTTTATCGAATTACACACGCAAAGTTAACACTCCATTTTGCATGTTGACTCGTACCAAACTGTTAAATATGCCAAACTACTATTATAATGCTTAAAGTAAGTTTATAGTAAAGCTACGCCAGAGCGCCTATTCTATAAAGTCTGCAGAATAAGTTGAAAAAACCTACCAAAATACCCCTAATTAAAACTGATAGCCAGCCGCCCTCCTCTTACAAATAAACCACCAACCATTAATCGGAAATATTTATTTATTTATTTATACATTTTTTACAATTTTTATTAGAAGCTACACCGAATTTTGAGCTTAAAGCTTATTTATAACGTGATGCGAACTCTATAAAAATTTCCAGTATAATGCCCACTTTCTTCGTGTCAAAAGCCATATCAATGAAATCCCAACTTTACAAGATTTTATTTATCGTTAATTAATTTTCGATGGTACCGCCTTAACTTTATTTTTATTCCGGTGGGCAGTACCACAACTCCTAATTGTGATTATTCTGCGATCCGCTGGATAAGCTCATTGCCATTATTGCTATCTTGTCATTATGGTACAACTTAAAAATTAAAGAAGCTGTACTCCGAATAATTTTTAAAATAAACAAAATAAGATATATTGAAAAAATCATATAATTACGTAAAAAACGTATAATTATCAAGGTTTACACCGTATCAGACTCACACGCAGAACCAAAATTCGAGCAACAAGACGAATTACAACCACCACCATTCACTCTTGCTTACGCCGATAATATTATTCCCATTACTCTATAGACACAACTATAATTCAACCCATTCTTGAAGTGTAGTCAGCTTTGAGCCAAATCCGGTGAAATGTACCACACTTACTTAAGATCCACCTTCATCCCTCGATCCTCTCCCCAGTCCCACTCTGGCTAGAACTAATCTCACCCCTGTTGACACAATGCAATATCTAGGCACATATTTAAGCTCAAACCTAAGTCGGCCACATAACTGTCAGGGTGTACAACACTGTAATACACCTCACCGCAACCCATGGACCAATATGATCGCGCTTATTTTGTGGAAGGCGCCTGATAGAGAGTCCCCAGTATTACGAGCCAACCACTTTTCACGATGGTCCCATTTATTTTCGACGACCAGGCGACATTGATCACCGAACCAATCATCGCGGGACTCCGGGGTTCGTTGCGATGGCCAAGGCCGACTTTACAGTACACCACTGCGCCCGGATGCTAGGAGGAGCCTCCCTGTACAGCTACTCTTTAGCGACGCTTGGTTCCTCAAAGCGTCGAGATTCCATCGGACGGTCCCTGTGCTTGCTATTGAACGTAGATGACAATTTGCACTTGTATTTGAATATGACAAGCACATGATCGCTGTCCATGTGTGCATCTCTGCAAGAACCAGCGTCGAATGTGCTAGTGGAGCGCCTCTTTGCCAAGGCCGTGATCGACCCCGCCATCCGTTCTTCCATCATTCGATCTCCATGTTATTTTGTGGATTTTCTTATGTGGGAAAACGTACTTGACACAACTAAGTTGTACATTATTGTCAGGTCGATGACGCATCGGTCGTTGTTGTTACTAGCTAGGTGCAGGCTGTTAGGACCGATGTGCGATGTATCCTCTAAGATGATTTCAATGGCGTGGTTCGGCATGCTATTGATGACCTCCCGCAGCTCGATAAAGAACAGATCCTTGACGTCGTCCAATCCATCTTTGGTGGGTGCATGTACGAGTATATTAATGATCGCGCTGTTAAACTTCTTTAACGAAGTTTAGCGAAGTCTGTTCGTGCATATCTTCATGGCGCGGAAGTCAATGATGTGACGCTTCACACGGCGATGGATGAGGAACTTCAAACTCTACTCTAATGGCTCTCTAATGGCTGCTGCAATGAAGAGTGCTACTATTTGTGGTGTCACGGATCTCACTCCCAGACTATTCAACTCATGAAGTGCAGGCATGTACAACGTACAATTCCAGGCTTGGTTCGATATGTTCTGGAGATCTGCAGGTCTTAAGAGGCCAAGATCGCTTTATGTTCCCATTCCAAAAGCGTTGTTCGTGTATAACTTCCGAGGTCGAGCCTGTGACGAATCCGATCCAAGCCCCTTGACTACGGTTCATAACCCAACGGTTTTTATGACAGAAGGCTGTGGGCCTGCCGCTCTACCCACTTCTCACGTATGTAGCCCACGCACTGGTGATAATCTCAAGGCATCCAGTCTCACCTTGAACACACTTATACAGCGAGCCGCTTGACACAAGACAGACGCCCTGGAGGACAGACGTTGATTTAGTATTGGTTTTGGGGCGTCAATGACTCGCCTTCACATGTCAGTGTCCATGACTATAAACAGAATTCCCCCTTCTCCTCTCCGCCTGATTCATTTAGAGTTACCCAGAGAGCACCGCGAGGAGATATGAATCTAGAAATTCGTCCCACATATTAATTTTGCTTTTGTGTAGGCTCTAATGTTAAATATAATTGAAAATTTTAGCTTGCTTATTTTCTTGTTAAGTAGAGAAATTTAGTTTGTTTAGTATTATTTTGTTCTTGGGATTATGGATAACGGCGAATTTGTTAACTAAAATTAGGTTCAGAAATATCTTGTAGTATCTAGTCGATTTTTGCATGTTCCAGATTCTTAGGATTGCTTAATATTTTGAGTGGTTCGGGAAAGCTTTAACTAATAAGTATTTATAAGTAGCATAGGGTGGTTAAATTTTGAGGGCCGACGTTGAATGTGAACCACACCTAAACGTCAAGTTTTTTTCTGCATTTAATTTGACATTTCTCAATTTCAGACTAACTCAATTTGAACCATGGAAAGATACACAATCGAGCAATGCGTTAAAGTTATTCAGGCATATTATGAAAATGGGCGTTCAAATCAAAATGCATATCGTGCACTTCGTGATTTTTTCGATCAATTTAATCGTCCAAATGTGCGTACAATCGGAAAAGCGTGCAAAATTTTGACTAAACCGGGTCTGTCGGAGATTTTAAAACACCAGTGCATGCTCGTACAGCTCGTACAGCAGAAAATATTGCTGCTGCTCGCGATAGTGTGGCTGAAGAGCCGTCCACCTCAACTCGTCGTCGTGCCCAACAATTGCACCTCTCACGCTCGTCGTTGATGAACATTATGCATAAAGACTTGCATTTATACGCTTATAAGGAGCAATTGACTAAAGAACTAAAGCCTCTTGACCATTCCAAACGTCGTTAATGGTCAGAATGGTGGCAAGAAATGGCAACAGTGGATGATCAATTTTCGAAGAAAATCATCTTCAGTGATGAGGCACATTTTCACCTCAGGGGATTCGTCAATAAGCAGAATTGCCGCATTTGGGCGAATCATAATCCAAGAGTGATTGTCGAAAAACCAATGCACCCACAAAGAGTGACTGTTTGGTGCGGTTTATGGGCTGGCGGCATCATCGGGCCGTATTTTTTCCAAAATGAGGCCGGTCAGGCAGTTACTGTGAATGGTGTCCGCTATCGTGAGATGATAACGAACTTTTTATGGCCCGAATTGGAAGATATGGATGTGGACGATATGTGGTTTCAACAGGACGGTGCCACTTGCCACACAGCTAACGAAACAATGGCTCTTTTGCGCGACAAATTCAATGGCCGTGTTATCTCACGTAGTGGCGATGTCAATTGGCCGCCAAGATCATGTGATTTGAAACCGTTGGACTTCTTTCTTTGGGGTTATTTGAAAGAAAAGGTGTACGTCGATAAGCCAGCAACAATTCAAGAGCTAAAGGATGAGCTAATTCGGCACATTAACGGCATAGAACCCCAATTATGCCTAAGCGTCATCGAAAATTTGGACCATCGGGTGGTGATGTGCCGCCGAGGTCGCGGCGGCCATTTGGCCGATATTTTGTTCCATACATAATTGAACCATACCATATTATCATAATAAAAAGAATTGACAATAATTTCCTAAATAATTTGTGTTTTATTCAAAATCAACATCGGCCCTTAAAATTTAACCACCCTTTATTTTTAGAATCGTTTAATCAAGGCCAACACTTAGTAATCCTTAATAATCTGTATTATTTCTTCTAGTAGACTAAAACTATATTGTCTTGTGTCGTACGGTGCTAAGGCGGTAAGGTGCAACCGGAGACCGGAAAAACCTCTCATATTCTTCCGTCTTATTATATGTAAACAAGAGGAACAGGCCCGGCGTTATCCGAGGAGCTAGTACAGTACTTGGTCTTACAGTCCAATCAATCAATCTTGTAGATTCCAGGTTAGCCGCTTTATTAATTATTTTGTTCTTTGTTCCAAAATTCTAAGGCTTTATGAGGGGTCGGTTTTGTGAAATGTAAAGTTGGTGTGGCGTGAAGCATGCCTTTCTCATAGCTTTTCGTCGTGAAGCCCGGCTTTTCGGGTCATCTCGCTTAATGCTTGGTCGCAGACTTAACGTCAATCAATCAAGATAGTAAGATTAATGAACTGATTCAAATATTACTATTTTCGATGTTCTATAAAAACAAATTCGTCGTTCGAGGGCGTGTTGAAAATGAAGCTACCTAAGTAGAAAAACAAAATTTTTTTTTGCCGAAAACCATTTATTTCTCAACATAGTCTCCATTTAGTTCGACACACTTAGTAAGACACACTTAGTTTTTTATACCATCTGAATAATACGATTTCGGGAACCCCTCAAAATACGCGTTAGTTTCGATAATCAGTTCTTCGTTTGAGATGAATCTTTGTCCTGCGAGCCATTTTTTCAAGTTTGGAAACAGGAAAAAGTCACTAGGAGCTAAATCTGGATTATAAGGTGGATGATCAACCAATTCGAAGTGTATTTCACGTAATTTTAGCATCGTATCTAATGCTGTGTGAACCGGTGCGTTGTCTTGAAGAAAGAGCACTTTTTTCTTCTTTAAATGTGGTCGTTTTTCCTTGATTACATCAACCAATTGATCCAATATTGCACGATACTACTTTCCTGTGATTGTGGATCCTTTTTTAAGATAATCGATCAGCAATATTCCGTGTGCATCCCAAAATATAGTGGCCATAACCTTGCTAGCCGATTTCACTGCCTTTGCCTTCTTCGGAGCGTTTCCACCAGCGTCCATCCATTGTTTCGATTGATTTTTGGTTTCAGGTGTGTAATAGTGGGACCCACGTTTCATCAACAGTAATTAATCGACGCCAAAAATCCACAGGATTACGCTTTATCATGTCCCAACACCGCTGTGAAGTGGTCTGTCGAACTCGTTTTTGTTCGACACTGAGCAAACGCGGCACCCATCTTGCCGATAGCTTTTTCATATGCAAATGTTCATGCAAAATGTTGAACACACGTTCATATGATATGTTTACCATTTCAACAATCTCACGCAACTTGACTCGGCGATCATTCATAACGATATCGAGGATTTACTTGTTATTTTCTTCAGTAACCACCTCTTTTGGCCTTCCTGTTGATGGTATTGTTGCAGTGCTTCTTCGGCCGCGTTTAAATTCAGCAATCCAATATTTTGCCATGTACCACTGCACGAAATTCGTTTTTTCCATTTTTCAAGAAACACAAAAGTTGCTTACTTCAAACGACTACAACAAATAAACTAATCGATGAATTTGGGTGATATTTTAACAGCTGACGTTTGACAGATCGCAATTTCTAAAAAACAAAAGTTTTTTGTGTTTGTGCTGCCATCTAGCGCTAGGTAGTTTCATTTTCAATCCGCCCTCGTATGTACATTGCTTGCTTAATTTTCATAGATTACTAACAATTATCTAAAATTCTTGTTTCCAATATCCCAAAGTAAAGAACTGAGATATAAGTGTAGGTACGTACGTCCCATAAAAATGATTGTTTGGATGTCATGTGCATAAATAAATGCATTAAGTTTAAAATTATTGTGGTACAATTTGCATGACGCGTCGATTTACGTGTTTATTATTTATGTAATAAAAACATCCTTTCCATACATACATTATGTTGCAAAACACGTTCTGTATTTCTTTATCCTTATAATCAACATTAACCATATAATTTATTATTTATTTTATAACAAATAATATTTTAAATTAATAATTTTATATACATTAAAATACTTTTTAACACGAATATAAAAAAAAATCTACACGTGATCAACAAAAAGTCTTTCCATCACATTTTCAATTCCCATCCTTTATATTTGCATATATACTTATATGCATCAGCTAAAGGAAATGTTTTGTTAACATTTATGGTACATACATATTTTAAAATCTAATAAAAAATCTAAATCATTTTTATTTATTGAAATATAAAAATCAATAAAAACAACGTGATTCGATTTAAATGATTCAATTTATAAATTCCCGATAATGTTTATTTTTTTACGTATATATAATGCATCAAGCCGTGCATAACCTCCACGCCTCATCCACAATATACCTACATTTTATTCATAAGACATCAATCGTCTTCAATATATTGTAATATTTTTATGAAAAAAAAACCCTAGGAACAAATTAATTTATAACATTGTGTAAATCGTTATATCAATTTAATTAAATTACCGTAAAACAGTAATAATCGTAATAAACTAAAAATAAATTTTTAAATTAAACATTTTAACATAGTTATTATGTTATTATTCGTATAATAATGTACAGTACGTTACCGAACAACAATGGGCTACGATTTTGGAACGAATAGTCTGGGGAACTAAATAACTATGCATACGTCATATACCTAGGTAGCAACTATAAACCTCCCTTCCTAATTATGCATAAATACGAAATAAAGTTAGCATGAACACAGTTTTATCACACTAATATTGTGTGTATTAGTTTTAATTAAATTAAGTCTAAAATTAACATAGAGATTTATGTTTGTACGAAAATGAAAAATATAATTAAAATGAACGACTGAATCTAAAATAAATGACAAAGAATAATTGTTATCTATTTTGTGCGTTGCTGCTGTTTAATGCTTAAAATAATTATAGTAATTTTTATGTACAGTAACGAGTAAATAGTTTTATGGCATCACATAAACATATGCCATGTGCGCGTTCTCTTACCTACTATACTCGTATGTGATGCTATAAAAACTGTTTGTTATAATTGATTAATTTATTTCAAACAGCTGTTCGGTTTTTAAAATGATTTTTATGTTTTCGAAAGTGTCACTACAACATAGGAATAAAAACGTGTTAAAAGAGTGGTTAAATGCTTTTTTCAAATTTTAATTTTTCTTGGTATTTATGAAAATTCCATGCATAAAACACTCGTGAAAAATTATTCAGCTAAATTTAATATATTTTAATGTTATTGTATCACACAATTTGTATACATAAAAAGCATACACAAGAATGAATACCTGCATTGTTCTATTCTTATATATTGTTATGTAAAAATGTTTTGTAGTGCTTGGATCATGTGATGATGATTTGTTGTAAGTTGATATTTTGAATTGTTCCACAAAATTGAAAATGGATGGTGTTACATGCGCGAGCACGACTTTTTAAAAAATTTTCTTTTATTTTTGCAAGACAAAAATTTCAATGAGTTGGATACAAATGTGACATGCAACAAAGAATACAATTATTTATCTGGCTTAAAATAATGTAAAGTGTTTGCAGATTATACCGTCATATGTATACAAATACTGTGGTACTTACGAATCAAATCGCCACACATGAAGATAAAATTTGTTTTTGGTCTCTAAAAGGATTTTACATAATTGTGATTATTACAAGGCGAGATATAATAAAACAAAAGATGATTAAATATTTAACGGATACATAAAACGAAAAAGTTTTTATTAAACGCAATTTTCGGATTCAGAATAATTAAATATTTAATACGTACCGAGAAATTAGATATAATTAAACCCTTCGACCGGCCAAATTATAACAATTTCACGACAGCTGCGTTTGTATTAACATTTTTTCAATATTTCATCTAATGACCGGGCAGCATCAACCAACTATATATCTCAATCTAATTTGCTTGTCAGTATATTGTGATGGAATTTCAAATTTTGGCACTCAACGTCCGACAAGTGAATTGTGACAGCGATATAAATTTTGTATTTTGTCAAGATTTAAAATGTTTTATTCTTAATGTTTTTAATTGTTTTTGGCTCAGACCACGACGCGAAGACTGAAATGCAATATGCGTCGTAAATTAATAAAATTTAATTAAAATCATTTGTTAAAATTAAGAACAAGTGTAATGAGTTGATTTAATAAGCAAAAAATCGAAAAGACATGGGAACGCATTGAATTGCATAAATTATAAAATTATAATGGCAATTTAATTGCGTAATCTACCAAATTTTAATTAAAGGCGTTTTTACCCGTCGAAATGTGATATTTAATTATGTATTTTTGTACGCACAATTAATAATTTAATTTTTTTAATGTACACATATAAAGGTTTATTTATCAAATATACACTGACAACTCGGATAAATTGTTAGGCAAAAGCAAAATAAAATATTGATTTCATGGTTTCCAGGAAACAGGAAAAATCGTATTTGGTGTTCAATAGATTAAATTTCTAAATAAAACGTTTTGCATTGTATTAATTTGTATAGACATAATTAACATTTTTCCAAACGGAAAATAAATTTGTAGAGTTGAATGTGTTTTCTAAAATTATAATTATGAAAGGGGATAAAAGGGCGTACTTCTATAAGGTCAATATAACAACCCTATTCCGAATCTTCCTCCCAACCAACCAACCCAGAAAAAGGGCTTCACAACTAAGCAACGAAATCGCTAAGTTAAAGAAAGAAAATGATAAACTGAATACTGAATAAGATTCTGGAAACTCTGGAAATTGTCTCATATAGATGAGAAGTTTCATACAAATTACAAATTTGCAAGAGAAAGTGATTGGATGCCTCGAGTAAAAGACCTAGGAAAAAACAAAGAGCAGAATTATCACTAGAAGTTGTGCAGTCACAAAGAAACTATCAAATCTGTAAATGGTCCCCAACACCACCATCATTAAGAAGAACACAATGTTAAAATGAAGACAAAAACACCATCGTCAATTATTCTCGGCTACAGATCGTGGGCTGAAAGTAACAAGCAGAAACTATTTATTTGCTGAACATTTACAACTGTAACAAAGTCAAATAGCCATAAACAAAATAGACGATTTTAACATAAGACACGTGACTTTATTGGAACTAAAAAATTAAATGAATAATAATTTAAGTACGAGAAAAGCTGCAGGTTATGATTTAATCAGCGGCGGCGCGTTGTATAGTAAGCGACGGAAGCTCTGTTTCCGTAAAAAAAAATTCCAAGCAAATTTTTTAAAATTTATTTTCATTTTTTAAAATTACTTTTGAATTTAGGAATTATCTGGTGTTAGAACCAAGTCAAAATATAGGTGAACCTAGTTCTGCTGAAATAGAATTTTTGGAAAACGAAATTAATGAAACTGAATCTGATATTAGATCTATTACTTCAGGAACAAGCCAGTGATAATTATTTTACCTCACCATCCGTAGATCTACTACATATTTCAAGCCCCTCAATCACAAGCAACAGTTTCCATGCAGCGAAATCCAGTCCTAATCCTGCTCAATTGCAAATAGGATTACTACAGCCAGTTCCATACCCCCAAACAAAAAAGAGAAATTATCTGCCAAATCTCAGGATGAACAAACATCTCAGTACGAATAAAAAAATGGTTTAAATTTAAATTGAGATTCTTCGGTGCACCAACTTTTCCATTATCCATGGGATCAAAGTGGATATTATTGATGCTATTTTAAATTATCTTTTCGTAAATAATTATGCAAGCAAATATCGAGAGAATAACACTTGGAAACGGTTGGTGAGAATTTCAAATACATTCTCTACCACTTGTCGATTTCTTGATAACATATTGACAACGTATTTCATAAGATCCAGTAGAAAGGCGTCGCCTGCCACAAACTCATATGGTGAAAATGTTTATGTGGCTGGCAAATTGCTTGGTTTTGGCAGTGGTACTATTTTTTTCAATGTCTCATCTTAAAGGTGATCTCATTTAGATTCCTGCGTCGCCAACAGGCCCATTGATCCCAACATCAACACACATAAATTTGTAATTGGCATCCACTACGGGCATTAAAACAAAAGCATTGGTGCCTTTGTAGCAAAAATAATTCGGGCCAAATTTCTTGTCATTGTATTTATTGAATTGTATGCTTATCTGCAAAATCTAAAATACATAATATAGCCTAATATATGTTAATTTATCTCTTCCGTAAAAATCATTTACAGGGTGACTGACCCAAAGTGTTACCAAAACAAAACGCCACAGAATTTTTATTTTTTGATGAATTTTATTGAATCAAAGTAAAAAATGTTCACAAATATTTAAATTTTCGAATTGCATTAGCAGTTTTCGATTTGGCCACCCTTAGCCGCGATTATGGCCTTCAAACGGCCAACAAAGATATTGCATGCCGCAAAAAAGTGGCTCTGCGGTATTTTAGCCCATTCCCGGCGAAGCGCTTGCTTGAGGTGATCGACACTTTGGTATTTTTTGTCCCAACCTTGCTCTTCAAAATACCCCAAACGGAGAAATCTGGCGGATTTGCATCCGGTGAGTTTGGTGGCCATTGGGCAGTTGAAATGAACCGCGGAACGTTGTTTCCCAGCCAATCTTGGTTGACGTGCGCTTTATGACTCGGCGCCGAGTCCTGTTGAAATGTCCAGGCTCTGCGGCCGAAATGTTTTTGTGCCCAGACTCTGCGGCCGAAATGTTTTTGTGATAAATTTGAGCATTTATTATGATGCGTGAACGGCTCTCGGCCGTTACGGCGGCCCAAACCATCACCATCGGCGGCGCTTGGTTTCGAGTGGCAATCCGTTGGTTCAAATTTTCAGTAGAACGGCTGGGGAAGTAAATCCGGTAGTTTTGATTGTTCACATATTGCTCAATAACGAACGGTGACTCATCGGAGAAAACCAAATTTGGTAAATCGCCACTTTCGTGCAAGCGTAACAGCTCCTTTGCTCGTTCCACTCTAACATTTTTTTGAGCATCGGTGACACCATGCTTTTTATAGAATTTCAAGGTCTTTAGTCCAAGATGATCTTTCAATATGTGCTACTTCCATTCGAGCGAATTGTTCGCCTCACGAGCCATTTTTCTGCCATTACGGCGCGGATACCGAGCCAATTTTGCCTTCATCTACCGAATGATATCCGGCGATGTTGCAATGCGTTTCGGTCCACCATCATGGGGTTTTGTAATGCTGCCAGTATCGTTATACCGATTTATGGTGAGATACAAAAGTATTTTATTTCACATGCAGATGTTTTAACTGGTTAACAATCTGCGGCTGTGGTTTTCCAGCCAAATATAGAGCAATCACATTATTACGCTTCAATTCCATTGCGGATAACTTTTTTCTGAATATTTCCCACTAAAATGCTTTTGTACGCTTGTAAATAATGGAACGAACTGTCATTAGTGTAAATTCATTAGTGCGCTCTGTCATCACTGGTTTGACAGCAATGGTAGTCTGACGTTGGTAACACTTCGTGTGATTCACCTGGTATAATCGCAATAATCAAATGTATTCTGTGGAAATTTCAATTACTCCTCGTACATACATGGTATAAAACAGAAATGGTTTCTTTTAATATTTTGAGAATTATCGATTGTTGAATCCTAAACGGAAATTGTAAGGAACTTTGAGTTTCACCTAAAATTAGATTAGCCAAATTTAGTAAAACAAAATATTTTGCGTTATAATTATATACGAGTAGGTATGTCTAGGCAAATACCTCAAATTTATTATTTTAGGTTGTCTCTGCCACAACTAACGAACGTGATTTGTATGTGAAAGAGGGCATACGGCAACGGCAAGTATGTGGCGGCACTCTATATTTTGAGATCACAGCTCTCGGTTAACTTTGCAATGTCGAACGGCATGTGAAGTGAAACGGAATTGGTGGAGCTTAGCTCAAGCCACTCGTACCACCTCATTTATTTAATTTCTTTATTTAAACCTGTTGAATAGAAACATAATTCACATCTCTCATTTTGAGCGATATGAGATAATTATTTATATCCAAGGCGAACATAAAAAAATTTAATTTTATTCCTTTACAGATTGCGTTCATCCTGAGATTTATCTACAATGTTTCTGTTATTTGAGTTTTGTAAACCAAAATGGGATGTTATAACATACGAGCTCACTCCAGTAATAAAACAAAGCTTTCGTCTGCAACGGCGCTAAGTCTCGTAATTTAAAAATGCCGAGTTACCAAAATTCGGTAAATCTGATTTCTAACCAGATTTTTTAACTTATTAAGCTTACTTTTAGCTGCACAACCAGGGAAATTAAAATTTTGAAAATCAGAGTTTTGAAAATCAGGAAGTTAATTAACAATAATTTTGAATTACTGACAGAAAGGACCTTAAACTCGGAAACACCTCCGAAAACCTATAATATATTATTGACTTATCATGTGCCTTAATTTGCATAGATATATGTTATGAGCTGAATTTCAAAATAAGTGGAAGTAATTGCTCTAGTATTTAAGGTAAAATTGTCCAGGATAAAGGGAATTGGAAAAGAAATTACAAAGCGTTTTATCAAGGCCCAATAATATATCAAGATAATTCACTATTGAATGGCCGCCGTAACATTCTTTGTGCATTCTGTAGTTGTCGGTGACGTAATGATTATTTTTGAATTGGTGTTAAATTAGCAAATAAATGTGAACGTGAACTCTGCAGCCTTTTGTGCACTGCATTTTACGCTAGACAATGTGCGCCTCAAACGTTTCAATCGGAAATATGATTAGATCCATATGCCATACCAATTCAACATGCCATTATTTTGGTTAAAAATAGAACAAGTAATTTTCTATGTCGTCATTCATTTGAATGAAGGAAATGTCAAGTTTACCTTATAGTATTAGTAACGTAAAGAGTTACACGAAATAAATAATTTACACTGAAATTTGGCCGATTTTCGCGGCATAAAATTCATGGTATGTTATTTTATTTCCAAACACCTTCTTAGGAATTGGATTTAAGAACAAAAGTAGCATTACATAGAATTTTAGATGCCAAAATGCCCATAAGTAGATTGTTTTCTCAATACCTGATCCACAGTTTTTTAGTTCCTCTGGTATAAATTCGGTCTGGCATGGCTGATTTTAGCGATTTGAAGCCGTTAAGCGCCCACAGGATGCGCATTTTAACAAAACTGTCAGGGCATAGAGAGTGCGGTTTTTCGAAGGGGCTAATCTCAAGTGAGTCTATGAAACTCTCTTTAGAGTATTCCTCTTTTGAGGTTGTTGACGAGTATTTGCTTCTCGGTTAGGCTTTAGTAGAGAGCAAATAGTATTCAAGGATAGGTTGCAGACATCATTAATGATGTCAGTATGCAACTCAGTTCCCCCATTGTTTAGTTAGGCTTAGGAACGTTCCCAGTTAGGATTTCACAAGATTTCTCTTATATATGCAATCTGGAGCAGACTTATGGTTCCTGAAAGTCACCAGACAGTAGATCGAATGCCGAGATTATCGATCAAGTATCACTGGTTAAAATATTTGTGCTGCTCTACAACTCTCCGTTTGTTATCCATATGAAAATTGGAGCCCCATCTAAATCCTCCCCCCCTTTTACTCCCCCCCCCCCCCTCTTTTTTTGTAGTTTAATAGATGTGGTCCGTATCTCAATGTTTCACATTAAAAGTTGAGGAATTAATAAAATCATAATTGGTTTAAACGACATGAAATAACATTGTGGCATCAAAAATAAGAGATCATAACAATTCTAATTGCTGGGAGCATAATAAAATTTCATTTTACGGATCAAAATAAAGTATTATTTTGGCACCACAATTAACAAAGTGGAACCAAAATTATTATTTTTCAACAAATGTATGAGAATCGAATCATTTAAATATGAGTAATAAACTAAAATTTTGTGGCGGCGAGGATTGGAATCGAAGTAAATATACAGCCATCAAATATAATATATTAACGACGAGAAGAAAGTTATTTTGACGACGAACTAAATTAAGTTAGGTAAAATTGAATTGAAATAATTAAAATCCCCCCAACCCTTTTACGGTTTGCTTTTCACGTCCTTCCTTACGCAGTTGCTTTCCAAATCGAGAACATACGGCTATAGGTTCGATTTACGTAGAACCAGCTGCACATTGCATATCTCCATGCTAGCATATAATACTGCCATCGAGGACGGGTCGGCCCATGAGTTCTGCCTTCGGAACTTGATGTTGCTTAATCTTTCAGCGTGACAGTGTATTTTTTTGTTCCGCTAATGTAATTTTGTCCACTTCATTTTCCCTATTCGCGAAACCACTTTGTTAATGCCAATGTTCGTTAACAAAATGTTTTGTATGGTGTAACGACCTTATGGATGGGCAAGTGGATCAGAAGAAAATAAATTCTTGATTTCAAGTTCATATTTTCCAAGATCGTTAACAGAAATGTTATATCTGAGAACAGGATTCAAGAGGGACTGTTTTAGCACACAGCTATAGCTCATAGGACGGAGTGCGTATATAATTTTGAAGCATTAGGCAAATCTAGTTTTGCCGTCAAGAGGAAATAGGGATCAAACTAACAATTTATAAAAGAAATGGGATTACTCAACTAAAACAACTATCTCCATTGCAGCACGATTATCAGCTTAAACAACGAACGTTGTTATATTTTTGATCAGTACTGTATTTTATGTTTACGCATATTATATGGTTTAAACGGTGTGTTTCAATTTTAAATATTTCGCTTTAAATATCCGCTTGTTGTACTAATTATCTTATTATAGTCCGAGAATTTGTACCACTTAATATTGCTTCCGGTTTTTTAATTTAATGTATTATACTACTGTGGGCAAAAAGTAGTAAGACTTTTTAATTTAAATTTCGCGCGGAAAACCATTCATGCTGGAGTTTAGCATGGATTTTTATTTTGAGTCATAGTTTTTATTACGAATGGTTAATCGGCAACAATTAAATCAAATCATTGGCAAGTGCAAGAGTTAAACCTTAATTTCTAAATTTATAAAAATGTAATTAATCAATATAGGCAATTAGTACTATTTTCAATAAATTTTCTTACAAATTACCATCATTTTCTTTTTATCTCTTACTTCTTTTATAATTTTCTTCAGCTTATTAAGTAATTACTTATGTTAATTAATTTGTAATTGAATTATTATTTTTTATTCACAGTCCGCTTCGCATTCGAATAATATTGCATGATAAATTATTTTTATATAATTAACTTGTATTGCATAGTATTAATTGGTCAATTATACCTATGTATTTGCTATCTTGACACATTTACTAATGAATCAGTTAAACGTTAACGTTGATGTATTAGAAACGTAGTAATCTTATATTGTATTACTGGACGCGACATACGTTGTCCTGTCCGAACGTTGGCTTGCCTGTTACTAACGGGTTCAATATTTTCGTTTCGTAATTCTGTGATTTGCTGTTGCTGATATTTGGTGCTTGTCATTGGCACATTTGACGAAAGAGCTGGTACTTTTTGTGAGATTAATGCTGGTCGCGTTTTATGCAGTAATGTGATTGCAAAAATGATATTGCTGTTGTTGTATTTGTGTAATTGTCTGATTGATCGATAGATTGTACCTGGCGTAGGTTTTCTTTGTTTGTTGTTGAAATTATATTCATCTCCTTCTTTTTCCAAAATATCAATAGATATTGCAAAGCGTCGTAATTACGATGACTGTTTTGAATTGTCTGCACCGTGTTATTTCTGCGTTAGATCCGTATATCTGGATGTTCGTATGCGTCGCCAACCGAAACATCTGCAACTTCATTAATGGTTGGTGCATTGTATCGGCCTGCGTACTCTGCAGATGGCACTTTGTCTGCTTTAATGACGAACATGTAGGTGTCGTTTTGCAGTCTGTTTGAAATGATATTGAACAACTGGACCAACTGGTTGTGTTCTCGCAAAAACGGTTATAAAGTCGCACATTTATCGCTCCTCCATCTACGCGATATGGTTGTATTGGCAGCGTGTGTTTATTAGTTGCTTCTCATCGCCCATGAATTAAATTTGCAAGAATTTTAGTTGATAATTTGATGATACACTTGGCCCTGAATCTTAAACGTTGATTCAAAATTGCGACCATCCTCATTCTGAACGATTTTTATTAATGATACCATTTGGAAGCAATAAGAATTGATTTTACGAATTTTATGCGAAAACAATTTTGATTGAGGTGTGGCTCCAGCCAACAGTGTTTTCAATGGTTCTGGTGGCGAATTGCAGAAACCGGCCGATTCACCCTTGTATTGTTTATATTTTATTCACCCTTGTGTCAATGTGCGATGCACTTGCAGGTGCTGTCGTTCATGTGCTCTGTGTGTATCGGTGGCTCGTTGACGCGCCTGTCTTTATCTCAATGCATTTGCTCGAAGGCATTCGTTGTGTTGCTCTGGACTCATTTGCACGTGTGTCTCTTAAATTTGTATTGTCCGTCAAGTGACCTTTCGCCATTCTATTTAACCCACGGGTGTGGATTATTTGTGAATTCTGTGTACGTCGATCAATATTTCCTCCTCGTGCACGAATATGTTGCGTAGTTCTTTAATAAACACACAACACATAAATATAAGTAACTTATATTTCAATTTTATGAATGTTATAATTTGTTGAACAAGCGTTGATGATGTTTATTTTAGAATCATTGAATGTACATGTATACAATTGAAATTCATGGAACATCATCTAAGATATGCATTTCAACACTGCACCTTACACATTTGCACAAAGTGTTTAAGTACACTTCATTTATGATTTAAAATGTTATTTCGATATGTTTTGTCGATGAATAATACACACAATATGTACAAATGTGATATATCGAAACACAGCGAACAGAAATTGAAATGTCAAAACAACGCCAAGATAAGACGCAAGTAAGTTAGTACTACAAATACCACATAATCATCGCCACCTATAGTACACAAACATAACTATGAATTATTTTCAGATGATCAATTATTCATGAACTTCAAAGGTTTTATCGGTAAATTATTCATGAACTTATGTTTTTTTTTTTCATTTTATAAAATATTGAGGGGGTGATACCTCCTGAAAAGTTGGGGTTATATGAAGTTCACGTGTCGCATTTATATGCGAAAAATCTTAAAAAAAAAATTCGTCAAGGAATAAAAAAAAATTTCCTAGAACCCGTTTAGGAGGAGTTCAGTGACGTACAAAAGAATTATATATACACGATGTTCCAGAATTGGACGATCAAACGAAGCATCGTGATAGGGGAGCTCATTTTCAACAAAAACAGTCAAATAAAGCTTTTACGAATTGTTGATGGTGCAAAAGTTATCCCACTTTTAGTGTTTTTAGTGAAATCGCCAAAATATTTATTTAAATAGAACCAAATTTCTTTTGTTTAACTTTGTTTTTTAATACGATCTAGAAGAGTGTGCCTTTTCAATAACATCATTTTTATAAGCTGTATTATCTTCTGTCAAATAAAAACAATGGTTTTGTAAAGTCTCTTTGTTTCTCAAAATTTTTGTTGATCATCAACAGAATGTTCTTTATCAAATTTTTCACAAAGTAAGTCGTGTTTATTAAAAAATGCACTTAGCAAAATTTTGATTTCTAAAATCGATGCTCTGTCAGAAATAAAGCAAAATGAATAAAATATTTTTTTTTATTAATTTTAAATGTTATAATAAATGTTCGAAGTGTGCACCATTTCCCAAAATACATAATCGGCATCGCCGTATTAAATTTTGCTTAATCCGTCGAACCGCACGCTCGTTATTTTTAGTAATGATCGGTCTGGTTTACTTTTTCATAAACCAGCTCTTTATAATAACTCCACAGAAAAAAGTCTATAGGATTTAGATCAGGAGACCGCGGTAGCCATGCAACGGACCCTCCCCTTCCAATCCAGCGGCTTGGATAATTTACGTTCAGGTGTTGCCTCACTACTTGTGCATAGTGAGGGGAAGCTCCATCATGACGCAGCCACTTATTTTCACGTGTTTGTAGAGAAACAAGTCATCAAGTAATTCATCCAAGTCATTTTGTAGAAAACTTAGATAGACTTCTTCGTTGATCCGACGTGGGAGTTCAAATGGGACAATTAATTTTCCGTCGGCAGTTCCCGCCCACATGCGCACTCCAAGTTGTTGTTGAAACCGACTACGCCACGTTGAAACCGCACCATAAAATGCTGTTAAAGGTTGTCACTCCATAAAATTTAACACAATTGCACCCTTTTTTCATTGTCAGCAAGTAAAAGGTCTTGTACACGTTGCACATGGTAAGGGTGCAACTGATTTATTTTTAAAATACGACGCAACGTGAACCGTGACACTCCCGAACGTCTTGATAAACAACGAACACCTATAAATGGGGCGTCTGTCACCATTCCAATTACTCTATCTTCGTCTATATCAAGTAGACCGGCTGCTTCATATCTTTTCGGACGACCTTTCACCTTCACGGTACATTTGATGTACGTTTTGAAATACTCTTATCAGGATAGCGTTCCCCATTTGGATATCGTCTATATATGCGGCATATCCGCGGTGGGAATAAGCCACATAGCTTATTACATTTTAAGTAAAAGCGTTCGAGTATGCATGTATGAAACTACGAACTTGAATTACAAAATGTTTTTCTTTTTATACCACAAATTTTGTTTAATTCGGGCTACTAGATTTGCTTAAATTGTTATACTTTAGTTTGTCATTGTGTCCATCATTTTGTTTTATTTCTGACAAAGCATCGCTTTTAGAAATCGGTGGTAGAAATGGTAAGTGCATTTTTTAATAAACACGACTTACTTTATGAAAAAAAATGTTAAAAAACATTATGTTGTGACTAGCCCGGTGTGTGACACCATTTTAAATTCTGCATTAGTGTCGCATATTTTTCTGATAATGGGTCAATTTTCTGTAGTACATTGTTTTCCCGCTGGCGTCACTTAACTCTTTCAAGGGCAAAATAATAGTACTTAATATCTGTTAAACAAAAAATAGTTTTTATCGTAAATTACGTAATTATAGCAATTTAACAGGTGGGTCATATGTTAGACCACCGCATGAATATAATAATTTCTGAAAATCAGTTAATTTATAATTATTTTTGTGAAAATTTTGGAAACAATTTTTTCTTTCCCTAAGCATATGGCACTCTGCAAAATGTACACATCCAATTTATCCGAACAGGTTCTCTTTTAGTACTGCAAGATCCACATCTTCGTCTAGTAGTTCTCTCTGGTTGATGTGCAGATTTTCCTTGACGCAATTCGGGAGGCAACGATGGTTTGTGTTTTCTAATGCTGGCGAAGAGACCCTTGACGACAATATTTTTAGTTTTGAAAGTGAGGTTTCGCTTATCAAATCGTCGATAATACGCTTTCGAAATTTTTTTATTAACATTTTCTGCAATTCGAGATGTTTGTAAACTGTAAATGCATTTACTCCAGATGCGTCCAGAAAATAGAAGAAAATTCGATTGTACCATTTATGGCTTTCCCTGTCTATTTCTGTAGATAAATGTTGGTCGAATTTGTCAACAAAATTCATATTTTTGTTGTACTCGTAAAATGCCATTGGACAGGGAACTTTACTTTCTGTACCATTTTTTTCTTTTCTCGTTACTTCTGTGGTGTCTTTCGGGTCATGGAAATTTGATATAAAATGTACTGCTCGTTTGTCTTTCCACTTCACAGTGGAACGTCAAGAATCGCTATAGAACCCCTCATATTCTCCTCGTTTCATTTGTCGGTTGAGTTGACCGTTCCACAAGCAAAAATCGGTTTTTGATCTTCTGCTTTTGAACTCGATCATGGATTCGTCTAGTGCAAGTTTTTTTAGTAAGTTCCATACATTTTTCAAATTTTGCAGATATATACTGAAGGCAACGGCCGCACTTTATATAATTTGTCGTAACCCGGTTCGTATCTTTTTGGCATCACAGCATTGTCCTTCATATTTAAATTAGAAAGGAACCAACTAAATTTTTTCATTCCCCATTAGTAGATTTATCCCTAGAAATGTTTTCATTTCAATGAAATTGGTTGGTAAATATTTCCTCATACTTTGCTGGTAGTATAAATTTGTTTGGAATACGAGAACCTCCAATAAGTCGTCAGGGAAAAAAAGTCAGATCATCAATATTTTTGATATAATCTGACTCACCAGCATATGAATCAAAATAAGGAGGTTCGATAACAATATAATTTTACGACCATTTTCTTCTATTATTTTTGGTGGTGTATCTCGAAAGTGGAATATCATTCGCCGAATCGAAGATGCAGGAATCGTCAGAATCGATGTTTTCATCTTCTACTACAATCTCAGTTTCATATACAGTATACAACTTATAAAAATGATTTTATTGGAAAGGCACACTCTTCTAGATCGTATTGAAAAAGAAAGTTAAACAAAAGAACTCTTAGTTTTTTTTAAATCAGTTTTTTATTGGGTATCCAATTTCACTAAAACAACACTAAAAGTGGAATAACTTTTGCACCATCAACAATTCGAAAAAAATTTACTTGGCTGTTTTTGTTGGAAATGAGCTCGCTTATGAGGGATTGATCGTTCAATTATGGGACACCCTGTATAAAGGTTGTGGGTGATGGGGGAGGGCGGGGGGGGGGTGAAATTTTGGAGCTATATATTCTGATATACTTTTTGCATCGTAATAAAATATAAAAATAATTTGTCACAAAATAAACAAAATTCCTAGAACCCAATCGCAACGCCACCTACCAAGTCCAATTGTGAATTTAAAGCTCTAGGCGCGCGCATAGTATTCGTTTCGTTCCGATTCGTTTCGTTTTCAATAAGTTTTTATAAATTCTTACGCACATGGCTTTCGTTTCGTTTTGAGTTGTTTTTGTGCTAATTTTAACGAAAAGTGCCGTAAAGAGCGAGCGGCATTAGAAATAAATTCTAAAATGGTGGTATGTGTGATTTGTTGGTATTCCTGACTGGCGATGACATTTGATTTAGATACGAATTGTTACAAACTGGTTTAGAATTTTCTTGTAAATAGTATTTTTTTTAATTCTCCGTTCGGCTTCGGAAGTGTAAAAATATTGTGTATTAAATAATTTTAACTACATACAAGGTTGTTTGCTTGTTACAATATTTTGTGTAAGTAGATGTAATAACCTAAAATTTTTGGCATGCCATTACAAAATTTTAAATTGTTATACATATAATGATTTTTTTGGTGTGATTTTAGAATGACAGAATTGAGAAAGTCGTACACAATAAAGCAAAAAATTGATGCCATCAATAAATATCGGATGACTGACACGAATTGTTACCAACTTCAGACTGTCATTGCTGTCAATGACAGTTCATTCCATTGTTTACATTGTTTACAAGCGTACAAAGGCATTTTAGTGGGTAATATTCAGAAAAAAGTTATCCGCAATGCAATTCAAGCGTAATAGTGTGATTGCTCTATATTTGGCTGGAAAACCACAGCCGCAGATTGCTAACCAGTTAAAAAATCTGCATGTGAATAAAATGTTTGTGTATCGCACCATAAATCGTTATAACGATACTGGCAGCATTGCAAAACGCCATGATGGTGGACCGAAGCGCACTGCAACATCGCCGGCTATCATTCGGAAGGTGAAGGCCAAATTGGCTCGGAATCTGCGCCGTAGCGACAGAAAAATTGCTCGTGAGGCGAACGTTTCGCTTGAACGGATGCAGCACATATTGAAAGATCATCTTGGACTAAAGGCCTTGAAATTCTTTAAAACGCATGGTCTCACCGATGCCCAAAAAAAGTTAGAGTGGAAAGTGCAAAGGAGTTGTTACGCTTGCACGAAAGTAGCGATTTGCCGAATTTGGTTTTCTCCGATTAGTCACCGTTCGTTATTGAGCAATATGTGAACAAGCAAAACGACCGGATTTACTTGCTCGACCGTTCTACTGAAAATTTGGACCAACGGATTGCCACTCGAAATCAAGCGCCGCCGATGGTGATGGTTTGGGCCGCCGAAAGCCGATCAACGCTCGTTTTTTGGACCCAATTCACCGGTTGCAAATCCGCCAGATTTCTCGGTTTGGGGTATTTTGAAGAGCAAGGTTGGGACAAAAAAATACCAAAGTGCTGATCATCTCAAGCAAGCGCTTCGCCGGGAATGGGCCAAAATATCGCAGAGCCACTTTCGTGCTGCATGCAATAGCTTTGTCAGCCGTTTGAATGCCATAATCGCGGCTAAGGGTGGCCAAATCGAAAACTGCTAATGCAATTCGAAAATTTAAATATTTGTGAACATTTTTTACTTTGATTCAATTAAATTCATAAAAAAATAAAAATTCTGTGGGGTTTTGTTTTGGTAACACTTCGTGTCAGCCACCCTGTACGTTGGCTTGGTTTGGTTCAGTTGATCCGGGCCGATTTGTTTGCAGTTTTTGATTTTAAAAAACTGTATAAGCCTAACACAAAAGGCAGAGGCTTTTATGCGGTTTCTTAGGACACGGATATCCCAGTTGCTAACATAAAGCGGTGGTATTCGTAACGAGAACAATTAATAAAAATGGTCGATACATTGAACGTTTCTATTACAATTTCACGTAACTCCTCTATTCGCCCACCACCTGATAGCCTATCAGGTGGTGGGCGAATAGAGGAGTTACGTGAACTTGAAATGAGACTTATTGATTGAATATATACCAGAAACGAGAGTGGGTTACGTGTAAAAGATAAATATATACGTATGAATGCACTGTTAATGAACAAGCAACTGTTTACAGAAACAAATGCCTCAAAGTTTACAACAAGTTTAAAGTCTCGTCTGGTTGGGTTACGCGTTTCAAAAATCGGCATCGTCTTGTTGCAAGAAGGCAGACGACAACACGAGTTCTTCCAGATGATGTCGTAAACGTTATAATACAAAATAAGAATATTGAAGCAAAAAATATCATCAAGCTGAGCCAAAAATTACTATCACATCTAAAGGAGCCAGAGAGGTGGTGATACGAAAAGCTTCGTCATCACACAAACGCTTTACCACGACATTCGCAATAGGGATGGATGGTAAAATTTACTCTCCTCATTTGCTTTTTGCAATTTTAAAAAAGAACCCAACCGTCAGTGATGCGGGTGTCTGGTCAACGTTAATACTACTGCCATGTGGAATGACGCAATTTTGTCTGAGTACATCGACAATATATTTTTAAAACGGACCGAGACTGGTTTTTATCGTCAATCAGTTCTATTACTTACGGATCACTACGGACCACACGTAAAATTGGCAAAATCAAAATCATTGGACATAACATTTTCATAATCTTAATTCCACTGAAATTTACAGGACTTCTCCAAGCTCTTGACGTATGTGGCGATAGTAGTTTTTAATCATCATATAACGATGCTTATGATACTTACATTAGCTAAGCTCTTAGAAACAAGGAACTATAAACAAAATCAGGCAACCCAAAAGTGCCGCCGTATTTAAAAGTTTCAAAGTGAGTATTAGATTGGATTAAAACCCATCCTGCTGATGTACTCCAGAAATCTTTTAAAATATGCAGAATTGGTTCTAAGGAAAATTATAATTGCAATTTACTTCACGAGCCGTTACGAAACCTTTTACCACCGCACTTCCTACGCGTTGAATGGGAAGAAGTGCATGGTGAAGTAATTCATGATGTGTGCTACTTTGATGAAGTATTGGCAGATTGGTTTTGGCCATTGGACACAAAAAAAAGTTTCTTCACTTGTGTGATGCACTATGTTTTTGTAAAAATCTTTCCCATTTTACAACATGGTTCGAGACATATCTTCCACCTTTATTGGAACTATTGGGGAAAGACGAGGAATTGCATCAACTTTTCGATGAAGATGATGAAAGGGTAATTTCAAAAGGAGAATGCACTCAATCCGGTATTGAAATAAAGGCGGTTGCAATATTACAAAAACTAAATATAAGAATAATTGAGTTAGACATCGAATGTTACAAATTATCAGAAACCAGCTTTGAACGGGATTCTCCAGAGAATTCACTCACCATGGTAAATATGGTTATTCCGGTTTGAACATTTAAAATAATTAAATTATAATTATTATCAATTCGTGATTTATTAAGAATTCAGACATTAAACTCAAACCAACCATTCAGCGTTGTTATGACCTAAATGATCATAAAATTTCACGTATTAACCAAGTGGCCAGTTTCTTACTAAATCACACAACATATCAACAATAATTATAATTTAATTTCCAAAGATTCTACATGAAGTTAAAATTTCCTTTTGTGCATACATTTATTAAACAATTATTTTCAATTAATTGAATATATATCAATCATATTCTTTTCAATTTTGAAAATTATTTTATAATAAAATATGAAGTTTAAGAATGAAACAACATTGTTTTTCATACATATCAGCTAAACCTTACTCATTTTGATTCAGTATTAACAGTTACATCTTTATTCGGTTTAGTGAAGCAGTTTGTAACTGGATGACCTGGTTCAGTTGGACCGCGACGTTGCACACACCATTTTTCTAACGGATAGCGCAAACCGGTCGGGAGGATTCCATTACCCCGCGTATACAACGGTCATCCTACAAAAATCAAGTGTATGTGTGTGCCTCAAAAAAAAGAACAATTTGAACAAACAAAAAAAAAACTAACTAAATTTACACAAATAGAAGCGTAAATAATTTTTTACTACCGCGCGCTTTCATCACCCCATCTGAATGTACTCCGTTACCACATCATAGCGGTGCTTAACCAAGCCTTATAAAAAATACGTTTTAAAAAGCGATTGCTTTGGGTGTGGAAATTTTAAAATCAATTTGCACTCGATCACTTACATTCGTTAGAAATTATGATTCAATGCCAACAGAAACTCTCTTTAATTATTAACAGGTAAAAGAAAAAATTAAATTTCAACAATTGTATTGTATGTTGCCCTCTCTCGTGGACGATAACCGTCCGCTGATGATAATCTTCCTTCGCTCCCTTGTTGCAATCCGGATGATTTGACGATTTACAGCGGCCACCAGTCAGCTTTTTAACGTTTAACGTTTTTCTATACAATCCCGTAAGGTTCTGGCTTGTCGTTGTCGTTTGTTTTCTTCACCGATAATCACGTACCCGTAGATATACATCCAATTGCGCGGTACGAAATAATCTCTATCCCACCTTCCGAACCACCTTGTCGTTTGTTTTATATGGTGATTCGTCTTTGTTCAATTTTCAATTGGATTTATATCTATGTTTTTAGATTTAGTTAGATCGAAACTAATCTTAGAAAAGTTCACCAAATAATATTGATAATTTTTTTAACTTTACAATTTTATAATTACTTAAATTTATATACAAAAATTATGATTGTCAATTTTATGATCTAGTGATTATCATTTTTCCAATTTCAAAGCTCGACTGTTCCCCAAAAAAAACTCATCGTCCCCAAATCATCTTTTCGCGCGCATCAACAAAAATTTAAGTCACTAATACTTTGATTAAGCCACCGTAATCATGCTGTTTTTCGCTTGTGTGTATGATAATTTTTTTTGTGTATTAATCCATCTCAATTACTTAACCAACAGAAAATCCCGGTTGTATGAATTAAATCTTTATTACTTGCTATCATTTTCTGTACGTAAGAATTAATTATATTCACCATAAATGCAACATAACCAACACTTGGTGCAATGGATTTTTTTACTACAGCTGGTCACTGTTTTACGTTATACAGCCGATCGTTACAAGTTCTTTTTATTCAAAAAAGGACTGCTCCCTTCCTTTATTGTAGTAGTCGTTTAGGTGGAGTTTATTTACATACACATGTACAGAAGAATTATATATATAAAGATTAGGAGGCAAGGGGAGGGAGAAGGGGGCTGAAATTTTGGGGTTAAATATTCTGATATGCGAAAAATCTTAAAAAAAAAAAATTAAAATTTCGTCAAAAAATTAAAAAAATCAAATTCCTAGTACTCGATCGCAACGCCACCTACCGGGTCCAATTGTGAATCTAAACCATCCCACTCAAACACACCATACAAAATTTTTATTGCAAACTTTTAATTTTTTCTTTTAAGTACTGGACAAGTGTCCCGGATAACGCCGGACCTGCCCTACAGCCTGTTTACACATAACAATAGGAAGAATAGGAAAGGATTTTTTTTTGGGACAGAACGACCCGGTTTCAGACACCTAGCGATCGTACGGCACAACACAATTCTAATCTACTTCTAATCTACTAGAGGAAGGAACAAGGCTTAATAGGTTTAATGGATAACAATGGTATTGATTTGCAACAATTGCTTCTCTAACTCAGCAACCTGAGAAAAAAATATTATTATTTCACGTACATCTGGAAATTTCCTGAAATTTAATTCTAAATTAATAATTTCCGGCTTCTTAAACAAAATTGATTGATTGAAGCGGCCCGGTTACAAATACATAGATAAAGTCGATAGTTAGTAACACAATGACACCACAACTCTAATCAACACAATCAACAATTAATATTTCAAAGAAATATTATTTCACAAGCATCTGTAGATTTCCTGAAATTTAATTCTAAGTTAATATTTTCTGACTTCCTAAATAATATAAAAAATTATTAATTTAATCCTCCTGCAATTCGACAAAAAACGTTTAATTTTTTCAGATAACATAATATAGCAAACGTGCCAATAGATAGCTTTTCTGAAAGCTACGAGTGTGAACTATGTTTACGTCAAAAAATATTTACTAACGTAGAGATAATTGTTAAGAGTTAAATGGTACAGAAACAAAAATTTTCCTTAACAAGAATAGAATTCTAAAAGTTTTGGTTTAATTTGAAATACGTTTTAACTGAATAGTCATCAGCTTTTTAATTAAATTAAAGTACGTGCAAATAAAAATGGTTATTTGTCAAGATATTGAAGTTTTTTTAATACAAGGTGTTGTGTTGGAAGAATCCTCTTTAAACGTCTATAACTTTAACGTGCGAAGTGATAGAAGTAATCTCACATTCGTTTTGATCAAGGAATCCAACGGTACCATTCGTGTCAGCTACTTTAGGGACACCCTGTAACTTTTTTCAATTTGCGTCAGTCCAATTGCTACAAAATCCACGATTAGTATTACAAAATTCTAACGTATAATGGTTAATTTTATTAATTTTTTTGTGCGATTGTTAAAAATTCTTATAATTTTTTATTCCTCTCTTTTCAGGTAATTTGAACATCTAGACTTAGCAACATAATTATGAACCCAATTCATTAAACGTATGTGAAAATATTTCTGCATTACGCAGTTATATCTTATTGTAATAGCTTAGTGCCACAATAAATTCTTGGTATTCTGTAAATCGTAATGCGGCTGTATAAAAACACCCCCGAAAACAAGTGAGTTAATTCTAAGGATATTATTACATTCAAAAAGGATTTTTCACACAAAACCAAAATTAAAATGTAAATTTTCGTATTTTGAAAGAAAGGAAATTGTTTTGTAATTTCTTTTCGTATTTTATTGTTGTAGGAATGTATCCGAGAATTTTTACGAACAGATGCATGTCTAAGTAAATTTTCTCATTATAATTCTTCGTCTTCCTCGTCGTGTTCATCTGGTGTTTCTGCTTTAAAAACAAAATATCGTAATAAATCTTAGAATTGTTTTATTTTGTTTATGCTTTTTAATAAAATAAAGATAATATTTTAATCACGATAAAACTTTTTATTTTTTATTTTTTGGTTTTTAAGTATGTTCATATAAAGTAATACAAAAAAATAAATAAACACTCTGTATAAAAGTACGAGTTTGTGTACATATGAGTACGTAAACGAAAAGCACAAGATATAATAATATGCTTGTACTTTTTAATTTTTAATTACTTCATGAAAAAAGAAAATATTTTTAAACGACACTCAGTTTTTAACAGTTAGTTTATAATTAATAAAATATTTAAAATGTTTCAAACAAATATTTTAGTGTTTAGCTGGAAGTTGGATAGTCTTTATTATGTCTGCGATATCTGGGGAATCGCCTTTTTTGCTAGATTAAAGAAAAAGCAATCTTAAAAAACGGATTCCACGGAATATGCATAAAGTAAGCTAGCTTACATGTAGAGTCAAACCAAACACATTTTTGTGCAAAAAAATTTAAATAAATACAGAACAATAAATTATATGGAACTTTAAAAGGAAAAGCATTTTCCATTTATAAGTTTTCCATATGAATTTTACTTATGTATAATTTTTACCGCCAACATTCGCAACAACGGAATATAGTTTCCATTGTACACAAATATGTATACTTACAAATACATTTTGAAATATTTTTCCTTTAAATGCAATATGAATAAATATTTGTGGTAGGTATTTATTATTTAGTTTCAAGCTTTTATTTTAAAGTTCATATTCATGCAATTTTGAATTAAATTGATTTTTTTATATTGTGCGCTCTTTATGCTGTGTATAATATGCTGTTTGTTATAAATTCAAAGTATTACTGCTGACAAGTAAAAAGATTATTAATTTTTATTGTATCTGTATGCATACTCATATACACATACGGGGTGCATTGAAGTAATGACATTTTTAATGATTGTTTAAGTTGAATTTTGTTTTTTTGGATTATCATAATTATAATATTAGATTTAAATTTAAAAAAAATATATTTTTACTGTATATGCGGTTGCTGATTGAGTAAAAAGCACAAAGGAAGGTTTGGGTAAAATGCATTTGAGTAGAAATTTATCCTCCGTATATCTATATATTGTGTTATTTCTTCCTATAGTTTGTATATGAAATTATCATATTCGTGCGGAAACCCATTGCTAGTAGTATTTTGAGAGCCCCCTTTAGTGCTATCGCCAATATACGGAAAATAATTTTTTTCCGCTATAAGTAGTGTCTTTGTAACTCATATTTATATTATCTATTATAGTTGTGAAGTGAACCCTTGTTAAAAAATTTAATATCGGCCAAAAATCATTGGGATCTCTAAATTTATGGAAAAACTTAGTATGAAGTTTTATCCCGATCAGTCAATCCGTGTATACAGGGGTAATCCGCGGAACCAAATTTTTACTGAAAATAGTTTTTGACAAAAATTGTCATTCCCACTTAAATTTTGGAAAACTGATCCGAGAACCTATTTCGTGCAAAAATTGAGAGACGAAACCCCAAGTTTGTGTATACGTATACGACGTATAATACACGTATACGTATACGTTTACTTTTTGTGACCATAGGCATCAAAATTTATCGAATCGAGTGGAATCGATCCAAATTTTTGTTGCTTCCACTCCTGTTTTGTGACATTTTCCCATGGTATTGAGATTGGGAATTTTTTACTTTTCAGTTTAAATGTAAACATTTCAATGTTTCGGTAATCTATAAAATATAAAATATTAACCTAAAAGCAAAACATTGCTGCGAAACATTAAATGTGTTTGTTACTAATACAAACGCATTTAATCAACACTATTGCGTTCCGGGAATTCTTTTCTCATGTCATTATTTTTTTTACCAAAATACGCTCCCTGGCCCGGTATTGTTACAAAATTAATTTAAAATTTGTTAGTTCTTAACCATTTTTCTCGTAAATGATATACTTTTCAAAATACATGTAAAAAGCGAAAAGTTCCTGTTGAAGCTGTCACTTCCGGTCGGCTAAAATTCACTGGCATCTCTCAATTTGTGGAAAAAGCTTATGGTATGAAGTCTCATTCCGATCAATCAGGCCTAATTTGTTGAAAAATATTTTTTTTTATTCGAAAAACGTAATTTCCGCTTAAATTTTGGAAAATTTTTAGGACGTTATAGTCGGTTTTCACGTAAATAATATACTTTTCAAAATATTTGCAATATTTTCTAATTTGTTGTAAATGTTTAAGTTTATTTTAGCCCAATCAGCCAATTCGCCTCGGCTGTACATGACCAATTTTTTTTTAAAACACGATCCATTTTGGATCTAGTACGTCAATTAGTTTCTTCCTTTGCAGCTGTCTTACTGGATTTTGACTGAATCAACATAGGAGGTTGTTTGCTTATTTTTTTTACTGACGAAATCCATCTTCAGATCTCTATGGAGGTTGTCATTTCTTAGATGTCACGATGCATTAACTATTCCACGTAGGGCTGTGCTTTGGAATGACTGGATGATATTGACATTGTTTTTCTTTGTGGAGCCTCAGAGCTGAATACCTTAAGTCGACACAGGTTTTAGAATTTGCCGGTATAGTAGCAATTTATTATGTAGAGTTAGCTCAGAATTTCTTCCTAAGAGCCAATCCATCTTTCTGTATTTGATGTTTAACTCTTTTTTTCTTTTTTAACATGCTCTTTCCATTTTGATTTCTCGTCTACAGTCATATCTAGATATTTTGCCGTGTTTGTTTAGGGAATTTATTGAGAGTTAAATTCTACTGGTGTCCAGTGGACCTTTTAGTTAAGCTTATCAGAACAGATTTCTTTTCATTAAGTTTTGAAAATATTGATTAGATATGTAAGAGTAATGTTTAGCATTTCATAAAACTGTTTTGGGAAGTCTCTTTGTAATTTATATTCCAAGCATTTATGCCATACTCTGTCAAAGGCCTGTGCTACATTAAATAAGATACTTGAACATACTTTTTGTGCTTTCATGTACATTTTAAATTATGTTCTAAAGGGTGTTTTTTTAGGAGGTTTGTTTTTCCGATAGATGTCGTTTTATTTTATGACAGTTGTTTTGACAGCTCAAAGTGGCATTTCTACTCAGTATTGTTTGGCAAATCATTATGAATAGGTTAACTCCAGAACAACGTTTTCAAATCGTGGAAATTTATTTTCAAAATCAGTGTTCAATTAAAAATGTTTATAGAGCACTTCGTGAATTTTATGGTGCACATAATCGTCCGTCAGAGACCACCATAAAGAACGTAATTACCAAATTTCGGTCTACATTCACTCTTTTGGATGCCAAGCCACCGACAAGAATGAGAAGAGTTCGTACAGAAGAAAATATTGCTGTCGTTGAGGCCAGTGTCGAAGAAAACGACAATTTATCGATTCGTCGTCGTGCTCAGCAAATTGGACTTTGTCCATCGACTTTATGGAAAATTTTACGTAAAGATTTGGGTTTGGTGCCATACAAAATTCAATTGGTGCAAGAATTAAAGCCACACGACCATCGTTTGCGCCGTGAATTCAGTGATTGGTCGTTAAATCAATTGAACGAAGATCCATTTTTTTACCGTAAAATTCTCTTCAGTGGTGAGGCGCATTTTTGGTTAAATGGATACGTCAACAAACAAAATTGTCGCATTTGGAGCAAAGATAATCCACACGCCGTTCAAGAATTACCAATGCATCCTGATAAATGTACTGTTTGGTGCGGTCTATGGGCTGGTGGGATCATCGGTCCATATTTCTTTAAAAATGAGGAAGGACGACGCGTTACCGTGAATGGAAATCGATACAGAACCATGTTAAATGAGTTTTTGTTGTCAAATCTTGAAGATATGGATATGGATGAAATGTGGTTTCAACAAGATGGTGCCACTTGCCATACAGCACGTGAAACAATCGACTTATTGAAAGAAACTTTCAACGACAACATTATTTCGAGAAATGGTCCGGTGAATTGGCCTCCGCGTTCGTGCGATTTGACGCCACTCGATTACTTTTTGTGGGGATACGTGAAGTCATTGGTTTATGTGGATAAACCTCAATCGATTGACGCTTTGGAAACCAATATTCAACGTGTCATTGCTGACATACGCCCTCAAATGCTTGAAAAAGTGCTGGAAAATTGGACCTCCAGAATGACATTTGTGAAAAATAGTCGTGGTAGCCATATGCCAGAAATTGTGTTTAAATGTTAAATGCCAAAAAATTATCTACCAAATAAAAAAAAATTTTGGTCATTTCATAATTTTATATGTGTTTTATTCAAAAAAAAAATCGGCAACCTCTTAAAAAAACACCCTTTATTATTGATTTTAGTCTCTAGGAGTAGTTTCTCGAATATTTTTCATTAAGTGGTTTGTTGGGTCTAGGTATCATGATTACTTCTGCGGCTTTCCTTGTAAATTACATACATTTCACAATATATGCAAAATTCTTAAAAGCTCCTATACAAGCTGCCACTAGCGGTGGACCTATTTCAGCCCAAAATCCCTGGGATCTCCCAATTTATGGTAAAAGCTGAAGTATAAAATTTCACCCCGATCAGTCAATCCCTCTGAGCTGTAGAGCGCCAGCAGTCAATCACCATACACACTTTTATAATTCTTTTAGTATTTCATCGCGAAAAGTATGAAAACAGAATTGAAAATGGAAAAGTATTAAGAGTTAAAACAAGCTTTTTAAACAAACTGTGCTGTCATTGCTGTAACTATCATTTAGCCAAGTTAAAGTAATTTTAGACTGAATGGCACTAGTTGGTTTATAGTTTTATATGTGAGGACTAGAGCCATTCAGTCTAAAACTGAATATAATCGTATGCAAGCGCGCCACTTGGAATATATTAGTCAATTTGCCACCGATATCAGGCTTGTGAACGATAAAGAAAACGTGGTCGCGGATGCACTATCTCGCACGATCGATATTGATATAACAGTCAAGACGCGCTTCGATTTCGACACAATTATAACGCCGCTTATCTGCCTTGGAACTCCAAAATTTACTTTCTGATTCTATATGTCACACTACAGAGTGGCTGACACGAAGTGTTACCAAAACAAAACGCCACAGAACTTTTATTTTTTGAAGAATTTTATTGAATCAAAGTAAAAAATGTTCACAGATATTTAAATTTTCGAATTGCATTAGCAGTTTTCGATTTGGCCACCCTTAGCTGCAATTAAAGCATTCAAACGGCCGACAAACCTATTGCATGTAGCACGAAAGTGGCTTTGCGGTATTTTGGTCAATTCCCGGCGAAGCGCTTGCTTGAGATGATCGACACTTTGTTATTTTTTTGCCCCAACCTTGCTCTTCAAAATACCCCAAACCGAGAAATCTGGCGGATTTGCATCCGGTGAATTTGGTGGCCATTGGGCAGCGGAAATGAACCGCGGAACGTTGTTTCTCAGCCAATCTTGGTTGACGCGCGGTTTATGACTCGGCGCCGAGTCCTGTTGAAATGTCCAGGCTCTGCGGTCGAAATTTCTTTGTGCCCAAGGCTTCAACGCTCCTTCCAACACATGATCCCGATAAATTTGAGCATTTATCTTGATGCCATGGTCCAAAAAAACGAGCAGTGAACGGCTTTCGGCCGTTACGGCGGCCCAAACCATCACCATCGGCGGCGCTTGGTTTCGAGTGGCAATCTGTTGGTCCTAATTTTTATTAGAACGGCCGGGCAAGTAAATCCGGTCGTTTTACTTGTTCACATATTGCTCAATAACGAACGGTGACTCATCGGAGAAAACCAAATTCGGCAAATCGCCACTTTCGTGCAAGCGTAACATCCCCGGAGCGGCCGTTTGAGTTTGCTGAACAGCCAAAAATCACACGGAGCTAAATCAGGCGAATACGGTGGTTGTGGAACGATATGGGTGGAATTTTTTGCGAAAAGATCACGTAAAACCAATGCAGTATGAGAAAATGAGTTGTCGACCCATAATTCCGGCCTCTTTTTACGAATAGCTTCGCGCAACCGACGCATAACACTCAAATAGTATTCCTTGTTGACAGTTTGGCCGATCGGAAGGAATTCGGAGTGCACCACACCTCGATAATCGAAGCAAACTGTCAACATCACCTTGATTTTTGACTTGCTTTGACGTGTTTTTTTCGGCTTCGGCTCACCTTTGGCACGATATTCGGCCGATTGAGCGTCTGTTTCCGGGTCGTAACCATAGATCCAAGACTCATCGCCAGTTATAATACGTTTCATCACATCCTGGTAGTCGGAAACATTGTTTCACAGACGTCAACGCGACGCTGTTTTTCCAAAAAATTGAGTGATTTTGGAACCAATCGTGCTTTCACTTTTCTGAACCAATCGTGCTTTCACTTCCGATATTTCAACGACGTGTTGATTAACGTGTTGATCATCAGTTGATGTTGATGGCCGTCCTAGACGTGGTTCGTCGTCAATACGTTCTCGACCCTCTTTGAACAATTTGTACCAATCAAAAACACTTGCTCGCGACTTACAATTACCACCGAAGGCCTTTTGCAACATTCTGATTCTGCAACATTCCGTTTCGGCACCACAAAATTGATTCCTCACACAAAATTTAATGGAACTTCTTTGTTGAATAATTTCACTCATTGTAAAAATCGCCGAATGCACTTTTTGTACTTCAGCAAGACAAGTGTATACTAAACACTAATGATTATTTTCATGTGACATTTGGCACAGATGTCACTGACAGTCATACCAACTTAGAAAAAAAAATATTTCGACGAATGGTTTTCCGCGCGAAATTTAAATTAAAAAGTCTTACTACTTTTTGCCCACAGTAGTGCTTGTCTTTAAACATGGGCCAATCGATTGCTACAATGGGAGCACAAACCATTGTCATAACGTTCGTCAACAATTATTACGATTCATTATTCCATTCAACATCACGACTGATCTAGGAACACAGTTCGAGTCCAAACTTTTCGTAAAGTTTATGGAATTCCCGGGCTCTCACCGGATACATACAACTGTGTACTTTCCGCAAGCGAACGGCATGGTTAATCGGCAGCTTAAAGCTGCTCTTAGGGCTCGGGAAAAAATGTATTGGAGTTTCGAAGTTCCAATCGTTTAATTTGGTATCCGAGCAACAGTGAAAGATGATCTTTTTAGACAAAATATTATTTCTAATGACATTCACAATGCCCCTCATTTTTAATCCCAGGGTACTTATGTAAAGATACATAACCCTTACAAAAATGAGAACTTCCTTAAGTTTCTCAGTTATTGTTAGATTAGGGTTGGTGCCAGTACTCAAACATAGTGAGAATTTCCAGTTTTTTTTTATTTGTTGATATAATTTGTACCATAGACACAAAGCAAGAGTTGAATTTTTGCAGTTTGGTCATTGCAACCTGATGAGTAGACCAACTTTTTATCAGTACGAAACCAAATTGCCAAGGACAAAATTAAAGAACTTCTCAGTTTTGTAAGGGTTGTGTATCTTTGCACAAGTACCCTGGGTTTAAAATTGGGGAGAGTGCATTTTTTCTACTTTTTTGTGGTTTTATGAGCAAATTGCTTCTCTGTTTTCAATAACTTAAAAAATCTCGTAAACATTATGAAATGTCATTAGAAATAATATTTGGACTAATAATCTTAAATAAAAGATCTGGAATATTCATCAGCTGAAATGGTTTATGGACAAAACATCAAGCACCCGGTGAATTATTTTCTTCTCATCAAACAACTTCGCATCACCATGCAAAATTTTATCCCAACGATAATTTCACAATCAAAACAATACGACATATTTTCTACAAAATCGCTCGACAATTACGACTTTGTTTTATTCGTGCAGATTTACATCCACCCTATGAATGACCATATAACGTAGTTCGTCTAGTAGTATCTAAAATGTTTAATCGCTAAAATGCAAGTAATTTCGATCAAATGCGGAGTAGTTCGGCATTTGATAACTTGTTCGAGAAAAATCTCAGTGGGCCTCAACAATCGTTATTGTACTATTGCAGAACCGCCCGACAGCAGTGTTCGATGCATCAGTCGTCACACTGTATTTTGTGCCGTTCAGCGGATAAAGTAACATCGTTATATTAGCTAATGCACTTTAATGAATTGTGATTGTGTTTTCGCATTCATCGAGCCAAGAGGAGTTCTTGGGAGTCTGGCTTCTTCAATAGAGCGGCCAAGTGTTAGTGAATTGGTTCAAGCGTTTCAGCAATTTTCGGAATAAATCGATGGTAATAATTTACCATGCCGAGAATCGCATTAGATGTTATTTTGTGGCTGGAAAATAAAGTTTTACCGCCGAAAATACATTTCGAACACTTTTGGCTAGTTGGAAAAGAGTTTCCAAATATCGAGCGTAATGTTCTTGTGCTTGCAGTGCCACAAGAATGTCGACAATATATAGAAAAAAGAAGTCTAAAACGCGGACGACTTCGTTCACATATCGCTGAAATGCTCAATTTTGGAGAAAATCATGCAACCTTGCAAGTGCATGGAGAAATTTTATATGCGAGGTATCGGATAGCAATCCGGTATCATAACCGTATTTAATCGCCGATAGGGCCCACACGGTCTCCAACCGTTACCTTTCTTCTTGACCATATGTAATGGACAAGAGACGGGAGATGCCGATGTTTGGCAAATCTCTATTTCCACCATGTGCTGAAATTCTGTGAATATAGCTTTGTGGTGCAAATTTAAACTTTGTATGTGGATGTATCCACTGAGTTCTTCAATCACGGTATTCACAGAGTTCTTCAAATTTAATATCAGCAACTCTTTTGATTGTCTACTCTTCTACTGAAAAATATTCTTATTTTTCTTGTAATTTCCTTCATATTTTCAAATTTCAAGTCGTGCGGATCTGCCCTAAGCTAAAAAAATTAAACATTTTGAGCAGTTCAAATTAAATTAAATTATCGAGGTGAGGTTGCCAAGAGACGTTGGCAGTTTTTTTTCGACCAAATTACAAATACATTGAAAATATTTTGAACTGAAATACAAATTATAATCACATTGCCTTAGCGAATTATTATGTTTCGCTGAGAAACAGAGAGGACTTTAAATGTTGGGGTCTACGAAATGGGGCTTGGCCCTACTAACAAAAGTGGATGGGATTAGAGAGTTACTTTCGGAAGAGCATCTACTAGAATAAAGTTTGTAATTTGCAATTTGCAAGTAGCGTCTGTGTTCTTAAGTGGATTCTATCAAAACATTCTAAATGGGATTTAGCAGCCCATCCTAGACAAACGAGTGAATCTTCATAATAATTCGAAAGTAAGCCTTATAAAAGCTTGAAACCTCAGATGGAGTGAATTAGAAGTTGACGAAACATTGACTTGCATCCATATATTCCACTTTAGATGACTGGAAATTTGCATACCCAACAACTTCAGTTAAGGTGGTATAATGAGGAGCCCATTAATTACAGGTGCAACATAGTGTTGTATTACTTCCTTGGATAAAATACAAGAAAGAAATATGCTAGGATTAAATTCGACTCTGGTAGATCTATTCCATTTTCTAGAATTGATTGAATATTTGAGAAAATAGATGCGTTCATAGCTTCTCGTGACCTTCTAAACAGGCATTGCTTTCTCTTTGGTTGTTTGGCAGTAGGTCATTGATGTAAATAAAGACCAGATCTTTGTGGCACACCTGCATTTACCTCACGCGAACTTGAAGGCAAACTCTAATTTACTAGATACATAAGTACATAATTTGTTAGTTTTATTGTTGTTAGTTCTTAGTTTTATTTATTCCTGTACAGGGTGAACCACCACATAAATTTCTCGAAAAAAAACATAAATATTTTTCGATAACACCAATCAATCAGAAATATCTCTCATCGCGCATTGATAGACTACAATACTATAATCAATTATTTCAGTTCATCTACTTTCAACATAACCTTTCAACCTATATACCTAGATATTAAATTTACGAACCGCATCTCTTTAAAAACTCAAGCAAATTTAATGATTTATTTATATTTTGTTATTAAAGACGAAACTCGCTTCATAAAAATAAGGGTAGTTTGATTTTTATACAAAGTTTAATTTAATTAACATTAAATTTTCTTTACTGAAGAAGAGCAGGATACGCAATCTCGTATACTTCTTGTGTGTGTCAAGTAATATTGAGTTGTTTACATTTTCTAGAAAATTAATAAAAATGGTTTCAATATTTATCCCCATTTCCCTTCCGACATCATTTGTACGTTTTACGCTCTCGAAACACAAATATACGGAGTGAACGTAGAAACACGCCGATAAGATTAAAATTTCTAGCAATTTGGTTTTGATGTGAATTTTAAAGTTCTATTATTTTTGTATAAAATATAAATAATTAGAAATCATAAAAAAACTAAATAAATAAAAACAAACAAACACTGTTGTGAATGAAACAAATGAAATTGTTTATTCTCTCGTAAAATTTAATTGAATTGTTTAGACAAAATAAAATAATGTGTTTTCCGTTTCATTCTCTTTCTGCGAATATTATTCTTTTCATGTGCTTTAGCGGAAAAATGGAAAAATGACGAAACACTTATTTTGTATTATTATTACAATAAAAACATTTATACTTTGTTTATTTTTATTGTGTTAATTAAAAACAATAATAGCAACAACAACAAAACGGTATTAGATTTGTTTTAATTATAATTTAAATTTAAAATATTTTTGCTACTGTAATAGTAGTTCAAAAACAGTTCCTCATTAGAATAAAAAGCATTGGTTTACTGTAATTTACATAAGTAATATGACAGTTAAAACCGATAATTGCAACTTTTGACACTAATAATCGTGTCAAAATATTAGTGTCAATTCAATAGTTTACATGAGACATAATCGTATTTTAATTCAATTTCTGTTTAAAATAGTGGATCGATGCATAAATATATTTATAGATAGACGCAGGTTAGCTTGTTAGACTGGTTTTCCATAACATATTGGGTATAGTGCAGTATGCACATGTCAGCCGTGGCCACTTTCCTCTAAAAGCGCTTCGGTGACCGAACTGACTAGGTATAATAAGTCTGGAGAGATTCAACTTAAGAAGAACTACAAGAGCAGAGACTGTTGTTTTTCAATTAGAAATTCTGTGTTTTTTCTTTTTTACATCCTTGAAACTCCAGATGTATAATGATCACTTTATTATTGTTCTGGCCACCATTAAACAAAAAATGATATTGGATATACAAATAAGTCCCTGCCGTTCATCGGTAGTCACTAATTTTTCCCATCTTTTTGGCAGCATACAGATGCCACGTCGGAAGAACGCATCACCTTTAGAGGCTAGGCTATCCATGAATCAAACCAATTTTTGTTATCTTCATATGATGTGAAGTGCTGCGCAGACAGGCCATGCGTCATCGATCGAAACAAGTTGTAATCAGACATGACAATGTCTGGTGAATCCGGCGGGCGGCGTAAACCTTCCTAATTGAGTGTTTCCAAGTAGGTTTTAATCGGCGCCGCAACATGTGGACGAGCATTAGCATATGTAGAGGAATTATTTTCACATATCTGGAGTAGTAGTGGCCGCGTTTTTCCTAGAGTGCTCGGTTCAATCTCATCAGATGTGTTCGGTAGAGAGCCCTAGTAATAATTTCGTTCGGATTTAACAATTCATAATACACGACATCAATCTGATCCTACCAAATACAAGACACAAGTTTTTTTCCATGAACATTCGGCTATGTTGTCGATGTTGAAGCATGGCCAGGTGGTCTCCATGATTTCTCGTTTTTTTGGGTTATCGTAGTGGATCAATTTTTCATCAAAACGTGGACTACAATTTCCTTGTTTTTGAAGCATTCCCAATGATTTTGAACGGTGTGAAATTTCTTGTTGAGTCCTCCTAATGTAAGTGCAAGTTCTTTTTATGTTTGACACAAATCCTTATCCAATAATGTTTCCAATTCCGCGTCTTCGCTCACTTTCGCCATTTCGCTTTGTCTTCGCCATCAAATTCACCATTCTTAAATTTTTGAAATCACTTTCGACAACTTCTTTCACTTAAGGCAGCCTCACCATATGCCTCTACAAGCAATCGATGCGCCTCAGCTGCAGATTTCTTCAAATTAAAGAAGTAAATTAACAGTTTATCAAAGCTCGACATTTTCACAAGAAAAAAAAATACAGACTCACTAATATTTTAAGGTTATGTTATTGGCAGATGTTCAACCTTAGAATATGTCGTTTTACATCGGACAATTTCGTTTCCTTAACTTAATGGTTGCATCATCTTTTGTCGAACGGCGGAGACTTATTTATATACCCAATAATTTTATTAAGAATATTGAACTAAACCTTTTTGAAATCACAATTTCTCGATGCTTGAATTAGACAATTAACGAAATTAAAATTAACAGTATATCCAGTCTTTTTACCAAAATATTGTCACGAATTTGCCCTGTTAAATCCGATTCGTATCATATGATTATGAATACAGCTATAGATTTAACGGTTTACAAACACCAATCCTCGTAATTCGCATTCTTCCGCAATAGTCCCGAAATACCTTAAATTACCTCTAATATTTTCCTCATATATACTAAACACTTACCACTATTGGCATACTCCCGAAAATACCAGAAATGTTCCCACACTAATTTTCCTTCAACACCATTTACAGTTATTTTTAATCACACTACTATAGGGTGGCACATAAGTAACGTTATGATTTATTTAATGAATAACTTTTTTGATTCTGATTTTATTTAACGTTGGCATTTATTAAAATTTAGAGTATAATTTGGAAATATGTTCACATTATGTTGTGAAGATAATATCTATCAAATGGTGCCTATTGTTTGCTTCGACCTGAGAAAAAGAAAGAAGAAAAAAGTCGGGAGCCATTAAAGATTGCCAGTTAAAATCAGAAAAACACGATATTATTCGATCGCCAAAAATTTCGCGCAGGTGAGCCATAGTTGGACGAGCTGTGGCTCCATCTTGTTGGAACCACAATTCTGGATTGTTCTATACTTCTGGTCTTAAAAAGTTTTCAACCATTGCCCGGTATTGAATGCCATTCACATTAACCGCAACTTGTTCGTCGTTTTCGAAAAAATATGGTCCAATGATCCTTTCTGAAGTTATTCCACACTTCCTTGGATTTTGGGTGCCTCATATTCTGCAATTTTGTCTGTTCACGTGACCATTGAGGTGAAAATGGGCCTCATCGTTCATTATGAGTTTGTGAATAAATTCATTGTTTTCTAGACACAATTCTTGAAAACGGCGACTATATTGAATGCGCACTTGTGCATCATTTGGTTTTAACTCGTGAACCTATTGAATCTTACATGGGAAAAAGTGTAACTTGTGTAAAATTTTATGCAAAGACCGCCTAGACAACACCAACTGCTGAGAACGTCGCCTGGTTGAAGATTCGGAGTTTTCCTCAATACTTGCTGAGCAATGTTCACATTATTTTAAACTGCGCGAGGTCTTCCAGCACGCGGAAAATCACAGACAGTCCCTTGTTATCGAAAACACTGAACCAATCGGTTGGTTGTTGGAGCGCTAGGTGCATTTCAAATATGAAAGAAATTTCAATATGATCTTTGTGTCTGAGTAATCGAATGCTGACTTTAAAAATAAAATTGAACAAGTTTGGTTCTTTGTTCTGTGCTGAGTCTTTCCATCATACATTTCCCAAGTTTTTCTATGTTAATTCTGAAGAAAACCGAAAAATACGTAAACAAAAATTTATTCACTAATTAAATCATAACGTTACTTGTGTGCCATCCTTTATTTCCACTTTAACTTCACTTATTATTTTCTCTTTACTCGCTTTCACTTTTATTCTATCGCGTACGCGTCCTAACCAATACTAACTCAAGACTGCTAGCTACTGTGTACGTCGCACTCACATTTATATACCGCGCACAATATTCTAGGTTGTCTACGAATAATCTGCAATATCAGTAAACTGAATTTTATAAATGTTATTAAACTTTTAATTCTTAATTAATCAATTTACGCTGAATTACTTTCTCGTTCAAATGACCAATTCACTCATTAATGTCATCCAAACCATTAGGCGTAACACTACCCACATCTAAGCCTGTTATTCCCGAACAGAATGCAAACTACCGTCTCTGCAGTTTAGATCGTATAGCGCCTATCAACTGAACTCCTCCTTTGTCTTAGACTCTACACTATCCAACTTCGTAGTTACTCTCCATGGTCCTTTCTCTTCCAGCATCATCTTAAATGACAATCTACTATGTCACTGCTCGCAACTCGGCCACGCAATGTATCTCTCATTCGGCCCCATCTGCTTGCCAACGCCCTCTTTGACTAATATTTCCTCGGTGATTTTTTCCGCCGTCCTAACCCTTTCGAATTTTAGCGACATGGTTTAGCCCGTCAAATTTAATACCTCTGTCGCTCCTCCAAATTCCTAGTTTGTGTATCTTTTCTATAAACTTTGAGGAACCATGTTAATCCTCCGTAAAGAACGTAGGATCCCTTTTTGATTTTTGCAATTTCCGCACAAATTTCCTTTCCATCCACGGGCCGTTGCAATGCACGTATCGCCCACGTTGGACATCTTTACTGTGAATTTCCAATCGCCAATCACTGCTTCCGCTTATCCTTGCTACCCTAGCAGTTACACCTTGTGGACCACCTGCAAGATAATTTCAATGTTCTTCTCCAGATACATTTCAATGTTCTATCCAACGGAACTTCATCTAATCCTTGGATCGGGTCAGCATTCGTTTAATTTATGTCTCTCCATCTCGTAAAAACGTAGCTGCCACAATTGCTCTTCGATATCATCCGAAAGCATTGTTACAGGCTGGCTACTGCCAACCTGCAGATATCACTAAGCACCTGCAGAGGCCTCCACGGTGATTTTTGCCGGCTACGTTCTCAGCGGAGAAGTGCTAAAGTCGTGGGGTTTGAGGCATACAGGGCTCCTGGCTTACACCGTGATCATACAGAATTGTAGGGGGAACGCAAATAATCAAAAGATGTACCCGGAGTTCCGCCGAAACTCGTCGGCCGGAACCTGAGGAACGAACACAACGAAATTATAAACCGAGAGCGGTGCCTTGGTGCGCGCATCCATCCGCATTCAAACGGGGACAAGCCCTGGTTACGGAATCGGATGCGGGCATCAAGGGACCGCAAACACTACGCCGACACAGAGGGAGTTTCCGCTCCCATCACACCACACCGAAAAATTTAGTAATTCATTTTTTCTTCATGAAAGAAAAAAAACACCAGAAAGGGAGAACGAGAGAGAGAAACGAGAAAGAGAGAGAGAGCAACATGCACATCGAACGCGCGACCGTTATTCGGCGCTCGATTACAAAAATGTTTATATATAAAAATTTAAAAAATTTTGAATAAAAAAAATTTAAATAAGAAAAAAAATGAAATACCAATAAAAATAAAAAAATAAAAAAAATTGTACCTTAATTAATACTAACCAACAACAATGACCGATGCGGGGCCTCTCCCCGATACCAAAATTAAAATAGCCGGTTGGCCGCCCGTTGACCTTGTACGGCACCCGTTGAAAATATACAGCACCCGTTGAAAATATACGTGGCACCCGATGAAATATACGGTACCCGATGAAAATATGCGTGGCACCCGTTGAAAATATGCGTGGCACCCGTTGAAAATATGCGTGGCACCCGTTGAAAATATGCGTGGCACCCGTTGAAAATATGCGTGGCACCCGTTGAAAATATGCGTGGCACCCGTTGAAAATATGCGTGGCACCCGTTGAAAATATGCGTGGCACCCGTTGAAAATATGCGTGGCACCCGTTGAACATATACGGCGCCCTTTGAAAATATGCGTGGCACCCGTTGAAATATACGGTACCCGATGAAATACACGGTACCCGATGAAATATGCGGCACCCGATGAAATATACGGTACCCGATGAAATATACGGTACCCGATGAAATATGCGGCACCCGATGAAATATACGGTACCCGATGAAATATGCGGCACCCGATGAAATATACGGTACCCGATGAAATATACGGTACCCGATGAAATATGCGGCACCCGATGAAATATACGGTACCCGATGAAATATGCGGCACCCGATGAAATATACGGTACCCGATGAAATATAAAAATACGGGGTCCGTTTAATACGGAACCGTTATTGATGAGTTAATGTGGCACCCGTTGTCTTTCCCTCGTATTCTTTGATTTGAATTAATTTGCGACGTATGAATCCTTTTGTAAATTCTTTTTATAGTAAAACGTTGTATCCATCAAACGAATCACAATATTTATATTTTGCACTTTTAAATTTATATTTATTCAATAATATCACCGAATTCAACCATATGATACAATAAGAATTCATTCACAATTTAAAGATGAACACACGAAGTATAAAAATAAACACCCAATCATGAAATATCAAAAAAAAATTGTTTGCAGCATTTTGATTTTATTTTATAAATTATACAATGAATAAAAATATATAACTCCAATTCTATTGGAATATTTATATTAATTTTTTTTACTAAATACTTAGGTTTTAAACACTATTTATCAAAAAAAAAAATTTTTCACCGACAAAATTATATACGTTCACCCTAGTTGAAGTTTAACTCGTTTTTTTCCCAAAAATCAAAACTCTAATCAACAAGAAAAAAAATTCTTGCCCGCACAACGACGCGCAGAACATTCCAGAAGAATTGTCTTTCTTCTCTGTCTCTCGTTTACATCAATTCGCATTGATGTAAACGAGAGGCATATAAGAAAAACATTCTTATGGAATGTTTTGCTTTACACACCCATTCGATGCGCATTGCTCTCTCTCTCCTCATCTTACTCACCCTCGCGCCATCACCACGACGTGTACAAACATTACACAACTCCGAAAGCGAGGACACAAACCAAGGGGAATAAAATCAAACAGCGCTTGTTACGATCATGTAATCGTAACAAACGTGGGAACGTCCCACACCCTGAGATGTCTCATAAGCCGGGCCTACAACAAACAATACGAAAATGAAAAACAATTTAATGGAAATGTACACCCATTGTACCGCGACCAACTAATATTGAGATAGAGTGGAGCATGTGTCATGTGTGGATATCTTTTACATGATACGTGCCTAATGATTTGCCATTCAAATCTTCGACTGCGTACGCCACTTGTCCGACTTTGCTGGTAATAATCGCGGGTTTGAACTTACCAGCCAATTTAGCGGAAAATTTATTCGGTGCATCGCTCAAAGGAAACGATCGTATAAAAACAGATTGACCGACTCGGAAAGAGCGCTTATTACTACGTAGGTTATAATGTTGAGCCCCCTTTTCGTGTGCTACGCGTAAGTAATGGGTTATACGATCCTTTAGAAGGTTTACTCGATCTGGCTTAGCCCATACCTGGACTTCGCTGGGATCATGTTCATCGAGTAACCGTCGCAATGAGTGATCCGAACCATGCATCGACATATGTTGACCGAACACGACATAATGAGGGGAGTACTGTATCGAATCGTGTATGGCATTACGTAAAGCAGCCGCAACTTCTTGCAAATTTTTGTCCCACAAATTATGATCGTGATCGCTCAAATATGACCGAATGCTGGCAATTAACGTTCTATTAACACGCTCGGATGCGTTGCTTTGGGGCGAATACACCGGCGTACGAATATGTGTTACACCGTATTTAGACAACAAATCCTTAAATAAATTCGAGGTAAATTGCTTCCCATTGTCAGAAGTAATGACTTCAGGTACCGAGAACAACAAGAATATTTCGTTTTCCAAAAATCGACATAATAAGGAGGCAGACGCTTCGCGTAAGGGTTTTACAACTACAAATTTGGAACAATGATCCAGAACGATAGCAATGCAAGTATTCCCGAGTTTCGAACGTGGATACGGACCCAAAAAATCAGCATACAGTTTTTGAAACGGGCGAGTCGACGTGACCAGAGCTCCCATGGCTGGTTGTGTGGAGAAATTAACAGCTTTGTTCATTTTACATTTAGTGCAGCTAGCAACGTATTGTTTAACTTGTTTTGCCATCTGAGGCCAGAAAAATTGACGCTGGAGGCGCTCGAGGGTTTTGCTGCCGCCTAAATGGGCTGAAGTGGGAGGTACATGTGCCTGTTCGATAAGCGATTGAGTTAATGAATTCGGAATAACAAGTTTCCAATTCGACAAATCGGTATCCATATATTTAAAACCAAACGAAGGGGATATTAATAGTTTATCATCCTGGATTTTATAATTGTGCGAACAATCTTTTAAGCTTCGAATTTTCGCGATTTGATCGACGTAATCTGGATCTTGGAACGCAACCGAGTTTTGATCAACGTGCAAAATGGGGACGAAAGAAGGTATTAACGCATTCACAGAAGAGTCGATGTTTTTACTCGTCAAGGCTGGATCCTCAAATTGGGCACCAGGATCAGGCGTGCTCTTACTTTCAGAATCATCCGCACAAGGAGCGGATTTATCCGGAAAAGCTCGAGACAACGCATCTGGTACAATGTTAACTGAACCTTTTCGGTATCCAATCTGAAAATCCAGCGCTTGAAGTTTAAGACTCCATCTCGCCAAACGTCCGGAGAGGTCCTTTTGACTCATTAGCCAGCGTAAACTGGAATGGTCAGTGTAAATGACGAACGGATAGCCTTCCACGTAGGGACGAAATTTTCGCACGCTGAGGACGGCAGCGTAGCATTCCAGCTCGGTCACCGAGTAGTTTCGCTGCGCCGCATTGAGCTTATGTGAATAAAACTCAATGGGCCGCTCCACCCCCTCGGCGTCCACCTGAAATAAGACACTACCGACCCCAACGGCACTAGCATCACACTGAATAAAAAAGGGTTTTGTATAATCAGGATGCGTCAAAACTGGGGCAGTTGACAAGGCGGTTTTGAGAGCGTTAAAAGAAGAATCAGCAGCTGCAGACCAACATACTTTAGTATTTTTACCAGTAAGATCGGTGAGAGAAGAAGCTAAAGAGGCGAAATTAGGTATGAAGCGACGGTACCATCCGCACATCCCCAGAAAACGTCTAATCTGTTTCGTCGTTTTCGGAATAGGATACTCCAGAATAGCTTTACATTTATCTGGGTTTGTACGGAGGCAACCATCACCCACAATATAACCCAAATAGTCGACTTCTTTCAACACAAACTTACTTTTGGTCAAATTGATTGTTAGACCGGCATCCGTCAGATATTCAGCAACCTGTTGTAGCAACTCGAAGTGTTCGGCCAGAGTGGAGGAGGTGACCAGAAGGTCATCGAGGTACACAAAGACCTTATCGTGCAGTTGGTACGGGATCACGCGGTGCATTAAGCGACAAAGCGTCTGTGGTGCGTTGCACAAGCCAAACGGCATCACCTTGAACTGATACAAGGGCCGTCCAGGAACCGTAAACGCTGTTTTATCGCGGGATGCTGGGTCGAGTGGGATCTGCCAAAAGGCATCCTTCAAATCAATCGCCGAAATGAATCGGGTGTGTCCCAAACGACCCAACAATCCGTTGATTATTGGCAGCGGATACGCATCCTTGACGGTGGCTTTGTTCAGTTCTCTAGCATCCAAGCACAAACGGACTTTGCCATTGGCCTTACGCACCAACGTGACCGGTGAACACCAGGAACTTTGTGACTCCTCGATGACCCCCAAAGACAACATCCTATCCAACTCGGCATACATGAGTTTCTGGATAGCTGGGGACACGGAATAAAAACGTTGTTTGACTGGTTTTGCGGAACCGACATCGATCATATGAGTGATGAGGGATGTGCGGCCCAAACCTAATATATCGCTGCTCGGGAAATATTCGCGGATAAGATCCAATTTACGACGATCATTAGAGGTTAAAATATGAAATTTGGATGTGTTGGTAGTTTCACCTAATTCGTCCGAATTATTTAACGCGGAGATTTTTGGGGAAATTCCAAAACGATTCCAAAAATCGATACCCAAATAAAGCGGTTGTTCTAATGAAGGGACAACATGAAAATTCATGGTTTGGGTAATTCCATTAAACTCGACGTTAGCCCGTATGTACCCAAATACTCGTTGGACTTGACCACTCGCGGTAGTTATCGTGGATGGAAAATTATGAAACTCTACGAAGGGATTGGACAAGATTTTCTCCGATCCATTCCCGAGAACACTGACACTCGCCCCGCTGTCGAGAAGACCCTTAAACGGGATCTTATTGATAAAGACCTGGGCGTAAGGCCGAGTGTCACTACCCTCGGAGAACAAAACGGAGGAAATCACGTCATTTCTCATTGCAGCGCGGTGGTTCCAATATTTCTTGGAACGTTTTAAACGATCTAACTTAGCTAACGACGGAGAATTATAGAAAAACTTTAGAGCGACAGGAAGGGAAGGGGAATTTGGTAGGGAAGAAGGATCGGGAAAGGAATCATTACTGGCAGACGAGTTTACTTTCTGGTCGGATTCGATTGGGAGCGGAGTTCCGCGTCCGTATTGCTCGCTGCGTCCTCCTGAATCGGTTTGAGTGGACTTGTCCGTTGCGGCATCAGTCTGGGTAGCAGTTGTGGTTGTGGTGATTCTCGTGGCCCAGTCCTCCAAGAACCACTGTTCTGGTTTTCCGACAATCTTGATGGCGTGTTTCGTTCTTCAGCACAACGTCGACATCGCGCAGAAATCGTACCTCTTAACCCACATCGATAGCAGAACAATCCAGCGGGAGCCAATTGACAATCCATGAACGTGTGACCCATATCCGAACAATTAAAGCAGACCATATTTTTACCATAACTTGAATGCTGCTTGTACACTAATCCTGAACTGTCTGCTGGGACTTGTCCGCCAGAACGTCTCGCCGCTGCCAACGGATACCTGCTCCCCGTTTGAATCGCGGATACTGAGTTATCGGGTAGAACATCAGTTAAGGGATAATTCTCATAAGAGTCATATGCTCCAATATCATCATACGGACCGCCTGATAACTCATTGATCACGCGTCGTGGATGGATTGCAGGATCCGCCGGAGCTTTGAGCCGCCGGAAAGACTCCTCCCAAGCCGAACAGCTTTTGATCAGCTCGTTGATGCTGCCAAATTGACGATCAGTTAAATGGTATTGTAGTGTCGGCTTCATGTTGTTCATGAGAATTTGGATGAGCTCTTCATCAGAGTACGGTGTGCGACATTGTAGGGTAAGCGTCCAAACATGATTGTAGAAATCCAGAAAACTTTCGTTCGGTTGTTGTTTACGAGCCTCGACCATCCTGCGGATTTCGTAATTGGTGCGACGATCTTGAAAACGCTCGATCATACCGCTTCTTAATTCTGACCAGGTAGCGTGCGGGTTGTGTTTACGAAATGTCCAGTACCATTGTAACGCTATTTCTTTCAAGATGGTGTGCAACTCCAATAGCAACATCTGGTCGGACACTCCCCGAGACGACGCGATGGTGTCCACTTGAAATAAAAACATGTCTATGTTGATGCCCGAGGGGGATCCAGTGTAGCTTAGACCGCTTCCGGACAATAAACGTCGATCGATAAATTTCGGTTGTGCTGGTGAACTGGTAGGTTCATGTGCGGTATGAGTCGGTAGTACGGGATGAGACTGGCGGTTTCCTTCCACCTGCGATTGCAACTTAGTCTGCCGTTGATCCAAAGATACCAACTGCTGTGACACAATCTCGAATTTTTGCAGCATGGATTCCAACAAAGCCGTCTGGGCATTTGATTGTGATGCCGCCAGACTGCTCACCTGAACCTGATCAAGCAATTCCTCTAACGTGTATCTGCGTTCCGTGTGATGTGGGTTTTCCGATTCGTCCGCCTCGTCACCAAGGTCTTGCAATTGAATCCCATCACTTCCACTGCCCTGGGTGTTATCTGAACGAAGCATATCCATTTCGAGGTGGATGCCTTTAGCGCTTTCGATAGACTCATTCAGCCTGTCTTGATTTTGCAGATAGATTTGCAGACTCGTCTGTAGATCCTCACATGCTTTAAGAACCTGCCGTGCGAAATCCTGGTATTTTGGAGAAGTTAGGGCTCGACTTAATCGACCGGACAAATGAGTAAACGAGAGTGGTATCGACGAGCTGTTTCAACGGGATCCTCGGTTTGTTTGTCCAATTGCGTGATCGATTCCTTTAAAATTTTCAGTTTGCGTTGACACGCATTAATTTCAATATCTGGCCTCTTTGCCGCACTCGTATGCATTCTGGATGGTATTGGCTTTGCCTCGGCCTGCTCACTTCGGATCGCTTCCTCGAGTTGATGCTGGGCATCTGGCGTGTCGAAACGAATATCACGAAGGAGACACTCCACTTCCAGCTCATCCGGTGTTAATAGGGTGACGTCCATATTGATTTAAGTAGGGATAAGGGAATAAGCTCGTTCGGTTGAAGGTGACGTAGTCTTTATTAATTTATTAAAAAATACAAAAATATTTTAGTTCAAAACGACTTTACTCGAACTGAAGGTTTCAGAATAAAGTGTATTTACAACTAATGATTCCACACCCACTATAACTATATAAAACGTAAAAAAAATTTGAATAATAAAAATAAAAGGAATGGTTACCTTGTTCAAGTTTTATGGAATCCGTAAGTCCACGATTATTTAAACACGGGCAAGACGAGATACCCTCGAAAGTGGCGCTTTTCGATGAGAACCTATTTTGGAGGGGCTCGTTAAAAATAAATTACAGCAAAAATTCAACCACCGAATCTCAAACCGAGATAAACAACCAGAAAGTTACCCCGTGCGTTGGATAATACTCAATTCGAATACGAATTTGGTTAACTTCCACTCGATCCCACGGATGGTTACGTTGGATACGTGGTTCTACGTCCGAGTTATCCCACACTGTACGTCTTTGAGGTCTGTCTGGCGTATCCCACGGATTTCGATTCATAACACAACAAAGCAAGATAAAATACTGTTAATAATAATAATAACATAAATAATGAAGCTACCAACACACCCAAGGAAGAAGGCAAAGTGGCAACAGAAAATGCAAATAAGATAATAATAAAAGAAGAAAGGAATGGATACCTTGTAGATTTGGTACTAGGGACGGTGAAGCCGTGGTCCACTAGTACCGTGGGGCCCGTACTCCCACGATGGTTTAACGACGGATAGGACGAGATACCCTCCAAAGTGGCGCTTTTCGATGAGAACCTAATTTGGAGGGGCTCGTTAAAACTGAATAAAATAATGATACAACCAAAAAAAAAATAATATATAAAAACCCAAAACTACCAACACACCCAGCGGTATGCAGGCAGAATAATAAATTCAAAAAACGATACGAAAGGAAGAAAAAGAGAAAAAAAAAAATGAAGTACTAATCAAACCGTGGGTTTAAATACAACCCATAGATCGATAAACCAAAATCAAAATACCGAAATATCAAAATTAAATCAAACAAAATCAAAATATCCAAATATCAAAAAAATCAAATAAACATAAATATAAATTTAAATCAAAAATACGAAACGGATGGTATGATGAGAGTGGAAATCCCACTCCGTGTCGGCTAAATAATAAAAAAAAATAAAAAAAATAATAATAATATAATAATAAGGTGTTCCGTTCCTCAAATTTCGGTCGAGAAATTTCGGGGAAAAGAAGAAATGAAGCTAAGCTAAACCCTGGACAAATGACATCCGAGCTCCACCACAATCTGACACAACATAGTGGAAATGGGAAAGAGCTCGTAAGTCGGATATCCAAAGAATAGGGGTATGACACCCCCATCTACGCGCAATCAAACAGCCCGTGCTGGTTGCGATCGCAGATGGGGAATGCCAACCGGGAGACTGGCTTTGGTGTGCGTGTCCATGCGAATTCAAACAGTGCGAAGCACTGGTTTCGACACTGGACGCGCACGCCAAAGGGAGTGAAGCTACAAATCAAAAAAAAAAAAATCAAAAATTTAAAAATTCGCACATCGACTGGCTTTGGTGTGCGTGTCCATGCGAATTCAAACAGTGCGGAGCACTGGTTTCGACACTGGACGCGCACGCCAAAGGGAGTGAAGCTACAAATCTAAAAAAAAATTTAAAAATTCGCGAAAAAGCTTGGGCGCCACTGTTACAGGCTGGCTACTGCCAACCTGCAGATATCACTAAGCACCTGCAGAGGCCTCCACGGTGATTTTTGCCGGCTACGTTCTCAGCGGAGAAGTGCTAAAGTCGTGGGGTTTGAGGCATACAGGGCTCCTGGCTTACACCGTGATCATACAGAATTGTAGGGGGAACGCAAATAATCAAAAGATGTACCCGGAGTTCCGCCGAAACTCGTCGGCCGGAACCTGAGGAACGAACACAACGAAATTATAAACCGAGAGCGGTGCCTTGGTGCGCGCATCCATCCGCATTCAAACGGGGACAAGCCCTGGTTACGGAATCGGATGCGGGCATCAAGGGACCGCAAACACTACGCCGACACAGAGGGAGTTTCCGCTCCCATCACACCACACCGAAAAATTTAGTAATTCATTTTTTCTTCATGAAAGAAAAAAAACACCAGAAAGGGAGAACGAGAGAGAGAAACGAGAAAGAGAGAGAGAGCAACATGCACATCGAACGCGCGACCGTTATTCGGCGCTCGATTACAAAAATGTTTATATATAAAAATTTAAAAAATTTTGAATAAAAAAAATTTAAATAAGAAAAAAAATGAAATACCAATAAAAATAAAAAAATAAAAAAAATTGTACCTTAATTAATACTAACCAACAACAATGACCGATGCGGGGCCTCTCCCCGATACCAAAATTAAAATAGCCGGTTGGCCGCCCGTTGACCTTGTACGGCACCCGTTGAAAATATACAGCACCCGTTGAAAATATACGTGGCACCCGATGAAATATACGGTACCCGATGAAAATATGCGTGGCACCCGTTGAAAATATGCGTGGCACCCGTTGAAAATATGCGTGGCACCCGTTGAAAATATGCGTGGCACCCGTTGAAAATATGCGTGGCACCCGTTGAAAATATGCGTGGCACCCGTTGAAAATATGCGTGGCACCCGTTGAACATATACGTGGCACCCGATGAAATATACGGTACCCGATGAAAATATGCGTGGCACCCGTTGAAAATATGCGTGGCACCCGTTGAAAATATGCGTGGCACCCGTTGAAAATATGCGTGGCACCCGTTGAAAATATGCGTGGCACCCGTTGAAAATATGCGTGGCACCCGTTGAAAATATGCGTGGCACCCGTTGAACATATACGGCGCCCTTTGAAAATATGCGTGGCACCCGTTGAAATATACGGTACCCGATGAAATACACGGTACCCGATGAAATATGCGGCACCCGATGAAATATACGGTACCCGATGAAATATACGGTACCCGATGAAATATGCGGCACCCGATGAAATATACGGTACCCGATGAAATATGCGGCACCCGATGAAATATACGGTACCCGATGAAATATACGGTACCCGATGAAATATGCGGCACCCGATGAAATATACGGTACCCGATGAAATATACGGTACCCGATGAAATATGCGGCACCCGATGAAATATACGGTACCCGATGAAATATAAAAATACGGGGTCCGTTTAATACGGAACCGTTATTGATGAGTTAATGTGGCACCCGTTGTCTTTCCCTCGTATTCTTTGATTTGAATTAATTTGCGACGTATGAATCCTTTTGTAAATTCTTTTTATAGTAAAACGTTGTATCCATCAAACGAATCACAATATTTATATTTTGCACTTTTAAATTTATATTTATTCAATAATATCACCGAATTCAACCATATGATACAATAAGAATTCATTCACAATTTAAAGATGAACACACGAAGTATAAAAATAAACACCCAATCATGAAATATCAAAAAAAAATTGTTTGCAGCATTTTGATTTTATTTTATAAATTATACAATGAATAAAAATATATAACTCCAATTCTATTGGAATATTTATATTAATTTTTTTTACTAAATACTTAGGTTTTAAACACTATTTATCAAAAAAAAAAATTTTTCACCGACAAAATTATATACGTTCACCCTAGTTGAAGTTTAACTCGTTTTTTTCCCAAAAATCAAAACTCTAATCAACAAGAAAAAAAATTCTTGCCCGCACAACGACGCGCAGAACATTCCAGAAGAATTGTCTTTCTTCTCTGTCTCTCGTTTACATCAATTCGCATTGATGTAAACGAGAGGCATATAAGAAAAACATTCTTATGGAATGTTTTGCTTTACACACCCATTCGATGCGCATTGCTCTCTCTCTCCTCATCTTACTCACCCTCGCGCCATCACCACGACGTGTACAAACATTACACAACTCCGAAAGCGAGGACACAAACCAAGGGGAATAAAATCAAACAGCGCTTGTTACGATCATGTAATCGTAACAGCATATCTGCAACGAGTTTCTAATTTTTATCACAGTATTATCACTTTCTAAAATTTGCTGCACAACACAAATTTGCTGCACATTGTCGTTCTCCGTTACATAAACAATCGCTGCATCAAAATCATCGAAACCATCCCCATCAGACGAACCTCTGTCATCCTCATTCATTCACTCATTGAACTGTGGCAATGTCTCTATTGTGCTATTTCCTTGCCACCACTCGATTCCACAAAGCCCTATGGTTCCTCTGAATGGTTCCTGGCGATCAATGGTACACACTTCATGATCTTTATTAACCGTTCCATCTTATTACCGACAGCCATTTCCAATATCTGTTTCCCACTGTTATATGAATGCTCGACGTTCTGCTCCGTATCGCCTACATCATCATTTCGTTTCCCAAATATTATGTCTCTCGTTGGGTCGTTTCCCCTCCAAGTTTCTGATGCTTTCATTACCTTGTTGGTCAAATTTTTGAGTTTTAACATCCAATAATTGCATCACGTCGAAAATTCCAGGTGGGCCTGGAAATAATCAATCTGAGTAAAGTCCAAGAAACTTAATTGTGTTGATGATTAGATTTTGTAGTGAATGTAAATAAATTTTGTGATAGCCAATTAATTTTTGGTTAAGACAGATGCTATTTTATAAAGAAATAGTAATTTAGAATGGCACAATTTTACCCACACAATTGTCTCTTGTGAACCCGAAAGCGTTATAGCATACGAACAGAAGTTGTGCGAAATTACGAAACTATAAAACGGTTACCAGAATTTGGATAAAACCGGCCGATAAAGCACAGATTTTTGAGGTTGACATTTGCAGAGGCTCATCTTGATAAAGATTTCATTCATCAACGTTTTATTCTTAGACCCCAAAATAATTTGATTGTACCGTTGGGGTTTAAAATAATGATCGAAGCTGTAGAGGGGTGCAGGAATGAGGTAGTGGAGGAGATGCAACAAGTCTCGATGATATGATATTATGCAAGAATACTTGATACTGGTGTCTTTGCGGATTGAATGCGGGCTATTATTATTTTTATTAAAATTGGCTGGAACCCGAGAAGGTCTCGCATTCAATGTCACAATGAGCCCATGGTGCAAACGGGGGATTCTATTCTAAATCGCATTAGCATTATACAGACTCGGGTCCGATGAATGCTAGACCGGAATCCCCATCTTAGCCAAAGAATCAACTATTAATGCCCCTATTATGGTTCTTGCCTCACCATCGCTTCACCACTCTTTCGCCGTGATACTTAGATTCGTGTGAGCAATATTTTAGTATTATGGTTCTCACCTTTATTTTGGCGAGAGAGTATGTGTCGCCGCATTATTTTTGGTCGTTATTTGTTCTTGGTATTATGATTCTCGCCGTGAGAGCGATGTGAGAGAGTGATGTGTAAAAAACGATCGCCTAAAATTTTTAGGTGATGAATGTGATGTAGTACGAATAAAGTTTTTGAAGGTTACAGGACAAATAAAAAATAATGGCTACCAGCGATAATGTAAGTTTTTTTCAATAATTTTTACGCTTATAAATAATTTGTTTACCAATTTTATATATATGTATATTATATATATAAATATAAATATATATATATATATATATATATATATATATATATATATATATATATATATATATATATATATATATTTATTTATATTTATAAAATATATATATAAAATATATATATATAAAATTGGTTATATGGTTATATATATAATATGGTTATATATATATATTGGTTATATGGTTATATGTATATTGGTTATATATATAAAATTGGTAAACAAATTATTTATAAGCGTAAAAATTATTGAAAAAAACTTACATTATCGCTGGTAGCCAGTATTTTTTATTTGTCCTGTAACCTTCAAAAACTTTATTCGTACTACATCAGATTCATCAACTAAAAATTTTAGGCGATCGTTTTTTACACATCACTCTCTCACATCGCTCTCACGGCGAGAATCATAATACCAAAATATAATAAAATGGGGGCATAAATTTCCTTCAATATCACAATGAGTTGGCACCCATATGAACTTCATAATTCTTGCACCACAGGTAGCTTATAAACGTGTGCAGTCCTTAACCAGTTTAGGATTCTGTAATGCACAGCTTTATTACACGTACACAAAATAATATTTTTATCTGGTACAGTGAGGTTAGAAGCCTCAATCGCACACTAACAAGCCGAAATCAATCAACTGATTTTTTAAACGTTCTTAGAAAAAAATTTAAATTAAAATATGTTCAAAAATTTAATTTTTGCGAAACAAAAAACAAGTGCTTAAAAAATGTGTTTATTAAGTGTAACACCAGATAGTAAACACCAGTAAGCTGGTTTAGAAAGATTAACGCGCAAATTCTTGGAGAGTGCGCTTTAGAGAGTGCGCTGCTTTATGTCAGATAGGATGTTTAAGTGTTTATCTGAAACTGTAATGGCCAGGTCATCGGCATATCTCTGAGCAAGAAAGTCAGATTGCTGTAGTTTAACAAGTACTTCATCAATCACCTAGCCCCTCCAGAGAGATGTCTAAGCACCACACTGAAGGGCAATCCAGCTCAACTTCAGCAATGCGATAGCCGGGCATGAATCCAATCTATGCAACACTGCATGGTCAATTCCAAAATTAGTGCAGGCGTCTTTAGTAATGGGGAACGTGTTGCTGTCGAAGGTAGCTGCAATATAGAGGAACGTGTCGACAAGAAACTCCTTATTGATAATCGATATTTCGATCTTTGAAACAAGTTGATGTAAAGCAGTTTTACACGATTTATACGATTGTGGGACAATGAGCTATATTCATAGACCTCAAAAGATCTGACCAAATCATCTATTTAAAAGCTAGCATTAGTCACTTGATTACCAGCTTATAAATTAAAATAATAGCATATTTGCCACCCTGAAATTAGCCGAAAAGAGTTCATCTCAACCCTGATTACAAACGATTGGCGGTTACGTTTGTGACCAATCTAACAGACTAATTTTAATAACATTTAATTGGAATAACATTTGGATTCTGAAGAAACTTTGCTAACCGACAGTTGGCTGCCATCTCAGGAGGAAATATTTGGGTTGTTCTCGCGAACATATAACTTTTACGCGGCCTTTTTGCACTCGGTTCCGGATGATACACAATACAGTACATAATCTCTTTGAAGTTTTTTTTGAATAGCTGCTATGCCCCTCACGTATTAGGTCAAGCGGAAGTTTAGCCATTCTTTTTCGCAAGCGAAAAGACTGCGAGATTCGTTTAGGAAACTCTCGCTGTTGTATTTATAGAAGTCAATTTGTAAACCCGATAAACAATCGGGCAAGAAACCGTTGACACTAGAGGTCATCAAGCCGAAAGTAGGGTTCGTTGACCGACTCCATTTGTCGTTGAACATAAATCAGTTGTAAGTTAAAACTATTTAGCAAAAACGCAATAGCGAAAACCGTAAATGGATTGGTCTCATCGGTTATAAGACGATATCATAAAATAAAATTTGCAGAGAAATTTAATTAAAGAAACCAGGAAATATTTAAATTTAACTGAGCAAACGGCAAAAAGTTACAGTTAAAAAACGAAATGAGGAGGAATTCAAAAATTTGAATTTTTTTGGGTTAAGTTTTTCCTTTTCTACGTAATTTTCGTCTTGCGTTTTTCAAATTTTCAATAATAATTGATGCAACAATTTTTTTAAATAAACTTTTTGCCTCTGACTTACTAAAATATTTTTTACGCCAATTAAATTGGTCTTTGAATTCGTCAATAAAATTATCAATGAAGAGAAATTTGATCATGAACGGACAATTCTTGGTCGAAAACGGATCTGCGATAAGGTAATTTTCGTTCGATTGTAATGTTCGTTGTGATGTTCTATTAGATCAATACGTTTACGAAATCACAAATACCGATCATTTGAAAACGTTTATCGTTTATTCGAATTCCCAAATAAGGTCCGATAGTCAATGTTGGTAGCGAGATGTTGATGGCACGCTACCTCGTGATACATACTTATGACAAAGTTAGTTTGTTAGTTGCTATTATGCAAGTAAACACAGATCTTGAATGAATATAAAATGGTTCGCTCTAGTGCGAAACAACAATCAATATTTATTTTAATAATCTCCTGAATTAAAAAAAACAACCAATTATTATCAACATTTAAATCGCAAATGACATTTAATGTTTTTTGTTTTCTATCTATTCGTTTCGTAGTAAAATGGGCTAGCCAAGTTTAGCAAATCTTTCCAATAAGCTGGTTAAATTACATTTGAGTATAAACAAAAATTCCAATTATTTTAAATGTCACTTTAGATTTTATTAAAATGTGCATACTATATGGTAATAAATAAACCACATTTATAGCCAGTATCAGTATACACCACATACAGAATTAGAACAATGCAACCCTGAGACAAATCAATTTATCCGTAAAATCCACAAGAATCCACAAACACGTATATGTAAAATATTATGTCTTGTCAACCATAAAATCTTATTAAAACTAACATGAAATTTTTTTGCATGCAATTTACAAATGTATGCATTTCATTCTTTGGGATTGTTTATTGATTGGCCAATGACATCGAAATATTCCTTTTATTTATTCTCCGATATACTGATAAAAATTGTATAAATTCAAATGCAACACACAAAAAATAACATAAAATTGGCCTCATCAATGATAGTTGTGTTTGCAAAAGAGGGATATGATTTGTGTATAAACTAATCTTCCCATACCACTATGTTCGCAAAATAATCCATTTAAGAAATTTCCATGACACTTTCAAACTATTTTCTATTAAATTTTATTTTTTGCTTTCATTTCCGTTTTTTTTTAAAAATGTATGCTTATTTATTTTTGTTATCAAGAAAGTTCTAACGTTTCGATCAAATTATGACATACATTTTATTTATGTTTATTATTTTTTGAAATCCATTTTTCACCATTTCCGATGTTATATACAAAAGGGTATACTATATATACGAGACCGTGTAAATAGACTTCGGTATACATGTAGTTATATACGAGTAGTTTCCTTTCGATATGAACGTACGAAGTACGTCTATTTTCGATCAGCTAATGGCATCAAATATTATTCACTTAATACATATGACGAGTTCTACAACAACATTAAATTCAAATGGGAAATCTATCAGGAAATGGACGATGAATATTAGTTTACCTGACAACCTAGAAATTGGCTATAATGATACGCCTTATTTTTCAAATCATATATGGTGTATCCCTGGCTAGATATACATTTATTGATTTCCAATCGATTGTATTATCTGGTCGGTGTTCTGACTTAAATACAATGAACTTGATCTCCGTTTGGAAAATCAATCATGTACAAAACAGTATATTTGAACTTACAAGCGTCAACGGTAACTGAAGAAGATAGCAGAATATAGTAAAAAAGTTATTTAAGAGAGACATTTTGTTGCATTGCAACCGGTGAACTCTATAAAAACATATACTTGATTAGCATGAAACAGGTGTTAAATTATGTTACATTTTGCACATTAATATATTTTAAATTGTTGATTCATGATTTTCCAACTGCATAGAGAGTTTACTTTATTGTTAGCATACGAGTATCTAACAATTACAATTTCCAACACTTTGGTAAATAAAGCTTGTCTTATAAAAAATTTACCATTTTAAATGCAGAACTCTCTATGTATGTACTCCTGTGTACGAGTATAAGAAAATTAATGAACTGTATAGATAATAACTGTGTGTAGTCGTCGTCGTGTGTTTTTGTATGCTTAAAGATAGAACGATTCAAAATTCGAATATCATCGTGTACAACCTATAATATTTATGCTGAAACCGATGTACCAAAATGAAATCTTTGCAGATAACGATAAATTATATTACGTTTGTTTCAACAAACTGACCACAAAAACATAATTTTCGTTTTTTGTTTAAATGGGTTGGCCAGTTTTGTTTCGTTGGTGGTTGGTGTTGAAATTTTAGGGTGAAAATTGTTCTTGTTGAGTTAGACTGTTTATCATCGACGTCTGGATAAAGGTCGTGGTAAATTAAATTTTATTTATATGAATACAATTTCGGGGAAATCTAGAATTTTAAATCGAAATTTTCAGGCCAAGAGTTCATTCGACAGGCGTCGAACTACTTTGATACGGCTTATAACTACTTTACGATGCATTAAACAGTTGCAACATTTATCTGACGATGACAAGTTGATCGAGAAAACGTTAATATTTAAAATAAATCAATACTCTTAAAATCTTTGATTATGGTTTTGACAAGGTATCTGTGCAACCGAATATGTCAGTTCTAATTATTTTTTAGTTATTTAATATTTTAACAGTGTAATTCAACAAAAAGTTAACAAAAACGATTGGAAATCGCATTAAAATAGTTAACAGCACACTCATTCAATTTTTTGTATTGCACAATATGTTTTACGAGCCCGATTATAGATATTGCCACGCGGTTACATTACAAACATTAAGTAGCCTAAATAAAAGGCTCTTAGAATACTACGATAAGGTTGAGGGCTAATGAGAAGTACTATGAGTTGTATTGTAACCCTTGTGCAGTTTGTTATAAGGGGCTGACCCTAGAGATTTCCTCTCGGTTTCATTATAAACATTAAATCGCCTAACTAACAAGCTTTCAAAATATCGCCGTAAGAATTAGGGTTAGTGAGATGCACTGATGAAGCTTTCAATGGGATATCTTTACTCATTCAATTTTTTCTGTAAAGACCGTTATGCGCGGTTCGGTATACCGGGACCCGGTATCTTACCATAATATTTTAAAAGCATATTAGTTAGGCTATAAAATGTTTATAATGAAACCGCGTGGAAATCTCGAGGATCGGCCCCAACTATCAAACTGCACAACGGTTCCAACACAAAAAATTGAATGATTTTAGATTTCGCATTGAAAGCTTGTTAATTCGTAGTGCACCTCCCTAGCCCTAAATCTTATCGTGGCATTTTGAAAGCTTTTCAGTTATGCTTTTTAATGTATGTAATGTAACCGCGTGAAAATATCTGTAATCGGGCTCCAGGACCATATGGAGCAACACAAAAAATTGAATGAGTTTGCTTTTAACTATTTTAATGAGATTTCCAATCATTTCTGTTCAATTTTTCGTTGAATTACAGTATTAAACTATTGAATACACACTGGCGTAAATTTTCAAATAACAAATTTTGTTAAGTTCGTCACATCGGTCAAATTTTTGCTTTTATTTTTTCGAGGTTTTTTATTTTAGAATATCTGTTTCCGAAAATCTAAAATTTCTTGTTGGAAAGTAACACGAGCTTCTTTCCAAACAGGGATTTCGTTTTTTTTTGTGGATGTGAGTATACACGACAAATGCAAATATTGCAGTCATACATCAGCACCTGTAAAATACAAATATGCACACTGTTGTATAGAGTGATCCAATTGGAGGCCCTTTTTCCAATTGGGATTTATGCGTCACAACTGTCATGTTCATATGGGTTCAGTATTCATTGACATTTCTCCATGAATAGACTTACGCGAGAACAACGTTTACAAATTGTGGAAATTTATTTCAAAAATCAATGTTCAGTGAAAAATTGTTTTCGTGCTCTTCGTCCATTTTATGGTGTTCATAATCGTCCAACTGAACGCACTGAAAAAATCAATAAATTACGAGCCACTATTTCACTATTGGATATTCATCAACCGACTAGAGTGCATATGCAAGTCAAGTCGATCTTTTTGAATATTTCTGCTGTAGCTGAAAGTGTACGTGAAAACCGCAATCAATCGAGTCGTCGTCGTTCTCAAGCTCTGGGTCTCTCGTATGGCACATTGTGGCGTATTTTGAATTATCTTTGATTTATCTTGGTTTGAAGCCATACAAAATACAGCTTGTTCAAGAATTGAAGCCGGTTGACCTTCCTTTGCGTCATCGATTTGGTTTATGGGCGTTGGAACAGCTCCAAATTGAAACGGATCCGTGAGTTGGTCTTCAAGTTCTGAATCTGAAACCACTTGTTTATATCGATAAAGATAGAAGCGCAACTCAGCCTAAACTGATTGCATGACCCGTGACACGTATTAATCTGAAGGATCAATAGCTGCGTTTTTTAAATTCTGGTTCTCGAGTTCGCGACATCTTTTATCGACTTTTAGTCCAGTTAAATTCAAACATGGGCAACACTTTTAATCGAATAAGATAGATGAAGCATTTCTCTATGTATAATATCAAAAATCAAAGACAAAAGTTCGATAGTTTTGCTGCAATATCTCTCCTCTCGACAGTTATGTTGTTATAATACGAGGGCGGAGTGAGATGTCTGGTAAAAATGAAACAAGGAATAATATTTTCGGCCAAGAAAAATTTATTTTTCAACGTAGTCGCCTTTTAGCTCGATACACTTAGTCCAACGTTTTTCCAATTTTTCGATCTCTTCCGATTAATACGATTTCTCCAACCCTTCAAAATAGGCGTTTGTTGTATCGATGATCTCCTCATTAGAGCCGAATCTCTTTCCGCCGAGCCATTTCTTCAAGTTCGGAAACATGAAATAGTCGCAGGGGGCTAAGTCTGGAGAATAAGAGTCAAGTCGGTAAGAGGCTTATATTAGACTTTCAAATAATTCAGTCACAACAAAATAAGACTCGATTTGGACCACATTCTAACTGTAAGATTAAAAAGATGAATCGTAAAAAATATTGGACCGCCTTGGATAACTTTTATATCGCTTTAATATCGTCGAGCGTTATTATATTAAATCTAAGCTTCCTTTTTATCGTAAATTTGCTATCTAGGAAATCAAAATTATTTGTGTTAACTACAGAGAGAATCCTTGTAATTGGCTGCAACCTACCATAATATATACAATGGAACGGACCCTCGAGCAGTTCAGTTGATCTCAAGTTGCGTAAATTATTGCGAAATGTTATCTTCTAGAATACGCCATAGCTCGGCATAGCTACGCCATAGCATCTTATTGAGTGATTGCATCAGCAGGGACCTTAGTCGACATTCATAATTGGGAAGTTTTGGCGAGTCTGACCATAGTAAGTGACTCAACGCGAAGCGTATACATCTTTTCTGAAGGGCCTCAACCCTTCGAATATATATAGCATGGTAAGAATGATGAAATTCCCTCTATCAGCACTCAATAAATCCTACAGAGAAAATTCTTCGTCGATCACACGAGCATATTGCTTTTTAAATTCTAACTGCTCATCAATAAAAAGACCCAAATCGCATATGGTGTTGCATCTTTTGAGTTGTGTATCGTTAAATGTTTAAGGTAAACCAAGAATAGTGCGGATTTTACGGAGGACGACATTACCTGGCGTTTGACTTTTTTCAGATTGTGGCTGTTATTGTAGCACCACAACGCAAATCAATCACGGCCCTTTTGAAGTAATACGAAGTCCGACGTGGAAGTAATAACCCGCGATATTTTGTAGTCATTTGCGATGCAAACCAAATAGAAACGTCTAATAACTGGAGGTACATCATTAGTAGAGACGATGAAATTAAGAGGACCCTCCGGATGTTGCTATATAACTTGTAGACAACGCAGACCTGAAAATAATTTGGTATTCACAGCCGCTCAAATAAAAATTAAGCCATTTTAAAATTTGAGTAGAAAAATCAATAGCCTCGTACTTTTTGAGAATAATACTTTGAGCAATCTTAGCAAATGTTGACTCTTTTCAACGACATTTATGGTTCTAGACACAAAAGGTATTAAATTTGTATAGTTGATTTCCTGACAAAATTACTTTTTAGTTTTAACTTGATAAACTCGACTTAAGCTATCGCGGTATAGTAGTATTTCGCATTTCTGCCCATCAAAGCAGATCTTGACAGGAATCGCAACGTGTGGTCTAGTGTTGTATATTGGAAAATAATCTAATCGTGCCTGTTATTCCATTCTGGTCGTTTTACAACTATAGCTGGCTTTAAAGCCATCAATTGTTGACAATAAACTTTTACAGTAAAGGTCGTCTTTTTAATCCTACCTTAGGCACAGACCTCACATTTGAACCATGGTCTACGCCAAAGACGGCCCTGCTTTACCTGGCTTGACTCCCGCTGTTTGCTCTTTGGATTATCATAATTGATCCACTTTTCATCTTCAAAATTGATCCGTTGCATTCTTTCCTTTGTATAGTTGTAAAAGCAACACTTCGCACAAGGTTTTCAGCCGTTCAATTCTTGTGGCAGCCAATTTACCTGAACTAATTCCAGTGCATGGATATGTTGCGAAACACATCATTCAACCGTTCTACCAATTATTTTTCAGTCTAATTCAAATCTGGTCGTATAATATTTTAGCCCGCCTGTACGTTTTATGACTCTTATCCCGATATCACCAGCATTGAATCGTGGAATAAAACACTCTGCATGTTGTATTTCGTGGGGCATTAAAACGTTCGCCGTAAACTTCCACGAGCATATGTCACATAAGCTTAACATTTAGCGTTACCAAACCTGTATTGTCCTATTGAAGGAAATGCAGCCGAGCAGATGCAAACGAGTTCATGTCTTTTAACATGTCGTTCAACAACAACTATTTTGTCAAAAAACTAGAATATTCTCTTTTATAGGCTGGATACAATTTATATTTAGGTTCCTAATTTAATTAACATCGTTAATAATTTATTTTTACCAGACCTATTCATCCGTAAACAAATTATTGAACAAATAGTAAATGTTACAACAATCTGAGAACCAAACCTCCCTCCGGTATGCTAGTATGCCTTACTCAGCAGCCTTGGGAGTTGATCATTCTTTAATCCGAAATCAAAAATGATTGCAGCAACGAATAACTGGCAAACACAAATACTGACAAACCCTACAAATTCGAAAACCTCAAAAACTTGCCAGACGTCATACTCAATCCAGCACTCAAATCGACCAAACTTCAATATTCTAAAGGTCCGAAAACTACTGTATTAGAACCAATGCAAAGACTACCACTTCAGAGAAAGCGCCTGTTTGCCTCCTTGGATTACGGACGCAGTCACAACACGATTGCACACCTCTCTCAATCGGCAACCAAGTGTAACATTCATACGCTCGACCCAAAACCGTCGCTGCATCCTCAAACTCAACACCATCCGATCCCAGGACAAGTTCACAACAAATCGGGAGCAAGTATAACCACGCAAATGACAGTCGTTCTATTCATCTGTCCTGGATCAGCAGTTCACAACATCTCACTACACTACCATGTACAAAACTACTACAATATACTCAATCACTCACACCGGCAAATCCAGAGAAGTACCACTAATCAGGCAACATAATCAGATACAAAACTCGTCAATTGCATTACCAAATGGGATTTGGTCCGCCAATTAACGAATTGAAAACGGTGAACATGAAAACACAATCGCAACGCATACCAACGAACATTGCAAATAAAAGTACGCCTCGGCAGCACACACGTATGTTCTTCACAAGAACAAGGTCTAGAACTCATGACAAATCATGGACTTTCCCTCCTCCCAAAATTGTAAGAATTTTCGCAGTCAACATTTGAAAAAATATTCCTTCAGTTGTGAGGTATAGGCATACTTGACATTATATTGGATGCTCAAATATTTTACACAGTGCGGTTCTCGCAGATCAGCGGAATGATTTTCTAGAATTCCAGTAGAACACTGCGAAAATATAAAAATGGCTTTACTATAACGATTCCTAAGAAAGATGATCTGAAAGAATGCAAAATTGACGGGTATATCCCTCCTTAGCAGAAGCATGACAATATTAGCCAGTCCTCCAATGGCATCCAGTGGGGATTAATGGAGAAACCCAATGATTTGGATTACGCAGACTTCAATAATGCCTGCTAACACACAAACACGCCGACAGGCAAGATAAAGTGCAGAAGTGATCAGATCTAGCTAAAAAGGTTTGTCTCAAAATAAATATCAGGAAAACTAAGATGTTGGGGCTAAACTCGCCAATATTCGCACCCGATATATGTAAACCAAGATGAAATGGAAGAGGTCATTGAATTGTATACCTTGGTTGTACGCTAGCGAACAAGGATGGAACATAACATGAAGACATAAATTGAATAGCATTCAACATGTTACACAACAACTTCTGTACAACAATAAGCTACAGGTGTTTGAAAATAAATGTCTTAGGAGAATACTGAGCTGCCCAACAAAATAACAAATGTTGAACTCCTTAGACAAACGAATAAAGCAGACATTGGGACCGAAATAATAAGGCGCAAGTGGAGATGGGTTGGTGATGCACTAAAGAAGTCGCCGAATGACGTAACAAATGATCTCTGGAGTGGAACGTACCACTGGACGACCAGCTGAAACGGATGATGCTAAGTCGCAGAAGCAAAACAACTCAGTAAGTCAAGTGGGGAAATAAAACTAAAGCACTCAGCACAGTTAGATAGTCCAGTCTAGTAGACGCCCTATACTCTTAAAATTAGAGATCAAGGAATAAAACGATAACTGGCATCCAGTTAAATATTTACGATGATGTGGACTACGATTAAATGTTTATGATGCAGTGTAAAGTTTTTTTTCTAGATATATTTCAAATAATTGGCCAACTCTTTCGCGCATTGTATCATAAATAGATATTGTACATAAAAAGTAAGCTACATCAATGGTACCAAACAGAATGTTACCAATAGTATGTGTGTCTAAGGGAAGTGGGCCATTTTCAATGTACACATTTAGTAATCCTTGCACCTCATTGAGTACGGAGGTAAAAATACAACATTTTTATGGAATGGTAAATTTTGATTGCGAAATGCAGTAAACAACAGTTTTGTAGTGAGTTTCGATCACACCACTCACTTAATTCGTCTACATCTTCTTTAAATTTCGCGCAAATTTTTATGGCATTAAGGTCTTTATTATCTTGGTTATCTAGAGGATGTTTCAATAAGGACATACCAATTTTGTATTTAAATAAAACACAGAATAGTTTGAATATTGAATAATTCGATCTGATTCATAAGACCACCGGAGCACGTTGGCAGTGATCGATTCTTTGGAGCCAATTTCCATCACTTTTTCATACATATCGAACGGAACGTTCGATATTGTCTCTGAGGAGGCCATTCGACCGGTTCTCGCGATTACACGGTTACTGAACTTCCCCTTTCAATAAATGAGTTGTTTGACCAGCTGTGTGGCATGTGGCACAATCTTGTTGTAACGACATATCACTGATGTCAAGTCCATCCAATTCTGGCCAAAAAGAGTCTTCCAACATGGTACGATAGCAAACTCTATTGACCGTAACATGGCGATTATTTTCATCGAGGAGAAATTATGGTCCAATCACACCTACGGCAAGAAAATTCACACCACACGGTCACTTTTTGTGGTTGTAATGGAGTTTCTTGAAGTGCATGTGGGTTTGTTCCTGTCCAATGGCGCATATTTTGCTTGTTGACAAAACCATTAAGCCAAAAATGAGCTTCATTGCAAAATGATTTTTCCATGAAATTCAGGATTTTCTTTAAACATTAGCAGAGTCCAATCGCAGAAGTTTCAGCGCTTCAAATGATCAAGAGGCTTCAATTCTTGAGCTAATTTGATTTTGTATTGTTTCGTCATTCGTGGTTTGAGATTTTCCCAATTCTTGTGAACGACGTGGAATCGACTAATTTGGCTCAGTTTGAACTGAAGCACTTGCGGCTGCGATATTATTCGGTACTTCAATCGGTGCGTTATCTCACTAGTATAGAGATATCCAATAGTGAATATTTTGATTCTAATTTATCCACTTTAGCAATCTGTCTGGTGAGACGATTACTACTACCTAAAATTGGAGTAAGTGCTCTTAAACTTGTGACCCAGTATTGCGGTAGTAATTTTTAATAATTTCCAAATGTTGCTCGTTCGTAAACTTGGCCATGATAAAAATGTTAACCTTGCCTGACACGTTAACACACGATGAAATACGTTCAAGAGTGCGATCGTATTAAAATTCAAAATAATATAATGAAGTGGCCGATGTGTAGTTCTTTGGGCATATCAGAAGTTATTTTAATAAAGATTGATTTCTCATTTCTCATTATTAGAAATTGCAGCCGGTTCGTTAAATATCTGACTTCCTTCAATTTATGTAATCGAATGAAAACCTGTATGGACTGCTTCACGATGACAGATAATCGTGTACGCTTTGACGGCGTTTTATCGTTTATTACTTTACTGGAGAATTTAACCAGGTTCGTTGATATATGACGAGCTATCGTAAATTTAAAGTTACTGCATAAAAGTAATCAAATAATTTAGGAATTGATGATGATGTTGTTATTATTTCTCTGAAGCATCTTTATTAAGAAATAATGGGTTATCCAATTCGAGGTTGATAAAGTAGAAATCTGTATACCGACATCTGTCAAAGATAAACGTCAAGTACGCTGTCATTTATTTAGTTGACACTCTGCCATTTAAGAATATGGAGCATTTAACATACGCAAATTGGGTGTTGGAAAAACAGGCCGTCGATGCTGATTTTTCGAACAAAATTTTGTTCAGTGATGAAGCTCATTTTTCGCTTGGTCGAATGTCAATTGGCCTCCAAGATCCTGTGATTTAACGCCTTTGGATTTCTTTTTGTGGGGCTACGCGAAAGATCGTGTTTACGCAAACAATCCTCAAACTCTTGACGAATTGAAAACTAATATTCGTAAGGTAATGGCCGAGATACCGCCCGAAATGTGCCGAAAAGTCATTGAAAATTACCGCAAAAGAATCAAGGCCTGTAAGAAGTCCCGTGGAGGACATTTGAATGATATCTTGTTTAACTAAAAATGGCAAGGATCAATCTGTAAAATGAAATAAAAATTACAATACATTCCGAATATTTTGTGTGTTTTTTTTAAGTTTACTTTATCAAGCTTGAATTGGATAACCCTATATTACCATATTTTTCACCAATTTATAAACTAGTGAAAATTGGCGAAAAATATTTAAATGATTGTGTAGCAGAACAACTCAAATAGTTGAGAATCGATTTTTTAGATCACAGTCCAAGAGCTTCATTGATCGTTATAACTTGTCTAGTTCTGCGAATGGAGCAATGACATTATTGGTGGTTAATAAATTCGGATAAACTTCTACGGTGTCCTAGCACAAATAATAACAGCTGGACGTCATATTCAGGTATTCAGGCCTGTGGTTATAGGTATTCAAAGCCGATTGAACTCTACAATCTCATAAAACATCAAAATTCCAGGACCAATAGTAGCTTACCGTTCACATGAAAACTACGACTAAACTTGTTGATTGAAATACACCAGTGAACAAAAAAAACTTGTAACTTGTTTTTAACGTATGTCTTGAGCTTCCACCGCCAGTAAGTTCAAGTGAGTAAAATTCTGGTTAATTTTTCGAAGTTCAATTAAACATTAAATATTAGTAAAAATAGTAGTGTCAGTTTAAACCACTCGGTTGTTTTTTATCTTCAGAAAATTATGTTATTCAATGAGCATGTACTTTAGCTTAACGCTTTAGTTAGAATACAACAATTAAATGTCTTTATTGAGGGTTTTATCTTTTTCATAGAAGTTATTATTTCTGGCCTGTGTTATTCAAAAATGGGCAAACACGTACAAATTCTACAATTAAGCTAGTAAACATTTAGCGAGATCTTCCATTCACATACCATTGCTAGAATTTGTTAATCCAAATAATTTTTATGTTTTAAGACAACAAGATAAAATTTAAATTCTCAACCAACCACACTCCACTGTGAAAAACAAAAAGCTTAACCTAGTTGTCGTTTTCTACTTACTAACAAGAAATCAAATAAATCAGATAATGGCACTGGAAAACAAAAATCTTTTTTGTTATGTTTTTCCTATTATAGCATCACCTGAGTGTTTTTAAACTAGAATCATAGTTATGCAAGTAGAGTGTCTACGTGTAGGTGTCATTGGTGCTTAAAGAGCTTTAATATTTATTACGAGTACTATAATGGAACATGGTTTTTCTAAAATCTATCTTTTTATCTACTTTTGAATCACAACATCATTTTTCCTTGATATTATATACAAATAATTTCCTGGATAAAATTAAATTAATCGTAGACGATGAAAAATTCGTTGGAAATTGATAAAAGTTCAACAAAAACAAAAATTTATTATAAAAATTTCCTATAACGTTTAAACTTAAAGTAAATACAGTTAAAGTCATTTATTTGGTAAACATTTTATTATTATACCCCCAGGAAAATAGTCCCTTCGTATATACGAATAGTACCACCCATCAACCCGAAGCCTAAAATAAGCATGAAATCTTTATTACTTTGAATGATAATAATAAATTAGATAATAATAGACCGTCATCTTTCTATGTAAAGAGTCTACAATTCGACTTGTATATTCTTTCCTATCATCTCTCGTTACTCGTATATTATAATAAGAATAAGAATAAGAATAATAAAAATAAAACGAAGAAATCAAAATTATAAAAAGATTATGCTAAAGTTTGTGGGTTAATAATTTCATTTTTATGAGTAAGTACATACGTATGTATGTATTTGTGTATCTAAGAGAGATGTGGTGAAAGCCAAAAAATAAAAATTATATTTATGGTAACTTAAAAATCGTGTATTGAATCCTCAATGGCAAATTGTATAATAAAATTGCTAGAATTTTTTATTTACAAGAAGAAGAATATTATGAAAACGCAGAAATAATGCTATCATCTGCCATAAACAAGGTTATTCACTTTCAATTTCGTAGAAAATGTAAATACGACAAAAAAGCCTTGACATTGATCGGATCAAATTCATTAAAATAATAATGGAATAGAATTCTCTATTTATACAGGGTAGACGTATCAGTAAATCAAAAATTGCGTAATTTAAGACAATCATTTTATATTGAAAGTAGGAATTCAACAGTGCCCAAAAGTTATATAAAAGTCAAATATAAGGTGACAACTGTTGTACATTTACAAAATGACATTTAATTAAGAATATAACAGATTAAACTTTCTTTAAACACCTCATTTACCACCTCGCGCCCTCTTTTTTTATTTATTTTGTTTTTTTTTTTTTTAAATACAAGATCACATTCAACAAAAACTTAAATATAAATTTAAAATCTTTCAAAATATCTTTGTAAGCATACAAAATTAATAATAAACGTGCAGTCCGTGCTGGGCAGATCATTAGCCTCATGTTTTTCATGTGTACCACAAAAATATAAACAAAAGTATTGCATTTTGGACGATTTTGCGAATTTTGTGTGGCTTTTTAATTTAACCGCATTTTAAAATTGAACACACAACAGACTTAAAAGTAAAACTTGTTTAAATTTTTTTTGTGGATGGAACACATACTTTTTTTTTTTGTATAAAAATGTTGAACAGCTTAGCTTGGTTCTGTAATTCTGTTATGCATGTGAGATTTTGTCTGAATAATCCAAAGTAATCACCGTCATAATTTAAGTAAAAGTATTTTTTTTTCACAATTTGGACAAGTTTTATTTTTTTTTGTATTTTATCTCGATTTATATATACTCGACTCCGTACGTACATGTTTGTATGTAAATATCCCTTTATGTCAAAGTAACAAAATAAAAACGTTGAGTGTTTTTTGTTGGCTTTTTAACTTCAAAATGAGGTTATATCAATTTTTTTTAAAGGGAACTTATTTTTTTATATTTTATACCCGACCTCTTTCGAATATGGGTTGTCAAAAAATTGTTATGTTTACTCCTAGAGTTATTTGAGCAGATTATTGTGTCAATGTCAAGTACTCAAGTATATGTTAGTATTTTGGCATTGTTTCTTTTTAGACGGAACACAATTTAGACTTTAAATATTTTATAATCCTTAGAAATACTACTATTTTCTTTATATCAAACGATTGTGTAAGTGTATTTGTTCCCAACACCAATAGCGACTAATGAAATAGACATAAAAAGTTATCGATTTTCGTGCAATTATTTGTTGTGCTCTGTTTATTATTTATAATTCGGTTGATCGAACCTCTGATTGAATAATAATATTATGAATAACATACTTCTATAGTTTTAAGTAAAAGGTCAATGAAACTAGTTTGGCATTATTGCAAACACGTAATTGTTGCATCGTTGAGATACCTCTGAGTATAAATTTAATATATCATTGGTACGGATGTGAAGTTTCCAACAAAAACCAAAATCAACAAAAACTAACACACACACACACACAAATTTGTTAAATTAACAAAATAGTACACTGGGTAAATAATTGTCGCATACAACAAATTATCAAAACACCACATATGTTTTTGATACTAAAATATACAAATATTAACAACATTTATTTAAAATAAAATGTTCATTCTGTAATAAGTAAAAAACACTAGATGTCAACTAACAAAAATTATATGCATAATTTTTTTAACTAATTAACTATTGTTGATGTGTGTGAATGAACAAAATTTCGAAAAATTGGGTGACCCAGCTCACAAAGTTATTCCGCGGATGTGGCCTATATTATTTATTCACACACATCATCAAAACCTTTCTGAACAGCGCATCCATTTGTTGTAGGTGTCGTTCGATGAAGCATTTCCTAAGCTAACTGGCCATATAAGCCACATTCGCGGAATAACTGTGAGCTGGCCAATATTTTTTTTCAATGGATCACCCATTTTTTCGATTATTTTTTTTTAATTCCGCCACATCAACAAAAACTTTCTGATCATCGCATCCATATGTTGGTAGTGTCGTTCGATTGGGCATTTTCTAAGCTAACTGGTCATATAGGCCATATTCGCAGAATAACTCTGTGAGCTCGCCAATATTTTTTCAATGGATCACCCAATTTTTCGAAATTTTGTTTATTCACACACATCAACAAACCCTTTCTGATCATCACGTCCATGAGTTTGGTAGTGTCGTTCGATGGGGCATTTTCTAAACAAATTGGCCTTATAGGCCACATCCGCGGAATAACTATGTGAGCCGGCCAATATTTTTTTCAATGGATAACCAAATTATTCGAAATTTTGTTTATTCACACGCATGACAAAAACTTTCTGATCATCGCATCCATATGTTGGTAGTGTCATGCGATGGGACAATTCCTAAGCTAACTGACCATTTAAGCCACACTCGGTGGAATAACTCTGTGAGCTGGCCAATATTTTTTTCAATGAATTACCTAATTTTTCGAAATTTTGTTTATTCTCACACATTGACAAACCCTTTCTGATCATCGCGTCCTAGTGTTGGTTGTGTCATTCGATGGGGCAATTGCTAAGCTAACTGACCATTTAAGCCACACTCGGTGGAATAACTCTGTGAGCTGGCCAATATGTTTTTCAATGAATTACATAATTTTTCGAAATTTTGTTTATTCACATACATCAATAAAGCCTTTCTCGTCATCACATCCATATGTTGGTAGTGTCGTTCGATGGGGCAATTGCTAATCTAACTGGCAATTTAGGCCACATCCGCGGAATAACTCTGTGAGCTGCCCAATAATTTTTTTACTCGATCATCCAATTTTTCGAAATTTTGTTTATTAACGCACATCATCAAAACTTTTCTGATTTTCGCATTTATATGTTCTATCTGGCCATTTAGGTCACATTCGGTGGAATAACTGTGAACTGGCCAATATTTTTTTCAATTGATCACCCAATTTTTCGAAATTTTGTTTATTCACACACATCAACAAAACCTTTCTGATCATCGCGTCCATATGTTGGTAGTGTCATTCGATGGTACATTCCCTAAGCTAACTGGCCATATAGGCCACATCCGCGGAGTAACTATGTGAGCTGGCCAATATTTTTATCAATGGTCACCCAATTTTTCGAAATTTTGTTTATTCACACACATCAACAAAAACTTCCTGATCATCGCATCCATATGTTGGTAGTGTCATGCGATCGGACAATTCCTAATTAACTGGTCAGGAAGGCCACTTCCGCAGAATAACTCCGTGAGCTGGCCAATATTTTTTTAATGGATCACTTAATTTTTCGAATTTTTTTTTTCTTCCCACACATCAACAAATCCTTTCTGATCATCGCGTCCATGTGTTGGTAGTATCGTTCGATGAGGCTTTTCCTAAGCTAATCGGCCTTATAGGCCACATCCGCGGAATAACTCTGTGCTGGCCAATATGCCCAATTTTTCAAAATTTTGTTTATTCTCACACATCAACAAAACTTTTCTGGTCATCGGATCCATATGTTGATAGTTTCGTTCGATGGGGCAATTCCTAATCTAACTGGCCGTATAGGCCACATCCGCGGAATAACTCTGTGAGATGGCCAATATTTTTTTTAATGGATCATCCAATTTTTCGAAATCTTGTTTATTCACACACATCATCAAAACCTTTCTGATCATCGCATCCATGTGTTGTAGGTGTCGATCGATGAAGCATTTCCTAAGCTAACTATACATATAGGCCACATCCGCGGAATATCTCTGTGAGCTGGCAAATATTTTTTTTGAATGGATCACCCAATTTTTCGAAATTTTGTTTATTCACACACATCAACAAACCCTTTCTGATCATCGCATCCATATGTTGGTAGTGTCATTCGATGGGACATTCCCTAAGCTAACTGGCCATATAGGCCACATCCGCGGAGTAACTATGTGAGCTGGCCAATATTTTTATCAATGGTCACCCAATTTTTCGAAATTTTGTTTATTCACACACATCAACAAAAACTTCCTGATCATCGCATCCATATGTTGGTAGTGTCATGCGATCGGACAATTCCTAATTAACTGGTCAGGAAGGCCACTTCCGCAGAATAACTCCGTGAGCTGGCCAATATTTTTTTCAATGGATTACTTAAATTTTCGAAATTTTTTTTATTCACACACATCAACAAATCCTTTCTGATCATCGCGTTCATGTATTGGTAGTATCGTTCGATGAAGCTTTTCCTAAGCTAATCGGCCTTATAGGCCACATCCGCGGAATAACTCTGAGCTGGCCAATATACCCAATTTTTCGAAATTTTGTTTATTCTCACACATCAACAAAACTTTTCTGGTCATCGGATCCATATGTTGATAGTTTCGTTCGATGGGGCAATTGCTAATCTAACTGGCCGTATAGGCCACATCCGCGGAATAACTCTGTGAGATGGCCAATATTTTTTTTAATGGATCATCCAATTTTTCGAAATCTTGTTTATTCACACACATCATCAAAACCTTTCTGATCATCGCATCCATGTGTTGTAGGTGTCGATCGATGAAGCATTTCCTAAGCTAACTATACATATAGGCCACATTCGCGGAATAATTCTGTGAGCTGACCAATATTTTTTTAGTTATTAGTTAAAAAAATTATGCATATAATTTTTGTTAGTTTTAGTGTTTTTTATTTATTAGGGAATGAAATATTTTATTTTAAGTAAATGTTGTTAATATTTGTATATTTTAGTATCAAAAACATATTGGTGTTTTGATAATTTGTTGGTTGTGACAATTTTTTACCCAGTGTACTATTTTGTTAGGTTAACAAATTTCTGTGTTTTTGTTGATTTTGGTTTTTGTTGGAAACTTCACATCCGTTCATTGGTGTGTTTTTTAAATACATCGGGGCGAGCAGTAAGCTCAGATACGCCTTTATCCGAAATAAAATGTTTGCTTAATTTGATATGTAAAATTTGCAAAAAATGTGTTAGATGGAAACATTTCAATATTCGAGCATATAGAAACTATAACATCACAAAACAAGCTTGGGTCTGATTGCTCTGACAAAAATTTTCTGATTTGAGATAAATCAAACACTCTGTTTGATAATCCTCCAAATAGTCAGTCCTAAAATCTGCCTAATGTCTACTTGAAACCCTCTCATTCATAAAAAACAAATTAACTAATTGTTGGTGCTATACCAGGACTTCACGTAATTTGTAATTGTAAAGTAAAAAAGCAAACCTCGATCGTTCGCTACGGTAACTTTAATGTTTTAAGAAACCTGAATAATGAAAAACAATAGAAAAATTCAACTACTCATGTATTGACCGGAAAAGTACTGTAATTTACTAATTGTTGCGAATCAAAGTTATTCTCTAATTAAGAAATTTTAGTTGCGTAATTCAAATGCAAATCCCGTTTGGCACTAGTATCGAAATACAATTTAAAATCCACACTTTTTCTTCAGAATAGTAACTCTCATCTAACCATTTTAGATGACCAATTTAGCCCATTAATGTGAGATTTGAAATAATTTGGACAAAAATTGAACAAAGTTATCACGTGATTAAAACTGACCAATCTCCTTCCTTCTGTCTTTCAGGAAATCGTACTCCAAAATTTTCGTACCACCACACAAAGCTATCGCACGAATTCGTGTTGTTTTTTTTTAAATTGTGACTTCCATGACACAGTTCCCAGTTTCCTAGTGCGATCTGAATGGGACTGGGCCATATTTTACCTATTTAGTTTAACACATATTCTAAACATTCCATTGACGTAGTTGGTATAATAATTGAAATATGCATGTTGTTACAACTCACCAAAAAAGATAGGAGGGTGGACAGACATCGCCAATGTGTGCGGCCTGCTGGACGGTTCTGGCTTTCCAATATAAAAAAGGAATTAGGAAAGATATTTTCATAGTATTTTTGACGCAAACTTTTTTTTTCATTCTATGATAAACCATGTTGGTGTGATTTTTTTCAAAATTTCCTAAATTATAAAAATTTAGATCAAACATGATTTCTCGGTAGGCCAGAAAATGATATTTTTGAAGCCAGAATCGACCTGCAGATCTGTGAAAAACTCAACATTGAATTTTCGCCCGATTACAATATTTTATTTCTTCGTGTAAACTAAACAAAAATTCTTCAGCAGCAGAATAGTAATTATCACATTCTCATAAGTTTATATTTTAATTATTGCGATGTACCGCTTAATGTTAAAACCAACCCAAAATCATATACGGACGGACAAATTTTTCCCACCCCACTAATGATGCCAACATTTTAAGAACCTGCCTTGAACGAAAATCACTTAGTACCCGTGTTTGAAAACAGGTGGTGTTGCTAACGGAAGTTGCCATTACCATCGTGTACTGTCATCCGTAATTCGCTTTTTAGTTTTGAATGGAAAAACATGCGAAGGAATAAAAGCGAAGTTGGATGCTGTCTATGGGGGCCCTTCACCATCTATGAAAACCATGAGATATTGGTTCAACGAATTTAAACGTGGCCGTACATCTGGTTTTGATGATGAGCGGCCATGCCGCCCGGCAGACTTTGATACCGATAAAATCGTTGAAAAGGTCCACGACATAATTCTCGCTGATCGCCTAATTAAAGTGCGCGAAGTAGCAGAGGCTGTAGGCGTGTCTTGCGGAACGGCAATTAATATTTTAAATGATAAGTGTGAGAAAGATGTCGGTCCGATGAGTGCCGCAAATTGCATGAACTGCGCTACGAACTACTGCCGCACCTACCATACTCGCCCGACTCTTCCGCGTATAATTTATTGTGCATTTCTGCTTATTTAATTCACATTTTATGAATTGATATTAATTATATTCACTAGATTCCGATATTGATTTAATGGTCTGATCCTAGGATAAACTTATGAAATTTATGTTAATCGTGGATTGTGCAAAATTGGTTTTATTCTTTTTGACGTAAAATGCAGTGTTCTACAAGTAGCGCCGAACACATTTTGACTTATCCGATTTTTGTATTTCTGTTTAAGTTCCCAGCATACAAAACACCATTAACTGTTTTTTTATGATGTCTCTAATTAAGAGTTTAAATGCAGCTTGTTGGCAATATCCACAGTTTACCGCGGACTATGTTTTCTTTAAAACTAAGCAGCGATTTAATGACTTGATATATGTATTTTATAAAAACGTCTCGAAGTGATGATCCCTTGAAAGAAAAAGGAACCAGTCTTCTTCATAAAAATTTGTTTGTGATAATTTTCAGCCTAATTATAAAATCTATACAGTTTTTCATTTGCATTGCAAGAACACTAAAACGGGTGTGAACTATACTTCTGTTATTTAATCAGTCTTCAAATTTAATTTAAAATTTAAGAAAAACCATTATTTGGATATTTTTTTTTTACTGGAACGGACGTTTTGCCGCCTTTATAATACGAGGACAACATTTTACCATTCGTAAGGAAGGAAAAATTGATAAGGTCAATATATTTTGAAAAGCTTGCTAGTTCTATAGATTAAAAAGCAAGCGTGCTATTGTAAACGGTTGGAAAATTCACGCCTACCTTAATTTGTATGGTATGCGGCATAAAGCAAAATTGAATTCGTTTACGCAAGCAATCGTCATTAGCACAAATAAAATATATTGCCACAGTCAGTTATATACTCGTATATATACACACAAAATAAGGCAATAAATTAATGAAAATCGTCTTAATGTCCGTTAGTGATGGTACAAATTAATTTGACAGCTAAATGTCGTAAGATTATTTGTTATTGTTACAAATAAAATACAAAAGTAACTTGGGGAATAAAATTCTACGCATAATCTAACATACATAATCCTTGTTAATTTTTTGCCATCTTCTTCCTAACCTAAATCATGACAGATTAAACTACTTTTTGTAATGATACGAGAATATAAAGATTTTCTTATGCATATCGAGGAGAAAAACGACCATATGTTTTTCATTGTGACATAATAAATCTTTAATGCCAGGACAGTTTTACAAGTACGGATAAATTCTTCTCTATATATACTTAGGGATGTAATGTATCCGAAAGATGTTTGCATATTGTAAATAATACTCGTACATTGAAAAAAAAAAATGTTCCAATCTAGTGATTATTGTTTAACGAACCTGAGCCTAATTTTATGTTACTAACTTTGCCATACACATACTAATGTCATCTGGTGCTGTGCGATGCTGTGATTTTTACAAAGTTACCCCAGAATACTCAAAAAATATTTTCTTAAAACTTTTTCAATTTTCTTTCAAAACAATTAAAGTACAAAACATTTTTATTTTTAAACTCTAACAAACATCTCACGTCGTTGGAATATTTACCGCGTTGCTTCATAATTGTGTATAAGAGTGAAATAAATTGTGTACACAAAAGTAAATAGCACTTGCGCTTCTTTTTGGTGTGTAACGAACGAATGTATTGTACGGCGCGCGTGATTTGATTCTAGAATTTTTATCTAGATATACACCCTAAAAACAACATACTCGTACATTTTTAATTTATATTTGCACAGAGGTTGATGGTGGTAAGTAACATGTTTACGTTTTGTTTTGGGTGTGTAATATAATATCAATGAACTTGTCAACCGTCGTCGCGGTTACAATCTTAAAATGCATATTTCGTTCGTTGTGCGCTTAAAATTATTATAAAACTAAATTAACCTACACCAAAACAAAAACGTATATTCAGGAATGCAAATAAGTAATGATAACCTGAAAATGAAATCGCCATACGTTTCAATATAAAAATGTTCGACGATATACGATACCTGCCAGCATGAACATTTTTTGCGGTGGATGTCAAACGAATCTATAAATTCCATCCGATTGCGTGAAATCAAATTGCGCGCATAAAAAATGTGATTATATTTTTATTTTGAGTATCGTCATACGCTAAAAAAAATCCTTTGATGCCAAATTTTGTTAATCCTATTAGCGTTTTTTTGATTTGGCTTTTGTATATTGTAAAATTCCCAATTTCTTGTCCGGTGATATTTCTACGTATATACCAGTGAGCCAAACAGATTTTCGTTAATGGTTTTCATGAAACAATAGGAATTTTTATTTCTTTAATTCATTATTGTCAGATTTATTTTCGCCATGTAGTGTTTTTGAAATAGTGGCATTGATTTACTGAAATTCAGTTTTTCAGGGACGGGATCATGAATGCCGTGCGGAAATTTTAGACGGTATTCAAATTTTATATGGAAATGCACCAGTAATTCTACCAGTTTTATTTGGTAGTTTTAAAATTCTTACAAATCCGATCGATTGCTATAAAGCTGACGAATGATTTTGAATATTTATGGCTTGACAACATTGTTGTTATTTCCCATATACAATTTCATTGCCGTTTAAAATTTGCGTGGGGGTGTTCATGCTTCCGCCCCTGCGACACTATATTGGCTTTCTCTGGGAATAGTGAATTGGGAAAAATATTTTCATGGTATTTTTGTCCAAATTGTATTTTTCTGGCCTACTGAAGAATACGTTTAACTTTGTTTCGAAAATATTTACACCAAACTTATTTCCTCAATAGGCCAGAAATTACTATTTAGGCAAAAATGCTTTGAACATATTTTTCCCAATTTCCTATTCTCAGGGATAGCCAGAATAGTGTGACTGAGTTGGAGTTTGCTTTTTGAGTTGGTTGAAAAATTGTGGAAAAGTTTTTCCTCAAACTTCTCGGTTTTATGCTTTGTGTTTTTATGCTTTTCTTTAAAAGTAGTAGATTAGTAGTATCCATCCTACCAAGCTTGGGTTAATGGAGATTCAGGATTTCCCAAAAAATTCAATATCTTGAGATTTGCATGTTTATCACTGTTCGAGCAGTTCATGAGGAAAACACTTGTCTTGTAATTAATTTTCCTAGATACCATTAGAAATTAGTTCTATAGTATTTATGCTGTCGAAATAACTTTAATAGCTTCCAAAATTATTTACTGTTGCAATGGTTGTTTATGAAAGTCGTGTTTTCATCAGCTGACAGGTAGAACTTGGTAAATGAAATGTAAACCTCACAAATGCCCGATTTGCTGAAAACCAGGTAATATGACGGTGTGCATTTCGTGAAGCGGATCCAAATTAAAAGAAAGGTGAACTGGAATTATTATTACAACATACATTCTAGCACGTAAGAGGGTGCGCTGTGCAATAAAGGGAAGTCTAACGGCAAGGAAACTTAATTGCCGCAGACAATAGAGTTACAATACTCTCGTAGTTACGAGGAAAGATCAATAAATTGATATGGCTTTATGTTAAATGTCACTCAAACTACTCATACTACTGATAAAATTACAAAAAAAAACCATCCGCCATTTGCGGTCTCCGATCTGTAAAATATACTCTAATGGGTTGCGAGTTACGAGTAAAATGTTGTTTTATATCCCGTAATAAATTCATTACGGCATTTTGAAATACGGTCTGTTTGTGACCTACGGGATTTTGTTCATTCGGGATTTTATAATACGGGCATATAAGTACAGATGCCCACTCTAACACAGCAAAGATTAACTCGCAGTACAAACATTTCAATACTTGAAATCATTTATAACAAGCAAGACAATCATTTATATCATGTACTGTAACCGAAACCACTTATTATGAGGCATTCTCGAAGCATTTAGAATGATTTAATGGCAAAAGCTATATCGTGAACAAGTTTATTTGCACATTTATGGATCAATCAAACATAACCCAAGCAAACAGTTCAACCATAAGGAAATTACGTGACACGTCCGATGAAGTTCTTCGGTGCTTAAAGGCGACGTTGGGCCCAATGGCAGTGGCGCGCAATAGTTGACTGATATAAATTCTCATTAAAAAATTTAATCAAGAAACCAGAATATTGAGCGCTCAAGAATCGATTGAAATATAATATTCTACCAGAAAAAAGCTTTAGTAACCGAAGCCAGTGATCCACGAAATCTTACGTTTATAGTTGCCCTACATATAAGGTTGATCCTGGTCTGCTTTTCGAATGCAAAAAATTTGTGAAAATGTTAGTAATGGACGGACAGAAAAGAAGAATGAACATCAGACAAAAGTTGTTTCAACTGCCTGCATAAGGGACAAAATTGTATACATTGTGTATATTGGATACCGGTCTCGAAGTAGCTAATATATGCCAGCGAATACGTCGTGTACAGTCTTATACACGAGGTGTATAACATATCCAGGGACAAATTACTAGTATCATATATGAATCAAGAGGTTAAAGATAAGGCTAAATCCGAAATCAAAACAAAGTGCTGTAAAACTAGCTTGTTGTACGACGTGCAGTCAATTCTACCAACAAGTACTGTTCGAATACGATGCAGTACTGGCCAATTCCATTTAGTCGAGCGTTATTAGATTCGATATGAAATAATGGTTAGTGGTTAGGTCAATCTAATGTACATGTATGTACCAAGGTAGTTGTTCAATTGGAGGTCGTGACAAGATTTAATAGAGTACCCGAACTATGAGTTGACGAAAATGACAACATTGGATCTTTCAATCATAGTAGGACAGTTGGATAATGAGAATTTCAAATCCATAAATTGCTGATACGAAATTTCACGAAAACTGAATAGTGAATATGTAGAGTTTATGTTGGAAGTACAAATAATTATTTTTACCTGACAATGACGTGATAAAAGAAACAAGTACCACTGCACTCAATGATTTATTGATGAGAAGGAGCCAAACAATGAAACCGAATATGCCGACGCCAGGATATCTATCCGAAGAAATATGTATGTAGACGACCGAATGACTGGCGTCAATGATGAAAGTAAATTAAGGCAGCTTAGAGCAGATATTTCCCATATACTTGAGGCATCTGGATTTATATTATGAAAAAGGACGTCTAACAATTACTTGATACGAAATTAATTAAACGATCATTTAAGTAGTGATGAACAATTTATAAAAGAGAATCAAATAACTAAACTACTAGGCTTACAATGCAAACTTTTTGCCTAATTAGCTTCGCAGTACAACAGGCATATCGAAAAATCCATGTCAAAAGAACTTTATTATCTGAAGCAAGTACTACATTTGAGCCATTAAGATGTCTGTCTTCTTTAGGCATATGAATTAAAATATTATTCCAAAGTTTATGGATAAAAATGTTAAGTGGGACGATCTACTCTCAATGAATATACAGAACTAATACATTACACTATGTTACGCATTAAAGGAAATCGAGGAATTATTGGTTCCCAGATGGTTGACATTTTATGATGAAGTATGGATGTTAAAACTATTACATCTCGTACGCTAATTGCACTCAAGATTGTAGTCGTCAAGAGCCGCATTATTGACGGAGCTGATTAAAATCTTTACGATGTCTTGCGGCAACATAAAATCAAATAGCCTGTCTTGTGGTTGGCCAGTAAATTGGTGGATTGGTTACCATCACATCCAAGGAATTGGAATTAGTTTGTCTTGTCCAATCAAATTTCGGTGAGCCTAGAAACTTTCCCACATATGCTTTTGCGTTACGTTTGCAGCGACTAAGCCACACTGGAATAACTGTAAGTGAATCCCTAAATTCATCGTGTATGGACCAGGCTGGCTGCGTCTAAGCCTGTATTGCTAAGTACAGCCAATGATTTGATCGATAATTTGCTAAATCGATATAATGCATTTGAGAGAATGAAAAGAATACTTGCATATGCAAGGCGTTACGTTAAAAATCGAATAGGAAAAGCGTACGACGATTGATTGCGAGCGCAATTAAAAGTTTAAATACTTTTTTGGTAGATAGAATTATCAGAGTAACAGGGTGAATTAGTTAATTTCGCGGCAGCATATAACGCTAAGCATTCCAATGCATCGATTGCATCGATTTCCACGGAGATATTGTTTCACTTTCGTCTCAAATGGTTGCATGCCAGGTGCGGGCTTTCTAATTCATACAGGATATTGGATATCAGGAGCATGAAGCATAGCCAGATTAGACGATAGATTAGTACATTACACCTATCCAACTATTTAAAATGCTAATGAGGTTCACTTGATTAAATAAATAGATTTACTAATTCAGGATTTTAGGATTTTCTTGTGAAATTGAATATCTTGAGATTTTGCTTGTTTATCATCAATGTCACTATGAATGGTTGGAAATTTAGCTTTCCAATCTGTTTTACAACCAAATTTTGATACCTTTGTAGTGCTGGTGGATTGTTTGATCAGAATGAAACTCAATAATTAAATTTTTTCGTTAATTGGGTGAACCCATTTAAATATGGCGCAAATCGGTCCGCCGGAGTGGCAACATCCATAGGAACTTTGATTTTTTGGAAATATGGATAATTTTTTGGAAAAGTAGAGTATTTACTGATAAACGTGGTGTTGGTGTTCTGCAATTTAAGCAGGATTGGCGGTTTTTTTATAAAAGTAAATCGTAATTTATTCGTATTTACGAACATTTGTGTTAAAAAAAGCCGAACTTTGGCCGCAACATGTATGTATGTTTTTTAACGCAGAAAACTTTAAAAATAATTTATTCGGAAGTGAAACTTATTTACAAAATGGTTTGCATTTTATTTACTCAACGAATCGACTGACTCGCATTCCCCCTATTTGATTTACGTGGATAAAGTATCGTATTCTACTCTCGCTAGGTTCTCATTTAAGCAGAATTTTAGAATGTACAAAAGCGACTTGAAGAAGGCACAAAAGAAGTCTAGAAAATTTTTCTGCTATAAAAGAGAACGTTATCATCCGATGCCTTTCGCTTTAGGAAGATTCACCACAAATCCATACTTTCTCAGTTATTTGATTAAACCGGTTATCTCATTGATAGCTTCAAGTGGGGTGCCCTTGGACCTTTTCATCCAAATTCAACTTCCAGTAATGTTTGGCAAGTGGATGATGGCCCGCAGTTATCGAGAAACTCATAAGCTACACGCAGGAAGTTTTAGGAACAACTCGTCCAATATAGAGTTGCTTCTCCAGAAACATTTTAAGCAATTGTACTTTCTGCTTTGAAATGCACTAAACTCATTTTCACCGATAAAGCGAGATTTCCGAGCACTGTTCTGGGCAGTAGTCTGAGTCGGAAGTCGATTTTAAAAAGGGTAAACAATACTACTGTAGCTTTACACTTAATACAGGAAAGACATTTAGAAAGATGTGGTTTGAAATCACCGCTGGTATTCTAACTGTACCGTTGTAAGATCTGTACTTAGATAAGGAATGAGCATGTCATGACCAACTCTGCACAAAACCACGTTTTGTAAATTTTTTTTTTTTTGTTATGTAATAGCCAAATATTATTCTACATCGTTGTGAGTTTACCAAGAAGTATGTCAGTTCGATTTCGTGATGAAATGAAAATCGTAATTATTTTTAAAACCTTGGTATATAAAATACTTGGTTTTCAAATCAGGATTTTCAGAATTTTGTTGTTCTAAATTTCATTTGCCTTTTAGAAATTTCTGAAAATTAATTTTAAAATTATTCTTCCAGAAAATTGAGTGCATTCTGCTCTTACAGGCCTACAGTTTTCGTAGACTCAGTATTTTTAAATTCGTTGGATACACATTTTCTAAGTAAAAAATATCGTTGAGTCAAAGAATTTTATAGTTTTATTAATTTAATAATTACTATTCTATTCTCTCAACAAAATGTTTTTTGGTTTGAGATCACTTTATTTTTCTAACTTCTTAATTATAAACTATTCAAGACCTGCGTACATCCATTTTTCATACGCGTTATACCCCGTAGACGGGTTAGGCCGCCAATGAATAGAATAAACATTTTCATTAAAGAGTTAAAAATGGTTGAGATTAATTTGGCATAACTAAAATTCAGAACTTCGTTAACTATTTGTGTTAAAATACTAATCTCATCCTATAAACCGAATTTAATCAATCACTCAACCACCGTTCTTGTAGGAATTCCAATTTTCCTTAAATAAAAAAGCCTAACATAACATGAGTCCCAGTACATAATCCAAAATTTGTGTTATAGAATACCACTTCCACCTAGGTGTTAACATTTAACGATAATCGGTTAAGAAATGGTCAAGTTTCAATCAGCAAAACCAATTGTAGAATTTGGTTCAGAAATAATCGAATACGACTCAGTAAGTTGCAGTTCCAGAATTTGATACACAACTCATACATAAATCCCAATCACATCCTACAACCCCAGCTTGCCCAAAATCTCTAAATCTCACAACTTCATCCCAAATGAAAGTAACTAATGGAATACTTCCTACAATTCAAATATGTCCAAAACTGGCTAAGAAATTTAAAAATTCCCTATTTTTTATAACTTTATGTTATAACTCCAATCCTGCTCTACACAGTTAATTTGGCCATAGATGATTAAGTATCATAAAAACTTAAATCTGGAATTATTTTAAAGAACATGTTATCGAGCTGCCTCTGGCGATGAATAGCAAAAGCAATGGAAATTGCCTACTATGTTACGAGTATTCATAAAATTCATCGTCATCATAAATTGTCGATATAATACCAATCCGGCGGAGAAATGACCGATGTCCTTCAGTATGCCTAAAAAAAAACTTCGGAGGTGTTTGGGATCTTGAACATCGCATGGTACTTTTACAAGGAATTAATAAGTTTTATATGAGCAGCAAGAACAATTTCTCCGGTTAAATAGCAATCGGACAAATTTACAAGGTCTTTTGCAACAAAAGAATAAATTTGATAAAATTGTTAAAATAAAATTTTCTTGCGATGTTCATGATGCTACTCTTTTTACATCGTACAAAATGCAAGGTAAAATCCCTGTCTCGTTCGGCCAAATCTCAAAATTAAAAATAAAACACCGGTTGACATTGTTCCTGGCATTGTTGCTGGCTTTATATGCTTTTGGCTGACATTATATGGTTCTGGCTGGAAAATCATATAGTATACAGCTGGTACCGACTGGCGTGATGGACACACATTTTCAGTTTATTTATATGATTAGTCGGATCGTGACGGGGGACGAAATGTGAATCAACTACGACAAGCCAAAGCACAAAAAATCGTGGGGTAACCCGGTCATACATCAACTTCAATAATCAATACGAATATTCATGACAAGAAGTTAATGCTGTGCATGTTGGGATTAGTTCGGAGTGATCTATTATGAGCTACTCCAGCCTAACGAAACACCATTACTGGAGAACGTTATCAACAACAATTGATGTAATTAAATCGCTCATTGAAGCTCAAATGCCCACAATATACCAAAAGACATGACAAAGTGATCTTTCAGCACGACACCGTTCGGCCACATGATGCAAGAGTCGTCGAGGAAATTTTGGAGGCGCTTCAATGGGATGTCCTACCCCACCCGCCGTATTCAGCAAACATTTCTCTTTCTGATTTCCACTTTTTCCGGTCGATGGCCTGACCGAGCGGCGATTCCCAGTCGTTTCTCGGATCGCCTCAAAAGAATGATGTATAAGGTAGCGAAAATTTGAAAACGGAAAATAAAAGATTACGCTACATGCCGTACGTGGAAGCACAATCACAAAAGAGAATTTATTTTGTTATATAATGACCAGCGGAAATTTTTTATTCATGTTGTATCTCTTTTTCACTAAATAAAACATCCCAGCGGAATAAAATATTAAAAGATCCTTAAAATGTCAAATTTATTGATATCCGATTGATTTACCGAGTTCCTTGGTAAATTAAATTTTGAAATTTAACAATATTCCGTTTTTCCGCCATTTTTTTAAGAATGACGATCAAGTTTGGATACTAGTATTGATCAGCGATTTTAAAGTAAGTTTTGTACAAAATTCTAGGATCTGTTCATGCTGGACTAAACTTGGCCATTTCATGACCAATCAAATATTTTGGAAATTTAATTTTTTTTATTTATTTATTTTCAGCTTTTGGCCAATATCTCAAAAACTTCCACTAGTAACCAATACTTACGGTTGTTTTTCTAATAGCTTAGGTCATACTGAGACGACAAGGAAAATTTGGGGAGAATTTAGTAATCATAATTTTCACTATAAATTTTTGATTTTCTACGGCCATAAAGTTATTTTCAGTTTTTGGCCAATATCTCAAAAATTTCCACTAGTAACCAATACTTACTTGGTTACTAGTAGAAGTTTTTGAGATATTGGCCATTAACTGGGAATAACTTATATGGCCACAGAAAATCAAAAACTTATAGTGAAAATTCTAATAAATAAATTTTCCCCAAATTTTCCTTGTAGTCTCAGATAACCTAAGCTATTAGAAAAACAACCGAAAGTATTGGTTACTAGTGGAAGTTTCTGATATATTGGCCAAAAATGAAAGTAAATAAATAAAAAAAAATGTTACCGGCCAAATGGCAAAGTGGTTAAAGCTTTGGCGTTTGGATCGGGAGGTACCGGGTTCGAATCCCGATAGGGGCAGGATGCAAAAGGAAATTTTCATCAACAGATTACGATCTGTGATTAAAAGGAACACAACTACGATCCCCTATCGGCGTGCACGACTCATGGGCCGACCCATCTTCCATGTCCAGTACTATAGGCTGGCATGGAACTATGCAATGTGCAGATGGTAACTTAAATCGGTACTATAGCCGTACGTCTTCGATTTGGCAGGACTTGCGTAAAGTAAGTCGGGAAAATCAACCGCGAAAGAGCAGGGAAGTGCTTCGGCCCCAGAAAAGATTGCATGGATTAAAACAAATAAAAAAAAATGGAAAAAATTTCCAAAATGATTGGTCATGAAATGGCCAAGTTTAGTCCAGCATGAACAGATCCTAAAATTTTGTAAAAGCTCACTTAAAACTTACTTTAAAATCCCTGATCAATATTACTATCCAAATATTCTTCGTCATTCTTTAAGAAATGATGGAAAGACGGAATATTGTTAAATTTCAAGATTTCATTTACCGAGTTCCTTTACTTCGGAGTTCAATTAATTTAGCATTTTAAGGATCACTTTTAATATTTTATTCCGCTGGGATGTTTTGTTAGTGGAAAAAGAGATTCAAAATGAATAAAAAATTTCCGCTGGTCATTATATAACAAAATAAATTCTCTTTTGTGATTGTGCTGCCACTGGCGGCCTGTAGCGTAATCTCATATTTTGCGCTGATAAATTTCCGCTATCTTATACAGCATCTCAAAAAACGAGGAATTTTATCGACTCGGAGTCCGTATGCTGCCTGAAAGATGGGCAAAAATCGTAGCTAACGATGGACAATACTTTGAATAAAATCGAACTTATACAAAAACCTCAAAAGTTATTTGTACCCCTAGCAAATTTAAAAATATCCTGATAAAAATAGCAGAGTGTTTTCTTCTAAAATTTTTGATAATTTTCTGATCGTTAGTAAAAGAAAGAATTATTTTTAGAAATTTACTTTAGTTGGAAATTGTAACTATTGATTAGAATATGGATTACTCACATTTTCCAATTAATCAACTTTGTTTGCTAAAGTAAACACCCTTACTAAAAATATTAAATCGAGAAATTTTTCCGTCCAAAAATATATTGTTATCCATGTATGAAAATTTAACGGGTTTTTAATAATGAAAACAATATAGAAAGCACAAATTAATTCTTAGACGAAATTGTAGTATAAAACAAATAACCTTCAGATTTCAGATTCTGCAAAATATTATGATTACGTCAAAAGTAAACAAACCGAGGCCATAAATGGTTATTTATTATAATTTCTAACCATGAAGTAATTCATTAAATTTTCCAGAGAAAAACTTTTTTGTTTCTTTTGTGTATTACAAAAATAAATTTACAAACAGAAAACCTAAACACAGAAAGCACATACACTTTTCTAATACGTTCATATATTCATCTCTCTTGGTAAAGCCGAGAGAAACGAGATCAAAAAAAGTATTAAAGCTTTTTGTTATAATAATTATAACACAAACATCATTATCATCTCCTTTATAAATATGTACCAGTCTAAGATAAACACAATTCAGACGATGTATAGTTTTAAAAAAAATAGGTTAAACACTAACACACAGAGACTCGAGTTAACTTTTAGACTTTGGTTTGTTTCGTTCTTGATAAATTAAATTTCACGGAAGTTATTATTTAATGGAAAAATACAATAGAAAATTTTCTTTTGTTTTCCCTAAAAATAATATTAATAATTTAATGTTGTAGTTGAAAAATGGTTAAAAACACAATAATCAGCAGGATCATATTGTTTCTGGCAAAACAGCAACATTAGAAAAATGTATAACAATATTTGGGTAAAAGTTAATTGTTAAGTAAGTAAAATTAATTAGACACTCGTATGTAAAATAACATTATGTATATACGACCATAATCATTTGGTGTCCTTTAAACCCCCTGCAATAATAAATTAACATTCAACATATTTAAATAAAACATAAAACGTTAATATTTATTCCATTTTATTTACTTTTCCAGGTAATAAACGTACGAATATGATAAACCTGCAATAATAGCCATTATACAAACTGACAAGGTAACAAGTTTTTGTATTTAATATATTATATACATAATATGTATTATGGTTTATATACTCGTACACATAAAATCAATGTTCTGTCTTCATTTTACAAATTGGCCATCGTCTTAGTCGTATTTGTCTTATGAATGGGAAAATCATTTAATTGAATAATATTCATATTGTTCTATTTAGGAATGTGTTTGCATATTGTTAGGAACTACAAGGTGTCCTGCAATCTACATTGTTCGATTGAAATAAAACTAACCAACGAATTTATATTCCTATATATTGAGAGAAACCCTGCAGAACTAGATTCTAACCAATATTTCAATATACGAGTTTATTTCTAAAGATATGTACGAGAATGTACAAAACCAGTAAAACGTTTAAGGCGCTCTATATGGCTTGGGAACACCCAGTAAATATCTATGCTTAATACATGCAATTTTCTATTAAGACATAAAGTTTAAGAAATATATTTTTATGTATTTATTTGTGTCATTTTATAAAAATGGATATTGCAATATCAAACTGCGACAAAAATGTCAATATTACATTTTTATTATAGATATTCGATTTTATTCCAAGATGTTCTGTCAACATGACTACATTGATTTTCGGGTAATGCTCTATTTGGTTCACTCCTCCTATTTCTCTGCTAATAATTTTTTGTCTGATATGTCGGGTGATGTAGAAGAAAATCTATGAAGGAAAATTATTTTGATGGAAATGAAATCTGTTTCATTGACATACATAGATATCGGCGAGTAATCTTTTTTCTTTATACGAGTAAATATAGAACGGTTAAGATAAGAATAGATATAATGTAATTGGATTATTTTGCATTCCGTGATTTAGGTTTGAATTTGTGATAATAATATTCCGTCGCCTATATTTACTTTTACACAGTTTTTTCCAATTTAAAATACATTTTCGAATCGGTATGTAATAAATTTCTAATGAAAATAAATATTAACCAATTTCTTGGTATGTTTGAATATTATTTTCTCGATACATATTTTAAGTAGTACAGTTTTCTTGAATATACAGCAATTTTTCTTCGATATTTTTGATTGCCGAAATCATTGGGGGTGCAACGGTTTATATTGAGTATCTCGCACAATTCTTTCCAAATCTGTATACCCAATTATTTTCAAATGCATCTGCTATTGCACGAGCTACCGACCAAATGGCACAGTGGTTAAAGCTTTGGCGTTTGGATCGGTAGATACCGGGTTCGAATTCCGATAGGGACAGGACGCAAAGGGAATTTTCATCAATAGATTACGATCTGTGATGAAATGGAACACATCTCTGACCCCCTCTGTCGGAGTGCAAATCGGACCTAAAATCGTACGTCCTCGAATTGGCTAACACTGGCGTAAAAGTAAGGTCGGAAACAGCAAACCGCGCCATTCTTCAACGCATCTCTGGTAATTGTTCCAATAAATCCGAGTTCTATTTTTCTCCAACGTTTTATTGAAACCGAAATGTGCTTCACAACTCCCATCATACATCATTCTTATAGTACTTTAAATATCCGGCTGGCTGGTAAAACAATTTATTGTGTGGCACGGCCATCGTCTGCTGATTCCCAGGGCCTTATGAGTCGATCTTTAACGTTAATGACTGCAATTGAACTCAACAACCTTTTACAGTCATGATTCCTTGCTACTGTAGTCTTCGGTCGTATTCCACCCACTTGCTGCTGTTTGCTCTTTCTTTAGCAGCTTGTCCGTCCAGTGATCTTTTACGTCGTATTCGTGCAATTTCGACAGAGCTGTTCTTTTCCTCATGCACAACACAGTGCTTACAGTGTACAGCACACAGTCTTCTTGATATTTCATCGGCGTTATTATGCAAGATTCCTCGCCTTTGTTCTATTTTAAAGGAGTACTTAAACTGCATTTCCGTCTCGTTCTTTATCCTTCGTTTCTGTGAGAGAACTTCTTCCTTTCTAGTTTTTGGAAAACTGTAAAACTTCTTCTTTAGTTGTGCGACTGCTGTTTGCGTCCTCTTTCGTAAAGTCGTAGCTATATTTTTCGCAGTTAAACAATGTGGGGCTCGTGCAACATCTACAAAGTGAGACACAAACCGTCGATAGTACGAGCACAGTCCCATAAAGCTTCTTACATACTCCTTGGTGTTGGTCATCCTTCAACCGCCTGTAATTTGGATCGGTTCGTACTCCTTTGCTTGGTACAATGTGCCCCAAATAGTTTACTTCGTTTTGAAATAGGCTACATTTAGATGCACTCAATTTCAATCATGCAGCCATAATTGTTTGTGAGACTTGTCGATGGTTATTACCACGTGTTCGTGGACTGTTCGTCCTAATACAATGATGTCAAATGGCATTACCAGAAATTGGGTTTCTTCTTGTGGGGTTGATGGTAACCTGCCAATACCCACTTTTAAGGTTTAGTGTATTGAAGATCTTGACCCCTGATAATGTATCTAGTTTGTTTGTTATCAATACTTGGCAACGGGTAACTGTCTTTTTTAGTAACATAGTTCAGTTTGTGGTAATCGTCACAAAATTTCGCTGACCCGTTCTTCTTTTGAACGAGTACAACTTATGAGCTACTTGGACTTTTGAATTGGTCGATCATTCTATTATGGTCCATTTTGTTGATCAGTTCCTCAGTTTCTCGTTGCTTAGCCAGTTAAAAATTTCTCGGCACTTGTTGAAAGGGAGTTGCGTTTCCTGTGTCGATCCGATGTTTCACCATATAAGTTGTACCCAAATCTTCATCGTCGATTGCAAATAGGTCCACCAACTCTTCTAGTGCATTTACTGTGCTTGTGATTATGCTGGTGGAACATGTCCACATAATGGGCGAATAATACGATCTGATTCTGAATGTTTTGACATTTCATTTGGCTCATACGACCGGCATTTTGCGATGCATTCGCGATTTTTCGTTGTACCCACATTACTCGCACTGGTATTTTAAGGCGGAGTTTCACTAAAGTCCTGCCGCATGGTAAGTCATCTTTTACAACGTTGGTTGGTTATACTATTCCCATTTTGTTACTTTCAAGGTCATCGTGTATTCTGGCATTTGTAACGGTGCTTCCACATTGCGCCATTTTATTAACACTTCCCGTCTGAATCATATTTCCCCGAAAGCGACAGAAAGTATCGTTATCTCCTTTTACTGCTGCAGCATCACTGGTAGCTGTTTTTAGATTTTAGCGAAACACATTCTCGAGTTGTTGTTGCGACACCGTGTCAAGACGTACAACCAATCTGGAGGCTCCGGTATGCAGTGTAAATGTTCTTTGTTCTCGTTCTAATAGACCGTTAACAACTAACTGTTGCAATTATTTCCTAGTTGGGCAGTAAGAACAGGACAGAACATCATGGCGGCTCTTTTCCATTTTCACCAACTTTCGCCCCGCAAAGGGGCCAATTGATGTTCTTCGTTCTCTCGCTGGTCTTATTATCTTCGCTGGCATCAGTTTCTCTATGTGCGATATATAGTGAAACTTGCTCTGGCTGTCTCATATTCTAAAGCCAATGCCAAAACTTTATTCATGGTTCTCTTGCTGTTCGTTTGAAGATGAACTTTCAGATGGTCTTCTCAAATCCATCCACCTTCAAACCGTTCAGTACATCTGTAGGAATTTGGTGCATGCTTGACGTGCTAGCTTTGTGACTTCGTGTTCTAAATTCTGAAGTCTCTCTCCCGTCCTTACCGTTTATTATGCAGCTGGATTTTGCATAACGCTTGGATGTGAGCTGTAGATCGAGGATAATTTTATTGAGTTGTTGTACCTTAATTCGTACTTTTATGTAAACCTCGAGAGTTTTTACACCGTCCTCTGGGGTTTTTATCTCATCTCGAACCTCGGTCAATTCATCGTTTAGTTCACTCAACTGATTCTCTTGAGCTTCACGAATTTGATCCAGCTTAGCATCTTGTTGATCCAATTTGATATTTTGCTCTGTCCGTAGTTGATCAAGCTGCATATCCTGCTCGTCCTACTTAGCACTCTGCTTAGTACATAGTTTTTCGAGGCTAGTTCCGTGATCAGCACGTAGTTCATCCAATTTAGCACTATGTTGGTCCAACTTGACGTTCTGCTGTTGCATGTAACAGTAATGCTTGAAGAACTGCCTCCGTAGACGTCTCTTCAGGCTGTGAAAGGTAAGCGATGATATATTTTTACCTTTGGTTTTTGCAATTGTAATGGTGTTATTGTGATTGTTCTGTATATTGGTATATTTCAGCACTCTCGAATTAAATTCACGAATAGTAGGAAATTCTTCCATTTAGCGTCACTATCTGTGTGACAAACGAATATGATAATCGACACTTACTTATACACAATCAACTTCCCAACCACCCCATACTTGCTTTCCTCTTAACGCCGGATCGCGGATAAATTTGAATTTTTGACTTATAGATGGCTAATGTGTAAGAATCACAACAATCAGTTTCGAATTGTGTATAAGTAAGTGTCGATTATCATATTCGTTTGTCACACAGAGATAGTGACGCTAAATGGAAGAATTTCCTACGATTCGTGAATTTAATTCGAGAGTGCTGAAATATACCAATATACAGAACAATCACAATAACACCATTACAATTGCAAAAACCAAAGGTAAAAATATATAATAAAAATTCGTAAATGCGAAAAAACTTAATTGTTAAAATTGAATTTAGATGGAAATATGAAAGAATCAAAAATTTCGTACGCTATGCAGTAATTCGCTAGTAGTACAACTACATGGTATGTTATATATATATAGACAATATTCCAATGTAGTAATACAACATCAGTCGTCGCGACCTGATGAGAAGACTGATTTTCTCAAATCAATAGTCTCATTTGTTCGAAACTGATTGTTGTGATTCTTACACATTAGCCATCTATAAGTCAAAAATTCAAATAAGCGATGATGTTTTACTTTGAGATGGTTCTGCAACAACTCCCGTTTTGGTTTTCGCCGAGGCTACATTTTCCTCCTTTTCATTCGCAGCTCCTGGTTTTTCGGATGGAGCTGATGACAGTGGTCTTTTGGTAGTTGATGGTTTTGTTAACTCAGCTTTCGACTTGTCCTCAGCAACAATGTCAGCTTCGTCCCGATTCTCTTGAGAATCTGTATACATATACATTGTAAATATAACATACATTTTTAATGTGTGCGTTGTCATTTTCTAATATTGTGTGTGTGTCATACTCTCATGAAACTTAGCGTTCGTTACGGTTACATCTTGGGAATTTTTTCCAAACTCGTGACGTCGAGAATATTTGACAGATGATAAGTAAATAAAGGGTGGTTAAATTTTAAGGGCCGTTGTTGATTTTGAATAAAACACAAATTATTTAGGAAATTATTGTCAATTCTTTTTATTATGATAATATGGTATGGTTCAATTATGTATGGAACAAAATATCGGCCAAATGGCCGCCGCGACCTCGGCGGCACACCTCCAACCGATGGTCCAAATTTTCGATGACGCTTAGGCATAATTGAGGTTCTATGCCGTTAATGTGCCGAATTATCTCATCCTTTAGCTCTTGAATTGTTGCTGGCTTATCGACGTACACCTTTTCTTTTAAATAACCCCAAAGAAAGAAGTCCAACGGTGTCAAATCACATGATCTTGGCGGCCAATTGACATCGCCACCACGTGAGATAACACGGCCATTGAATTTGTCGCGCAAAAGAGCCATTGTTTCGTTAGCTGTGTGGCAAGTGGCACCGTCCTGTTGAAACCACATATCGTCCACATCCATATCTTCCAATTCGGGACATAAAAAGTTCGTTATCATCTCACGATAGCGAACACCATTCACAGTAACTGCCTGACCGGCCTCATTTTGGAAAAAATACGACCCGATGATGCCGCCAGCCCATAAACCGCACCAAACAGTCACTCTTTGTGGGTGCATTAGTTTTTCGACAATCACTCTTGGATTATGATTCGCCCAAATGCGGCAATTCTGCTTATTGACGAATCCACTGAGGTGAAAATGTGCCTCATTACTGAAGATGATTTTCTTCGAAAATTGATCATCCACTGTTGCCATTTCTTGCCACCATTCTGACCATTGACGACGTCTGGAATGGTAAAGAGGCTTTAGTTCTTGAGTCAATTGCACCTTATAAGCATGTAAATGCAAGTTATTATGCATAATGTTCATCAACGACGAGCGTGAGAGGTGCAATTGTTGGGCACGACGACGAGTTGAGATGGACGGCTCTTCAGCCACACTATCGCGAACAGCAGCAATATTTTCTGCTGTACGAGCTGTACGAGCATGCACTGGTGTTTTAAGATCTCCTACAGACCCGGTTTGCTCAAATTTTAGCACGGTTTTTTCGATTGTACGCACATTTGGACGATTAAATTGACCGAAAAAATCATGAAGTGCACGATATGCATTTTGATTTGAACGCCCATTTTCATAATATGCCTGAATAACTTTAACGCGTTGCTCGATTGTGTATCTTTCCATGGTTCAAATTGAGTTAGTCTGAAATTGAAAAATGTCAAATTAAATGCAGAAACAAACTTGACGTTTAGGTGTGGTTCACATTCAACGTCGGCCCTTAAAATTTAACCATCCTTTAGTTGCGATTGCGTTTTGTTGTAAATCTTTGATTTATATTTAAATAAATTTTAACTAAAATAAACTTTAATATGTTTTTAAATAAATATTAGTACTCCCAACCTTAATTTAAATATTTATCCATATTTTTATTTGTAAATAAAATGGATTAACTGAGGAATTATGAATGATGATGAAATTATTTAAATGGTATTGTGAAATTTAATAAATTCACAAATTAATTACCTAACATAAGAGTTGTATGTTTAGCACGTCAAAAACTCAAAACAAAACACGCACACCAGTACGTACGCCGCTATTTAGAGGTGTCGGTAAATTCTCATGAGAATTGTAAAAAACGTACAAAATACATGTCCTGTTCACCTTTCACAGCTCTCTGCAATCGTTGATATAGCTCTGTTGGGATCGATACGAAAGCCCGAATTACAAAATCGCGAATTATGAAAATCCCACTTTTGCATATTCCGCTTTTCGAAATCTTGGGTTTTCAACATCTCTCTTTACAAAATGCCGCTTTTTAAAATCCTGCTTTTCGCGACTTCTACGATTTTGATAAAATCTTAAAAAATCAGTTAAATAAGACACTCTTGGTTTTTTCTTGATTCATCTTGGTCAAATTATGGGATGTGATTTGCATTTTAAATGGACTGCAGAATTGGATTCAGAAGTTCTGGGTTTTGGCCATGCCAAATGTAACTAGGCCATTTCTTAACGAATTATGGACAAATTTAGTATGTACAAATAGACGTGTGTACAATAACGTGGATTTAACGCGAAGTTCTGTTGTTAGACTATTCTCAATGGACTTTGGCAATTTTTAGGTTGTATGAAATTTAGGTTGTATAGCTGGATTGGAATTCTTACATCAATTTTGGCTGAAGTTTTGGGTTTTGGCCATGTTGGATGGAACTTGGCCATTTCTTAACCCATAATGGTCATATTTGATATATCGGTCTAGATTGGGATGCTAACATGAATTTTGAACGAATTTAAGGAATTTCGTTTCTTCTTTATATAGAATGGAACTTCGAACAGTTATGTAGAATTCTAATCCAGTTTGATTCGGAACCAACAACTCTTTTAGATTTTACTACATTATGCTGACAAGAAAAAGATTATCAAAAGCGGGCTTTTCTTGTTGATAATCTCGCGCAGAAAGCAGACCTTGCAACTGTTCTCCATATTAAATCCCACTTCTGACACGAAATTGTTACGATTTTGAACTCTCTAACAGGAATTGGTATGAGATTTCGCAATTAAAATGCACTTTTACACTTTACTGGTCCCTTACTAATATAGTTTATAGCTTAACAGTATTTTACAATAAATAATCCACTGGTAATTGCTTGTTATTCACCTTTACACTAGTACTTTTACTATTTCTCTGGTCCTTCACAACTGCGTTCTTTAAATTAAAGTGTGTTGGTAGTGTTAATTGATTTCGCTTATATATCACTCCGTCTTCTGGTAATTTCTATTACATTAATTCACCAAGTCATTTTTCTGCCGTTGATACTTAGTGCGGTCAGTTTGTATTTGTTATTTGTGATATCATCATCTGTTGTCCTCTCAATAAATATTAGAATATTAGACGATACAAATAATTGTCCTTGGCGAGTATCAAGCACGACTTGCTAACCATCTCGCCAATTTCTATGCTGATGTTTGATATTTATTCGTCGACCATAATCTGTAACATTAAATTGATTTTTAACGCGTTGTCCCGAAATTATTACATCGGTTGATCAGCGATATTTTTAGATAGTGTTAACTATTTAACTAATGTACATAAATTCATTTTTATTTAAATTATTTTATGAATATAAATACGACTTACTTATGTAAAATGATTTAGGGTTTTAAGTACTTAAAAATTCAGCCTTTCTTGTTTCTTAAAATATTTATTTTATTATAGTTTAGCACAAATTAAATATATTTATTCGTACATATGAACATTCCACATCTGTCAACATCTATGAATATTTTTGTGCATGATTTACTTAGTTTCATTTAGTTGTGTATTAAAAGAAAACTACATAATCTTCAAAATTTAATGACAGCCTATATATACTCACTACTCACTCACACACTCTCACTCACAAACTGAATTGCGAATTGGAACGATCATCGCCACTATATACAAAATTATACTCGTACTAGAGTCCCGCTGTTGGTCAATTCGCGCTCCAAACGTCATTTGGCAGCAAATGTCAGCTGCGTTGCGGCTACTTCTAGTATTTTTAGATTTAAATTTCGTAGGATGTTGGTTTGATATTTAGAACCATAGTGTTGTGCAGATTGGCGTAAAAAATATTTTGTTTACATTTTTACTTGAATACTTTAAAAGACGGTAAATATGTTAAATACTGTTGTTAATGTAAATTTTGTAATAATTACGTAAACATTACCGTTTAGGTACAAGTTCAAATTTTTTCAATATTTAAAAGTCAATACAAAGTGTATTATCTGGATTAGCAGCTTAATTAATTTACAATCTATTAAAACATATTAATTTAGTTAATTAACTTTATATTTAGAATCAGATTTATTTTAGACGATTGCCGTGGCACTGCATTTTTCATTTTTTACATTTATTACATAAAGTAAGGTAAATTTGCATTCTTTCAAACAACGAATAAGTAAGGATAATTTGCTTTCAAGCAAACAACTTAATCTTTAAAACCTGATTTTACGCATTAAACTAATCCAAAATAGTGAAGTAGATTTCCAGACCTCGAACAACGTTACATAAACACTTTGTAGTGGATACTATTGGTCAACGAGCTTTGTGATAACTATTGCTCAAGAACTCACGCTACATGTGACGCATTAGTTTAAATTGTATGGCACAGCTTCAGACAATGGCTGTTATTCAGGCAGTATGCAATGGTTAAAAGTTGGCAATCGGCATATAAGATGAAGTTGTGTTAATTCAAAGAACTTTTTGATTGGTTCCTAATCCTTAGATGGTGGAGTGTTTCTCAGTAAAGTTTTGTCTTAATGTAATTCAACTTCCACATTTATCGGTAAAGTGATGAATTTAACGTCGTTGAAGCATGATAATCGTGTTCCGGAATACAAGCGTATAACGTACCATCCTTCGCTTCTATATATTCTCTTGGCTACTTATAGGGCCATATAAAAAGTCTTCGCGGTTTTTTGATACATTTTTGAACAAAAATATTCTTTATTGCAATTAAATTTTAACCAAGTACATTTACCATTTTTATCTATGACCGTTAGAATTTCTGTGGTTTATCGTCGAAAAACTTGGCCAAGTGACTTTCAGCGGCGGTAGTCAGACGGTGCAAGGTCCGGACTATACGATGGATGCATCAAAACTTCCCAACCAAATTCCGTCAATTTGTTCCGAGTCATCAAATATGTGTGTGGCCGCGCATTGTCATGATCGAACACAACTCCCTTTTTGTTGTGCAATTCTGGTCGCTCTTTCTGGATTGCTTCGTTCATACGGTCGAATTGTGTGCAGTACATAACTGAATTGATGGTTTCGCCACATTGCAGCTCATAATAGACAACTCCCTTCCAATCCCACCAAAGACTCAACATAACCTTGTTTGTTGTCAATCCGCCTTTGACCATGAGCGCTTGCGTTTAATATTCTCGTATTTCACCCATTTTTCATCGCCAATGATTCGCTTCAAAAATGGTTCGATTTCGTTGTGTTTCAGCAACATTTCACTGATGGTAATTCGGTCAATCAAATTTCTTTGCGTTAATTCATGTGGCACCCAAACATCGAGTTTCTTCTTGTAGCCTGCGCTTTTCAAATGATTCCAAACTGTTATGGATGATGTTTAGTGCCTCCGCTATTTCCTGATGCCTTGCGTGCCGGACTTGCTCCGCCAAGCCGACAAGAACCAGGTGCATCTTTGACATCCAAATTTTCGCAACGAAATCGAGCAAACCACTCTTGGGTCCTTCGTTTACGCACAGCATTCTCACCGTACACTTCACAAATTTTTTGACATATTTTTGCAGCGTTTTTACCTTTTTTTATCGTAAAAAGGCATCATATCTTCACAAAAATGTAAGCTGAAGTGTCACATTTTAAGCACATGCATACATTTGAGGCCATTGGGTGAATGTTGCCCGATATATAGGCATCAACACCGCCTAGTGGCAAAAAAACGTGGAGGCTTTCTCTATGACCTATTATTCTAGTAAAGTTGCGATCAATATACTTAGGCTGGTTCGTCCGTTACTTTACCAGATTATTGATCAATTTGTCGTTCATCGAGGTATACAAATATGTACTTGAAATCGTACTTTTTTGAATTCCAATTTTGGACATAGGATATTGGTATGAATACTGCTCCATTAATTACGGCGTTCGCGAATCATTTCATCATTGCTAAAAATAATTTTTGGTATGTGTCTCTAATTCGAGTCGAGAGCAGGGGAAGGACACCACATACGGATGAACCGTTTATATTTTACTTCTGAGGCAAAAAGGTGTCCTGAAACGTTGCTCCGAGGAAAGGTTTGTGGTGTATTTTTATTTTTTTAGTTTGTTTTAAGAAGGTATTTATTGTCCAGTAGATTTAATGTCGTTTGATATGTCCTGTCAATTAATAACTCCCTTTTCATTCACGCATCCATCACCTACTCACACAATTTCCCAAGAAGAAATCGGAAAAGAATATAACTATTAGGTGTGCAAGTAGAAACTCTCGCTTTTTTTGGCCAAATTGAAGTTTATTGAAAATATAATTGTTACAAGGATTAATTATCGAAATATTCGCCATTACTATCTATTGTCTTTTGTCATTTATCAGGTAGATGATGAATGCCTTCCCGATAAAAGCCTGGTGGTTTTGAAGCAAATTAGTCATTGAGCCATTTTTGCACATCTTCAACTTTCGTGAACCGTGGTAATCAGATGGAGCCAAATTTGGAGAATACGCATACTGTAAATCCTCCTAGCCTAAGGAGAAGGTGAGTTCCTAGGTTGATTTTGCTGTATGTGGATCAGCGTTGTCATGCAGCAATATCACCTTATGCATTTCGTGGCCCGTACATGGTCTTTTTCCCTCCAGAGCATCACTTAATTTGATAAATTAGGCCTGGTAATTTTCATCTGTAACAGTTTGGCCAGGTTCCCGAAGCTCGTAGTAAATGACTCCTTTCCAATCCCACCAGACACACAGTAACACTTTCTTAGTATGAATATAATTTTTGCAACTGATGTTGATCGCTGGCCTGGATCAACCCATGGTTTTATGCATTTAGGATTATCGTACAAGATCCAGTTTTCATCACCCGTAATGATTTTGTGCAAAAAAATTTGTCTTTTATATCGAGAAAGCAAATTCATGCAGATGTCAACTCTTCGGTTTTTGTTTTCTTCGGTCATTTTATGAGGAACCCATTTTCCTTCCTTCTGTATTTTCCCATTGCATGCAATCGAAGTGATATTGCTTGGTGAGTAGCTCCTAACTGTTCTGCAAGCTCTTTTTGACTTTGACACGGATTTTCATCCAATAAAACTTTAAGTTCTTCCTGTTCAAATTGTTTTACTGCATCTGGACGTGGATCGTCCTCAAGACTAAAATTTGCATTACGAAATCTTGCAAACCACTTTTTTATTGTTGAATGACTCACATAATGCTTACTCAAAGTCGAATTAATCAATTCTAAAGCTTCAACAGCATTTTTTTCATTTGAAAACAGAATAGAATGCAAAGACGAAAATGTTGCTTGTCGACGTCCCTCTCTTAAAATTGATGCACACGGAACGACAGCTTGTAAATGACTGAAACTTATGTCATAAAAACAACAATGACTAAGCTACATATATCGAAAATGGCGTGCGATTTGGATGCGTTCAAGTATATTTTAATACAAGCCACTGCAGAGCCGAGCTTTTACTTGCACACTTAATATTTAGGTATAAATATTCAAACGAAATACTCTCCTCTTCTTCATGGTGAGTCGAAAGAAGATGCTCAACGGAAGCATTCAATTAACCTTCCAACTTTGCATAATTCATTATTATTTACTAACACGGGAATTTTGAAATGGTGATTGTGTTACTTGAGAGGAGAAATACCGATCTGTATTATGTAGATTCAAGTAGATTTTCTCACAGTTTAAAACATTAACACATCCATTATCCTACAGTATTAAAGACCCTCGCAGGTACAGGGTTTCTAGTTAGTTCGGACACAATAGATAAAATCATGCATTAGGTCATATCGATTTTTCGGAAACTTCCCGACGTTAGAATTGTCTTAGCTGGATCATTTGTCACACCTGGAGTAGATTGCGTCGGTTTTTTGAAGTTCGAACTACCAAAATCAGAGGTAACAGCAGCAGTGGATATCTGAGGGCGCATCGAATTTAAAATGTATCCGTTCATAGTAGCATATAAAAGGTGCAAAGCAAGACGACCTATGTATAAATAAATGTTTACAGTGACAACGGAAGCTCAAAAAAACAAATGCAATCATCAAAGGAAGCTTATCAAAACACAGAACGATTTGACATGTCAGTCCATTAGCGACATAAAATTTTTGACATCTTTGAGAATCAGCCGTAAAATCAACCAAAAATCAAATTAAAAAGAATTGTGGAACCCAAACTCTTATCTTTCAAAAGTTAACAACAATAAAACCCCAGATAGACTAAAGCCCAGTTTGCTTGAATTCGATCGTTATCTCAGCAACATTTAGAAAACGAAAAAATGAAAAATGGGGAACCTGAGACAATGAAAACTAGTAGAGACGGTTAAACCCGACTTCTGGAACAGAAGATCACTTTAACATCTTCAACAAATACAACAGAAAATGGAAAGGATTGGAAAAAATCTGGAACCAGGCCAGTTAAATCTGAAATGATGACTACTTCCGACAAAATGCTGGCGGCTGAGGCAGCTCTTTTTAATAAAATATCAAATATTATCAAAGCCACCAGTGCTATCAAGTCAAAACGACCTGGAAGTTCTATAAACATCAACACAAAACTAGTTTTTGGTAACTTATATTTTGGGTTATCCGGCGAATCCGGTAAATTTTGATAATTCATAAATATCCTCTCAGGGCTTGCCGCTGAAAAATATTTTTCAAATATCCAGGTAGATTTTCGGAGTGCATAATTGAGCGCCGATCTATCGACGTGCAGATGTTATATGCTGTAATGGTGTGTGTTTGTATGGTAATGGAAGTGCGTAAATGGAAAATGTAGTATTAATTGAACTTCAAAGGCGATACAAATATACAACTCATCGGCTAATTAATACTTGGTTTTTATAAAAACAAAAAAAAGTTCCGACTCATTTTTGAAGAATTTCTTGCTCAGAATTTATGAAACACCAGTATAACGCTTATATATAAAAGATAGGCAGAGTATCGCTCACCTGTCTGGTGTTACCGCCGGCTTTTTATTATAGATCCCCGCCGATCCTGCGCCCCGCGATTTTAATAGAAGCCCGTCAGAGGGATAGACATTTAAACCTTGACAATTTTTTTCACTTTATTCCAATGTAAATAATACAACATCTATCGTCGCGACCTGATGAGAAGACTGATTTTTTCAAATCAATAATCTCATACGTTCGAAACTGATAGTTGGGATTCTTACAAATTTTCCATCTATGACTCAAAATTCAAATAAACTTTGACGTTTCTGTGACAGGTACCTATGATGTTATAAACCTGCAATTCGATTAGTTGAACGAGCTATTTAAATAAATCATGTGTACCAATCTTTAATTTTGCTAGGCGTTCAACGATCTCAGAGATCTGGAGAACTCCATCAACAAACTGAAACAGATCTGGGAATATTTAACAGTATCAGCCTATTAACTGTTTCTCAATGTGACAGTGGTTAGCAATACATTAGTCATCTTGCATATACCCACGAAATACCAACAATTTGCACATTTAGATGCTGCATAAGATAGCGAAAATTTGCCACGGAAAATTAAAAGTTATTCGCTACTCGCCACAAAGGGCAGCGTAGCATTATCACAAAAGAGAATTTTTGTTATTGTTTTGTGACCAGCGGAATTTTTTAATTCATTCTTGAATCGCTTTTCCACAAAAGAAAACATCCCAAAGCAATTATATTGCCGCAAAAACACGGTAAATTATAGAACGAATTCTTAATGATAAATTTTCCTAAAATTTCCCACGCAGACTTACTAAGTATGACCTACCATATTAAAAATATAACCCTATCTGTGGTAATTTTCCAGGTATTGGTCATAAAATTGGTCTGAAAATAAATTATTTGGCCCCAGCAAACAATCAACATCTTACTTAGCGAATCCTAGCCGATAGATCTACCTTAATTTGCCATTGCAAGTTTCCAAAGCAGAATGCAAATGTAACTTTACATACATACCTTATTTTATATTTACTTGTAAAGAAGTGGCGAGTAGCGCTTAGCATGTAGTCATATCCAACCTCCTTTAATCGATCGAAATTTCATCGTTAATGGCTAAAATTTACCTAACTTTTAGTCAGAACTTCATTTAAAATTTATGTTTGAATCCAAAATAAATCCTAAAAAGCTAATTAGATCATAAATCGTTAAAAATGGTGGAGTTCCATCTAACATTTTAAAATTTCAAAATTCCTTGTACTAATTTTCATGGCTTCGGAGTTCAACAAATTTGATAATTTAGGTAACAATTTTGAGTTCCCTTGGAATGTTTTCTTTTGTGAAAAGGAACAACTAATGAATAAACAATTTCAGCTGGTACATAATAACAATTTAAATTCTCTTTCGTGACTATGCTACTCCTTGTGACGAGTAACGTAACCACTTATTTTCTTACGGCAAATTAATGTGTTAAATGTTATGCTGTATAAGATAGCGAACTTATACAGCATAACGTTTAACACATTAATAAACCCGGACCATATCGTTTTAATTTGCGACTAAAATTCACGTTCGGAGAGCATGTTCAAACTATCAAACATGTTAATTACTATTACCATTATCTGGTATTGGTACTAATTGAAATTAATAAATCAGAATTTTAAGAACAGTCAAAACACAGAACAAAATAAACATAAACAACGGGTGTGAAGCTTATAACAAAACAATAAAATTAACAAACAACAAATTTGTTAAATTAACAAAAACAAATAGTCGGTAAAAGCAATGTTAACAATGGAAACAAATTTATTTTAATTAAAAACGAATTATGTAACGAAATCCCGGTTTTCAAAATCCCGGTATGTCAAAATCCCGGTTTTATATAAAAAAAAAATTCCGATTTTTAGAAAATCCCGGTTTGAATTTTTGAAATTTGACATGTGGGAAAATGGGATTTTTAAATGATTTTTGACTAAATTCAAAAATGAATTTGCAATAAAGTTCTAGAAACTGGCTAATTGGGATGGAATTTGGCCATTTCTTAACAGCTTTTGTTGAAATTCGATACGTGCGATGGAAATGGGATTCTAAAATGATTTTTTGATAAAGTTCTGAAATATGGTCATGGCTATGGAACTAGGCCCTTTTTTAACCGATTTAGGTGAAATTCGACATGTGGGTCCAAAATGCGTTTTTGATAAAGTTCTGGAATAAGACGGATAGGGTTGAAACCTGGCCATTTCCTAACCGATTATGTCGAAAATCGACATGTGAGACCTAAATGCGATATTAAAATTATTTTTGATAAAGTTCTAGAATATTGTCATTAGGGATGGAGCTAAGCCATTTTTTAATCGATTATGTTGAAATTCGTCACGTGCGATGGAAATGGGATTCTTAAATAATTTTTTGATAAAGCTGTGGAATATGGTCAATAGAGATGGAATTTGGCCATTTGTTAACAGATTATGTTTAAATTTGACACGATCTAAATGGGATTATTAAATGATGTTTTGATAAAGCTCTACGTATCTGGACAAGAAGGGCAATATATTTCAGAACGTAGTCAAAAAATCATTTTAGAATTTTATTTCCATCATACATGTCAAATTTTATCATAATGTGTGAAGAAATAGCCAAGTTGTACAGTAGTCTGTCGTTAATAGCGATATTCTAGAGCACTAGAGCTTTAGCAGAAAATCATTTTAGAATCCCATTTAGACTTTACTTGTAGAGTTTTAACATAATCAGTAAATAAATTATCAAGTTCCATCTGTATCGACCGTATCCTAGAACTGTGTCAAAAAATCAGTTTCAAATTCGAATCATTCATTTAGAATAAAACTAGTAAAACTACTCCTTTATTCCCGAAATGTTTTCGAACCCCAATCAGAAATTTTGAATTTTTTTTCTATAGGCCCTCGGAGGGGTAGATGCGACTTCCCGCGTGCCCGCGAGAGTTATTGAAGCCTCTACAATTCGGTATGATATCAAAGGGCCGAATGTGTCGAAGAGCCAAATGTCTCGAAGGACCAATTGTGTGAAAGGAGTTCTTTTCTGCATTTCAAAATGTTGCATTAACAAAATATTGCTTTTTTTATTAATCTTGCAACTACAAAATGTTGCAAGTACAAAATCTTGCATACCAAAATGGTGCAATGCGACATGTTTGTTGATCCCGGCTCCTACGTCCCTCGAAGTTGAAATGTAAAGCCCCTCGGAGGGTTAAGCGGGGGAGAGCGCAGCGACCTCCCGCGTGTCCGTGAAAGTTACCGAAGCCGTCAGCCTCTACAATTATTGCATTTCAACATGTTGCATTAACAAAATATTGCTTTAATATAATATAATATAATATAAAATTTTAAAATATTACTGTCGAAATTCGATTAACAGAAAGTCTATGTTTTTTTTCTTTCGACTATATTTTTTGGACTAAATTTTTTTCGACATTTTTATTTTAGATCAACAATTTTTCGATATTTTATCATTTCGGCCCTTCGACACATTCGGTACTTCGAGTGCATTAGGCCCTTCGATCTTTGTCACATTCGGCTCTTGGACACATTCGGCACTTTGAAATTCGCCCTTTGTACCCATTCCTTGCTAGGCAACTGTGCAAGTGATTCTGAAGCCGTTCGCCCCTACAATCCAAAATTTTTAAACAATACCGTATATTTTCTAGTGAAATTGTGAGCCAGATATCTCAATTGTTTTTGTACAAAATATTATTAGTCCCGGTGAAATTAATAAAAATGTGTATTAAAATAATTAAAATAATTAACTTTAAAAGATTTTAAATACCAAGATACTACCCCTCCCGTAATATTACGAGCTATGTTTTTTTAGTTAATCAATTTTATCATAATCTGGCCGTTTCTTCATTACATTAAAAATCTTTTTGTTAAGTTCATTTGTTTTTTTAATATTTTAGGGGCTGCTCCAGGTTTAGCTTTTTGTATTCTAACTTTCACGAAGATGCTTTCCTTCCCTAACTCGGATATTAACTGATAAATACCTATATGTGGTTTAACAACTATACTTTGTAATCACCGGTGCCAACCTTCAACAGAGTTTTGGGTTCTCGGAAAGTTCCCGTCCGGAACATCCGAAACTGCCCAGAAATTTAGTGAATATTTCGGGGTTTTTTTCTAGTAAATTTTTATGCAAGTTATTTTCTTTTATGTTAAAATATTATTAGTCCGGCCGGCCCGAATTAATAAAAAATATTTTTTGCAAAATCAAGACTTTAGAACTAAAATAAAAGAAAACCGAGATTTCGTAGTACACCCATTAAAAACTATTATCAAAACTTAATTTTAATTGAAATAATAGAACTAGATTTGCAATTTAAAAATATTTACATAATAACAAATTGTATTATGCATATGCATTATTAAAGATTCAGTTATATGTATATTGCCACAGCAATGAAATCGAGTTGCGTAGACGTATATCAATAATGACAACATCAGAGGTGCTCTTTGAAATACAACATGGTCGCGTCAAAAAACTACGAGATTTTACCATTTGTTAATGCGTTGGTAAATCGAATCGCGTAGTACATTTTGGCAGTTTTTGGATTCCAGTATATTAATTATTGGCCAGATCACAGAGATACTACCGAGTAGTGACTAGTATCAAATTGGTCTTATACAGCATCTCTGTGATAATAATTAATACACTGAAACCCATAAACCGCCAGTATTTTCTATGCGGTCCGATTTTCCAACGCATTAACAAATGGGAAAATCTCGTAGTTTTTTGATAAGACCAATTTTATTTCAAAGGACACCTCTTATGCCATCATTTGATACTAGCCGCTACTCGGTAATATCTCTGTGGTCTGGCCAATAATTAACACACTGAAACCCATAAACTGCCAGTATTTTCTTTGCGGTTCGATTATCCAGCGCATTAACAAATGGGAAAATTATGTAGTTTTTGACGAAACCAATTTTAATTCAGAGGACACTTCTTATGCCATCATTTGATACTAGTCACTACTTGGTAGTATCTCTGTGATCTGGCCAATAATTAATACACTGAAACCCATAAACCGCAAATATGTTCTATGCGATTCGATTTTCCAACACACTAACAAATAGGAATATCTCGTAGTTTTTGGACGAGACCAATTTTATTTCAAGAGACCCTCTTATGCCATCATTTGATACTAGCCGCTACTCGGTAGTATACCTGTGATAATTAAAACACTGAAACCCACAAACTGCCAGTATTTTGTATGCGGTCCGATTTTCCAACGCATTAACAAATGGAAAAATCTCGTAGTTTTTTAGGAGACCAATTTTATTTCAAAGGACACCTCTTATGCCATCATTTGATACTAGCCACTACTCGGTAGTTTCTCTGTGATCTGGCCAATAATTAATACACTGAAACCCATAAACCGCAAAAAACTTCTATGCGATTCGATTTTTCAACGGATTAACAAATGGGAAACTTTCGTAGTTTTTTGACAAAACTAATTTTATTTCAAAAGACACCTCTTATGCCATCATTTGATACTAGTCACTACTCGGTAGTATCTCTGTGATCTGGCCAATAATTAATACACTGAAACCCATAAACCGCAAATAAGTTTTATGCAATTAGATTTTCCAACACACTAACAAATAGGAAAATCTCGTAGTTTTTCGACAAGACCAATTTTATTTCAAGAGACACCTCTTATGCCATCATTTGATACTAGCCGCTACTCGGTAGTGTCTCTGTGATCTGGCCAATAATTAATACACTGAAACCCATAAACCGCAAATAAGTTCTATGCAATTAGATTTTCCAACACACTAACAAATAGGAAAATCTCGTAGTTTTTGGACGAGACCAATTTTATTTCAAGAGACCCCTCTTATGCCATTATTTGATACTAGTCACTACTCGGTAGTATACCTGTGATAATTAAAACACTGAAACCCATAAACTGCCAGTATTTTGTATGCGGTCCGATTTTCCAACGCATTAACAAATGGGAAAATCTCGTAGTTTTTTAGGAGACCAATTTTATTTCAAAGGACACTTCTTATGCCATCATTTGATACTAGCCACTACTCGGTAGTTTCTCTGTGATCTGGCCAATAATTAATACACTGAAACCCATAAACCGCAAAAAACTTCTATGCGATTCGATTTTCCAACGGATTAATAAATGGGAAACTTTCGTAGTTTTTTGACAAAACTAATTTTATTTCAAAAGACACCTCTTATGCCATCATTTGATACTAGTCACTACTCGGTAGTATCTCTGTGATCTGGCCAATAATTAATACACTGAAACCCATAAACCGCAAATAAGTTTTATGCAATTAGATTTTCCAACACACTAACAAATAGGAAAATCTCGTAGTTTTTCGACAAGACCAATTTTATTTCAAGAGACACCTCTTATGCCATCATTTGATACTAGCCGCTACTCGGTAGTGTCTCTGTGATCTGGCCAATAATTAATACACTGAAACCCATAAACCGCAAATAAGTTCTATGCAATTAGATTTTCCAACACACTAACAAATAGGAACATCTCGTAGTTTTTGGACGAGACCAATTTTATTTCAAGAGACCCCTCTTATGCCATTATTTGATACTAGTCACTACTCGGTAGTATACCTGTGATAATTAAAACACTGAAACCCATAAACTGCCAGTATTTTGTATGCGGTCCGATTTTCCAACGCATTAACAAATGGGAAAATCTCGTAGTTTTTTAGGAGACCAATTTTATTTCAAAGGACACTTCTTATGTCATCATTTGATACTAGCCACTACTCGGTAGTTTCTCTGTGATCTGGCCAATAATTAATACACTGAAACCCATAAACCGCAAAAAACTTCTATGCGATTCGATTTTCCAACGGATTAACAAATGGGAAACTTTCGTAGTTTTTTGACAAAACCAATTTTATTTCAAAGGACACCTCTTATGCCATCATTTGATACTAGTCACTACTTGGTAGTATCTCTGTGATCTGGCCAATAATTAATACACTGAAACCCATAAACCGCAAATATGTTCTATGCGATTCGATTTTCCAACACACTAACAAATAGGAATATCTCGTAGTTTTTGGACGAGACCAATTTTATTTCAAGAGACCCTCTTATGCCATCATTTGATACTAGCCGCTACTCGGTAGTATACCTGTGATAATTAAAACACTGAAACCCACAAACTGCCAGTATTTTGTATGCGGTCCGATTTTCCAACGCATTAACAAATGGAAAAATCTCGTAGTTTTTTAGGAGACCAATTTTATTTCAAAGGACACCTCTTATGCCATCATTTGATACTAGCCACTACTCGGTAGTTTCTCTGTGATCTGGCCAATAATTAATACACTGAAACCCATAAACCGCAAAAAACTTCTATGCGATTCGATTTTTCAACGGATTAACAAATGGGAAACTTTCGTAGTTTTTTGACAAAACTAATTTTATTTCAAAAGACACCTCTTATGCCATCATTTGATACTAGTCACTACTCGGTAGTATCTCTGTGATCTGGCCAATAATTAATACACTGAAACCCATAAACCGCAAATAAGTTTTATGCAATTAGATTTTCCAACACACTAACAAATAGGAAAATCTCGTAGTTTTTCGACAAGACCAATTTTATTTCAAGAGACACCTCTTATGCCATCATTTGATACTAGCCGCTACTCGGTAGTGTCTCTGTGATCTGGCCAATAATTAATACACTGAAACCCATAAACCGCAAATAAGTTCTATGCAATTAGATTTTCCAACACACTAACAAATAGGAAAATCTCGTAGTTTTTGGACGAGACCAATTTTATTTCAAGAGACCCCTCTTATGCCATTATTTGATACTAGTCACTACTCGGTAGTATACCTGTGATAATTAAAACACTGAAACCCATAAACTGCCAGTATTTTGTATGCGGTCCGATTTTCCAACGCATTAACAAATGGGAAAATCTCGTAGTTTTTTAGGAGACCAATTTTATTTCAAAGGACACTTCTTATGCCATCATTTGATACTAGCCACTACTCGGTAGTTTCTCTGTGATCTGGCCAATAATTAATACACTGAAACCCATAAACCGCAAAAAACTTCTATGCGATTCGATTTTCCAACGGATTAATAAATGGGAAACTTTCGTAGTTTTTTGACAAAACTAATTTTATTTCAAAAGACACCTCTTATGCCATCATTTGATACTAGTCACTACTCGGTAGTATCTCTGTGATCTGGCCAATAATTAATACACTGAAACCCATAAACCGCAAATAAGTTTTATGCAATTAGATTTTCCAACACACTAACAAATAGGAAAATCTCGTAGTTTTTCGACAAGACCAATTTTATTTCAAGAGACACCTCTTATGCCATCATTTGATACTAGCCGCTACTCGGTAGTGTCTCTGTGATCTGGCCAATAATTAATACACTGAAACCCATAAACCGCAAATAAGTTCTATGCAATTAGATTTTCCAACACACTAACAAATAGGAAAATCTCGTAGTTTTTGGACGAGACCAATTTTATTTCAAGAGACCCCTCTTATGCCATTATTTGATACTAGTCACTACTCGGTAGTATACCTGTGATAATTAAAACACTGAAACCCATAAACTGCCAGTATTTTGTATGCGGTCCGATTTTCCAACGCATTAACAAATGGGAAAATCTCGTAGTTTTTTAGGAGACCAATTTTATTTCAAAGGACACTTCTTATGTCATCATTTGATACTAGCCACTACTCGGTAGTTTCTCTGTGATCTGGCCAATAATTAATACACTGAAACCCATAAACCGCAAAAAACTTCTATGCGATTCGATTTTCCAACGGATTAACAAATGGGAAACTTTCGTAGTTTTTTGACAAAACTAATTTTATTTCAAAGGACACCTCTTATGCCATCATTTGATACTAGTCACTACTCGGTAGTATCTCTGTGATCTGGCCAATAAATAATACACTGAAACCCATAAACCGCAAATAAGTTCTATGCAATTAGATTTTCCAACACACTAACAAATAGGAAAATCTCGTAGTTTTTCGGCAAGACCAATTTTATTTCAAGAGACCCCTCTTATGCCATTATTTGATACTAGTCACTACTCGGTAGTATACCTGTGATAATTAAAACACTGAAACCCATAATCTGCCAGTATTTTGTATGCGGTCCGATTTTCCAACGCATTAACAAATGGGAAAATCTCGTAGTTTTTTAGGAGACCAATTTTATTTCAAAGGACACTTCTTATGCCATCATTTGATACTAGTCACTACTCGGTAGTAACAAATAGGAAAATCTCGTAGTTTTTCGACAAGACCAATTTTATTTCAAGAGACACCTCTTATGCCATCATTTGATACTAGCCGCTACTCGGTAGTGTCTCTGTGATCTGGCCAATAATTAATACACTGAAACTCATAAACCGCAAATAAGTTCTATGCAATTAGATTTTCCAACACACTAACAAATAGGAAAATCTCGTAGTTTTTGGACGAGACCAATTTTATTTCAAGAGACCCCTCTTATGCCATTATTTGATACTAGTCACTACTCGGTAGTATACCTGTGATAATTAAAACACTGAAACCCATAAACTGCCAGTATTTTGTATGCGGTCCGATTTTCCAACGCATTAACAAATGGGAAAATCTCGTAGTTTTTTAGGAGACCAATTTTATTTCAAAGGACACTTCTTATGCCATCATTTGATACTAGCCACTACTCGGTAGTTTCTCTGTGATCTGGCCAATAATTAATACACTGAAACCCATAAACCGCAAAAAACTTCTATGCGATTCGATTTTCCAACGGATTAATAAATGGGAAACTTTCGTAGTTTTTTGACAAAACTAATTTTATTTCAAAAGACACCTCTTATGCCATCATTTGATACTAGTCACTACTCGGTAGTATCTCTGTGATCTGGCCAATAATTAATACACTGAAACCCATAAACCGCAAATAAGTTTTATGCAATTAGATTTTCCAACACACTAACAAATAGGAAAATCTCGTAGTTTTTCGACAAGACCAATTTTATTTCAAGAGACACCTCTTATGCCATCATTTGATACTAGCCGCTACTCGGTAGTGTCTCTGTGATCTGGCCAATAATTAATACACTGAAACCCATAAACCGCAAATAAGTTCTATGCAATTAGATTTTCCAACACACTAACAAATAGGAAAATCTCGTAGTTTTTGGACGAGACCAATTTTATTTCAAGAGACCCCTCTTATGCCATTATTTGATACTAGTCACTACTCGGTAGTATATCTGTGATAATTAAAACACTGAAACCCATAAACTGCCAGTATTTTGTATGCGGTCCGATTTTCCAACGCATTAACAAATGGGAAAATCTCGTAGTTTTTTAGGAGACCAATTTTATTTCAAAGGACACTTCTTATGTCATCATTTGATACTAGCCACTACTCGGTAGTTTCTCTGTGATCTGGCCAATAATTAATACACTGAAACCCATAAACCGCAAAAAACTTCTATGCGATTCGATTTTCCAACGGATTAACAAATGGGAAACTTTCGTAGTTTTTTGACAAAACTAATTTTATTTCAAAGGACACCTCTTATGCCATCATTTGATACTAGTCACTACTCGGTAGTATCTCTGTGATCTGGCCAATAAATAATACACTGAAACCCATAAACCGCAAATAAGTTCTATGCAATTAGATTTTCCAACACACTAACAAATAGGAAAATCTCGTAGTTTTTCGGCAAGACCAATTTTATTTCAAGAGACCCCTCTTATGCCATTATTTGATACTAGTCACTACTCGGTAGTATACCTGTGATAATTAAAACACTGAAACCCATAAACTGCCAGTATTTTGTATGCGGTCCGATTTTCCAACGCATTAACAAATGGGAAAATCTCGTAGTTTTTTAGGAGACCAATTTTATTTCAAAGGACACCTCTTATGCCATCATTTGATACTAGCCACTACTCGGTAGTTTCTCTGTGATCTGGCCAATAATTAATACACTGAAACCCATAAACCGCAAAAAACTTCTATGCGATTCGATTTTCCAACGCATTAACAAATGGGAAACTTTCGTTGTTTTTTGACAAAACCAATTTTATTTCAAAGGACACCTCTTATGCCATGATTTGATACTAGCCGCTCCTCGGTAATATCTCTGTGATCTGGCCAATATTTAATACACTGAGACCCATAAACCGCAAATAAGTTCTATGCAATTCGATTTTCCAACACACTAACAAATAGGAAAATCTCGTAGTTTTTGACAAAACCAATTTTAATTCAAAGGACCCCTCTTATGCCATTATTTGATACTAGTCACTACTCGGTAGTATACCTGTGATAATTAAAACACTGAAACCCATAAACTGCCAGTATTTTGTATGCGGTCCGATTTTCCAACGCATTAACAAATGGGAAAAACTCGTAGTTGTTTAGGAGACCAATTTTATTTCAAAGGACCACCTCTTATGCCGTCATTTGATATTAGTCACTACTTGGTAGTGTCTCTGTGATCTGGCCAATAATTAATATACTGAAACCCATAAACCGCAAATAAGTTCTATGCAAATCGGTTTTCCAACACACTAACAAATAGGAAAATCTCGTAGTTTTTTGACAATACCAATTTTATTTCAAAGGACACCTCTTATGCCATCATTTGATACTAGCCGCTACTCGGTAGTGTCTCTGTGATCTGGCCAATAATTAAAACACGGAAACCCATATACTGCCAGTATTTTCTATGCGGTCCGATTTTCCAACGCACTAACAAATGGGAAAATCTCGTAGTTTTTTGACAAGACCAATTTTATTGCAAAGGACCACCTTTTATGTCGTCATTTGATATTAGTCACTACTCGGTAGTGCCTCTGTGATCTGCCCAATAATTATCTTCAAACCCTCATGCAATTTGATTTCATTACTGTGTCAACAGACAAATTCTTTGTCTTCCTTATGTAAATATTTTTAATTGTAGATTTTTTTTTTTGATTTGTTTTATTTTAATTTAAGTTTTAATCATAGATTTTAATTAAAATAAATTCGTCTGTTGTCAGGTTTCCATTGTTAACATTGCTTTTGCCGACGGTTTATTTTGTTAATTTAACAAATTTTATTTGTTGTCAATTTTTTATTTTGTTAAAAACTTCACATCCGTCATAAACAGAAGTAAAGCTAAAATTAAAGTAAAATTTGGGGATACGATACGGTTTTAAGTTGCCCAAATACAACTTTACATTTATAATCTAAACGGAAAAAATAACGGGTTATCCAATTCGAGGTTGATAAAGTAGAAATCTGTATACCGACATCTGTCAAAGATAAACGTCAAGTACGCTGTCATTTATTTAGTTGACATTCTGCCATTTAAGAATATGGAGCATTTAACAATCGACCAACGCGTTAAAATTATTAAATCTTATTATAAAAATAGTGATTCTGCCGTATCCACATTTCGCGCTTTACGAGCAGATTATGGTCGTCATAATCGTCCTACAAAGCAAACCATATTGAATACAGTGAATAAATTTGAACAAACTGGATCTGTTACTGATATTGTAAGGTCTGTGCATCATCGAAACATTCGCAATGCTGAAAATATCGCTTCTGTAGCTGAAAGTGTGGAAGAAGATCCAAATTTGTCAATTCCTCGTCGAGCTCAACATTTAGGCCTATCTTATGGCTCATTATGGCGCATTTTGCATCTGGATTTGCATCTTCATCCGTATAAAGTCCATTTAACACAAGAGCTAAAGCCTGCTGACCATGGACAACGAAGAACATACGCAAATTGGGTGTTGGAAAAACAGGCCGTCGATGCTGATTTTTCGAACAATATTTTCTTCAGTGATCAAGCTCATTTTTCGCTTGGTGGATACGTTGATAAGCAAAACTGTAAAATTTGTGGCTCAGAAAATCCACAATTGATTGTAGAGAAGCCATTACACCCGGAAAAAGTCACTGTTTGGTGCGCATTGTGGTCTGGTGGTGTGATTGGGCCGTATTTTTTTGAGAACAACCATGGACGAACCGTTACCGTCAATTCTGAGCGCTATGGCCGCATGTTAACCGATTATTTTTTTACGAAAATCGAAGATTATGATCTTGACGATATGTGGTTCCATCAGGATGGAGCAACCAGTCACGTAACACGAGCAAATCGAGATCTTTTGCAAGAGAAATTTCCTGGACGTTTGATTTCGCGATTGGCTGATGTCAATTGGCCTCCAAGATCCTGTGATTTAACGCCTTTGGATTTCTTTTTGTGGGGCTACGCGAAAGATCGTGTTTACGCAAACAATCCTCAAACTCTTGACGAATTGAAAACTAATATTCGTAAGGTAATGGCCGAGATACCGCCCGAAATGTGCCGAAAAGTCATTGAAAATTACCGCAAAAGAATCAAGGCCTGTAAGAAGTCCCGTGGAGGACATTTGAATGATATCTTGTTTAACTAAAAATGGCAAGGATCAATCTGTAAAATGAAATAAAAATTACAATACATTCCGAATACTTTGTGTGTTTTTTTTAAGTTTACTTTATCAAGCTTGAATTGGATAACCTTGTACAAACAAAAACGATATGTAAAGTCAGAGAAACATCAAAGATGGGCTAAGTATACATTATTTAAGTCGTAAAATGAGTGATTAAGCCTATAACAGATGACTCGAAACAAAACACAAAATTCAAATTAATTTTTTTTACATATCGAGCTTTTATTTACGAGCCAATAAATATATGTTGGAAACGTTAATTAAAATAATTTAATTTAATTTTCTTGTGTAAATATTTAAAATTAAATATAAATGTTTTATAATTATTTATGTATGTGTGATAATAAACATATCTACCTTTTGCAAAAATGCTCGATATCCAGCATGGTATTTTTAGCTAGCATCAATTCCTTAATTTATAATTTTGCAATAAACTGGAACCTAATACAATAGTAACATTAATTTTGATACTTACTTATCTCTCATGTTTCAAAAACGTTTTTTTTTAATTTCCACTTTAATCGTTTGGTGTTTCATATGTTGGGAAAACAAATTAAAAAGTCACGTATTTTATATTTAATTATAAATTTTATGTGCTCTTCTTTTATTATTTTTTTTTGTTTTTTCCTACAAAATATTTTATAACTCCTTAAAAATAATATTTACAAAATAATTTAAAAAATTTATAAAAATTAATTTTTATATCAATTTAATTATTATTTTAGTATATTTTAATTCTGTTCTATTTTTTACGTTTGTTTATAAAATAAATAATAAATTAAAAACAGTGGAATATTATTTTTAATTGAGTTAAGATTTTAATTAATTTTTATTTATTTAAATTTTAATGTATAACATTGAGATATTAGGTATAGCGGTTACATCGCATTTGTAAAGAATGGCATAGGCCCCGTTAACACTAATTGGCGTGCAGCCAGTAATATCACGGTTTATTGTACTAATACGTAAATTACATTTGGATAGCTGTCATAGGCGAAAACACTATATACGAGTACGAGTCCATTTAGCTGTTTGCAAAAGTAAAATTTAAATAAACCGGAAATCAATTAAACGATACTATACTAGATAATTTGTGCATTAAAATTGACTTATTTACTTATGGTTTTAATTGATTTTTCAATTTGCTTATTTATTTTAGTGATTTAAAAAAAACTATTAGTTAAAATCTCCAATTGAAAATTGTATTATGCATACAAATATGTGCGAATTGGCAGTTAATCAAAAACTATACAAGTTGCGCGCTATACGCCCGTATGTCCGCGTGTTTATACATACGAGTATGTAATTTGACTAATGATTTTGTTCTATGGTTTGTTAGCTCGCTGGTCTTATATTTATTTTCTCCCCCGCACGATTTTTAATTTTTAGTTCGAAGAAATCATGAAAAATTAAAAAATAATTTGAGATAAAATTTCAATTACGATTGACTGTTTAGTTTCATGGCATTTAATTATTTAATTACAGATTGGTGATGGGTTTTGATTTAATTTTGACCCGGTTGTCTAGAACTTCTATTTTAAGTTATTTTTGTGAGTGATGATGGCATTCCCACTCAGTATTGGAATTGTAAGCAACAAATTATTGACCTGAACCTATTCGCCATTTGTAGATTGAGTTTATTAAGTATACACAGATAAGAATATCAGGTGTACAAGTATGAAATGCGGATTTCTTTCACTAAAAAAACATGTTAAATTCGGAAGTATGATAAAAAGTGCTTTATTCAAAGTATGCTCCATCGCTTGTTATACATTTTCCCCATATTTCGGACAATTTGGCAATGCCACGCCAGTAAAATATCTTCCATTTTTGCTGCTCAGCAAGCACCCATCGATACAAACAAGTGGTAATCAGAAGGAGCCAAGTCTGGCGAGTAAGCCGCATATAGGGTAGAACTTCTTAGCTGAGTGATTCCAACGTTTCGCGAATTGGTTTTGCCATATGTAATGGAGCATTGTCATGAAGGAAAATGACTTTATGTTGACTGTTTCGGTATTCTGGCCTTTTCAAGGAGCGAACGCTTCAAATCGGTCAATTGTTGTTGGTAACGTTTATTACTAACCATTTCCCCAGTTTTTAACAGTTCATAATAAACCACGCCCTTTGTTCCTTCCAAACACAGAGCATCGTCTTTCTGTCAAAAATATTCCCTCTTGCAGTCGATGTGGATGGTGCTCCTAGGTCCACTCATGATTTTTTGTGCTTGGAATTCTCAAAATAGATCCACTTATTTGAGTGAGCAAAATGTCACATGTGTTTTTTCGTTTTTTCATTTGCCTGCAGTTCAACTCAAGTGGAACCACCCGTCTATCGGTCTTCTGAATCTTTCCCATCTCTCTTAGCCGGTTGGAAACAGCTTCTTGACTAACGCCCAATTGCTCGGCGAGTTGTTTTTGCGTTTGCGAATCATCTTCGTCCAACATTGCGCTTGCAATTCCACATCTTCGTATTTTTTTGGAGGTTTTCCACATTCCTTGTCTGCAACATCGAAGTCACCACTTTTGTAACGCTGATACCGTCGTTCACACGTATCTTGCGATGGAGGATGTTCACCATAAGTTTCTCGAAGTAATTGGTATGATTCAGCAGCAGGTTTCTTCAAATGAAAACAAAAAATTAATGCTGTCGGCGAATGTTCTTTGTTCGGTATAAATTTCGACATATTGAACACAACACTATGCACACATTTTTCGAATTTATCACTCGTGCGCACCTAACCCTTGTTGATGACACAACGAAATATGACCACCATCTGTTGCCTGAAATCCGCATTTCATACTTGTACACCTGGTACATCGAAGATATTTAAATCTATTTAATGTTTATTAGAAGATAATGATATAATTTTTATAATCGATGTAGATATGCTACTGCATACATTTTAATATCCGAACAGAATATTGATTAGGAAATTAATTTAATTAGATATTTTATGCATGTATGTAGATAATATGTATACTGAAGCGGAAAATAATTATATTGTGTTAATTTTATTTTGATTAAACTGATAACTTTTTATTAAACATCTCAGTTGATAACATGATTATGTGCAGTCACGGTAACTAATCATTATAAGTAACATAATTCTATATAAGCCGCTTTATTAAACAGTATCGATACACCCGCCACCTCTCTGTCATATACGTTATTTGATTTATGATATTGTGAAACATTATAATACTCTACCAAAAGAGCTAATAATCTCGGGCAATCAGTGTTTCTTCGAGTAAGACTTAAACAACTGAAAAATTCGTTGCACAACGGCTCAGCAAAACTGCCGATCATTCAACATTGATTTTGTGAAAGAGAGCTTGGTTCACAATTTCCACTCGTTTTATTTATAATCTGTTCCAAAATAGTCGTACGAATTTCGGGGGATGGATATGTATTCGTACATGATTCTGCGAATAAAAACGTACAAACTTTATTTTCCAACACATTTTAATTCCGCAGCAATTCACAAATTTCACTCGTTCACTGCTCACTGATTCACTTTAGCTATTCACTTTTACTGGTCATTATTTTTCACTTTTTAACTTGCACTGTTCACTGGTTAAATTACAACTGTGCCTGCGTCCCAAATTACTCGCGCGTATATACTTTTCAACCGATGTTCGAGATTATTCTTTTTATTGCAACTTGGCAAAGGATGTGTATTGCAATTATAAAGCACTTTCATGTAATTATGTTTGCGAATATTTCACGTATACTTTAACCACTTCGTATAAGTGCGATGGCAATTTTTCAGAATTTCTCACTATTCCAATGTAAATTCTATTCCATAATAAGCCAACAATTTGACTCCAGCATTAAAATATGAATTTGTGAACTAAAGTGATGATATCACAATCGTTACCTAAGTACCAAATCCTTTTAAACGATAAGTTACTCGATTTTAGTGTGAAAATTATAAAAAATTAATGCAGGGTAATATCTCTTGGAGTTGCATTGTTTTTCAGTGTTTTCGTACAGCTACTCGACCCCTGGATGTGCAAGTCCCAAAAGATTTGAATTCTACGAACTTTAATAGTACAAGGTTAATGAATAAAAAATTCGTGAAAGTCTTACCAGCTTTTTCTTTAAATAAAATAAAGAGTAAGGTATTAAAAATTTTAGAAAATTCACGCTGCGTACTTACTTGCAGAAATTGAGCAACTCGCTTCCACACTCTAAACCAATCAAATTTCGTGAAATGCTTTATGCCCCGCCTACTAATTACACACTCGAGTTGAAATATTTTTATCTTCGAGCAAATGATTTTCTCAAGCATGCCAACCAAAAACTACAAATAGATCTAAATTTAGTGCTCATTGTAATTTCTATTTTTGCTATTTATTTGACAAAAAAAAAATAATTTTTTTGTCAAATGCAATTTGTGCAAAATTGTTTGTTAGTTGCATAAATTTTCAGCTATCGATATGGTAGCAGAAAGTGTTGCGGGCTGGTATAAAATGAGCCAAGGTAATTTCGTGCAAGCTCAATTACTGGATAAGGAATAGTTTGTAAGAATAATTTGTATGAAATCAAGGAAACATTGTCCCGAATCAAGAATAATCTAAAAACTTATATTAATAATCGCAAAAGATAGTTTTTGTAACAAACGGCACTAGTAAAACGTACGGTAATGGTTTTTTAAATCCTTTTTCAGTAACAGTTTAATGTATAAATTTATAAATTAAGACAGTATTTGCTCTTGAAACGGAACTACAAATACTCTTAGATCAAAATACAGAATTGATTGAAATGCAATGATTTGTTATAACGTATCTCTGGCCGATCCAGTGAACAAAACAAACAGAGATAGGAAATTCGGAAGCAACGTAAAAGCGAAACGGAAATTACAATGAATTCTGAAGGGTAGCACATGTTCGCTGACACTGATCCCCATCGAATGATACAGGCACATCAACTAGACTAGTAGTTCACCATAGGTTAGTATACAAATTTAACCAACTCCATCACCGTCATTCGTCGAATATAGTGTGCCTGAACGAAATTTTCTACAGGACTGGATGATCATCAGCGTATAAACCGATCACGACAAGTATATTCGGCAAATTCGTGTCCGGTAAAGATGGTACTTTAATGTTGTTTCGAAGTGATCCCAATTTAACAAAGAGGACGTCATCTAGAATCATTATCACGCGGTATCAACGATAGTGATGAAGGGACTGTAGTTGATATGAAGTAGCAAATAAAACCTTAATTTTTTTTTATTAAAAATCATTTATTTAAAACATTTTAAGAGGATAAAAATTTGCGTGGCTCATTTTTTGATTGCTTCGTTGGTGTAGCTTCGTATGTCGGGTGGCACTGTTCTAGTATTTTAATTCCATTGCTGCAACAGGGACACCGATACCGAGGAATTTATTATCGCAAAATCAATTCGCGTCACAACATCACTAACGGAATTTGGTTAATCCAAAAACACGGGCTTACTGAATTTATATCAGAACATGCACGCTATTCAGTGCCTCGTAATACATGGATTCGACACTAATTCGTTTTCCGGAAATTGGACAGTTTATTAAGCATAGTACGAGGAAATGGGCCCTTTTCTTTGCAATGGAAGTGAGCCAATCACTTATCCGTGGACTTGTGATTAGTCAATTTTCTAGTGTTTCAGTTGTTTTTTTAAATATTAAGTTGTTTCATTTATTTCGCTTTTCCCGACTATTTAGAATTTCTTGTATTTATATGATCTGAAATTTCCACTTCTATGCAAATGTTCTATTTTTTTTGTTCATTGGCTAATCAATCATTTGTGGCATTACTCTTGTTTATTGGTTTTTTTTTTGTTTTGTTTGGGATGGTGCAACAGTATCGAAGCACTTTATTCTTGGGATCTACAAGCAATATGTATCATCGAAAATTGTATTCAACTCGGCCTGTATTTAACAAAATTAGTGAATTAGAAATGATCGGGTACCATCGTACAGGTTTATTAATGTTAGATATTTTCCACCATATTTAACATATCTATTCTCGTGTCCGCAGTATTTTTGTGTATGATTAAAACCTTGGTATTTTTGCATTGTGAAGTTTTTGCTCAAGCTGTTTTGGTTGGAAGTTTTTTTTGTCAATTTGAGTTATATTGTGTATTTCGTATAGATTTTCATAGTTAGAAAAAGTCAGGATATATTGTACATTTAAAGTTTTCGCCTTAAAACAGCACTTTGGACATGCTCATTACCTTTTCATTTTTAATAGTGTTACAACATTCAATAGTTTTAATCCTTTATTTTCAAGGTCCTAAGTTATGTCCTTGCTTTTAAAAGTCAGACGCCAATAACTTTAATAGGACGATTGTTTTTATTTTCGTATGTTAATCACAGTTTTGATTTATGAGAAGTTAGTTGCTTTACTATGTTCACTATGTTCATGTGTTTGTTAAACGGTTTGGTGTTCATTTGTTTGGTCATGTCCTAGTGAGAACTCTCTTCACGCTCCTTGAAAACAATGGTTCGCTATAATGGACAAACCAATTCTAATGAACAAAGGATGATCTTTCTGTATATACATGCGAACAGCTTCGCCCTAAGTTTGTCCTAACAAATTCGCGTCACGCGGCTTTATATGTACATTGGAGATAATTTTTTGTTTGTATGTCCCAGGTGTCCAATACGTTAAGTTTCAACTCATAATGATTTTTGCACATTTAACTGAAGATCCCTTTTACTATTACTGGCGACCTTAACACGTGCCCGTATTTTTTACGAAATCGTTATTTTTTTGGTCTTTTGTTTTATATTGTTCCGTTGATAGTTTCACCTTTTAAAATATTGTTACACTTGGATATTGAGGGCATAATTTTAAACCATTCTGACGTAACGAAGAATCTTCGTCGAAAAGAGTTTCAATTTTGATTTTTTTACCCAAAATAAATATCTTCAACGTGTTATATATGAACATTTCGATCATTTATTAGTCGGAGCGAGGAAAATGAAAAGTGGTTATATCTTTATGAAACACGGCAATTATTAAACAGGCTGATTTCTCCTAAAACGATTAAATCACGTAACGGATTTTTTCTTAATTTATTTTGGCTGGAATTTTGTAAATCTGTTATTTAAACAAATCAAAAAAGCTAGTGGGAATGTATTTATTAATCGCAGTGTATGAATGGTAGGAGAAACAATTCTTGCTGAAAATCCTTTTTTTCATTATTCATTAAACACTACAGAGCAAATTTAATTTTTGTTTTTTTTACTAAATTGAGAATGAAATACCCTCAATTTAAGGATACGTTTCGATCACTTTTAGTTAATTTTGAACATTTGTGAACACAGAGTGTAAAAGACAATACTGAGATCATACGTTGAATGGCTAATTGCAATATTTCTGTTCTGTGAAAAACCACTGTAAGCTATTAACAATTGATGCGACTAATGTTTATTAGATTTGGTCTTTCGAATTCTAGCCAGGTTCCAGGGCTACTGCGACGGGGATGCTGCTGCTATAGATGAGGTATATTGGCATGTCGAGAAGGTAGTGGGATAATCTCGTTGTTTTCTATTTCACAATTCCTTTTATGCTGTTCCCATGCACATCTCTATCTCTGTCACACAACCAATCGTTTGTGTTGTTTTCTTATTCTTCTTATTTAATCTTGTTCATTTCAGGAGAATTTTTTCAAACTATATGGACCACACATGCTCTAATAATATCGGCCTTATCAATAGTTAAGAGCCGAACAGAAATATTCAAATTTTTGCCGTTTCACTTATGACATGGGTGCATTTTGTCTGATTTAAGCCTGTTAATGTAGTAGCATAGTTATTTGCTACTGGTGAGCTACGGTGGCTGTGATTGCGATGTTCATCGCTACAAAATCCAAGTTGAATAGAAAGATTTGTTGAATTTTATTTAGCTGGTAAAGAAAAAATTAAAATTTCTTTTGATAAAGAAAATCTGGATTTAAAAACAAACCCCCATTTTAACCAGTACATATTTTCATTTTGGTAAAACAAAGTAATAAAAATCTGAAGTTGCTCAAACCAAAATCTGGTTTCAGCTAGTTACCAAATTATTTTTGACCGTAGATGTGCGCATTTAATACAATGCAACGATTTTTATTTAATACTCGTAGTAGCAAGACAGTTATTACAATATTTAAACAATTTTTTTTATTATTTAATCTTCGCAATCTATTCTGGGGCCGAAGTAGTCCCAACTCTTTCCCAGGTCACTTTTCACGCCCTTATCTTACGCAGTCGCCTGCCAAACCGAGGACGTACTGCTATAGTACCAATTTTATCACCATCTGCATATTGCATAGCTCCATGCCAGCCGATAAGAAGTAAGATGGGTCGGCCGAAGAGTTTTGCACTCCGACAGGATGTCATAGTTGTGTTCCATTTCATCTGTTGATGAAAATTCCCTTTTGCATCCTGCTCCTATCGGGATTCGAACCCGATACCTCCCGACCCAAACTCCGAAACTTTAACCACTGTGCTATATTTAAACGATGATGGGGGCCATCTATGATGTGATTGCTGGCTGGTATTATTGTTTCCAGTTGTGTTATGCTAATATCTTATTAAGCGATTTTGTTTTGTTATTGATTTAGTAGAGTAGTGTTTGTATCGATTGTGTTTAACCAAAGAGTAATTAATGTTTTAAAGAGTAACGAAACAGAGGAAAAATTTTCATCAAAAATGTCGTGGGTTAGCAGTTTAAATTAGTTATACAACACACTTACACAGTTCTTTATTTACGATAATTTTTATCGTTTCCTATCAATATAGACTGGACTATGACAATATTCGATCCAAATAAAATCAAAAATTCTCGTGTAAGTGTATTGTAGAATAAGAATATGTACTGTTATAAGTAAAGGGTGATTTTTTTGTGGTTAGGATTTTCATGCATTAGTATTTGACAGATCACGCGGGATTTCAGACAAGGTGTCAAAGAGAAAGATGCTCAGTATGCTTTGACATTTCATAATGAATAGACTTACTAACGAGCAACGCTTGCAAATAATTGAATTATATTACAAAAATCAGTGTTCGGTTCGAAAAGTGTTTCGCGATTTACGTCCGATTTATGGTCTACATAATCGACCAAGTGAGCAAACAATTAATGCGATTGTGACCAAGTTTCGCACTCAGTTTACTTTATTGGACATTAAACCAACCACACGAATGCGTACAGTGCGTACAGAAGAGAATATTGCGTCTGTTTCTGAGAGTGTTGCTGAAGACCGTGAAATGTCGATTCGTCGCCGTTCGCAGCAATTGGGTTTGTGTTATTCGACGACATGGAAGATTTTACGCAAAGATCTTGGTGTAAAACCGTATAAAATACAGCTCCTGCAAGAACTGAAGCCGAACGATCTGCCACAACGTCGAATTTTCAGTGAATGGGCCCTAGAAAAGTTGGCAGAAAATCCGCTTTTTTATCGACAAATTTTGTTCAGCGATGAGGCTCATTTCTGGTTGAATGGCTACGTAAATAAGCAAAATTGCCGCATTTGGAGTGAAGAGCAACCAGAAGCCGTTCAAGAACTGCCCATGCATCCCGAAAAATGCACTGTTTGGTGTGGTTTGTACGCTGGTGGAATCATTGGACCGTATTTTTTCAAAGATGCTGTTGGACGCAACATTACGGTGAATGGCGATCGCTATCGTTCGATGCTAACAAACTTTTTGTTGCCAAAAATGGAAGAACTGAACTTAGTTGACATGTGGTTTCAACAAGATGGCGCTACATGCCACACAGCTCGCGATTCTATGGCCATTTTGAGGGAAAACTTCGGAGAACAATTCATCTCAAGAAATGGCCCGGTAAGTTGGGCACCAAGATCATGCGATTTGACGCCCTTAGACTATTTTTTGTGGGGCTACGTCAAGTCTAAAGTCTACAGAAATAAGCCAGCAACTATTCCAGTTTTGGAAGACAACATTTCCGAAGAAATTCGGGCTATTCCGGCCGAAATGCTCGAAAAAGTTGCCCAAAATTGGACTTTCCGAATGGACCACCTAAGACGCAGCCGCGGTCAACATTTAAATGAAATTATCTTCAAAAAGTAAATGTCATGGACCAATCTAACGTTTCAAATAAAGAACCGATGAGATTTTGCAAATTTTATGCGTTTTTTTTTTAAAAAAAAGTTCTCAAGCTCTTAAAAAATCACCCGTTACATACTCTTTGACTTAACTTAAAAACAATTTGTATGTACAAGGTGTTGCTATTTTACATTATGTTGATTATTTATACGGAGAATTGTCCGTTTGTAACTGATCAATGTTGAGTATTGTGCGGTGGTTCTTGTAGTTGAAGAAACAAGCCGATACAATGTCGAAAGAATTTCTTCAAACTGTGTGTTCATTTTGACCAAGTGCAATATAAAAATATTGGTTTCATCAAAGTAGTTAACGGAGATATTGAAATTTGACTTCTCGTCGTATGATGAGAGATGATTTTTAATTTTTTTAAAAAGCCAAGAAAATTTCTTCAAACTTTGTGTATTGTTAAACGTTTTACTCAATTAACAATATCAGCTTCAAACGGTTTCTAAAAATTTTGTAATATTGCTTTTATTTAATATTTGTCGTTGGCCGATGGTAGTTCAATAATTAGAGAAAGTTGATTTTTCAATTTGAATTAACTTAACTTAAATTATTTGCAATACACTTAGTTAGTTGTTGTTGCTTTCAATTATTAGTCATAGTGTTTCAATATCGCAATACTTGGGTGATTTACTAAAACATTAACACGTGTTTCGATTTAAATTTTATGAGAATTTTCGCTGCCGTGTACCCAACTCATTTTAATTAGGTCTGTAAGATGAAAATCGCATCAAATCGATGTTCTCTTGAAGATCTTAATTGTTTTGTTCAGTTTTTTCTTATTTTGTATAGACATACATTGTTGCTCTTCTAAAGAACAGATGATGTAATTACAAAATTTCAGCATAATTTGTATTTTTGCTATAACCGCACAAATTCAATAAATCATCATTCTTTTTGTGTGCAAGCAAATTATTAACTTCTTCAATATACAATAGCCTAAGACATAATCTTTCTTTTATTTTTTGCCTTATTTATTAATTTGGCCTTCATGTGCCAGTCAACAAAAAATTAAACCACCAACCAGAAACACAACAAAAACTGCATATATATTTGTATGCTTTACGAGATATTATGTTGCCTTTGCATACGGATGTTGCTTTCTTCGCGTCTTTCTATAAAATGGGTCAATGCCAAAACTTAAAAAAAACATCTCGTAATTTTATAATATTTTAATACTTGATTTTACTTGAATATAATAGTCATATTCTATTATGTATCTATAAGTGTATTGACGTCATATGTTTACTAAATCCACTTTTCAAAGTATGATTTCAATTGGGATGTTGTTGCATTCTACCGTTCTACCGGGTGGCGATTGAAATATCGCCTCAGGCGAGAAATCGAAAATAAGGAGGCAACGTAGAATAAAACACCGGTGATTACTTAATTTTCATCTTTTATAAATTTTGTTTCCATTATTTTTCTGTTCTATTCGAGAGATTCATCGGGGCCGTATTTTTGAAATTAAATCGAAAAATTGGGCATTCCTAAACTTGTGTTGTGAACTTCACCGATCCCATCTATACACCCCCTTACATATAACTTAACATGTCAGTTGAAAATTTGTCAACATGCATGTGAATGCTATTTTACGAAAGACATACGTTTCGATTTCTTACCTTTTTTCTCTAAATGTGTAAGAAAATGCAAAACATAGTTGTTTGTTTATTTTTGTTAGTATGTTGACTAAACGACTAATTAAATGACACGTCACAATAATTTCTGAAATGACTTGTCGATAGACTGTCGACGTTCGAGAAGTGTGAGACATGTCGTATATATTTGCTCTTTCATGACAATGTCTTAAGCGAAACATGAGTGACAAGTCTTTGATGTTTCTTTTATTATATCACTTGATGGCAATATCGAGAGATATGAAAAATAGCTATGGTTATTCATGTTATGCCTAATTCTTATTTGAACGGATATGAAAATCTTCATATAATACACCAGTGTAGTTTCAGGGTGATATATGAGCAAATACAATAACAAAAATTACATCAATTTGACCTACAATGCATATAGTATAAATACGACGATGCCACATCACGGCTAGTGTTACTAAAAAAATTTGCTGAAAACATTTCTCACCGAACATGGCAAAAATGAGGAATGTCGATTGGCACCCGCGATTCCTCGATTAGACCGCTCTTGATAATTTTGTGTGTATATATATTTGAAGGTGTTCGCTAACCAACTACATTCTTGATGCACGTACGAAAAAATGCTATGATTTATGAACGATGTGCGCTTGAAACAAATTGATTTATAAATCTTAGGCAGCGATTTCCAAACTGTAATCCGCGACTTCGGTTGGGATCGCTTTATTTCCAGTGAGGGCCCCTTTGAATCAAATAATTTATAAAGTTTAAATTGTTTTCTTTTGTCTAGTAAACTTTTACTCATAATTTTAGGGGTGAGAATTAAAATTACTCGTACTAAATTAATGATTGCCCCACTAGGTAATCCACACATACTGGACTTTTTCTGAACATAGGAAATCTCGAAATTAAGTTTGAATCGTGCTTATTCAATTGTTAAATATATTTATGAATCAAAAATTCGATTTCCATTCAGCAAATTAACTTTCCTCCTAAATTTCAGAAAACTTATCTGACCAGATATTGTTGTAAATTTAATTAGAATCTATTAATTCCTTTTCGTTTTTAACATAAATGATACACTTTTCAAAATATTTGTAAAAAACGTAAATATATAATTTGCAATAAACGAAAAAGTTCCTATGAAAGCTGTCGCTTCTGGATTATCGATTTCGCCCAAACATCACTAGGACCTCCCAATTCATGCTTCTAACTTAAGTATGTAGCTTCATCTCGATCAACCAATCCGTCTGGGCGTGCAGAATTGGCTAAAAGACAGTTTTTCGTCAAAAATCGTCAGTTCCGCTTAAATTTTGAAGCTGAACTGATATTGTTGTAAATTTAATTTAAAATATTTTAGGTTCATAGTCATTTTTCTCATAAATGATCTTTTCAAAATATTTGTAAAACATGTAAAAGCTCCTACAGAAATTTTCCACTTCCAGTGCACCGAATTCGACCAAAAATCACTGGGATCTCCCTAATTATGGAAAATGCTTAAGTAGCTCCGTCTGGGTTGTAGAGAGGCCACAAACTTTTGGTATGCACAGATCACACAGATATTTTTTAAAAACAGTTTTTTGACTTCGGCAAAAAATCTGCAAAAATCTCAAGGTCCAAAACAATTCATTATTACTATCCTTTATTTCACTACGTAAAAGAAAGTAAAAATATAAATTAACTAATATTAATTTCTTAAAATGCTTTTGGGTTTACTTGGCAATGATTCGTAAAAACTATTTCCTAAACTATCCTAAAAATAGAATTAAGATTATTTAGAAAAAACTTCACGTGTTTGCTCATGATTTTGAAGTATTTCCTAAACTTTCCTAAAAATTTAAATCCGCCATTTTTGTTTCAATGTATGCGTAAAACTTCGTATAAACGAGTGAATTATAAATTATATGAAAAAATGCAAATAAGTACGGTGACTAAGTACTTGTAAAGAGGTCAATTTGCATATCGTACGGTTTTTCCGAGCATTTTTACCAATTCCAGAAACACCGCTACCAAATACTAAGCGCACTTTTGAGTTGTTCTGGATCAAACTAACAGACAAACACCATTCCATTAGAAAAACTAGGGGCCCCGGGTGTTTTAGGAAATCAAATTTGTAAAGAGGTCAATTTGCATATCGCTCACTCAACGAATGTTCACTCAAAGTCGAAGTAATCAATTCATAGCTTCAGCAGCATTTTTTTAATTTGAAAACAAATAGAATGTAATGGCGTAAATGTCGCTAATCGACATCCATCTCTTAAAATCGATGCAAACTGAACGAACAAGCTGACACGATTGAAACTTATGTTTTAAAATCAGCAATGACCAAGCTACATATATCCAAAATGGCGGGCGATTTGAATGCGTTCAAGCATATTTTAATGCATTCATCTACAGCGCCGAGTTTCTACTTGCACACCTAATAAACCTATTTTTTCACCTCCATTAACTTTTCGAGAAAAAAAAAACGGGACCCTAGATTTTTCAATGGAATGGTGTTTGTCTGCTAGTTTTGATTCAGAACAACTCAAAAGTGCGCTTAGTACTTGGTCGCGGTGTTTCTGGAATTGGGAAAATTGCTCGGAAAACTCCTGTGATATGCAAATTGACCTCTTTACAAATTTTATTTCCTAAAACACCCGGGGCTTCTAGATTTTCCAATGGAATGGTGTTTGTCTGTTAGTTTTGATCCAGAACAACTCAAAAGTGCGCTTAGTATTTGGTAGCGGTGTTTCTGGAATTGGGAAAATTGCTCGGAAATACTCTACGATATGCATATTGACCACTTTGCAAATTTTATTTCCTAAAACACCCGGGGCCCCTAGATATTTCAATGGAATGGTGTTTGTCTGTTAGTTTTGATCCAGAACAACTCAAAAGTGCGCTTAATATTTGGTAGCGGTGTTTCTGGAATTGGGAAAATTGCTGGGAAAAACTCTACGATATGCAAATTGACCTCTTTACAAATTTTATTTCCTAAAACACCCGGGGCCCCTAGTTTTTCTAATGGAATGGTGTTTGTCTGTTAGTTTTGATTCAGAACAACTCAAAAGTGCGCTTAGTACTTGGTCGCGGTGTTTCTGGAATTGGGAAAATTGCTGGGAAAAACTCTACGATATGCAAATTGACCTCTTTACAAATTTTATTTCCTAAAACACCCGGGGCTTCTAGATTTTCCAATGGAATGGTGTTTGTCTGTTAGTTTTGATCCAGAACAACTCAAAAGTGCGCTTAGTATTTGGTAGCGGTGTTTCTGGAATTGGGAAAATTGCTGGGAAAAACTCTACGATATGCAAATTGACCTCTTTACAAATTTTATTTCCTAAAACACCCGGGGCTTCTAGATTTTCCAATGGAATGGTGTTTGTCTGTTAGTTTTGATCCAGAACAACTCAAAAGTGCGCTTAGTATTTGGTAGCGGTGTTTCTGGAATTGGGAAAATTGCTGGGAAAAACTCTACGATATGCAAATTGACCTCTTTACAAATTTTATTTCCTAAAACACCCGGGGCCCTTAGATTTTCCAATGGAATGGTGTTTGTCTGTTAGTTTTGATCCAGAACAATTCAAAAGTGCGCTTAGTATTTTGTAGCGGTGTTTCTGGCATTGGGAAAATTGCTCGGAAAACTCCTGTGATATGCAAATGTCCACTTTACAAGTACTTAGTCACCGTATTTATTTGCATTTTTTCATATAATTTATAATTTACTCGTTTATACGAAGTTTTACGCATACATTGAAACAAAAATGGCGGATTTAAATTTTTAGGAAAGTTTAGGAAATATTTCACTATTATTGGCATTGTATTAATTAATAAAGTTTACTTCACGTCTACTGATGGAGTCGATGGCTTTTGCAAGGTCGATTTAATACTGTGGTCAGAAAATAGTAAGACTTTCTTCATAATTTTAAAATTCTTTATTTATTTCTCCAAATCTATTTCGTCCCCCTCAAAGTAATCTCCCCGGCCTCAATACACATGTGCCAACGTTTTTTCCAATCCTCGAAACAGTTGTTAAAGTCAATTTCCGGAATAGCCTCCAATGCGCGTAGCGATTCACGTTTAATGTCTTCAATTGACTCAAAACGGTTTCCACGGAGCGGTCGTTTGAGTTTGCTGAACAGCCAGAAGTTACACGGAGCTAAATCAGGCGAATACGGTGGTTGCGGAATGATATGGGTGGAGTTTTTGGCGAAAAAATCATGTAAAACCAATGCAGTATGAGAAAATGCATTATCGTGGTGCAAACACCAAGAGTTGTCGACCTTCGGCTCACCTTTGGCACGATATTCGGCCGATTGATCGTCTGTTTCCGGGTCGTAAGCATCGATCCAAGACTCATCGCCAGTTATAATACGTTTCATCACATCCTGGTAGTCGGAAAGCATTGTTTCACAGACTTCAATGCGACGCTGTTTTTCCAAAAAATTGAGTGATTTTGGAACCAATCGTGCTTTCACTTTTCTTAGGCCCAAATGATCTTTCAAAATGGTTTTCACTGATCCTTGCGATATTTCAACGATGCCAGTAAGGTCTCTGACTGTTAATCGTCGATTCTCGAGCACCAATTCCTTGATTTTACTAAGGTGTTGATCATCAGTTGATGTTGATGGCCGTCCTAGACGTGGTTGCCCATTTGCGTTCCAATGTTACTATTCTTAATGTTCTTTTTTTGTTGTTGTTTGCATCATTTTAATAGAGCATGAATTTCATTTCATTTAGAGAGTTTTGCTAACCTGTTGCTTAAAGTTTGAAGGCATTTCTCTTATTTCGGTAGACGAGTGTTATGAGCTTCCATGCTTCTTAGTCTCTTTTGGAGTGCTGCTGTATCTTCGGTAGTGCTCTCCGAAATAACTGGTTTTGTCATGACTACTTGCGAGTACAGTTTTGGTTCTCCCGTTTTACAAGCAAGAGGTTTAGGTGTCTCTTTGGTGAACGTTTGATAATTTTTTACCGATATTCCTGGCCTTTGTTTTCGTGTTTTATTTCTTATTCTTTGTAGCTCCTTAGTTATTTCACATCCCCGGTAGTTTGCCTGATGTGGCTTATTGCAATTGACACATTTAGCACCAATATTTTAACTAATTGGGCGTAATTGGGCATGATGCTTTGCGGCACATTTCACGCGTCTAGTCTCTCTTTGGCAATATTTCTGCGTATGATTAAAACCTTGTCATTTTTTGCACTGCGGTATTAACCCGCTATTTTTCTCAATCGCTCTATTTTAACTCTCATGTTAAGTATTGCCTTCATATTTAACACATTTTCCACTTTTTGTTTGTTATTAAAAGTGAGCATAAATAGTGGAAGCCCCTGAACTTCTTATTCAGTTTCGATTTTTTCCTTCTAATGATGTTTACAATATTTTCTATTTGATAACCCTTTTGCTTGAGATCCTCAATAATTTCCTTTTTTACGCAGGTTGGTGAGACCTCTCGTCATAACATTGAATGGGCGAATATTCTTATCCTCATAGGTAAACCACTGATGCCCCTCGGAATTAAGCTTTGTAGCCAATGATGTTTAGCTTTCAGAGTCTACAACATTAATTTTCAAGACGCTTTTTTTGTTTACAGATACGAGTTTGTACTCGGCTACCGTAATCGATTTCATAATCGATTGTATAGTAGAGAAATTTAATATGCCGACGACATTTATTGGTGGAGGTGATTTTTGTTTTGGTTTAGCTGGTTGTTGTTCTAGAGCTAGTTGTTTCTTGATGATTAACTGGTTTCTAGAAACCTCTTTTGAAGTTAATGGTAAAGTTATTTCCATTTCTGGTGAGTGTTGCACTTTCCTTTTCTTACTTGATACTTTATTCCGGTACAACACAGAATTTGTTTCTCTTTCTAATTCTTCTTCATCCGTAGGGAATGGATTAATGTCATCATCGAGTGCAGGGCTAGGTATCGTCCTAAGTTATGCACGTTTTTCAACTGCTTTTTTGAGTTCTTCATTCTCTTTCTTTAAAATTGTAAATTCTTCTTTCAATTTAGTAGTAAATTCTTTTATTTCTCTTAGTTGTTCACGGAGTTCGGCATTTTCCTTCTCGTACTGAAATATATTTCCAGTTGAAGATCTTGGTGATCTTGATAATTTGAAACTTCGTCCAAATGGGTTAAACAATGATTGGCTTTCCAGAATCTGTTGAACCTGCCTCCGAAGAGTGTGGATTTGGCAGCACATGTGCTGCTGTACCCGGTAGCACTTTATTGCTGCCGAAGCAGTTCTTACCCCCTCCCGTGACGAGGATTTGGCTACCTTGGTGTGACCTAGGTGTACACTGAGACAGCCGAAGCCTCCTGAGTACCCTAGACTAAAGGGCATATCATACATTTAATTGTAGTAAATTTTTAAAATGCGGCCGATGGTGCGAAGTTCATGTGAATGAAATCTCGATTCTGTAATAGACGACTTACAAAACTTTTACAATAAGCTAAACTTTTTTTTTTGCCTAATATCGGATGCATCTTGTGTTGCAACAATGCAAATTATGATTATATAATTTTCTTAGCGTGCGGTTTATAAATAATTAAATTCGATGTTTTAACACACTGACAAACTTAATTATTATTTTGCTTGGTACAATCACTTTCATTCAATATATTCTTCATCATATTTTTTCCGTAGACGGTACACAGTTGCGTAATTGTTTATGTCTTTATAATTTTAATGAACACTTGATAAAAATGTTAACGTCTAAGGTCTTTTGCACTTTTACAGATTTTTTTTTATATCCTTATTTATTAAGACGAAAGTAAGCGTTACGGATTTTTTTTTTTTAAGAAACAGGTGGTTTATGGAAATTTAATACTTTTGGGCTCGGTCTTTATGCACACAAACATTATATTTTAACCACTACAGCTGTATGTGTAATAATTATTGTATCCAGGGCTGATAATTATTTTTAATTTTTTGTTTATTTAGAAAAACCAAAAATTTAATTATTTATTATTATAGTAAATTATAATTAAAAAGTTGAATTTGAGATCAAATAGAAATATTTTTGCTTTTTGTGTGTTTTTGTAGTGGCATATTTAGAATAATAATTGTCTGTATGTAATAAATTAGCAAAAATTTCAATTATTAAAATTAATTACACAAAGGAAAACAATTATTTATTAGTTTTGTATATTCCGTTTGTGATGGTTAAGTTATTTTATTGATTGATGCGCATTTATGATGCCCCGTCTCATACGAAAAATTCAATGGACAAGCGGAACATTCATTACAAGTTTTTATGGTGCCATTAAACTACTTGTTAAATGTGTTTACATAATTTTTTTTTTATTTTTGAAACGCGCGACACGATTCGCGGGCGCTGGTAATTTTTTTACAGTAATAAAATATCGTATGTATATTTTACTTTCGATATATTTATTATGCTAGAACAATTCGCGGAATGACAGATTAATCTTGGAAGTCTTATTATTTTTGTTCTATTACTATTTTGCTTTCTAGTAAATTATTTCCATATTGTTTTACAATATAAAGATGCTGCTGTTCGTACAACATACAATAAATGTTTTATTCGTTATGAAAATATACACAGAGGTTTGGTAATTATTTAAAATAATAAATGTGGGTAGGACGGCTTAATTGGTACAAATTATTAGTTTTGTGGAAAGGTGTATAACATACTGTGATTTTTATGCTAAACTATGAACTACTATGATTATAAATACGTTTATGATTACATAAACCATTAAATTATATATTTTATGCATTTAGGAGCTACATATAAAAACACTCTGGTTTTTAATTATTGTTCTACTTGAAACTTTAAAAATAGTACGTAATATATTGTACAAGCACACAAGAGTGATGAAATCTCTTCAACCCTTTCAGAACGTATAGGAAATATTATGAACTCATTCAGATTTGCCACCGCCTCACGAACCCGATTGTGTATATACTCGTACGTACATATTATATCAGCGGATCACATATGTACGAATCGATACATATATAAATGTAAAACACCAATGTGTAATTTGAACATTTATGGTTTTTAAAAAGCATTAAATTTTTTTTAAATACAATTTTTACGATCATAATAAAAATTCATGAAACACTAAAATATTGTGTAAGTGTGTACAGGGGTATGCTAAGAATACAATGGTTACTCACCGTGTATTCGGGAAAGCCATGCAGCCGAGTTTGCTCTAATGCTCTTTTATGATGGATTTTATGTACGTACTCGTATATTATTTTTTGAAGTATTTATTGCACCTGTAATCCCAGCATGTAAATATGTTGTACACGTCAAAGGCTGTTATTCGTTTCTTTTTAAATACGAAACTGTATAACTTCTTAGCAAAGATACTTGTATACAGGGTGGCTGAGACCAAGTGTTACCAAATGAAAACGCTGTAATTTTTTTAATTTTGATTATTTTTTATTGAAATTTCGTGGAATATGTTGAAAACATATTACATTTTATGAAAAACATGTTACTGCTCGATATGATCTCCTTTGGCTCTGATTATTTGATTCAGTCTTCCATAGAAAGCATTGCATGCTGACCGAACGTGCGCTTGCGGAATTTTATTCCATTCTCGAACAAGAGCTGACTTCAATGCATCAACACTTTCGTATTTTTAGTGGACACCTTACTCTCCAAAATGGACCATATGGAGAAATCCATGGGATTCAAGTCTGGTGAATATGGTGGCCATTCTTTCGACGAAATCAGCCGCGGAACTCAATTTTGTAAAAATTGCTGTGTCGCTCGAGCTTTGTGTGACGGTGCCGAGTCCTGTTGGAATGTCCAACGATTCGTACCAAAGTGTTTACGTGCCCAAGGTAGCAAAGCATCGTTTAGGATCTTTTGGCGATACACCTCTTGGTTTACCTTGACTCCATGTTCGATGAAAACCAGAGAAGTGCGTCCATCTGCAGTCACTGCAGCCCAAACCATAACATAAGCTGGTGATTGCTTGCGCATGGCAACTCTTGTGTCCAAATTATCGTTGGACTTGTGCTCTAACCAAACACGATCATTTTGTTTATTCACATACTGTTGAATGGTGAAAATTTTCTCATCAGAAAAGACAATTTTTGGAATCTCATCACGTTCGGCCAAGGCCTTCAATGCTCGTGTTCTTTCAAGCCTAACTTTTTTTTGTGCCTCCGTAAGATCTTGAACTTTTTGTATCTTGTAGGGCTTCAAGTGTAGTTCATTTTTCAATATGGTTTGAATGCTGTATCGTGAAACATATAGACGTGCGGCTAATTGATTGGCACTTTGACGAGGATTTCGTTGGATTCGTTTCTTCACATTTCGTATAATTTCTCTTGATGTTGCTGTCTTTTTAGGACCGTCTCTGTTGCGTCTAGTGATGCTACCAGTTTCGTTGTATCGAGTTATGGTTCGATACACAAACATTTTATTCACATTCAAATGCTGGAGCTGACGAACTATTGCTGTTTGTGAATTTCCACCCAAATACAGTGCAATTACACTATTACGTTTGAATTCCATTACGATTTTTTTATGAAGATATTAATTTAGAGCAATTATTTGTTGACCACATGTAAACAACTAGCCAAACTTCAATCTGTCAAAAAATTGACGCGCGAAAGTGACAGCAGAGTGAAGTCAGTAACATTTGGTCTCAGCCACCCTGTATTATAGCAAAGTCTACAAATGGTTATCACTTCTTTAATAATTTCGTGATTTTGAATTAGATACCACTTTTTGTGCCAACAAGGGATCGTGGGCTCCACGATCAAAACAAAATTCGGCACTAAATAGTTCAATATATAATTGATTGATTGTTGATGCATAAAGGATTTTTATTTTATTTTTTACAATTATTTTACCTATATGCTGTAATGTAGACAATTATGGTTTTAATTTTGTACAAAGATGGCCAAAATTCTACATAACGTATTTTCATAGTAGATTACATTTGTTGTGTTCTTAAAGGTCTTTAAACATTTATAACGTTTTGTAGTGTGTATACATTTAGGTAATTATGTTATGTCATAATTACCATTATGTCAAACAAATCAAAATGGTTATGGTAACGCAAACAACCACACTATATCTGAAGACACTGTCAACATACACACATCTATAACACAATTGTCTAATTTAAACATTTTATTTGCGTATATTTACATTTTTAAGAACAATATACAGTTGATTACAGAGTGACGATCAATTATACGCGAATTTACTCACGTACATATTATAGTAATTCGAAGACCATATGATTCTGTCTGAATAAATTATTTGGTAATTAAATAAGGTTTATTGTATTACTAATGTGTGAATAGATGCTTAAAATAATTTTCAAGGTATAGAGATTTGTAAGACAATAGAATTTGGTATGTTTGTTTAGATATGTATTATAATATGAGTTTATTATTTATTAGAAACAGATGTTGGCTTATTTGTTTGTCTATAGTGATGATTTAGATAAATACCGAAAAAAATCTGGGACACAGATTGATGTTACGATTGTGGCTTACCGACTATAAATAAACGTAATTAATTCTTGTATCACGCTTGCCGTACCCGTTGTGCTTTCAGCATTTTGACGTTGCCATATTTAAGGTTACTAGTTCACTTAATGATAATCACGATTATATACCACAAGTTAATAGATTATCTAAGCCTAGGGATTCTCATTTCCCGCACATGGCCTGTTAAAACAGATTGCAAGTTGCAAATTTTTGTGCGTGATATCCATTTTAATAAAGAAAAACATGAACGTGCCAGGATAGTTGCTTTACTTTAGTATCGTTTTTGAAACATATAAATCCGAAGATGCGTGGATTGGCAAACAAAAAAAAAATGTTTGTAAGCTCAAGCTTTCGTAAGAATACCATAATTCCTTATCCTAGAGATTTCCTAAGGATTGAACTTATGCGTAATTAATCTCTAGCAAAGGCGCTCAGTTTATTAGAAGCTTAAAGCTTAAAAATGTTCAATTTGTTGAGAATACAGTAACCTTATTTCTAAATCCGAGTAAAGGGATAATCCTGCTTTGAAAAATAATCATTTTTAATTAGTAAGCAAATCAGAGCCGTTTTCACTCTGCTGGGATTTCTTCAGTAGACCATTTTAATACAAGTTCGTACATTCGGTAGAACATTTAATCGCCACCGTTTTTTAGCATTTTGCGTACATCTTATCTGCACCACGAGCCTTGTTGAATTTTGGCATCATGTTTCTTACTTCATCGTACAGTGGTGGTGGTGGAGTCATTGTAGTGTTGATGTCCGACTGGTGCAAGGGAGATAATTGTTCGCCAGCGGATAGTAATGTAGGTAGATTTAAAATAAAGGCAAAATAATTGAAGAACGTTGTTGGTGGCCATTAATAATTGTAGCTAACTGTTATGTTGCGATATATATTATCCCAACTTTCAATGTTAAGAAAAGAGAATCTCGCGGTCGTGTAAACGTTCTGTTATTTCTAGTCAAAGGTTACGATTTTTTAATTCTTGTTAATGATGCTTCAACGGTAACATTGTTTATATGATATTCCACTGATACTCCGTGGAATCGAGCAGCGGCTAGTTTACAAGTATTCCTGATTGGATATTCTCTGAATTGGTTCGAGTAACGCGGTGGTTGACACATCATGTTGTTGATCATTCAAAAGTATATTTTGCAACTACAAAGAAGTGGCCGTAGTCGATATTAGGTCCGCGTTTCGATTTCGTTGATATAGGAGAACTCAGTATGTTTTCAACATGGTATAAGAAAACATCTTTTGTTCGTTTGAGAGTACCCGGGAGCGTATACACGTTTACGATCGAAATGTTAAAATGACGTCCGTGAAACATGAATAAATAGACCCGATTATTGACAGGTATGAAATTTGACGATATCGGTTGTTTATTAGTAAACTAAGTCCAAAATTGTGATTGCTAATATTGTTTCCTTGCTAAAGCGTGTTTTAACCAAAGCGTTTATAATCAACAATGTTATTGCCGATTAGGCAACGCGAAGTGATCGAGCTAATATTGCAATGACTGTTCGAAGAACTGATGGAGATTCTTCATGTGATTCAGGCTGAGTACATTCCATGTCCCGGGTTTAAAAATGTAGTCCTTAATTTGTGTGCGAAGTCGTTGTTACAATTCCAAATTTATCCAAGGTTTATGTTGAGGTTTCGTAACAATATGCTTTTCTCAGGATGATTATTAGTCCAAAGTAAATTACAAAAGGATCTAGCCTTCACACGTTTAGCCTCGTTTTTCCGAGCATTTATCAGTGGCTGCCTCGATGAGGCAGTGTAGGCACTTGTTGTAGTAACACGGAAGATCCGACACATAAACTTAGGCCGTGTCAAGTGGATAATGCTTAATGGCCGAATTTCGTTATAAACGATTTTTTTTTAGTGAAGAAACAAACTCCAATACTAAACAAAGGGATTATTAAGCCAATAATTGATTTTTTGTGGTAAATTAATGCATTTTATGTAAGTCCTTTGGACATGTCTTTCTATTGCTAAAAGAGACTTAATAGACTGTTCGCCAATTTCAGCGTCACCAAAATATAAATAATTTTTTACAGTGGAAATTGCAGTCATGGTCTCATTAATAGATGGAGGCTGAAATTCTTCACTAACATTTTCCACAGCTTCAGCATCATCATTGTCATAAATTGTGGTATCATCGACTGTGCCTAGTATACGTCCTATAATTTCTTTATCAGTTGGTTTGGTGGCAGTCATAACAGCATTATCGACATTTATATATTCGTTCCAAGTAGCATTATCATTACGTCAAACTCATCTATGTCTGGTGGTGCTTCTGTTGAGCTAGTGAGTCAGCCGGCATGTCAAACAATTTTTGATTGTAACTGGTTTAACTTATCTACAATCTGTTGCTACCATTTTAATCGCGTTGATTAGATTTACGGTGATTGGTTTGTCATTCATTTCCAGACTTTGCATTATTTTCAAAATCAATAATTTTCTGTAATGACTCTTAATGTTTTTGATAATGCCTTGATCAATAGGCTGAAGAACGGATGTCGTGTTCGGCGGTATGAAAGCCAATTCAATTGATGATAAATTGTCGATTTGAGGATGAGCTGGACAATTGTCCACTAGCAATAGAATTTTTTTCTTGACTCGTTTAAGTTCTAAACCCCAGCCAAACTAATATTTTTTTCAAATTTCCGAGGTCATCCAAGCTCTAGCATTAGCTGCGTAAATCGCAGGTAAGGATGTTATATTTTTGAAACACCTAGGTTTTTACGCTTATCCGTTCCATCCATATTAGCAATAACCAGAAGATATTCTATCTTTAGAAAGTTTACTCCCAGTACACTTTTCACCCATAAATTTAAGTGTGTTTTGTGGTGTAATTTTAAAAAATAAACCGGTCTCACCAGCGTTAAATATTTCTGAATCTTGGTATCCTTCGCGTAACTTAGGAAACACATTTTTAAGCCAATTTTCACAATCATTTTTTGAAACAGCAGCCGCTCCTCCCGAAATCGTGATTTCGTAAATTAATAAATCAGTCCAGCAATAGTTTATCAATATCGTCGTGTTCTGGTTTCCTTACTTTATATATATATATATATATATATATATATATATATATATATATATATAATATATATATATATATATATATATATATATATATATATATATATATATATATATATATATATAAGCTGGATTTTCTTTCCATTCAACTCCAAAATGCTTTTGTAAAAGACTGTCGACGTCTGTCAGCTTCTCTTTTTTTACGGTCACTCCTTGTTGAATCGTGGCTGGTCGCATTGATCTGATTGTTTTACCTCTTTTCTGAACCGATTTAGCTACACCAATGTCAGATTTATAAAATGTTTCTCCTTTTATTGAACATTCTCCATTCTGTTTCCTGGTTAGTATCATTCTTTTTCACTCCATAAATTTCAAGTGCCATGTTCCAGGTGGTGTTAGGTGATTACCTATCTCAGTTTTAAAATCAGTTGTACCATGTTCGCGATAAATATTTATGTAATCTGCAACGTCAAGGATGATTTGTTTGTTTAGCTTTTATCTTTTTTTCGAGTTGTGCAAATACGCGGTCCGGTGGGACGAAAGAATGGCCGGCAACCGGAAATATTAGTCGCACTCGCTTTATATTTCTGGGTGCTTGTGCTCTTCTTATTCTGCCCAGCACATCCATCAAACACTAATCTGACGTTATTTATATTTTGTAGGTCCATATTACATAGGCGGTGATAGACATAATATGAAATTTCGTTAGATCCTTTTTGGTGTACGTTTTCCATCCAATGCTACAAGAAAACATTATTTTGTGTTAGTTTTGAGTGCCTTGTGTCGATTTCCAATCCAATCAGATATAAATATAGTTGGCGACTATAATATGCCGCCTGATCGGCAACTCTAGGCAACATCATATTTTTACGAACGAAATCGTTAATAGCCCATCATTTTCGAAATCTAGCATCTGGACGAATGCTTTACCATGTAATTTGTGTATTCGAAGCTTCGTAATAAGCAGCTGCTTTTTTGCTGAATCTCGTTCTATTTTTAAATTTTATTTTAATTGTAAACAAGTTGAGCACATATCGGTTGCTTAAATCTTATATTAAATTTCGTCCTAAATACCATCCGAAAATAAGACGCTTTGACAGAAAGGCCCGGATTAGCTTCCATGAACATTTTATACAATTTCGCGATCGAAACGTCGCCGCTGAGATATAGTCGTCTCGCATTGGTATCTCGGCAATAATGCAGTTCCAAAGTCTTAATTGATTTAATAAAATTAATAATTTCTTTGTTCCGATCTTCATATTTAATGCTCACTCTATCGCCCCCTCCCTCCACCTATTTTCCACTGGCATTTGTCTCGTCTTAGCATGCTATTTGCAAATTCGTTGAACACAGCTATGCCAACATTTAATTTGTTTTGGCTCTTTTGAGGCTACCATTAGATTTAGTAATTCCATATGAATTGATACAGATTCAATGTCAACTAAATTATGTTAGATTATAGATTTTAATTGGTTTTTTGCAGATAAAAATATTAAAATGACCCTTCGTGACGTTTAATCCTCCCTTTTCCTTCAGCTCGGTAAAGTAATCGCGGTTTAATATTTTCTAAATATTTTTAGAAAATATGCAGGGGCTAAAGAGAATGACCAAAATTCTCAAGATCCCATCATCATTTTTGTTTACCGAGCCGATTTAAAGGGTCAGACGTGATATCCGGTACCGCTTAACAACCAGTTATTCATTGGTAAATATTATCGTGAGGTGGGTCACCAGGTCCCTTCAATGAAGTCCATGTTCCCCCCAACTCACGTCACAAATGTGTGACACAAAATACTACAACCTTATATTGCTCTAATTTTGTTGTGGATTGGGATACGAGTTTTTACTTTGAGCGGAAGTTTAAAGAAGTGTGTGGTACGTATTTATGTCGATCGGTTTATATGTACGAGTTTTTTTTATTGCGATATTTTTATTTTTCTGAGACTACCCGAAACAATTTTTGTGGAAAAGTAAAACGATATATTTTTCGTTTAGTGTGTCAGTCGATCGTAGATTTATGCATGGTACAGATATATTTCGCTTTTTTGTTGTAGTTTAAATTTGTAATTCTATATTCTAAAGTGTTTGTTAATAAGAAAATAAGTATTTTTTTTTGTTCAAAAAGTTAAAAATTATTGGTTTCATTATTGTACTGTACCGATTGAACGTGTTTGACAACCTTCTCTTCATTTCATAAGGGCAATTTTCTGTATAATGGAGGGACGGAGTAAGCGCAAAGCCTCTCTCAAGCAAACTGTGGAATCCACATTAGATTCAAGCGGCAGCGAGATTGATTTTGAAGACTCTGGAGTAGCGTCCGGATCTATGATACCAAAAGTGACTGATCTGAATTCTCAGATGAATTGGATTTGCGTATTGT